>JAREYC010000003.1:176367500-178767500 GCA_030015325.1 Cryptoblepharus egeriae | reverse complement strand
TTCCTGAAGATTTTGTACTACTTCAGGAGACAAGATTGCTAGTTTACTGTAAACGAGTTAAATGTTATTTAAATATTACACGAGGCCACAGGAACCACTTTTCTATGGGTTCAGCTTCTTGGTGTTGTCAGAAGGTTAAAAGCCTAATGCCACATGGGTAGGGCCAGTTGCACAAATCCTTATCATGCTTCTTCATTCATCTGCGCTCAGAGGTGCTGATAGGGGATAAGGATCTTGTGATCAGCCCTGCCTATGGGATAGAGGATCTTGAAAGATTTACTGCAGTACTGAGGGATGAACCCATGGAAAAACACCTGAGTTCCTTGTGCTACTTGTGATGCTTATGCTGCACATGCACACTACAAGACAGGAGCAGGCATGCTTGGTCTTGGCTCATGCCTACTGTAGGACGTTTCCCATGCATCATTAGATTTATGCTTTGTAACAGTGGTGCTGCTACAGGGGTACAAAGCATGACGTTTTGCATGGATCCACCCCACAGAGCACAAACAGCCCTTCTTCCTCTTTTTGGCGCCATCCCAGTGGGGGAGCAAAAGGAAGATGTACGCTGTAGCTACGCCACTGCTCCACACATTGTTTATTGTAGGTTTATTACAAACAAGTTCTATCCAGCTTCACTGCAGGAATGCGATCAGCATAGGAATGTTCTTTTATTTTCGGGGAAGTCTGGAATCCAGCTGTATTTAAGGTGACAGTGCATGGTCACGTTTCAGTGCGTTAATTCAATACACTTGCACCGAAAATGATGCACTGGCACATCCCCATCTCTCCTTGAACCCCACCATGTTCCCGCCAGGAAGTGCGTCTGCCTCTCCTCACCTGACCTGGCCGCCCAGAGCCCCACAGGTTGGTTTCCATTCTGAGGGTGCTCTGGGGGTGGTGGGAAGACAGGCATTCCACTACTCAGGGGCATAAGAAACCGGCCCTCACCTTTCCTTGCCCGCCTGGCCTTTTGGGGGTGTACACTAGGGTAGCAGGCTGGAGACACAGTGGGAATACAGCCCTCCCTATGATGCCTTCCTGCTGCCCTTGCAGGGGCCATGCAGGAGAGGTGTGTGTGTGGTGTGAACGAGCTATAGCTGTGCTCCCTATCTCTTGTCAAGATTTTTTTTTAAATGCAGGTCTACTCAGAAATACGTCCCATGATAGTCAATGAAGCTTATTCCCAGGAAAGTATAAATAGGATTTCAGCATCACCTTCCTGGAAGTAAATCTCATTAAATACAATAGGACTTACTTCAGAGAAGACATGGAGGTGGCTCTGACACATCAAACTTTTCAGAATGTGACAGTTGACATCACTGCCGGGTTGATGACATGATGTTCACAACCCAGCAAACTTGAAAGGGGTCCTGTCTTGGTTTTGTGGAAGAGAATTATGGCAACCCTCCCCATCTTAGAAATTAGCCTCTTAACACATAAGGACAGCTACGCAGGGACCCAATGTCTTATATGTGAAGCCAAATCCCTCGTGTCAAGCTCAGATTAATCCTTAACCTTTCCTAGAGAATGAATGAATAATGAACAAACAAATAAATCTCTCAATGCTCTGCCTCATTCATACACACAAAACCAGAAATACCCTGAACAAAACCAACTCCTGCCGATGATGCTCTGCGGAATAGATAATAGCTGCGCTGCCGACCACAGCGCAAAATACAATAACTAATTTCTTTATCAAAGAAAAGGGTTGCGAGGGTTGAAGAAATGAGTTCTTCCAGTGGCTAATTAGGCTAATTGGTGGCTGTGCGGGAAGAAGGGAGAGAAGATGCTACAGCAGACACAGGTTGGTGCAGCCTCTTTATATTTTTATCACTCTATCTCAGGGGCTTCCAAAAATAGACAATAGAAGCTTAAGCTGCATCTCGTGTTTGTGTGTGTGTGTGTGGGGTGTGTGTGTGTGTGTGTGTGTGTGTGTGTGTGTTCCCCCCACTTGTTTCTTATTATTGTTTTGCTTCCGTTAAAAAAACCGCTTCATGAAATTACATAAATCAGAAGCAGCTGATAGAATTGATTGCATTTTAAGCAAAATTGTTATGCAATTTTACACACACAGAGTGAGAGCAAAATAGATAGATGTGAGGAAGTTTCTGGAAGATAATTCCTCGCCTAACTTTTCTTATTTTTTCCTCCTCTCCCTGGGAGTGTCTGACTAGTTCTGCAGCTTGGCAGAAAAGCCAGACGTTACCTCATAGCTGCGGCCAGACAGCCCCATTTTCTATGCCAAGCAACCACTGCAGAACTGCACCGATCGGGCCTTGCTTGATTAGCACTTTTGCTGTTTGCAGGAGTCCTGGAGTGTTTTGTTCAAAGTGGGCTGCTGCGTGTCTGCTTCGTGGGGTGTGTGTGCATGCACAAATAGGCGTGTGGGGAGGGCGAGGGGGTGCCACACGCCCGCCAAAGGGAGAGGAAGCGAGGAAGTTAATTTAACACAATTTTTAAAACCTACGCAGTGACACTCTTCCTTCAGGTTGTCAGTAGAAAACTGAAAACTGCCCTCTTCCCGTTTTATATCCTGCATATATTGTAAAAGGTCAGGAAAAATAAAGGTCTTAGTACATATCACAGCACACTTAAATGGATAATCTCTCTCTCTCTGTGTGTGTGTCTCTCTCTCAATCTTTCAATCTCTTTGTGTGTTTTTGTGTCTGTGTTGGGGGGGGGGATTCCATATCTATACTATCACTCTGTCAGCCACCCTATTTGCAACACCCCTTCCCCCAAAAACATCCCAGTGCACCAGGCACCAAGCATCAAATTGGCTGAATGTTGATGATATCACTATATCACCATATCTATACTATCTATATATCCTGAGAAAATGGACAATTCCTCATCATTTTTTGCAGACTGCAAAACATTATAAGTCTGCAGTTTTATGAGTCTGCAAGTATTTTAAGAGCGATAATTTCCTTTTCATCCAAACATTGATCATGCATGCTTTGCACACACATAGGTCTGTAGCTGCAAGCTGCATGCAGTGACAAATGAATATTGATCCAGTTTAACCATATAGGCTGATAATTAATTTTTTTTTCATTTTAAGGCCATCAAAATTTATTCAAACAATATAAAATAAGGGGGAATATAATGTGATGAGGAGTTATAGACTTCTCCAACAGAAATAGCCCATTATGGCTGCAATCTTAATCATACTTACCTGACATAAGCTCCATGGGCTATAATGGAACTTATTTCTGAATAGACCAGCATAGGATTGTGTTTGTTTTCATTTATTTATTAAAAGGCATTAATACCTCACCTTTCTGGTCCCACAGGGACCACTATTGTTTTGATCCTGCAATGGCGTTCTTAAATGAAGGGAACCTGGTGTTGTTAATAATAATTGTTTTTAATCTAGTGCCAGCTGCATGCATAATGCTTTACATGAAGGTAAAGATGTCCCCCACAGGTTGCCCTGCTAGTCATGATCATCTCTAGGGTGGGTGCTTATCCCCATTTCTAAGCCAAAGAGCCAGCGCTGTCCAAAGACACTTCCAGTCATGTGGCCAGCATGACTACACCGAGGTGCACAAAACATGGTAACTTTCCCACCGAGGTGGTACCTATTTATCTACTTGCATTTGTACGCTTTCAAACTTCTGGGTAGGCAGGAGCTGGGGTAAGGACAGGAACTCACCCTGTCATGCAGCACTCGGGTCTCAAACTGCTGACCTGCCTGTCATCAGATGAGTAGAGTCAGCACCTTAAACCACCAAACCACTGGGGACCCCCAGTGCTTTATATTGAAGGAGAAAATTAGAAAAAAGTTTATATGAAATCTCTAGCTTATTTTATATAAAATATAAAATGTCATGACCCTAATATTCAATGCATCCTTCACACTTTTAAGAGATACAGCTCCATAATAACAACTTCAATTTATGTTAACATTACCTTACCTTGAGGAGGCCTCCATGAATGTTCCCAATTGCAGGATCAGCACATGTCAAAAAGCACAGCTATGCCGGTGCTGAAAAGTTGGTTAGGATTGCACCCTCCGACAATTATGGAAGGCAGCAATTTGGAAATGAAAGTACTGCAGCTTTCCCATAAAGGCTGAGTATACAAAAGATGGCAATTTCAGATAAAGAATGGAAACACGCTTGGTCAATATTTGTGTGGGTGATGGCTAGGAGCCTCATGAAAGGGATTGTAATTTTTCAGACAAACTTTTAAGGCATGTCCACACCAGCTTCCTCTCCCCCTGTCTGGCTGTTTCAAAGATGTTCCAGGAAAAGCTGGTGCAGTTTGATCTCCATTTCAGACAGAGGGACTGATCGGTTTCTGGGATTGACTGCAAGGACAATGAAAAAGGAACTCACTTCTGCATGACACCAAACTAGGAGCATTCAGTTGGCTCAGCATCATAGAACCTTCTGAATCAGAAGCGGGGACAAGGTAGGCATGTGGCATAATGCAAAAAAGTGGACAAGGTCCCCCAAATGTAGGACACATCCAAAAAATCTAGGATATGAGGAAATAAAAGCTAAAAAAAATTACTGTTTTAGACACTGTTTGACTTATTATTAAATTAAAAACTATTACATGTAATTTATTATATGTAATTTATTAGTTACAGAAGGCTCCGTGCTGCCTGCTCAAAGGGAAATGAAGGACAACGAAGACTTTTTTCCAGGACACAAAGTTAAAAAAGAAGACATGTGAAAAAGAAGACATGTTTTGGAAACAAAGGACCTACAGTCACCCTGATCATGGATGACTTGTCCCTTCACTGAGAAATGTACAAGTTGTCCCAATAGATTTTCTTGCCTAATGTGCAAGGATGGAAACTGGTTTACATGATTGGCGAAAAGGAACAGGGCAAGCAAGAAGAGTGATGCGTTCAGCTCAGTCTGCGCGTTCTGCATCCAAGAAAATAGAGATTGGCTGTCATTTTGGGCTGCAGCTGGAAAGATTTCAGAGACTGAAACCAGTAATAGAAATATTTTATAGGCCACCTAACCAGAAAGAACAACTGGCCTGTGAAATAACTGTGCAAATAAAACAGGCATGTAAAAAAGGGAAGGAAAGGGGCTGGCAAAACACAAAGACTGAGGAGTTTAACAACCCAGCAATATATTAAAATAGAATTTCCCGTATGTCTAGTAGCCAAAGCCATATCTTTCTCTGCATTATGTGAGAAGGTGTATTTCATTCTGTAGGTTGGAGCTGTAGTTTTAACTTGAGTTCAGATGTAGCACAAAGCTATGTTTTGTGCTAACCACAGTTAAGAACCTGTATCATACTGCAGCTGGATTTGCAATTGCAGATCAGGTGAGCCATTTGATGGTGTGACTAGAGGGGGTGCAAAGCACGATATTTTTCAGACACCTGAATGTACCATGCAAGTGGCACTTGCATCTTCCTTTTGGAGCTATTCTGGGCTATGGGAGCAAAACAGACACATTTGCCTCCGTTTTACACCCACTGCCCAGAAGGGCTCCAAAGGGGATGAGGAGAGGCAGCTTACACAGCACATTTAAACACCTGCAAAACCTAGTGCTCTGCAGAGGCTGTGGGTTGCGCAAGCAGTTAAGACGCTGTGCCTGTTAACCAGCAGGCCAGGCTTTGAGACCCAGGTTGGCCCCACAAGACAGGGTGAACTCCTGTCCTTAGCCCAGCTCTGCGACGCCAGCTGGATCCAATCGTACCGGCTCAGCCTTCCCATTGGACTAATTCAGGGATTTGCTGCTTGGGTAACAGCCTATTCTCCATGACAATCCAACCCAGGCTTTCGTGCTTCACATGTAGCGTATGCAGCACCAAGCACAATACCATAGTCTTCCAAGACTGACGGAGGCCTGCACCCCTTAGCTACACTAATGAGCTGCATGTCTATTTTTGTTACCCATCTGCTCAGAACTGTTATCTGTTCTCTGTTATCTGTTCATCTGTTCTCTGTTCATCTGTTATCCCATCTTTATGGGCTTGTGGTTTCTTCTTGAAATGGACAGGATTTGAGATCTTCCTTTGTCTTCCCCAAAAACCAAAGTTTTCTGGGAAGGTTCAGCTTCTGGCATTAACAAACTCTTTTTGCATTATATCTAAATTCAGTTTAAGAGCTTAAAAGAGTAAGGATTATCCCATCCCACCCCCACAGAGAAGCCCCACCATGAGTATTTTTGCAGGAGCTACTGATGTGGGCATTCTTGTTTGGAATGATGCAAGCCTGGGACAAAGGCCCATGAAGGCAGCATGCTCTGTAGACAAGTATCTCATGTGCCACATATCTGCATTAGTACAAAAGAACTAACTTGATATTGAATTTCTCATGACTTTTTCATGACATGTGAGTAGCTCCAGTAGCGTAGCTAATTATCATGTAACCCAGTACAAAGCTCAAAATGTTGCCCTAGAAGTGATGTCACAACTGTAAGTGATGTCATCCCCAATTATTTTTAAAACGAAAATTGGTGGAAAAACCTGCCTCCTCCTCCTCCTCAGCAGTTCATCTCTCATTTGCTCTGGTAGTGGCCTGGTTAAAGCACCTATTTGCTATCTGGAGTTGAAGAAGTTTTTGTTGCCCCCGTCCCTGTAACAACAAAATCAAATTTAATTAAGTAAAAAAAATGAAAATTCTGTTCCTTATTGGCTAGGGAAGCTGCTGAGGCTAAGAGAAATAGTTATTCTTTCCTCACTAAATATAAGAGGAGCACCACTTAGAAGTGCCTGTATACCCAGTTAGCATGGATAACAGTTTTATGAGATATGTACTGTATATGATACACACACACACACACATATATATATATAATATACATACAAACATATACATACATACATACACATATACACACACACATATACCCACACACATATGCTCAGTATATGTGTGTGTGTGTGTGTGTGTGTGTGTGTGTGTGTGTGTGTGTGTGTGTGTACTGAGAGCTGATTCATATTAATACATTAGTTCCATACAGTATCAGAATTACATCTCATTGGCTTTCAGAGCAATCAGTATCATGGGAAAGTATGAATGTATCATTCATACAAACCCCATTTTCACAGTTTTAGTCACTAGTGTCAAGCTCATCTTGTAGCCCCCCTAAAGGTTGTAGCCCAGTGCAACTTCACCCCCTGTACCACTTCCTAGCTACATCACTGAGCAGCTCCCACCTGGCATGGGACCTATTTTGAAAAATGTCTATTTGTGTCTCTCCATGCATGTTGGCCTAACTGGGGGATAGAACTTTAGGTTTTGGTAAATCACCCTCTGATTAACACAGGAACTTAAGAACATAAGATTTTTTTTTTTGAAAGCCACCTTGTATCACCATGGAGAAAGGTAGGATATAGTCAAGTAAATAAATCTATATATATAAACTAGCAAAAAGCGTACCCGCGTTGCGGGTGTAACATTTCTCCCTATGCCATCCCCCCATGTCGCAGAAATACCCCATGTGCCACTTCCCCCATGCGCATCATCCCCCTTGCACATCGTCCCTCCATACACATCATCCCCCCATGTGCAACATTCCCTCATGCACAACTTCCCCAATGCGCAACTTCCCCAATGCGCAACTTCCCCAAAGCACAACTTCCCCCATGTGCAACTTTCCCCCATCTTTCCCCCATGTGCATCAACCCCAATGTGCAACTTTCCCCCATGCGCAACTTTCCCCATGCGCAACTTTCCCCCATGCGCATCATCCCCATGTGCAACTTTCCCCCATGTGCAACTTTCCCCCATACGCATCAACCCCAATGTGCAACTTTCCCCCATGCGCAACTTCCCCCCACGCGCATCATGACCCCATGTGCATCATGTCCCCATGTGCAAATTTCCCCATGTGCAACTTCCCCCGTGCGCATCACCCCCATACGCATCATCCCCCATGTGCAACTTCCACCCATGCACATCATCCCCATGCGCAGCTTTCCCCCATGCGCATCATCCACCGATGCACAACTTCTCCCCATGCGCAACTTCCCCCATGTGCAACTTTCCCCATGCGCAACTTCCCCCATGTGCAACTTCCCCCATGCGCAACATTCCCCCATGCGCAACTTTCCCCCATGCGCATCAACCCCCATGCACAACTTTCCCCCATGCTAAACTTTCCCCCATGCGCAACCTCCCCCATGCGCAACTTCCCTCAATGCGCAACTTCCCCCATGAGCAACTTCCCCCATGCACATCATCTACCGATGCGCAACTTTCCCCATGCGCAACTTTCCCCATGGCCAACTTTCCCCATGGCCAACTTCCCCCATGCGCAACTTCCCCATGCGCAACTTTCCCCCATGCGCATCATCTGCCGATGCACAACTTCCCCCATGCGCAACTTCTCCCCATGTGCAACTTTCCCCCATGCACAACTTTCCCCCATGCGCAACTTTCCTCCATGTGCAACTTCCACCCATGCGCAACTTTCCCCATGCGCATCATCCGCCAATGCACAACTTTCCACCATGCGCAACATGGGGGTTGATGCGCATGGGGGGAAGTTGCGCATGGGGGGAAGTTGCGCATGGTGGGTTGATGTGCATGGGGGAAGTTGCACATGGGGGATTGATGTGCATGGGGGGAAGTTGCGCATGTGGAGAAGTTGCGCATGGTGGGAAGTTGCGCTGTGGGGGGATGGCATATGGGGAAATGTTACTCCCACAACGCGGGTACGCTTTTTGCTAGTAAATAAATAAATGACATTTGGAATGGGAATGCAGCAGTGATGTTTATCCTCCTTCAATTGGCCATTCTTTTTGCATAATCAGCAGATGATTTGCATAACATGCAGATTAGATGGCCCAGATTTGGTGAAACGAATAAGGCATTTCTAAGTGAGGTAGACGGAAAAACTAGTTATAAATATGGTGATTCTAAGTGATTTTGATTGACAGATATCATGTGACACTTGTTTGAAGAATTGTTCCAGCAGCCAAAGATTTAGAACAGTAGTAGTAATGTCATCGCCATGTGCATGTCACTCCGTGAAACTCAATAGCATTGGTGTCAACAGGGGTTTGTAAGCTTCTCTGAGTGATCCAAACTACTGCCCAAAATTTTTAAAACCTTGGTATTTTTATTACCTTCAGATCATATATAATTTTATTTTATACAGAATACTTTGAAACAAACCACCGTGAAATATCTCTGTGCTATCAAATGTTATAGACAAAAACATTTTTGTCTATATCTCCAAGCACCTGTCGGAGATGCTAGAGGAGGATTTCCTGCTGCAGGCAGGGGGTTGGACTAGATGACCTACTAGGTCCCTCCCAACTCTATTCCATGATTCCATGATTCTAAAAAGCTGTGGGGGCTGGCGTGGGTGATCACCATATCCAATGTGCGGGCTTCTATCCAGCCCACTGCATGGACGGAGGTCATGATATTGCCTCATGGGGTGAGACACTTAGAGCACAATCCTAACCCTGTCTTCTCAAAAGTAATCTCCATTGTGTTCAATGGGTCTTACTCCTAGGAATGTGTAGGATTGCAGCCTTAGCCTACCACAAAATGTGACACAAACGTTAGCGATGCCACAGAGCAGTAGTTCCAAAAATATGGTGCCAGCTCACTGGGCCACCAACTGTACTTAATCTACCAAGGTTATATAAGATCTTGTGCAGCAAGCAGGGAAGAAGAGGTCATTCTATGACCCATGAGTAGGGTTGCCATAGGTTCCAAAAAACAGGGAAAATCCCTGTTTAGGGGGGATTGTGCTCACATACTGGCAAATGGGACAGAGGGTGCTGTCCTGATTTTGTGGAAGAGAATTATGGCAATCCTACCTGTGAGTGCAAATGGTTCTGCAGAGTTTGAGAGCACAGAGAATTACAACGGTAGGACTGAGGATGGAAAGAAGTAAGTTGACGAAACTATTGCAAGAGCCAGAAAGTTGACTGAACTATTGAATGTGGCTAGAATAATATGACATGGTCCTGGTACCTGAACTGTTTTATTTTTCCTAAGGTTCAGCTGTGAACAAAGAATATCACACAGGTAACAGAAAGGAGCAAGATCACAACCATCCTGACAATCCACGATGACAGACATTTGCTTTCTACTGGGCATTATAGTGCCATCTCAGCGCCTGCCCTGACTGCTAGCATTTTCTCCAAACTCTCATCAGATAGGCATCTTTCCCCCATCTCAATTATACATACCATGACCCAAAGGTCATTAACTTCTTTAATGCCTGGGCACAACCACTAAGCTATACTCCCTCTTTCACGATGAAGCAGCAAGAATGAGCATGCAGACATCTCCAAAGCAAAGCGGCAATGCAGGGTCTTGATGCAACGACTGACACGGACACCTCTAGTTGGAGGACAAGCTGTTTTTCAGGATCGCTGCTCCTGAACAACTGTGCATCCAGAAGAAGAGGAGCAGTGGAGTGTGGATAATAACCACAGTGCTGAATTAGAGGGGAAAGGAAGAGGTGGGAAGTCCCTCTGGACTCATCAGGATGCCTTCAAGTGGTTTTTGCCAAAGGCAACAACCGTTCTGTTCTGATGCTGCCAGACGACACTGACTCAGCAAAAGGCTGCAAAGAAGACCGGAACGAACAGTAGTGTTACCACCACTAACTCCATAATGTGACTGGAATGTCTGAGCAAGGGAGTCCTAGCCCTTGAAGAAAACCACAGTTTAATTGGTTTCCAATTCTAGCTATTTCAAATAACATCAAGATTTCCTCATAAAAGGAAACAAAATACTTTCTTCTCTTCAGAGTACAATTGTATAGAAACATTACTCCCAGCTAGTGTGGACAGTGTGGCATCCACTACATCAGAAGGGGAGTTTTGGCCTTTGGAGACCACTTCAGAGAAAGGGAACTTTTGTTTTCTTACCCCAGGATAAGCCCTACATCCCAATGTGTCTCCCATTCTGATATAGACTACAATCAAAACCTCTAGTTAAGCTGCCCTAAGCATTGGCATAAGTCCTATGCCTATGCACAACTGTGCCACTCCTGGGAGAGATTTAGGCCAGTGCACAGACATGCACTTGCCTCCCTGCATCACACCATATGAATGGGAAGACTGATTAATTAGATAAACCTAGATTAGGATTGCACCCATAGTTGGTCCATGTTCTCATGCATTCTTGATAATGGATGAGGCTCAGGAAGTGGTTAGGATTCAGTGAATGCCAGTGCCAAACCACCACCTTCTTGGGCCCTATCCACTTTCCCCCCCAACCCTGTCACCATCCCGTTCTGCTCATCCCTCCTCTCTTCCACTGATCTTCAATGCCTTCGTGTGCAGTCTTACCTGTGGCAGCAGGTGTCACTGTCATGGCTCCTTGCCACTTCCAGCAATGGCTCCTTCACTCTCTGGAAAGCATGCCAGGCCCCAATCCCAGCCCCAGCAATTTAAGTGAAGCAGCAGTGCAAATGCACATGCATTGCATCCCATCGTAGGGAGTAACCAGATGATCCTAGAGAGAAAAATAAAAATATTTCATTCATTCACGGAAAATATTTCTTACTAATATGTTGCAAGCTACCTAGCTTTCAGTGTCTTTTTGGTCCTAAACTAGCTATTTAGCTGGTGTAAGTCTGAGGAGCCTCTGGGAATGAGTTTGGGCAGAGAAGGGAGGATAGGATCCTGACATGTGCCACCACCATCAAGAACTACGGTGTCCTGCCCCAACTCCTTTCCTGCTGTGGGATAGCCTGGGTGAGTCATTGGTGCATGTGCAGGACCACAGTCTGCACTGGCAGACGTGAAGTGCATAGAAGCGGCACACCTTTTGCAGTGCTGCACCAGCACTTGATGGGAAGATCTATCTCCAATAGGTAGTGCCCAAAAGGATTATACTGCCTGCCAGTGACCAACGCTTTTGTGACATCAAATTCCATACATTAATTATATGCATTGCATTCAAAGACAGAGGTGATGATGCAAGGTGTGCAGTAATGTTCTCAAGTGCACACACACACAAAAACTAGGTTAAAAAGGGAGAGGCCGCACACTAAGCCCAGTCTTGATAGTGTGATAAATTTTGTCTCCCCTGAATCTATTGACGGCCACCAATTTAACTACAAAAATATGAAACTACAAGAATATGAAATTAAACTACAAGAACATAAAAGAAGAATGAGGGAGATGATGCTGGGGTGTGGAGGTGGGTGAAAGAGTAACTGCTTTGCTTTTCGTCCCTGCCCATCCAATATGATGGGTATTGTGCGACTATTAAAAGAGTAGGGTGCTTCAAGGAGTAATAAGCATTCAGTCACACTCTTTCCACTGAATTTGCGGAAGGAGCAAGAAGAAATTCTTTTGAGCATGAGCTCCATCTGAGATTAAGATAATGATATTTGTGCTGCAAATGTTTGCTTAACAAAATGCAAACCCTCTGCCGGAGGTGCACAAATGTATTACAGTATATATCGAGGTGTGGTGGGGGGAATAAATGACTAGAAAGAGATGCAAATTGCAATTGCATGGGACAAAGCCGGAATCTAATCAGCCAGCGAGAGTGTACTGTTCTGCTAAAAATGTCACGTAGAGCTGCAGTCCTTGCAGTTTTGAAAAAGTCCATTGAGAACACTAAGGTCACATTGACACCACAGAATCGTATCTGTTTTATACCATTTATGGCTTTTTCCGAAGAAGCCTGGGAATTTTCTTCTTGCAAGGATGCTGGGAATTCTCTGCAAGAAACATATAGTATAGTGATTCCCAAACTCTGGGTCGGGACCCACTGGTGGGTCGCTGCTTGACTTTTGGTCACTAAAGGGTGATGAAAGAATCAGATAACTAATTGTCTCAAGCCCTGAAGCTGTTTAAAAATCTGGTACTATAGAAGTTAATTACACTTGCAGTTTGGAAATGTAAAATATAAGGAGATTAAATATTTGGGGATCTTTTTTTTCTGGCCCTTTATTACCTGGTGCTAAACGGTTTAGGAATCACTGGTCTACTAGCCTTCTTGGTGTAAGTGGAGTTCCCAGGGTTCTTTGGAGAAGTTGAAAAGTCTGGATTACTCAATGCAGACATGCATGCAGACATATCACACACATTCATATAATGAATGCATGGGGAACAGTTGACTTCTAGTGTTAAATGGATCCTACATGTAACAGGTATATGCATGCATGAATGAACAGGAGCCCTGATTATCCCAGGGTTCTGTAATATAAGGGTAGGAATAGGAACATACCATCTCTACTTCTGGATTGCGTGGAGCAGTGGGACTCAAATTGGGGGTGGTCACAATCACAGCCTGCTGCAGTTTTCCATCAGTGAAAGTATTGAATGCACCCCTTTGTCTTGGACTGCAAAGGCCTGACGTGGAGCTTGGGATCAGGTGGAGCTGAGTTCCACCAGTCTTGCTTCTTGCTTCCTCCAACTCGGCTCCATCCACTACTCCCTTCTTCCCATGTCCCTGAAGGACTCCTTCTTCCAAGCCCCTACTCACCTCTCCGCCACCTGGCTTGTCTGTGAAATCACTGAATGGTAGACCAGTAGCCTCCCACAAACACTAGCCCAGTGTGGATTGGCGCAGTGCTAGCTCCAGTGCTGGGTTGGTGCTAAGCTCTGCAAATCCTACCACATGGTGCACCAGCAATGTGCTGCTGTGTTGGTGAAAGTGGTTTGAAAGAGGTACCACTTTCACCTCTGGTAAGTATCTTTTGTAGATTATTTATTTTCTTGTTTCTTTGCTTGCCTGCTTCCAGCCGCACAGTACAATTCTAAACCCTGGTTAAGCCAGCGCAAGGCCAGTGTTGGCCTGGCAGTGTCGCAAATGTTCCATAAAGCAGTTCTGCGCCACAACTGGGGGGAATATAGGGGTGCACTGGGAACCAACGCCCAGTGCACAGATGTGCGCCCCCACAATGGCATCCTTGCACCACCGTAGGAACTGTGAGATGACTGACTTGTGCTGGCTGAAATTGGTTAGGATTGCGCACTCAATCTCTAGTTAAAAGGCACCCCTGTACCTCCCAGCTTGTTTTATGACTATCTGATATGAATACAACCATATTAAAACTTCATTCCACCTTCACATTAGATTGCAGTCTGAAATAGAGTCTGTTCCTACAGTTTATAGAAGAAAGATTATGTTAAATGCCAGACCAGTAAATATTTCAAAAGCCACTGCTGGAGTGAAAGCTGTTTCTTGCAGGTCATGCATTGAGAAGCCAAACAAAACACATTTTTTTCTCAGTTCTCTCTTTTCCACTCCTCTTTTGTTTTCACTTTTAAGACGGTTTTCTATATATCAAACAGACATGACAAGCTGTTATGTTTCATGATTTTATTACAGTTGCAGATGTAAATCAATAGGGAACTGTGCCCAATTTCTGATGTAAAAAACTGTGCATTCTAGGGACTG
Source organism: Cryptoblepharus egeriae (assembly GCA_030015325.1). Lineage (NCBI taxonomy): Eukaryota > Metazoa > Chordata > Lepidosauria > Squamata > Scincidae > Cryptoblepharus > Cryptoblepharus egeriae. The sequence goes on along the minus strand of JAREYC010000003.1, from coordinate 178,753,186 downwards.
TATGATCCTGTTTAAACCCATAAAATTCCCAGCTAGTTCCATGATTTATGACTGAAAAGGAAAGGCCAAAAAATACACTGCAAATTAATTAGTGCTTCCTAAAACTTTTTTGCTCAAAATATATTGTAACTCCTAATTATATTCATGGCAAAACTATTTACAAATGTGGAGCTGGAGGGTGATTATGGCTGCAATCCTAAAGACACTTTCCTTGAAGAAAGACCCATTGAACACAATGGGGCTTACTTTTGAGTAGACATGGTTAGGATTGTGCTGACAAAAAACAAGAATGGATGGGCGGTTAGCCAGATCCAGCAAGGTTCTTATGAGATTGGATTCAAACAGAATCACAATCAGTCTGGTGTGTTAAAGGCAGAAATAAAACAATTATACAACTACATTTTTTCAAGCTCAAGCAAGTAGCAACAAAAGCACAAAATCATAGAATTTAAGACCTTGCTGTAATAAAGCGGATTTTAATGGGTGAAATCCCAGAAAATCAGAAAATGGGTGTAATCCCAGAAAATCAGAGACAGAGAGACCTCACACAAGGAATTCCACATACTAGGCACTGCCATTATGTTTGGTTAACTTGGACATTATGCTTCTAGCTGATGAGAAACTTCTAATCAGCATTAGTAAAATGTGATTAATCTGGAATAAATTATAATAATAAATAAATAAGTTCTCCCAGACCCAGATGGATCAACCAAGAATACCTGGGCGTTTTATAGCACAGACTATATCAGGCCTGCATGCTGTCATCCATCCAGCTATGTATCATGGGATAGTGCCAGGCATCCTGTTATTATAACTCCAGGAGGCAGCAAAAGAGGATGTTTAGTGATTACCAAACCCTTGGTAAGTAGGCATGCTTCCTTCAGCTTGATGGTTTATCCAAAGCAGAGGGACACTGAATTACAGATCAGAAAGAAACCATAAGAAGATCTCATCTGAACCTTGGAAAACAGATATTCTCCAGACACCACATCCAGAAGATCCCAGGTCCCAATCCTGTCTTTTCCAGGTAGAACTCAGAAGAAAGCATGGTGGAGAGAACATGGAAGAAACCCTGTTCTCATTGCACATTGCCAAGAATGAGCTGGATGAACCAAATCTCTGACATGTCTGAAGCTGTACAAGAAAACATCTCTTTTTCTTACATAACAAATGTACTATTTTCCTGTCAAGAATGAAAGAATAAAGAATGGAAACTTAAAATTTCTATAGCCAAGTCACTTGGGTGGCATGACCAAAAGAAATAATAATAATAAAAATTGCAATGGCATTTGTGAGAGGGGGAATAAATCCACCTGGACTTCAGATTTTAAACATTTCGGAAGGTGTGAATCATGGGGAGAGAAGGAAAGGCAAAGAGAAGGAGGAGAAGGAAAGCATGAAAGAATGAGCTTGGTCTTGCTTTACACTCTGAAGCAGCGTGGTACAGGAATTACTATATTTATTTCTGTGTTTTCTAGCACTGAATGAGTTTCCAGGCATCATTATGGAAGTAGGACTTCCAAATAGAAAGACCAACATTTGCCAGCACAATAGCAGCTGCTTGCAGCACAGCAATGGCTGATTCAAATAGGTTAAATGTAGAGGGGCCGAAGGCATAATTAAAAGGAAAGAGGGAAAGCATACATTATTTGGAGTGACCTTCTCCAAAAGAACATTTGGGGGCATTTCTATAATAAAGAAATTAGCAAAACAATAGAATGGCAAACTGGGGATTTTGGAAACTTTTCTCCGTTAACCTGTTAACCTTCCAGGACTGGATCAAAGTAAAATACAGATGTCCCTCGTTCTCCACTAGGGTTCCATTCCAGAACTTCCCATGGATAATAAAAGTCCATGTATAAAGGAGAAAAATGGAAAAATAGGTTTAAAGACTCATTTTCAGGTTTCTTGCTCCTCTATTATGCCTAATTGAATAAGGTAGTGCTTCAATATCTTCAGGGATTTGATTCTGGGACTGAAAAATGGAATGACTGCTTACATGACTATTTACCTACAACAGCAGAAAAGCAGTTTTTTTAAAAACTGTGATTTGCAGTGGCCATTCATGTTGAATCAAATCCGTGTATAAAAAAATCAGTATATAATAAGGTTGGACTTGTACTACAATGTTCCACACTGTTAATGAAGAAAAGGATGGGATGGTATACAGAAGAGGGAATTTTGGCAGGTGTTGCTTTTTAAACCCATCTATGTTGAGTTAAACCTGCCTAAATTACCTCTTCTGTGCAATAGTTAAAGGTAGAGGCACTCTGTCCTCCATTCTATATGGTCACCCTGCTTTAGACTATGTGCAGAACTCTAGTGTGCCATGGCACAGTGGTTGGGAATCACTTAAGAATTAAGGAACGATTCCCAAACTGTGAGCTGTGGCTCGGGGGGGGGGGGGGGGATTAGCCAGAAGAACTGTTGAATTCTCACAATAAAACACCTTCCCTATAGAATGTGTAGGATTGTAGCAGCCAATGGACCACAAGGTCAGGGGAGATGCCAATCAAAACATTTGGGAACCACTACTATAACATATAGGAAACAAATCATTCTGTTCTGGTGACTGCTTGTCCTCATGGACTGAAAAATCAGTATTGGGGAGTGAGGGGACATTTGTCTGCCTGAATAGTAACATAAGGACAAAAGCCTTTCAAGCAGAACTAACCAATGACTGGCATGGGCTGCAATTCTAAAGACACTTTCCTGGGAGTAAGACCATTGAACACAGTGGGGCTTACATTTGAGTAGACATGGTTAGGTTTGTGCTCTTAGTGAGATCTCTTCTTAGTAAGGCAGTTTCCTTGATGTACTGTTGATATAGTTACTGTCACCTGTGATATGATAACTTGTGGGGGAAGGAATTTTTAAAAGATGATGTATATTTAAAGTGTATGTGGGAACATGATGCTGTATATAAACTCTAAAACAACAGATGGTACACCACATTCACTAAGTCTTTGTGGGAGAGAGGCTAGCAGTGACATGATCCCCAGGATTGTGCCCCTGTAGAGGAATGGGGGGCTTTTTTTACACTTACCATGGTCTGGGAGCCCTGCAGAGTCTTTTCAGGGTTCCCTATGGCTTGAAACTGGAAGTTGATCTTAGCCAATAGTGAGCTGCATTAATTTTTATTGTTAAAAGCTTATATATAGTAGCTTGTTGAAAATACAGATGTGTAACATGTTCCCAAATACAATTACTCACCCATGGAGCATTCTAATTCTGGTACAGTATATCAAAAATAAAATATACATTGAAATGAACGGGGACCCACCTGAAATTGGCTCAAGATCCTACCAATGGGTCCCAAAACTCAGTTTAAGTAGCTGTTGTAAGCCACTTGTTGAAAAGCAAGACAAATATTTAATATAAACCAGCATAATTAAATAAGTAATTAAAGGTGCTCTTCTTTGATTTGTTTCCAGTTTATTTGTAGGTCAGATAAAAAGCTTGTATTTTCTTTTTTAAATTATTTTTAAGTTATGATTCAGATTCATACACAGGACTGAGATAAGCTGTCGCTGGTCATTTGAAACTTTCCGCTTTGGTTCTAGCTGTTTATGTTGTTGTGTTTCCGCCTCCCCCTCCGAACATACGCCCACTCCTCCATTGCACTATTTTTTTCCTTTCCTTATTTTTTCCAAAGAAAAGTTGAAAATAAAACTGAACACAACAGCTTTGTGTTTGTGATGTGCAGTACTCCCACAAGGGAGCAGTTACATTCTTCTGATGCTTTTTCCTTTCTTTTTTTTTTAAAGAACATATTTTGTTATTTTCAGCAGTCTATTACTTCAAGCATGATAAAACATGGGATATTGTCGGACTATTGTTGTGTACGCCAAAAAGAAAAAAAGGACAATCCAGTACAAAGGTCTTTTGGAAGTCATCCTTGTCTTTTGAAGATGCCTCTGGAAACAGCATTCTCGCTGCACCTGTGGGCCGCCCATCAAACTTGCCATATACATACACTATTATCCCATCAGCTGCTTCTTGTGGAACAGTGGTTTCCAATCTGTCTGTGGCCACACTTGAGGACAATACTGAACTCACAGGGTGGTGCAGGATGTCCCAGAGTGAACTATTTCAATGCTCCCAGGAGCCACCAAGAGATCAATCATTCAATCAACCAACAGTATTTATATATCACTTTTCAACCATCAAGTTCACAAAGAGGTTTACAGAGAAAATGAATTAACTAATGGCTCATTTCATGAGATCCAATATGGTCCAATACTGGCGAGATCTCATGCAATTCAAGACGGTGGTATTTTGGAAAGCCCAAAGAAGAGGGTTCTGTGAAGAGGGATGCTCTGAAAGAACACCGTAGTGTGTTTAGGATCCAGTGTTGTTTGGCGTGGGAATTGTGTAAGCTGAGTTCATTCTCCAACCAGTAGTAGACTGGGTGACTGGGAATAATACTAGGATGACTAAGGCAAGGAAGAGAAAACAACAAGGAGGATTTATTTACATTAACAAGAAGTGCAACAGAAACAAGGAAACATGCAAATGAATACACAATTTTGAATTGAGACTGTACATGGTGCAAACTGGAGAAAGAATCCCACAAAGTGGTAACCTATAGATAAGGAAAGGAGCAGATCATCCTACCTCTAGTTTTAATACTCCGACGTCACGAGGATTATGAATTCTCAGAACTGGTTCATACGCACTTACTCAAGCCTTCGTGACTGCCACATCAAGCTATGACATATTTGTGATAAGGGCCATCACAAACAGAACTTTCATATCAAGGAAGGACCACCAAATTCCAGGTGAACCAGCCTGTTTATCAATATCAGAAGCCCTGCTCCGGATCTCTCTGCCATGAGCAGTTAAAATTGGTTAAAATAAGAGGGGAGCCTCTGCAAAGGGGGTAGGCTTGACACGACCTTTGTTAAGGTCCATGAATCAAACTAAGATATTTTCCTTTACCCGAGTTTCTTGAAATGCAGTCCTATGTATGTTTATTCGGTGGAATGTACTAGCAGAAATGTGTCTAAGATTGCATTCTTACACAGTTTTTTTTGTTGTTTATGAACAGTGAACCTCTTTAATCTTCTAAGAATGTTTGCATAGGTTGTTTTACCATCCCATCTGGTGTTTTGTTTTTATTTTAAATTGCTAATGCTGCTTTCATTTTTGACCTATTGCTATGCATATTTGATTGTAATTATTGCGTTAAATGAACTTGTGTACAGTTATTTTGCTGGCAGAAATGCAAGGAGAGGAAGGGGATGCAGTAGATTAAAAAACTAGGGAAAGCATCATCATGCACTGTTGCCGCCAAGATTCATGCCGCTTCCCAACCTCTTGATATCCCCACATGTGGGGCCTTGAAAATGTGGGGCCTACAGCATATGCTGTGTTCACTAAGAGGTTAATTCAGATCTGCCCCCTGCCCAGAAGCATTGTTCACCACCTTTCACTTTCCCAAAAATATGCTGGCAGAGGTCTTGGGTTCAGAGGACCTCAGGAGTTAGGCCCTTGATGCTACTATTCCAGGAGCCCTGGATGTGAATCTATATGCTGTGCTATTTTTCTAGAAAATAGGTGCCGGTACTCACAGGTACTCACCTCTGTATGTGTTGGTACTCACCCATAAAGGTGCCAGTACTCCCAGTGCCAGGTCTCTACATGGCCGCCTCTCACAGAATGCTTGGCTGCCCTTCTCAGCTCTTGGCCAGGCTGTGAGCTGGGAGGGAGGGTGGCTTCTGGACTCCCCCCCACCTCAGCACATTGATGCAGTTTCCCTGCACCAGCCCCTATCCCCTTGGCACCAAGGCCACATGGGCAGGGGACCGCTGCAGAGGTCTGCACACTTCCTTGCTGGGCCTGGTGCCTCTAGACCCAGGACTTGGCCACAGTACTAGGACAACCCTCTGACAGTGTGCTGGGCTGGTCTTCCAGTAATGCTGGTTTTTGGAAGGTGGTGTGGGTACCCCAGGACTGAGAGAAGGAAGGTCACCAATGGGACTGGCACCTCTATCCAGTGTTTGGGCAACCTGGTGTCTCTGCATCTCTCTCTTTAATTTCCTCAGTACCATTGCTATAGAGGAGATGCGGTCCACTTGTCTAGTGCAGGGGCAGACATTTCCATGGGCAACCTGCAGCATGGTATCCTAACCCTTCTCCCCCTTTTTAGGTGCGGAGGGGAGGCAAGCTCTAGGCTGACGACTCCTCTGTGGTGGCGGGGGGGGAGGAGAAGGTGTGACTAAGTTTTTTTTTTGGTGTATACTTAGGACAGTTATGGCAGGGTAGACCTAATGACTGCCCTCAATGACCCAATGGTATGAGGCTGATCAGGGTCAGGCCCTTGCCAAAAGTGGTTCCCACCTCAATGGCCATGCAGTGTGAGGTGGGGACCACTGGTCTGGGTTCACCTGGCCCCCATATGGTGATGGAATGGACCCCAAATCATAGGGGAAAGGCCCAGAGTCAGTGAAAGGCTTATCCCTGGAGCCTTACAAGATTCGCATCTGCTTCAATGGTGCCATCGTTCATGCAGCTGCTGGTTTTCAGCCTGTTACTTAGTCTGCTTATTTCAATAATATGGCCTACCTCCTCCGTATACTATTGTACAGTGTGTTCCTTGGTCAGGGCACAGACAAAAGGAGAGGCAGAGATGTGATGGGGTGGGTAAGCAGCAATGAGTTAGGGAATAATGAGAGGTGCATGACCCACACTGCAAATAATTCAGGGTCTGGATAATTTTGCCAAATATATGGGGGACTTTCAGTTATGCAATTTGTGTTCCCCAAACTATTTCTGACACATATTGGGTAAGGACTCACAGGATTGGGTAAGGACTCACATTCTTACAGGATTACTGGGATAAATTTACTACCCTACATACATAGTCCTGTTATCTGTGGAAATAATCAAGATTTAAATAAAAGTGATCCATGATATAAGCATTCATTTTCTACATTCTAGAACTTTTCATGCATTTCCTTCCTTTCGACTAACTGAGTTTGGATCCAAACCTTTCCTTCCATTATAAAGTCTCCCTTTTCCCCCAAACAAGGTGCTTTTGAATTGTGGTATTTGGTGCACGGCAAACCCAAAGTGCCAGAATTGAAAGGCATTCAACAATGCAGAGAAAGGATACTGGAAATATGAAGACTGTAGCTTGCTCTGTTTAGCTGCTCTATATGGAACTGGCAAGACAATAAATAAAACCAGCAGCTTCTGTCTAGACCTCCCCTGCTGTTCGGGGGAAGGAGAGAATTTGCAGTCAGGCAGCCGGCGTGGGTGAAATCCTAATAGATCCACTGACATCAGACTCATTGGATTCACCCCACTGCCACCCCATGTCCCATCAATAAAGGTTTCACATTTGAACTGGCTCCCTTCTGAGATTTAAGAGAGCTGTAATAACTCCAGCTGCGTGCTTCCCTCCAGCACAACAACTAACATTTGAATTAAGACAGAAAAGCAGTGGTTCATTATTAACTAGCAAAATGCCTGTCATCATTATGACTCGGTGTGTGTGTTGGGACGGGAGGTATATGTTCCCGAGACCGCAGGGCAAGGGAGTGGGTCTCTGTCTCTTGCCTGTGGATGAAATAATTAAAGGGGTACTTATGAACTCTAATTAGAGATCCCCAAGCACAGTAATGAACATAGGTTCTTAGCTATGGAGAGGCTAATCTATGTATTTATTGTTAATCCACCAGTCACAACAGTCTATATTAAAAATCTATATTGTATTATACATTCTATATTATATAGAAGCCAATATCAGGTGGATCCCCATTCATTTCTACGTACATTTTATATTTTCAATTTATTAGACTTGATGCTACCATGCTGTGTGACTGCACTTTGGGAAAGATTACATATCTGTACTTTTAATAGGTACAGGGTTAGGGTTACATATATATATAGTATGTTCTCTTAACAATGATGGTCATTAGGACTTCCTGGTAAGTGTGGATGAGATTACCTTTGAGATGTTTAGAGGGTTTTTTAAAATAGATCAGCAATTGCTTGGGAGAGATCGGAGATTCTTCTTTTAAATAACTTGATTTATTTAATTGGTTTAATTAATTTGTCATTTGGAGTGTGGCTCAGTGGTTAGAATGCTGGGGTTAGAACACTGCTTGACCGGAATTCCGCTCAGCGGGTCAGCAGTTCAAGACCCAAGCACTGCCAGATGGGGTGAGCTCCCATCCTTAGCTCAGCTCCTGCCAACCTAGCAGTTCAAAAGCATGGATATGCAAGTAGTTAAACAGGTACCATTTTAGGGGGAAAGGCAATGTCCTGGTGAGAGGCCCCTGCAACAAGCCAGCCAGCTTTCCCCAAGTGGTGTCAATGGTGAATTGGATGAAATTCCAATCCCCAGCAAGTGGACACTGTCGTCACCATACGGTACAAATGCTGAAGAAGTTGCTTGTATTTTTTTTATTTGTCATTTGAAGGTTTAAAAAAATTTCCTGCTTTACTTCTGGCCATGACTTTACTTCCAGCTTAATAAGATCAATTCTGGTGAGTTCCAACAGACTGTCATTCTAAAAAGTGGGTTCTGGTGCTAAAAAGTTTGAGAATCACTGATCTGTTTTATAGGACTGACAGTGCAATCTTCACTTGCAGTGACTTGCCTGCACTTAATTCAGTTCAAGGATTGGGGCTACCGCCATGCTACCAAGGGAAAGGAAGCTTATCCCCTTTCCCTGGGCAAGACAAGAACAACCTCAATGGGTACCTCTGGAGATATTTTAGATCCGGATAGATGTGGGCAGTTTGAGACCAGGGACAAAGGCATAAGTGTCAGATCCAATGCCAGCTTCATCTTGCAAGTGGCAGGCCAAGGGGTGCAAGCCACCCCCCAGCTCACTCACTGCATGAAGCAGGTGTTTCTGTTGGCCTCACAGATGAATCACCCCATTCATGTAACACTTCAGAATGTTCCATGTCCTTTACAAGCACCACCCATGTCAACTCCAGTGATGGGCACACCCAGAGCAAGGATAGCCAAAGTTTATAGTATTATTATTGTCATTCCCTTATTGCAAATGACCTGGAATATAAAGGCTGCAATCTTAAGCTCAGTTAGGCTGGCCTAAGCTCCAGCCTAAATTGTGCTTTAACCTGGGTGCTTAACAAAAAAAAGCAGGCCTCCATCAGTCTTGGAAGACTATGGTATCGTGCTTGGTGCTGCATACGCTGCATGCGAAGCACGAAAGCCTGGGTTGGATTGTTATGGAGGCTAGGCTGTTACCCAAGCAGCAAATCCCCCCTCTCCACGCCACTGAATTAGTCCAATGGAAAGGCAGAGCTGATACGATTGGATCCAGCTGGTGTTGCAGAGCTGGGCTAAGGACAAGAGCTCACCCTGTCTTGTGAGGCTGACCCGGGTCTCGAACTCTGGCTTGCTGGTTAACAGGCACAGCGTCTTAATCGCTTGTGCCACCAGAAGTACCATAAGTACTGTTCATTTATTCTCTGGCCCTCGACACCATGCTGGATTACAAAACGGCACTTGTGCCTAAACGTTTGGTGAACCCTGCCATAATGTGGCCTGATTCTGAGATGAGATTTTAAACCAGGAATTTCTTGGATCCCAACTCATGTGATCTGGCACAATGATGTACATTAGCTGTCAAATGTTCTCTCCAGTTTTTTGATTGTTTGTTTGATGGTTTGTTTGTTTTATTTTCCACCTACTCTAAGATTCTAGACCTTGTTAAAAATATCGGAGGGAGGAAAGGAGGGGATAAATGCAGCTGAATAGCAAATCCTCTGCTAAACAGCTAATAAAAGATCAAAATGGTGAGGCTCCTTCAACCTTCGCAATCATTTTTGTGTCACTGATGAGAATTCTGAGCACATGGCCCTGATTGTTTTCAGAGTCACTGTTGACTTTTAAGACCTACTGTTCAGCTGATGGAAAATAAAACCTTTATAAGTACTGTACTGCTGGCAGTTAAAGAGACAAGTAGGAGATCTTATTAAACAGTTCATCCATTCTTTTTGAGTATAGGTGCTAATCAATAAAGAAATGCACAAAGATAAACTGCACACAGACTGCTGTGGAATAAAAAAATAGAATAATAAATCAAGGTATCCCATTACTACCGGCTTGGGATTGCATGTTTGTAACTTGTATACCCACCTAAGCGAACGTAGCCAGCTGTGAGGCCATGGATGGTGGCTTCAGTGGTGTTGCTAGGGCGCTGAGAGCCCCACTTTGGGGGGATGCGCACAAAGGGGACATATCACTACTGGCCAAAATTTTTAAATCTTAGTATTTTCAAAGTATACTATCATGTTATATAGAATCATAGAGTTTGAAGGGACCCAGTGGATCCCAGGCCAACCCCCTGCCTGTAGCAGGAAATCCTCGTCTTGCGGGAACCCAGGTCTCGAACCCTGGCCTGCAGGCTAACAGGCATAGTGTCTTAACCACTTGTGCCACCAGAGGACTCAATATATCATTTGATACATAATTTCCTGAAGAAAATAATGAAACAAGTTGTGTTCAAATTTCTCTGTTCTGTCAGAAGTCATATCTGAAAAACCAGCAGGACAGAGCAATAGAACATCACCATGCCCATTTGGAGTGATGCCATACCTACTGCATGGGAGGAGGTCCATCATAAGGGTACTGGTCTCCAGCAACAGGTGACACAAACCCTCATGACACCACTGGGTGGCTCAAAAGGGAAAGGTCTGCCCTGTTTTTTGTAGGGTCCATGGGTTCTAGAAGGTCTAAACAGAGGTTAGAAACTATCAAACCCCGTTGGTGACATAAAAGGGAAAAAGATCTACTGGCCAAAATAACTAGATTATGTCCAGGCTCAGGATGAGTCATAATTCCCAAGAAGGGACAAAAGGGCTAGAGATGGACCAGACTTGCCCTACAATCCAGAGCAACTACGGGAGCACGTAAGAGACATTACGTGTACCCTTAGTTACTGCACTACCTAGTGAAAACCTATGGGAAATTCATATTGCAATCCAGAGCAAATTGTTCTTACACCGGAGCAAGGACTCCACATAGTTACTCTGGATTGCGCCCCTATAGACTGAATGAGAACTAGGATGTTGGCTGACCCATAATGACAAAGAAAAAGATGTACCTCTCTGGAAGAGATATCTCATGGTGGCCAAATCAATGTCACATATGACTCTTTGACTTATAATGTGGGGCTTACGGAAATATGTTGGTTGATTTCCTTTTTGCAACATAATTAATGTAAAAATTAAATAAGAATTTTGCAGGCTTTCTAATGATTTATTTAGCAGGTTTAAACCAACTGGATTTATTGTTCACAGTAAAAAATATATACCGTAATTCCCGCTTGGAGAGACGCACTTTTTTTCCCCAAAACAATGGGGAGAAATGTTGGTGCGTCTCTTAAAGTGATGGTCCTTTTAACACTCAATTATCCACTCTGCAGGATGCCTGCAGTTTGCAGACAAAAGTTTGCCTGGTTGCCATAGAAGTTAATCCCTGCCTGCATAGAAGTTAAATAGCCTTTTAACCCTATTAGTTCAGAATTTTAACCCTCTCTGTTCAGGTTTCTCTGGCTCTGAACAACCTTTAAAGCCCTTTAAAGTGTAGAAATTAAGTACAGGAAAACAATGAGTATTTTTCCTTTATTTTAATGTGTCTCTCCTTCCCAGCCACCCACTGCACCCACTCGTCCCAGCCACCCCCACCAGTCACCCCTCAATGCTCCCCCCAGAAACCCTCCACTTACTAGTTTCCCCTCCCTCCAATAATCCCCACCAGCCACCCCCACATGCACACACACCCCCTTCCCCAAGACAATGAAAATATATACATATATAATATGAAATATATATAATACACACACTCTCACACACATATATGTGAGTGTGAGTGTGTATTTTTCTATGTATTATATATTTATTATATACAATTTTGTGTGTGTGTGTGTGTGTGTGATAAAATCTAGATTGGCAGGCACCCAGGCTTAAGCCAATCCGAGATTGACTTGGCCTGCACAGTGTCCATCTGTCCCCCTTTTCCAGGACATGTGCTCTTGTTCAGCCTTTGGGCACAATCCTTTCCAGGTCTACTCAGAAGTAAGTGGTATTTAATTCAGAGAAGCCACCAGGGAATCTATTCTTTTTTCAACCCCTATGCTTCAACCCTGGAGTTCATGACAGTGATGATGGCTCTAAATACAGTACATGGTACATTTATGGTACATGGTTAATTGTATTTCTATGGTTGAATGTTTACATCGTTGAATGTATTATTATTAAAGAATGTTAAAGAAGGTTCTTAATACCACTGTTGACTTTACATGTTGAAATATTAATTCTGCTACATTTTATTAAATATATTAGTACGCCATTTGGTTCAGGATTTTTTTTTTTTTCTCCTCTAAATTTTGGTGCTTCTCATGGTCCGGTGCGTCTCATGGTCCAGGAAATACGGTATATATTTAAGAATATAAATGCTTCTTCAATATCATGGCTCTCCAACATCAGAAGTTTATTTTATGCGGTTCTTAGGTTAAGCAAGTTCGACCACCCCTGAGATGTATTGATTGGATCAAATCACATCATAGGCATGAGCCTTGAGTTGGGTACAAGAGACTCAATTAACACTGAAGGTTAAACAATGAAGTGATTGTGTGTGTTTAATTGGGAATTGGAGCTGGCAATGGATAGAGGCATTACTGAAGTGAGGAAGATGTTACCTTTGGATACCACCTTCTGCCATGATCTGGCCTGGCTTGAGCAGACTTCCCAAAATGGCAATCCAGATCAAAATAGATTAACGGGAGAGTTCAAGCAGACATTCACTTTTTTGGCTCTGCTGAACACTTCCAATGACTTTTGCCTTTTCAAGCAAAAGTCTTTTCAAGCTACCCATAAAATGTACTTCTCTGCAAATCAACATAATAAGCACAAAAACCTCTCCTCCCCTGCCTTCCTGACTCAAATGTCAAAACCAGGATGATTTCATTGCAAGTGAAGGAAGACAATGGGCTGCAGTGGGAGGCTGCGCATGAGTAAAGTCTGCAAAGTCAGGCTTTGGACTCCAGTGTCTGCACATAAGTCTTCATTTGTATGTTACTCACCTGGCTTCCTTCCTAAGTGTGCAAATCACTCTCTGGCCTGTCAGGCAGCAGACCCACCTTTGGCCGGTCACTGTGGCCAGCCACTGAGACCATCTCTGGCACCTCTGAAAGTAATCTGTGGGTGTAAATTGCTGTTGGTTTGTAAGAAAAACAAAACACAAAACATCCTGGGATCCAGTGACTTAAATTACAGAGTGACATGTTCTATTCTTTGTTGAAACTCATCTAGCACACACAATAAAAAGGGCATGACCAAGGGGGAAAAATCTCTAAATCCAATGGATTTAGTTATGTGTACAGGTTTTGCTGTATGAGATATTCTCTACTGAGTCAAAGAATCAGACCTTGAAATCAACTAGATTTTTTATTCCAATTCGGTTTATATTAGCATTACAAGCCTACACCAGTTTTGCACTAGATTAACTGGCATGACCTTCTCCAGATTATCTTGGGAATTATATATAATCAGGGTGAGAATTTGTGTTAGAGATCTCAAGCCATTTCCATGGACCTTCAGTAGTTACTGTTTCCTTGAGAGAAGGAATGAATGTTAGGCAAGCTTAAATCTCTTGTATGGATATACAGGTGTCCCTTGTTATCTACTAAGGTTCCTTCCATTCCAGGTCCTCCCGTGGATTAAAAAAAGTCAATGGATTTAAAAAGTGGAAAAATAGATTTAGGCTGCAATCCCAAGTACGGAAGCACGTAAGAGACATTGGGTGAAATCCAGAGTAACTACAGGGAATCCTTGCTCTGGAGTAAGAACAAGTTACTCTAGATTGCAATATGAATTTCCCATAGGTTTTCACTAGATGGTGCAGTAACTATGGGTGCACTTAATATCTCTTACGTGCTCCCGTGGTTACTCTGGATTGTGCCTATTACGTGCACCCATGGTTACTGCACTACCTAGTGAAAACCTATGGGAAATTCATATTGCAATCCAGAGTAAAGTGTTCTTACTCTGGAGCAAGGACTCTCCATAGTTACTCTGGATTGTGCCCATAAAGAACTACTTCCAGGTTTCTTGCTCCTCCATTGTTCATCTATATAAATAAACGGCGAGTGAATTTCATTGAACACAATGGGGTTTACGTCCAAGTAAATATGGAGGAGCTCTATTGTCACAGTTGTGTCACATCCTAGTAAGTTTAACAGGTGAGATTCGAAAGGTGAGTTTGAAAGGGGGTCCTGGGTTGAAAAGCTAAAGTACCAAGCTCTTTAACATACTACCTTTATCCAGTGGCATAGTTATAGGGGTGCAAAGCTCTAAGTTTTGCAGGCGCCTAAAAGCACCATCTGAGGAGGCCTTCCCCCTCTCCTTTAGAGCCATTCTGGGCAGTGGGAGCAAAATGGAGACATTTGCTTTCCTGCATTCACCTTTGTTTTGCTCCCACTGATCGGAATGGCTCTAAAGGGGGGGAGAGGGGCACTTGCATGACATATGCAGGCCCAGCGGTGGGCTTCAGGGGGTTCTCACAGGTTCTATAGAACCCTTTGCTAATGAGCATCTGGTTCTGAGAACTGGTTACTAATGGGGCATAGAACCTGTTCTATTGACATAGAACCTGTTGTTAATTTAGTTTATTAGGACATAGAACCTGTTGTTAATTTATTTGAATCCCACCACTGGCAGGCACCTGCAAAACTCAGTGCTTTGCACTCCCTCCAGCTATACCACTGCTTTTACCTGAAAACATTAACCAAGTACTGATCACATACTTTTAAGTTAAGATCAAAAGCTAAGACACTCAGGTTAAATTTTGGGCTAGTACTGAATATTTTTTGTGTACCTTACTAACTTTTCAAAACACGCACAGTCCTGTTCAGAGGCACTTTCTCTTGTTATTTTTTTGCTCAGGCCAGGGCAGAATCATCCTGACACTGGGAATATGTGCCAGACCTAAGCCTCAGGTTACAGTTTGTAGGCTGGAGATAGGCAGCTGTTGCCATGAGGAAGACAATCATCATGAACACTTTTGCTTATCAAGACGCCTACAGGAAGGTGAGATACAAATTTGTGATATTTTATACATTAATTAGGTTGGACTTCTCAGAAATTGTATCAGGTGAATCACAGACGCAGGAGGGGATAAGGAGGACACATTCCTCTCCCAAACTGGGTACGAAGCTGTGTCACTTTCCCTTGTGTCCAATCCTTGTTTCCTGCCCCAGATTAATTCCCTCTCAGTGAATTAAACTCCCATCCTTTTAAAAAATAATTTGATGTAATAAATAATTTGCAAAACCCCAGGCGTTCAGCCCAGAGAGAGATCAAGAAAGACGTGGAGGAGGAAGCTTCAGTTTGGGTTGTTTCACTGAATACTTTTCTCATGGCAAGATCTGGGTTACTCACTGCATAGCCAGTGCTGGATCCGAGGCAGAGTTATTTTGCACCAGTGCGACAAGTAGAAGAAGATATGGCCTCCATTCCTCTAATTATTGCATGAATTTAGTAGTTTTACTCGCCCTTCCACAGCACACTATTGTATCTGCCTATGTTACAATATATGTTACAATATATATTGTATCTGCGAATTCCTATGTTACAATATATGAGGATATTGTATACAGGTGCCCCTTGTTATCCACTAGGGTTCCATTCCAGAACCTCCTGTGGTAAAAAAAAATGAGTGGATAACAAAAACAGTGGAAAAATAGATTTAGAGAGCCATTTCCAGGTTTCTTGCTCCTCTACTGATCCTAACAGAAAAAGGTTGTGCCTCTGTATATGCAGGGTTTTGTTTCTGGGGTTCCCTATTGATAAAAAATGTTAAATAAAAACAATTTTTAAAAAATGAAAAGTGTGTCCATTCACAATTGTTTAAAACAGCTTTTCTTACTGTTGTAGAGAGGCAGTCAGCAATTAAAAATGCAAAGGACTGCCTGACACTGCTGAAAAATGGAAGCTTGCATGACTGTCTCTCTACAATAGCAGAAAAGCAGTTTTTAAAACTGTGACTTGCAGTGGTCATTCATGTTGAGTCAAATCTGTGTATAAAAAAATCAGTATATCTGTATGTTAAAAAATCAGCATATTTTTTAATGTAGAGTAAGGACTTAATTCTATTCTCCAGATAGCACACAGTGTTGCTGCACATGCTCTGTAGGGGCAACCAGATGGTCTAGAAGAGGTAAGTAAAACAGTTTCTTCCCTCTAATGTCTCCTCTAATTTGTTTCCCTACTGGGCAGAGAAGTTAATGACCCAAGCAGTATGCAGTATAATCACTGTCATCTTAGAATGGGCAATGGCCAGTCTGACCATTAGGCAGTGAGATCCCGCTGAGGAATCACAACTAAGGCAAGCAGGTGGTATGTTTACATGTTTATCAGGCGTGAGAAAGACCTATGCAATCTGTATGAAGTTAGAATGTTTTTAATGAAACAATTAACAGAACTCCGAGAACAGTCCCTATTCCCACTGCGTTACAGTATATAACATGTTCAGCCATATATGAAGAATGTGTGCACCTGAAACAGCTATTATGGGCAAAATCCAGAGCAGTTGCGGGTCCTTGCAGTTACATCACCCTCTTATCTTATGGAAACTACTTTCCAAACTACTATCTTAACTACTCCAGAGCAAAGGGCTTAGTTTGACTTTAGGATATGGGCCTATGTCTAGTAATGCCTGAAATTAGCATATGAAACACATATGAAACACATATGAATACTATTTTACTGGTTCTCCTCCACCCAGCAGTGTCCTCTCTAGTAGCTGCTGCTGATGTTCTAATGCAAATTTTTGGACTGTGAGCCCTTCGGGGACAGAGAGTCATTAGTTATTTGATTTCCTCTATAAATCACTTTGTGAACTTTTAGTTGAAAAGTGGTATATAATAAATACTGCTGTATTTATTTAAGATATTTATTTCCCATGCCAAAGCAAATGCTTGAAGTAGCTTACAAAGCTCTAGTTCCCTCCTGCTGGAGTCACAACAGTCCAGTAAAGAAGGTGAGGGTGAGTGACTTATCCAAGGTCACCCTGGAAGCTTCATGGCCAAGGAGAGATTTGAACCTGGATCTTCCAAGTATCAGTCCAAGTCCCAAACCACACCATCATCCTGGCTGTCTAGTAGTACAGATCTCAGTAGTACAGTCCATATCCTGGTGAACTCAGGTTTAAAGGAAATCAGATAGAAATCTAGCACTTTGAGCATACTATGTAATGGCTGCAATCCTAACCCCCAGGTAGGCTGGTTTAAGCAGTGGCACAAGTCCTGTGCTGGCCTGGGGTGTTGCAAAAGTGCCGTAATAAAATAAAATAAAAATAAAAACCCTTCAAATACAAATCTGTTATCCAGTTTATTCAGGCTTTGGTATATAATTTTTTTTAATCCAAGCGCTATTGGATTGATTAATGCTTTTATTGTGATTTTAATTTTTTTTAAAACAAGGATTTTCAATGCTTTCTTTATAAACATGTATCATGTATCATGTTTAGTAATTTTAATCTTTATTTGCTATTTTAATTATATCAGTGATAGTTTTATTAACCAGATTAGATGTTAACAAAGGAGATATACATTTTCTAGAAAATATAGATAAATCATATATGCCAAACAAGATTAACGCAGGGAAGAAACCAAGGGACTATTTCACTGAACACAAATGTACTATGTCAAATAAAGACAAATCAATATTGATTATTTATACATTTACAGACTATATACCTTCCCCACTGCACTTATTAGAAGAAAAGAGCAAGTATATCCACTGGCTCAACCAAAGTGAGTGGTGGCCCATATGGGGAAGAGGGTGAAAGCAAAGACCAAGGCCAGCCCCCTAACTGGATGAGATGGTGGGCAGAAGAGCAAGGCAGGATGAGATGCTGAACTGGATGGAAATGGCATCATGTCCAAGAGAGGGGTCCAAAGAATAAAGTGACAAAGATGATGATCCAGAAGCCTATCTTAGAACTTTCAAAAGGGTCGCAAAACAGCGGGATGGCCAAGGGCACAGTGAGTGACAATATTAACCCCCACCTCACTGGAGTGGTGCAGCAAGCAGTGGTTACGCTGATTCCTGAGGAGGCAATGGACTATGCGAAAGTCAGGCTAATCCTAGGGACCCTAGGGACCCTGAATGTCTCTGAGGAGACCTATAGAAGAAGGCTCCGGAAAGTGAAGCTGGGAAAAGACAGGAGCCCAAGGATCCTGGCCAACCTGATTAAGACTAATGGGCTAAGATGGCTAGGGGTTAACTTTCATGGCTGCTCCAGGCAGTTAGCAAGGGAGTTCCCTGTTTTCCCAATGTTCCTATCAGGATCCCAGGAGCGGGTGGGAAAAAGGAGGGAATAAAAGGAGAATGCCAACGGGAGATGCAGTCGGAGTAGGAGGAGGAGAGGAGGCTAGGGCATTGGTGCCCTGTCCTAGCCAGAGGCCTCCAAGCTACTTTCTGGCAAGGGCAGAGCTGGCCTAGCCCTAGCTGAGGGAAGCTTGCCTGCAAGAAACTCTGTTGCTGCTGATAGTTGTCACTGTTGATCATACTTACCTGTTGCTGTTACATGTAACCAAGCTGAATGCCTTCTGAAAAGAAATATACTTACCTGTTGAATCCAGCTCATGGTGTGGATACTCATTCTTTGGTTGCCACTGGCCGGGATGGAGACCCCAAACCCCTTTGTGACCCCCCAGTCAGACTCCAGGAACACCAGGCACCACCATACTTCCAGTGTCCAGAATGGCTCTGAAGGGGAGGAGGATGGCTGCTGGCATGCTGCAGTGACACTCCCTGAAAATCTTAGTGCTTTGCACCCCTTCTAGCTTCACTACTAGTTAAGATCTTGTCATTCCTTTGTATAACATGCATCAGAAGAACAACCCTTGCAAGAAACAATTTGATAGAAAGGTTAATGTCATAGTAATAAACCACAAACATCAAGAAGATGTAGCAATATCTGTTATGGGACCTAAAGATGGTCGGGGAATCGGGCTTTGCTATGACAAGGGCCCATCTTGAAATGCACCAAAACAACTGCAGCAACCGAAACAATTTCATGGATTATCCATTATCTCTACCATCCTGTTAACAGTTTCATCTGTTTTTCACTCGGTTGAGCCCAGATTTGTTTCCTGGCTCTGGGCAAATAAGCCCAAGATAGTTGCTAAACTGGCCAAACCTAATCCTGGCAAGAAGAGATTATTTTTTATTTCTCCCCAAAGTTCATATAAAGAGACAATGCAGCAAATCCTCAAATGATTCTGCTCTGCACAGAGGTGCCTTATTTCCAACATAACCTGATTGTAACAGCCCTAAAGAATCAGCACGGAGGGCTTGGGCAGCACTGATGAGGCACAGCAGGCTTTCCTTCCCATCTCCACTTATCTTCCCAAGATAAGCTTCAAGGTCATGGTTTTTGTTTAACATGCCTAAACCATGTGGAGATCTCAGAAATCAGCAAAGCTGCTAAATCTGTATATCACTATAACAAAACCTACATTTTACTTTTCTGATGAGAATTCTGGAAAAGCAAAAGAACCACTGCCAATCTGCCTTTGAGCACTCTCATTCCCCTACTCTTTCACCCCACAAATCAATAGCCACATTCACCCCCAAATCCAGAGTAACTACGGGAGCACATAAGAGACTTTACATGCACCTGCAGTTACTGTACCACCTAGTGAAAACCTATGGGAAATTCATACTGGAATCCAGAGTAAATCGTTCTTACACCAGAGCAAGGACTCCCCATAGTTACTCTGGATTTTGCCCTCAGTCAACTAAAGCCATAGTGTATGCGTGCAGCGGGAGCTACCGAGGTGGGATCATGCCCACTACCCACATGTTGACCCTTGATTGGTAAAATGTAGGGTCTCAAACCATGTCATACTCATCTGACACACCAGTGTAGGCTTTGTGCAGATTTGGATTGCAATGTGGTGCCAGCTCACCCACCAACTATTGGCCACCATTTGGGTTCACTAAGCAGGGCTACTGACTTCCTATAATTTAAGCCCATGTGCCATATCCATGAGAATCAGTCGATGCTAGCTTGATCATACAACCTCAGCCCATGAACAAGTTTGGAGAGCTATAGATTGATGTCTGCAGAACAGAGTGCCTCTCCCTGCAAATAGAAGTTGGGCATTTCTGATTTTGTGAATTTGTTCAAGTCTGAAAACTCGTGGATCAGCGGTATCTTGGCTTTCTTTCTGGTTTTGGAGACAAAACATCACCAAAGCAGAGTCAAAACAAAAGCCTTAATCAAAGTGCCTCATGCGGACTCTGCCACAAAAATGAATTGTTACAAAATCTTGCCTGAACTAGGACTGAGCATTCTGATCAAGAAACAAAAGAGACCTTTGATTTGAGTCTCCTGAACATTCTCTTTGATTACATGTTCACAAATGTCGTACCACAAAAATCTGAACACATTTTGCATATTTGAACTGTTGAAAGGGAAAGAGACGAGTTGGGAAAAATAGTTGCTTTGTTCGTTAGGTCTGATCCATTGCTGTTTTGCATTGCTATGTTTAAAATCTACTTTTTGGTGCTTGGAAAGAGGGCAGGGACTCCAGTTCATCCAGTGTTTGATGATTCTTTGTATTCAAGCAAGGCAGGGACCACCACACTACTAAAATAATGAAAGCATAGAATACTGACTTTAAATAAAATATATGTGCCAACCATCACAACTGAGGGAGCAGAAGTTTTTTTTAATTGTCCACTAGGCAGCCAGGGCAAAGTGAGAGAGCTTTTAACCAAGAAGGGATCACTCATATGTTGCATTTTGTTCTATGCTGGTCACAAAACGCTATCAGATTCTTATTTTCACAAGAAAAGTGGAACACAAAGCAACTTCTGAAAGCATCAAGATGTTCTCAGAACATCTTGCCCAACACAACAAACTTAGGGACATAAAAAAGGAACACATAAAAGAACACAAAATCCGACAAAAGTGATATAAGCTGACAATATGGGAGGCAAAAAAAGGAATATGAGGTGCGCATGGCTAAAAGCATCTAGGCAAACAAGGATAAGATTATTCTGAAATAATCAGCAGAATAATAAACAATAGCACCAATTAGTATACTAAATCACCAAAAGCAGGACACCTGCAAGAGAAGTAGTTGAATTATTAAAGCAAAGGAATAAAAGGGAAGATTAAATATTGCAGAAAAACTGAATTAATTCTTTGCTCCTTTTGTCACCAGTGGTGTAGCTAGAGGGGGGCTAAGCATTACATTTTGCAGGGATCACAGTGGCAGGAAACAAACCTCATTACAGTGCGAAGAGCAGCACCATCACAAGGAGGTTGGGCAGAAGAGGAAGTTGCATCACTGCTGGTCAAAATTTGTAAAACTGCCATTTTTAGAAACAATACCTTCATGTTATATACCATTCAATGCGGAATTTCATGCAGAATTCAGTGATACCAACCCCATTGCAATACCTCAACTTAGTCAGCATTTGTCCCACGTAGAGATGGGGCTGGCTGGTTGTGGATTGGATAATGTTCACAAAATGTTCACAAAACAGTTTACAAAAAAAAATAATCTGAAATTTTAGTGCATAGTACATCTTGGTTGAACCAATAGAAAGACATGCTCTTCTCTTTCAATATGTGAAAGATATATGCTCTGTAAATCGATACAGAATCAGTACTGACTAGTATTTATTTGACATAGTGCATTTGTGATCAATGAAATAGTTTCTTGTTTTTTCTATTGGTTTCTTCCCAATATTCTTTTCTTTGGCATTTTTGATTTATTTCCTTTTGGCTGTTGTTAGCACCCAATCAAATTAATCAACTATCACAGGCATAATAAAATCAGGGAATAAACATGAAAACATCCATCACTACAAAATGATACATATTTATAAAGGAGCACAAAAATCCTTATTAAAAAATTAAAATCATTGTTAAGCTTTACCAATCCCTGTTACTCTCTAATATTCTAGCACTTTCCTACCCAGGGTGATCATAGAGAAGGATAAGTTCCTCCCAAAATGTAGGACACCAAAGAAAATGTAGGGCATGACAAAACAAAAGCTGAAAAAGACTCATATATGGCTTTCACACAGTTAATTGAAACATAATATTACTTATTATTAAATTTAAAACTATCAGATATAATTTATTACATAGAGCACAATCCTAACCATGTCTACTCCAACATAAGTCATATTGTGTTCAGTGGGTCTCACTCCCAGGAAAGTGTCTTTAGGATTGCAACATTTATTAATTACAAGAAGGCTACATGCTGTTTGCTCATAAGGTGGCCAATGAAGAGTTTTTTCCGGGACAGAAGGCTCAAAATTAGGACATGTCCTGGAAAAAGATAATATTGGGTCATCCTGCACTACCCCACTCATGTCCTCTTTCTCTCTGCCCTCCTCTTTTTTCCAGTCCAAGGAGTAGACGGAAGAAAGAGGTGGAGGATGATCATGTAGCAAAGTGCCCAGTTTTTTTTAAAAAGCTCAGGAAGTGATGCCACCACCAGAAATGATGGCAACCGATTAGATTCACAACCAGCGTTTATGTCAGATCCTGACTCTGATTTGCACCTGGGTTACAGTGGCTTTGCCCCCCAAGGCTTCCTAATCTTCCCCTCCTGCTGAATACAGCATGATCCTTTACAATGCAGTTTCATCAGCGTGGAAGGAGGGCAGGATCAGAGTAGGCTCATGTCTGAATTTTGTGCTGATCAATGGACCCGAAAAATATAGACATACACACTCTATTCCAGGTCAAGAATGAAAGCCAAGCTAGGACTCTAGGCTGGGTTGGATACTGAGGGGTCATGAAGACTCCATGTGCTACAGCAGGTGACACTTGCAACTTTGGAAGGACAAAGGGGGCAGTCGAGGTGAATTTCTATTGATCCAGCTAGTGTTGCCATCTCTGAAGACAGTTACTCCGCTGTGTTTGTTTGGAAGGGATCAAGGAAAGCTACTACTTAATCAGGCCGCTTTGTCTGCACAAGGCTGAAGCAGCTGGAGAAGCAAGAGATTGCACCAGAGAGCAGGTGGATAGGAAATTTGAGATTGTCATGGCTCCACCAAGTAGCATAAGAGGGAGAGGAGCAAGGGCCTCATCAGTGGATAATGAGAGGAGTAAATAAACACCAGCTCCATGAAACAGGAGTTGTGTCTAGACACGGATTTCCAGAGCACTCAGAGGGGTCCTTCCAATAAGGAGGGAGTCCGGAATCTTACACCAACAGTCCCCAATGTGATCAGGTTCATTCTGTAGTTGCCAGTCTGCTCCCAGGTGTAGTCTGCCTGGAGGAGGTAAACATGACAGTTTTCTATGTCAGTAAAATGTTTTTGTAAGAGCAAGCGTTTGTCATCTCAGTGAGGATCAGACTAGCTACAACACAGAAGATGCATGATCACAATTTCCCATTGTTTGGTTTGGACTAATTAGAAATCCTGCAAGGTAGTGTAGCTACGGGGGGCGGGGGGGGGAGCACGGGGTAGCAGTTAGAGGGGCAATAAGCTGAGCTTGATACTAGTGGCTAAAATTGTGAAAAATTGTGATAACAATATCATCATGTTCTATATTGTTGGAAATGTAATTTAATGCAGAATGCAAGGAAGCAAACTGCATTGGAATATATTCTGTATCCTATCAAATGTTATAGCTATGGAACAAAAGGTGGATTTTCTTAACTCAGACTCTCCCGGGAATCTGATTGCTCTTAAAGGTAATGAGATGTAATTATAATAGAGCATGCAACTAATAAGATGTTAATTTGAGTCCAATCTCATTTCTATATATATGTAAGATATTATATTAAAAAAAATTGTTTTCTCACCCTCCATGGGTGGTGTATGTATGTTTGTTATCCTCAATCTGGGGTCCTCTACCAGAGGCCTGGGAGTTTGAGGGTTCTGCGCAGTATCTTAGCTGTTCCTAGCAATGCGCTTTTCTGGATCGAGTGTTCTGCTGTCCCTCCTGGAATCTGTTGGAGCCGTTCTTCCAGCTTGGGTGTCACAGCCCCTAGTGCTCCAATCACTATTGGGATCACATTCACCTTCACTTGCCACAGTCTTTCTAATTCCTCCTTCAGACCCTGATACTTTTCCACCTTTTCATGCTCTTTTTTCCTGATGTTGCTGTCGTTTGGTATCGCTACGTCTATCACCAGGGCTGTCTTCTGGGCCTTATCTACCACCACAATGTCTGGCTGGTTAGCCAGTACCTTCTTGTCTGTCTGGATATGGAAGTCCCACAGGACCTTAGCCCTGTCATTCTCCACAACCTTCAGAGGGGTCTCCCATCTGGTCTTGGGAAGGGTTAGTCCATAGGCTGAGCAGATGTTCCTATACACGATGCCGGCTACTTGGTTGTGCCGTTCAGTGTATGCTGTTCCTGCCTGCATCTTACACCCTGCCACAATGTGTTGGATTGTTTCTGACGTTTCTCTGCACAGCCTGCACTTTGGGTCTTCTCTTGTATGGTAAATCCCCGCTTCTATGGATCTGGTACTTAGTGCCTGTTCTTGTGCTGCCATGATGAGGACTTCAGTGCTATCTTTGAAGCCAGCTCTTTCCAGTCACTGATAGGATTTCCCAATATCAGTGACTTTGGTTATCTGGCGATGGTACATCCCATGCAGGGTCTTATCTTGCCAGGACACTTCCTCAGTTTGATCTTCCTTCTGTATTTGCTGTTGCTGTTGTTGCTGGAGACATTCTCTCATCAGCTCATCTTTGGGTGCCATCTCAGTGATGTATTCCTGGATATTCTGGGTTTCATCCAGGATAGTAGTTTTGATGCTCATCAGACCCCGGCCGCCCTCTTTCCAACTAGTATATAGTCTCTGGATGTTAGACTTGGGGTGGAAACCCCCATGCATTGTGAGGAGCTTTTGGGTCTTCACATCGGCCGCCTCCATTTCTTTCTGTGGCCAGCTTACTATGCCAGCAGGGTATCTGATGACTGGCAGCGCATATGTATTGATGGCATGTATCTTATTTTTCCTATTGAGCTGGCTTTTCAGGATCTGTCATATTGTTTGATGGTACTTGGATATTGCTATCTTCCTTGCCTCCTCTTCATGATTACCATGGGATTGTGGGATACCTAGGTACTTATAGTTGGTCTCTACAACTGTTATGTACCCTGTTGGTAGTTCTACCCCACTGGTCTTCACCACTTTTCCTCTCTTTACGATCATTCGGCTGCACTTTTCCAGGCCGAATGACATCCCAATATCCTCACTGTAGATCCTTGTCAGGTGTATCAATGAGTCTCTCTCTCTCTCTCTCTCTCTCTCTCTCTCTCTCTCTCTCTCTCTCAATATATATATATATATATATCACAGTGGACATTTGTATTGAGTAAAATCCGTGTATAATAAGGCTGGACCTGTAAAATTGACAAGGCTGGACCTTTGCAGTAGCGGGTTAAAATCACCAGTAAATAATTTTTTTTATCTGAAGATTTTTTAAAATTTGGGTGTGCATTCGAATAATTACACATATAAAAATCCCACCACCCAGAATAGGGGCTCTGATTTGAACAGCAAAAAGGATATATGTGTTAGGGGAACAAAACCCTTTCTGCTTTTCATCCTTACATGCTTTAATGGTATTACACTTCAGCCCAACCTCCAGTATTCCTTGCCTCAAATATGAAAAGACACCATTGCAGTAGTGTTGCTGGAGGGGAGCAAAATGGCGAGTACTGCCAATGCAGCAACACACCGTGTAATCATACCCTTCCCCTTGCCATTAGATTCACTTAGGGCAGTGACAGCATTACATAGGCGCTCACCGAACCAAACAGCATGTCCTGTGCAATGCCATCACTGCCTGGAATGGCTCCAACTGAGACTTGGAGGGGCTGCTTACTTGGTGTATACAGTACATCTCCCCGTTATGATACTGCACAATCCCATCTTGAATTTTGGGCTGGATCAGCAACAGAGATTTTGCATGACAGTCCCAAATGACTGTCTCACAAAATCTTAAGTAGAATGGGCTTGGCTGCACATTATATGTGCACTGATTTTTTTAAAAAAAGATTGTTACAATGTGGCAGCATTACAAATTAGCAAACTGGGACCTGCATTATTTCCACTGGCACAGAGTTGTCCCATGTGCCCCACTCAGTACTTAGTAATTCATAGTCACCCCCCATTGCTACTTCTTTTTTTAATCAATGTAACTGTTAATAACATATCCATGTAACTCTTTTCAGTTCTTTTTGTTTGTTTGTTTATCATAATATTTAAAAAGAGTATACAGGTCTGCCCTAATGCCCTTCCTAATAGGCATTTTTAATGCCCTTCCTAATAGGCATATACCAGCCGTGATCTAAAAAGCCCAGACCTGCCAGTGTCTGAGAGCCAGAAGTGAACTCTTTGTCTCCGAGTAAAGAGGGAGGAGATGCAGGTGGCTTTGGAAAAAAAACTGATTTTGCGGAGCAAAGTACACAAGATAAGGAGAAATAACGGGAAAATAGGATGAGGAGAATACCTAATAGTCCTGAGGGCGTTGAAGGGTGTAGAGATGCATTCTGGGACTCTGGGGGTGTTCAAATATGAATAAACCAGCTTTAAAATATCATTCCTGTGACAGGAGCTGCTGAGCTGAATTTAAATTACCGTCTATAACCGAAGGAGTGCTTTTCAACTTCAGAAGGTGGGCACTGTTTGTTCCAGGGTTTTATATAACTTTCCAAGAAATCACAGCAAGATTCTTGCATTTTAATTCAAAAAAAAGAAAAAAAGCACATGTCACTTTCCTTTTTTTATAAAATTGCTAATAAAATGCTTGGTCATAGGGTTTTAAAAAAGGCAAAGGTTTATTCCAATAAAAGGTGCACATTCTTGGCGTTTGAGAATGAACATTGCGATTCAGAAACAGTATTTAAATATGTAGAGGAATGAAACTGAACAACGTACTTTTTCTGGAAGGCCCATACGGTAAGAATGGTACCGGGTGTTCATGTATAAATGCAAGGGAAATTTGGAATGAAATCGTGCCACAAAAATATTAAATTTATCAACCTCTTATTGATCATTCTACAGGACTTGCTTTTTACCTGTAACTGGGAGATTGGAAAGGTTCAGACATCTACTGTAATTCAGGCCTTTAAATCTTCAGTCCTGTGCCAAGTTAGCCATGCCAGGCTAATAGACTAAGGGCGAAATCCAGAGTAACTACAGGGAGTCCTTGCTCCGGCGTAACAACAATTTACTCTGGATTGCAATATGAATTTCCCATAGGTTTTCACTAGGTGGTGCAGTAACTATGGGTGCACGTAATGTATCTTACGTGCTCACATAGTTACTCTGGCTTGTAGGGTAATAAGAGTATGGGCCTCTCACAATTCATAGGTTAAGTAACCAGCAGCCCAATCAGTAAAAACTAGCAGTGCCTTTTAATTCCATGTAACATGTTGCACAGAGAGAGATGGAAACGCATGAATTCAGGTGGCAGCCCTACCAAGTGAATGTGGATTTTCTGGGGAGGGTGGTGGACACAGAGATGGAGCAAAGTTTCCAAATACAGTTGGTCCATCTATGACCCAAATTTTTGCTTTTTCATCACCAGGTTCTTGATTATTGATCAGAAATGGAAAAGGTCAAATTGAGAATTGATCTAATTTGTAATCAAACATAATCATTCAAATGAATTACCATATTCACTCAAATGTAATGTGACATTGAATCTAATCTGCATTCTATACTTATAATTAAAATACTGTATTTACTCAAATTTAATTAACCATTGAATTTAAAGCACACCCTGATTTTGGACACTGAATTTGGCTGAAAAGGGTGAGCATTAGATTTGAATAAATACACTGTATATACTTAATCATCATGCTATGCTTCTTTTTACTTTATAGGCACTTACATATGCTTTCATATATGCTTTCCTATGAGTGCCTAAGCCTAGTGTTTTCATTGCTATGTACAAAAATTAAAATGTAGAAAATTCAACCAAATTTTATGTAACAGAAGAAGAAAATGTACAGGAGGCACTTAACTCTAGTGGACGATTCATTTCTGATTCATAAAATATAAACAGATAGCCAGACATATGTCTAAGCAGAACAGCATTTACACTGTGGGAACATGGAAATGTAATAACACACTTTAACAAGGTCAAACAACATTAGTCCCTTGATTTGTCATTATTAATGTCACTAATTCCAGTTTCATGAACACAGAAAATGAAAATATATGGTAAGTAAAAGGGAGAAAAAGGAACAGAATCCAAATGCCTTTATGCGACAACATCCATCTGCCTTTCCAAAAGGAAAAACAGCTTTGGCAAGAATGATTGTAGGTCTGTACGGATATTTCTGTTTGTTTCTAATTTTTTTAAAAACTTCTTTGGAGTCATTAAAAGCCAGCTATGATTTGAAAACAGGTTAGGGAACAAATGACCCCCCGCCCCATTTGCACTGCAGTTATCTGCTCCCATTTGTCTTCCACCAGGACACATTAGGGTTTGATGATGCTCCTGTTAATGTCAAATTTTTCTGTTGGCTTAAGGGTGGGAAAACATTAGTTCTGTGTTTTAAGGGAGATGAAAAGGCAGGCGTGTTAAGGAGCAAGGGGAAGGGAACTATATTCAGGTTGAGAAGTTAGGGTGTGAATATCCATGTCCTGTAAAGCATAAGCTAAACAAGGTCTGATTATGTTATTGTCTTCCAAGCCATGGGCATAATAATACGGGGCATAATTTTTATTTAGGCTACAATCCAGAAGTGCGGTTGGACTTCCCTGTCTTTCACTGGGGTGGCCCAATTCCAAGATGGGGCAGCTCAGTTATGCCAGAAAAGGCTTGGGCAGACTAAGGGGCAGACCAAGCCCACAACAGAACCAGTGATGTAGAAATTTCAGGCAACTGCATTTCCAGGTAAAACATGCCTATGTGTATATGTGCTACACCAGCGAAGAACTTGGAGAATTTGGATTCTCCAATCCAA
The DNA here is from genome assembly GCA_030015325.1 of Cryptoblepharus egeriae. Lineage (NCBI taxonomy): Eukaryota > Metazoa > Chordata > Lepidosauria > Squamata > Scincidae > Cryptoblepharus > Cryptoblepharus egeriae. Next base: position 178,724,217 of record JAREYC010000003.1, on the reverse strand, counting down.
GGCATGTGGATTACTAGGAAATGGGAATGCTGTTTGTGTTTATAGATCAACATCAGGACATGAAGTTAATCATCTGTACTGCAGTCTCCTGCTGCAGCTGTTACTGGTTGTCAGAGACTCCTTAAAAGGCAGGCACCACAGCTGAGGGGGTCTCCTCAGGAGCAAGTCCTCCCCAGGTGTCACTGACTTGGTGCCTACTGAGCATGCTCTGGAGCATGTAGGGCAGCCCAGGCTTCCTGACTCTCTGGATGCAGCATAATTTTCTGCTCTGGATACAGAATAGTTGGGGCAGCCTTAAAATGCCTTAATTCTGGATTGCAGCCTTAGTCTTCCCTAAGCCTTTTCTGACATAACTGGGCTGGCCCATCTTGGAATTGGGCCACCCCAGTGACAGATAGGGAAGTCCCTTTGAATGAGTAGGTCTGCACGTTCTACTAGAAAAGAGAAGTTAGACACTATGTTGTTGATGTTGCATGAAAGGAGGTACCAGGGACAATGAAAACCCACAGATTGGATGTGTTTTACTCCGCTCCGTAAATAAATGTAAGGTATCCATGCCTGACATTTTGTTCTTTATGATTTTGCCAGTTTGTTCTTAAAATGGGAAGGGAGTAGATTACAAGTCATACAGTGCAAGCCAATACATGTCTACTCAAAAGTAAGTCCCATTGTGTTAAATGGGCCTCAGTGTGTAAGTCCCAGGAAATGTGTATAGGATTTCAGCCACAATCCCTATCAGTGACATAGCTAGTGGTAACCTCACCTGGCTCTGTTTTGATCCCCCCACCTGGAATGGCTCCAAAAGGGTGAGGCTCCCTTCAAAACTGATTGCTCTGCCCCCCTCTAGCTACACCACTGGTCCCTAAATAATGTAAAATTATTCATTAAATCTAAATGTTGTACCTCGTGTTTTTCTTCTTCGTACTGGATTTAGGCTGACTTTTTCCTGCTTAAAACTCTCCGACTGTATTACCAGGACAGTCTGTAGACACCATCTGCATCTCCTCCTGTTTTCTCAGATAAGATTTCACCTTTGGACGTCTGTTCGGAGTCCAACCGGCTGTCTGGATACACTCGGTACTTCTGGCTCATTGCCTAGTGAAATCAAAGAGAGCTGATGGGAGATCTCAGACTGAAATCCAGAATTCAAACAGATTCAGATGATTTGGGAGAGTGGGTGAGGGTCAGTCTCAGCAATCAGGCTTTTGATTGATTTTGGTGTGCGGGGAGAGCGGAATAAATTTCTGTTAGTTTGCATATATGCAACATTTTCTTCACTCTATCAAGGTAGAACTAAATAATGAAGGGGGGAAAAAAGAAAAGAATGAGGAATGGAGAGAAGGGAAGGCAAAGAAACCAAAAACATTTCTGGATGGAAATTTGGAAGGGTGTTGGACATGCATCCAAGCAATAGTGTAGCTGGGAGGATGCAGGGGATGCAGTTGCACCAGGCTACAAGCTTTAGGGGGGCAATAAGCTGAGCTTGACACTAGTGGCTAAAATTGTGAAAAACAAGGTAGTTATGAATGATAACACCATCACGTTATATATATATATATATATATATATATATATATATATATATATATATATATATACATATATAAACAATCTATAATTTATCAGAGGTTACAGCCAATTAACCAGAAAATGAAAATACAAAAGCCTATGGAACAAAAAGTTGATATTTTTAAACTCAAATCATTTTATACTGACTTTAATTGTGAAATATTGTGAAATTATGAATTTTGATTGTAATTTTAGCTTGAATAACCCCTGAAAAGCAACATGGGTCAGACTGACCCTGCCTGTATTTGATGCTAAAATCTGAATTTACAGAAAAAAATGTAAATTCAAAACTTTCATGCTTTTGGATGTATAACTGTCTAATTAGGAGGAAAAAGTCACAAGTTCTTGTCAAATAATAACAATAAATTCCATTGAAAAACTCAACACAAACATCAGATTGGGTCGGTTTGACCCAGTTAGGACTCTAAGAGTAAATCTGACTGGGTCCAAGAGGCATGCAACGCCCAGGCCAAGTGGCACTGCTACTACCAATATCCACATTCTCTACATGTCCTGTCCTGTCCTGATACACACCCTGTTCTTCCCCCAGTGCACGCTGGAATGCCCCCTCCGCCTGCTCTGGCAGGTGGGCAGGTGGATAGATCTGGGCTTCTGGTTGAACTTTAGCTTCCAGGCCAAGGTTTGCTGAGCTGGTAGACCTGGGATCCTCTCCAGACATAAAGCCCTGATCAACCTGCTGGGTAGACCTCCCATTCTGAGTAGGGCTCCCATTCTGAGTCTTCTGTCCAAAACTGCCTCTTCCTGTCAGGTAGAACTGGGCTCTCAGTTGTGAAATCTCAGACTAACCAGTGCTTTAACCATGCACTATCTTGCTGCTGACAACTGCCCAGTGAGCGTTCTCCTGCTGCCCAACATCACTCCCCATCCTGGAAGACATCTTTCCCTGCTGGCATATTGTTTATGGAGGACCACATACCCAAGATTTGCTCTTGATTTCATTGCATTCTGGGCTCCAGAAAAAAGGAACCTTCATGCAACCCAGAACTGGGTTTTTCAGTGCTATTCAACTGGTGCAGTTGCCCCATTGAGGTAGCTGGGCTTACCCTGGTGCAAGAGGATGAATACCCAAGGAGACCACCAGCATGCGATTTTACCCATACTGGTACCACTGCACAAATGGGAAAATTTGAATAAGATTAGGCTGTTAGGCTGTTATACCAAAAGCAGTCCTCAGTCTATCTTGATCTAATGAAGGAGATCCATAAAAAATCTTTGTTTTCTGTATTACTAGCAGCCAAGGACAACAGTTTCGAGCAAAACTGCAGTGCCAGAAGGTGGGAGGTTTAATTTCCCCTGAACCATACCAGTTCTTCTGATTAAATTTATCTGAAACTAACAAGTAACATGCAATACTTGCCTATTTTGCTTTGCAAGTCAAAGATCAGTTTGGGGAGGTGAGGCAGTGATATTAATCAGGAAAATGGCACAGTGGGGAAAGGCTCACTTCCATAGTTTTTTTAGATTTCTCATAATGAAAAATAAAAATCTGTATCTGATTTGGCCCCAAGAAAGAGTGGATCTGGCCCCAAATCACTAATTGAGCCTAGTGGCAAAACAGAAATGTGAACCCAGGTTGTCTCTCAGTCCACACATTAGTATTTGCTACATCACATTGGAGTTAAAAATCAGTTTAGGAAATTATGGGTGTAATCCTAACCAATTTAGGCCAACCTAACTTACCTGGCACATCTTCCATTGATGATGTAGGGAGATCGGCATATGTCTGTGTATTGGCCTCAACCCCAGGAGTGGGGCAGAAGTTCCCCTTGGCACTTTTGTGACAGTCAAGGTCAGCAAAGGACTTATGCCTGGGCCTTTGCTGGCCTAACTGGAAGTTAGGATTGCAGCCTAATGTATTTCATATCAATAGAATTACTTTCAATTCATGGCAATATCTCCTGGTGTTTTCAGGGTGACCATATGTCCTCTTTTTCCAGGACATGTCCTCATTCTTAAACTTGTGTCCTTTAAAAAAATCCATGTCTCCTGGAAAAATCCATTGTCCTCCTTTTTCTTGTGAGCAGGCAGGATGTGGTGTTCTAGTAATTAATAAATTACATGCAATAAATTATATGTAATAATTTTAAATTTAATATTATGTAATACAGTGTTAAATTAACCACATGAAATGTACATACATGAATGTTTTTAGCTTTTACCATATTTACTCAAATATAATGGGGTGAGCGTTTGATTTGATTATTGGTGTAAATCCTGTATTTTGTTGTGTCCGACATTTTTCTTGGGTGTCCTAAATTGGGGTGGGGAGGCTAGTCCTCTTTTTCAGTTAGTCCTGCTCTGGTATGATGGCATCACCAAAATCAGTGGCATCACTCCAAGTAGTCCCATTGAAACTGCTGGAATGCTACCCAGTGTAAGGGATACGTTTCCCTTTGCCCTTCAGTAGTGAAGGACTCCTTTAAACTAAATTGCACTGGATGCAGTACAGGGACATCAGCCTGCCTGCTGCAGTGCACATGATGACTGAGTTGGGCATCACTTTTACAGGAGATGAGCAAAAGCTGCTGCAAATAAATATATAATATATGCTAAATTAAATTATGTTAAACACCAGTTGTTGGGTGCGACTGCTGTTTTGAAAGCCCCTCGCATTTGCTTAGTTTGCTGTTTCCTTGGCTTTCTCCCACCTTTTGCATCAGCGATGATTTGGCCTTGTTGGCAGTTTCTGCTCAGGCAAGAGGGTCACGTCTAAGCTAGTCAGCAGACTGTCTGAATCACAATTTCAGCCCTCAAAAGGATGGTCTTTCTAGGTCACAGCTAAATATACCAACCGCAGGGGTGAGGACAGGAAAGAGTCTTTTCAAAATTGCCTGCGTGTTGCCGGTCCTACGTCTTTGGAGAGAACAATGATTCTCTCGCTGTCTTTTATTTTTGTGTAAAGCAAAGTCAGATACTGCAGATGTCCCGTTCCAAGCAGGGAGCACTGTAGTAGTGGAACCTACCTTATACTGACTTGAACCATTGGTCCATCTGCCTTCATTTGTCCACTCGGACTGAGAATCACTCTCCAAGGTACATTTCATCCCCTGATGCTTTTAACTGCTGATGGTAGGAGCTGAACATGTCACCTTCAGGATGCCAGAAATGTGCTCATTCACAAGGCTCTGGCTCCCTTTCAGGTTTTTTGACACTGGTGACACAAATCATGCTAACCAAGAATGTGTGTGCACGTGCATACACATGTGTGTGTGTGTGCACAGATAGATGTAGATGTGGGCAACCTCAAAATGCTAAGTGCAGTGGAGGGCACCTGAATGCAGGTGTCTTATGTGCTCCCTGAGGCATCTGGTGGTCCATTGTGAGATACAGGAAGCTGGACTAAATAGGCCTTTGCCTTGCTCCAGCAAAGGCTCTTAATGTTTCCAGGTTCCAGGAATGTCCTTGGATACCCATTTTTGTATTATACAAAAGCAACCATGATAATGAGGAAGGCAATGAATCAATATGCCGTGGATGGTCTACAGATGTGCCATGAGATTTGGGGAGGATCATTTTTTTAGGGCAAATGGGGGATTTGAGCACCAAACCTTTAGCATGCTGTGCCTGTCAATGGTCAAACAACTGATGGTGTGCCTTGAAAATTTTAGCACCTTGTCAGTATGCTGTGAGCTGAAAAAAAAATTAAAAATCACTGCTCTAGGGGACCAGTGGAGGCCCACAAGGGAGTCTAGGGAGCCATGGGGACCACCCTCAGGAAGGGTGACCAAAATTACAAAAATCACTACAACGTCTAGAAACCTTTGCAGTACTCCCATCTAGCTGACTCCCCTCTAGCTGCAGTAACCCCATATTATCCAGCTGACTCCAATGTAAAAAACAGCTTTGAAGTATCTTCTTCCTTTCAAAGGTTATGGCCAAAAAACTAAAAATAATGCATAGAGCCCTATGGAAAGTGAAACTGATCCATATAGTTCCTTTACCCATGAATAGGCAAATGTGCCTTAGAGCAATGGAAAGGGCAGACTGAGAGGAATTCAATGACCCCAGAATGGTCCCGATCCAATGAATGCAGCCCCCACAAATCAACCCAGAAGGAAGTTCCTGCTAATTGTTTTGTGCACTATGGAAAGTGGAACTGAGCCACACAGCAAGGTTTACTTGTGAGTAAGCCTTGGCTCTTGTTCAGGTCAGGTACAGAGGAATGCAAGGCCACTAGAATGGTCCCAAACCACTGAATGTGCAGCTCAACAAGTACTCCAGAGGGCAACCTCATCCCCTCTCCCCCCAAAATATAATAGAGGTTTAATTGGCAAGGTGATTTTTAAATATGAAAATATCAATTAATATCTCATTAATTGTATTAAAACTGATAATAATTAATTAAAATAATTTTGACACATGAGGTGACAAAAAATTTGTGGATCCCGTGTGCCAAATGACCTAGGTATGCCACTGCTAGGCAGTAGTGCCGCCTGCCTCCAGGCATCCTTTCAGTGAAGGATGGAGAAGGAATTGGATCTGTTTATGTGCGTGTATGTGTGTTTGTGTGAACACACATTCAGTCCATACAACATACAAACATACATACACTGTGCATTTTCCAACACTCCCTTCTTCAAACCCTTGCTTCTTCAGGCTGATCAGGCTGATCAAGCTGATCAGGAGGTGATATTTGGTGAACTCTGTTCCTATACAGCTCACAGGTAGAGAAAGGCTCCAGCTCTATGTCCTACTGAAAAGGCTAGGCTGCAATCCTAAAGACACTTTCCTGGGAGCAAGACCTATTGAACACAGTGGGGCTTACTTTTGAGTAGACGTGGTTAGGATTGTGCTTTAAGTTAAATAACAAAGGAGATGTACCGTTGCTTAAAGTGGAATCAGTTTAGGCTGCAATCCTAACCACACTTCCCTGGGAGTAAATACTATTGAAGGCAATATGACTTACTTTTGAATAGACATGCTTAGAATTGCACTGTTAATGTAGTTGGCAACAGGCTCAAAACAGCCTTACTTCCCTGACATTTTCCACTGAAACAAACCTGCCAGAGAGAGAACAATTTTAATTAAACTCTGTATATCTCAAGTGTCAAGGAACGTGAGTAAACTTCTTAGTGGCTCAACGTCAGACTCCAAAGTACACACTGGTTTCACTCCACAAATAGACTGGAACTAGGAGGTGAGCAGCACAAGCAGGTGGGTTGCTAAAAATGTGCCTGTATTGACAACAAAAAGCAGCTTTGCCAGCCCTCTGTTGATACATCTTTCCATCGATGCCAAGTAGTGATTGATGTGTCTGACTAGGACCAGTGAGTCCTGGGTTCAAATCCACACTTTGCCATGAAGCTTGCTGGGCTACTCTGTTTGACTTATCTTTGGGTCATGGTGAGGATCAAAAATGGGAGAGCTTTGAGCATTTAGGTCTGTACCAGACAGATATATACCGTAGTTATCTCATGTTAAAATACAACCATGAGTGACATCATGAGTGTAAACCCATGTGGGACTTCCATGCACATGTTCACTCCAGTGAGGGAGGTTTCGTCAGTGCAAAAGCCATGCTAGTGCCTCCTCCAGTCAACCTTTGACAGACCTCCTGTGCCTCCTATGTACAGGTAACAAGCTCTAGGAGGAAACAAGTTGCATTTGACACAAGTGACACAAGGTTGGTATGTATGAATAATACATCATGTATATATCATTGGAGAGATAATTTAATACTGAATGCAATGAAACCGTGCCAAAATATCTGTATTTTTTCAAAAATTATTGCCAAGTAACCAAAATATTATTGCCAATTAACTTACTTAAAGCCCAATCCTATGCATGTCTACTCTGAAGTTACCCCATTATAGTCAATGGGACTCACTCCCAGGAAACTGTGAATAGGACCGCAGCCCCAATATATTGAATTTGATTTTTGTCACAGAGGGAGTCTATAAAATCTTTAACCCTTGGTGGCAGATGCCTTAGCTGCGCCACTGCCACATTTTTCACTGTGTAAAAAGTCTGGGTGATGGAAGTGATATCAACTCCAGGGCGTCATTTTGTATTCAGTGGCTGGCCATGATTTCATTAGCTTCGCCACTGGATTGAAGGATTGTAACAAGGTTGCAGCAACTTTTCTGTGAATTCCTTCTTTCCTTTGGGCAACCTGTCTTTGGAAATATTAAATACTAGTGAAAACATACCTGGGTTGTGAGAGTAAAATTCCCCTGTATGCCATCCCCCCACTGTAAATCAATCCCCCATGTGCAACATCCCCATGTGCAACATCCCCCATGTTCATCCACCCATGTGCATCATCCCCCATGGACATCATCCCCCATGTTCATTAACCCCCATGCACAACATCCCCCATGCGCAACAACCCTCCATGCGCAACATCTCCCATGTGCATCAGTCACTCAAGCTCGTCGGTCCACCCCATGCACATAATTTCCCCATGAACATTAACCCCCCCATGTGCATCAATCCTACATGCACATCAACCCCATGCGCATCAACCCACCACTGCGCATCAATCCACCATTCACATCAACCACCCATGTGCAACATCACCCATGCGCAACATCAGTGGTGGGCTGCAGCAGGTTCGCACCTACTCTATAGAACTGGTTGTTAACAAGAGATAGGATATATAAAGTTTAAAAACAGCCATTTAAAAGTGGCTGCCAGATGGGCAGAGAACCGGTTGGTAATTTCTTTGAATCCCATCACTGCGCAACATCCCCATGTTCATCCACCCCATGTGCCTCATCCCCCTATGCGCATTATCCCCCATGTGCATTAACCCCCATGTGCAACATGCCCCACGTGCAACAACCCCTGTGCAACATCCCCCCATGTGCATCATTTCCCATGTACATAATCTCCCCATGAGCATCCTCCCCAGTGTAACCCCTCCCTCTAAACAACATCCCCCCAGTGCACTAGGCACTGAGCACCAAATTGGCTGGATGTTGGTCAGTCTTCCATGTTAAGCATAGGACATAAACACGTTGCACCCCTTTTCAGCCCCTTAAGGGTTAAATTTCTCCACATCGCTTTTTGGTGGTGTTGATGTGACAGAAGGATCACCCTCCCCAAATTTCACGCTTCTAGGCCCAGCGGTTTTGGCAGGGCATTAATGAGTCAGTGAGTCAGTGAGTGACTTTTCATTTTTGTATACTGTATATAGATTTTGCATGACATTAGCATACACTTTTCTCTACGCTTTACATTGGATGATAGCTTTCTTTTTGTTTGTTTCTGAATCAACAGTACAAGCCTTCATAGTTTCAATTCTCCCACCCACTCACACCCCGCTCTCTTTTCACTTGAAATTTTTTGTTCTTTGGCTGTTCCGTTAGAGCTTACCTCCTCTCCCTTTCATTATTTTATGAAGGATGAAAAGTTAAGAGGTCCAATTACTAACATTTTATGATAGCCTGGAATATAATGAAAACTCTTAAGCGGTTATTAACACCTATTTGGTACCTTATTATTTAAAAGCCTGCCACGTTTCATCATTTTAGCACCATTAAATTGGCATTAACAACAATCCTGTGACTTACGTTCCCCCAAATGCCACACGTTTGAAAACAAGGATGTAATAAAACATATCAGAAGAACACGCAGGCACCAGCTGAACTGGAAGACCACCTTGGTAATTGTTGATCATTTTCACCAATACAAGAGGACTTAATAAAATATTGAAAAGGAAATCTCAGATCCAGTTCCTTTTTACATACTTTCCCTCATTATTTCCAAGTGTTCCTGTACTGCATCAGATAATTGATTCATTTGGGATATATGTGACTGGTTCTAATTCCTATGCTGTAAGCAGGGTCATCTCCAGGTTGGAATGAACCCTTAGCACAGTTTCCACTCAAATCTCCATTAAATATCATCTGGGATGATAGGTGCCCACTTTCATTCTCCTGTCCATCTTCAGTGATGGGCCCAGGCCAGTTCGAGCCGGATCACCCGAACCACTTCCTGATTTTGGCCACCCGCTACCGTACCAGTAGCTAAAGGGGGCCAAAAACCCGGGTGGTCTGGTTTGCCACCCAGGGGAGCCCATCACTGTGCCTGCGTCAACCTTGACGCAGCTGCAGTCATGTCCTCTTCAGGATGCGACTCCGCCTGCGCCAACCTTGGCACATGCGCAGTGCGCCAGGGTTGGGGCCCGCCCCTTGCCCCACCCCTCGCCCCACCCTCCCACGCCCACAGTGTGCTGAGGTGGGTGGCGTGCCCTCCCTGGCCCCACCCCTGACCGTCCCCACCCCCTGAGCCCGGCCTGGCCACACCCACTTCCGGCGAACCAGTTGTTGGGCCAGACCGGGCCCACCTCTGGATGGGATCATATCCTTGAAATGCTAAAATCCTTGCCCAAACCCTGTCCTGGGTGCCAGATGCAGCCTGCAGCGAGCCTCCATGTTTCCTGCAGTAGGACCCCTCTATCAGGCCCGGGGCAAGCCCTATATTTCTCCAAAGGGGTACCAGTAATTTAATGACTGGGGAGGCTGCATGCACCCCCTCTCTTTGTGGATGAAAGTGCTCAGGAACTGCTTTGAAGATCATCCCCTTTCTCTGTGGTGGAAAGTGTTTGAAGTCATTCATTCATTCTTTTAATACGTTCCTTTATGTAAATTTGTTCAAATGTGAAATTCTTCTGGTCTCCAGATTCTCAGTCAAGAGAATCATTCTATCACACACACCTAGGTTTGCCATATGTCCCAGAAAACTAGGACAATCCTGATTTTCAGGGATGGCAAATTGGACAGAGGGTCCTGTCCTGCGTTTGTGGAAGAGAATTATGGCAACCCTATTCACAGCTATGGCCACAGCTCATCAGGGATCAGCAGTGGCCCTTCAGCCTGGGGCCTCAAGAGCAGCCAAGGTGTGCTAGCTCCTTTTCAGTCCTACTAATAAACCTCAGTTATCAATGGGGAAAACTATGCAGGATCTGGCAGGAGAAATCCTGTCCTAAGCAGTGTGATCTACTCCATTTCTAGATCAGGACTAAAGATGTGACTGAGCCATTCTTTGGTTGGGCTAGTGTTTGGAGTGCCCAGGCTTGGTTGCAGCCTAGCAGACCATTCCAGGAGTTATCCTGGGCTGAATGGGCAAGGATGACTGAAGAAACAGCAGTTTCTGTGGGGCCATCTGCAGAAAAAGATATATGTATGTACAGACCCATAGAATCATAATCTGCAGATTATGCAGATAAATCACCCAGAAGGTGATTTAATCCAACCCCCTGCCCAGGAAATCCTCCTAGAGCATCTCCGACAGGTGCTCATCGAGCCTCTGCTTAAAGATCCCCAGTGAGGGGAACCTGTATGTATGTATGTATGTATGTATGTATGTATGTATGTATGTATGTATGTATGTATGTATGTGGATGATGGTAGCAGGGGACATGGGTGACAGTAGTGTTCCTGAAGGCATGGCATCCTGGAGTATTCCCCCCTGACTATCCAGGTATGTCAATGGCTTGAGTTAGTATGGCTAAGCCACGGTTTAATCATGGTCTGCAATTAGATCCAAACCTTACCCCTGAATCAAGAAGGAGGTTGGATTGGATATGTCTTTGACCCCTCTTAGCTCTGTATTTTCCTAATCTGGCAAGACTTAACTCATTGTGAAGGCTGAAAGCAGTTAAAATAATAGAAGAGTTATTCTATTTCCTGTGTGTCCCACATTTTGGGTTTCTGTCCTAATTATTTTTCTTTTCTGTGTCACTGTTAAGCCATGGTGATTTGAAACTGAAACATATATTTTGTGAATGCTTTCACATTGGTTCTCAACTGCATAGGGGAAATAAAATTATACAAACCACTCTGGAGTGGTGAAATAGGACAGCGGATGAATCAAGTCAGAGAATTGTTTAAAAACATTTTTATTCCTAAATGTTGAATAAAAGCTGGGTTTGATGGCCCAGAAAAGATTGGAGCAGTTCATGGCGGTTGGTTCTGTTCAGATCGCGACATGAAACTCTGTGGGAGGGGAAGAGTCTTCTTTGGCAAAAGGCAACAACATAAAGTAGGGAATGGAGGACAAAACTAGATATCACATTTTAGCTCCGTGATGGGAATTTCTTTTTCAAAAAGAAAAAGCAGCTGCAGGGGTAGAATTTGGATCAGGGCCATGGTGCAAGTCTAATTATTTTCTGTTGCACATTGGGGTGTTGCTTTTGCAGGTGGGAAAGGTATCAGGTGGTTGGGTTTGGACCCAGCAGTAATGGGGGTTTGGCCTTAATCTGAGTAGATCCATTGGGGCTGCTTACTCCTACCATGGAGAAGAGGATCAGCTTCCCTTTCCCCACCATAGCGTGGCAGCAATCCTTGTGCTTGCGCTGAATACAGCATGGGTGTGCCAGCCTGTCTGTTCCAGCTTAAGTTTGGATTATGCTGCATGTTTCCCATTAAACATCAGCCTGTCCTCCCCATCTCTCATCTCATTCTTGGGAGTCTCCCACTACTGCTTCCACTCCCCAAAAAATGCTCCACAGCTCACCAAGATGAGGCTGACTCTCACCTGTGACAATCTTCCCACTCAACCACCTGAGTCATGCTTTTTAAAGCCTTCCAAGCAGTTCAGCCGGGAAATCAGCCGGCTGTGCCTTGTCCAGAAGACGTCACCCCCAGAGCAGAAGCATCACTGGAGCTTTATTGTTATCAGTATTATGCAGAAATTCAGTACTTTGGCACTTTCAGTAGGTGAAATGCCATGATGATCATAGGCACACAGTTCTTTTCTAACCAGGCTGCAGAGATGGCTCATCCTTGCCTTCCTGGTTCCTGAGGACTGGAACCTGATCTACATTCAGCTTCTAGTACCGAAAGGAGAAGAGGAAAAGCTCCGGACACCATATTTTAACTGTATTTAATTATATTTTAATTGTATTTATCCTTTTAAAATTTTATTTTACTATGTTTTATTTATTGTTAGCTGCCTTGGTTGCCTTTTGGGGAAACACGGAGATCAAATCTGATAATAATATTTTCTTCTAGGCATAAAGTTGTACCTAGAAGACATATTTAGCCCAACTCTGTTCTTCTGTTAGGTCCAGTTTCTTCAGATTACAACCCAATGTTATACAGAACATGTGGCTGCAGACAATGATGGCCCTCCCATGTTCAGGTTCCTCCTCTTCCTCCATTCCTGTTTTGTTCTGCAAGTATTTTTGAGTTTTGCAAAAACAACATGAAGTCAAGAACATAAAGCCCATGTTTGACAGGAACATGTGATATGAAATCCTTTCATTGTGACACAACCCATGCTGACAAGCAGAGCTGAGGAAATGTGTGGCATGATAATGTCATGCCCTGTCTATGCATGGCAAGGAGTAGAAGTGGAGATCCACCCCAGTGATGCCATTTTCATCAGCAAGCCCACATTTTGCAGAACATCCAGACTTAACCTTCTGGTCTCCAGTGATTCTGAGTAGCCCGTTTCCGCTGAGCACTTCGTATGTCAAATGTAAGTCACACAAACAGCCCATTACAAGAAGAAATTGGCCAGACTACATTTTCAAAAAAGGAAACAGGAAAAAATTTAAAGAAAGAAGGCTTGATGAAGTGTTGCATAACCAAGTTTCTTTTGCTGGCATCCATTTCCAGTACTGAATACAGTACTCTCCTGTATCCTGACAATAGTGGTTTCATCTCTTGGAGTATTTAACAATCACGCCACTCAGAATTCAGGATCCTTCTATTTGCATAAACCCCAAAATTATTTTTCTTAAAGGGATGCATTGAGTATATTGACTTCTTTCATTGTGGAGGGCAAAGAGGGTAGTTAAGGAGACTAAGAAATTTCCTAATGAACACCAGTATCTTCTTCTTGGTCTATTTCTTCCACCCAATTTGTTGCTTATCTCCCGGATCAAGATCACCCTTCCTTTTTCCTTCCACCCTGACAATTTAGCTATGACCAAGAGAGGATCATATATAGACTGTGATGACATCATAGCCATTGGTTTTGGCTGTATGATGATCTCAGGAAGATCATGAGTACCCTATGTATTTCAGAACTGCTGCTCTGTGTCAGAATTTCAAAATCTTAGGCTGCAATCCTAAAGACACTTTCCTGGGAGTAAGACCCATTGAACACAATGGGGCTTACTTTACAGTAGACATGGTTAGGATTGTGCTCAAAGTCTCAATGGGCAAAAGGGGATGGGAACATTTAGCCAACCATCTCCCTGCCTTGACTGAGCCTTCCTAATCTGGAATAAGGACTAGCAAGTGTCTCTGGAGTTTTAGTGACTGTGCAGTGATCTTACAAAGGTTCCATAAATCTGAAGAGGGAAAGTCATCCTGCAATAACAAGTAGAAGCATGAAAATCAGCGCCATGATAATTTTAAAAATCCTTTAAGTCTAGTAGCCATATGTTCTTATGGGGGGAAAAATTGCATGCTAACAAAAGCCACTATTGGCAACCATTCCTGATCTAAAGCACAAATCTAACCATATCTTCTCAAAAATAAGCCCCATTGTGTTCAAAGGGTTTTACTCTCAGAAAAGTATGTTTAGGATTGCAGCTTTAGAAACCTTGAGTTATTAATATTCCAATCAGTAAGACCAAAGTATGTAAATTAACAGAGAGTAGAGGAAGAATTTTCTTCTGCTACTGCCAATGTCACAATAACTACAAGATGTCCTGAATTGTTAACCTGATCTAAACATAACCTTATGGAAAATGGTAGGAGACAAACAAGTGAGAATATTTGCTCACTTGCTGATATAGTGATGGTGATGACAGTTGTGGAAGGAACTGGAGAAACCCAGCTGATAGTCACATATTAATTGGCTGCTCTGTGTAAAGACTGAAGAGCTTGATTCCAAAGCCAGGTAATCAAACATGCCTGATTGGCCCTTCATCCCAGCTTAATTCTGCATCATGTTGTTTTTGGAAAGGAAAGGCTCAGTAAAAGCCAGAGAGTTCACGTCGGAGGCGGCCAGATTGTTATGAAATATTCACAAGACATTTAGTTTAACTCAGTGCTAATTGAACACTGACAGCATAAGTTACTCCCACCTGCAGCAATTGTCTATCATGTCTGGGTGAGCGCCAGTTCTCCCCCCCCCCCCTTTCGTACTATCATTGGAACGGGTGGAAAACAAAATGCTATCAAAAATCTGTAAATCATGGGAGAGAGAGCATCTAGAAACGGATTGGATTTTTATTAACACTACCATCCAATAGGTATTCTTATAAGCACATTTTTTAGTTACTAAAATCAGCTATGGGGAGCAAAGCACTAGGTTTTGCAGTGCAAAATGTAGCATGCAAGGAGCTCCTTCACTTTGGAGCTATTCCAGGTGGGGGAATAAAATTGAGTCATGCTGCGGTGAGGCTTCCTCCAAAACTCAGTGTTTTGCACCCCCTTTAGCTATGCGACTGCTTCCTCTCCCCAGCTTTGGTATATTTTGATGTATAAAAGTGCTGGCTTATGCAAGGGTGTTGCAAAGCCAACTGGACACCAAAGAAGCATTTAATTTCATTCTTAATTTCTGGTCCCCCCAATCCCATAACAGAGGTTGCATTTTTCAGGAAGCAAAGGTTTGATACACATACACACAGAGAGAGCATCCCAATATATTACAAATCAACTTTAAAATAGATCTCCAGTACACTATCCCCACAAGAAAACTCAGGGCCCAATCCTAACCAAGTTAGGCTGGCACAACTCACTTGTCTCCCAGTTCACATGGCCTGGAGGTGTCACAAAAGTGCCATAAGTGGGTTAGGTCGGTGCACAGACATGCACCATCAGGGTGTCCATACAGAATGGAGGACAGAGTGCCTCTACCTTTAAGCATTGTATAGAAGAGGGAATTTATTTATTTATTTATTTATTTATTTATTTATTTATTTATTTATTTAATTTATATCCTGCCTTTCTTCACCTGCAAGAGGGAGCTCAAGGCAGCTAATATCAATCAAAAAATAAAGGCAGGTGTAGGCAGGTGTAACTTACATATTAGGTTTTTTATGCCGCATCTGCTAAAATTCCCTCTTCTATATAATGCTTAAAGGTAGAGGCATTTTGTCCTCCATTCTATATGGTCACCCGGCCTGTTCTCTCCACACCACCACGTGAATGGGGAGTAGGTGAGTTATGACAGCTTAAATTGGTTTGGATTGTGACCTCACTCAGCTCCTGCAATGTTTAGCTGCAAAAGGGAGTGCAAACCATAAAACAATAATAACTGGGGGGAAAAGGTGTAATGTGTGTTAGATATTTTCTTGGTTATGTCAAGTTCTTGGTGAAGCAGAGTGTGTCTCAGCATGAGCCCAAAACAGCAGAAAGGAACAAAAGGCTCACTTGGGATTAAACAAGATAAAGCAGTATCCTTTTCTGCAAGTGTCACTAACTACATGCCCAGAATGTGAACCTCTGCTGGGGTCTTCTCTCAAGGTCGCTGCCACCCTCTTTTAAATAATCTGTCAATTTCTGCAATCTAATGAGAGCCTAGATAGGCAGCCATAGACTCAGAACTGATCGGTTATGACATGAAATCGGAGAGATCAGTGAATTGGTTCAAACGGGCATGTTCGCCATTTGATGACTGCACCAATCAAACATGATGGACAGAATTTCCATGTCACCCTAGACACAAGGTTTCAGTTCATTCCTGGTGGAGCCCATTCACACATACAACCGTCAGTCATTAAATGCTGAGAAATCAGGAGATGAAAAATCAAGGCTACAATTCTACATTGACTACAGTGGGACTTACTTCTGAGTAGATATTGGATTGGGGTCTAACTGGCATGCATGCAAGAACCAGCCCAATAGCTCATCTTAGCCTAATGAAATAGAAAGCATGGGCATGATACACATACGTTATGAAGTATATAACTTAAAATGATGGGATGTTCTCCACGAAAGTTTGATGGATGTTCACCGTGAAAGCATTAATAATTCAAAAGTAATGGTGCAAAAAGTAATGGCAAAAAAAAGACAATGGCACAAACTTGTTCCGTGGAAGCTTAGAGCACAACTTCACCGTGCGCCTTGCAGTCAGAGCTTCACATTGCAAGCCATTTGTATGAAATGTTCAAAGGAGATGCCTCTGTAAATTGATGTTTTGACAAAAAGAGCTCTGTTATGTCAGCCTAGATTTGCTTCTTTCCTGAAAACCCTCTTTTTCAGGGTGTTCCTGGTACATTCCTGCTATGCTTCTGTAGCTAAGCTTTACTGCATGTGTGTAAAAGGAATAAAAGTTCCTGCTTCCAATTTCCTCCCCTTCTCTTAGTGTTTGTCCTGCATAAAATTTAAGAACACAAGCCTCTCGGGACAAAGACTTGTTGTCTTGTACTTTGTGTTACAGATATGGAGAGCAGCACTATACAAACAAGCATCAAAAACTGGGAGTTATAAACTATCCTCAAAAATTTCTCTAGAAATTTCTGGATCCAGCCCATCTATTAAGTAATGAGAACCAGTGGGGTCACTAGGGTTTGTGGCACCTGGTGCAGTAACCCAGCATGTCACCCCCATGATGGACTTCCTCCCATGGAATGGACAGGGCAATATTCCCAGCAATGGGCATGGGGATGCATCATTGTCACACCTCACTAGTTTTTCAGCAATAACATTTGATAGAATAGAGATATTTCCATGCAGTTTGTTTCATTGCATTGCATGAAATTACACATCAAATGATATGAAACCTGATGGTATTGTTTGAAAGTAACAAGATTTTAAAATTTTTGGCAAATTTGATATAGTGCAGCCTCCAACTCCTAGTGATGCCACTGATGGGAATTTCACCTTAGATGCAGCTCTAAATCCTTAATGATCCTCTCTGGGATTGTTTAGATTTCTCCCTCTTTACTGGATCTAGGCAAATAGAAAGGAATAAGGAGGATTCCACCGATAAAGCAGATTCCCTTGTCCCTCAAAGGAGTACATACCAGTGGATAACAGGTTAGCAAATTATGGCGTATTTTAAGCCTCTGCAGCTAAACATTCTGTTTTGGGTTTCTTGCCAGGTATCTTGCAGTGCCAATACAAATGTGATATAGATGTTTACTGGTTGGGGTGGCAGACATGCTATAATTCATGTCTATTGAAAATTATACCCTGTGCTTGCACACACACACACACACACACACACACACACACACACACACACACACACACATCTACACAGACATACACAGACAACCTCCATCATTTATCAGTAACTAGTGAAAAGCGTACCCGCGTTGCGGGAGTAACATTTCCCCATACGCCATCCCCCCACGGCGCATAAACACCCCATGCGCAATATGTCCTCATGCGCAACATGCCCCCTATGCGCCACTTCCCCCATGTGCAACTTTTCCGCATGCGAGACTTCTCCCCATGTGCAACTTCCCCCCTGTGCATCAAGTCCCCATATGCAACATCACCCATCTGGATCAGTCCCCCATGCGCAGCTTCCCCCATGCGCAACTTCCCCCATGCGCAACTTCCCCTCATGCGCAACCTTTCCGCATCATCCCCCCGTGCATCATCCCCCCATGTGCAACTTTCCCCGTGTGCAACATGCCCCCATGCACAACATGCCATCATGGGCATCAGATCCCCCCGTGCGCAACTTCCCCCGTGCGCAACTTCCCCCGTGCACATCTTCCCCCCAGGCGCAACTACCCCCCAGGCGCAACTTTCCCCCATGCACAGCATCCTCGCCAGTGCAACCTCTTCCTCTGAACAATATCAGCACAGTGCACCAGGGTCCGAGAACCAAATTGGCTGGATGTTGGTCAGTCTCCCATGTTAAGCATAGGACAAAAACACGTTGACCCTTTTCAGCCCCATAAGGGTTAAATTTCTCCACATGGGTTCTTGGTGGGTGTTCAGGTGACAGAAGGATCCCTCCCAGAATTCCATGCTTCAGGCCCAGCAGTTGGGGAGGAATGTTGCTGAGTCAGCAATTCTCAATGCAACGTATAGGGAGGAAAACGCATTGCGCCCCTTTTCACCCCCTTCCAGTTGGAATTTCCGAAAACTGGTTCTTAGTGCACCCCTCCGTCACGGAAGGAACACCTTTGGCAGGGCGTTGATGAGTCAGTCAGTCAGTCAGTGACTTTTCTCTTTTATATATATAGATAAGACATCTTACTTCTCCGACTTTCCTAAGGAGATCATGAATATGGGGAGGGATGAAGCAACTAACATTTAAAGAAGCTTCAGGGATAGAAAGGTAAAGATATCCTGTACAGGTTGTACTGCTAGTTGTGACTGACTGTAGGGCGCAGTGATCATCCCCTTTTCTAAGCCAGCATTGTCCAAAGTCACTTCCATGGTTATGTGGCCAGCATGACTATGTGCCTCAGTGCTTAGAATGGTATAGAAAATGGGATAGAAGACTGGTGACAAAAATTGCTTCCCTAATACAAGAACAGAACAAGAGGTGATCTATTGCAGTATAATGAACAGTATGGATACAGTGGAGTTTACTCTAGATCTGTGCATACATGAAATTGTTCAGTCACATTTTTTAGCCTAACCTACCTTATAGGGTTGTTTGTGTCGAGGACAATTTAATGTACGTTGGCCTGAGCTACTTGGAAAAAGAGAGGAATTTAGACCTGATTTTTACTGATTGAATAAACTGTTCATCTTAAAGGAAGAGTAAAAACAGGAGGGGTTTGGAGAAATTAACAGCCAAATCCTATGCTTTTGAGCACTCGGGGATGCAGTTAATGCCAAAACGGCAACCACTGCATCCAGTGGAGCCTGAGATGCAGCTGCAGGTCTTCTTGGGGTATGCCTTGTATAGTAGCTAGGCAGCCCAAATGGGGTCTCCTTGGATCTGCACCAAATTGAGACAACCTGTTTAAAGTTTCCAGGAGGGGGTTAGGACGTGGCAGCAGAGCCTGCTGCTATCTCTACCCTTTCATAACCCATTCCCACCCCTGCCCTACAATGTCTCCCCTAACTTGCTACTCTGCCACCAGGTGATGTGTGACCAGCCTCCATACAGCAGTGAGTTTCACAGGTGTGCCTCACACAGCATGTTTCCAGTGCTCAGCCCTGGCCACTGATGCCGGCCTTAAAAATTGTTGCTGGAGACAAATATTGTACTCATAGCAATCAGGGGTTCTGAGTATCTCAGTAAGGGGGGGGGGGGTGAGACATGCCAGCACACTCTCATTGCCCCTCCTACATTCTTAATCTCTCATAAATCATATATGCATAGCTATGGGCAATGTGTGTGCACCAAGTGATATGTCTGGTCTATGTGTAAATGTGAGGTTTGTGAAACACTTTTCCCATGTGCAAGTACTGAAATATTTTATATTGTAAGTGAAAAAGGCTACGAGGTTGTGCTGTGCTCCAGATTTAGGGATGAGATGGACCAATTTTCAAGGAGGGGTCGGGTTTTAGATCTTTCTTGACTATGGGGGGGGGTGAGTGGGTTTGCAAGGATTTTGGGTACAAGACTGCCGATCAGTACAGAATAAACGCATCAATACTGACAATGTGATAGAATACCACAATGTTCTCTGCGGAACAGATTTAGCTAATAATGACAGGTTGTGATTGCCCCACATATGCTACGTTTTTCAAATTCCCCTTCCTTGCCCCCTCCTCTTTCCCTCCTGCCTGCTGTCCTCCACTCACATCAGTCATGCTCACTGCTGGAATGAAACTGTGTTTTATGAAAACAGAGTCTTTTACAGATGCGCTTTGCAGCTTTGAATTCATGCAATCAAGTCTATGACAGCAAAATAGCACTGGGGAAATGTCAGGCACATCTGAGATGGGCCAATACAATAAGCTCTGTTTATATGCAGAGAATTACAAATGGAAATAGTGGCGTAGCTAATGATCGGGTGCAAGTTCAAAATGTTACCCCAAAAGTGCTGTCACAATCAGAAGTGATGCCCATGGTATTTTAAAAAATGGGGGGAAACCCATCTCCTCCCCAAGCAGTTTGCCACCCACTTGCTCTGCTGCATCCCCCCCCCCCATTAGTGGCATAGCTAAGGCATCTAATACCTGGGGTCAAAAAAGATTTTGGTTGGAATCCTAAAGACATTTTCCTGGGAGAAGGCCCCATTGAAAACAATGGGGCTTACTTTTGAGTAGACAGGATTAGGATTTTGCTATTTGTAGAACAACAAAAGCAATTTAAGTAAAAAAAGGCTGCAATCCTAAAGATGCTTTCCTGGAGGTAAAACCCACTGAACACAGTGGGGCTTACTTCAGAGTAGACATGGTTAGGATTGTACTCAAAAACTAAAAAATGCACTGATTCAGTGATCTTAACAAAAAAAAATTTGTTTCCATTGTACTGACATTTCCAACTTCATTCACATTTGGGATTTCTTATTCAAATTTATTTTTCTGTGTTCTTTGTAGTTATCTCTTTCTTCACTTTACATCCACTGTTATATTTCTTGGGACCAAGATGGTATTAATGTGCTGTAGCAAAGCTCCGAGGAAAATTCCAACCACTGCAAGTTATGTTTCTCTCTCTTTTTTTTCTTAAGCAAGGGAACGTAACAGATCTCTGCATTTCAATCTGAAGCAAATCCGATTTGTATGGTGAATATGAATGCACTTTTGATAGCATCACATAAATTCAGCACATTTTGAAGAACACAAGCAAAAATGTGTTCTAACAACTTAGTGGGAAGGTTTCTCTTAATAAATAAAGTGAATGGCTGACATGCAGTTTAAAGAATAAAAAAGAGGAATTTCTGTATTCAGGAATGGATGGATTTTGCATGTCTACCAGGTTGTGGCTGAAAGATGAAATGTGGAAGGGTGCAAAATTTAGAGTCCCAATAATCAAATTTTGATTTTATTTTTTAATCAAAAGTGAATTTGAATTATGATGGAGAAGAAAAGCTTGAAAACACGTGGACAATATATGGTTAAAACCACAGGAGGTGTTTGGCACTGAAGAAGTCTTGGCAAAACAATTATCATTTCAAGCAGTGCTAACCCAGCAGTTCCCAAAATCTGGGGTAAGTAAGCTGCTGTAAGTGCTTGCAGGGAAGGGGCAAGAGCATCAATGTGATTCCCTTGATTGTACCACTGCTGGGGATGAAATTATTATTTTTCTACTATTCCTGGCAGTGTTGGTACTGTGGAGGGTACAGAGGGCCTGCTGTCTCCTCTATTGGACTCTCCATACTTCAGAACAACTCAAAAATGTGATTGTGACCCACTTCTGGTTTTCCAAACATTGGTCAGAGGCTTATATGACATAAAAGGTGGATTCTAACTATTCATGGTAGATTATAAGTCTACTAGTGGTTATTAACCATGATCGCTACATTGATCTCCAGATGCAGCAGCAGTACGTGATTGACTACTATGTGCAGGGACCAACAGCAGGGGAGCACAATGATTTTCACCCCCTGCTTGTAGGGAATGCTCATGTTTATCATAGAAGGGTTTTATCATGTTAATCATTGTCACATGGGAGGGTGTGAAAAACAAATGGGCCCTATGCATCAAATGATATAGCTGCACATCTCTAAACATGTGCACACATGCATTTTTCATCAATTATTTTGATTGCAAAATTAGACAGGAAGGAAAAGAGGTGGTCGGACCTATGAATTTAAGAAGCTGTCTTATACTAAGAGCACAATCCTAAGCATGTCTACTCAAAAGTAAACCCCGATCTGTCCAATGGGTCTTACTCCCAGGAAAGTGCCTTTAGGATTGCAGCCGAAATCAAACATTTAGTATACCTTGCTTCTCAATAAAGTAGTGGTAATCAAAGGTCCCAGACTGAGACTTTTCCTACTTACACCACTTGAGGTGGTTGGTGTCAAACTACACATTCTCTTAAGCATGTATTTCAGCATTCAATCCTTATTTTTTAAAAGGGAAAATCACACATGGGGCTTGATACAAAATGTGACAGAAGCGCAAGTGTGCCGAAGCCCACACTAGACATGCTGTTTACCCCAGGAGGACGCTCCCTTTGGTATTAGTAGGAGTAAATAGGAGATGGAGAGGAGGAGACATGAGACATATTGAGAAAAGAAAGTTAAATCCCCTTCCCCTGTTCTGTGGTTCCAACTCAATGGAACAGAAAGCTCAAATTAAGTATTTAAAGCAGGGATGGGCAAACTGGGCTGCTTAAGGGATGCTGGACCTTAAACAGTTCTATAGAAGAGGAAATTTCAGCAGGTAACAGCTCCAGGTATTTTCTCTTGTACACAGTTTTTAAAGGTCCAGCATCCAGAACGCCTAAAAAGGCCCAGTTTGCCCACCCCTGATTTAATGCAATGTGTAGTTTGACACAAGAAGAGGGCTGTTGGCTCAATTCATACAGAGGGCTGATGTTAGTATTAATGGTGTCACCAAAGTGCTGGAGTCCAATTTTTTGCATGTCTACTAAGTAGTAAGAAATGTTATAGTTAAAGGCTTATTGCCCAGGAATGTGTGGATAGAATTGGATAGTCCAATCTTATGCATGTCTACTCAGAAGCAAGTTACATTATTGCCAATGGGGCTTACTCTCAGGAAAGTATGAACAGGATTGCAGGCTCAGTTCTCAAGCCTGTGTGTGTGTACTCAGAAGCAAGTTACATTATTGCCAATGGGGCTTACTCTCAGGAAAGTATGGACAGGATTCCAGGCTTACCTGGCAGGAGAACCACCACTGCTGCTGTTTCTCAGCCTGGGAGCTCAGCCTAGGAGAGGGAAATCACAGCACACAAACTCCACTGCCCACCACTCCATCTACGCCATCTTCCTGGGGCAGATCACAGCATGCAGACTCCACTTGCTACCACCCCACTTCTGCCATCTCTGCCCAGGGGGATTATGGTGTGTGAACTTCATGTGGCTTACAAGTGATTTCCACCCTCAGCTGCGTGACAGAAGTGGTGTGGCAAGCAGAGTGGGGGTCCTGCCTGGGTGGGGGTCCTGCCTGATCTCCTGCCTGGGTGGGGGAGATCAGCCATTACTTGTGTGCCACTTGGAATGGCGCAGCAGATCGGATTTGGCCTGCAGGACTTGTGTTTTACATATGTGCATTAGAGTCATGCAACAGAAATGGAAGGGACTGGATTTTGAACCACAAATTATCGGATCTACTACTGTGCTGTGATTCTACCCCATTGATTTTCCCCACCCGCTCCACATTCACACAGCCTTCTGCCCCTATGAATTTCAAACAAACCTCACCCACCCGGGTGATTCCCCAAGTTCTATGGAACGGAACCGAGCCGGCAGTGGAAACACCTCATTCTTTTTGCCTACATTCATCATCCCGGCACTCCTGGCAGCAACACTGAAGCAGCAGAGAGCATTTGTTACTCATTAGAAAGATTTTCTTTCTCTTGTCTGATGCAGACCCACTATTGAGTTCGTTACAGGACTGGAATGTATTCCAAACATTTCATTGTGATGGTGAGGCAGATGGTTGAAAAGAATTTTGCAAACTGCATTCCCAGAAGGGGGGAAATACTAGAAAAACACATAAAAACCTCCAGGTATCTTCAATATGATGTATTTCATTCCTTTAATATCCCTTTTGGAGTTTTAACCTCACAGCTGGAGCAGATGTTACAATGTTGTTCCTAGGGGAAAGGAAGACATCTGTTAGGCACCATCTTATCACAAACTTATTTGCTCTTCCAGGAAAAGAAGCCAAGAGGTTCAGACACCTTGCTCCCTTTAGGGCGCAATCCTAACCAATTTTCCAGTTCTGATGCAAAACTACATGATTAAAAGCAAGGGTAAATAAAAGCAAAAATGCCTTACTTTGAGGAGGTTTCCATGACTGCCTTCCAACTACATGCCCCACTGATACAACTAGACCAGCGCTGAAAAGTAGGTTAGGATTGTACCCAAGTCACTCTCCCATCCCAGGTAAGCAAAATCAGAAGTTGAAGAGATAGTTACTACAGCTCTCCTATACATAGGCTGCAATCCTAATCTCCATTTAGGCTGGCCTAAGTTCCAGCATAAGTCCTGTTCTGACCTGGGGATGTCACAAAAGTGCCAGAAGGCACTTCTGCCCAGTGGTGGGCCCGGCCTGGCCCAACAACCGGTTCCCTGGGTCAGGCGGCTGGGCGGGGCAGAATTTAAAGGGGAAATTTTTTTTAATCTTAAGTTTTTGTTAGTGCCCCCCAGCAACCCTAACCACTCTTTCCTGGGAGTAAGCCCCATTGACTATCATGGTGCTTACTTCTAAGTAGACATGCAGAGGATGGGCTGTCAGGCAGCAGTCCCAGCCACACTGTCCTGGCCCCATTGCTGCTGGAGCAGCAGGGGCAGCTGGCCAGGCACTTTTAAATTTGCCACGGCAGCCCGGCAAGGCGCCCCACAAGCCCAAGCGCTGGAACGTCCTTTCCCCGGCCACTGGAGCTTGTGGGGTGCCTCGCCGGACTGCCGCGGCAAATTTAAAAGTGCCCAGCTGGCTGCCCCTGCCCCTCCAGTGGCTGAACCAGTCCTCCCGGTTATCGCAGCCCCCCCCCCCCACTTCTGGATCGGTAGCAGCGGGGAAATTGGCGCATCAGGTTCCTAGGAACCGCCCCAAGCCGGTCTGGGCCCACCTGTGCTTCTGCCCCATTCCTGGGGTGGGGGGGGGTTAGGCCAGTGTGCAGACATAATCTGACCTGCCCACACCACCATGGGAAAATATGCCAGGTGAGTACTAAATTTCTTAGTATTGCACCCATAGTTGTATAATTATTATATGTTAGATAGATTCTCTTATACAGCTTTCCTCTTATAAGCACATCAGGTACTAGTTAGAGTTAGAGTTACTACAGCTTCCTTAACTCTTTCAAAGAAAGAGATGTTGGATTTTGAAGAAAATTTAATCAAAGCTTCCTCCAGAAGCACTGACTCCCCCAATGCATCCTTCATCTCACTGTAAGCTCCAAAGTAAGGCCTGCAGTGCACCTATATAATGATCTCAAATGCAGCAATAACTAAGCATTGATGTATTTTGCCACAGCTTCTGTGCTTCATATCTGAACTCTGCATAGAGTCTAGCCCAGAAGACGCATCATCCCAGAAGACACTGTGCCTGGATTTCTACCATGTCATGATTCTGCAAAGATCAGGGTCCAACCTTGCTTGACAAATCTAATGTGCTGCTTAGGCCGCAATCCAATGTGCATTCATCTGGGCATAAGACTGCAATCCGAAAGTCACTTTCCTGGGAGTAAGATCCATTGAACAAAATGGGGCTTACATTTGAGTAGACATGGTTTGAACTGTGCTCTAAGGCTGCAATCCTAAACACACTTTCCTGGGAGTAAGACCCATTGAACACAATGGGGCTTTCTTTTGAGCAGACATGGTTAGGATTGTGCTCTAAGTCTCACTGAAGTGCGCAGGACTTACTTCTGAATGAATACACCAGAGAACTACATGTCCAACCTTCTTATAACTGGATTTTTTAATACACAGAGTTGACTTGGCATGAATGGCTGCTGCAGATCACAAAACTGCTTTTTGACTGTTGTAGACAGATAATCATGCAATAAATCATTTCATTTTTTAGTTCCAGAATCAAACCCCTGCAGATATTAAGGAACTGTCTTATTCCATTAGGTGCAATGAGGAAGAAAGGAACATACAAGTGGGTCCTTAAGCTGATTTTTCCATTGTTTTCTTTTCACACAGATTTTTTTAATTCATGGGAAGTCCTAGAAGGAATCCTAGTGGATAATAAGGGACACCTGTATAACCCACTATGCCAAATATAGGGTGAAATCCAGATTAACTATGGGGAGTCCTTGCTCCAGAGTAAGAACAGGTTACTCTGGATTGCAATATGAATTTCCCATAGGTTTTCACTAGGTGGTGCAGTGACAACGGGTGCATGTAATGTCTCTTATGTGCTCCCTTAGTTACTCTGGATTGTGCCCATAGTCTACCACCTGTGTTCAAAATGTTTTTAATCCAGATTTTTGCATTCTAAAGCAAGCAGCAAAAGTATGAAAACTCATCATGCCCCTTGTAAGGTATGCCTGACTCTGTGTTTGACTCAGAGAGCTACAAGCTGTACTGAGTGGCCTAACCAGACCTATGTGGTCAATAGTTCAGCTTAGAAACAGGTTTATTTGTGCCCACATCTATTCCTGAGTTTCAACACATGATGGCCAAAGAGCAGCAGAGGTAGCTGATTTATCACCATGAGTTATACTATTCCTTTCTCCCTTCAAACATTTGGAAAACGCATTTACTTTGCAATTATAATGTGACGGAGTCAGGTTTACTCTGAAAGATTAATAGTACAGCTTTAACGTATGTATATAAACAAAAAGAAATTATCACAATTGTAATTTTAATTAAAATGTGTAAGATGAAGCCTTTCCAAAAGCCAGAACTCTAGATTAAGTTCCAAATTGTTTTAGCGTCGGTTCTAAGATAGTGCAGGGCCCTATTAGTTTCCTTGGAAACATTGGCAGTGTATTCGCCGGATCAAATCTACAAAAAGAGATTTGCAGAAGTTAAAGACTTTGGCTGCAAACAAAGTTATAACTCTTTTTTGTTTTGAAAATCAGATGAATGTGTGCCTTCTGGAACAGTCCCTTTTCTCCTGTGAGCTCTTTTCTGTCTTGGAAAAAAAAAATTTTTACATATTAAAAAAAATTCAGAAAAGGATTGTAGAATTACAGAAGAGAGAAAAACCTTCAAACAAAGCCCCCAATTTATAGGGTTTATTAAAACATGGCTTTAAAGATTACTTGTTCCAGCTCTGTTGAATCACCCTGCGGCTGAAGAAATCTGGCTTTTTTTGTGCTTTGAAAAATCAGCTTCACTGCCGCACACAATTTTGTTCAAGTCTGCATGACAGTTTGTACTTTTGCTTAAATACGTCGTGCTATAAAGCACTTTAAAGTACTTCTGCGCCACTTCTGTGGGAATTAGGCCAGTGTACAGACATGCGCCATCCTCCTAACACCACTGCGGGAATGGGAAATGGGTTCCCACAGCACACAAGATGAAAATTATTATATTTATCATGCCTTTTCTCTCCCAGGGAAGATACCCATGGCGGCTTACAGTTAATAGGACAAATATATATAATTTATAAAAAAAAAATTGAAAAAAACCTCAAAAATAAGTAAATATAATGAAATTGGAGGAGGGCTAAAACCAGGAACAGAGATAGAGATTCAAGGAAAACTCAAAATTTAAGGAATAGTGATAGAGGCACAGGAGACGGACCATCCATCAACCTGGTGAAACAAAAGTTTTGAGCCCTTGTCAAAATGCCACAAGGTTAATTCCCAAAAAATTGCTGCATTAAAAGCCTTTCGCTTCCCGTATAAACTTACTTGAACACTCAGATCAATGTCTGAGGTAGAGGGAAAAAATTGGCTATGGATTCATTTGTCATTGCATCACAGCTACGGTACTAAATATAGTTGATGATGAATAATTATATGCCATTTTTAAAAAGACTATGGCTGCAATTCTAAAGTCACTTTCCTGGGAGTAAGATCCATTGAATACAATGGGGCTTACTTTTGAGTAGACATGGTTAGGATTGTGCTCAATGCTTCTCTTCTGCAGGAAATTTGGAATAAGAAATTTTTTTCCCTATTCCCATCCCCTTGGACCATTTTCAGTTTTTCAGTGGAAAAATTGGACAGTTTGGGGAAGCAAATCTCTCAGAGACTGATTATGATTAGATTTGTGATACTAATATTTTCGAGGATACGTTTATCGTTTGTGACTTCTTATCTCCACAAATAATGTAGCACACAGTGTATATGATGAGTAAAGTTCAGTATTTTCAGAGCTGTCTTAAAGTTTATTTCCAATTAAGTCGTTAGCTGGCTGCTTAAGATCATGATTGTTTGAGACACTTTATGTCCAGATAATGTACTTTATATTATTTATTACAATATTTGTGGTTTCCATTTTCAATTATTCCTATTTTTTGCTTGATGGAAATGGATACATATGCTTAGGAAGCATAGAATGGAGTAGTTTGTGGCTCTTCTGTGCAGTTATGCAAATACAAATGTAAGGCTTTTATACTTTTAAATGTCACATATATGCCAAATAGTACACTTTAATATGCCAGCTGAGTTATAAATGATGCATTTTATACTGCTAAAGCAGGAAAATGTGCTTAGGATTGCTATGAAGATAACTATTGCATATATTTCAATTTCCTCCAAAAATTTATATTTCTCTTTCTCCCCCCCTCAAAAAAATATAAACAAAAACAAAAAACCCCACAAAAAACTGGCTTCATAATTTCCAGAAGTTGGGAAGTGGGACTGCAAGTGGAGGGTGTCAAAGTAGAGCAAATCAATAAGTTTCCCCTTGCCTTGAAGTAGTGCAGCAGCACCAAACTTGCATTGTACACAGCACAGGCATGCCAGCCTGGCAGTTGTAGTGCTGATAAGTCCTGTTCCGTTCAGTGAAACTCACACCCACATTAATATGTTTAGGATTTTATCTTCACTCCCCCATTCCAAGTCCTTAATATTTATGTCCTCATAGTGGATCCTTTCACTTTCAGCTGAAACATACATCAAATAATTTCATCCATATGTTTAATAATCCATTAATGGTCCAGCCATAAAGTATTTAACATAGCAGAGTGGGGAAGAGGGAGCAAACCTGTGACTAAAGAGAGATTGGAGTTGGTTAAAAATGAGGCTAAGTGCAGAGCTGGCTCTAGCTCAAGTGGTGTGCTGGAGGAAAATGTTTTTTGCATTCCTCACTTTTACTGCATTTTTGTAATGTTAATGTACAATCTACATGAAGGTTTAGCCCCACGTACCAACTTTACCGCATGATCCACAAAACTGCATTGATTCATGCCATATTTTAGCAACTAAAAAACTAATTTCCCCCTATGTGTGATAGGTTCAAGAGCAGTTCCTCTTGAATAGTGATTTTCAACCACTGTGCTATGGCACACTGGTGTACCATGGATGGTCTGCTGCAGGTGTGCCATGAGACTTTGGTGAAGATCATTTAAACTGCAATCCTAAAGACACTTTTCTGAGAGTAAGATCCATTGAACACAATGGGGCTTACTTTTGAGTAGACATGCTTAGGAGTGTGCCCTGATTAGGACAGCAGTTGAGCAGTCAAAAAACTGGAGCTCTGCCTTGACTATTATAGCGCTTTGTCAGTGTGCCATAAGTTGAAAAAGATTGAAAATCTCTCGATCCACTTAAGACTGGAGCATGTAGATCTCGCCTTAATGTTGCTGTATAAATTCCCTCTAAACCACCAGTAAAAGGGCATTTCTGAGAAAATTGCAAAATGCATTCACCAAATGTTCCTGATGAAATATTACAGTTCTGCTACTACTCAAACCAGCAGGATACTAGATGGATGACAAATGGCCTGGCTCAATGTTTGGGGGCAATCAGATTCTTCTAGTTTTACTTCTTTCAATGTGGAAAAAACTGGATTTAAATATAAAACAGGCACACACACACACACAAAAAAATAGTAGACAAGAGCCCCCAACCATTGCCCTTTATATAAATACTGGTATGTGTTATTGCCTCTAAAAAAAAAAGATGGGAAGGTGAAATAAGATGGAATAAAGATAAGGTAGAAATTTAAGAAAAACAGAAAGGTTAATATAAGAGGTGAATACCAGAGCATAGACTAGAGTTCAACTAATTTAGGGTGCATTCCTGACTTTAGGCTAGAGGGAATGGCCCAGCTAAGCTGGCCTAAGTTGGCCATATCCTGAGCTGATACTTAGGCCAAATCCACAGGGTTAGGACAGTGGGATTCAAATAAATTAACAACAGGTTCTATGTCCTAATAACCTAAATTAACAACAGGTTCTATGTCCCATTAGTAACTGGTTCTCAGAACCAGGTGCTCATGAGCAAAGGATTCTATAGACCTGCAGGAACTCCTGAAGCCTTCCACTGGGTTAGGAGGGCTAGGACTGCATCCTTAGGCTTTTGCAAGAGATATTTATATCTTTTTTGGTTTTGCATTTGCAAGCTGAAAAAGACTGGGTTACACTTTTCAACGGTTATAACTCTTGGACAGTGCTCTGTACCTAACCTGTCCAATAAGTGGAGGATGCCTGTACTGTGTAAGTGGAACTTCCTACCACAACAAGGGATTTTTAGTGTCCTCTCTAATCCACTAGCATAGCAAGAGCAGGGTGCAAGGTAGTTTGTCTTGCAGGGAGCTCCGCTATGGCATGTAAGCAGCCCCTCCTCTTCAGAGCCACATTATTGTTTTTAAATTCTGATATGAGCCATATACAACCCCGCTTTATAGGAAAGGTAAAGGCAGAACATAATCTTTAAAATAAATACAACATGATGACAAACTCTCTAGCAGTCCATTTCTAGCTAATTTTCACAAGAACTTTGGGCATTTTATTCGGCTTGGGAAAGATATAATTTTTTAGATAAATAAGAACTTCCCAACACTGTTGCAACTGTGATGCAGCCCTGAACATACATTCCCTTATCTTGAGGAAGACTCCACGTCTGCCCATCCATCACAGAAACCAGAGCATGTTGTGTTGGCTTGACTCCACTGGTTAGGATTGAGCTGTAAACAAAATTTTTAAAGTTGCTGGGAGAAGATTAAACTTTTTCCAGCAACTGGATTTCAGCAATACTCACTCTGAACACAGAAGATAAGTATCATCAGGTAGTAGGATGGTCTGCCAAAAAAACCATCAACAGACTTTCATGAATTTGTGTAATCCCTGGTTAAATAATCCAAGACATTTTGTGGGAGCAAAGTCCGCAAATATGCATTCTTTGGCAAGAAAAACTACTTTTTCTTCTGTTCACCCCTAAAAAAAATTTCCTCCTTCTAAGACAACTTTCTGTACTGTGTGGTTTGTGTGTAAGAATTATGCGTTTTTTTCTCTTGCTACCACAATAGAGCACAATCCTAAACATGTCTACCCAAAAGAAAGTCCCATTGCATTCAATGGGTCTTACTCTAGGGAAAGTATCTTTAGGATTGCAGCCTTAGCATTCCAGACAGAGGTCTGTAATGGTATAGAGAAAATATAGCAGCCCGATTCTTGTACTGAGTCACTATATGTATACTGTAGTGCACTTTCCAAAGTTGTGGTAAATTGCAGGTGTACAATCCTGAAGAGGCAGGATGGTGTAGTGGCTAAAGAGTTGGACAAAGACCTGGAAGATCCAGCTTCAAATCCCTCCTTGGCCATGAAGCTTCTTGGATGAGCATGGGCCAGTCACTCACTCTCAGCCTCACCCACCTCACAAGGTTGTTGTGAGAACAGTAAGAGGGGAGGAACTAAACCTTTGTAAGCCTCGTTGGGTGTTATCAGGGGTTCAAAACACCATGAAAATTCAGGCATAGGAATCCAGACATTACATTTATTATAGCATTCCGCAGTACATAAAAGCAGCTAAAACACATTAACAACTCCCAAAATTTTATACTCCTTACAAGATCTAAACTTCGCATGATTGATGCTTTCAATCCCTCTTTTAATTCCTGGTTGGAGAACAAATTAACAAGTTAACAAATTAACAAGCCCATATACTCTACAGGTGGTAATTATCATCTCCGATCTTGGTTGGTTAATGAGCAAAGCCTGCAATTTTATGCTCACTTCTGTTCCTACCTGGAGTTTGTTTGTTTGTTTATTTATTTACTTACTTACTTACTTACTTACTCACTTATTTCTGCTTTTCCCATGCCAACACAAGTGCCTAATGTTATGTATGTAAGGGTTAACTGAATAGTCTACACATGTAAGCCTGCCCTTCACTGTCCTCACAGCGTATCCTTTTATTCACATGCACACCCTGGTTATAAAGCCGCTTTGATCTGCTTAGGAAAAGCAGGATATAAATCTTTGAAATAAACACTCCAAGCAGAAAAGTTTCTGTATACATACTGGCAGTACTTTACGTGTGCATATGGAGACGGTGGGTGGCGCAAGTGGCTAAGACACTGTGCCTGTTAACCAGAAGGCCAGGGTTCGAGACCTGGGTCGGCCCCACAAGACAGGGTGAGCTCCTGTCCTTAGCCCAGCTCTGCGACGCCAGCTGGATCCAATTGTATTGGCTCTGCCATTCCATTGGACTAATTCAGTGGCGTGGAGAGGGGGGATTTGCTGCTTGGGTAACAGCCTATCTTCCATAACAATCCAACCCAGGCTTTCGTGCTTCGCATGCAGTGTATGCAGCACCGAGCATGATACCATAGTCTTCCAAGACTGACAGAGTCCTGCTTATGGAGACTATCCAAGGTTCAGAAGTGGACTTGCTTCTGTCTAGACTAGTAAGTGGAAATTCACCACTTGCAATCAAGGGCTTAAACATAATTTGGGTGCAAGGCTAAGATCTATGCATATGGTTTAGACAGTTCAATTCCAAATAAACTGGTTGGATTACATTATCATTAACTATCATTAACAGTCGTGTGTCAGGAAGTCTTCTACATTACATCTTGGAAACACATACCCAGCATTAGCCTATCACACACAACATGGTGATTTCCACCCTTCCTCACTAGGTGGGGCTACCCCTTTCCATGTGCGAAGGGTCTCAGATGAATGATTTCTCAATCAACAGAAACATCTACAACCCAGCTACTAAACCCACATATTTATGTGTATTTTAATACCTGTGAATTTTAATGCATCAAAAACCTTATTTTAATTAAAGATATTTGTAAGTTCAAAAGCTTTCAGATAGATAGATAGATAGATAGATAGATAGATAGATAGATAGATAGATAGATAGATAGATAGATAGATAGATAGATAGATAGATAGATAGATAGATACTTTATTGTCAGTGTACAAAGACATAACAATGAAATTCAGATGCACTGTCATGATATGGACTTGATATACATAGAATAAATAAATAAAAATTTATATTTCCATCACACATCAACACTCAATCCTTTCACCATCCATTTTATACATATTCTGTCAACATTATATTATATTATATTATATTATATTATATTATATTATATATACTGTATTTATTCAAATCTAATGCTCATCTTTTTAACCAAATTCAGTCTCCAAAATTAGGGTGCGCATTAGATTTGGTGGTGCATTAGATTTGAGTGCATGCTGTGTGTGTGTGTGTGTGTGTGTGTGTGTGTGTGTGTGTGTGTGTGTATATATATATATATATATATATATATATATATATATATATATATATATATATATATATATATAATATTTTATCCATATTATATCCATTTTCATTTTAATTAAGGAACAATTAAAAAATAAAATCAGTTCATCCCTTTCCATCTTTAAGAAGATTGCCAGACCCTATCCTAGCCCCTAAACAGTTTGGTTTGGTTTCTAAGGATAATTTGAGCAGAATAAAGGTGAAAGTGATGGAGAGAAATTTCAGATCTGGAGAGCCAGCTAATGTTTTTAGGCAGAATTTATTTTTATCCTAAAGAGAAACTAATTCTTTGGAAACCTTTGATTAAAAAAAAGGGTTTTTCATTTGATTTGATTTTTTAAAAAAAGTAAAATGCAAATTCTCACCCTTGGGAAAGACTTTTTTGTTTCCTTATTCACAAATTCTTAGGCATCTGTGATTTCCTAGTCGGAGCCTTGGCTATGGCTCTGACATGAACCAATGCAGTTTTCTTGTGGGGGGGGGGAGAAAGATGGGGGGCTGTGTTTGAGATTAAGTCAATATAGAGAAGATCCAGCAGCCATAATCTGAACTTCACTCCCTGGCTGGGAAAAAACAATCATGGCTTTGAAAAATGGTCTTTCTGTGGCTGTGCAGACAAAAGCCATCAGCATCAGTGTGGCTCTGGCAGGGAGGTGGAACAAATGCTGGGGCCGGTCCCTGTCTGAGGTGGGGGGAGAAGCTGTTTATTCCTTTGTGATAGCATCAGGTCAGCCTAAGGTTACCACCAGACCCCCCCCCCCCTTTTTACCACCCTTCTGATTGCCTGGGTAATGAATTTTGCCTGCTTCACTGCAGACACCCTCCTCTCCCCCTCCACCACATGGCTTTAAAACCCTTGCACATAAGACAGCTGAGAGCCCTTCCTTTCAATGGGGCTGTTCAGAGCCCCCCCCCCCAGCTCTTTTCATAGGGAAACTTTCACCCAAGGGATCTGAACTTGTGATTGGCTTCTGGGGCAAGACAGAAAGAAAGGTGTCATTTACATATGGAGACAGGAAAGTCCTGTCTGTGATATCTAAACCATGTCTGGAATCCACTTCTCCCCCTCCCCTGGAGACATCTGAAAGGGACACACCACTGTGGTCACCTCTTCCTCCTCCTCCCTGGCAGGAGACAGACCCTTGATGACACTATGCTGCAAAGTGTCTCCCTCTGGGTGTTTATCTCCAGGTCTTGAAAAGGAATTAGCAAGCATCTGGGCTTGAAGGCGCATCAGATAACATTGTTGTGCATCTTGATGTTTTGCTTCCAAGGGTGGGGGGTGGAGGAATGAAATCTGAACATCTCCTCCAGGTTGCAAGCCTAGATGCCATGCTGCAAGGCCAAATCCATCCCTACACTGAACCGAGTTATGAACTGAAACTGAATTTTGTGCGCAGAATTCCCTTTTGTTGGAATGAATGCGCCAGAAAAGAAAAAAGCATTGTTGATATGGACCACAATCCTATGCATGTCTACTCAGAAGGAAGTCTGATTGTGTTCCAAGTGGTTTACTCCCAGGAAAACTGTCTATAACCAGGGTGACTGAATGTTCATCCCCGTCTCTAGAGCCATAGAGCCAGTGTTGTCGATATGTGGCTCGCATGCGCACAGAACGCTGTTACCTACCCACTGAAGTGGTACCTGTTTATCTACTCACATTTCCATGCTTTTGAACGGGCAGGAGCTGAGCTAAGAATAGGACCTTATTCTGTCTTGTAGGATAGGACCTCACCCATCTTGTAGGATCTGGGTCTCAAATCCTGGCCTGCTGGTTAACAGGCACAGTGTCTTATGCCTCCACAGCCCTTTCTTTCTTTCTTTCTTTCTTTCTTTCTTTCTTTCTTTCTTTCTTTCTTTCTTTCTTTTATTTTATTTTATTTTATTTTAGTTAAAAGATTTATATCCTGCCTTTCCAAGGTGTGAGGAGTACTCATGTCCAGTTAGGGGGACCTTTTTTCTCTCTAACTCTCCCATTGTTTTTCCAAAGAGAATTTCACAGCCTCCCTGCAGTAATAGAACCCTCCTGAAAATTGCTGCAGTGCTGCACAAATTAATGTGTACCCTGAAATGGGAGTTACTCAGAAATGCAATGCTTTTTACTCTTTTAGTTGTATCCCCATAAGACAGTGGTATAGCTAGAGGAGGTGCAAAGCACTAAGGCCTGGCCGGTATAAGTCCTGTGCTGACCTGGAGGTATCACAAAATTGCCACTCCTGGGGAGCTAGGCCAGTGCACAGGCATTTGCTGACCTCCCCACACCAATGCTGAAAGATAGGCCAAGTAAGTTAGGCCGGCCTAAAATTCTTAGGACTGTACCCTAAGTTTTAGTATGTAGCTTGCTGCATGCAGTATGTAGCTTACAGATGCCTGAACGTACTGTGCAAGTGACCCTTCCCCTTCAGAGCCATTCCAGGTTTTGCTGCCACAGCCTAATATGGCTCCAAAGAGGAGAGGGACAGGCCACTTGCACAGCCTGTGAAATAAGGTAACTGCAAAATTTAGTGCTTAGCACTGTAGCTAACCCTATAAATGCATTTTCTGCAAGCTCACTTGTCACTGCTTTGTTTTAAATGCTGTCAAAAACAATTTGCATCCAGAATCTCTATCACTTGGTCCTCATCTTTCCGCAGTGGATGATGTTTTGAAACCTCATGAAGAATTTAGTCTCACGGCTGTCTGAAATAAAATACATATTGTATTTTTTAGACACATAATATCCTGCTGGCCGTACAGATGGTGAACAAAGGGGTTGGTGTTGCATCTTAAAATGTAAAAGAGAGAGGAAATCCATACAAAATGAAATAGGATAAAAGGTACAAAATAGCCTTATAGGATTTAAAAAAAATTAAAACCTACTGTAGGGTTCCACAATTACTGTGGAACCCTACAGTAAATCTCATCTCAATATTTATTTCTTGCAGAAATATAATGCAATACAGGAAGCATTTTGAGTATGTAGCTTTTATTTGGTGAATTTTGGAAGTCAGGGTCAAATTCGGAAGTGCTGCAGGGCAGTGTGGGTCTCTCTCTCTCTCTCCTCTGATCCTCATAGGTTGTAATTCTAACCTTCATTGGGGGTGTCACAAAAGTGCTATAAGGCACTTCTGCCCCATTCCTGGGGGGTTTAGGCCAGAGCCCAGGCATGCGCTGACCTCCCTAGATCACCACGGAAAGACAGGCCATGTGAATTAGGACAGCCTAAATTGGTTAGGATTGCGCCCATAGTTATTATTTCTGTGTCCTGCAACCGTCCCAACCTCAATCTCTACCCCCCCTTCCTCTTCTAAATTCTGTTATCTCAATGGTTATCTTGTAAGACAGTACAAAATAGATAAATATTTTGTGAAAGGTATTTCTTGCCTAGAAAGATTAGTTTCTGGGTATTTATTATTTCTGGCAGAATATGCGTTTTCTAGCCATGCTATGCTAGAAATTTTTTGGAGCAGCATTTTTGCATATTTGGTATTTTTGGAGCAGACTATATAGTCACAGGGCAAGGATCTCCAGCTGATTATTTTGGGTCAGGCAGGATGAATTTGTGGTCCATTACACCAACAACTGTTTTGTTAGTGCTTGTGTATGGGGAAGGAAGGACCACATAGCTCTGTGGTAAAGAACATGCTAAGAAAGCCCGATATCTGCCTATCCTTGAGACTCACAGCCAGTCTGGACAGTACTAATCTTGATGAGCCCATCATCTGACTCAGAGAAAAGACAGTTTGTTGTGTTCTACCAGTGATGGCATAATCCCATGCAATCCCCACAGCAAAACAGAAGAACTAAATTAGAAACAATAGCTAATGGAGCAATAGTCACATTCACTCTCATGCTGTCTCTGGCTATGTCACTGTTACCAACCAGTCTCGATGGTGCTGGCTGAGAAGCTTCCATAATTGTCATGCCAGAAGATACCAGCACAAACAAGATATCTCAGCAGAAACCTTCTCACGTGGAGCTACCATGAATAGTCCTTCCCTGAGGAGGAAAGCAACAAATCTCTATACAGTGGTGCCTCACGTAACAAATTTAATTCGTTCTGGAGGCATGTTCTTTACGTGAAACATTCTTTACATGAAGCAGTTTTTCCCATAGGAAATAATGGAAACTCAGACGATTGGTTCAACAACCCCCAAAATATTCATATAAAAATATTAACTGGATGTAAAAATGATGACAGAACGCTGGGATTGAATTCAAAACATGCATTCAATGTGCATGATCTTATGGAGTCTACTTAGGCTGCAGTCCTAAAGACACTTTCCTGGGAGTAAGACCCATTTAACACAATGGGGCTTACTTCTGGGTAGACATGGTTAGGAGGCTGCAATCCAAGACACCTTCAAAGTGCCTCCCCACTTTCTCCTTCTCTCTATCCTGAGCTTCTCTCTCCCCTGCTCCCTTCTGACTAGCCCTGAGCCACTTCCCTCTTCTCCACTGCTCTTCTCTCCCTCTGCCCAGCAGACGCCCAGCCACCGGAGGAACAGCATGGAAGTGTTGCTTTAATTATGGGCAGGTGCGCTAGACACTTTTTAAACCCTGACGCTTTTTAAGCAGGCTGCCGGCCAGCACATCTGCCCCAACTGCCAATGAATGTGTTCTTTACATGAGGTATGTTCTTTACGTGAAGCAGAATCCTAGAGAAATTTTTGTTTGTTACGTGAAACACGTTTGTGAAACTGGGCCTAGAAGTATGAAATTTGGGGTGGGTGTTCCTTCCATGATGCAGGGATCCACTAAGAACCAGTTTTTGGAAATTCCAACCAAAAAAGGGGGTGAAAAGGGGCGCAACGCGTTTTCCTCCCCATTCTTTGCATTGAAGAATCCCTGACTGAGGGATGTTCTGCCCCAACCCCTGGACCTAGAAGCATGAAATTTGGGGAGGGTGTTCCTTCTGTGACATCAACACCCACCAAGAGCAGATGTGGAGAAATTTAACCCTTAATGGACTGAGAAGGGGTCCTATGTGTTTTTGTCCTATACTTAACATGTTTTTGTGTTTTGTGTTTTTGTCCTATACTATACTCAACATCCAGCCAATTGGGTGCTCAGTGCCTGGTACACTGGGGAGGGGTGATGTTCAGAGGGAGCAGTTGCACTGGGGAGGTCATTGCGCATGGGGGACGATGCGTATGGGGGGCAATGCACATGGGGCGATGCACATGGGGGATGCTGCGCATGGGGGCTTGATGTGCATGGGGGTGTTGATGCGCATGAGGGGGTTGATGCGCATGGGGGTGTTAATGTACCAGGGGGTAGATGTGCATGGGGGTTGATGCGCATAGGGGATGTTGCACATGGGGGTTGATTTGCAAGAGGGGTTGATGCGCAGTGGGTGGATGGCGTATGGGGAATTTTACTCCCACAACACAAGTACGCCTTCGCTACTGAAATCTATAGCTATAAACTGGAGAATTTCTTCAATCTCACAGCAATTTAGATACTGTTAGCATCATCCCTTAAGTGGCATAGCTAGAGGGGTTGCAAAGCCCTATGTTTTGCAGATTGTCCCACACAGCATGCTAGTGATCCAATCTCCCTCCCCTTCAAAGCCAGTCAAATGCTTTTGCTCGCGTATATTTAACCTCTGAGTCACCACAGCCCTTCCAGTTTTATTGATTTACAGTACAATCCTAAACACGTCTACTCAGAGGTCCCATTGTGTTCAGTAGTACTTACTCCCAGGAAAGCCTAAGGCTGCAATCCTAACCACACTTTCCTAGGAGAAGGATCCATTGTGCACAATGAGACTTACCTCTGAGTAGAAATGGTCAGGACTGCGCTCCACGTTACTGTTTTTTCAAATTGCACATTTTAATGTGATATTTGCAAGCCACCTTGGGCATTTGCTTTGGCATTGGAAAAGTGGGATATAAACCTTTTAAATAAATAAATAAATAATACTAGTCTGTCTCTTACATGAACACTTTGGATGCATGCACAGTAAGCAAAAAATGCTGCTGCAGACCTTTTATGCCTTACTGAAAAGCATGTTGGCAACTGCCCATATTTCTGGTTTTTACACATAAAATTCTGGCACCTGGCCCAGAGGTTGTCCAGGACTATTGTCATTTAGGGCATTTTTTTTCCTCCTGGTCTTTTGACAACCCTACTAAGATTGTGAAATATTAATCTCTTTTAATAGATGTATTTAGTTAAATTTTTGAGTGATTGCACAGCTTTTATTTAAAAAAAGACAAACTTTCACCTACTTTTCCAAAGGAAGTGATTTAACTTGATGCTATTTCCTTTCATTGTCTCCTTTCTCCAGTTGCAAAGTGTGCAGAGTTACAAAAGCCCTCCAGTCCATTCTGAGCCACTACTGGTTTTTTGTGTATTTAGCTTCCAAACCTAGAAGTAATGGACAATGTTGTCATTTACTCCTGTGTGGCGGGAGTAAAATACACCCAGTGTGCCATCCTCCATTGCACAACACCTTCCCATGCACAACACCCCCCCCCCCATGTGCAACATCCCCGCAGGCGCATCAACCCCCATGTGCATCATTCCCCCACGTGCGTCATCCCCCCCATGTGCATCATCTCCCCATGCAGAACACCCCCCCCATGTGCATCAACACCTATGTTGTGTCTATTACAACATAGATTTGTTAAAAGAGTGGAAAGAATGAGTTGCAAAACTTTAGTTCAGACAACCATTACTGACTCTTAAATGTAACTGGGAAATGTTGATGTTTTTTGGAGAGATCATATTTTTTGAGAATTTGGCTATAAATCAGATCTGGGTTGAAAAAGCTGCATGGGATGCAAAATACATATAGTATTTTAAAAAATTTTTAATTCCCCACCCCCTGCTGCGTAAGCTGCTTTTGAAACCTTTAAAAATATGACACCAATACCTACTGAAACAGCCAGGCGCATACAGTAGACATGCAGACCCATTAACGCACACAAAATATTTTCAGAAGTATGGCTAGAATTTTTTTAAATATTAATTTAAATGCATTCAATGCAAGTTATCCAATTTTTTAAGCACATCATGCTTAAAAGAATCCAAAAGTTGCACATGAGGCTTATGCTGTGAAAAGCACTGCCCTTTAACAACATGGTCCGAGAGACTTTTGGACTATCCCACCAGACCAGTAAAAATTGTGGCATATATATACACACAGAGTGACTGGAGAAAGTGCAGTTGGAGTGACTGGAGAAAGTGCAAGAGACAAGAAATATGAGAAAGGCTTAATAAATCATTCAAGATTCTCTGATGTTCTTCATGGTTTTGCATCTAGATCAACTTTAAATATTCATTCTTAATTTGTGGTACAGATGTGTTAGTGGATCTGAAGGTTAGGTCTAGTAATTCCATTTAAATGGAGACAGAAGTAAGCTCTGTGTTTTGTAAGAGGAGGGCAAAAAGCATAAGTGAAAATATTTAATGAGAAGTCCAGATTAAGGCTGCAATTCTAAACCAAAACATTCCTGCTCTCTCTCTCTCTCTATATATATATATAAAGCAGGCCTCCGTCAGTATTGGAAGACCATGGTATCGTGCTTGGCGCTGCATACGCTGCATGCGAAGCACGAAAGCCTGTGTTAGATTGTTATGGAGGATAGGCTGTTACCCAAGCAGCAAATCCCCCCTCTCCGCGCCACTGAATTAGTCCAATGGAATGGCAGAGCCAATACAATTGGATCCAGCTGCATCGCAGAGCTGGGCTAAGGACAGGAGCTGTCTTGTGGGGCCAACCCGGGTCTCGAACCCTGGCCTTCTGGTTAACAGGCACAGTGTCTTAGCCACTTGCGCCACCCACATCCCATATATAATCTATCAAGCCCTGTTCTTTTCCTCCTCTGACAGTGCAATCCTAAGCATGTGTACTTAGAAGTAAGTCCTATTGAGTTCAATAGTATTTACTCCCAGGAAAGTGTGGTTAGGATTGCAGCCTGAATATCCTTGTTCTAGGATTAATTCCATCTAGGATTTACCGTATGTTCTGTCTTCACAGAAGCTGCTTCCAGGGAAGAAATAGAGCTAAGTCTGCTTCTGATATCCCATAAACCTGTGTACAGTATAAGCAGTCATGTATAACCAGTGGCATAGCTAGAAGGGGGTGGAGGAGTCTGTTTGTGAGGAAGTCTCAGAGTGGCATGCAAGGGACCTCTCCCCTTTGGAAACTTTCCAGGATGGGAGAGCAAAATGAGCTACATAACTCAGTAATAATGTTTAGAAGTAGAAAACAAGAAATCAAAAAACTCAAAAGATGCAAACTTTCTTTATGTTTGTAGGTAGCAATTTTAGGTGATCTGTTCCAAAGCATCACTGCAAGTCTGATGTTGCTATCTTTGGATGGGGGAAGCAGAAAGCAGATGAAGACTTTTTACAAACAATTTAGATCAGTTATGTCATTCCTGAAACAGAACTGCTTGGGCAGCAAATTATGACAGGCAGCAATTTAGGATCATTGACTGGTTTAAAAAAATGCCAATATTTTTGGCAGTAATGGCAGCTCCTCCAACCTTTGCACACTTTGACACCTACCTGTCAATGGGAGAGGCCAAAAACACGTTGCAGTGACAAAGGAGACATTTTCATTTGTGGATGGGGATGCACAGCTAACTGGAGCATATCTCTCAGATGACTTGCAGTCCAGTGATGGGATTCAAAGTAATTAACAACTGGTTCTATGCCCATCTGTCACCCACTTTTAAATGGCTATTTTTAAACTTTATATGTCCTATCTCTCGTTAACAACCAGTTCTATAGAGTAGATGTGAACCTGCTGGAGCCCACCACTGACTTGTACCATTGGTGCCAGTAGAATGGGGCATCTACTGGATGGCACCTATGAAGGTTGAGC
The DNA here is from genome assembly GCA_030015325.1 of Cryptoblepharus egeriae. Lineage (NCBI taxonomy): Eukaryota > Metazoa > Chordata > Lepidosauria > Squamata > Scincidae > Cryptoblepharus > Cryptoblepharus egeriae. The sequence continues at coordinate 178,681,765 of JAREYC010000003.1, read as the reverse complement.
ACCTGACCTGACCATCCCCAGACACTGCCATTAAGAACTGCTGACTGACTGACTTTGCTACCCTGGAACAAATTGGCTAACTGCAATTGTCTCCAGTTTGGAGCTATTAATTTGCTCCAATAAGAGAAGTACATGAGACTCTGGCTACAATCCTGAGTAATTACAGGACCTTTTACACCAACGTAGTTACGGTGCCATCTATGGGAAATGCATAGAGCAATCCAGAGTAAGTGCCTCTTACATCTTTCTGTAGTTACTCTGGATGATAGGGTCAGGTTGTCAAATATTGTTTCTTATCAAAATATTTCATATGGACCATTGTCTGCTTTCACATGTAGCAAAAATCAAACACATAATTTTTTTTGACAGCTGTTCCATCTGGCTTTACTGGACTTGGGATTTTTTGGGATTTTTTGTTTTGTTCTAGTTTAATTATTTTAGGTTGCAATCTTAACCCCAATTAGGCCAGCAAAGGCTCAGCACAAGTCCAATACTGACCATAAGACACTTCTGTGCCACTCCTGGGGGAGGGTTAGGCCAATGCACAGACATGCACTTATCTCCCTATATCACCAAGGAAATGGTAAGACCAGAGAGTTGTGCTGGCCTAAGTTAGGATTGCACCCTAAAATCATTTTACTTGTTGTGATACATTGTGCATTTTACTATGGAACTTTGTAAGTCATCTTGGGCATTTGCTTCAGTATAAGAAGGGCAGGATGTAGCATTTTCAAACAAATTTTTCAAGGGCCTTTAAAAGGGGTTTGGTCAAATTTCTGTAGCAAACATCCATCACAATTTACAAGCCTTTATGGGTATGAGTAACCTTGTTATTTTAGAAATAGGCTAACTCGGGATACAATCCTGACCATTTTAGGCAAGAACAACTCACCTATATCCCTCTTCCTGTGGTAACATTGGGAGGCCAGCACATGTCTGAGCACTAGCCTAACCATCCAGGAGTGGCGTAAAGGTGCCATATAGATTCCTAGGCCAGCACAGAACTTGTGGCAGCCTAACCAGGGGTAAGAATTGTGCTGTCACATATGCCAAATGCACAAGAGGGCATCAAGTTGCAGGTCTCATGTTCACTTGTGTGCTCCCTGAAGCATTTGATGGGCCCCTGTGAGATACAAAAAACGGGACTGGATGGGCCATTGGCTTGGTGCAGCATTGGCTGGTTCTTATGCCAAATATATATATTTATGCAGATGCAGGCAGGAATAGCATACGTTGAACGACACAACCAAGTAGCCGGCATCGTGTATAGGAACATCTGCTCAGCCTATGGACTAACCCTTCCCAAGACCAGATGGGAGACCCCTCTGAAGATTGTGGAGAATGACAGGGCTAAGGTCCTGTGGGACTTCCATATCCAGACAGACAAGAAGGTACTGGCTAACCAGCCAGACATTGTGGTGGTAGATAAGGCCCAGAACACAGCCCTGGTGATAGATGTAGTGATACCAAACGACAGCAACATCAGGAAAAAAGAGCATGAAAAGGTGGAAAAGTATCAGGGTTTGAAGGAGGAATTAGAAAAGTTGTGGCAAGTGAAGGTGATTGTGATCCCAATAGTGATTGGTGCACTCGGGGCTGTGACATCCAAGCTGGAAGAATGGCTCCAACAGATTCTAGGAGGGACAGCAGAACACTCGATCCAGAAAAGTGCATTGCTAGGAACAGCTAAGACACTGCGCAGAACCCTCAAACTCCCAGGCCTCTGGTAGAGGACCCGAGGTTGAGGATAACATACATACACCACCCGTGGAGGGTGAGAAAACAATTTATATATATTATAACAATTATATAACAATAATTGTTATATATTTGTTAAAAATAACAAATAACAATTATATATATATATATATATATATATATATATATATATATATATATATATATATATATATATATATATATATATATATACATACATACATACATACATACACACATACATACTGTGGTGCCCAGTAAGACAAACTTAATTCTTACAATTAAATTATGCTTTAATTAAAGTGTTCTTACAAAGCGGATTTTCCTATAGGAAATAATGGAAACTCAGACAATTGGTTCCACAACCCAAAAATATTCATATAAAAATATTAACTATACGTAAAAATGATGACAAAACACTGTAATCAAATTCAAAACACTAAAATATAGTACAGAAAACAATTACTGTAATATTACTGTAATAAAACACTGTAATAAACGATACAGTAAAACAGAAAAAAATCTTTATGGCAAAGAATGACTATTTTTCACCAAAAGAGTCACTGGTGCCTTTTTGAGCATCTTTAGGAACCTCTCTCTCTCTCTCTCTCTCTCTCTCTCTCTCTCTCTCTCTCTCTCTCTCTCTCTCTCTGTGTGTGTGTGTGTGTGTGTGTGTGTGTGAGATCTATCTATGCAAACCAGATAGGCAATTTGCAACACAGCAGCAGGAGCAATGGCTTCTGCCTGGATTGAAAAGGGCCTAGATCCGTGGTGGGCTTCATGGGGTTCCACAGGTTCTATAGAACCTCTTTGCTAATGAGTGCCTGGTTCTGAGAACCGGTTACTAATGGGACAGAAAACCTGTTTTTCATTTAGGTTATTAGGACATAGAACCTGTTGTTAATTTATTTGAATCCCACCACTGGGCAAGATCCTATGCTGTCTACTCAGAATCAACTCCCATTTTATCCACTGGGGCTTACTCACAGGAAAGTGTGTAGGATGCCAGCCTGATGCTTTCCAAGTTTGGAAATGAGCAGTAGCAACAAAAGCTTCTGCCTGGATGCAAGAGTTGGGTCCAGGCAGGGAATGTGGTGGGAGAGGAGAAGAGGGGTGGCTGTAATGGTGGGATCCAGGCAGGGGAGGCTTCCTCGGGGTAGGGGTTTCTTTTGAGGGGGCAGAGGGGGGTCCAGGAAGCGGTTTCCCCCCTGCCTGAGGCTGCTGCATGCTTGCTGGGGAGACTCAGGACACTGCTGCCTGTGCGTGCCTCTGCTGGCCAGTCACTGGTACTGCAGGCAGGAGGAGAAGTCCAGCCTCAGCTACCGGAGCCCAGCCAATGGGGATTTGTCTTACAAAGCACATTCATTTTACAAAGCAGAATCCCACAGAAATTTTAGTTTGTCTTTTAAAGCATTCATCCTACGGGACATTCATCTTACAAGGTATCACTGTATATATTATTGCAGAGTCACTGACTCACTGACTGACTGACTCATCAATGCCCAGCCAAAACCACCAGACCTAGAAGCATGAAATTTGTGGAAGGTGTTTCTTCTGTGATGGAGGCGCCCACTAAGAACCAGTTTTCAGAAATTCCAGCCGGAAGCGGGTGAAATGGGGCACAACACATTTTCCTCCCTATGCTTTGCATTAAAGCAGTGTTTCTCAAAGTGGGGGTCGGGACCCCTTTGGGGGTCGCCTATAGCTTTCCTGGGGGTCGCCTAAAGACCCCTGCTGCAGGGGGCCAAGTCAGGCTTTCCAGACCTCTGGCTGTAGCTGTGTGAATGCTGGGGCTGACTGACAGCCTCAAAGCTGAATCCTATGCATGCCTACTCTGAAATAAATCCCATTATAGTCAGGGGGGCCTTTACTCTCATGTAAATGTGGATAGGATTGCAGCCTCAGGGCCCAATCCTATGCATGCCTACTCTGAAATAAATCCCATTGTGTTCAATGTGTGCATAGAACAAACATTTCATTTGTAACAATGAAAATACATCCTGCATATTGGATATTTACATTACGATTCATAACAGTAGCAAAATTACAGTTATAAAGTAGCAACAAAAATAATTTTATGGTTGGGGGTCCCCACAACATGAGGAACTTATATAGGGGTCATGGCATTAGGAAGATTGAGAACCACTGCATTAAAGAATCCCTGACTGATGGATTCTCTGCCCCAACCCCTGGACCTAGAAGCATGAAATTCAGGGAAGGTCCCACCAAGAGCCTATTTCTAGAAAATTAATCCCCAAGGGATTGAAAAGAGGTGCAACACTTTTTTGGCCTATACGTAACACTGAAGACTGATCAACACCCAGCCCCATATCCTGCACCTACTTGGTAGGGGTGTCCATGTTTGTGGGGGTATGCAATAGGTGGGAGGATGTTGTGCATAGGGGGATGTTGCACATCGGGAGTTTTTTGTGCAATGGGGATGATGCGCATGGGGTTTCTTGTGCATGGGGTTGTTACACATGCGGGATGGTATGCATGGGGGATGGTTCACATGGGAAGATAAATGGTGTGCATGGGGATGTTGCGCATGGGAAATGGTGTGCATGGGGGATGGTGCATATGCTAGTGAATAAATAAAATTCAGGACATGAACCACAATCTGTTTTTCTGGTGTTAGAGTGGTAGATGAAGTTGATGAACCAAGCTGAGTGGAAACCACTGCCAGACCAGTCATGAGGCAACCTCACAGGGCTTTTATTTAAGTGACTAATGATGGTGGGGAGAGGGAACGACAAATTCAGGGTACCCTTCACCTAAGTGTTGCTGCCACCTCCTTCCACTTTGCCACAGACATGAACTCCATGTCATGCTCACTCAAGGGGGAAAAATCTATACTCCTTATACCTTCTTACCGTACAACTTTTGGAGGTTTTAGAGTGCAAAGGAAAGAAGTCCTTCATTTGTGTAGTCCCTGTAATAAAACCAGAAGTCCTACACTTCTGGGCTTACAAAACCTGCCTGAAGAGCACAGTAAGGAGCCTTTTCCCCCCAGTGTGCCATGCCACAGGCAGCAGCAGCATGTTGGCGTCCTGTCTGTAACCTGATCCAAAATTGTGTCACTCATATTTGACCTGCAACAAGGTTCCTCCGCCAAAGACAGACAGTTTCTCAACAGTTAGTTGTAAGTTTGTGTAAGTAGGTCACCATTTAATGGTTTTCTATGAAACATGAGGAAATGTGTCTTGTTAACACAGTGACTTATTTATGACTCAGCCCCATACTGTAAGTGTGAAGACATGCGCTCATTGCATAAGTAGTAATGGTATGGTTTTGGATTTTGCTCAAAAATCTGATTGCTGTCAGGTTCTAGCCTCGGGTCCTCTGGGAAACCAATCAGTTTATAAATATCATCCAGAGATGAGATTCTGCGCCAAAGCCAAAGACTGAAGAGAATTAAGAATCAGGGCATGAGGGAAGAATTTTAAGTGCAACAGGAGCAGCAGATGACTACTATCATATAGGACAAGTATGAAGAACTAAAGGTGGGAGTAAGGAATGTCACCAAATTGGGACAAATTTCTACTCCTGATGCTCAAGACAGGGGTTAAAAATTAATGCAACTGGGGATGGATCAGTGATGAAGCCAACTAGCAATGTTAGGGAAGGAGAAAGCATTTTTTATCACCTTAGGAGATTTTGGGATGACCCTGGTGCCAAAGTACAGTGAGTGTTTACATGAAAATCCTAGAAAGCAGAGATCCAAACAGGAAGAGAAGCCTGTTGTTAGAGGATTGCAACAAGGAAGAAAGAAACTGCTTCTCAGAACAGGATGGACAGACATTAACTTGGAATCAATTAGTAAACATATCTGTGATTTGCAGATGCACAATGGTTTTTGATTTTCAGTATTTCACAGTAGCAAGGGATATTAATGGAGGAGGGCGTAAGGCTTGAGAACCACTGCTAGGACACCTGAGTTTTTCAGTAGTGACCCAGGAACTGGACAGGAACTGTCCAGACCTGCTTAGTTTCAAGAAGGCGGCTAGATCTGGATCCTCTTTCCATGACTTATGATCATCTCAGACACGAAATGGTCAGACAAATTGAATGGACAAATTTATATCTCCTCTTCCTTTCAGATCTGCCCATCACTTCTTCGGTCCAGTAGCTGGAAATGAATTCCAGTCTCTTGGCGAATGAACTCATAACTTAATTTTATTCTTTTGCTTTTTTGCAGTTGTTTCCTGATTCCCCCCTTCTTTATTCAGCATGATTTTCCAGCCATTCAGAGATGCTGAAGAGGCGAAGAAAGCATCACCTGAGAGCCGGTTGGACTGACCTGATAAATTTTCCTTTTTTCATTTCCAGCCCTATTCACAACCTTTCAGCAGCTTAACTTCCTAAATCACATTTGTTCTCTGCAATACAAGACTTCTCATTTCCAATGGATTATCAAGTATTGTTGAAGTTGGGCACGCTGTCAGGTGGCAAGAGTGTGAAGATTAAACAACCTTCTGAATGCCGGTTCCTGCTCCAGAGAGACCTTTTCAGTTAGGGTGAGACAGTTTCCAAACAAACTCCAGAGTGTGTAAAAGCTTATTGAATACTATTTTTTAAAATCCCATTTTCTAAGGAAGGCAATAACAGTTCATACTTGCCATTAAGAGCGACCATGTCAGGTGCTTTGCTATTTTCATCGGCTTCTAAGCGACTTTGGTTTTGCATGTCATTTCATACCGGATATTTTTTTTAAATTATAACAATTTCCCCTTGTATTAGTACTTTTGGCATGATGCCTTCTCTAGGGAGCGGAGGGACAAGATAAAGACCCTTTAACGAACTCCTCATAGTAAATCATAGCTATCGAGAATTATGGAGGAAACATTCCTTTTTTACAAGATAACCCAAAGCTGTCTTTATCTCCGAGTAGCAGGATCCGCCAAGTATTTTAGCAGCTTGTTCACACTGCTATGGGTAAGCTTGCATCAGCATTTTTTATTATAAATTCCTTCTCCACTCAGGTTTATTTCTCAGCTTAGGAAAAAAAATATCACTTTGGACTTAAAACTTGGTGCAAGATTGGCATCATTTCAGGAGCTATTTTGTCCCCTGGGTATTTATTTAGTGAAAACAAACCAAGTATTGAAAGCTGTTATCAAAAGTAATGAGAATACAACTATCTATAGTCCCTTGTATCCTCCCATCATCATACTTACCTTAAGTCAAATCTACGCATAACTTGAAACATTAAAATGTTGGGAGGGGATAACAAAATAGAAAAATTCCCAGTGTAACTCTTGCACGTAAGGGCAGTAGGGGCAAAATGGCAATATGGTGTAAGCTGACCTTCCCACTCACCATCAAAGCTATTCTGGGCAGCAATAGCAGTGCTTGACCAGAATTTCAGCTGGTCAGCAGTTCAAGACATGAGTACTGCAAGACAGAGTGAGTTCCCATCTGTGGCCCAGCTCCTGCCAACCTAGCAGTTCAAAAGCATGGAAATACAAGACGATCAGAACATAAGAGAAGCCTCCACAAAGGTCCATCTAGTCCAGCTTCTTGTATCTCACAGATGCCCACCAGATGCCTCAGGGAGAACACGTCACCTGCATCCAGGTGTTCCCCCCGCATCTGGCATTTTGAGGTTTTCCACATCTAAATCAATGCTCGCATACTCTCACACATCCTTCATGGCTTGTACCCTGTGATGGTCCTTTCCTCTAGGAATTGATCCAATCCATTCTTAAAGGAATTGAGGCTAGATGCCATCATCACATCCTGTGGCAGAGAGTTCCAAAGACGAAATACATACTGGGTGAAGAAATATTTTCTCTTGTCCATCCTATCCCTCCCAACATTTGATTTTAGTGGATGTCCCCTAGTTCTGGTGATACGTGAAAGGAAAAAGAGCATCTCTATATCCACTCTATCCATCCCTTGCATAATTTTGTACTTCTCTATCATGTCTCCCCCAAGCACCTCTTTTCTAGACTGAAGAGCCCCAAAAGCTGTATAAATAGATAAATAGGTAACCTTGGTGGGAAACTAACAGTGTTCCATGTGCCTTGGCATATAGTCATGCTGGCCATATGACCGCAGAAGCATCTTCGGACAATGCTCTTTGTCCTTGTATCAGAGATGAGCACTGCACTACACTATGAGCACTGCACTATGGATAGCAGGTGGTGGACCTCTGGTGGACTATTCTTATTTTTGTTCTAATGGCAGTGCACAGGTACTTGCTGAATCAAATGATATCTCCTACATAGTGCCATTGGTGCCCAGAATCGCTCTGATGACAAGTGAGGGGCCACTTACACAGTGCATTGTGGCCCATGCGGTACAAATATTGCCTCTTCCCCAACTGTCTCCATAAAGGACAGGGATCTAGAATGCCTCAAGGCGAGTTCTGAGCATGTCCTACTTTCTGACAAGCCACTTTCAAAACTTGGAGGAAATTTAGGAACACTTTATGCCACCCTGTGAGGTCTGTGATTTAAAAACAAACCCTAATCTCCCCATTCCCATCCCATGTCTGTGCACTGGCCTAACCTCCCCAGAAGTGACTTATGGTACTTTTGCAACACCCCCAGGCTAGCACGGAACTTGCATGTTTGTGTATAGGCTTGCAGCCTTTGTTTATTGAAGGGGATGATAGTATCTAGGGCTGTGGGTGGCGCAAGTGGTTAAGTCACTGTGCCTGTTAACCAGCAAGCCAGGTTTCGAGACCCGGTTCGGCCCCACAAGTCAGGGTGAGCTCCTGTCCTTACCCCAGCTCTGCGACGCCAGCTGGATCCAATTGTATTGGCTCTGCCTTTCCATTGGACTAATTCAGTGGCATGGAGAGGGGGGATTTGCTGCTTGGGTAACAGCCTATCCTCCATAACAATCTAACCTAGGATTTCATGCTTCACATGTAGTGTATGCAGCACCGAGCATGATACCATAGTCTTTCAAGACTGATGGAGACCTGATAGTATCTAAAAGACAAAGAGTGCAGTCCTCCTAACCTAGGCCAGCACAACTCACGGTGCACTGGCCTAAGTCTCTCCTAGAAGTGCCTTAATGTCACTTTGAGAGACAGGAGGTTCTCATGCAGCCTAAGGGATTTATTTTGTGTAATTTAAATGAAATAAATGTCATGCAATGAAATAAATAAGTCTGATGAAGCAACCTCTAGAAGTACTGTACTTTGTTTCTGAAATAAATGTGTAAGTCTTTTCTGGTGATACAATACTTTTTATATAAATGAATCATTGACTAACTTGAGATATTTGTATATCCTAATGGGCTGGTCCTAAGGTGGCTTAAAATGAAACATTAATAAACCAAGATCATGGTTTCTGGTCCCATCAATTTGTGGCAAATAAAAGGAGAAGAAATGGAAGTTGTGACAGAGTTTATTTTTCTGGGTTCTAAGATCACTGCAGATGGTGATTGCAGCCAAGAAATCAAAAGACGCCTGCTTCTGGGGAGGAAATCTGAGAGGACTAGTCAACTTAATTAAAAGTCAAGATGTCACCTCGACAAGCTATGGTTTTCACTGTAGTAATGTATGGCAGTGACAGCTGGACCATAAAGAAGGTTCACTGCCGAAGGATAGATGCCTTTGAATTATGGTGTTGGAGAAGACTCTTGAGATCCCTTGGACTGCAAGGAGATCAAATCAGTCAATCCTCCAGGAGATCAACACCGACTGTTCACTGGAAGGGCAAATCCTGAAGCTGAAGCTCAAATATTTTGGCCACATCACGAGAAGGAAGGACTCCTTAGAAAAGAGCCTGATGCTGGAAAAAAACTGAAGACAAAGGAAAAGGAGACGAGGTTGTAGGCAATCAACATGAATTTGGATGGACTGGTGGAAGAGAGGGGGACCTGGCATGCTGCATGCTGCAGTCCATGGGATCACATAGGGTCCAACACAACAGAAACCTCAACAACAACAATGGGCTGAAATGGATATTCTTTTGCATGAGACTAATGCTCCAGGCTAATGATAGTAATCCTCATCCACAATGCCTCACTGAATTGTCTTCTTTCAGGTGTGAATTGGCCTCTGGCTAGTAAATTCTGGCACTTCCTAAGTTCCCCAACTACAGGCAGCAACTCTCCTTATGCAGCAGATATGATTACTTTGTGTACACCTATATTTTTCTGTGCAATGTGAATGTAATACAATGTGACAAACGCCCCACATAAACAAAAATTTATCTAGGATTCTGCTTCACGTAACAAACTGTGCTTCACGTAACAAACACACTCGTTTGCAGTTGGGGCAGACGCGCTGGCTGGCAGCCCTTTTAAAAAGTGTTAGTGCTGCCTAGTGCGCCTGCCCATAGCGAAAGCAACACTTCTAGGTGGTGTTGCTCCTGTGGCTGGGCATCCAATGGGCAGAGGGAGAGAACAGTAGTGGAGAAGAGGGAAGCAGCTCAGGGCTAGCCAGAAGGGAGCAGGGGAGAGAGAGGCTCAGGATGAAAAGGAGAAAGTAGGGAGACACTTTGAAAGTGTCTTGGATTACAGAAGAAAGTGTCTTTGATTGGAGCCTCCTAACCATGTCTACCCAGAAGTAAGCCCCATTGTGTTAAATGGGTCCTACACCCAGGAAAATGTGTTTAGGATTGCAGCCTAAGTAGACTTCATAGGATCATGCTCATTGAATGCATGTTTTGAATTCAATCCCTATGTTTTGTCATCATTTTTACATACAGTTAATATTTTTATATGAATATTTTTTGGGTTGTGGAACCAATTGTCTGAGTTTCCATTATTTCCTATGGGAAAATCCGCTTCACGTAAAGAACTTTTCACGTAACAAACATGCCTCCAGAATGAATTAAACTTGTTACGTGAGATGCCACTGTATTCTTATTCATGCCCTTTTCAGCATTCATGTATGCAACACCAGATGTATAGATTTATGCACATGGATATATAATATGGAGCAAAGCTGCCATATATAAGATGACTGCACATAATTCTATACTCATGTCCCATCTTACTGAATTGTTGATTTGTTAACCAGAGAAATGGTACAGTCTAGAATATGATTGCCTTTGACTGCCAATTCTTTATGCACAACCAACCAACAAAACATTATCCAAATTGCAACAGGAGGCAACAGGAGGGATCAGCAAACACATTGTTCCCATAAAAGAAGAACCGGCCTTCCATGTACAGTTGCTTCCATGTACAATACCTGTTCAATGAAAGAAGAGTTCTGGTTTCTTACAAAGTGTACTAGTCGGCCAAAATTAATGCAATTTGTTAAAACTGGAGCTTACTAGTCATCGCACCCGTGTGGCTGGCACAATCCTGACAGCCTCAGGAAATGGAGGTCTATCAAAATTCGTACAACTCTAAACATTTTACTTTGTGTTTGGGCAATAAAATACCGTGTGACCACACACACTCAAGCATACCCACAGAGGGAGGATTTATGACCTCCAAATATGATAATCTGAATCCTAAACTATACATAAATACGATATATATTTGACTGTGAATGAAACACTATGTTTATCTATCTGTGCGTAAGCCCCATTAAACACAGTAAGTAGGATTTATTTTTGAGTGATCATGCACAGGATTGCAATGAAGATATTGAAAAGTTCTTTGGCAGTTCCACTACCACTACCAGGTCTAATAGAACTGGATCATTCACTTGGCTTGCACTAACTAACTCTGGTGTTTATTAGTTTTACTTGTACCCACCCAGCCTTTAAGGAGCTCAGAGTGGTATATACTGTCATGACCATCCCATTTATCTTCACAGTGATGCTGTGGGAATTTGACTTCATATCAGGACTTCATATTCCAACACCAATAGCTTTGTGAAAGATTCCAGAGGATAGCCCTGAGATATCAGGGAACCAAGAATCCACTGACACTGAAAGATGAAATCCCATTCTATAAACACCTTCTTGGGAATAAGCCCCATTGCATACATTGAACATATGCTCGCTTATCAGTGGAAGACTGATGTGGCACCTATGGGTCTCCTTGGATCTGCACCTGCTATTGACTGGTGCAGATTTGAGGAGACCTGTGTCAGATTTTCCAACCCAGGTTGGCGGCAGGGCCCCGTTAGTATTTCTTACCCTTGCAGGTCCACTCTTCTCCATCCCACCTCCAATCCAGTTCTGTCCCCCCCCCCCCACTCTCGTCACCACAAAATGCACTGCTGCTGTATGGCAGCAAAACATAGGGAAGCCCTTGTGGTGTGTCCTTCAGCGCCACTGGGCCTGGTGCCAGAGGTATGCCTGTAACTCTGATGCAAAAATGCCTTATGCCGGGCCGGCAGGTCCATCCTCTCATGGCACTTTTTCCAGAGGTTGGGCCAGCAGCACTGGTGGAGTGCCAGCACTGGCCCTATTGCATTTGCCCCTCAATGAGTTAGTGTTAAAACATAATGGTTAGGACAGTTTCTTCTTGGACTATGCTTGTGTGGGCTTTTTCCTCTAAGTGGATATTAATCACAGACAAACATTTTCTTTTGCTGAAGAAGCCTTCATGACTCTTTACAGCAAGATGTAGCACATGCCCCATTAGCTTGGCTGCAGGGAAGTTGGATAGGATCAGAAACTGAGGCTGCAATCCTAATCCCAGTTAGGCCAGCATAAACCCCAGCACAAGTCCCGTGCTGGCCTGGCAATGTCACAAAACTGCTGTAAGACACTTCTGTGTCTCTCCTGGGAAAGGGTTAACTCAATGCAAAGTGCTAACTCAATGCACTCGCCTTCCTACATCACCACAGGAATGGGAAGACTGATGAGTTGCTCAGCCTAGGTTAGGATTGCAACTTTAATCAACAAAACAGGAAAAAATCATTTTATTGGGTATCAGTGGTGGGCTCCAGCAGGTTCGCACCTACTCTATAGAAATGGTTGTTTCTATAGAATTAGAAACAAGAGCTAGGACATACAAAGTTAAAAAATAGCCATTTAAAAGTGGCTGCCAGATGGGCATAGAACCGGTTGTTAATTTCTTTGAATCCCATCACTGGTAAGTACCTTTAAAAAGGATAATTATTATAAGTATACTGAAGATGGCTGGTACCAACTTATAATGGTAGGAAGCATTTCTTTGAAGTCCATGCTTTCTGTAACATGAACACTATCTCAAAAGTTTTTTTTTCTTAAAAATTATTTTTTAGCCATATGCAATTTTATTCAGATTAACCAATTCATTAATTATAATGCCTCTGATTAATCAGCTAATATGTCTTTAATTGGGTGATAGCATCTCTAGAGGGGAATAGAATAAAAATGTTAAGAAATCAACATTTCAGTAAGATGGAACAATGTTACTGAATTATGTGCAGCCATCATATATTACGGGCACAATGTCAACAGGGTGGGCAGAGCAGATTCCAGGAGGGGGACAGAATAGGTGGTGAGTTCTCAGTCTTATAAGAATAGGTAATCTAGTGTTGAAATTAACCACATGAAAGCAAAATATATGAGTGTTTTTAGCTTTAATTTTCTCATTTCCTCCATTTTTCATGGGTGTCTTACATTTCAGGGGTCCTTGTGGGAGGGGGGAAAGAAAGGATATTTGTATAATTATACAATTGTATAATTTGTATAATTACAAACTTGTATATTTTTATAATATTTGTATAATTACAAAGGATGTTTGTATGATTTTGCAAAGAGTAGGAAATCTTGCAAATTTCTGTTTGCAAAGAGTCTCTGTTGGCTCCTCTGAGCAGTGACTGCAGTCCTAAGCATGACTACTCGGAAGTAAGTCCCATTATGTTCAATAGTACTTACTCCCAGGAAAGTGTGGTTAGGATTGCAGGCAAGGTTTTGCAGGGAGTTTCACAGCAGAGTGAAAGGGGCTCCTTTCCCAAACTGAGCAAGGTAGTGCAAAATGCAGCTTTATTTATGTTTTTTGGGCACGATCCTGATTACAAGAAGGCAACTACATGCTGCCTGCTCACAAGGAAAAGGAGGATAAATGAAATTTTTTCCCAGGACTCAAAGCAAAAAAAGAGGACGTGTCCTGGAAACGTTGCTCACTCTGCCCTTGCATATCTCATATGATCACCTGCCCTTGCACTACTCCCTACAAAACCTAGTGCTTCAGTCCTCCACTAGGGTGACCCCTTTTCCCAAGACATATCCTGGATTTTGTCCTTGTTCCCTGGGGAAAAAAAACTTCAATATCCTCCTTTTCATGAAATTAATAATTTTTTTATTGTAATTAATAAATTATATGCAATAAATTAAGGTTGCAATCTTAAGGACACTTTCCGATTGAACACAATGGGGCTTACTTTTAAGTAGACGTGGTTAGGATTGTGCTCAGTATGCAATAGTTTGAAATTTAATAATATGTAATAGAATGTTTATGGCTGCAATCCTAAAAGCACTTTCTAGGGAGTAAGCCCCATTTAACTCAATGGACCTCACTTCTGAGTAGACATGTATAGGATTGCACTATATATGTATTTATATGTATATTTGTGTGTGTGTATACATACGCTCACAGACAGTACACACACATATACACATATGTGTATATTATCTGTCTGTCTGTCTGTGTGTGTGTTTAGCTTTTATTTGGCCATGTCCTACATTTTTCTTGGCTGTCCTACATTTTGGGGGGTTCATGTCTTCTTTTTTTGGTTATGACAGATGGTCACCCTGCCTCCCCCCTTATGGCTATGCCACTCTCTTGCAGGCTTGTGAAATATAATGGAGAGAGCTCAATGGGCATCTTTGCCTTTAAGAGGCAGGGCTGGGGAATTTTTTTTTTGGGGGGGGGGTAGGTGGGTGGGTACATCAATCCTGATTGGGCATGGAGGCAGTCCTTCACCCCCTTAGCCCCCACCCCTTCTCTTCTAGATTCCTTCCCCCTCCCCCCAGCATCCCTCCCCCCTGGAAAGGGCAGTTCCAGTCTAGCACTGACGTCACCCTGTCTGTCTGCTCCAGCCTCCTCTCCTCTCCCATCTGAAACTGAATCTCCTTGGACTTGAATGAGGAGCAAAGGACGAGTAGGGGGGGAGTAGTTACTAAGATCTTGCCTGGGCAGGAAAGGAGGGAGAGGGAGGAGGGAGAGCAACAAAGTGGCAAATCTCTTTCCTCCCAGCTCTGTGCAACTTCTAGGGCTGGAGGGAGGAATGGGGGGCAGAGACCACCTTTTAGGGCTGAGATCCCCCTTTTCCAGCTCTTGATCCCCATTTTTTTTTGGAGGGGGGCACTTTTTGGAGAGTGGACTCTTTTTTTGGAAAGTGATTTTCCCCCTCCCTTTTCCTTCCCCCATCCCCAGCCCCAAGGAAGATTCCGACTTTATGTTGTGCTGCCTGGAGACCCTCCAGATCTGTCTTCATCCTCGTCTCCCCCCTTTCAATCTTCATTTTTGGGGGGGTCTTAAATGTATAACTTGATGGGTCTCAACAGCACAAGCGGAGCCAACCAGCCCAATGTCTCCTGTACATGCAACTGCAAACGCTCTTTGTTTCAGAGTATGGAGATCAGTAAGTACTTTTTTATTTGACACATTTGTATTAGATTGAACCCCACTTTTTTAGGGGTGGGTGTGTTTCTCTCTTGCCTCTTCCCTTTAGAGTTCTCCATTGTGTGGGGTGGGAGGGAGGCGTCCACCCTATATGACTAAAATGTGTCCCTCTTGGAGTCTGGGTCTTGATCTTTCCAAAAAGACCCTTTCTAAGTATGCTTTCCTCACTTTGGGGAGGGGGGCGTCGGGGGGGGTGTATAGTGGATGCCCAAGAGTTTTAACTTTTTTAAAAAAGTTGTTGCTTTTAAAAATTGATTTTTTTTATTTAACCCAATGACTTATTCTTAATCTCACTTAATTAAGAGCACAATCCTAACCATGTCTACTCAAAAGTAAGCCCCATTGTATTCAATGGGTCTTACTCCCGGGAAAGTGTCTTTAGCCTTGCAGCCCAAGTGATCTATTGATTCCTTTAAGAAAAATGCGCATTTCAACCAAATTTTGGGAAAGGCGATTGTTGCATTTTGGAAGGAATAGTTTTTCTTACCATCTCCGTTGAAGACCCCCCTTAGCCCCCCCCCTTTAGAAGGTCCCCATCTAAGAACCCCCATCTAAGGACCCCTTTTAGAAGGTCCTCATCTAAGGACCTCCACCGAAGGAACCACCTTAGAAGGTCCATGTCTAAGGACCCCCATCTAAAGATCCCCCCTTTAGAAGGTCCCCACTTAGGAAACCAATTTAGGTCCCCACGTAAGGAACCCCATCTAAGGACCCCAAGCTAAGGAACCAATTTAGAAGGTCCCATCGTAAGGACCCCACTTAAAAGGTCCCAGTTTAAGGACTCCAATCTAGTGACGCCCCTTAAAAGATCCCCAACTTAAGGACCCCCATCTAAGAATCCCCCTTAAAAGGTGCCCTTCTAAGGATCCCCATCCATCTATGGACCCCCCTTTAAAAGGTCCTCTTCTAAGGATCCCCATCTTCTAAGGGACCCCATTGTAAGTCTAAGATAGGGACCTTCAAAAGGGGATCCTTAGATGGGGGTCCTTAAGAGGGGGTCTTCTAAGGGGGATCCCCATCTTAAGGGCCACCACCTCCTTCCACAAAGAGTTTCTTTGGGACCAGAAAGTACTTGATTAGCAGGATAGGAACTTTGGGGGGCCATCTCACAATATCCTCTTCCCCAATGCTGACTCCAGAGGCTGCCCTGCTTAGTTAGATTTGGGGGGGGGGGGTTCCTAAGTGGCTAAAACCCAATCCCCAGATCACTGGGAGACTGTCTGGTCTGCATCATGGCTAGGGTTCCCCTCTACAGAAGGCGGTGGCATAGCTGGAGGGGGGCGCAGCACTAAGTTTTGCAGGGAGCAATGGCAGGGTGACCATTATGTCCTCTTCTTCCAGGACATGTCCTCTTTTTGAACCTCATGCCCTGGAAAAAACTTCATTGTCTTCCATTTCCTTGTAAGCAGGCAGCATGTAGAATTCTTGTAATGTAAAAAAATTAGATGTAAGTTTTTAATAAGTAATAGTGTTTAAGCAAATGCAAGCAATATACACAAATTAACCATATGTCCTCTTTTTCCAGGACATTTTAGCCTTGTGTCCAGGAAAAAAACTTCACTGTCCTCCTTTTCCTTGTGAGCAGGCGGCATGTAGTAGCCCTGTTGGAATTCATAAATTCTATGCACTATTTTTAAATTTAATAAGAAGTAACATAGTGTTTAATCACTGAAAGCAATATATATGAGTATTTTTAGCTTTTATGTTGTCCTATCCTACATTTTTATTGGGTATCCTACATTTTGGGGGGCTGTCCTCTTTTTCAGTGAACCTATGAAAGGGGTTCTTCTTCCTCCCCAATGCAATCATTCCTGGCAGAAGGAGTAGAATGGCTCTATTGGGGAGGGGAAGGAGGGGACACTTCGCACACTGTGGATCTGGCCCCAAGAATGTCATAGTTAGGCTCAGGATCTGGCCCCAAGAATGTGCATGTTCAGGATCGGGCCCCAGAAGTGTATGCTTCCATTTGAAACCCCCACCTGGTATGGGTTATGGACCCACTTACTCTCTGCAGTGAGGCTCCCTGCAAAACTTGGTGCTTAGCCTCCCTCTAGCTATGCCACTGGGGCAGGGGGAAAACCCTAGGAAGGGTGGCAGGCTGGAGATCCAGAGGCAGTGAGCTTGATAGCCCTGAGGAGCTTTGTTTCCCCAGCCAGACGGTGGAACAGCCTGCCTGGACTATTTAAAGCACATGCTCTTTGGGAGAATCCAGGGAGAAACCCCGGGAGCCCTTTTCTTTCTGAACCAGACACTGGTTTTATGAGCTCTTTGCAATCTGCTCACCTTTATCTCTGCAGTTCGGAGCTCCTTTCTTCCCCTAGAAGCAAACCCCTAACCCAGGGTGACCATATGTCCTTTTTTTCCAGGACATGTCCTCTTTTTTTAGCTTCGTGTGTTGGGAAAAATGCTTCATCCGGCCTCTTTTTCCTTTTGAGCAGGCACTGGAATTTTGATACGCAATTTATTATTATAAGTACAGTAAGTGTATTTTTTCTGGAAAAAAATGGTGCCTGTACTCACCATTAAGACTCCTAGGCAAATCTGTTCAGGAATAGTGCTGGTACTGAGTACCGGTGAGTAGCCCCAGAAAAAAGCCCTCTGTACAGGTCCAACTTTGTTATACATGGATTCGACTTAACACGAATGGCCACTGCAAAGCACAGTTTTAAAAACTGCTTTTCTACTGTTGTAGACAGACAGTAAAGCAAGCAATCACTCCATTCTTCAATCAAGTGATTGTGATTCTCTACAATCTAACCCTTAGCTGATATTTATGTATTACCTTATTTCATTAGGTGCAATGGCATAGCAAGAAACCTGGAAGTTGGTCTTTAAATCCATTTTTCAATTTTTTTTACCCACTGATTTTTTTTATCCATGGGAATTTCCAAAACAGAACCTTAGTAGATAATGAGGGTCACTTGTAATAGTTTTAAATTAATAAGTAATATATTGCTGAAATTAACCACATACAAGCACTATATATGAGAGATTTTATCTTTTATTTTGGCATGTCCTACATTTTTCTTAGAGGTCTGACATTTTGTCCTCTTTTCTGATTATGATATCTGGTCACTCTACCCCAGTACCAAACTCTGAACCTCTTAGCATTATTAACCTGCCCCCCCCTCCACCTTTAGCGACTAGTTAACTAGTCTTTCTGAAGACTTGGATCCTTTTAAGACCAAAAAGGATTAGGCAATCCAATGTGGAGAGAGCTCTCAAAAGCTATTAGCCATCACGATGGCTAAATAAGTAGAACCTTCATGTTCAGTGGCAATCTACCCCTAATTCCTGGACTTTAAACCCTGCTCCTGAATTTTCCAGGCAGTGTTTTGGGCTCTGAATGCAGGATAGTAGATAGATGGTTTATCTGACACTCTTGCACCAAGATCAGCTCGGAAATGTTTAATCAGCTGCAACCACTTTGATGTACCCAATGTACCTCTTTAGGGCATGTTGCACCTTGAGTAGCTGAACAATCACTAGTAGTTGAACAATTGAGCAGCCTCTGTCAACTAGGGCTGTGTGTGTTGGGAATGCAAATGTTGTGTCCAGCAATCTCGAATTTGCAGCTATAAATAGTAATCACTAGGTCTGAGAAGTAGATTACAGCTCTGTCTAGCCTTCAGAAAGGCTAAGTCAGACCAAGCTGGCTTTTTTCCCAGTGTGTGTGTTTCTCTGTCTGTCTGTCTAGAAAGCTGACTAACTTGGGACCCAATCCTGTCCCAACTTTCAGCCATGTGCTGCATCCTGTGGCGGAGGGCAATCTTAGTCCTCTTAGGTTGAGGTTGCATTGTGGCTGAAGATTGCTGAAAAACTGGATAAGATAGGCCCAAAGAATGCGGTCCTAACTGTGTTTACCTGAGAGTAAGCCTTATTGAATGCAGTGGGATTAACATGTCTAGGACTGTGCTGTAAATGTACTGCCCTAAAACTGAGATCCCATGGAATGATACATATTCAGCTTCCTGCCAATCTGTAAAAATGTTTTTTGAAACACATGTGCGTGTCTATATGTGAGATATATTGCACATCTTTTTTTAGCCTCTAAAAAAAATGCCCTGAATTGTTGGATAGTCGAATAGTAGGATACAGTCTTACCCAGTTCCATCCTGCTCCATCCACAACACTTCTGCACAAGAATATATAAAGATCTGCCCCATTGCTCTCCAACCTTGGGAAGCACCAAGCCTTGGGAAGCACCCAGGTCTGCAATATTTTTAACAGTTGCACTATTGTAATGAGTTTGGCTGATTGCCATCTTCTCCTCCTCCCTCCCCCCTTTTCCCCCAAGTAAATGGACTGGCATTTAAGCATCACCAAATCTGTGCGTAGAACATCAGCAATGCATGGCCACATCCTCATTAATTCAGTGCACTAGTGCCCTTGCTGTAGCTACTATTTCACTAACATGGCAGGTCTTGCTCACAATCATCATTGGGGACGGGTTTCCCTCCCACTCGAGATATTATTTCCCATTATAAATTTTCAATTTATAAAAAAATCAACATCCGTGGAAAATGTGTTTCAAAATATTGAAGCAATTAAAATGGATTTTTCCTCTCCATCTCTCTTCTGATCTTTTCAACTTTCAGCTAAGGCCTTTGAATATTTACTTTCTAAAGAATCCCTGGCACATGATTACATTTTCTTTGCTGTCAAAATTTATATAGGGCTTCTGTCTGTGTGATCCAATGCCAAATGTTCATCCACCTCATCGAGTCCCTGTATATATAGATTTTTTTTCCTTTTAAAATTCATCACTTTTATTTTCAAACCTGGCTTCTCAGCTTAATCAGCTACAGTATAATGATGCGTTGGCTGACATGAAGGCAGTCTTGTTAATTTAGTTGTTTCCTCTTCCAAATAGAGTTCATTTCTGATGAAGTTATACTCAGGAGAATTTGACCAACCAAGCCAGCATTGACACCTACCAACTGCATACAACATGTATCTAACAAATGCATTAGGACTAAAGGCCCAAGCAAAATGCGGAGGCAGTATTTTGTGAATTTTTAATGTGGTTGCTTTAAAAATGTTCTTGCAGGAACAAGATCACCTAAGAGGTATCCTCATTTTCATGGTTGCTGTTGTGTCTTATTAAAAGGAACTGCATGCATATAAATATACATATACTGCATGCATATATCTGTCATTTCTTTAATGGCAGAAAGTCGTCTGGGTAGTCTAAGTAGAGATCTGGACTGTTCAGAAATTCAACATTTCTATGTCAGATGAATTTTAAAAATTGGAATAGAGTTACTTTGAGTTTTAAACTTTTGGAGTTGGGGCAAAATCTATAATGGGGTCCAGACTGATATACATTTATACACTTTCTGGGAAGTAAGTCCCAGTGAAATCATGGGGATTTACTTTAAAGTAGAGATGTGTGCAAAATGTTTAAAGCATTTTGTTCAGGTCAGGTTAAGGCCTATAACAGGAAAAAAATCATGTATTCATAAAAGGGAATCTGATCCCCCCCCCTTTAATGCTAATTGATATAGTTGAATGAAAGGTAGTGGCATTCCTGTTCATGTTCTTTGAGAACTTGGATTTTTATGTTATCTGTGGCTTTCTGGATACATATTCAGCAAACAGCTCCCCAGCTTGAGAACCCATGCACTGGGTTCACCCCCCCCCCCCCCACATACACCCCACTTCTATGGAATGAACCATATCTGTTTATCTGGTGAGAATGAACCTCTAAGACACAACACATCCCAAAATTCAAAAATCACCCTTTGATAAACATTGGAACAGTAACCCGTATTACTAACAAGATCAGAATTGGCATTCCACCTCTTAGAGGAAAATGTCTTGTGTGACGCACAGCAAAAGTTTCCTATTTGGACTGATTTAGTTTTCTCTAAACTAATTCCTTGGCACAACAAAGACAAATGCAATCTGATACGCAAATTTGCAACATTAGAAAGTTCCTGTGACTTTTTTTTATAATGCTGAATAATTTCATCAGTAAAATGCGATTTAGAGAACTGCAAGGAGAAAAAGTTATAATCTAATAAGGAAGAACTATTATGATGGGCAACTTCAGTACTAGGCAAATGTAGTTGGGAGTAAACCAGATGAAAATTCTCAGGACTGAGAAAAAGTAGATAGGCTTAGGCTACACATTGGCTTTCTCACAACCTACTTCTGGTCATTTTAACTTGGAAAGTAAGTACCTTTGAGTAAGTATGCATAGACTTGCAGCCTTAGAAGGACTAGTTCTGTTTTTATTAAATATGTTTGTAGCTCTGCACACATGAACCAAACCTTTTCTGTCTTTCATGTTAAAATTCAACAGACTCATTTGGTAGATCTCAAGTGCTTTAATTACAGGGGAGAGTATATGGGGGGGGGGGGAGACTGGCCAACTTACATTTTTGTGATGAACCATCACCACGAGATACCATCTTTAGAAAGCAACCAAGATAGCCTTCATGCTAACTTGCACTCCTTTTATTCCAGAGTAGACTCCAAATCCAGAGTAACTACATATTTTTACTATGTAAAGAGACTTTACATGCACTCATAGTTACTGCACCAGCTATGGGAAATTCATATTGGAATCCAGAGTAAGTTGTTCTTACACCAGAGCAAGGACTCCCCGTAGTGACTTTGGATTTTGCCCTAAGGCTGCAATACTAAATACACTTTCCTGGGTGTAAACCCCACTGAATAGAAAGGGACTTACTTCTGAGTAGACAAGCATAGGATTGCACCCTAAACTGGATTTCCCTACAATCCAGAGTAACTACGGGAGCATGTAAGAGACATTATGTGTACCCGTAGTTACTGTACCACCTAATGAAAACGTATGGGAAATTCATATTGCAATCCAGAGCAAATTGTTCTTACACCGGAGCAAGGACTCCCCGTAGTTGCTCTGGATTGTGCCCTTACTCTCCATCTCTATTCCTGGTTACACAAGTCTTGGACTTCTCATTCCATCCATAAACATGCACTGAAGTAGTGGCATTAATTCAATTTTTAAGTATATAAATAAGCTCTGGAGCAGGTTACTGAATGGTGATTGGGTATAACTTGGGTATAACTACTCATTCTTGAATAGTGATTTGGTATAATTTGGGTCTGTGTACCCCAAGAAGCTGCAAGTACACTTTGGCTTCTGCAAGGTGTACATTTTTTTAATTCTGATTTTTTTTCTACAAAAATATCTATGTTTTAATCATTGTTATCTTCATACATGTACTCTGTGTGTTCATACTAACGATTTTGGGGAATCTATATGTCCCATTAGAGCCCGTAGGTAGAGAAGGCATCAAGATTCTGCAACTGTTCTCTTGGGTTAGGACTACAAAGTGTCTCTTTTCCTGCCTCCCCCACATAACCCGCCAAGTGTCCAAGTTCAAAGTCTAGACTACAGTATGGACGAGCAAGTACTCTGACCCAGCGTAGCAGCCATTCATTGTGATGCTTTCTGAGGCCGCCAGACATCTCTGATGTGGTCCTAATCAGTCAGACAAAGTGAAATGAGGTCAAGGGAGATCACGGTGTTGGCTGATTCTGTAAATAACGAATCATTCAGATCAGCCGAGTGAGGCTGTGCCCTTCATTCAGCCGTTTCTGTTCCTAGAAGCAATCAATTCATTGCGTTTATACCTTTGTTCGGTTTTTGTCCTGGTTTGTTTGCTCAGCATTTGGACTTTCCTAACCCAGGTAGTTTTTTGAGAAACTCAAAAGGAACTGCCTGCTTCAATGTTGGGAAGTTATATTTCCTGCAGAGGTATGTGAATGAGTGAGAGACAAACAGACGGGTAGAGCTGAGTATCCTTAATTTCATTTTTCTCCCTATTCTTACTGCAGTAATATACTTTGGAGACATTAAAAAAATATTCAGACATCCAGATTCTGACAGCTGAATGTTTTGCCCATCATGATAAACAGGTGAAGGGCAACTGGGGGTATGCAATGAACTAAGATAGTCAAGGAATTTGGATGCCTGATGTGTGGATAATAAGGGTCTTCCTGTCGTTTTCTGTTTGCTATGATATTTACAGGTGCAAATTCAGAGGAATGAGATGGCACCTCACCAGGTATAAAGAAATTCAATATATACCCAACATGGTAACCTTGATTCACCCTTTGGCCATTTCATTGTAAATGTTTGCCTTCAGTAATGTGACCCTAGGGGGTAAGCTGATATTAATAGACTGAACGCGAGAAGTGTGCAGCCCACTAATTGGTCTGTTGGTTCAAAACGGTTTGTGAAATTAAGTTCAGGCCACCCTACCTGTCTTGCGTTTTGGCTGTCCTTGGCTTTTTTGACTCCCAGGTCACAACAGGGGCAGTGATGAGAGAAGCCAGAATCGACACAGGTCCTCTGGTCTTTTCCATCCCTGTCCCTTCCTTTCCTATATCCAGAGACCTCTTTTTACACTCTAGACCAGTGATTTTCAACCTTTTTCATCTCATAGCTCACCATCAATTTTTTTCACCATTTACAAGGTACACCATGCTGTTCCAATCCCCAAATTTTCCTATTAATAGATGTCCCTCCCCAAATTCCCATGGCACACCTGAGGACTACATGGCACACTGGTTGAAAAATCACTGCTTTAGATTGTGTGGTTTTAATCATAAATTGAACATGTTTAATTTCATCTTAGAAACTGGCAGGAGTTTCATGAGCATCTGAACATTCCCTAGTATGGAATCGGAGATTTTGCTATTAGTACAATACCACCATTTTCCCTTTTAAATGCAATTTTTTAATATATTATTTCAGAGCCAAAGGAAACAAATTATGAGCAATCCGTGTCCATTGCATGGTTATTGCTTGTTAGAACAGGGTGGGTGACACACACACACAGCTTGATCTGGAAAGATCCTAGGTTTTGATCTGTCTGGAAATTCTTCAAGGAAGTCTGGCTCTCTGATCCAAAATTGTGGGACGGGATAGATGCTGATGACTCAATAGTGAGGAAAAGGCAATCTGAACATCTCTTGGTAATGACTTCACATTTTTTTAGGATGCAACTAGGGTGTAGGAAACAAGTTCTGAGTCTGAGCTTTGGCATGTGACTCCCTGGTGTCATGTCCTAGATCATTTAGATTAATCAGATCTTGTGCAGCGCTGTCAGTGAGACCATAAATAATCTAAAAGTATTTTTCACATACTGTACCTTGTTCAGTGGCTTTAAAGGCCATTTACAGAGATGAAAACCTAGGTTTGTCTTTGAGCACAAGCAGTCGCTGTCAGTCAAGGTTCCTTGATGTGTCTTCATATGAAGAAATAATGTACATACACACTTAACACAACTTAGATTACACCTCAGAATTTATTGTCTGAAATGACTCAAAGAAGCTACAGAATGTGTAGCATGGGGCATGTTTCGAGATGAGGAATTTCTCTAAATGGAGTGGGAGAAACTGCAATCCTATCCTCACTTTTCCTAGGAGAAAACTTAACTGACTATAATGGGGCTTACTTCTAAGTAGACAGGCATAGGATTGGGCTCCAAATAGTGCATGTGACCCAGCAATGTCCTTGTCTCCAAGGCTGAGTGGTAAAGATTCAAGATCCTTTTCTAGGCTTTTGTTTTGCACGATACCATAGCACTTATATTATGATGAGCTAACTATATGGGAGCAGTTTTGAGCATCACATCAGCAGCTTTTTCTGCAGTGAAATATTAATTTCTTCTCCAAGCAATGTTATACCTTTGTTCTCCTTTCCTCTTCAACTCTGCCTCCTGTTTTGAGATTATTAACCAGAGGGATCTGGCTAGGTGAATAGGCCCAGACTGCCTTTTAAAGAGTGCAGATTAAAAATCCCCTTGTCATGTGTGTCTAGAAAGGGCTGATTTCCAGATATATAGGAATGAATAAGCTCTTGAATATCTGTGATTGCCAGGAGGTGAGTTTGTAGTCAAATCTTTAGGGGTTTAATGTAGACTGCGGTGAGGTCAAAGCTGTGCCACAAATAAGTCCTTTTAATTGATCTTTGACTTGTAGGATAGATCAATTCTAGGAAAATAAAAGTTAAATGGCCATTGTTCATGTTGTGTGCTAACTTGTTTAAAACGCTTATCAAACTTGATTAAGTCATGGCAGAAAAAGTATTGGGCTGGGTGGGCAACTGGGTGGACATAAAACAACTTTTTTTGCCGCATTTGTGAAATGGGTATCGTAAGTTTAGAATTATGCTACCTGTTCAAAATAAATAGTTCCAAAGTGTCTTAGAGTGCATGCCTAACCATGTCTACTCAGAAGTAAGCACCATCATGTTCAATGCCTCTAACTCCCAGGAAAGTGAGTTTAGGATTGTATACTTAATTGTAAGAAAACTACAATTAAAACTATGCTAAAACATGTTATCGGTATTTCAAGGCAGTATCAGAACTTAGGGCGCAATCCAGAGTAACTACGGGGAGTCCTTCCTCCAGTGTAAGATCAATTAACTCTGGATTGCAATATGAATTTCCCTTAGGTTTTCAGTAGGTGGTGCTGTAAACTCTGGGTGCACGTAAAGTCTCTTACATGCTCCCGTAGTTACTCTGGATTGTAGGGATAGTGTCAATAATATTTTAATACAGTAATAATTCATATCAATTGTGCATCAGAACACTTTCCAGCCTGACTAAGCAATCAATGGTAAGCCATGTTTGCCATGAGCATTTCAGAGCAACTTCCACTCTGATGTCTTGTTGTTCATCACCGTGGTGTATGATACAGCCATCTTGCTGACCCTGACCAGGTATAGGATTAATTAGTGCCTGGTTGAGAGACTTCTCAGAGAATCCACATACACCACCTTGAGGTCCATCATGACATAAATCATTATGAGCTATACATGCCATCATGACATAAATCATCATGAGCTATACGTGCCACATATGTGGTGAATGTTGTGTTGTCATGATTCTCTTCCACAAAATCGGGACAAGATCCTCTGTCCCATTTGCCGGTATGTGAACACAATCCCCCCAAATCAGGATTATCCCTGATTTTGGGGACATAAGGCAACCCTTGGTGAATGCATCCTGTTTACTGCTATGAAACAGTAGCTCCCTACATAAAGTAGCACTCCTACATATATGGGAGTGCTTTGGAAAGGAACCAAAGGGATAGGCCGATGATAATCCATGCTTTATCCTAAGTTAATCAAAAGATTAACCCAACGATGATATGCTTGTCTTATAGAATTTGGACCGAGCAATGAAACTTCTGTTTCATTCATAATCAAAAATTCTAACACCTGCCCTACTAGGTGTTAAAAACCTGCCATCCATTCTGTCCTTCTTCTTTGTTCTTATTTTTGTTCTTCTTTGTTCTTATTTTTTAAGCAACATTCATGTCTAGTCTTCTGGAAACTCCAGATACTTCTCTGAATTTCATCAGTTCTAATACCAAACTGCTGTTAAAGTCTCCAATCTCTTTTCTATGGCAGGAATCACTTTTGGTTCTCCAGGGCTGATGTTTGCTCCTATGAGCTCCTTCTACAGAGCATTCATTTGTAACCATTCTTGACATCAGATGGAACTGTGTGGGCATAGTGAGACATGCGTAAGTGAGGCATGCGTATGGTGGGCATAGTGAGGCATGCATGTGCAAGATGGCCATCAGAGGTAAAACAATGCAACCAGAGCATTTGGACTCCTTGACTTTGGAACAAATGCCTTTTCAGTGGAGGTGGTTCACTTATTCAGCCACAAGACCAGCAGTGTGTAATACAATTAGGTTGATTAGCATTGCACATATGTGTGAATCAAACCCAAAGCCATATGACTGAAATGAGTTCATCAAAAAAATGAGTTTGCTCAGAGTACTTTAAGGATTAATTCTTCAGTTCTAAAGACATTTATGTGCAAATCCTGTGACTTACTGCCATATAAATGTGTTATGTTTTAGTACTGTCCACAGGTTCCCAGATTGTCTAATTTTACAAAGGATGGTTTCTGGGTGCCAGTAACTTCCCCAATCTGACACCTAGGCTGAAAATGACAATCCCCCAAGGAACTGTAACAGTGTTTGGAATATAAGAGACCCCTAGATGTTTAGTACTAATGCCAATTATATTATTTGCCAAATGTGCTATGGGTTAGCTGTTATTGGCTAGTTCCTTGAAGAATGTTGTTGAGTGGAATCAACCTTCTGGGTTCAGATGCTATTAAGACTGACTGGCTGGAGCAGTAGTTTACAAGGTGGGATTTTTAAAAGAAGGATCTCAGTAACTACACTTATTAACTTCTGCTAGCCCAGAAGTTGTAGACTCCTTTTCTCAGGGGTCATCTTAATATTTGGCTTATTGCCTTGGATAGTGTGGTGTTGATGAATAAGGAAACCAATGAAAAATGTTCCACTGACTATGTATGTCCTTGTGATAATTTGTTTCATGTTGTTGTTGTTAAGTTGTGTCTGACTCTTCATGATCCCGTGGACTGCAGCATGCCAGGCCATCCAATTCTTCACTAGCTTCCAAAGTCTATCCAAATTCATGCTAATTGCCTCGGTGACTCCATCCAACCACCTCATCCTCTGCTGTCCTTCTCTTTTTGCCTTTAGTTTTTCCCAGCATCAGGCACTTTTCCAAGGAGTCCTCCCTTCTCATGATGTGGCCAAAATATTTGAGTTTCAGCTTCAGTATTTGTCCTTCCAGTGAACAGTCAGGGTTGATTTCCTGCAAGACTGACTGACAATCTCCTTGTAGTCCAACGGACTCTCAAGAGTCTTCTCCAGCACCATTTTTATGCATTTATATAAAAGCAACAGTTATTCTGAAGTAATTTGCTATGTGACCCATACATCACTTTTGCTTTCTGCAGTGAGAACAATAATTTAGGATAAGATTAAGAGCCTATGGCAAGCAATTCATAGGTCTGGCATGTGACAAGGGATGAGTGTGTTAGAAAATATTTCCAGTAGCAGTTAAGTGGTGATTCAGATTCACAAATCCAATAAATTTAATTTCTATCAGTTGAAGACCAGATGTCTAGGCTGTGAGTGTTTAAGAATGTAAAAGTTTCCATAGCTTGTATGACTACTACAGTCTTGGTGCTATCCCTCAGATCTGATACATTAAACATATCTGTGGTATCCTATCCCAGGTGATCCATTCACACATGCGAGTTGCTGCTTAAAATTATAAGCAGCAATCTGGGAAGCCATAACCTGGGAAAAGAGTTATTCCACTCTTCCTCAAAAAAGGCTGCATTTTGTTAAATGGTTATGTTGTTAATGTTTTCATTGACATAAGATACTTGTCACTGGAACTTGGGTAAGGTCTTCTTTGTGACTTGTGGATTGTATGTGGATGATCAGTTTCTGGCTGCTCTAGCACTTTGAAAGCGGACAGAAATTGAAGCTCATTCAATCAGTTCCATTGAACCTACTGTATCAATGGCCTTCCTCCTTGCTCCTTACTTACTCCCTTCTTCCTATGAGCATGAAAGAACCATATACCAGTAGTGATAAGAACTATAGCCAGTGATGGATGTCTCATCCTAATCTGAGCCATTGACTATCACCAGGCATTGCTTGCAAAGAAGTAACTATTTTGGCTGTGATCTCTTTCAGCTGTTGGTCACTTTCCTACGATGTACCCACATTCTAATATACTCAAATCTAATACATTAAAAATAATGTTTTTTCTATAGTTTAATAGTATTTTAATTGTGGTATTTGAATTGTATTTATTATTATCTAGTTTTAATGGTATTTTATTCCTGTTTTAAATGTTGCTAGAAGCCTTGGGTTTCCTTTTCTTAAGGAAGAAATGTGGGTTCCAACAATAATAAATAAATATATTCTAAAATGATAAGAGAGGGAGAAACCGTTTTCTTTCCACTTTCTCCACACCATATAAAATCACTGTCAAATCTCCCTTTATTTTAAATTAAATAAACCCAAACAATTTAGCCCAGTGGTGTCAAACATAAAGCCTGGGGTCAAACCAAAAGCCTGGACATGTGGCCACTAGAAGCTCTTTACTCAGCCCCAGGGCTCTCAGAACACCACTGTTGGCTCCTCTTAGCTGCTGAGCTATGCTGAGATATCATTGCTAAAAGTGCAACCCAGATACTAATTGGGTTTTCCCATGTCTTGAAAATGCCGTCAAGATTAGTCTGTGTTCTCGTCTGTCACTGGCAGTTAAAGGTTCCTAAAAAGAGCTTATTTCTGGTCACAACCTGCTTAATGACATCATTTCCTGCTGGAGGACATCACATCCAGCCCTCAGCAGGCATCTTGAATGTACTAAACATGTTTGATGCAGCTATGTTAGCCTTTCCATGGAGGGAATGTGTTCTAACCATTGGTTCTCAAGCATTTCAGCCCAGGACCCTCTTTGAGATCCTCTTTGAGTATGCCCGGGAACCCCCGCCCCAACCTCCAAAAGTGATGTCATGGCCAGAAGTTACATCAAACAAGAAATTATATCACTGTGATGTCAGAGCTCCTCTGTGTCAACTCACAAGTAAATCCCAAATGTGTTCAATGAATCCTACTCCCAGGAAAGTAAGGATTGCAGCCTGAGTGCCCTGCTCCAAGTTGACTCCAAGATGGAGTCACCCAACTATTCATAACGCCCCCGATGAAGTTAGGACCCCCACTTTGAGAACCACTCTTTTAACCCTTGTTCATTTGCTTGCCTTTTTCTGCTCCTTTCCTTCCTCTTGACTGATCTTTTTATGTTGAAGTGACAAGTCCAGTAAAGAGGCTTTGATCATCCCTGTCTTCAAAGTTGGAGGTTTCCTACGCTACTACCTATATCCCCCAAATTTATATCAAATGCCTTCTAGTAATATATCTACAGCTCAGACTTATGAATTGAGTTTAATTGGCATTGTGCAAAGAGCATGAACAATTTCTTTGTTCTTTTTTTCTTTTTCTTCTTCACCTTCTGATTGGTGTCAGCAGAAGCCCAAAGGTATAGGGAAAGAAAGCATGATTCATTTATTGGTTTGTCTATCAACTAGTTATCTTTCAGTAATTCCAGAGAGCTGTTCCTAGCCAAGAATGAATCATACATAGCAAAGTGCACAAACAAATGGGATCGTACTCATCTGCAGAAACTTTTTCAAATCTATTTATGGTGTCGGGGAAAGAGGTGGGTGTATGGATGATGGAATAGGTGCCAATTACCCTTATGAATAAACCAGTTAGGTAATGCTAACAGTTATATAAAAGCCATCACTTTCTACATGCTACTGATGATTCTTGTAAGACTTAACTTTCAAATGCTCCTATATTTACTTTCATACCTATATCTTAGGTCCGTTAAGTTCTTTGGAACTTACTCCTAGGTACATATAGGATTGCTGCCTTAAATATATTGATTCTGTTTCCAGATGTCAGCCAGTGTACTGTAGTGCTTAGTTAGTATGAGCCCAGGGGGCTGGATTTAAGTAGGTGACCTTGGGTCAATTGTTATCACTTAGCCTAATCTACATCACAAGATTGTTGTAACAGATAGGATTGTATATGCTACTCTCAGTGTATTTGGAATAATAAATTTCATTTAATGAAATAAATCTGAACTTCTCATTTCACATGGTCAGAAGATAATGCAATTTGGGAACTGTCTTCCAAGTAATTTGAAAGACAAGGGCTCACTTTTAAGCACTTTTAACTAGGGTATAATGATCTGTAGAGATAGTGAAGTTTTAAGAACATGGATGTTTAATCTGGAGACAAACCCAAGATACACAAAATACTCTTTACTTGTGTATTGTTTGGTATTGCCCAACAACTTGTATGAAGGAAGTTGGTTCAATTATAATTGAACCAATTCATTTATAATTATATTCAATTATAATTAATCATAAGGTTCAATTATAACCAACTTTCCAGCTGTGGGAAAGGGCAATGCATCTTCAAGATAAGGGAACAAAGAAGTCCCTAACTTCCCCAAACTACAGGATGCAACACCTGTCCCAATGTTAGTGCTGGAAAGTTGGTTAGGATTTGGGCCCTAATCTACGAGCAAGCTCAGAAGTGTGCAACCTTTATGGCTACAAACGCTTCCTTTGGGCCACATATTATCAGGTGTTGTCCTACTCCAAGTATGATCTCTGATGTATGTGACCATTGCCCAGTGCCTGACTTGTTCAACCCCTGGCTTTTTCCTTCATGCCTGAGGTAACATTTGAATCCAGGACCTCGCGATTCACACTTCATACTTTTAGCTGTGCCAGCAAAAAACTCGTTGCTGGTAGTTGGTAGTGCTGAGCACTGTAATAACATGACAAAAATTTCTTCATGTAACAAAAAAGTGCTAAAAACAAGAGAGAAAGGAAACTAATACTTGTCTAGAGCCCTCCTCCCTTCCTGCACACAACCACACCTGTTCCACATTCCACGTTGTGGTGATGAGCCTAGAAGTATGGGAATGTCCACTGGTAGTTACTCATAGGGCCTTTGGTTTTCCTCTACACATTCCTTTTGTCTGTGCTGACAAAAGGCGAGGCCCCAAACCCCGGGTGGCTTATCTTTAATCAGCAATGTACCCATCCTGTGGATGTTTGTGCTGTCTGCAAGGAGGCAGCTGAATAGTTGAGCCCACCTTTCCAAAGTTGTGAGGCTCGTCATACTAAGGCTTCCCAGAATGGATTGAATACTGAAGAAAATGGCTCTTCCAGAGACGGGCTTCAGCCCTATTGTCATACAGGACTTCCTAAGCGGTTGGTTTGCGGAAGTGGCATTGCCAGAGAGCGTGCAAGGCCGTATGTTTTTCAGGGAGCCTCACTGATCGCCTATACTGTGGGCTGAGGGCATGCTCCATTTCCTCCTACACCTCAGGCTCAGAAGGGAAGAGTTATAGTTCCCTTGTGTGCTGTGGCAAGGCAGCACACAAAACATAGTGTTTGGCACTCCCTCTAGCTACGCCACTGGTTTAAAGGATTTAGGGTGCAATCCTAACCTAAACCAGCACAACTCATTGGTTTTCCTGTTCCCACAGTATTGTAGGGAGGCAAGCTCATATCGGTGCATTGGCCTAACCCTCCCCAAGGAGTGTCTCATGGCACTTTTGAGACACCCCCAGTTCAGCATGGAACTTGGGCTGGGGCTTATGACAGCCTAACAGGGGGTTAGGATTACAGCCTTAGTTAGTGTGTTGCAGAGAACTACCTGAAGCTGTGAACCAGCAAATCACTGGTTTAAATCTTCTCTTAGCCATGAGCTTATTAAATGGCCTTTGGCGAGACAGCTGTCAGCCTCAGTAATAATACCCATTGTTGTCAGAATGACTCAGATAATGATAGCGCTTTGAACATGTAACTATTATTATTTAATATATTTATAGCCTTCTCACAGGGCACTTCTTGAGTGGTTGACAGTCATAAAAATGTAGTATAATAATTACAAAAATATCATGTTCAAAAGTGCTGTACAAGTGCCTGGTGTTATTATTGAGTAAGCTCAGCTTTGGCTGCTTTCACGTAGCAGACGGCTGAATCCACCCAGCTGAACCAACAACTATCTGAAGGTGCTTACTGCTGAGTCAGGCCCACGTAGGTCAGTATTTTCGACACTGAGGGCACAATCCTAACCAATTTAGGCAAGCACAATTCACCCGTCTCCCCCTGCCTGTGGTGCTGTGGAGGGGCCGGCGCATGGCTGTGCACTGGTCTAACCCCCTGGAATGTCACAGAAGTCCCTTATGGCACTTCTGCAACATCCTGGGCAGCACGGGACTTGTACGAGCCAAAACAGTGGTTAGGATTGTGCTGTTTCTGCCTGGTAGCAGTGACAATTTCAGATAAGAGTCTTTCCTAGCCTTCCTTTGACATACTGGAGACTTTCTGTGCGCCGACCAAGTGATCTACCACTAAGCCATAGCCCTGTCCTTACAATTCAGGCATCATTTAAAAGAGCAGGTGTTGGATAGTGAGGTTGTCCATGTCTATATGGATATCATCAGCAGCCAGCCAAGTTGATCGCTAGTTAAGGGCACAATCCAGAGTAACTAGTAACTGAGTCCCTGCTCTGATGTAAGAACAACTTACTCTAGATTACAATATGAATTTCCCATAGGTTTTCATTAAGTGGTGCCGTAACTACGTTGACGTAAATGTCTCTTATGTGCTCCTGTTGTTACTCTGGATTGTAGGGTAAGCCTCTTTTGCTTTTGGCCAACTTTTTGACCCTCAGAAGCTACTGTCATAGTTTCCAGGGCAGAAATGCCCTCTTCCAGCTCCTCAAGAGTTATACCACCTCATGAGCATAGAGGTGGTATAGACCCATAGAGGTCTATGATAAGGCAGAGTCAGAATAGCAGTGTTAACCAAAAATCTTTCTTGGCCAGCCTATCTGCAACCCTTTCCTCTCAACTTCAAGATATGGCACAAGTATGGCAGCCCACTAACCTGCAATCCATCCATATGGCCATGTCACACTAAAGTGAGCAGGACTTACTTCTTAATAAGCACACCATCTCAACTGGATGTTAGGATTGCAGCCTCAGTTTCATTTTCCATATGAAGTTCATACATTTTTTGGTTTCTAGTTTTGTTTTTTTTTTGCTGTAATTTTTGATATAATGGAGATACTTCACTCTGTTTTCCCCCCATTATATTCTGCTGTAACATACGCATCAAATGAAATATAACATGAAGGGATTATCTGGATCTTTTTCATCTAATCTTTAGAATGCTGCCATAATCTTTGGCTGCCATGGTGGAGATAGTCCCCTCCATAGATGTCCACCCACTGTCCATTCCTTAACTTTTCTCAGTTTTGAAGTACTTTGAGGCTGGGTAAAATCTGGATGAAGCACCCCCTACCAATGAGACTAAAAATGTGGAAGTTGGCTGATGTTTCTCATGGATTCCTCAGTCAACCCGCCGAGCCACTCTATTTGAAAACAAACCAAGGACCACAGTGTTACCAAAGGATGAAGCATCTATGGAG
This sequence comes from Cryptoblepharus egeriae, assembly GCA_030015325.1. Lineage (NCBI taxonomy): Eukaryota > Metazoa > Chordata > Lepidosauria > Squamata > Scincidae > Cryptoblepharus > Cryptoblepharus egeriae. The sequence continues at coordinate 178,647,688 of JAREYC010000003.1, read as the reverse complement.
GTGGGTTGTTGGGTGCAGCCGTTCCATTTTGCCTCGTGTATCTGGTGCTTTCTTAAAAACCGACTCCTCTTTTTAAGGTTTGCAAAAAAGTTGCATGCTGGGGCCCGATGAGTGCCAAATTACTTTGGTAAACATTCCCCCCCCCCCCAGTGCTGTGGGGCTTTATAGCTTGGCACAGTCCATGTGCTCCCTCCTCAAACAGCTTTGGAAGGAAACGTGTGTCGTCTCCCATTTTGCTGGAGGCAAGATCCGTGTGACTGTGTGTCTAGGAATTTTTATGCATGTCTCCTGCACCAAACAACTTTCATCTGGGGGTTTCAGAAACAGCCCCCTTTCGTTTGGCTATTTTTGTTTGGCCGTACATTGTTGTCTTCTACAAGGACCCAGGGAAACCAAGCTGGCCTTCTCGTAATCATGAGTAAGCCTCCACCGTCATCCAAATCTTTCACTGTTACTGTTGAGGAGGAAGTTTGGGTAACTTGTGACGTCCTTAAAGACGAGACCTGTGCAAAGCTTCCTGCAGCTGCTCTGCCCCTGAAAAACCGGAGGAGGTTCAACCACTGAAGCTTTGTTTTGTGCTGGGAGGTGTTGTGTCTGTTCAAGTGCCTGGAGTGATTCAGTAGTTTTTTAAGCCCTTTTTTGGCGCAAGGAGAGCTTATTCTGTTTTCTTTGCATCTCTTGAAAGGGAAAAAGTAGAACTTTCTTATTTAATTCTAGGAAAAAGTTTCCCTTCCCACACTCAAAACTATCAAGTGACACTTCAGTACTGTTTGAATGCTGTCTGTTTTTTAGGGGAAATGGATTGGGCTGTTTGGCTTAGCAACATGGTGGAAAACAAACACTCACTTCCTGCGGAGTTGCCAACACGGTCACTTTTGGAGTGGTAAATGCAGACTAGGGCTTATCTACCCCTCAGCCGCTTTTGAACTTGTTCTAGCCATCCTGCTTTTTTGTTTTGTTTTTGTTTGCTTAATCCAATAATCTACTTCTACATTTTATTTCTTCATTGTGGTTTCTCCAGCAAAGTTGTTGCCAGTTAGGAGCCAAGGCACCAAAACATACTACGGCTAAGTCAATATAAGTAAATCAAGTATGTTGGGATTTATGTTGATCACACAAAGCAGTGTTCCTGGACTTCATAAAGGATCTCCCAGGAATTGTAATTGCCATATACTAAATAAACTTACAATCCTAACCATGTCTATCCAAAAGTAAGACCCCTTGTGCTTAGTGGGCTTACTCCCAAGAAATGAGCCTAAATCCTGCAATACTTTTAAGATTCACTACAGGAAATGTTTTTACAAAACCCGAGCATTATAGAATGTTGTCTTTATATATAAATTCACTATTCATGAATTCATGGCAGAATTGCCACCTACCTCTCATTAGCTGTGACTCTGTTTTCCTTAGCCATGATTACTGTGCATCAGGGTGTGAAGGGCTCAGGGCAACTATAAGCAAGTGGGCAGGAGTGAGAGAGATTGTGGAAGAAGGGGAGAAGAAAGAGTGCAGAAGACAGTATTGTGCAGGGGGGGAAAGGAAGAGACGCCTACATAGTATATATCCAATGTGGGAGGAGATTGTAGGCCAGTTACACTCCTCATTTTTTAGTATCTTGAAATACTCCAGCCAATTATACTTCTCATTTTTGAAAAATCTGTATGGATTAGGTCAGTTTTTCCGCATTATATAGGCATTAGTTGGTTAAAAATCATTAGACTTACCCCACTTACCATCTCAGGGACTCCAGTTGATCATTCACAAACTTGGAATGAGAGGCTAATGATGAAAGTACTCTGAAAGGCTACATGAGAGCTTCTCTGGAGCTGGGACAAGGACAGGGAAGGATCCAAGAAACAGGTGGAAGAGTATGGAAGCAACCCCATCCTCAGTGCCATAGAGTTCTAGTTAAGCTTTGGGTTCATTATGTGAAGAGGATCCCCTGGAAACTGATCTCAGTCATCCCATAGGCTCAATGTTTCCCCACTTTCGTATCCACCAGATATTCCAGGAACCAGATAACTAGGGGATGAATCCTACAGTTTTGAGTCCTTTTCCATCACCTTTGGCTCCCTGATCTGTTGACTGATCTTACTGGTCAGCTCTATGTATTCTACTAGTGCATCTGCAAATTTACTATTGCATTTTAGTTTGTCTTTTACATTTTTAAGGCTGTTTTGAGGTAAGGCAGGATGTAAATAAGATGAATAATAATTGACATACATGATGAAGTTTATTTAAATCTGCCTTATTGGAAAAGGAGGGTGGAAACTTCAGGTTGATAGAATAGAGCCAAAAGATGATGTCAGGTTGTTGGGCTCTGTTGGAATTATCTATTATTTCTTCCCTCTTTCCTCTCCTTTGCCAAGAACAGATGTTTGTGCTATGTAGCCATAATGTGAACCTTTTTGTTCAAAATACCAGCTCTCTAGTGTTCAAATCTGGAGTTGTTTCATACTCAAAAGAACGAATGTGTGTAATATCTGCTGCCTTTGAATGTATCTTAAAATTGCATTTGTTTCTCATGAGGAAGGCAAGGTCTGTACTTCTTTAAAAGTAGGAAAGAGGAGAAATGTATTCCAGGTGCTGAGGAGAAAGGTTGATAATTTTGGAAAGCATTTTATGGCTCCAGGAGAATATTTTTCAGGAAGAGCCATGCCTTTTTGTCATCATCTTCTTCAAAGATTTATCTGGAAATCATAAAAATCCAGCTACAATAGCACATTTTTGTCAGGGTGTGACTGTGTTCAGCGGAGAGACTTTCATTTCTCCAGTGTCATAATGAAATATGGATCCAACTTCCATTGATATGGAAGGAAATATTCAGTGCAGGGCGTTTATCACGAAGTCAGCTGGAGGTCTAGAACCCTATACCACACTTACCATACTGAGGTATAAGTCCCATTAAAGACAGTGGTAGTATTGCCATTGCATTTCAATTAGCCCTTTCTCCAGGAAATTTAAGATGGCATATAAAATTCTCCCCACTCTCATTTTATTCTCCCAGCCAAGCCCAAGATGTAGAAGCCCACTTCGGGCATCACATGGAATCATGGTTCTGTGCAACCTCTCAAGCCTTAGGTTCATTTGGCCTCTCCCCTTTGTTCTTGAGATCATGATAAGCTGTCATTCACACACAGGTTCCTTCTAGATAACTGTATATTAGCTATGGATTGATCTACCTTTCTCCTGAACTTGTTTGTACCTTAACTAGACCATGACAATTATTGTTCAGAATTATTCTGTTTCTAATATTTTGGCTTGTACCAGTTCACCTATGCAGCTGCATCTCCAATCTTGTTCCCTGCAAACATACCCTGCCTGTATCCTTTTGTTGTCTCTTCTAAGACTCTCCTTGCTTGGTTAGGACTTTGGGGCTCCCAGTTCTCCGCATTTCTAACGTTAAACCTTTTTTCCAAATGTCAGTTGCAAAAGCTTGTTCAACTGCACTAGCAGGATTATACCTTGGCTGTTAAAACCACTGCAATCTGTGGATCTTAATCCAAGTAATCATGGTTAATTTGAATTGTTAGTTCTGTGTAGGGTTGGCATGTTGCCTTGAGTCCAACCTGACTTATTTCTGAGTAGACAGACATAGGATTGTACTGCGTCTTTTATTGTAAACCTGTTGAATATGATCTCTTTTTTACCTGCCATACTGCAAAGTTTCCACACAATCTATCCAGTTTCTACTCTCTTGAACTTAAGTACATTGTCCATGATGATATTCACAGAACCTCCATGCCCCAATGCACCTGTGCTCACAGGGTTCATTAATAAAAATTCCACGAATATGGATAGTTTGTGGGGCTACTTGATTAGCTATTCTGGTTGCAACTGATTAGATATACAGTAGGTAGATGTCTTTTTTGTGGGAATTAGAAGGCTTAAACAAATTGACTGTTTTTCCTCTTTGTTTAGTAGGTTACTGAGGGCAAGGGATAGTAATAAACTTGTTCACATTGATCTTAGTGGCATTTTTCACTTCTGTCTCCCTCTTCATGATAAATGGTCTGTGGTGCTGCATTTAAATAAAGATTTATCGAATGCGCACAGGATAGTGTTCACATGCTGTCCAGAGGAGGTTCAGTCTCCTTGCTTTGCATATCCTTGCAGATCATGCTCTCATGCTTCCTATAAAACATGATTTGTAATCTGTCTCAAAGTACTCTTGTCGATCTGCCTGACTTAAAACTGGAGAGTTTTCTGAAACAGTTTGAGGGACTAGGCTGAAGAACAGAACAATTTCTTCCATGGCTTATTCACCCATTTATAAGTAACCAATGGCTTACTTCTGAGTAAAATACAGCACCAGTTTAAAACACCCCTCATCATAAACAACTTTTCCAATATTATATATACCTTAAAATAAATATATTAAAAGCTAAAGGTGTTCCCTGCAAGTTGACCTGCTAGTTGTGAGTGACTTGAAGAGCAGTGCTCATCCCTGTTAGGTGGCCAACGATCCAGCGTTGATTGAAGACAACTGTTATCATGTGGCCGGCATAACTAAGTGCAAATGTGCATGAAACACTGTTACCTTCCTAAGTGGTACTATTTTTCTACTTGCATTTACATGCTTTTGAACTGCTACGTTGGCAGGAGGAAGTGATGCTGGGTGGGCAAGTGATGGGAGCTCACTCTGCCATGTGGTACTCAGGTTTCAAACAATGACCTGTTGACCTTCAGGTTGACAAGCCAAGTGTCTTTAACCACTGAACTCGTATTACACACCTTTCCAATTATATTTTGTTAATCTTTCTTCCATAACTCCTTAATATAACTGGGCAAGAGGCACTCTTTCAAGTGGATGTTCCTCTTTTATTTAGCAGGGGGAGAGTAACTGGCCCTTTATACCCCCAGCAGTTTCTGTTCTAGTGGCTTCTGCTGGTGGTTTTTTGCATTTTAGATTGTGAGTCCTTTTGGGACAGGGATCCACTAGCTATTAAATCACTATTAATTTTTTCATTTTTTTGTAAACCGCTTTGTGAACTTTTTAGTTGAAAAGCAGTATATAAATACTGTAGATATATATATACAAGATGGTTTACAATCCACATCAAAAGATTGTTTCCCCCGCTCCTTGTCACTGTGCCTCTTTCTCATTTGGGTCTGGGAGCCTGGTCTAGACACAGAGGTTGCAGGAGACACTTCTGAGATCATGCTGTGGGAGAGACATCTGGCAGGTTCTTCAGTCTATAGGAGGGTCAAAAGCATCTCCTCCAAGCAGTTTAGGAGTCATGATGCTAAAATCAGTACTGGGAAGATGCTCCAGCTAGAGTGGAAAAGGGATGATACTTTAAATACTCAGCCAAGCATATTACCTTCAGAGATGGGATATAACAGAGGTGAAGATGTTGGTCCTAAGAACACTGATCATGGAGCAGGTGTCATTGAGGACCTGGCAAAAAAGGCAACTTCAGCATTTGTACCATGTGAGACTGTCCTCTTGTTGTGGATTGGAGTTTCCCCCATGGACATAACGTGACATGGGGATACCTGTCACAGAGGCCTGTTGCCATTGAGAACCTGCTAAGGAAAACGCAAAATCAAATACAGTGTAACTAGTGTGTAGCAAGTGTAACTACTGAGGAAAAAGCAAAAACAAATACACATAACTACATGTTACAGTGTAAATACATGTTACAGTGTAATATAGAGGTTCTCTTCCCCCAAATCCTGTGCAGCTTCCCTGGACTCAGAATGCCTTATTAGGGCATAGAAATATCACTTCATTTTCTCTGAGAAGCTAGAAGAACCCTAAAACAGGCATTCTGAGGCATCCCTACCTTAGGATGACCCTCTAGACTTGATCAAAGCACAACTCCAAACGAATTCAGGGTATTCAGGTGGGTCCAAATTCGCACACTAAGAATCTGTGAATGATAAAATCCACAGATCCTTATTCCTGGATATTAAGGGTCTACAGTCTTGAAGAAAAACATGGAATAAAAATGCATTCCATAATGTCACATTGTTTGACTTTCATCCAGCACCTTCTATCGTTTTTCATCTAGTTACCAAATTGTGCACCATGGTACACCAGGGCACTAAGCATCCTTCCAGACACAATGATAGAACTGTGGGAGCACCATAGGAAATTACTGAGAACTGTAGGGGTGCTATGAATGGAGAAGGTTTGATGAGAACTCCTGATCTAACCAGCCAGTTCAGCGGATGCGTATATCTGATTTATGTCATGGTAATATAGTCTCAAGTAGATCTGGGAATACTTGGTTCAAAATTCTACTGATTTTCATGGAATTTACTTTGTGAGGAGGGTGCTTGAAGGAGCAAATTGCAGGTTACAATTTGTGAAACACAACGTTCTGGTGTCGTCAATAGAACTTTCTGGTAATTGTCTCTTTCCTTCTTAAATCCCAGGTTTCTAAGATTGTTATCATGGGTGTTGTGAATTTAAGCTTTCAGGTGTTTGTCAAATAACAAGATTTAACGATAATACTCTGGGAGTTGGCAAACTTGAAGGTTTTTTTAATCTGTCACTTGGCAGGTTGGTGCCCATTGCTCACCGTAATTCACCTTTTGAGAGTTACAGTATCTTTGCAGTCTCTTAATTTACTAAATTGCATTTCTGACTACGAGGGCTAGACCAGACGTGACTTGAAACATGTTATTTGGCCCTGCCTGGCTGTTTTTTGTTTGGTAAATTGCAGTTGCAGATCTACCCATCTGGATCTTTCTAAGTCTGGGTCCCAATCCAGATAAGGCATGCCGAAGCTGCCATTTACAAAAATGCATACCAAATGCACAGGGCCAAACACGTTTAATATTATGTCTAGTTAGATCCTTGTGGGGTAATGTTCTCATTGTCAGGATGCTGCTGAATTCTGAATGTGGGGAAGGTACTAAAGGCAGCATAGAAGAAAAGGATTTTGCCTTCACAGTTTATTGAATTAAATGCTTAACTACCTACAGTTCAAGACTAAACCTCCCCTTGAGACTGAGGGGAGAACTGCCTAGAGAAAACCAGTTTATGCCACAGAGTGGAACGAGCAGTCGGGACTGGAGAAGGCAAGAATGCCAGTGGTGGAAACTGTTCTGCTGGGATATGTGAGATTTCTTGATTCCAGGATATCAAAGATGACACAGCCTGTTGCTTTGCTTGTCAATTGCTGTATTTGCAGACATATGCTTGTCTCTTTGTTATAACCTTGCAGGTCTGAATAATGCAAGATGATGCCATTTTTCTGCTTTAGATCTGTGATATATTTTAGAATACAACGGCTGAAGATGGTGAGAATCTAGCTCCCAAATACGAGTGGTACCTCGTATTTCATTCTGGAAGCATGCTTGCATTCCAAAACGCTTGTATATCAAAGCAAATTTCCCATAAATAATGAAAACTCAGATGCTTTGTTCCACAGTCCAAAATATTCATATAAAATGATTACAATATTGTAATATAATACAAAATAATAAAGAAAATAGAAAATATAAATAAAAAGAAAACAAATTAACCGCACTTAGGGTACAATCCAGAAGTGTACATGGGTTACCCTGTCTATCAGTGGGCTGACCCAACTGCAAGATGGGCCACCCTAGTTATTCTGGAAAAAGGCTTGGGGCAGCCTAAGGCAACATAGGCTGGTCCAAGACAGGTGGACCTGGGCTGCCCTAAGTGGGGTAGCCTAGGCAGTTAAGGAGAGGCATGTTGAGGGCATGCTTAGCATTACTTGGGGCAGAGCACTTACTCTGTATCCAGAGCCTGTTTCCCGGGCAGAAATGCCCTCTTCCAGCTCCTTAGATTTATACCACCTCAGAAGCAGGTATAACAATGAGTAGACCCATAGGGGTCCATGATAACCCAAGTAAGAATGGTAGTGTTGACCAAAAATCTGAGTTCTGGGCCAACCTAGCTGCAAGTCAGGCTTCCTGACTCTCTGGATGCAGCATAACTTTTTGCTCTGGATTCAGAATAGTTGGGGCAGCCCATCTTTGGCACTCCTCACTGCCCTTACTCTGGATTGTTCCATCAGGCTCCTTTCCATTGCCCCCCTTACACAGGAGTGAGTCCCATTGACTGTAATAGGCTTACTTCAGCATCGACCTGCATTGGCTGGTCTCTCAGGTCAAGCTGAGTTGTGGAATGCTGAAACCAGCTATATCCCGGCCCGGAGTATTTTTTGCTTGATTATCATCACTTGTATATCAAGTCAAAATTATTAGAAATGTTTGCTTGACTTGCAAAACACTCTCATTCCAAGGTTTTACTGTAAGTTCATGAATAATGTTAAATGGACTTGAGAGAACCAGCAACTTCTTATTGGACAAACTGAGTTCATTTATTTTGCAAAATATTAGTTATAAATACTTTAAGATTCTCCTTTTTGGACACCCAACCTCTTGTTGATACCAGCAAATGGAATGTCTCATGCCTGATGCCTCAAAGTCCAGAAAAAGCTGCCCCCCATTAACTCATGGGGTTTTTGGCAGCCCTAATGTGAGCTGCAACTGAGCCAGAAGGGATGAACCTTCTCACAATAAGTTTGTTTGTGGTGGTTTGCGTTTCATTCAGATGTCTTCAGGCACTGTCTGGCCACATTTTTCCCCAGGTAAACTGATTTATATTCAGGAACTGCCAGGATTGGTAATTAGGTTTCGTTCTGTATGGTTAAAGAGCTCCTGTTGTGGGTCTCACAACATCGACTGAAATTTCTTGTGCTTGGTAGACAGAAGAATGTCTACTACTTTCCAAGAAGACTTCAAGCACTTGAGACACATTGTGGGCAATGAGTACACTTTAGATTTATATAGCATATTTCATGTATTCAAAACACTCATTTCAGAAGTGTTCTTGCTATTGCCTACACGTCGTGAGGCTGTGGTAATCAGGGTGAGGTGTATCAGGCCAGGAGGGAGAGCTCCTTTGCCATATATCCTATTTTTTCTTCTTGGCCTGGCAGCTTTAAATAGGGCATTTGGATGACCACCTATAATATAGCTGGCAGAGATCTGAGTAGCCGCATAGGGCAGGCTTGATTACTCAGGGTAATGGGGAATTCCCCTTATCCCAAGTAGACTTCCAGCATCCTCCTAACTTTTACTGGACACAGCACAGGCCATGCAGGTTAGGGTTGGGCAATCCACATCAGTACCAACAACTGATAAGGTCTGTATTGGCAAAGGAACTTGGGATTCTTGGGATTCTTGGCTGTATTTCTTTGGAACAGCCATCAAATTCCACCCCTAACAAAGATTTCAGTTGTGGTGCAACTGTCCGTTGCAGTAATTGTGCTTATCTTGTACCCAAAGGTTCATGAGTTCAACTACTACCTTTCCTTGTGTTGGATTTCAGCAGAGCTCCTTCTAACAAGATGTCTGGCTCAAGGACTATAACACAGTGGAAGATCAGATGGTGCACAGCCTTCCCGTATTTACTTTTTATTTAAATAAAATGTATTTAAATGCATTTCCATTTAAAGGGGCTGAAGTGGAAGGGCAAGACCTCTGCCTGAGTCTTGAAGGGTGCCTGTGAGTTGGAGCAGACAATATTGAAGCAGAGTCAGTGGGGACAGCCTCTATTGTAACTTAAGGTTCTTGTTCTCTCTCTTTGAGTGAGATGGAAATCTTTATTGCCCTTGGGAAGCTCCCTTCCTCCATGTGATTGTAATATTTCATTCAGTGCATCCTCCTTGTGTTCAAAGCAAGCTGGAGTTAGGCTCTGGCAGACTTGAGGTTCATCATCTACCACTGATGGCTACTATCTACCCATCAGATTGCTTCATGGTTGGGCCAGCAGTGACTTTCAGTAACAATCTTCCAACTTGATACTGCTAAATCCTTTTGGAGGTGGCAGTGGGGATCAGACGTCAGTGCTAGAGGATATACTCTGCTTGCGAATGGTCACAGATTTGACCTCTACATTTTCCCCCACTCAATGTCCCCTTAGTAGTAAGAATTGGAGAAGAATTCTATCCAAGTCTATGCTGCATAGTCCATACTTAGCTACATAGACCAGTTTAAAGGCGTTTTGTAGAGCAAAGTTTTGTAAGGACACAAATACTGGTTTTCTTTGAACATATCTCAGGGCTGTGGTCTGAAAGTACCTGATAAATCTAAGTAGATCTGGTTTTCATCATTCCTTCATGTGCAGCCACATTGGAATTCTGTATCCCTCCATAGGTGTATATGGACACTGTACTTGGCAAGAATGCACTAGCAAGCCCTTTTCTGCCAACACATCCTTCGCTCTTGTTCCAGGGTGAAAATCACAGGGACAACATCTTTCCATGGAGTTTATTTCCATTACAAAGGAAGGCTTTCCATCGTAAAAGGGGATGAAGCTTCAGCATGTTGGATGGAGTAAGACAGCATGTGGCTGGGATTGCCAGCATGCTTTCAGTGCCTCCCCATTTTCATGTTTGCCACTTTGCATTCCATCATGGAAGGAAAGCAGGATATAAATGTAATAAACTCTTATATTCTAAACATGATATTTCAGCATGGGACATTCATCAACGTCCAAATGTAAATGCTTGAAAACCGCCAAACGTAAGGAATTATCTTCCATGTAGAGTCCAGGAACAAGAAACAAATTTATAATTTGGAAAGATGATAGAAAACTAATTTTCTACTGTATTCTGTGTTGATGTTGCAGAGGTTTGTTTAGGATTTGCATAAGCACCACTCATCTCATAAAGCTCTACCAATTGACCGCATCCTCGAAGGTGGGGAGGCAGATAATGAGATACATCTCTTGTCTTGAAACTAGCATGACAGTATGTCCTCTTTTTCCAGGACATGTTGTAACCTTATGTCCTGGGGAAAAAACTATCATTGTCCCCCTTTTCCAGTTTCAGAATTGCAATTCTGTAATGCTGAAATTTTGAAATTCAGTAATGAGTGCAAGAGTATGGATCTTTCCAGCCTTCTGAAGTCAGGCACAGAACAAGTATTCATTCACACAATACTTTTCAAACTTCAGCATCTTTGTTTACTGCATCTTAACTGATCCAGCTTCTGCATTTTACTTAGAAGCAAGGCCCTCTGTAGTTCATGAGACTTTCTTCAAGTAAGCATGTAAAGGATCAGCCTCAAAGAAGACAAAACTTGAGAATGTTGCAGGGAGAGGAAAAAAAGTGAAGCAATTCATGGTGGGTTGTTTGTGTGTGGTGTGTTTCAGTCTTCACAACCTTTCTGGGTTGCTGCTTGTAAATGCAGATTTGCAGTTACTGTAGCATTGCAGGCTGCAAGATAGTACCACCCAAATCTAAACTTGGTATCATGATTCTTTCCCGATCTTCTCTGCCAAACTACTTTCTAAATTGTTTTCTTCTTTTCCCCCTTCCCCCTCTCCCGCAAGTATATGCCAGCCTCTGTTCTCTGAAGCGAGCCATGTATCTCAATAATACAATACTTGCCTTCTCTTGCATTCAGACTGAAGGTCTAGACGCTTTCTCTACCTTTTGTTAGGAGGGGTCATAGGGTTAGGGTAGTGTTCCCAGCCAATTTTCTCTCTCCTGATCAGAGGATGCTTTCCCATAATAGGGGGTATGCTTGGGAAATAAAACCAGGACTCATCCACCAAGAGCTAACCCTGCTTTTTAAGCGTGCTCAATTTTTATAATTGCCAAGACAGTTCCCGAAGAGGAACCGTACTTTGGAAATGCAGTCAGGATTACTCCCACTCCAGTTCTGACATGCACAGATTCTCAGCTGACACAGTCTAAATAAAAACCTTTTAGCCTATGCCAATAAATCTTGAGCAAGCTGCCAAATAGCATTGAGGACCAAGATACCAAAACAATAAAAAAAACCACCCTTAAAAAAGCTGAAGTCGGGTCCAAGCAAAGTATGCTTCGCCGAAAGGGTACAACTGACGTTCCTCTGTCTAATGTGTTCCATACACAAGATGTTCAGTCTTTGGGGGCGGGAGAAATTGTTGAAACACATTAGCAGAATTTTAAATATCTTTGTTAGATCACAGGCAAAAACACTCCCATAGCAACAAAGCAGAGCCAATCATTTCCCTGGGCAAACTCGTGTCTTTTTTTTAAGGGTTAGGCATTTATCTTATTTTTAAAAGTTTTTTTTTCCTCTTTATTCAAACAATGTTCCATCCAAAACTTTGCAACTGAGTTTTTGTTGTGATGGGGCCATCTGTTCCTCTTTTTCTTGCTGAGATCCATGTTAACTGCATTCCTACATTGAGCAGGCACTAAAGGCAACAAAGCTCAGGCACTGTTTCTTTGAAAGTATGTTCCACTGAAATCAGTTGGGCTTATGGCTGTGTGGACATGCTTAGGCTTGAGGTGTCAGGTTGTGATCCTAGGAAGAGCCTAACATCTCTGTGATCCTAAGAAGATCCTAAGATCTCCATTAAAATCAATTGGATGCCAAACCTGCTTGGTATCAAAACTGTGTAACCCCCAAATCCAGATTACATAACAGACTTTACATGCACCCGTAGTTACTGCATCACCTAGTGAAAACCTATGGGAAATTCATATTGGAATCCAGTGTAAGTTGTTCTTACACCGGAGCAAGGACTCCCCGTAGTTACTCTGGATTTTGCCCTAAGTCTGCTGTCCTAGGAATATCCACCCCTGTGGGGCATATTGGAGGAACCAAACGACGGAGGCTGCATCTCTTTATAGCATGGTGCAGTTTATTTGGAATTAAAATGGTTTCAACTCAATGCAAGTTGATTCCATTTTTTAGCTTAGTAAATTGCAAATACTCCTTTTATCTTGCAAATTCCTGCTGCCACACAAAGATTTCTGCAACTGGATTCTCATTATCTCCTTCAGGAAAGAGATTAGACTAGGGGCTACAACATGGGGGAGGGGAATTATGGCCTTTAGAACACCAGAGAGAGGTTGAAAGAGCAGAACATGTGTTGAATGAATGAGTTCTGGGTGTAATTAAAAGGTGTTGAAAGAGTGGACAATACCCTACAATCCAGAGTAACTACAGGTGCACGTAAGAGACATAACGTGCACCCGTAGTGACTGCACCACCTAGTGAAAACCTGTGGGAAATTCATATTGCAATCCAGAGTAAATTGTTCTTACACCAGAGCAAGGACTCCCCGTAGTTACTCTGGATTGCGCCCTAAATATCAGAAAGTGGGAATACCTGTACAGATCAGAAATTTTGAGTGAGTGTGGAAATTTGCAAATCCTTTACAAGAGAAAAAAATCCAACTTTATTCTTCCAACTGCTATTTTTCATAATTTCTTTGAGATAACCTATGCATCTGTGTCAGTGCAATTAAAAGAGAAATTCTGTCTAATGAACAGTTGTAGCCCTTGGGCTATTGCGGAACAAGCACTGAAGTTGCGAGTAGTCTTATTAAAATAATAATTAAGAAACAAGGACGGTGAGGAGGGGAGGGAATTGCAACAGGAAAAAGGGGTGGAATTGTGGATGTTGATAGCACTAAAAGTGGTGATAAATATCAGCAAATCCAATTTAGAATTTACCAGAATTTACCAGACAAAACAATTTTTCTTCACCCCCAACATTCATAAGAGCAATCACATGATACAGTGTTATGACTAGAAGTTTCTGATCCTGTTCTTTAAGAATTTGGCTGCAATCCTAAAGACACTTTCCTGGGAGTAAGACCCATTGACTACAATGGTGCCCACTTTTGAGTAGACATTATTAGGATTGTACTCTGCATTTGCAATCCTTTGCTCCAAAGGATGGAGCTGAGTAAACATGTATAGTATTGTGCTACATGTGTTGTCTGGCTTTACAGATGGAACCAGACCTGGGTGAGAATGCCGTGGCCAACACTTGACAAGTTTTGGTCAAATATCCCAAAAGCACCTATTTCCAAAGTACTTTGGGCATCAAAAATATGTATTTTGTTCTTGTTTCAGGGAGCTGATTTTCCTTTTGCCATTACTTTTCATTCGTTGTGCCAGGTTTCCACAACATGTGATACACTTGATATGTCGATACACTTGACAAGCCCTCCATCCATAGGTGATAGTCACACAAAGGCTAACTAGATCACCTCTTTTAATTGTTCAAATAGAAAGGTTGTTAAGGATATAGCATAGTGATTCCCAAACTGTTGAGTCACAACCACCAGGCACAACCACCAAGCACTTGATACTGGTTCCTTAAGGAAGACATGATCACCATGGTTGAACCACTGCCAGGGATGGAAGAGGCTTTTTTGACTTACTTCCCCTGGTGCCAACCCCTGGAGAGTCCAAGGGGCACCCCAAATCTGAGAAAGTATACAAATACCAATTGGAAACCACTTCCAGTTTTTGATCATGTAACTGGAAGTGGTTTCCAATCCATATTTTTAACATATATAAGGCTTGGGAAGTCTTGCAGAGGTGTCTACAAGCTTCCTTGCATCCTACACAAGATGTAGGAAGTTGAAACCTCACCCCCCCTGTTCCCAGCAGTGGCATGATCATGGAGACCATGCGGTTGCCTTCTCCCCACCCTTAAATCCCCCAGTTGCCTTACCAATGATCCTTTCCAAATTCTCACAGCATACTTGAGGAGGTGTGCCATGGCACACGGGTTGAAAAAGCCTGTTCTAGGCTACGTTCACTTAAACACTTCCTTCAGTTTGGCAAGCCGTCCTTAACAATCTGCTCATGCACACCAAGTATGGGTTAAAGGATCGTGATGAGAGTACATACCTCTCACTATTTAAATATATATAAGCAAGCAGGCTCGAGAAGAAGAAACAATTAAAACAGCAAGAAAGCATCGTCTTATCAACATGGGCCTATCAGCACAGGAGAAATACTACTGGAGCATTTCAATCAAGATAAAAATGAGTTCACTGAAGAGTGCGTCGTTCCCATTGTTGCAGTGTATCCTGACCGTGAGGTGTGTCTAGTCCAAGACAGGCTAGAGATTGCCTTATCCAGTAGTTGCTTCATTCCTATCTCTAGTTCATGCACGGAAAGTCCCAATGTGATCCAGACAATTGAAACAGTTCTAAGTTAGATCATACGATATGATGAGTTAGTACTTTGGTCATATGATACGATGAGTTAGTACTTTGCTTCTAGTTGAGGGATGTATTTATCCATATGAAGAGTGTAGAAGCATTGGGCATTGCCCAGTGAAGGGCATTGTCCTCCAAAATAAACTCAAAGAAGGCTCTAATGCACTTTTGGTTTGATTAATTTAAAATTTATTTTAATCTTCATTTAGGGTTGCTATAATTCTTTTCCATAAAATTGGGACAGGAGCCTCTGTCCAATTTCCCAGTATATGAACACGGTCCCCAAAAATCTTGACTGTGTCTGTTTTGGAGGCAAATGGCAAACCTATCTTCAGCTCATCTCCTTTTTCTGAATCAGACACATACTTTTTTCTGTACTGACAGTGTGATGTGTGATAATTGGCTTGTCCATGGAATATATTTGATACTCATCTCTGTGCAATTTTGGCTGACAAGGTGTGGTCTTGGCCACTGCTTTGCACTGACGCCTCCATGGTCAGTTGGAACAAGTATCTCGCTGGCTGTTAGCCATCTAATGTATTCTTCGTGCTAATAGGATTTACAGAATAGCATTTGTATAGCTACCAATATACATAGTAGGTGAACTATGAGTATCTGGGAACCTTTGAGTGAGTGGAACCTCTGGCTGAGTGAAGCAATTATATATCTTTAATTTCTCAGAGGTTTTCAGTGTGGATTCTTTCAGTTACTTGCATGTTACTTGCAATTCACTGAGCATCAAGAAGCTTATTTGGGTTCCTTGATGAGACAGTCAGTGTTAGAGAACCTTTTTCAAAAGACAGCTTTCTCACCACTAGTCACAATTACCAGTCTTCTCTGGCATGTTCAGCCAGGCATCTCCTAAGGCAGTGTCATGACCCACCAGATTAAGTACCACTGTCCAGGTACTTAATAGACAAATGGTGAAGGCTATGTAGGGGAAAATCCTAAATACATGTACTGCCTTTTGATAACTCGCAGTGTAAAATCCACCATTATTTCTGTTTCAAAAATCCAACATGTAGGACAAAGTCCCCCAACACACATTCCCCCCCCCGACCATCCCTGCCCCATCTTTAATTACTGTTGCCATCATGCATAGTGAAGTGACACACCTTTCAAAAATACCATACTTTGGTGACACCTTTGGCAACATACTATGTTAATGGCGTGTCTCAATGTGCCTGACAATGTCGACCCTTTGCTGCAGAAAACATTTCCCAATGAGTCAGAAAACTCAAGTCTAGTTCTGTTGTTGCCTCTATTAGGCATTATAAATCTAATCTTGTTTAAATCAGAATTTCATTTGGTTTAAAATATTTGATGTCGTCAACAGCTCCTAAGGAGGGAGTTGTTTTCCTGTCTTGGCCCTGCTTTTCAAGAGTTTATTCTTCACCCACCAACTTGCCCTTTTGTTTATAAAGCCGGTGTTGATGCTTAGATCAATGTGATGCCTACAACTTTAAAAGTTGGCAACTTTGCTTTTTAAGTAGGCAGTTTGGAAACAACACTGTGTTTCTGTGAGCTGATGCATCACTTAACTCTTTGTTCAGAATCCAATTGCTGAGCAATTCAAGGCGAAAAGATTTTTAAAGGATGCCCGAGTAGCATCACCTGCTCTTTTCCTACATTCCTCTTATATGGAGTCATCTTGGCATGAGTCTTGGTCTTTCAAAAGTTCTCATTGCTTTGCTTATGGTGACATCATGATGTTCAATACATGAACACCACTGTAGAGAACAAACTGGATAGAGCTCCATGCGGAAAATATAGTATACTAAATACAAACAGCCCAGTCTGATGGATGTCAGCTGGTCAGCCAGTTTCTCTGCACACAGGAAGGTTTTTGGATATCCTGCCATCCAAAAGTGGCACAGGAGTCTGTGAGATGCAACTTTGTAGTCAAACTATCCCTACAATCCAGAGTAGCTACGAGTGCATGTAAGAGACATTATATGCACCCGCAGTTGCTGCACTGCTTAGTGAAAACCTATGAGAAATTCATATTGCAATCCAGAGTAAATTGTTCTTACACTGAAGCAAGGACTCCCCATAGTTACTCTGGATTGCACGCATAATATTTGTTCATATCCATGGGCTGGAATCATATAATTAATAAACATTACCTACTACAGACCTATGAATGATCCTGGCTATGAATGATTCCCCTCCCCAAGATAGAATTGTATCCTATTTGCACAATTTTTCCATTGCTGGATTTGCAGCCTTTTACTTGGGATTATTTCTTAAAACTTCTATATTTGGGTATCTTGGGTTGATCTTTGTAGGGCTGGCTTTTGGTACCATCAGTCCTTTTTTTGAATATAATTTCTGCAATAGGGATTTATATATCCTGAAAAGTATGTATCTATACCAAGCTTTAGCAAATTTGGAAAATTGACCTTCTGGAAGTTTGGATAGCTGGACTTGTATGTGGTACCTGTAATAATGGTGGTGATGGTCATTCTAGGAGATGCCATTCTAAATTTGGGCAGTGTATGAAGCAAAGGAGTGGGTGAAAGAGGCAAGGACAAGAAGGGATAAGTATGAGCACATGAATTTACAAGATGGTAAAAACCTTTGAGCAATCGATAGAGTGGCCATCTCTTTCAACAGCCTTTACTTGTATGACTTTAAGGGCTTCTTGCTCAGCAGACATAGGCAAGTGATATTTATCTATGTGCTACTCTCCTTACTTGTACCTATCAAGCTGGGGTTAACAGGAGCAGGTTTGGCCTTTTTTCCTGGTCAGTTGGCAACTCTAGCAGTTGAGAGTGATAGAGCAACAGTAGGGAAATGTGCTAAAAGATTGCATGGGGCCAAAGAAGGGAAGCATGTTAAAAATTGCTATGACAAGAATAGAATATCACCATGACATTATAGACAAAAGAACACACTGCTATTGGAAAAAAAATAATCTTATGGTGCTTTCCCCCCCAAAGGCTCTTATATAGACCAGCTACATTGGATCCATTGAATAAGAATGGAATTGAAGCCCATTCCCATTGTGATTCTTTAAGTTTGATGAGACATGTTGGAAAGCACCCACCACCCAGGGATCTTTCAGGTGTCATTCCATATGGGATTTCTTTGGTTTCCTGAAAATGTGGCGGAGAGCCCAGAATAGTCTGTTTTCCTTTTCAGCACCTTCTGACAAATGGCAGTCCACTGGGAAAGGCCGTGCTGCCTCTTTAAATGGCTACTCTCCCATCTCAGTGCATCTTGCCGGGTTTAAATGCCCTTTGTTATCACGGTCTAGACAGGACGCTGGCGGAATATTTGATACGTTTAAGGTGCAGGGGGAAAAGGAGACAAGGGCTAGGTGGATTGTACTGGCTATATCTAGAAATGGATTTCCGGGCTCTTTCCTATGGCAAACTTTTCCCCCTTTTCCTTTTAATTAATTAATTTATTTTATTTTATTGTTTCTTTAAGGAGAGGGCTTCAACTGAAAAAGGAAAAAAAATCCTGTGTGTGGTTTTAAGTAGCTGGCTTTTCAGAAGGAGACATTAGCAGACTGCAGCTTGCTTCACTTTAATTGCCCTTTTTATGACTGTCTAGACATCATTCAGATGCGTATTTGCAGTGAAAAGTCATTCCCCCCCCCCATTATATGATAGCCTTAACCCTTTTCAGTCACCCCTTATAACTACCACCTGATTTGGGGATCTGGTCTTCATCTCCATGTGCCCTCCCAAGACTTGGTGTTATTGTTTCCAAAGGGCATTTCAGTTGCCTGCCTATCTGTCTGTCCCTCTGTCTTTCCCAGTCTTTTGCTACATGCTTTGCAGGCTATTCCTGAACCCAATCATGTTTCCAAAGCCCTGCTTATTTTGTTAATATGGCTATTTAAAAAATAATTCTCCAGCTCCGTTTGCTTGCATTCATGTTTTATTAAGAAGACTCCAGCTTCCTAGGCCAGGTTTTAAGAATGGAAACAAGAAGATGCTCTGAATGAGTTGAGAGAGTTTTAGTTATGCAGATGAGATGCATTAATTAACCCTGTTGCCATAGTGACTTCTTTATTGTTGCAGGAGATGGGGGGGGGGCGAACAAGCTGTGCTCATGGATCATCTGCCCTCTGCTCCCCTTCCCCAAAACAAAGTCCTCTCCCCCTGATGGCCTCCCTCATCAGGACAAAATTGCTAAGTCAAGAATATTGTCATTTTCTC
Organism: Cryptoblepharus egeriae; assembly: GCA_030015325.1. Classification (NCBI taxonomy): domain Eukaryota; kingdom Metazoa; phylum Chordata; class Lepidosauria; order Squamata; family Scincidae; genus Cryptoblepharus; species Cryptoblepharus egeriae. The sequence goes on along the minus strand of JAREYC010000003.1, from coordinate 178,628,566 downwards.
CCTGTGACCAAAATGCATGAAACGAACAAGGTTCCCAGGGAAGAAAGTTCTCCATTCATACTACAGTCACAGATATTTTTCTGAATTGAAAATGCAAAGATCACTGGAAAGCGGGTTGGAAGGAGAGCTAAAATTACATCTGTGGAGACCAAGGAGGAGGAGGAGGAGAGGGGGAGCACACCAGTCTCCCTAGTCTGCAATAAAAGAGAGCTCTTCTTTGTTTTGATCCTCCTCCTTGTGGGCAATGGCGAGGGAGAGCTATTGTTGGTGTTGACCTTGCTTGAAAAGCTGTAAATATTTGCCTCCATCCCATCCCCAGCCACCCCCAACTTATCCATCTACCTTCTGATTCCTATGTATTGTATAGGGAAAGAGGCCTCCATTGAAAGGCCATGTAGGGACTTGCCCTGGTGAGCCTGCAAAGCTGAAACTGGTTGCGGTCCTCTGAAAACGTGCTCCCTTCCTGCCTTAGCAAGAGTGAGTACTCATATACACAAATATCAGCAGTCTTCCGTCAGTCTTGAAAGACTATGGTATCGGGCTCAGCGCTGCATACATACGCTGCATGCGAAGCACGAAAGCCTGGGTTGGATTGTTATGGAGCATAGGCTGTAGGCACTTGCATCAGGTTTGCTTCTCCTTAGAAGACAAAATATTGGGATGGAGCTCGGAACATGACCTCTTCAAACCTGTATTGCAAATGATGAAGGAGGAGGGAAAGATTGTGTTACCGTATTTGTGCATCAGTTAATACTTCATCTTTTGGCCCTTGAGGATCCCTGGGGCAGATTGTGGTAATATTAGCAGCAATAGAGTGTTGATTAAAACATACAAAAGGCCAGCAGCATCCCAGGAGAAAGCACAACTCTGTTTTTCCACCGTTTAATGGAAGCAAGCAGAAGCTGGGCCAGGAAGGTACTCTGTAACAGTGGTGCCACTACCAGAAAGGCCCTGAGGGTGCAATCCTAACCTATATAGGCCAGCCCAACTCACCCATTGCTCCATTTCCACGGTGGCATGGGGAGGCTAGCACATGTCTGTGCATTTGTGCCAGCCTAACAGGAGGTTAGGATTGTAATGCAAGGCTGCAATCCTAATCTGTATAAGTCCTGTGCTGGCCCTGGGGTCAATGGCCCTGACACATAAGTGACATAAGGCACTTTTGCCCCACTCCTGAGGGGGTTAGGCCAGAGCACAGGCATACCCCAACCTCCACACACCACCATGGAAAGATGTGCCAGGTGAGTTATGCCAGCCTAAATGGGTTAGGATGGACCCGAAGGCTGCAATCCCAATCTCCACTGTAAGCCCCGGCATAAGTCCCATGCTGACCTACGAGTGTCACAAAAGTGCCATAAGACACTTCTGCACCACTCCTGAGGGAGAGTTAGGCCAGTGCACTGAAATGCGCTTGCTTTCCTACTGGAATGGGCAGACTGATGAGTTGTGCTGGCCTAGGTTAGGATTGTGCCCTGACATTTGTGTAAGACATTTGGAGGTTGGGATAGACTGGAAACAAGAGGTTGTACTTAGAAAAAAACCATGACTAAATTCTATTGAAATTAATGAGTTCATCATGACTAATTACAGTATCTCCTTGATTTCAGTGGCGCTTATTCATGACTAACTTTCTTTGACTTGTTCCAATCACTTTTTAAATATAGTATGCAAAATAAAACCCTGCAATTTGATGATCTCTGTTGTTCACACATGAGCAACTTAGGCTGCAATCTTAAGCTTCAGTTAGGCTGGCTTAAGCCCTGGTGCAAATCCTGTGCTGACCTGGGGGTGTCACAAAAGTGCCGTAAGACACTTTTACCCCGCTCCTGGTGGGGGGTTAATTCAATACACAGGCATACACTGACCTTCTCACGCCACCACAGAAAGAAAGGCCAGATGAGTTAGAGTGGAATGTGCTCTCAGTGAGAACACCACCTCTGAGAAGCTGAGTATTGCAGCATAAGGACTGGTAGGACACAGATCTGGAGGTTCCCTGCTCTCTAGACAAAAGTAGTGACTCCTGATCACAGCCTGGAAGCTACTGTAGAAGAAGTAGCAAACAGTGAAGGAGACACAATTTGGTTCAGCAAACACCTACTTGCTGCCCTTCCTGCCTGGCAGGGTTCCATGGGCTGCTTACATGGTTCATTGTGGTGTCTGCAATACTGTTGTTAGTCTGTGGAACTCCCTGCCATGGGATGTGATTGTGGCATCTAGCCTCAGTGCCTTTAAGAAGGGGTTAGACAAACTCCTAAAGGACCACCCGGGTTATAAGCCATGAGGAGTGTGTGTAGATTTGGACAACCTCAAAATGCCAGATGTTGTTGTGGGGGGGGGGGGGGGTGGCGGCACCTGGATGCAGGTGTCATGGTGGGCCGATATGAGATACAAGAAGCTGGACTAGATGTGTCTTTGGCCTGGTCCAGTGGAGGCTTTTTCTTATTGTACTTATTGTTTACTCTCTCCCAATTATGCTGTGTCGGATTTACGTATAAGTTAAACAAGCTATAGCGTAGGGCCCCACTCTTTTGGGGCCCCCCAAAAAATTTAAAGGGAAAAAAACTGGATGTACATTTCCAAAATATAAGATAAAAAAACAAATAAAACCTACATACAGCAACAGTGTTTTGTGTTGTGTAGGTCCATAAATTACACGAAACAGCAACAATTTGTTGTTGACAAAGGACAACTGAACTTATAAAGGGCCCCATTACCTTCAATATCTTAGGGCCTCATCAAACCTAAATCCGGCCCTGATAATGCTTCTGTACATTTATGGAATCAAAAGAGAATGACTGCATCTGCCCAACCTTAGGAGATGTGTGCATTCAGAGTAGCATTTTTGTAAAAGTTAAATAAATTGGAGACACTGTGTTGTTGTGAACTTTTTTTAAAAGGAAGCAGCAACCCAATCCATCTGATTGCTGTTAGCTTTCCATAGCGGTAGCCAGCTCTCGAGGGACTGGCTTTTCTTCCCCCTCCCCCTTTTTATTATTTCGGGAGCTCAGAGCAGACAGTTTGCCGGCAAGACAGATGTGGTTGGGTAACAACAAACATCTATTTCCATAACTAGAAACAAATTTAGTAATTGCCTCTTTCACTAGGACTTGATCATGCAGGAAATGAAATTCCTAAATTGCAGTTAGTAGAAGTATCTATAGTTAAACTCCGACGAGAGGCACGCTTCCTGATGTTGTGAATTGCGGGTGGCTTGGGGACTGGAGACTGTGAGAGCCATGCAGATCCAGCTCCAGTAATAAAAATGGTATTTTTATTACTGTTTAATTGAACGTCACAAAAAATGTCTTATTTGCACAATGTCCTTGACTTGGGGGAATGGATTCTGGTGTCTTGCTCACAAATGCCATGCACCACTGGAGGGCTTATACTAGGGCTCTTACTCTTGATTTATCTACTACAATACATTGGCAAATTACATCTGCGTTTCCTGTAATTAGCTTTCCTCACTCTACTGTTCATGTACTGTTTGGAGCAGGCTCTCATGTCCATCAAAGCAATTAGCTCCTGGAATAACTCAGGACAGTGTCAGGACTTAAGCAGGGTGACCATATGACCGGAATATTCTGGCTTTGTCCTCTTTTTTTAGTCTCCTGTCTGGGTGTCCTACAAAAGGGCTTGATTGTCCTCTGTTTTGGCTTCATTTTGGAACTTTGCAATGGTGTGCAGTACCCCATCATGTCATATGTCGTTGGATTCATATTGAAGAGCAGAATCCAATGCAAAAGATCGGTTTTGAAATGTCTCCTTCCTGTCAAACGTTACGGCTAAAAAAACTAAAAAAAAATGCATTGAGCTCTATAGTAAAGTGAAAGTGCCCAATATTGCGGCTTTACTCATGAGTAGGCAAACATGCCATTGTCCGTTGGAAAGGCCAGGCTGAGTGGAATCCAAGACCTTGTCCTTTTTTTAGGTTTGGGCATCTGGTCACCCTGGACCTAAGCCTACACAAGCATTCAAGTAGTGACCTGAGGGCTAACCGGCTACATGTCAGATCTGTACAAGGTGACAAAATATGAGATGACCAACCAAGAAAGGATAGAAGAAGAAGGGGAAGTTGTCAGGTATTATAGAAGCCTGCACTTGGAATTTTTGACATGCAACATAATTCGGTGCAACTCAGGTTTCTGCAATGATTGGCTAAAGGTGATCATGTAAAGAACAGAATAAAAGAGCTAGGAAATTTTTGTAACAGTCCAGTGCGGGTTCTGTGAGCAGTCAGCTCAGTCTGTCGTGTGTGGCTCAGTGTGAGGCCTGGTGAAGCCCTGGACGTTCCAAAGAAGGCTTAATCCTTAGTAGAAGTAACTGTCTACTGTAATAAAGTTGCATGTAATACATTGCCAACTGTCTGCAAAGCCGAAATTGTAAAACTACAAGAAATACAGCCTTGGATATGTAATGTATTCCATGTAAAAACTACTTTACCTTGTTTAGTGAACCTGGACTTCTTGTTCTGCTTTTACTCATATTAAAACAGAATCAATTCAAAACAGCTTCTATCTTTTTGGTGCTTTTATTTCACTGCTGCGCATGTCAATAAAAGTAGCCAAGAAGACTGTCATGCAAAGGACTCGACAGAAGTGATGCTCATGATCCCTACAAAGGCATGATTGCTGGTAAAACAATAAAACCTGCTTTTGTTCATTTCAGATGGCTTTACTTTTGCTCAGTGGTTTAGTCTGCGGAACTCAGTGCCACAGGATATGGTGTGCCACAAGAGGCCTAGATGTCTTTAAAAGGGGATGGAACAGATTTCTGGAGCAAAAGTCCATCAGAGGCTGCAAACAGTGATGGATAAATGCAACGTCCTGATTTTAGATGTAGCAACCTGCCAGCTAAACCTGTTAGAATGCCAGCTACAAGGGAGTGATAGGATACTTGTCTTGTGTGCTTCCTCTGGCATCTAGTGGGCCACTGAGAGAGATACAGGAAAATGGACTAGATGGACCTTTGACCTGATCCAGCAAGGCTCTTCTTGGGTTCTTAACAAGCTCAAGTGGATTCCTACACACATGGTTTATTCAGCTTGAGGTGTTGCAGGTTGTACTGGGCTATAGGTTATCTTTGATGGTTTTCATCAAGCCAGAACAATAGATTCTGAATTTTAAAACTCTCTGGAAATATTTGACATCAGTAGCATATCTAGAGGGGCTGAAAAGCACTGATTTTTGTAGGGAGCCTCACTGCAGCATGCAAACAGCCCATTGCCTTCAATGCAATTCTTGGCGGTGGGAAAAAAAGAGAGGCCTCATGCAATCTAGTACCACCATGCATGCTTATATCACCAGAATGGCTCCAAAGGGGAGGCTCCCCACAAAACTTAAGAGTACAATCCTAACCATGTTTACTCAAAAGTAAGCTCCATTGTGTTCAATGGGTCTTACTCCCTGGAAAGTTTCTTTAGGATTGCAACCTTAGTGCTTTGCACCCAACTCTAGCTCTTGTCACTGCTTGACATATTTTGAGCCTGGCTTCTAGCTTTTGAAATCTACAGTTTCTTTTTCCAGGAAGTCAACATTCCTAGCCTTTGCTTGAAGATCTTGCATGAAAGGAGGATTGGAAACCTCTGTCAGTTACAAATGACTGAACGGTGGCACTATGTTACTGTAATGAAAGTGCTTGCTAAACTGAATTCTTCAGTCTGACCTTTCCCGGTAGTAAAATTTATCACTGTTGTTAAGAATTCCAACCAGATCTGTCAGTCTGTCCATCTGTCTGTCCTCACTACCCTGAGAGTAAGCAGTCCCAAAAGGCATGAAAGTGCAAACTTTAGGTTAAGAGAAATGGTTGTTTGCCAAAGAGTGGCTTTCTAATCACAAGTAAGCCTTCCTACCGCCAAAAATCAGAAATTCTAGTGTGAAAATATGCTTTGGGACATAGCGTAAGAGGACCTAATCAAATCACTATGCTTCAGTTAAGCAAATCTGGGATTTGGCAATAGCTGGGTGCAAGGATTCATGCTACCTTGAATTAGAGTGGAATATATTAGTTAAAAACAAGGGTTTGGTGATGGTTATTACAGAGGAAGCGACAATCCCATATTTGGGATTGGAAAAGGAGACCAGAAAAACAGTGCAAAACCCAGTGAGAGAATCCCGTTTTGCAAGCAAAAGCTCTCAATCCCTGGTTTCTCTGGGTAAAGCTAAGATGGACTCATCAGACACTCTGGGGTGTTGCTGCCATCCATTTACTGCCAGTTTAGTCTACTACTAAACCAATAAGCAAGGCTCAGAAAAAAAAGTTCCATGTGCACATATGTTCACAATAATTCCAAGCCCATAGAAGTCTATTCCTAAGATTCTAGTAAGATGCATTCGTTTTGGTCAACAATATACATGTAAAAGTTTTTTTTTAAGAATCAATCTGTGCATAATTTTCTTTCCAGTTTGCCTGGAAGGCAAATATATTTACAGACCTGATATATATAGTTCTAGTATATTTACAAACCTGGTATAAATTCTGAAATCCGCAAGAGGTGACAGGTTCTGTCTTTCTATATATATATATACTATGGTGTCTTCTCAACAAGACACCTTAAAAACTGGGATAGGCAAATGCCAGGCTTCTAAGATTGACTTCATTTGTGTTCACCAGCCAGAGCCAGGGGCAGATCATGACTAAAGTAGCACTATAGCTCTGTATGGTGCTGTGTTGAAAAAAAGCATATAAATTGTGTAAAAATAAATCAAAATAAGTGGTGGCTTACAGTTAGGACCATTTGCCCCCGCGTATATAAATACTATAGACAGACAGACAACTTTGTGTGCCATATATCAAGATATCCTGCATATACAAGGGCAACACTGCCTCTGAGTTACCATGTATCAGGGATTCAGATCCAACATGCAGAAACTAGCCAGTGGAGCTACACAAGCATCTGGTCAGAGGAAGCAAATTAACATTCATCCTTGGAAAATGAAGGACTGTAATCCTAATCTGCAGTTAGGCTGGCATAAACCCCAGCACAAATCCTGTGCTGACTTGGGGGTGTGTGACAAAAGTGCTGTAAGGCACTTCTGCACCACTCCTGGGGCAGGGTTAGGCCAGTGCACAGACATGCGCTTGCCTCCCTACATCATCACAGGAAGACCAATGAGTTGTGCTGGCCTAGGTTAGGAATGCACATAGAGATTAAGAAACAAGCCATTAGTATAAAGCAGAGATAATTTTTTTAAATTGAAAATTTAGACTTGCTTTCCTTAAACTCTTGGGAATCAGAAATCTTTGCGGATCTATGAGTCCCAGAGTTCTGCTGGTATATTCTGATCTTGTTTATACCTGTCTTGTCTTGAAACTAGGATGGAACCAAAGTAATAGTGATGGGGAAAAATAGCCACTGGGCTGCAGTCCTGCCCATGCTTATCTGGGAGTAAGCCCCATTGAAAATAAGGGGACAACTTCAGAGTAGAGTTGCATAGGATTGGGCTGTTGGTGTCCACAATTGCTTGTTCAGAATTTATCATTGTGTGGAATAGGTAGAGTTCTCATGCATCTGCATGGGCATGTTGCCCAAGTACGTGCATTTAGTCCAGGTGAGATAAGAAAATATAAGGTACTAGGAGATAAAGAAAATGAAGCTGATTCCTAGAAGATAGATTGGGAGCCAACTTTTTTTTTTTTGCTATTCTTACTCCTATGCTTAACCCAACACAAGAACTTTTAAACTTCAGCAGATACATTTCCACAAAACATGCTGATTTAGAAGAATAGGAGCAGTAAAGAAACTGGCAACTCTCAAAAGTATAGGGTAAGGCACGTATGCGCAAAAGCATGTATACCAGGCTACAATATAAAACTCCACATCTGTGATGAAAAGCAGGATGTGAATGAATGAATGAACAAACGAACGAATGAATAAGTAAGTAGTTGTCTTGGGACCATCCTTACCTAGAACCACCTATTTGAGACTTCCTATACATGTCATAATTCATAGCATGTAAGGAGTGCCTTATTTCATTCTGGATCATCAATGTTCTGCAGTTTGCCCAGGATGACCCCATAGACAGCACTTCTAAGAAATCTCTTAAGGCAAAACAACCCAGCCTTGAGCTTGATACAGAGAAAGAACAGAACAGGGCAGCATGAATGGAAAATGGAGACTAAAATAGATCTTGGGAGAGCTCTCACCAATGTTCACATTCTTTTCTGTTAGTTCTGTGGCAAGTACAGATCTTAGGACATTGGAGGTGTTAATTATGGTGGTGGGAGTGGTAAGCAATGCCAGAAAAAGACACTTGAACCAGGAGGACACTCGTTATGGATTTATGAATGTATGCTGTGAATTTAAAGGCTTGGGCTCACTTAAATTAAGATGACATATAGCAGTGCATGCCATGTTTTTTTAAAATGTTCTGTTTTTCTTAACTCCTTGAAAGAAGAAAACAAAGTGGGGAGAAAACTGTTGCTAATTTTTTGTGTTATTTGGCAGGAGCATTTGGGGTAACATAAGGCAGAATTAATAAATGTCATGCACATATCCTAGGAACCTGCCGTCTGAAGGCAACAGCGCATTTAACCACATCAGGACTTTGCCAGCTCCCTTCTGAATGTTTTTGCCATCACTAGTACTGAAGGAGGGAAGTTCTGAACATTCTCAGGCGTACTTCTATATTCATATTTCCACTTTTCATATCCTAGAACTGAGCCTATACAGTCAAGAAATGGGCCTTGAGATAACGCTCTGCTTTTTTGTGAATAGAGGTGAGCCAAGAGTAGAGAGGATTTCCCAAGGATGACAAGTTTCAGAAACTGCTTTTTCTTTGTGCGTGTGTTTTGGGGGGAGTATTAGAATGTGTTTATTCTTAATAATCAATTATGCACTGTTTTAAATGTCCTAATGTTGGATCCCCTGAAAGTCTCACGGGCATGGTAGGTAGAACCTGAATTCATGCAAATGTGCCTGGTCTGTGTGATTCATTTCAATAGCAACACTGATTTATTGGCAGTCCATATGAGTATTCCCTTATTTTGAGAATGAGCAATAAATACTTTAATTAAAATTTTGCAGACTTGAGAGAAACCCTGATCCCAGATATATCGAAGCTCCCAAAAGTCCCGGACTAATTTTTTTGCTTACATATAGGAAGTTCCAGTTTGTGTCTCTCATCCGCACTTTGTGTAAATTTTGTGAATCCTCTTTAAGCCCTTTATCCCTCTGCTTTGCTCCCCTCTCTGTTAACTGTCCAGTATAATCTTTGGAATTCAGCACAGGTGCCTGTGCTTAGCTATGAAGTTGCATCATTCAGGCATCCCCACCCTCCTCTTACCCATAAATGGCTTTCAGCAATGCAGTGAATAAGAAGTGGAGAAATCATACTGATGTTGATTTTAGGATTACATTTAAATAGACACCTTTAGAAAAGGGATGCACTCTGAGTGTTGCTGAAAAATCAGACATTTGTGTGGGTTTCTTCAAAGCCCTTTACGTTGTGTTTTGATTTCCGTATAAGTTTGTGCAGAGTGTGGTTGGCATTTGCATTCCAAGAAAGGCAAAGTTTTTCAGTTTCTAGTCCATCTAAGAGGAAGAATACTTGCAGCTAGGCAAGCTGAATGGCTTCCGCAGGATATTCTCATGCATAAAATTGTTAGGGAGTTATTATATTAAAGCATGTTACAAGTTCAGTGGAATATGTCTGAAGGCTTCAGAGTTGACCTACTGGTCAGAACTTCCAATGGTCAGGAGTTCGGTTTTGCTGTGTGAGGTGGTCCCCCATCATATATTAGTGGTCAAGAGAAGGAGCTCCATGTCAGGATGTTTCCCAGGTCAAATCTCACCTCTGCTATGAACTACAAGGTGGCCTTAGGCAGGTCTTTTGGTCTCTGTCTCCCACCCTGCAGCAGCAGCATGTGAATAATAATTCTTGTTTACAGTATTGGAGTATGGTTAAGCGAACTCTTAAAAGCACAATGTAAATGCTCAGTATCATTACTGTGGTCTGATTATCTATCCTGACCAGTCCGTTCTTCATTGGCATCCAAAATTCTTGCTTTCTTTCATCTCCTGCTTTCCAAACCAACATTAGCTTTGGCTTTCAGACTTTACAGAATACTTGGAGATGCACAGCAACAGCTACTTAACACTGCAGTCCAATTTCCATCCCTTATTTCCATTTTGGCCTCCCTCTGGCTGAAATTTGGTATTGGAAACTGTTAGGAAGTTACTGCAAATTTCCATGCTTAACAGGCAAACTCGTTCCTTATTAATGTGACTCATTTTCTGGGTTTTGAAAACAGTTTGCAAACTGAAAATAGGGCATGCTTGCTTTCTATTAGCCAGAAGAAGCATCTCAAATTATGGAGCAATCTCAAATGCTGGGAGTAGCTGAAACAATCCACGGGGGTGGAGGGGAATGGAGGAAAGGTACAAATTTTTCATAGCTATGGGGGGGGGGAAGGTAAGTACTGCAGGTGCCACAGTGCACTGTGTAATCAACCTCTCCCCATTTGTCATTGGTGCATTCAGGGCAGCGATGGTCATTGGTCATCAGTGATGGTCAAACAGCAAGTAGAAGGGGTCAATGACATAGCACGTTGGAACACCTACAGTACTTACTACAATGCCTCCCCCTGGTGCTACACCATTGGATACCAGCTTGGTTGGGTGGTAGTGTTGAGGAAACCAAGAATAGTAAGAGGGATCAAAACATTAAAGGTAATTGTAGAATGTATTATCAAAGACTTTGAAACAGAAACATGGTGTTACCAGCAGTCAGAAGTATCTTGTATGAGCCCTTTGCTATTAGAAAACAAATGTGTGTCAGGATTATTGAAAAAACAATAGGAAAAATAAGAGAAACTAATGCAACAAATTCATTTAGAGAACAATCCTAACCATATCTACTAAAAAGTAAGCCCCATTGTGTTAAATAGGTCTTTCTCCCACAATAGGGTTGCCATAATTCTTTTCCACAAAATCAGGTCAGGACCTCTGTCCCATTTTCTGGTATGTGAACACAATCCCCCCAAATTGGGATTGTCTCTGTTTTTTGGGACTTATGGCAACCCTATCCCAGGAAAGTGTCTTTAGGATTGCAGCCTTAGGGCACAATCCAGAAGAGTGTTTGGGTTCCCCTGTCTATCACTGGGCTGATTCAACTGCAAGATGGGCCACCCTAGTTACTCTGGAAAAGGCTTGGGGCAGCCTAAGGCAACATAGGCTGCCCCAAGACAGGTGGAGCTGGGCTGCCCTCACTGTCCTCACTCTGGATTGTGCCCTCTGTCTTCCTTGTCAAAGATTCTGGACAGATCATTGTAACTGAGTAACAGCTTGTGTGAAGAGCATTTGATGGAACGATGAGATTGAAATTTCTAGGACTAACAAGTAAAAGAATATTACCAGTAATTGAATCTGGATTACATATCCCCAAAAGTTTTAAAAGAGTTGAAATACAAAATTACTTTTTTCTAGTTGGTGGCCCAATCCTACCCAGGTCTCCTGCTAATGCAACTTTAATTTAACACACACACACACACACACACACACACACACACACACACACACACACACACACACACACACACACACACACACACACACACACACACACACACACACACATTTTATGGGGGGTAAAAATTCTAGGGACAAAACATTTGTCCATTTTTTTACGGCAGCAGATCGCTCTGTGGCAGCAGCCCTTGAAGGTGCCTGATGTGCGGCTGGAAAGTTATTCCTTGAAGTGTCTGCTTCAATTTGGCTGGCAATCCTAAAGAAGCAGCTCTTCATTCAAATCAGGAGGAAACCTTGGCCGGGGCTGCAGCTTGGAACCGAGATAAATGAAATTGCATGCCCGGTGAAAGTCAGTCACGTGGGCTGGCGGGGTGGGGGGGTTTGCCGGTGAGAATGACAATGAGTTTTCCCTGCCTTGTCACACAGATTGCATTGGCTAACAAGATTAGATTTTCATAAATTTGAGACACTGCCCTTCCCCCTGCACCCTCCTGGGCAGCCCGGAGCCCAGACACGGCTGGGTCTCGCACATGCTTGGTTGAGAGCCAGCAAAGGGGGATGGTGGTTGGGATGTGAGTGTGTGTGCCAGAGGGGATTTTATAGGTTTGCTTTTTTTTTTTTTTTTAAAAAAAAGGTTGTTCTAGGAAATCCAGTCTGCCTTTCCTTCTTTGTTTTCACTCCATGTTTGCGCACTGTCTTGCGCACTGTCTGCATTCCCTCTTTTGAGCGCACGGCTAGATATTTTCTCAAAATGTATACAAATATAGAGCATCCTTTGGAGAAATAAGACAAAGTATAAATTTAGTAAATTAAAAAATCTGTCCTCCTATGTCCCACTATGCCAAGGTGACTAGATGCCCAAACCTCAAAAGGAGGACAAGGGCATTAGCATGTTTGCCTACTCACAAGTAAAGGCAAGATATTGGGCACTTTCACTTTCCCATAGCGCTCAATGCATATTTTTAGTGTTTTGGCCATAACCTTTGATAGGAAGGAGATATTTCAAAACTGATTTTTGCATTGGATTCTGCTCTTCAATATGAATCCAATGACATATGACACGATAGAGTATTGCACACTTTTGCAAAGTTCCAAAATAAAGCCAAAATCGAGGACAATCAAGCACTTTTGGAGGACACCTGGACAGGAGGCTAAAAAAGAGGAGAAATCTGGAAATTTCTGGTCGTATGGTCACCCTGCACAATGCCAGTGGGGCTAACCACCAGGCAAATATGTATTGTGCAACCCCCCAGGCAGCCTTGCACCGTAACAAACTTTCTTACTAATGGTACACTGAATTTTTAAAAGATAGGATTTGAAATACAGCTTCTGCCAATCATTACTCTCTGAAGAAATGGGAATTAAAGAGTACTAAGAAAGAGTAATAATGTGGCTTTTTCAAAGATTTGAATGTGGCTGAGGTACATGTCCACTCTGGCCTTTATGCATATTTAGAGCGCAATCCTAACCATGCCTACTCAAATAAGCCTCATTGTGTTCTTTGGACCTTTCTCCCAGCAAAGTGTTTTTATGCATAAAACTGCATGAGATTTATGCTGCAATCCTAAAGACAGTTTCCTGGGAGAAAGACCCATTGAACACAGTTAGGCTTATTTCAGTAGACATGGTTAGGTTCAGTGGCGTCACCAGGGTGGTTTGGCTGGTGCGAGCCACACTGGGTGACGCGCCACTGCAGGGTGATGTGCTGAAGGAGTGGGAAGCTCCCACTGCACATGTCCAGAAGGCAGGACATGTACAGTCCCAGCCTCTGCCCAGCCATTCGAGCATTCTCCAAGGCGGAGCAGGCGCTCTTGGCCACTGCTCTGCTTTGGAGCAGGCTCAAATGACAAGGCAGAGGCATGGCAGAAGTGCCACTGGACAGAGGTCGGCTTCAGAAGAGACCTCACAAGCGTCAGAGTTGGCACCCGCACAGTACTTTTCTGAAGCCAGTCTTTGGCACCTGCGCAATCCCAGGAGGGGTGCGCACGTCCAGGAGATGATGTCCCTATTGCTTCGCCCCTGGTTAGGAGTGTGCATCTACAGTGCACAGTCATTGTCTTATACAATCTTTAATGCATATTTCTTGGCCCAAAGTTAACCAGGGAATTCCATGGTGGAACTTGAATTCCAAAGAAGGTTTCTGCCAGGTTTTGTCTAAAATTGTAGCCACTATGGGTAAAATCCTAACCTAGGATGGCACAATTCATCAGTCTTCTGATCCCCACAGCAGGGTGACCATATGCCATAACCAAAAACGAGGACAAGGCCTCCTGAAATGTAGGATACCCAAGAAAAATGGACATGGCAAACTAAAAGCTAAAGACACTCATATATATTGCTTTCATGTGCTTAAACACTATGTTAGTTGTTATTAACCCTACAATCCAGAGTAACTACGGGAGCACGTAAGAGACTTTATGTGTACCCGTAGTTGCTGCACTATGTAGTGAAAACCTATGGGAAATTCATATTGCAATCCAGAGCAAATTGTTCTTACACCGGAGCAAGGACTCCACGTAGTTACTCTGGATTGCGCCCTAAGTTTAAAACTATTACATTTATAATTTATTAATTCTAAGAAGGATATATGCTCCCTGCTCATAAGAAAAAGGACACTGAAGTTTTCTTCTAGGACACATAGATAAAATGTGTGGGCTGTGGGTGGCGCAAGCGGTTAAGACGCTGTGCCTGTTAACCAGCAGGCCAGGGTTCGAGACCTGGGTCAGCCCCACAAGACAGGGTGAGCTCCTGTCCTTAGCCCAGCTCTGCGACACCAGCTGGATCCAATAGTATTGGCTCTGCCTTTCAATTGGACTAATTCAGTGGCGTGGAGAGGGGGGATTTGCTGCTTGGGTAACAGCATATCCTCCATAACAGTCTAACCCAGGCTTTTGTGCTTCGCATGCAGCGTATGCAGCACCGAGCACGATACCATAGTCTTTCAAGACTGAAGAAGGCCTGCTTTTTTTATAGCTAAAATCCAGGACAAAGAGAACATGTGGTCACCTTGGATGTAGGGAAACATGTTTGACCCTTTCCTAGGACTGGTGCAGAAGTGTCTTACAGCACCTTTCTGACACCCCCAGATCAGCACAGTACTTATGCTGTGGCTTAGGCTGGTCTAACTGCAGATTAAGATTGCAGCCTATGCAACTCACTGTTAGTGTGTCATTCCTATGACTCTGTTCATATCTTACCTCTGCAATGAATGCTCTCTGGTCATAATAAAACTACGTTAAGGAGTTGTTGAGATTGTTGAGAAGTGCTTTGACCTTCCAAGGTGCCATACAGAATCTAACAATGCAATCTCATGCATGACTACTCAGAAGTAGGTTCCATTGTATTCAGTGGGACTTACTCCTAGGTAAGTGTGTTTAGGATTTCAGCCTTTAAATAACACCATACGTACCCTTTTCTGGCATTTCCAAATTAATTTGATTTGCTGACTTTCTGATACAATACCTTTTACACGCACCTTTTACATGTATTACATGTTTTGATGATTGCTTCAATCCATCTTCACAGTTGCCTTTTGGAGTAGGTTAACTATTGTTTTCTTTAGCAGATAGGATGCTGAGGCTCAGAGCCGGTAATTCATGTCCTTGCATTCATCCATCCATGAGTAGAGATTTGAACTTGGATCTTTCCAAGTTCAAGAAAAAGAGTCACACAATTCCATGAGGGTGTGTGGTCACTCCACAACTTGTGGGTACTTAGTGCATGTATATTTATGGGCTGTATGTTTTGAAAATTGGAATTCAGGGCGAGGCAGTGAACAACTTGAAACATCTCTTTTCAATAAATTTGATCCACTGCCTACCAATGAGCCATCCTGACCTAGTGTAAATTCTTTTCAGTGATCCACAGTCAGACGAGTTCCCTTCCTTTTCAATGGAAAAGGCACACAGTAATTTGATAAAAGGACAGGAAGAAGTTCTTCTCCTTGGCATCTAATGCATTTAGGGTTTCTCCATGAAATTGATTAGCAAATGATCCAGGTCCAAGAAAAGACAGTACTTGTTCATAAAACATATCATTGATGTATGGGATTTGCTGCCATAAGGTGATAGCAAACATTAGATGCCTCTTTTTTATTATATGACTTAAGGATAATTAGATAAATTTATGGAGAATGGCTCTAGCAATTGGTTTTGGACAGTTTGGTTCTATGGACAAAAAGGAGATATCTTGCCAAAGTTGCTAGAAGAGGGGCAGGACTGCTTGTGAACTTCCCAAAGGCATCTAACCTACCACTGTGGCCAATTTCCTTGGTGTGATCTGCAGTTGCTTTCCCATGTTTTTGCGCAATGCGCTGGAGCCATTGCACAGCCACCTATAGGAAGTGGGGAGCTATTCATTTGACTGGTTTCCCGTGGCAAGTGAAGATTGCCTTAAGGTGACAAGGCAGGGCAAATCTGTTAAAGTGTTTCATTATTTTTTCAGGCTATTAGTTGCTGCTTGTTCATTTATCTGTCTACAGTATTTATATACTGCTTTTCAACTGAAAAGTTTATACTTATATCCTGCAGGCCTTTCTTCCAAGGGCAATTTTGTCTTCACTAAATATTAAATACTGCCAAATATTTACTGCTATTACGTGTCAGATGTTGGATACTGTCAAAAGTCAATACTTCTGCACATCAGCTGTCGATTTACATTGAAAAATATGAAATAAAATCATATGCAACACATGGCTGCAAGGGAATAGAAATATTATTTTAAAAAATCCACAAAGAAGGCTTTTGAGAGAGCTGGCGCTAACCTGTCTTGTGTTGCTTATTTCACCATCAAAGCTATGATCAATGTATTGCATGGTTAGGTAAGAACCACATTTTCTGCCAAAGCCTCATTAAGTCCCAATGGACATTAGTGGTTTGAGGTTTACAGCCATAATTGAAGAAAACTGGCTATTGCAGGACTCCTGAGACAATTGTGTGAGCGCTGACAGCCCTTGGTGATAGATAAGTGTTTTCACTCAGTTCTTGAAACTGATAACTCAAGCTTATGGGAATGTGTGAAAAAATATTTATTCGCAAAGCAATCTATGAATTGCTTCCATTTCCTGCTGTTCAGGTTCCCAAAGCGTCACTGTTTGTCTAGACAGAAAACACAAAGAAGCAGGTTGTGTCACATCAGAGCAATGTCTGAACCTGCCTCTGAAATGTATTCAGGAGTAAAAATTATGCTAAATTAAATTAGTGTGACCTTACTTTGCATTTTGAAGCCACATTTGTCCGTCTCATAAAGCTTGGTGCATCCATCACACTTCCCTGGAGAAAATTAGAGAGGAAAAAATGGAATGAGGTCTCCTCTAATTGAAAAGTGGCAATGATTAGGAAGCCAAATACAAAACGGGCTAGGTTTTTTAAAAAAATCTCTATTTATATAAAAAGAGATGTGAGTAGAATTATAAATTTTATGTTTATTTCCTATCCTCAAAGGCTTTTCCTTCGACTGTGATTGAGTTTGTTTGCACGGTTCTAGTAATACATTAACCTGATATTGGTTTTTATGGGATTCCTGTCCTCCTTCCACCACATGTGATTGCATGTCTGAATCAAAAATTAACCAGATAGGTTCAGTTCCTTATATAACTTACACCACATTCTGACAATACACTGTAGTTATGAATATGAAATGCAAGGAAAGACACCCCCGAGCATTAATTTTTCAGTGATGTCACCTATCCTAAGCATAGCAGATGCTTATCTCCTCTCTTTTCCTCTACATTTCTGTGATCTAGGACAGTAGTAGTAAGGGATTTCAGCCCGGGACCCCCTTTCAAACTTAAAAATCTCTCAGGGAATCCCTGTCAATCTTACTGGGATGTGACATCACTGTGATGCCAGAGCTCTACCTTGTCTACTCAGAAGTTCGTCCCATTGTGTTCAATGAGACTTACTCCCAGGAAAGCCCTGATTCCAAGATGGTGGATCCCATCCTCTTGTGACACCACAATGGAGTCCAGACTCCCACTTTGAGTACTACTGATCTACTGACACCCTCTTGTAACACCAAGGGGGTCCTGACCCCCCACTTTGATCTAGGAGGTTCAGACTTGATGAGCAGGCATCAAGATGCATTCACTCCACTTTCATTGCTTCTAGATGTGTCCCTCCACCTGCTTGTAGTATTGTTTGACGTTCATCAATGGGTTTAAACTAGAAATATATAATATGTTGACTTGTATAGAAAGCAGATCCCCACATTTAAGCACAAATAAGTGTACTGTGGAGGAAAAGATTGAGAAGGGGACAGAAATAATTAAACTTGTGGGTAACCTAATTCCCTGACGTTAGGTATGTTATTTACTGGAGGTTAGGATTGCAACCTATGGCATTTGCAGTGTTGTGATTTTCGAGTAACTCATGGTTTTGGGGAGCACACATGCCTAAGATTATACTGTAAGGATTTTTTTGTGCTGCACAAATGACAACTTTCTCTTTCGAGGCTGACCTAATATTCACTCTGATCTCAGAATATACACAGTGGGGTCTTATCAGTGGAGGATACTCTTGGCTTAAGATGCCTTCATTCATCCACTAAAGATTGTGCATTTTAGACTATGATAGTTTTCTTACTGGTTTTGGGTTCAAAGCCTAATTATATTTACTTAGAAGTAAAAGGAAGTCCTATTGTACTGTAGTTGCGATATAGAATTTCATTGTTCTTAAAAGGAATGCTATGTCTGAATTTTCACTTTCAGGATTTTAAAATGGTGCTTGAGTCTAGGGTTTGAAGATTGAAGGCACATGAGGCAAGAAACTTGATGGAGTGTAGCAAATCCTTGATAGTGCCTGGGTAGGAAACTGCCTGCCAGCTCTTCTGAGTCCCAGGCAGAATATAAATGTTAAATACATTTTTTCCCTAATCTGTGGTTTCATTTTAACATAGTTTTTGGTTTTGAACACTTTTTTGCATCACATAAGAAATGGACAAATAATCCATGGTATGGCTATATATCTATCTGCTCATTTGACATAATCAAGGCTATGAAGATGAAAGGTTGGTGACTGGTAAGGTAAACATTCAGGCTAGTGAGCAACTGGAAATTGTATGTACCATTGATGCTAAATGGCTTGAGCATTTCACCCAGTGCTGCCCAAGTGTTTTAAACTCTTCTTCCAACCAGCAAAGGCTTAGCAATGCTAAAAAAAAAGCAAGCATAATCTTGGATTCTAAATATCGAATTTGATGTCGCCCTTAGTTAGCACAAGATATTATACAGACTGGCAAAATATCATTACCTGATGAGAATTAGAGAGCTGACAGTTACTTTTAGAAAGACAATGATTTAATTATGATTCCTCTCCCCTCCTCCTCCCGACCTCCAATTTGAAGGAAATATGCTGCATGGACTCAAATGTGGGTTTGGCAAGCTGCTGGACCTCATAGAGGTGGCTTATTCATGCTGAGCGATCTCTGCGCTGTTCATCATAAAACACTGGTGCCTATTTTCATCTAACACTTGATGATCAGTGCTGAAAAACATTTGCGGAGGGCATGTAATCTGAAATCTGGCAACATCCAGTTGAAATGAGAGATCCTAAAAGGGTTGCCGTTCTTTTTGGTAGTAAGTTAGTGCTTAGTACTAAGTTAGTGCTTATCAAAAAGGCACCCCAGGTGATGCTAAATCAAACTTACAACATTACAGCTATAATAAAAATGATCAGTGTCGACATTCTGCAGTAGGAAAAAAAGCACGTATGCTGAAAGTCTTTGTTTTGTCTTTTGTAAGAGTGCATCTTCTCTCCCCCCACCCCACTGAAGGCGCACTTCAGCCCCGCAGTTCTATATATGTGGAGATTGTGTCTGTGGGAACCTCTGCCTTGTCCTTGAAGACAGGCACAGGGTTGATTTGGAGACTGGGGGGAGGCCTCCTGCCCAAACTTTGCTTGGCCTCCTGCGAGTCTCCCATCAGGCAGACAGCGCACAGCGGCCTCTGTGGTGCGTGACGTGAATGCCAAAACCCCCTGCCTGCACTGCATCCTTGAGGCTCCCTTGTCTGTCTGCCAGAGTGCTTAAAGCTGTCTAGGACTCAGCCAACCATACCCAGGGTGAAAGCGGTTAACACAAGGACAAGGGGATTGTCCCCCAGTTGGGTTCCTGTTACCTTTAACCCCTCTTGGCTGTCACCTAACAAAGGGACCCAGCGCGTCATGCATTCGGTGGCCTCTTGTCCTTTGCTTGACGCAGGGAGGCTTTCTCACAAAGGGAGCCCTTGAATTTCCCTCATCCCCCACCCCCAAAAGGGCTAAGCATTCAAATGAGGTGGCCGGCCCCTGTGCGCGACGGGCCTTTGTCCTCTCCCCCACCTCCTTGAGCCTTGACGCCAGTTGTGCCACGTTTTGGACATGTATCTCATTACAGCACAAAGGAGAGCCTTGCCTTCCTCCCCCCTTTTTCAGGGGCAATTTAAAGGCCTCTGTTTATTTACAGGCCCTCTCTAGACAATCCCCAGTGAGAGGGATGGAGATATTGGAAACAATATGCCACTATATGATACCCCATTGAATGGAGGGTCCTGCTTTGGCTTCCAGCCCTGAAAGCCAGTCAAAGTGGGAAGCCACAGGGGAGCAGAAGCCGAGTTTTGTGCTGTTGCTGGGTAAACCTCTTCTCTCTCCTTCAGCCCCCTGCTCAACTTTGGTCTCAGCAAAACACTCACTGGTGTTATGTTCATTCTCATAGACGCCAAAAACACAAGAGGGAAATAAATGAGTCAGTGAGACCTGGCCAATGTGCGCCAGTGCTTGGGCTGATCAGGTGGTACATGGATCATGTGGGCAACTTGAATGGCAATTGAATTTTCCATGCCTTTTGCTTCTTCTTCTCTTTTGTAGACTTTCAGAGTTCATATATTTTTGCCCCAGGCATTTTTATCTGCTATATTGACTAGAACCTTTTCTCCATCAACCATGTTAGATGATTTGATCATTTGTGGAAATGCACTCTTGGAGCTGCAGTTATATGGATCTGTTTCCCTTGAGGTCTGGTGTCAGATTCACCAGATTCTGTTCTTAGAGGAGATGGTGGGCAGAGGTAGAAGACTTCTCTTCTTCATCAAGGGGCTGCATTGGCTTGGCAGTTAAAGGCACATGCTTGCTAATCTGAAGGTCTGCAGGTCCTGAGTACTACAAGTGTGAGTTCTCATCCCTTGCCCAACTCCTGCCAACCTAGCAGTTTGAAAGCATGGAAATGCAGGTAGATAAATAGGTACCATTTCAGTGGGAAGGTAACAGTGTTCCGTGTGTATATGGGCCACATATTCACAGAGGCATCTTTGGACAAAGTAACTCTTTTACCTTGTAACGGAGATGAGCACTACTCCCTAGAGTCAGTCTCAACCAGCAGGGCAACCTGCAGGAGACACCATATTTCCCTGTTATTTGAACTAGCAGCAACTCTCCTGAAAGTCATCATCCCATCCCTTGTACCTGAGCAGAGTCATCTCCAGTTTTGACAAGGACTTTGGCAAGTTACCCTCTGGTAGCCTCCTTACCTGTGTGGACCTCTCCTCTTAACCACCTGTTAACCATGGTGGTGGGTGTGGATTTCATTTTTTCTTGTGGGATGCTGTATGAGGCATTGTGGATTGAAAATCAGGGCTGGCAGCAGAACCCAGCTAGAACCCAACTAGAAAATTGTTGCTGCTGCTAGCCCACCAAGAAGGAAATACAGTTGTAACTACCCAGTGTCAAAACCCTTTAGGTTCTTGCCTACGCATTGCCATTGAAGCCTAGAATGTCTCTGATGGTGAGTGGGAAGGGCTGCATATAATGTGCATTGTGGCACCTGTGGTACATAGCATTTTGATCCTCTCCCAAATAGGTTACTACATCTTCCACAATAATTAGGGGAGGGAGCACAACCCAGCTGGCTGGATTCAGTCCTCCCTAGGAAATCAGGTCCAAGAGATCCTTTTACCTGGAGATACCAAGCTCTGAATCTGAGAACAACCTGCATGAAATATCTAACCCATTTAGGCAGCAATCCTAAATGCAACTACTCTAGATTGCTTCATTGTAACTGTGTGTATGTACTACTGCAGCACAAAAGTGTTTTGGTGTAGATTTTTTGGACAATCATTAAAACAGAATTGTTTTATGGGACATTTTATTGCTGGAATTTGTTGTGAGAGATATAGTTTTTATATTGCAGCTGTTATATTGTTTTAATTGGTAGTCACTTTGAGATCTTAAGATACGAGATATGGGATATTAAATTATGTAAATAAAGAAATAATATCATTTCATAGTAAAAATGTTATACCCTTTCTGTAAACCACATTCAGTTGACCGGCCAAAGCAAGGAATAGGCTGAAACCAAATTAATTAATTCAAAGTAAAATAAGCAAATAAAAGTTTTTACAAGGATCTGGTTCATATGGAAGTACTTTTGGGAAAGAGTTGTAGGAAACATTGTATTGGGACATTTCCAGTGGCTGCCAATTAGCAGAATCTGCTCCAAGGTAACTAACTTGCTGGGGCTTCTTCCTGGGCTGTTCATATGGCATTATATTTTCTTCCAACTGGTACTTAACTGGTCTGAGATGCCAAAAGGAAATCTCACCGTTAATTTTCATCATCTCCCCTGCCCTGCCCAAATCAACAATAGCCCACTTCTTGGAATGAAATTATGGATGTTCTCCTTGTTTTTTGCAGTTTCTTGACTGCAAACTGTGGTGGCGGAGAGCAGATTTTGCAAAAAAAGTGGTTTCCATGGCTTCTCTTCTGTGAATATAGTTTGGATAAAAATAGTTGGCAGTGGTGTTTGATGACTTCTTTTAAATGTTCTTCTCTCTCTCCCACCTTTGCCAAGTTCTTTTTAATCTTTAAGTGCTCTCTCAACTCCTGATAGTATTAACTTTGTTAAAACACGACTGGAGTTCAGTTCTCCTAGCCTGGAACTCACAGCTCTAAATTCCAGTGGAGGGATTTGCTTATGTGCACAACAGCTTGAGGAAACAATGGATCTCTGGCTGCAATCCTAAACACACTTTCTTGGGAGTAAGACCCATTGAACACAATGGGGCTTACTTCTCTGTTGCCACAAGCAGTGCAGAAGTGCCTTACGGCACTTTTGTGGCATCCCCAGATCAGCGCAGGACTTATGCTAGGGCTTAGGCTAGCCTAACTGAAGGAAAGGATTGCAGCTTGAGTTTTCAAAAAACAGATTCCATGTTGAGTTACCATATGTCCTCATTTTCCAAGGCATGTCCTCTTTTTAAGCCATGGGTCCTGGAAAATCGTCATTGTCCTCCTTTTCCTTGTGAGCAGGCAGCAGGTAGCCTTCTTAGAATTAATAAATTAGATGCAATAAATTATTTTTAAATTTAATAAAAAGTAATATACGCTGCATCCATCCAAGTGCTGAGGTGGAAGACATTCCTTGCAAAAATCATGACAACCAGTGGTGCCGCTGTCAGGAATTTGAGAGGACAACCTCACACAGGGCTTAGGGACATAAGACAGAGTGTGCTGTTGGTGGAGTAGGGCTGAATGTCTCTGACTCTAAACAGTCAGTCAGTTTGTGGCTACTGGCCTTAATGGAGGGTGTCTGAAGCTGACAGGCTTTACAATGACAGGCTTTGCAGGCATTCCCTGTCAAACGGCAAGTCTGGTTCATATTATCCATGTGGCAACAGTATGCATTCTTGCACAGATCTAAGCCTTATGCATCAAGAGAATTGCCTCTTGCAGTGGAGTATGTCTGCATTTTGCTCCCTCTGCCTCGAATGGCTCTGAAAGGGTGAAGCTTCCTCCAAGATTGACTGCTCTGCCCCCCTTTAGCTACACCACTGCCTCTCTACCAGTGGGGGCCTGCAATGCACTCTGAGCGCACCCACCCTAAAGATTTGCCCGTACATCCCAAACCCCTTCATCATGTCTTTTGAAGTTTGATATTTGGAATTCTCCTTCCCAACTAAACTCCCGAGTCTGGCGCACAGAGCGCATGAGAGAAAAGCTTCTTCCGTTCTGCCTCGAAGCACAGGTGAGCATCTGTGTTTCACAGCCATAATCCCTTGGCCTCAGACAGGAGAGAAGGGTGGCATCTGTAGCATCTGCCTGGAGAACACATCCTCCAGGGGCTGCAGCAGCTTGAGAATAATAGTCTCTCTCAAATGACTTTGTTGTTTCTCCGGGATCATATTCTGTGCCTTCCAAACCACACCACAGACCAAGCAATGTGTGGGGAACTGAAGCCACAAACTCATGGAGTTATTCTTGCCAGAGGCTGCCTGCTCTCTCTTCCTCAGCTGAAGTTAGACCTCTGCTAGTAACCCTGTTGTTAGTTGTTCTTGTTTGCTCAATGGCTCCGGTTGCAATTCTACTCCCCCCTTTTCCCTTGCAACACACTTTTGTGCCAGCTCCAGCCATTCAAGCTTCCTCTGCCAGCTGGCGGAACTGAGCACTGAATTAAATTACGTCTGGAAGTCTGGTATGTGGATGCCACTGGGAATGGTCTGGAATCAGCCGAGGTTAAGAAAAGCCTGCACGTTTTTTCAGCAAAAGGGCGAGACTTCATCTTTTCACCATCTGCAGGCCTGTTCAATGGATTGGCTCAATGGGAAGGGGAAGGTTGTAGATGAAATCTGGAAGAATGCCTGGCAGTTGGAGCAGATATATGCTTTCTAAGTTGGGGAGTGGTCAGTATTCCCTGAGAAAGACAGTCTGTTTATAAATTCCTCACCTACCTTGCAGGGTTGTTGTAAGGACAAAAGGATAAAAGCTTTCTAAGCCATCTTGGGCTTTTTCTTTGGCATGGGAAAGTGGGGTATAAATAAGGAAGGAAGGGTGCAATCCTAACCTAGGCCTGCACAACTCATCAGTCTTCCCGTTCTTGTGGTGATTTAGGGAGTCATGCACATGTCTGTTGCACTGGCCTAACCTTCCCCAAAGAATGGCACAGAAGGGTCTTATGGCAGAACTTATGCTGGGGCAGCCTAAAATAAATTACTGTTCATCTAACTTTTGTTGTGAGGACAAAAGGAGTTAAGCTTTATAAACTGCTTTGGGCATTTGCTTTGGCATGAGAAAGGTGGGGAATAAGCATGAATGAATGAATGAATGAATGAATGAATGAATGAATGAATGAATGATGCATTTAACTTATAAGTTAATTCAACTTGAGCTTTACGCTGTAATCCTAAAGACACTTTCATGGGAGTAAGACCCGCTGAACACATTGGAGCTTACATTTGAGTAGACATGGTTAGGATCGTGCTCATAGTTCAAACCAGGTTAATCTTTTGGAGGAATTGTTTGGGGTGAGTTATTTTATCTGGGAAGGATGTGACCCACAGAAATCAGGTTGCAAGATACCTCCATTGCAGAGAAGTGGAGAGATTGTGAGCCAGTCTGAATGTTCTAGACCAACACTCTAATTTATTAATGAGCCTGTGGTTTAGAATATTTATATTTGATTGAGGTTGTATTGTTTTAAATTCTCATAAAAGTATATGAATCTGACTAGAGAATCTGAGGCTTGGAAATTTTGACCTGCTATTACAAGAGTTACAGTTCTCCGTCTTCAGTTGTTTAGTGATGAGTTTCAGTGACTTTTATTTATACTGGGACCTCTCAAAATATGTGGCTTCTCTTCTCTCTTTATAGCGGAGTTGGAGTTTGTACAGATAATCATAATCGTGGTAGTAATGATGGTGATGGTGGTCGTCATCACATGTCTGCTGAATCACTACAAACTCTCTGCACGATCCTTCATCAATCGGCACAGCCAAGGGCGGAGGAGAGAGGAGAACCTATCATCAGTAAGTAACATGTCCTTCTTGCTTCCCCAACCACTTCATATCTGTTAGATGTGTTTTGTTCACTCCTTTACTCAGGTTTTTTAAGGAGACTAAAGGCATAAAAACTTCAACCAGTTTTTATAACCCTCCCACTTGCACAGGGCATTTAAAACCATGTTTGTCCAGATGTCTTCCAGTCTCTACTAAGATAAGTTGCAACTGAGTAGCCCAAGTCCTTCTGCAGTATGGGACAGCACATGTTACCTGAATGGCTACCTGTTTTCAGCTCAGTGAACTAGAAACAAAACACAACTTTGTTGTTGGAAGCTGGTTTTGTATAGTATTGTATTGGCATCCATCAGTCTCGAAAGACTACGATATGCTCAACACTGTATGCAAAGCACGAAGGCCTGGGTAGATTAATACGGAGGATAGGCTGTTACCAAAACAGCAAATCTCCCCTCCCCATGTCACTGAAATAGTCCAATGGAATGGCAGAGCCAATATGATTGGTTCCAGCTGCGTGGCAGAGCAGGGTTAAGGACAGGAGCTCACCCTGTCTCGTGGGGACGTGGGTCTCAAACCCTGTGCCTGATTAACAGGCACAGTGTCTTAACCACTTGCGCCACCCACTATTAGAATGATGCTGTCTTGACTGTGGTGCTTGCCCACAGGAATGGAGTCAAAGTGTTGAACAAATAGGAGACGGGGCAGAGTGTGTTGATTGTGCCTAAGAGGGGGCAGGACTGATGCATACCAAATCCCAAGGCCCTTGTTGGACCAGATTCAGCTGCACTGATTAACATGTGCATAAGTGCAGATCCCAACTGACCTGTTATGGCTGCAGAGGGCTTACCCCTGGGTAAGACCTCCAGCAACCAAAAATCCCTACAACCCATGCTGAGTTGTTTCCACATGGGAATTTAAGTTGAATTGGGATGCCTGTTAATATTGATTGGACCTTGCCATGATAATCCCAGTGTTTGGGGCACCATGAGGCTGTAAGTCTAAAGGCTATATGTCACCATCTTGCCTCTTTCTGTCCCCCAGTTCTATTTTGCACCTACATTTAATATCTCACAAAAAACTAAAGCATACAACTTGAATCTCAGTCCTAGCTATAAATGCCCTTCTTTGCCATTCCAAAGAGTTGCAGTCTAAATAGGAATGTTCGTATTCAGTCTTTCTAAAACAGGGAAATCTCATTACAAGATTTTAAAAAAATATTTCAATAATTTTAATCTTTTTATTTAAATGAGTCCCCAGCTATGTGAACTACATATCAAATAACAGCATTTTATCTGTTTGTTATTTTAAATTTATTAAAATCGGAAAAAATTATCTCTGTTTCTATCATCTGGAGGTGTATTTAGATGCGTTTCCCTCATTTGTCTTCTTCTTTCATATATATCAATTTAAATGTAGAAAGTCAGACAGAGGGGCAACCTGAATAACTAAGTAATCCCCAGCTACATCCAACAGCCTTCTGAAATAGGGACGTTGTATTATTTACATAACTCAAAATGCTGCCACTGAATTAGTATGCCATATGAAATCAACATTGGCAATCTTTCATTCCAAAGTAGCCCCTTATCTTATGTGTAGCATTTTTGAGACAAGATTTGCTATAAAACAGAACGAAGGGGAAAGCATCTGGGGTATCTCATTTCCATATAAATCGCTTCTTTTTCCCTCAGCTGGTAACAGAACTGCCTTGAGGTTTGAGAGCAGAGTCGGGGCTTTCAAAAAGCCGGATTTGCTTGGCAGTTGATGTACAGACAAGGCCGGTACACTTATTGCACATTGCTCCAGCATATGCACTGGTTCCTTATTCCCTTCTGGATATAATGGTACCCTAGATAATGGGCTCCAGGTGACCTCAACACTTGCCTTATTTGGTTGAGCCACCATTTGCTTCCAATGGTGGCCAGCTAGACACTTTAGGAATTTCACAAATGGGCCTTGATGGAAAACAGTAACCTACTAGCAGCTGGTCTTCATAGGAATATTACCTCTGCAGGTTCCAGCTGGCTCTCAGACCCACTGTCAGCAGTTATCCTGTTGCAAGTCCGGGTCCCCGAAGTATTGCTTCACTGCGATGATGACTCTTGACTTATCAACACATTCTACCCCAAATTTTGCTAATCTCTACAGCTCCAACTAAACTTGTAGACCACTAAACAGGGTTGCCGTATGTCCCAGAAAACCAATACAGTTCCGGTTTTCAGGGATTACATTCATATACTGGCAGGTTTGACAGGCGGTCCTGTTCGGTTTTGTGGAAGAGTATTATGACAACCCTACCTCTAAAGTTACATTAGCCCTTTCCCCAAATGTCACACTAATAATACAGTATGTCTGTTTCAGTTCTTCCCGCCTACTTCTGAGGCTAGTGAAGCCACTAAATTATTCCACTTAAGGATGTCAATGTTTCTTCCTTGAACTTGTCTAATTCACATATTAAAGCCAAGAGCATCCTTCACAGTTTCCATTTAAATTATATTTGAGGGAAATCCCTTTTCCAAGTTCAGCATGACCCCATTGTGGTCTCTGACATGCCTTGCACCAAAATTTGATCATTCCTTCCAAAACTTGCAGTTCTGTGACTCTTAGCTGTTCAGTTGGTGGTTGAGCAAAATGGAGTTAACTAAAAGTTGATTGGGGCAAACAAGGTATGGATTACCCCGTTAAATATTTGTTTATAAGTCTTATAACATAAAACTCTAGCCTTATCTTGGGACTAATGGAAATAATATAGAAGAACCCAATTCTACCCAAGCACTGTATAATTATGGGTTTAGGAAGCTCTTGCCAAAGGTTGACATTTCAACCAGGAAGATTCAGGAGGGATAGGGAAATGGAGGGGGAAGGAAATCTCCGTGTATTGGTTTTGTTTTATTTTCTGTTTCCTGCAAAATGTGCTTCCAAAATGCCTGCTTAATAGTGAGTGGGTTCTGGAACGGAGAGGTGATGACTGGGTATACCACACACTTTAGTGTTGGGTATTTGGGGACGGGCGTTAGTACACAAACTGCCAATATCTTTGTAATATTACAGCCAATAGAGGAATATGGTGTGATCATGGCTTATAATTATGATTTATTGGTTAAACAATAAATTAAAAGTGGGGAAGCTTCCGACCTGGAATTGAACTGATTTTCTCCTTTACTGTGCTTCACTGTCTCAGGTCCATCTACTTTACAGGGCTATGAGAAATGAATGGAATAGCCTTATGTACACCAATCTGAACTCCCTGGAGAAAAAAGAAATCTATATAAATGCATAAAAACGTCTGTGGGTGATTAACATGCTGTCAGTTTTTAAAGCAATGTACCAAAATGCCATCATCTCATTCACCTGCTGTCCATTAAACCAGTGTCCAAGTGCACTTTGACAGAGGCTGGAAGTCTTCCAAGAGGCATCGCAAGATCTAATAATTACTTGCCCTTCAGTTATTCCTGAAGGCAACTCTTTTCAGCAGAGAGCCATACATTACTGATAAATACCTGGCGAGCTGTCACATTATATAGCCTTGAAGGGCTTTGGCAAGAGTATAGCTCCATCACTTAATGCGGGGATCCGCCTCCCTTGCAACTTTTAAGGAATTTAAAAATCAGAAGGTGAAAGAGGAAGGCCACTATTGGCAAGACTGATGGATGAATCCGGATGTAACTTGTTTCCTCACAGCCATATTATACGCTCCTTTTTTGAGATCAGTACATCTGTTGCCAAGCATCTTCTTGGCATCTTCTTCCTTCCTCTGCATGTCCCTTTATTTCAGGAAAGGGTTTGTGCAAGCCATCTTTAGAGTGTCTTTCCAATAATACAAAGGAATTGCAAAGGATCTACTCAAGCTTTGTGCTGTAGTAACTCCTTTCATAACCATTTGGCATTATTCTCGGCAGTTACCCTGTTTCAAATAGGTACACCTCTTTATTTTTAGCAGGGGGGGGTACAGTGGGGTGTGTTCCAATGCATAGAGATCTTGGCAAGCAGTCCCATTTTTACATGGCAGGCTTTTTAAAGGGGATGGGTTGACTTGACTCCAGTCCAATATAATTGTGAAGGGGTGTCTCAGGTACTCACAGTACTCATCAGGACTCATTTTTGACTCAAGTTGCAGGGAGCCAGTTACTCTAGACTCAATTCAAGTCAAGCCCCACAAAACTTTTCCCAACAATGTGGGAAACCATTAGTTATTTGAATTTCTCTATAAACTTCTTTGCACTTTTCATTGAAAAGGGATATTTAAATAATAATGTCCTGATCAGGTTTAATCTTTCCATGTTCTTTCCAATCTTAGGAAGGAAGCCTGTGGCCTTCAGAAAGCACAGTGTCGGGAAACGGCATAACAGAGGTAAGAAGGAAAGTTGAGTAGGAAAGAGTATCCCATTGATCGCTTGTTAGTTAGCACATGATGCTCAAGGGCCATATGCCGTTGTCATCAGGGGTCAGATGCTATGAGAGCAGCAGCAGAGGAAGTCCCTTCCACCATTAAGACCAAATACATTCATTTTTAGCATCTTTTAAATCTGTCAAAGTAGGCAAGATATATAAGTTCAAACCTGCTGAGGGCGGTTCAGCAGTGGAATGGATTGCCAAGGGAGGTGGTGGCCTCTCCCTCACTATCTATCTACAGTATTTATATACCGCTTTTCAACTGAAAAGTTCACAAAGCGGTTTACAAGAAAATGAAAAAAATTAATAGCTAATTAATAGCTAATGGGTCCCTGTCCCAAAAGGGCTCACAATCTAAAATGCAAAAAGAACACCAGCAGAAGCCACTAGAGCAGACATTGCTGGGGTGTGTAGAGCCTGTTACTCTTCCCCTGCTAAATAAAAGAGGAACACCCACTTAAAAGAGTGTCTCTGCCCAGTTAGCAGAGGATCTTCTGCCCTCGCTGGGGATCTTCAAGCAGAGTCTCGATGAGCACCTGTCGGGGATGCTCTAGGAGGATTTCCTGCTGCAGGCAGGGGGTTGGACTAGATGACCTACTAGGTCCTTTCCAACTCTAGGATTCTATGATTCTAAGTACATTAGTAGGCAACTTATATAAATAGGCAATAAACTATTTACACAAATCTAACACTCACATTTTTCAACTGAATTCAGTCTCCAAAATCAGGATGCACATTAGATTTAATGGTTAATTAGATATGAGTAAATATGGTATTTTGATTACACGTTTCGGGTGCACATTAGATTCGATGGCGCGTTAGATTCAGGTATATAAGTTAGTAGGGAAGATATATAAATAAAGTGGTACTTTGGTTTATAAACATAATTTGTTCTGGAAGCATTAAATCCAAAAAGCTTACATATCAAAGCAAATTTATTTATTTATTTATTTATTTATTTATTTATTTATTTATTTATTTATTTATTTATGGGATTTTTATCCTGCCTTTCTCAGCATGTCAATTCAAGACGGCTTATTTATTTATATATCTATTTCCCATAAGAAAAAATGAAAACTTACCCTACAATCCAGAGTAACTTCGGGAGCACATAAGAGACTTTACGTGCACTCATAGTTACTGCACCACCGAGTGAAAACCTATGGGAAATTCATATTGCAATCCAGAGCAAATTGTTCTTACACCAGAGCAAGGACTCCCCGTAGTTACTCTGGATTGTGCCCCAAGACAATTCATTCCACAACCCAAAAATATTAATATTCAAATGATTACAATATAATAAAGATATAATAGAAAATAATAAAGAAAATACAAAATATAAAGAAAAAATAATACAAATTAAGCCACAAAGGCTGCAATCCTAAACATGATTTCCTGGAAGTAAGACCAATTGAACAAAAAGGGGCTTACAACTAAGTAGACATGGTTAAGATTTTGTTCTTAGTCTCTCAGGTCTCTCAGCCTGCAATCTGTCCCCTTACACATGAGTGAGCCCCACTGATTTTAATAGGGCTTTCTTCAGAGTAGACATGCATTGGCTGGTCTCTCAGGAGAGGCAGCGCAGGTGCTGGTGGAGTGCCGAAACTGGCCGTATCCCAGCCAGGACTATTTTCCACTCGTTTATCAAGACTTTGCTTGTATATCAAGTTAAAATGTATTAGAAATATTTGCTTGTCTTGCAAAACACTCACAAACGAAGTTACTGTCAATCCAAGGTTTCACTGTATTTTAAGTATCTGAAAATGAGCCACCAAATTCTAAAGCCATGCCTTTCCACTCTCTTCCCTCCAGCAGCAGGTCTACACACCAAGACCCACAGACAGGCTAGCTGTTCCATCCTTCTTACAGAGAGACCGTTTCAACCGATTCCAGCCGACGTATCCTTACATGCAGCATGAAATTGACCTGCCACCAACCATCTCTCTGTCAGACGGAGAAGAGCCACCTCCTTACCAGGGCCCCTGCACGCTGCAGCTCCGGGACCCAGAGCAGCAAATGGAACTCAATCGGGAGTCTGTCCGAGCGCCTCCCAACAGAACCATCTTCGACAGTGACCTGATAGACAACTCGGTCTACGGAGGGCCTTGCCCTCCCAGCAGCAACTCGGGCATCAGCGCCACCTGTTATGGAAGCAATGGCAGGATGGAAGGACCACCCCCCACATACAATGAAGTCATAGGTCACTTCCCCGGCTCAACGTTTTACCAACACCAGCAGAATAACAGCGGGATGCCCTCGATACTGGAGGGCGGCCGGCTCCACCCTTCATCACAGATCAGTAGCCTCGAGAGCACAACAGCATGGAACAAAGATAAAGAGAAACATAAAGGGCACCCCTTTTAAAAAAAGAAAAGAATTGAATAAAACACTCTGCACTTCTTGTTGACGGGGGAAAAAGATATTGAGAGACGGGGAAGCAGTGCACAAAATTAAACACCCTTCTCCACCTCTATGTAGTATAAATATTTACATGTTATGTTTGGTCTGAATGCACACGCCAACAAAGCTTGCAGAAACATTTCTTTGTTGAGCTCTGTCTAGAAATTTTTTATATTTTTGTTTTTAAAAAATCTACAGCGGTCTTTCCTTTACTCCTCAGTAGCATAACTAGAGTGGGTGCAAAGCACTAAGTTTTGCAAGGACTTGAACACAATTTGCAATGGTCCTACCACTTCCGAGCTGTTTTTGCCAGCAAGAGCAAAACAGAGAGCAAAAATGGCTCTGAAGGGGAGGGGCCCCTTGCATGGTATGTCCAGGCTCCTGGAAAACTTAATTCTTCTCACCCCCTCTAGCTATGCCACCACCTCTCCCCCAACCTTTCCCACCCCCCGTTTTGTTTCTAGTTGAGCTGCGTGTGTGAACGCTACACACTTTGGGGTTTTCTTTTTGTTTGTTTCTTTCACTTAACTTTAAAGACAAAAATATTTGCACAAAAATGTTTGTTTAAAGATCTGCAATATATATATAAATATATAAATATATATTAAAAAATAAGAGAAACTGTATGTGTGGTGGGGAAGCAGGAGTATTTTTATATTAGAAGAGGCCTATTGAGAAAAAAGTTTTTTGTTTTTTTTCTGAACTAGTATAAGAACATGGCAATTTTTTTGAGAGCCATCTCAAAAAAAGCATGTATTACATTGTAAAAAAAATAGAAACAAAAAACATGAAAAAAACAAAAGCAGGGGTTTAGAGTTATTTATATAAATGTTGAAATTTTGCACTATTTTTTAATATAAATGTATCAGTGCTTGTGTTGGTCAAAAGCCTCTATCATGTCTACCAGAAAACTGTTAAGGGAAATATGTTGATGTGAAGACTGAATGGAGTCCTGGGGGAGGGATAGCCTTCAAGACTGAATAACAGATCAGTAAGAAAGTTCATGTAAGGACTGCATTTTCTTAAGCCACTTTTTTCCCAGAATCACAAGATTATGGCTGCAATCCTATCCACACCTTCCTGAGTGTAAGTCTCATTGATTACAATAAGACTTTCTTCTGAATAGGCATGCATAGGATTGGGCTCCAGGTCTTAAACCTGAGGTTTAACCTGACAAAAAGCTCCATGTCGGCAGCATAGCTAGATGGGGTGGAGCAGCTACTCTTGGAGGGAGTTTCATTGTGGTGAGCAAGGGTCCCTCCTCTTCATTGACATGCCAGGTTGGGGGAGCTCCCCATGCCTGGAATGGCTTTGAAGAAGAGGGGCACTTGAACCACTGCTCCACCCGCCCCTGACTATGCCACTTCTCTACACTGCATATGAGCACAGAGGCTTGACAACAGAAGGTGAATGCACTGCATCAGTTTTGAAGGGTGCACGGACACACATATATGGTCACATATGATGGTCACATTTCTCATTAAGAAAGGGAAGCATGGATCAGAAATCTACTTGTGTGCACCTTTCTTTCAAAGGGGAAAAAGGCTGTTTGTACAACCTGTACATTTGACATGATGCGGGTACAGTTTTTGCATTTGGATCTCTGTTTTCAAGCCTGTAAAGCCCTGCGAGCATGCCTTTCCAATGAAATTTTTTTGGCATTTGTTTAGCCATTTATGGATATTTGGGTGTACAACAAGAAGAATTTTAAAAAACCATAAATTTTGGATCTTGGTCCTACAAAGATCTGAGCAAAGCTCATGTCCTATGCATTTGAATATAATGTAACCTGATAGGAAGGAAAATTGGATTTTACCATCAAGTCCTGCTCCCCCCTACATTAGTACATTCCTTGGTTGTGGATCTCTTCAAGGAGTCTGCCTGAGTGTCTGACTACAGATCTTGATAGTACAGAGAGTGTAAAGGAAGTCGCACTTCTGATTTTCTCTTCATTTTCAGATAAAAGCTTGAAACAAATTTTAGCATTGTGCACTTATCTAATTTTCCCCAATCCAGCCCTTAAATGCATCTCTAGCTTTGCCAGTGGGTATTCCCCACTCACATTGGCGTTGGTGGTAGCGCTGTGCACAGACACTCCTAACAAATGCAGAAAGAAAACTTTCAAAATTGAAAGGGGAACCCAATTGAAGGGAATGGGAAACTGCCCCAGACCCTTGTCTACTTCAGAGCCCTTGGATTAGTTCTTTTGGCTTACAGGTCTTTGCAGAATCAAGCTCCTTAGAGGGCACCTGAATGACCCTCTTCTATGGCTACTGTTCCACTAATTTCAGGGGACCATAAAAACATAAGTACTCATTAAATCATCTTCTTTTAATGACTGGGTGATAGCTTCTAATTGTATTTTTTAATATCTAGCTAATTTGGTTCTCTTAATCAATTACAGTAATAAAAAATATACCTTCAAGATCCTATAAACCTATTTTTATAGATCAGTTTTTAAATTTTAATAAAGTCCTGGAACCCTAGTTTTGGGTAACTGCATTTTCCATAAGGTTTTAAATAAGCTTCATAAACCAAGGTTGGCTAAGTGGTGAAGGACAGGGCTCCTGCATCTTTAAAGATTTTGAATTTGGGAGGTGTTTCTGGCCTTGTGGCAGCAAAAATATTTGTACCTCTCTTCTGTACAGCTCTTAAAGGGACAGGGGATCTGTCCTCCTTTGCACTTACTATTCTGGATCTGCCAAAATTGTGACCCACCAAGCCAACCACAGTTCGCCTTGCTGTGTATTGTGGCTGGCCAATTTCTTTTGTAACATATGCCCAGAAAAAACATGTGGCTTAGCAAGGTCTGTGTAGGTCCACCATTTGGCCATGAGGATCACCACGCATGAAGCTTGTGTGAATCAGGGAAAGAAAGAGCATGCAGTCCTATAGTCAGGATGACTATATAGAATGGAGGGCAGAATGCATCTACCTTTAAGTATTGCGTAGAAGAGGGAATTGAGGCAGGTGCTTTTTAAACCTTCTATGATCTAGTTAAACCTGCCTCAATTCCTTCTCTATGCAATGTTTAAAGGTAGGGGAACTGTGTCTTCCATTCTATATGGTCACCTTGCCTATAGCAGTCTTTTGGATTTAATCCACCATTGTGTTCCACCTGCACATTGTAAGAAGGTGTCCAGCAAGCAGTGTTTGGTGAATTACCCCCCTATCGTGACTGCCTCTGGTTGTTAACTGTGTTGTATTTATTCTAGCTGAAGTGGCACTGGGGAAAAAGATAAATGGAAATGTGTCAACTCCTGTGATGTATTAAGGCTAAAGAGTCATGCTTAATGCTTTGGAGCAAACCCTTACCTCTTCTGAAGGTTGTCCTTCACCTGCAACTGTCACCATTTGCAGCATCTTGGTCTGTGTCAAGGTTCTGCCCTCTTTTCCCCTTTCAGACAAATCTACTCATGTCATGTATTTTTTTAAAGTGTGCATGCATGTGTCTCGCCCTCTCTTGTTTCATAAAGCATTTTGTCTTACAATGTTATTGTTTACATTTTTATATTGTGTAAAGATCTGATTGGTTGTTTTTTTAAACTTCATAGTGAATCTGTACGTGATCAAATGTGAGAGGCGTAAATTCTGGAGAGAGAGAGAGAGAGAGCGGAAGAAATAAAACATAAGGGAATGAAACCCCCCCTCTCTCTTACCTTGTGCATAGATTTTTAATCAATAGCTAAAGGTTGTCAACTTATCTGAAAAAAATAAATCTGGCCTAGTATGCTCTTGTGCCTTTAACCACAGCACACTGTTCAGATATTGGCGAGAGAAGCTTTATTGTGACATGGAGATATAGTAAATACTCCTGCCTGCTATAGACCATGGAGAACAGAGTGGGTTGTTAACCGTGATGGCTAAGTGGAACTTCCAGTCTCAAGGGCAGTATATCAGAATACCAATTGCTGAGAGAAAGAAAGGGGCTCTGCTTGCAAGCTTCCTATAGGCCACTCTCCTCAAGAACCTTTGCACTTTTACTCTGATCCAGTCTTGGATCATGGTCTTGGCTGCTTGCTGTTAAAGGCTGAGCTACAATGGCCAGTTGAGAAGTTGGCAACCTGTACAGCTACGCAATGCCACCTGCTGGAGAATGTAAGAGACCCTATTGGAGCAAGGAAGGGTTTGTGGAGGGAATTGTACTGAGTGACCCTGTTTTTACAAGGAGGTGTAATTTTGCTTTTTGCCAGATGCTAACTAGTAAAGTAACATAAATGAAAGATATAAAGGCAATAACTCTTGGTTTTTATGCGACTTTTCTATTACTTGGAGAAGAAAAAAAACAGCCCTAAAACAAACCTGAGAACAGTTTTGATGTTCTGATCATTTGGAATGCTATTTATATGTATTTTAAAGAGGACAATACTGATGTTGAAGTGATGAACTTGAAGTTTCCACCATTTTTAAAGGAAAATTTTGCTTTTCCCCTTCTCTTTTGCCTAGTGATAGATTCCTGACCTGTTTTTTAACAGTGTTGCAATTTGCCTTCCCTCCCTGCCAATAGCTTCTTGATAATAGCTTTACAACACCTACAAATGACAGACTTTTTAAAAAAGAGAACTAAAAGAAATGTCTAGCTTCTTATGAAAGGTACAAAGTCAATAAATTTCTAGAAGTTTTTTTAACATGTATCTTTCCTTTATGTAACATGTCTATTTAGTGCCTTATTAAATGAAACAGAAAACCTCCCTTTTTTTAAAAAAAGATAAATAAATAAAAAGTGGGGGAAATCCAATCATTGTTAGCGATAGGAATTTCCAGGGTGTGCTCACTTTCCCTTTTAGAGCCCTGGGTATCAGTTTCTCTAGTTACTTATTTAAAAGCGTGGGGGGCACCATGTCTCTGAACTGCCCTCAGCCCCTCTAGATCCAGTTTGACGTGCCTAGTTGCATAAGGTGCTCCCTCCCTGACTTTTGCCATCTGTTTTGTTGGACTGTTTGTAAGGTAACTTGAATATATTTTATGCACATATCCTACTCCAGTAGGTAGTAAACTGTGGTGGATATTGTAATCGAGAATACCAACCAAAAGACAAAACTGAAATATAATATCTGCTGCCCTCTTGAGCCAAAATGAGTGAACAGTGATGTTGGTGTTTGTTTTTATTGTTTGTTGTTATGATGATTTCTTTTTTCTTTTTTGTTCTGTGGTCTTACTAGTGTGTTTGCTACAAGGAAAAAAAAATGCTTACCTCAATAGGTTATAGGTGGAGTGTGCATCACATCTCTCAAAACTCTGCCATAGTTGCATGACAGCATCATTGCCCAGGACCAGAGGTTGCTAAAGTCACTGGAGTGCCTTGTCTGAGATGGGCTAATCTTCTACCATTGCTGACAGTGTTCCTAGCCCTGATCCTTTGCCTTTTAAACAGTAGGCTGGAATGTGGTAGTGAAGAAGGAAACATATCCTGGCAATGGGGAAAACTTCACCTGTTCTCATTTCTCCATGTCGGACCCGAGAAGATGCAGGGCCAGAAAAGAGGTGGCACCTTGGATTGGCAAAGCAAAACAAGATCAGAGTAAAATGTTTCAGATTTATTTATTAGTGGGAACCCAGCAAAAACTTCATTTATTTTTTCTCAGCCATTGGCAATTTCCCCCTATTTCCTGTGAGAGTGTCCATCAGCCTAGGTCAGCCCCAAATTTCATCCCCCAATTCAGCAAGTCAAATTTTGCCAATACCTATTTTGGCTTTGTGGCTCCTGCCAAGTACAGAATTGTTTTTGGCAAGCTCCACCATAGTCACATTAGGTGACTTCCTTCTAACACATGGTAATTTGGCTTGAAATGGATTTTTGCTTGATGCACTTCAAGTGACCAGACAAAAAAGCATGTTAACTAATTTCATTAGGATGCAGGGGAATGTATGTCAATTCCAAAGCTGTAGTTGTCATTCATATCAAGACTCACAGCCTGCAACCATTTCAGGCACATGCATGTATAATCTAAAGGATGGCTAATCCTTTGGTATGAGACCCATCCCCATTGAATACTGTTGCTACCTGTGTTTTTTTGGTTTGTTTTGTTTTTGCAGGGCTCCTATGTCTTTAAATGTTGGTAAAAGGCAAAAATTGAACAACCAAATTTTTCCCCATCATAGTCCATACAGCCCAAGAAAAAACTGTACCTGTTGGATTTCTGCCAGTCATGATGTTATTACAGGCAGAGGACTCCTGCTAGGGGAAAAATATATCCCTTAATAGGAATTCTGACACTGGTCTAGACTGATCAATGAGTTTGTCTGCAGTTGGAAATTCCTATTGAGAGAAGATTTTCACATTTAAGCCTAAATGTTTGCAAAGTTATAAGATTTTTCTACCATTTTAACTAATGCTGCAAAACAATTTTCCAGTGAGATCCACAAGATACATAATTAGGTTTTTCTGCCAGTGATGTCCGACCAATTTCAAAGAGGCCAAGTGTACTATTTCTCAAAGGCAGTACTGATCGTATTGAGTTCAAAACTGCAGATCTGGCCCTACCAAGTCCCGTTTTTTCAGAAACTGTGTTTAAGATTCCTATGTACATTTATCACCAACATGTCCATCTCTATTCGTTTGGTACATACCAGGCAGCATTCCATCCTATATGAATTATAATTCCATCATTTCCCCCTTAATGAGGTCGTGAAAGGGACTTGCACTGTCGAGGTGCAACTAAACCAAATGAAACACCATTGATGCAACTCCATTGAAACTTTATGTCCCAACTCAAGGAGGAAGCAAGAAAACCCTATATGAAGAAGAAATGTTTTTAAAACCAGCACTAAGGCATCATCTATATTTAGCAACCTCCTGTGCCCATCTGCCTATTTGTTAGAAGTTATCCAGAGTTGGGGTAGCTTTAAAAAACAAAAGCAAATAGGCATATTACGTTCAGGGTCTCTTTTGTGTTCTAGCTTACAGCAGAAGAAGGAGCACCAATTTTTATTTTAAAAAGTTAATGTATTGGAGCGTAATTGCAGTTGTGAAGATAATGGTAAGAAAGATAGCCTTGAACTGGTTCTTCCAACCATACAAAGTTTTCACAATCCTTGCTTTCAACCGCTGTAAGAGTTGGGTTTCAATATCCGATCCACTTTTCACTTAAGAATAAGTTGCAGAACAGTTGATCATAAGCAAGAGATATGGTAAGCAAAAAAAAAAATCAATATAATTCTTGATGACAGCCGTTTAAAAAAAAATAGTACATTGGGATTTCTCTTTTAAAAATTGCACTATACTGCTCTCTTCTAATGAAAGACATGACCCCACCATTTCCTCTACCAGAGTTGAAGAAGCCAGATGTGTAGCTTAAAACATACTAACCATGAGCAGATTGAATTTGTATCCTCTTGTACAAAAAGGTTGGGAATTAAAAAAAACCCCAGTTTTCCATACAACCATGCTTTCACATGTTTGCTGTAATATAAGAGCTCATGAAGTCCTAATTTGCTTGCCTTATAGTCACACTTCATTGTATTTTAATATTTTCTTCAATTTCCAGTTGCATTGCTTTTTGGCTTTGGAGTTTGTTATAGGGAGTCCTGTATCCTGAATTATTATTTTATGTTCACATAAAAAAGTATGTAAATGATAGACAGCACATGCAATGCAGTACTTACATATATTTTGCTGTTTTTAGTATGAATATGTACTCTGATGCCAACTTCCACAACTCTGTTGTAAACCGCTTCTTGTGTAACAGTAACCGATTAGTGGCAATGATATGTCATTCTATTCTTTAAAAAGCTGCAATACTTAAAACAATAAATTTTACAATACTTTGGATTGCTTGCCTTTACCGTTTTGCTTTGTTTTGACCCCAATGTTTCCTGTCTCAGAAATGCAACGCCCAACTTTTGACCGAGGGAAAAGAAAGTCCTCCAACTTTTGCTTTCTGCATTTTGTGGTCATCAGCCAAGCATTTTCAGTGGGCTACAATTAACTATTTATGATGGACTCTTGTGATATATATATATATATTTTTCCTTCAAGAAAGCTGTAATCCACTCCTGGTATATCTGCATGCTAGGTTTGTGTGTATGCAAATGAAGTATTGTTTTATTTTGACAAAAAGAAGCATTCCTGAGTTGCGTTATTGCACCAATCTATTCAAAATGTTGCAATCCTGCCTTTCGGATGAGAGAATCTTTGACGGCCAGGAATTCTTAACGTGAACAACTGTTGACAGTGAACTGTTTCAGATTGACTGAAGTTCTAAGCACAGATCACTTGAGAGTCTCCCTCTCTTTCTCTTTTTTTCCTTGCTGAAGCTGTGGTCAAATTGCAGTGATCACATTAAAATTATGATTGAAAAACTCACCTGTTTGTAGGGTTCTTTTTTGAATGTCTTTTTTTAGGGGGGGGATTGGGGTTCGAAAGCGTAAAACATGATGTGGAATTGACATGGCTTCCAAAACTACTGGTGGTACTCTGGTTTCCACTCATCTGACTCACCACTGGTGGAGCCTACAAGTTGATGCTGGTAGGCTCCACCTACCAGCATTTAAAAGTTTGTATGCTGGCGCCTACCTCTGGTGGACTACAGTGGAGCCTACCAGCATCAACTTTTAAATGTTTTGTAAAAAGGGAACTCACTAAAATCTCATTTCCTACCTTTTCACTCTTAAATGATTATAATTTCTTCCATTAGATTAATTGCCCTATCTAGTAGCTGAATCCAGTATAGTGTTTATACCAATGCATTCTGGTGCAACAATGGAGGTGCAAGAAACCTGGAAGTGGGACTTTAAAGCTCTTCCACTGATTTGGTATCCACTGATTTTTTTATCCACTAGGAGTTTTTGGAATGGAAACCCAGTTGATAATGAGACCTAGGGCGCAATCCACGGTAACTACGGGCAGTCCCTGCTCTGATGTAAGAACAATTTACTCTGGATTGCAATATGAATTTCCCATAATTTTTCACTAGGTGGTGCCATAACTACGTTGACGTAAATGTCTCTTATGTGCTCCCGTAGTTACTCTGGATTGTAGGGCTAGACTGCAAACCTAAAGAGACTTTCCTGGAAGTAAGACCCATTGAACATAATTGAGTAGACACAATTGAGTAGACATGGTTAGGATGGTTAGATATCCAATCTATAATTGCCATTTGCTTAATTGGGTAGCATTGGGAAGGGAATGATATACTGTTAGTACTACTGCATGTGTTCCAATGCAGCATGTAAGCAGCCCCTCCAAGTCTCCATCAAAGCCATTCTGGTCATGAATTCTTAACAAGAAGCCCAAAAACTAAGAGTCCTATAAAATAAAAAAGGACAATTATGTGCAATTTGCAAAAAGTGACTATGAGCACAATATCTACTCAAAAGTAAGTCCCATTGTGTTCAATGGGTCTTACTCCCAGGAAAGTGTCTTTAGGATTGCAGCAATAGTCAGTTGAGCCCAGATAGGTAAAATATTCAAAAATACAAGTTTATTAAAAGGGTTTAAAGCAGTGATTTTCAATCTTTTTCATCTCATGGCACACTTAAAAGGCACTGAAATTGGCAAGGCACCCCATCATTTGTTTTTACCATTGACAAGGCATACCAGACTGTTCAAATTCCCCAATTTTCCTATTAATGAATGTCAATCTCCAAATTCCCGCAGCACACCTGACGGCTATCCTCGGCACACCAGTGTGCCACAGTACACTGGTTGAAAATCACTGGTTTAAAGTGTCAAAACTACAGCAGGAAAGAGAACAAATCCAAAAACATGAAACATGAAGTGGGGGGAAAGAGAAAGGTAGGAAAGGATTTAAAAATACAAGCAACAACTAAAACCTGATGAGACTTCTCTGGGTCATTTTTGTATCAGATTTGCTCATAGTGCTCCAGATCTTTCCACCCTAGCAAGACAACCCCCTCTGAAACATCTGAAGCATCCTCATGGTTGAAAGACTGGGACAAAGAGTGGTGTGTGAGAGACTTATCAACTTTCTATCAGCTCTCATTTTTTTGCACGAGATTTGTGTGTGGCTTGACATCACTTAAACTCCTTGAACTTCTTTGTCTGAGAATCAAGCGGGCTTCATGGTTCAATAAATCATGTATCATGTTCTTTGTTTACCAATCAAAGATGCTCAACCAATAAACAATAGAAATGGTACTTCCTATACCAGGAACCAGGCAAACCCAGGATTAAAATATAACCAATTTTATTAAAGATTAATCTAAAGGATTACACAGAAAAGCCAAATAACAACAAATTAGTAGTTGCAATAGTAATAGTTTATTTGCTTAACTTTAAGTCATTGCAAAATAAAAGGCAAGACAGTGCCGTAATTCAAATTGAAATAGTGGGATGCAAAAGTTAAAACAGATTTGGGGTGAAATTTTTTCTCGTGGCCAGCAGGTGGCATTTTCACTACCAATATGCCACAGTTGCAATTATAATTGGGCATAAAAAATATGATTTACCTTTTTTCATTTTTATTTTAGAATTTTTTTTTAATTTTCTTTGTAAACCACTTTGTGAACTTCATTGGCATCCTTCAGTCTCATTGGCGTCCTTCAGTTATACCTTCAGTATAACATAGGGTGATACGCATATGGTATCGTTCTCAGAAGCAGAGGTCCTAAAACAGCGTCTTTTATGACTAAACAGGCCAATTCGAGAGTGGCAACCCCTTCCACACTGAGGGCAGATACAGTCAGTCCCCTGCCCAGCCCCCAGATTTCGCTGTTTCCGGAACTGCTTCTTTGTCTCAGCCTGCCGAATGAGTGTCTCTTCAAATTGAAGAAGGCCATGCTGCGTCTTTGGCCTCCACGCTGAATGATTAGAGGTCAGGGTTTCCCAGTTGTTGATGTCCATTCCCATGGCCTTTAGATCCCTCTTGCAGATGTCCTTGTATCGCAGCTGTGGTCTCCCTCTAGGGCGCTTTCCCTGTGCTAATTCTCCATACAGGAGGTCTTTTGGAATCCGACCATCGGCCATTCTCACAACATGTCCAAGCCAGCGTAGACGTCGCTGTTTCAGAAGCTTGTACATGCTAGGGATACCAGCACATTCTAAGACTGCACCATTTGAAACTTTGTCATGCCAAGTGATGCTAAGAATATGTCAGAGACAGCGCATATGAAATGTGTTCAGCTTTCTCTCCTGCCGCCCATGAAGGGGCCAAGACTCACTGCAGTACAAGAGTGTGCTCAGGATGCAGGCTCTATAGACCTGGATCTTTGTATTTTCCGTCAGCTTCTTATTAAGCCATACTCTCTTTATGAACTTAAATGGTATATTAATGGGAACTTAAATGGTATATTAATACTGTAGATAGATAGATAGATAGATAGATAGATAGATAGATAGATAGATAGATAGATAGATAGATAGATAGATAGATAGATAGATAGATGGATGGATGGATGGATGGATGGATGGATGGATGGATTGCAACATCTTCAGGTCTTGGCACTGACTGCTCCTGAGTGGGTGCTTCCCCTGGAAGATCATGGTGTAGGCTTTGCGGCAACTGAAATGAAACCCACTCTCTTTGTGTGGGCTGAGGTTTTTAACATTTAGTGATAATGATGTCACCCATCTACCTGTCTGAAGACATCTTCCCTCTTCTGGAGGTGGACTGGTGGGAACACCAGTCAATCAACCAGACTACGTTACTCTGGCAGGAATTCTGACTCAAAAGACAGGAGATAAATTTTCTGCTGTCTAAGAGCACAATCCAAAGAATGATTTGAGCTGGTGCAGGAACCCCTTGCAAGTCACATTTGCACTGACTTGGAAGTCAGCTGAACCAGTGTGGAGGCCTTTTGCCAACAAGGGGCCTTTTGCCCCTGCAGTCTGGATCCACCCCTTCCTGCCTGTGCTATGCACTCTTGAGTCATTGGAAAATGGTTTATGGTGCTTTCATAACAACTGGCAATAGTGCAGCAAAGATATACTGTGCCCAGTGGCGTAGCTAGAATAGTTGCCGAAAAAGTGCATGAAAAAGTACCTTCTAGATTAGAACAAGTATTCTTAACTGCTGGTATCCAGTTAAGTGTTGATATGAAGTTAACCTTCATATTCCCTGAAGGTTTGGTACTTAATCGCAGACAACTGGAAAAATAATTGTGTTAGATTCAATTATTAATTAACACCATTATGGATCTGGATTGAGGCACTTTGTTTCTAGCTATCCACATGTACAGAAAAGTTATTGACATTTTTTTGTAGTCATACTGGAGATGCTGATGATGCCATATGACTAGTAATGGTCATGGGACTAGTGATGATGATTTCAAGTGTGGAGAAAGGGGTGTGGGGACATAATTGGCGGTCCGTAATTGTACAACAGCTAAGAATCCCTGATCTAGAACAAGGTTGCCAATATTGTTCCCTTCAAAGAAAAAAATTGATTCTTTTGATTCCCTGAGAAAAATTTTATTCCAAGCATGCTGTACTTTTATGACAACTGGTGCCCTTCATATCAGTAATTGTTTAACATTTTATTCCCTTTATGTATATTCCATTTTTTGGTGCTGTTTCCTGCTTCTGATCATTCACCTCCAGCTGTGGGTGGCGCAAGTGGCTAAGACACTGTGCTTGTTAGCCAACAGGCCAGGGTTCGGGACCCGGGTCGGTCCCACAAGACAGGGTGAGCTCCTGTCCTTAGCCCAGCTCTGCAACACAGCTGGATCCAATCGTATTGGCTCTGCCTTTCCATTGGACTAATTCAGTGGTGTGGAGAGGGGGGATTTGCTCCTTGGGTAACAGCCTATCCTCCATAACAATCCAACCCAGGCTTTCTTGCTTCGCATGCAGCGTATGCAGCGCCAAGCACGATACCATTATCTTTCAAGACTGATGGAGGCCTGTTTTTTTTTAGTTTGTTCCCCTTCCCCACCTGGAATGGCTCCAAGGGGGAGGAGCTGCTTTCATGTCGAGGTGAGGTTCCCTGTAAAACCAAGTGCTGTGCACCCCTCCAGCTATGCCACTGCCT
The DNA here is from genome assembly GCA_030015325.1 of Cryptoblepharus egeriae. Classification (NCBI taxonomy): domain Eukaryota; kingdom Metazoa; phylum Chordata; class Lepidosauria; order Squamata; family Scincidae; genus Cryptoblepharus; species Cryptoblepharus egeriae. The sequence goes on along the minus strand of JAREYC010000003.1, from coordinate 178,583,625 downwards.
TACAGACATGAGTGCCAGTGATGGGCTTCAAATAAATTAACAACCGGTTCTCTGCCCATCTGGCAGCCACTTTTAAATGGATATTTTTAAACTTTATATGTCCTATCTCTCGTTAACAACCGGTTCTATAGAGTAGGTGCGAACCTGCTGGAGCCCACCACTGATGAGTGCTTGCACTAGTACTGAGCTGAGCCTTCTGATGGGTATGGTAATTCCTGCCAATACAGCTTCCCTTGGTGTGCTGTGCAGTTGTTGTGTGTTTAAAGAGGGTCTGGGTGGGGGGTGTTGTTGGGGGGGGGGTTGTCGGGGCTGGTCTCTGGATGTCTTATGAATTTCGTTGTATGTCTATACAATGACAATAAATTATTATTATTATTATTATTATTATTATTATTATTATTATTATTATTATTATTATTATTATTATTATCCACGAGGATTCCATTCTGGAACTTTCCGTGGATTAAAAAAAATCCACATATAACAAAAACAATAGAAAAATACACTTAAAAATCCATATCCAGACTTCTTGCTCCAAAGGGAGTAAGGTTGAGCCTTAAAATCTGCAGGGGTTTGACTCAGGGGCACCCTACTGATATAAAAAATACATTAAATACAATCAGTTAAAAAAATAAAGGTGTATCCCTTTAAAAAGGTAAAGGTAAGGCGTCCCCGCAGGTTGCCTTACTGGTCATGACCAACTCTAAGGTGTCGTGCTCATCCCCCGTTTCTAAGTCCAAGAGCTCTAAGCTCTGTGTTCCAGTGGCTCTGTATAACAGCAGGACATTATACAGCAATGAGAAGATGAAAAATTTTATATCCTAGTAATAAACTAGGATATTATTGCTGCATTATTATTATTAATAATAATAATTATTATTGCTGCAGATCAAGCCCTTGCTGAAGGCACAACAGGCAAGGTAACTGTAGACCTCAGCAGAGCAGGATTATAAGCAGGGCAACCAAGCAGGGAGAAAGGGTGCCAAGGATTTCAGTTCTTCTTAACATTAGAAATCCTCCGGAACCTGGAAGGAAACAAACTGGTTTTCATGTCCTTCGATATGGCACAAATGCCTACAGATTTATCGATCAGTTTAAATTCATGCAAATACTGTTGCAAAGGTTGTACAAGGTTGTGAAGAAGATATGTATATTTTATTTTTGATCCATTAGGGTTTCCACGCCTTTTGGCAGGAGAGCCACATGATCTCTCCGACACTGTGTCAGAGGTAAAAAAAATTATTTAAATGTCAAATTTGAATAAATTTACACATAAGCTTGTATTAGAGACATTGCAAGGCTTGACTGCAGGCTGGATGGAGGGGTCTTTGGTGAGGGCCAAAGACACTTTGAGGGCCACATTCGGCCCCAGAGCTAGGTTTGGAGACTCCTGCATTAGATGAAATGCTATCGTGGAATGTAACTGCATTTGGGGAAATGTTACTCATCTGTGATTTTTTCACAGGCTACTATGTATAAAATTTTGGTTCTGGAGATGGCAACATTCACTGTAAATATAAATCTGTGCTGTGACTGACCAATGTTTGGTTCTGGTAATTACCAATTAGGCAGGAGAATATATTTCCAGAAAGATTTGCCACACTTGCTGATACTGTAGAAGAGGGTGAAGTTGGTGGCACTTCCTGACACTTGCTCTTGTTTCTGGTAAACTTGCAGGACACTTTAAATATGCATGAGGTTTTCTTCCCCGCGCCAGTTGGCACTCCCTGGAAGGCTGGAAAGTATATACTTTTGACTTGAAACAGCTTTACTTCAGTCTCCTGACTCTTGTTTAGAATTTCCTTTTGGTCTTTTTGATAGTTTTGCTGTCTCGACTTCTAAGGAACCCAAAAACGCATGCCTCGGCTGTTGTCGGGCAGAGTTTCCAATTCTGTAGCTTTCTCCCCAGGCCCAGGCTTAATCCTTGTTTCCGCAGCTTCTTGACACACATCTCTCTCTCTTCTCTCTCTCTCTCTCTCTCTCTCTCTCTCTCTCTCTCTCTCTCACTGCACAGCTGTCTTTGCTTGCATTTAATCACCTCTTATTCCTAGAGGCATCCCAGCTTCAGGCAATGGGGAAAGAAGTTTTTGCTATCCAGCTTTAAGAAGCTGTTCACTGACTCTTCCGCTTGCATGGCCTACTTCACAGATTTGGAGCTCAAATCTAACTCTTTTTTTTTCCCCTAAAGGAAAAGGCACTTGCCATTTTTACTTGAAAAGAAGCCTGGTAAATTCTTTTTTTATAGATAGTTTTTATTCATTTTTTAAGAAAGATAAAAACAAGAAGAAGTAAAAGAAAAATAGAACAAAAATAATCTTGAAAGTTACATGGCATGCGCAGAATTCCAAATGTCTTAAGTCTAATATCAATTTCTACTACAAAGAAAACTATATTAAACAATCATCTTATTGAACAATTCCAACAAACCTTGGGAAAAAAACAAGGTAAGAGTTATGTATCTATACATGAGATCCATAATTCATTTGACTCATCATCCCTTTCTTGCCAAGAGTCCATGAATGGTTTCCAATTGTCCATGAAAGTATTTTTTCTTAAGAAAATTGGTAAGTTTGCCCATTCAGCAAGAGGAAAATCCTATAGGGTTTGCTGTCTTGCATCCTGGACTCAAGATGGAGACATTTACAATCCCCCAATTATTATTATTATATTCCCAAAGTGTTCCTGAGAAGGGGGTACAATGCTAAGTGTTTTTGGTCTCCTGGCTGCAGGTGTCAAGCAACCCCAACTCTTCACAAAGCCAGTCAGAAGAAGTGAGAGCCAGGATGGTGTATAGTGAGAGGTGCACTGAAACCTGGAAACTTCAGGTTCAAATCCTCCCTCAGTCATGAAGCTTCCTGCGTGACCTTTGGCCAGCCACTATGTCTACCTACCTCACAGGGTTGTTGTGAGGACAAAAGAATAACAGCTTTATATGCTGCCTTGGGGATGTTGCATAGAAAAGGTAAAAAAATGCAGAAGAAACTAACAGGATGGGGTCGGGGAACATAAGGTAGCCAAATGTCCTCTTTTTTCAGGACATGTTTCCCAGCCTTGAGTCCTGGGGAAAATATTTACTGTCTTCCATTTCCTTGTAAGCAGGCACCATGTAAACTTGTTAAATTAAAACTATTATGTGTAATAGTTTTAAATTTAATAAGTAATATAGTGTTTAAATTAACCACATGAAATCATTATATATGAATATTTTTAGCTTTTATGTTGTCATGTCTGATATTTTTCTTGAATGTCCTACATTTTGGGAGGACCTAGTCCACTTGTGTGGGTCATAGAATCATAGAATCATGGAAGGGACCTAGTAGGTCATCTAGTCCAACCCCTGCCTGCAGCAGGAAATCCCCCTAGAGCATCCCCGACAGGTGCTCGTCTTTGACATATGTCTTTGACATATGGCCATCCATATAGCTCTCTTGCCTCCTGCTGCAATAGTGTTTTTAACCCTATTAACTCTGGGTTAAACCTATTAACCATAGATAGGGTCCAGTTTGATCCAGTGGACCATGCCCCTATATGTGCTAACTATGTGATGCATCCTGGCTTTCAGGGAAATGGAGATGCACCCAGGGCCATCTGCTGAACTGGAAGTTGGACAATGCGAAATCAAGGGAACAGACCAATCTGAGTAATGAGAATTGCTTCTGAGTAAACCATGCATTGTAACTTAGGATGCTGAGGTCTCACAAGAGCCTCTGTCAGTTACAAAATTCTAAAATACGGGAAATGGGCAAAAATGGGAGAAATATTATTAAAAATCACAGATAGTCTACATACATACACACCCCGCAAAAAAATATACAGTAATACCAAAAGGGGCCCCAACTCTTCAGAGCCATGGTGGTGGGAGCAAAATGGAGGCATTCATCTCCCTACATACTCCTCTCTTTTAGTCCCACTCCCTACAATAGCTCCAAAGGGAATGGGCGTCTCACACATAGCAGTGAGTGAGGCTCCCCACAAAACTTTTGCACCCCCTTTTAACTGCTCCACTGAGTAGCATACAGACAGAAAGCAGAAGTACTTTATTAAACCTTACATCGTTAAGGCATTTCCTGTGGTTAGATTTGGTCGTGGCTACAGACCAAGATGAGTTTTGATAAGGCAAATAAATGGAAGGTAGTACTTTTAATTACTATTAGCTGTGATAGCTAAATGGTATATCCAGATTCAAACACAATCCGTCTCTGAATGCTGGAGAAATAATGGGAAAGGGCTATTTGTTTTCATACTCTGCTTGTGGTCTTCCAGACAAGCTACTGGATGAAAAGGTCCAGCAGGGCTCTTCTGACATTTTTAATCAATATACCAGATCTCATGTGCTCTCAGTGTTGATGTATGTGCAATGGAAAACAATGCTTTGAAAACTTCTTTTTTTTCCCATGTGGCCGATAACATTTTCCCGGTGCATCTGTGATGTTCTGCTCTGGGACAGAACCGAGATGTTCAGCCCCTGTTACACAATTGGTAGAAAGTGCCACAGACGGGGTCGCTTCCTTCTCTCACATCCGTCTGAATGTCACTCTAATTTTGCCCTTCCTCCATCGCTGACACAGAACTTACGCTCTCTGTTGGCAGAAACACATCGATTCTGTCACTTGGGACAAGGAGCATCATCCTTTTTCTGACGGTGTAAACATGTTTTGTCCCCTGCAGGGACCAAAACTCTTCTGCGGTTGGACTTGACTAATAATGTGACTTGCAACCGAAGGATTTTCTTTTAAGGCAAATCCGCAGGGATGCTGCGCAAGGAGAATTGAGTCCGAGGCCCTCTTTTATCAAGGCTTCTTTGCTCACCTCAGCACAAGTACAGACAATCTGAGGGAAATCCTTGGGCCTCAGGAGAAACTCTCGTTAATCATGACCAAACAATAGAAATACTGCCTTGAGAAGGAAGGAGCGCTGGAGAAAATTTCTAGCCACTGGGACGAAAAGGTCCAGGCTGAATAAGCACTCTTTGATGTGGGGATAATTGGCCTGCATACATCCTGAATGCACCATTTGGCCTTTACATGCGCCATGTGTGAATTCTGTTCCTATGAGCTTGAGAAGTGTCCACAGGACATTTGGATTTGCTTCTTACAGAATGATTTAAGGTTATCGGTTTGACTCCATCCCTTTATTTCTTCAAAAATTTACTAAGGGTGCAATCCTAACCAATTTAGGCTAGCATAATTCACCTGGCACATCTTCCCGTGGTGATGTGGAGAGGTTGGTGGATGCCCATAGGAGTGGGGCAGAAATGCCTTACAACACTTTTATGACACCCCCATGTCGGCCAAGGACTTATGCCAGGTCTTATGGAAGTTAAGATTGTAGCCTAAGGTTTCCATAGTGAGAAGATGTGATTGCAAACTTTTCCTGATGTAAGGCTTGTCTGTCACTCCTGATCTCCCCTTGCAATGGACAGTTGCAGAGAGTGCTGGGTGTACTTCAGGTTGCACTCTCAATTCGGCCTGGGCTACAGCAAGACCAGTCAGGACTGGCCATTGCTCTTTGTGATGAGAGTGTGAGCCCCCAAATCACTGTGTGGAATTTAATCAGGGGTCCATTGGAATGCAACACTGTTCTGAGGCAGACCTGAAGATTCTTGGCTCCAGGCTGTATATAATCTATATCGATTGTGTTCCAATTATGTACATTTCCCACATCTATCTGGTAGTTGACCTTGAAGGTACCTTCTGTTGTTTGAAGGTGACCTTGATGACCTTGAAGGTGCCTTCTATTGCTGTGATTCTAAGATTACTGAACCTCATTTGCCATTTTGTTGGAGAGGTTCTTTTGAAGCTCTTCATATCCCAATGATGTTATCATCATCCATAATAATGTGTATAATCCACATAAATTTCCTGGCAGCTTGCCCTGCCAGCCGTGACTGGCTGCAGGTTGCCCTGCTGCCTGATTCAGCCAGCAGCCACAGCTGTTGGGTGCGGCGCTCATCCCTGATTCAAGCTGTGAACCAGCAATGTCCAAAGACATCTCTGTGTGGTCACGTGGCCAGCATAATTGCATGGAACGCTGTTTACCGTCCCACCTAATCCACATGTATGTCTTTGAATACAAAATGTATTGTGTTATAGTTTAGAAGTTAAAGGGTGCAATCCTAAACAATTTAGGCCAGCACAAATTGCCCATTCTTGTAGCAATGTGGGGAGGCCAGTGCATATATGTGCACTAACCTGACCCCCCAGGAGTGGCTCAGCAGTTCTTTAGATCACTTTTGCAATACCCGCAGGCCAGCAGGAGATTTGTGCCAGGACTTATGCTGGCACAACTGGGGTTTAAGATTGCAGTCAGTGTGTATTGGATTAGTTCTGTCAGCTTTCTATTTGCTGGGGAAAGTTTTGATACTTGTGTATTAAAAGTTTTGATACTTGGTGTGAGGGACTCAGCATCTGTAAATATATAATGATGCCTTCGTACTAATGCACATTGCCCGAGAATTGATTCTTAACAAGAAAAATAAATCACTATAGTGAGTTTTGGAGGGCAGTCAGCATGCACCTCCTGGGAATATTTGTCCTTTTCAAATGCAGGGAACCTGGACATAAGGCAATTGAATTGATGTGGCATTGGTAGATTGGATTTGATTAAGCCTGCCTCACAGAAGTGGGGAAGTGGGCCCTTGAAGCATGGATATACTGGACAATTCTAAGGCAAAAATCAGGCTACTCTGTTAGCAGACTAAATCCAGTGCTCCAGTGATGGGGTTTACAAGCCACATTCTGGAAAAAGAAATGGTTTCTTGCAAAGGGTTTCTCAGTGACAATGTTACAAGAAAGTAATAATTTCCTAAAAGACAGCTTGCCTGTCCTGAAGCAGTAAATTCTTGATGTTTGTTGCTGCAGATAGGTTTGCCATAATTCTCTTCCATAAAACCAGAAAGATTTGCCAGTAAGTGAACACAATCCCATTTGCCAGTCCCATTTGCCATTTATGTGAACACAATCCCCCCAAACAACTGTTCCTGTTTTGGGGGACATATGGCAACCCTAGCTGCAGGATAATGTTGAATGAGTGATTCATGCTGGATTACATGCCGCAACACCGAAGCACAACAAAATTGTACCCCATTACACAGCCCCACCTTTGACATTTGTGCCATGTATTTGAAAATCTATACCTTTTCCCTCTCCTTGTGTGTGGGATGTTGTGTCCAGAGCCTATGTGCAATCATGGGCTGTTCTGAGCCCCTACTGCATGCTCAGCTGTAGGCACATAGGGCTCTCTGAGTTTAAAAGCAGAGTTCCTGTGCATAGAGCTGCCTTTTCTAACACTCGCTGTGTGTCTACAGATGTTCAAATGAACACATATACACTGGGGATAGTGCCTGCAGCTGTGACGCACACACTCTCCATGCATTAATTGAACATGCAAAGAATGTGTAGGCTTATTATGACATTTTTTCCCCTAAGAGACATTTCACACATTACACTGTAACAAATACAGGTCTGCCATGAGCAGACATGCAGAAAGGAGTAGGGGGGAAACGTCACGAGCCTACACATGTTCCATTAATGCACAGGAAGACTGCAAATCCCAGCTTTGTAGCCAGAATTCCTTAAACATGTCAAGTTGTCAAGTTTTTCCCAATATCCCTGTTGCATATAGGATTGTTTACCTTATGTGATGGTGCTGTTATGATGCCCCTGCTTCACATCTTTGACTCTTGCTGGTGCAGGTGTGGGCAAATACCCAATCCAATGACATCATGACACAAAGTACTTGACAATTAGGACATCCTACTGTGAGAAATGTTGTCCTGTAGTGAGTTAACCTGACCCACTTGCCACAACATACTTGGAATGGTTTTGTGGCCTTCCACAAATTACCTATTACCCCATAGTTATTTAATCCCTTTCTTCTGCAGTTCTTGGAAGGAAGGCCATATACTGACAACCTATGGGGTATTTCATACCTTCTAGAACCTGATTTAGGCTGCAATTCTAACCACACTTTCCTGAGAGTAAACACTATTGAACACAATGGGACTCACTTCTGAATAGACGTGCTTAGGATTGCACTGTTAGCCTCATTTTGCTCCTGATCTGGATTGGATTTTATGTTATGTATTCATACTAAGCTCAATTAGAAATGAAATTATGTGTTAATTGTAAACATTTCTCAAAAATTAATGTTTCTGAACTAATGTTTCTTCTCCCAACTGATGTCTGTAGAAACTAATGACTTGACTTAAGTGAATTTCCAAAAACAGGAGAGACACATGTTCAAAATTGCCTGTGGATAACTGCAAATCCTTCTTTTCCAGACACATAATAATTGAAATGGGAGATGGACAGGTTAACATTACATGATAATCATTGTGTTGCCTGGTGGATTTTTGATGGAGCAGGGAATTCTAGCGCTATAGCAATAGAAGCTCTTGGCTATAAGAGATAGCTTGTGTCACTCAAACACATGATGTACTTTATCCTTAGTTTTTGTACTTGGTTTTTATATTATGGGCTATGGGTGGCGCGAGTGGTTAAGACACTGTGCCTGTTAACAAGCAGACCAGGGTTCGAGACCCGGGTCAGCCCCACAAGACAGGGTGAGCTCCTGTCCTTAGCCTAGCTCTGCGACGCAAGCTGGATCCAATTGTATTGGCTCAGCCTTTCCATTGGACTAATTCAGTGGCGTGGAGAGGGGGGATTTGCTGCTTGGGTAACAGCCTATCCTCCATAACAATCTAATCCAGGCTTTTGTGCTTCGCATGCAGCGTATGCAGCGCCGAGCATGATACCATAGTCTTTCAAGACTGACGGAGGCCTGCTTTTTGTACTTGAAATATTAAGATTCTTACTGCAGCAGAAGTGCTTCTCTCTCCTTACTTATACCACCTATGCAACAACTTGTGAGCTGGTGGCTTTTCTGAGTATTGTGAAAAGTATTGAGGTGAGCATTTAAGGTTGATGCCAATCTGGCAGATGGGATGCTCACATAAACTGGTACGTTCTATCAGTAGCATCCTAGATTTGTGAAAAGAGAGCCATTGTGGGCTGGGAGGCCCAGGGCAGATGGACATTGTTGTGAGAACTGCACAGCCTACCTGCTTCCATGTAGATCTGGCTCAAAAGCTACATTTGAAAAAAAAAAACCTATTTTTTGTTTTTTAATTGAAAAGTTTTCTTTATTATTAGTTTTGGTATAATAACAATAAGTTTTTAATTTGCTTACCATTAGTAAACTTTCCTTTTAATTCCCTTCACAAGGAAGGCTCTTATAAATCAGCATTGTGAAGGTGTTGATGACAGTGGTGTAGCAAGAGCTGGCACAAAGCACTAAGTTTAGCAAGGAGCCTCCCTGCATCATATGTTTGGAGCTACTCCGTGTGATGGAAGTGGAGGCATACACCTGGTTCCAAATGGGGAGTGAGGGTCTCCTGGCATGCTTCAAGGAGGCTGCATGCAAAACTTTGTGCTCTTCACCTTTTCGAGCTACACCACTGTGAAGGGAAGTAGGGGACAATAAGGAGCCAATCCTATCCAATTTTCCAGTGCTGACACAGCTGCGATGGAAAATGAAATAAGGGGATGATCATTCCCTTACTTTGCAGAGGCCTCTGTTGTACATACCGTGTTGGCACAGCTGCATTGGCTCAAGAAAGTTGGGTAGGACTGATCATTCCGAGGTCACAGGTCTGCCACTGCAAGCAACATGTCAAGTTGTCAAGTTCTCCCTCAATATTCTTATTGCACAAAGGATCATGTATTTTATGTCAGGATTTGTTCTGAAGAGCAGAATCCAATGCAAAAATCGGTTTTGAAATATCTCCTTCCTATCAAAAATTATGGCCAAAAATCTGAAAAAATATGCATTGAGCTCTATGGGAAAGTGAAAATGCCCAATATAGTGGCTTTACTTGTGAGTAGGTAAACATGCCATTGTCCGCTGGAAAGGCCAGGCTGAGAGGAATCCAAGGTCTTGTCCTCCTTTTTAGGTTTGGGCATCTAGTCACCCTGGGTTATGCTGCTTATGTGATGATGCCGCTATGTGGTGCATTTGCCTTCCCCTTCTTCACATTTGTGTTGTTTTGTTTGAACTCTCCTTCTCTCCAACTGACAAACAAAGAACTTGAAGTCATCCCATTGGACTTAGCACATTGGACTGTGAAGTCCAACTGATTCTCCAGAGTAGGAAAGTCAAGAGGTTCAACTATCTAATCTCACAGGTCAATCGAATGGAACAATCAAAATTATAAAAAGAAGGATCCTGTCCTCCAGATTTCAATTCACCTCTTTTGCCTGCCTGATTTCAATTCACCTATGAAGAAACATTTCTTCTGTTTGTACTCTCTGGTCTTAAGACCACCCTTGATCTTCAAGCTCTCTGCTTGGGAGGTTCTTCCAAGGCAGTCTTATTTCCAGCTATCTGGATGTTGGCAGCAACTAGTGTCCCATTTTCAACCTTGTCCAACTTGCTCGATGGAGTCAAAGGAATGGTGGAAGTCGCTGAGCACTGAGCCCTGCACCTTTCACCTCCCACTCCATCAATAAATACTGATATTCTTGCAAAAATGCTGGAAGCTTCTGGTGCTGACCTTTGAAAAGCTTCCCCCCTTAAGGGAAGAGCCACTGTGTAACATTAACCATGCTCGTTCTAAGTGGTTTACTTGGGTGACTTTTGAAAATGTCTGCATAGAAAATTGTGTTGTGTGTGTCGTCGTCCCCCAGCTGGTGATATTGGCTGTCAAGTGGCTGCAGTAATTAATGCTGTTGCTAAAGAGATGATTGAAATTTCTCATGGATAATATCACAAGGCTACATATCAGCCTTATAGAGCTAAATGACAGTGAATTTTTTTGCCCTCCATGTTTCAATTTCTTGATTACATTAGCCAGCACCTAAGGGATTTTCTGCTCCGAATAGTGTTTCACAGCTCCATCCTTTCTAAAGGAAACCAAGCAGCTTTCTGTTCAGCTTCAGATCATTACCATTTAGGCATCTTGATTTGTTATTTGTGTATTTATCCATCTGCAAACTGAAGTCTTGGGTTGGTTCGCAATGGCCCTGAAAGAGATGAGAAAAACAAAACTGAATATTACATCAAATTTCATGAAATGCCTCCCTCCCTTTCAGAATAAAAAGCAACTTCTAGAAGTCTCAGGCAGGATTAGACAGAGTGATCATATGTTATATCCTGAAAAGGGGACAAAACGGAAGACATCTAAGAAAAATGTAGGAGATGACAAAAGCTAAAAACACAACATGGTTCATTTAAACACTATAAGCACAATCCTAACCATGTCTACTCAAAAGTAACCCCCATTGTTTTCAATAGGTCTTACTCCCAGAACAGTGTCCTTAGGATTGCAGCCTATGTTACTTATTAAATTTAAAATCATTACATATAATTTATTCCATATTATTTATTAATCTTAAGAAGGCTTCATACTACCTGCTCAGAAGGAAAGGGGGGTCTGGCTCCTATGCTCAATACTATCGTCGGTATTATACGGTTATACCCCAGAGGGTAGAGCTTACAGTTCTTATTTTACTTGATTGATTTTTCCATGTCTTATGTACTCTTGAGCACATGTGTTGCTATCATTGCCCCAATGGCTTTGATGGCCACTTACACAGTGCATTGCTGTACTAACCACACTGACCCCTTGCTATGCTAATGCTGCCACCCCAAGATGGGTTACTGCAGATCTGCAGACAATTCACTCCTTCATTTATGTCTCAGGCCTTCGCATCTCATGTGCTTTGAACAAAAAAGGAAATTGGAGAAAGGAGGCATCCATGGATTGGATTGCCCTAAGGACATTGCATTGATACTGAACATCCCTGCAAACCAGCCACACCAGGAACTCATAAATGTTTACACAAACATATAAACTCTATTTACAACCTTTGATACTGGGAGCACTTGGAAATGGATTCATTTTCCAGGTCACAGCTACAGTCCTCTCGAACGGCTTCAGAGACCGCTGGCTCTTTGACCTCAATTATTTTGAGAACTTTTCCATTTTAGACCAATGGAAAGGAAAAAGGCAATCAGAGACTGATGGAGGTGTTTGGGTAGGAAGCTGGGGAGGGAGGAAGACCGCTGAAGGTTGATTTCAGAAGAGATACCAAGGAAAAACGACATCGTTTTGAACTGAAAAAAACTTCTATTGAGGACAGACTCCCACCATCCCATTCAACCTTTTAGAATGAAAATATTTCAGGACCCACCCAAAAAGATATCATTAACCTGAAAGTGATGTCATGGCCGTCAGTGACATCATCAAGCAAGAAATTTAACCTTGCTCAACCTATATTCTGGTTAGCACAGGGTTAAATGCTAACTAGAATGTATTGTAATGGAAGTAGCGGCAAGGCTACTAGATGCCTTCTTCAACAAATAGCTGGTGGCTCCCAAATATGATTTCCAGCCTGGCTCAACCTCCTGGGATTAATTCTTCCCATGCGTTGCCAGCTGCATGCAGCAAGAGTGATGGCAATAGCAACAAATTATGCAACCTAATGCACCAGCGTTAGGGCTCATGCATTTTAGGGCTGCGCTGGCTCAGTGGTTAAAGACGCATCACTTGGTTGGCAGGGCAGAGGTTCATGATCCATGTATTGCATGACAGAGTGAGCTCCCTTTACTCCCCAAACCTAGCAGTTTGAAAGCATGTAAATGCAAAGAAATAAATAGGTGCATTTCAGTGAGAAACTTCTGTGTGTCTTTCGCATTTAGTCATGCCAGCTGCATGAGGACAGACAATGTGGTTCTTCAGCCTTGTAACAGAGATGAGCACTAGCCTTAGAGATGGTTACGTCTAGCAGGGCAACCTATCGAGGAGACATTTCAATGCACCAGCAAGTACTATATAGTACGATGTGAATATATCTACGTTACAATAGTGATATAATTAACAACTTTACTGCTGTTTCACACAGTGCTTTCTATAATTTATATGCAGTGTTACAGTACATATTACCTATGTGCACAGAATCTGAAAACAAGATATTTTATATGAGTAGATTGGAGCGGACCAGCAGGCACAACCACATTTTCATTTCTAAAATGCTTAGCTCATTTGGACTACTGCACAAAATGTTCAGGGTCTGTCTGCATGAGGTCCTTGCCATGTGCTGCTGATTCTGTTTTCTGTGTCTCGTGGGCATTTTCAAGGCTGGCTCGAAGGCAACGCAACTGCGGTGTTGACAGCCCATGTTGTCGATGTGTTGACAGGGGCACACAGTGCGACTTTGGTATTATTAGCTCTGGATTTTAAGCTCATTATGTTGTAGTCGGGGTCAGCTTGCCCCAGGCTTTTCGTGATGTGCAGAAGATCATCGTAAAAAGCATACTTGTACTAGAACCATAAAAATGTACCCTTGTCCAAGTTTTGCTTCTGCAAATTCTAATTTTCTCACCACTTTTCACCAAGTTAGTAGAGTCCTGAAATTTAGCACAGTCCTAGAGGAAAACTGAGTGGCAATCTGAGCTATGAATAAGAATATTCCCCAAAGGATCAGAAAGCCATCATTGCACAGGTGTTGTTGCTATAAGGGAGTCCAGCACAAGAGGAATACTAAGGCAAGGGGTCTTCAAACCACAGCTTCTCAGCAAGAAGGCTGCAAACAAACAGGGTTAATACACCAGCAGAAGATACTCTGATTTTATGCTTAACCCCTCAATGACTGGGTTATGATGGAAAAACAAAAGAGACCAGTTCAAGGTTCCCATAATCCAAGCACCTCTTTTTTTCTTCCAGTGAAACTTCTCCTAGTTCCAGTCTTTGGTTGTTCCTCCCAGCAGAAAAGTTGGATTTACTTGTTCTTCCCTAGCCTTGGCCACATGCCTGCCTAGGCTATTTGACCACAGGCATCAGGGATGTGCTGTGGATGGCAGGGGAAATCCAAGGAAGTTTGATAGCAGGAAGGGAGAGGGCAGTACTGAGATAGGGAAAGAGTGAATCCTGGCAGCATTGACTTGTACCAGGATACAGTTGCCTCCCTTCCAGGCCACTCTACTCATGTCCATTCTTGTAGATCAGCTACTTTGCTGATGTGGATCCAAGGAGACTTATATGTGGCCAGAAGTCCTACCATCAGACATGTAAAAACATCACTAGCTCTTCCACCCACCCCTGGATGCAGCACACCCTCCCTTCCTTAGCATAGCTGCACTGTGAACAATGATGGTGGAGAGAATTGGCCTGTTTATTTTAAGGCAAGAAAAGCCAGAATGTGTGATGGAAATATTTTGAATACACATTTGCTGCATTTTCAAATTCCACCAAAGAAAAGAAAAGAGACGCGTAAGAGGGGACATGATTGAGCTGTACAAAATTATGCAAGAGATGGATAGAGTGGACAGAGAGATGGATAGAGTGGACAGAGATGCTTTTTCTCTTTCCCCTAACACCAGAACTAGGTGACATCTACTAAAATTCAATGTTGGGAAGGTTAGAGAAGAGAAAATATTTCTTTACCCAGCATGTAGTTAATCTGTGGAACTCCCTTCCACAGGATGTGGTGATGGCATCTAGCCTCTATGCCTTGAAGAAGGGATTGGATAAATTCCTAGAGTAAAGGACCATCACGGGTGTGTAGAGGTGGACAACCTCAAAATGCCAGATGCAGTGGGGGCACGTGGATGCAGCTTTCAAATGTGGTCCATGAAGTATTTGGTGGGCTGCCTTGAGACACAGGAAGCTGGACTAGATGGGCCTTTGGCCTGATCCACTGGAGGCTGTTATGTTCTTAATGGGTGCCTTCTCTCTTCACTCTAATATAGAAACTTTCGTCCCTTTTCATCTCACATTTTTCTGAGAACGTGCAGAAAATGTCAAGGCATGCCATCAGTTTTTTCACAATTGACAAGGCACACCACACTGTTGGCAAGTGCTCACATTCTCCACTGACCCTAGTAATTAATATGCACCCCCATACTTCTGCAGGACACCTGTGGCCCATTTGTAGAACTTCAATATGCCATAGTTCAATAAGCCCTGAAAACTGCTGCCCTAATAGAAACTATGGGAAGATCTATTCTGACATGTGTGTCACATGATGGGTAAAGAGGAAGATGGTAAAGAAAATAGCTCTCAGAATGAAAATGTTTCCCCAAAGTGCACACTTTTTAGGGAAAAAAATTGAATATTCATTTCCATAGAGATTTGCTATCTCTGTAATTAAGTTGTCATGAATCCACTGACGAAGCAGTTCTTATGTTTGACAGAGGCTAGAAGCAGAGGTTTACTTAGCGGCTTCTGAAGAAAATTTAACAAGCTATCTATTAGCTTTAAACAATCAAAAGCATTAATGGCCTGATCCCATTCACATTAATGAACAACAAGAGACCTTCCTTCCTGATTGTTTCCACTGCAAATGAATCAGTTTTATTCTTGTTTAGAGACTTTAAAAAAAGACCTCACAATTTATTCTTCCATGTTAAGATGCATGGTTGAAGAAAAATCAATGTACTAAACAACAAATTCAGGGCCAAAGTGGGCCACAAGCCTTGGGACAAAAGAGCAGCTGGCTCTATCCTGTCACTCTCAAGACCAAGTATACATAACCAGATATAACGTTCTGGAGCAGTGCTTTTCAAATATTTTACATTGTAGCACACTTTCTAGAATGACAATCTGTTGGGGTCTGTTGGGCTGTGAGTGGTGCATGCGGTTAAGACACTGTGACTGTTAACCAGCAGGCCACAGTTCGAGACCCGGGTCAGCCCCACAAGACAGGGTGAGCTCCTGTCCTTAGCCCAGCTCTGTGATACCAGCTGGATCTAATCGTATTGGCTCTGCCTTTCCATTGGACTAATTCAGTGGCGTGGAGAGGGGGGATTTGCTGCTTGGGTAATAGCCTATCCTCCATAACAATCCAACCCAGGCTTTCATGCTTCGCATGCAGCATATGCAGCGCCGAGCATGATACCATAGTCTTCCAAGACTGACAGAGGCCTTCTTGATTCAAACTTACCTGAGAGTTAGCACATTTACTATCATTGTTTAAAGAACAGATGTGTAACATTTCCTCAAATAGTCAAATATATTAAAAATAAAATTTATAATAAAATGAATGGGGACCCACCTGAAATTGATCATGACCCACCTAGAAGATCCCAACCCACATTTTAATAAACACAGTTCTAGACCATTGCTGAAACCATTCAAGTGAGTTCTGAAAACCACTATTAGCAAAAATAAAAAATGGTAAATACATTTCATTGGATTTTCCCAACTCACTGGTCCTTTTCTAACCTTTAAGAGTTGGGATATACATTTACTGGGTGATGGCCATCGTGCTGTGATTCTCCATGACCACTTCAGTGTTTGCAGGAATATAATGTGGAGATTCACAATGTGCCTGCTTACACCTGCAAACATCACACTCTGGAGGAAAGTTCAGATGCCATAGAAATGTCATTTCAGACACACTACAAAGTAGTGTTCATAAGATGGTGGAAATTCCCTACAAACCTATTCCTTTCAAGTCTGGCTGAAAAAAAATGAGAACACTTTTGGGTAGAAGTCATCATAGAATACATTCTTTGCACACAGGATGTCCAGGCTAAAAGGGATCTGCAGGAAAGATGTGAAATCTTATTCTGCACTAGTGAAATATGCCCATGTTGCAGGAGTAAAATACACCCCCATGCACCATCCACCCTGTGTCCCATACCCCCACTGCACATTGTCCACCATGCACATCGTCTCCCATGTGAAACATCCCCCTTGCCAGGGTGACCGTATGACCTGAAATTTCCAAAATTGCCCTCTTTTTTAGCCTTCTGTCCAAGTGTCCTCCAAAAGGGCTTCATTGTCCTCCATTTTGGTTTCATTTTGGAACTTTGCATTGGTGTGCAGTGCCCCATCATGTCATATGTTGATGGCTTCGTATTGAACTGCAGAATCTAATGCAAAAATTGGTATTGAAATATGTCCTTCCTATCAAAAATTATGGCAAAAAAACTAGAGCTCTATGGGAAAGTGAAAGTGCCCAATATCGCAGCTTTACATGTGAGTAGGTAAATGTGCCACTGTCCACCAGAAAGGCCTTCTGGAAAGACCGAGAGGAATCCAAGACCTTGTCCTCCATTTGAAGTTTGGGCATCTGGTCACACATTCCCATGCACATCAATCCTGAATGCGCAACATCCCCCCATGTGCATCAACCCTGAATACACACCATCCCCATGCTCACCAACCCCTAATGCGCAACATCCCTCTATGCTCATCAAGCCCCCACTGCACATCAGTTCCCCCACTGCGGAACATCCTCCCAAGCGCAACAAACCCCCATGATGATCCCCTAATGCAGATCAAACCCCCATGTACATCACCCTTCCATATGCATCACCCCCATGTGCATGCACCCCTCCATGTGCATCAACCTCCCATGCGCATCACCTTCCCATGCGCATCAACCCCGCATGCACACCAACACCATGTGTATATAGATTCACGTTTGTGGAAGTCCTTGCCACAGGATGTGGTGAAGACATCTGGCCTAGATGCCTTTTAAGAAGAAATTGAGGAGGAAAAGTCCATCACAAGTTACAACCTCCTGGTTTTAAAAGGAGACTATCTCAGAATCCCAGATGCAAGGAGGGCTCCAGGTTACAGGTCTCTTGTTGTCTTGTGTGCTCCCTGGGCATCTGCTGGGCCATTAAGAGATACTGGTGGCTGGTTTAGATGGTCCTTTGGCCTGATTCTTTGGCCAGCAGTTTCTTCTTATATTCTTATTCGAAGTTGCTGAATCAAATCATCTACACACTAAAAAAAAAAAAGATTCATCCAGTACTGCAAACGTTTCTTCTCAGTCACCCTCAGGTTTCAAATGGGAAGTTTTAAATGGGCCATTTGGAACTTGCTAAAGTTGGTCTTGAAAGGTTGCCCTGAATAATAGAAAAGGATGAAGCTTTTGATGTTAAGTTGCATCTTCCAGCCAAAAAAGGGGAAAAAAGAAAGAAAAGGAAAAGAGATCGCCTTAGTGCAGGAGCAAAGTCAATTGACCTATTTCACCCAGGCGAAAAATGCAAGACAAGAAACATACACTACTTTTCATTTAGAGGAAATGCCTGTTCTTAAAAAACATGACAGATAGTTAATTAGGAAACATCTGGCCAAACCGAAGGCAGCAGAACTTGCTCCAATCAATGATGGTTCATTGAAAAGCTTTTCATCTGAACTACAGAAAGAGCAAACTCAGCACTTTGCCTTTTTTTCTCAAAAGAAGCACTTGACGATGAATTGCTAAAAAGCAGAGAGCAAAATGTAGTTAACATATACATATTTGCAAGGAGAGGTTAAACAGAAATTGAGAAAAATATTGGGCAGGCCATGGGGAAGTGTGTGCAGAAAGGTAGGGTCAGTGGCATAGCTAGAGGGGGAAAACATTAAGTTTTGCAAGGAACCTGAGATTTGCTGCTCGGGTAACAGCCTATCCTCCATATCCATGCTATCCTCCATATCCAATGCATGAAGCATTGAGCATGATTCCATAGTCTTTCAAGACTGATGGATGCCAAGTTCACCGCAGTGTGCAAGAGGCCCCGCTCCCTTCCCTTCTGATCTATTATAGGCAGGGGGAGTAAAACGGAGTAAAACCATGCAAGGCATGGTGAGGTTCCCCGCAAAACATAGTGCTTTGCACCCCCACTGGCACATTTTCTCCTGAGAGGAAGAGGAAAGGTGGAAGAGAATACTACATTTTGAGGTGGAAGGGAATGCTACAGAGTGTTTTGCACCCCCTCTAGTTATGCCATTAGCAAGCACTGGGTAGAGAAATACTTTTGGCATTACCCATAGACAGACAGCCACACCAAATCAGAAACTGCCAGACTGCTTAACAGTGTAACGATGGTGAAGAAGTCTATTAGAGTTTCCAATGGCTGTGGCAGTGTGTGTGTGGAGAAAAATGAGGCGGCACTCAAGAGATTCTGTCATGAAGAAACTCTATTTACATATACACAGCAGTGAGTTTAGAATCATAAGACATAAGCGCATAGTCATGAGTCCAGTCCAAATGGCAATTTCCACAAATCACCAGTCAGAGCATGTAAAAAACATGTGCCGCTACACCAAGTTCTTGGCTCACTACCTTCTCTGAGGTAACTGATTCACACTGAGATAACTCAGGTTCTGAGGGAAAATTACCTCAGGAACAAGAGACTTCTGTTAAGCAATCAGAACATCTCTTCTGCCCATGCTCAGTTATCACTGAGGTGTTCTATCAGTTTTACCACCACTATGGCTAGATAAGCAATTACCAGCCTCACATAAAAGCTGATAGAAGCACATGGGAGAAATAGGCTGTTTGGAGGCAATCGGAGGGTCTCTCAGGCTGCAATCTCCTCCTCTTACACAGGAGCAAACTGATTATACTTGGGCTTACTTTAGAATAGACATGCAAGGCTAGGTCTCTCTGGCGGCTTTCCATTGCCCCCCCCCCCTTGCACAGACGTGAGCCCCATTGACTGTATTAGGCTTACTTCAGAGTAGACAAGCATAGGCTGGTATCTCAGGAGCAGTTGCAGGCAGAGCGCTCAAACTGGCTGTTTCCTGTCCAGGACTCATTTTTTCACTTGTATTGGAAGACAAAATTTGTTAGAAATATTAGCTTGTCTTGCAAAACGTTCTCAATCCAAGGTTTTACTGTATATTTCTTTTCACAGCACACTGACCTCTGTGGTCTTCACCTCTTATGATGCAACTTTTGACATCTGGGAAACTTGTTTGGGATCTGCAGCTCTATTTTTAGAACAACTGTCTTTAGTAGTGAATTGTAGTGAATAGTAGTGAATTTAGTGAATAGTAGACAGACAGACAGACAGACAACTCATTACTATAGACAGTTGCAGAGACCTGAAGAACCCCAAAAGTTTTCAGTGCTGTTTCAGTGCTGTTTTCAGTGCAGTGCAACAAATTACCATGGCACTTGCAGACCTTTGGCAGCACACCAATGTGCCACAGCACACTGGTTGGAAATTGCTATTTGGCCATGGAAAAGCACATCCAGAAAACTCCATACTAAAGTTCCAACAACTGTGCCAAAGGGAAGTGAAGTAGTAGTTTTCAACCAGTAGCTTTCCTGTTTGTTCCACTGCTGAATCCCTACAGCTATATGACAGAAACATCTTTTTCAATTTCTTGACACTTTCATTTTTTATCATATGTATATCTAGTGCAGTTAGAACCCACCATGCCTGAACATGGAGAGTTTAAAGGGTATGTGGTGATCCACAGGTTGTGCTATTGCTGGGGCCAGAGGTGGATTTTTTATAGTCACAAATTAACAAGGGTTGGCCTTGAAAGAGAGCGCAAGGAGTGCAAGATGCATCTGCATTGCTCCCTAAGCCTGTAAACAGCGAAGGTTTGATTGGAAACAAGTTCCGATTTTATGATTGTGGCCCCTTAAGGGACTAGGGACAAGTGATTCCCTGGCTGGGGAGATTTCCTGATGGATTTACTTTTTATGTTTAGGGTGGGAAACTTATGGCTCAATAATCTCATGGACTGAACCAGTACACTAAAAGCTTTACAATATTAGAACACAGATAAGTCCAAAAAAAGAAAGCTTTCACAGAACATTCCTAAGCAACTTTCCAACACTGGCGTAACCGCACCAGTGGAACGTGTGCTGCATCCTGCACTTGGGGGGGCTCTTCAAGGTCAGCCAATGTTTGTTCCATTACCTTTGAGTTGCATCATTTTTACTTGAGAGTTGGAAAATTGGCTAGGATTGTGCTCTATGATTACAATCCTAACCACACTTTCCTGGGAGTAAATACTATTGAACACAGTGGGACTTACTTCTGAGTAGACATGCTTAGGATTGCACTCTAACTGTCTGTAAGAGTGTATCTTAAGAGATGGAATACTTTTGTTGCTGCTACAGTTAGTAACGGTGGTAACTATACAAAATCTTAGGCATGAGATATTATTTTGCTAAAACAATATATACAGCATGGCTGTTTATTGTTGTGACCATTTATTCTAAGCTAAAAGCATACAACTGCATCTTAAAAGCATACAACTGAATGTCATCCATTATTCAATAAGCTCTCTCACACACACTCTCTCTCTCTCTCTCATTCCGAAAATCCAGGACAGGAAGCCAGGGCAATATATCCCCCACCCCAAATTAATTGCGGCTGTTTTGATTAAAGTGCATTATCTTATAAATATTTTATTAAGACTGGGATTAAATCTTTCTTTGCTTATGAACTGTGACAACTTTAAAGTCTAACCTTTTACGGCTTGGAAACACATAATTATTTTGCTCATTATCCATGTTTAATAGTTCGATCTCTTAATATGCCTTGCCATTTGGAACCTGCCGTCGGTGCCAAGTTCAGATCGATGCTGTTAGTTATTTGTGCTTCTGTAGATAATTAAGCTAAAATTAAAAGCAATTTAAACTTGCAGATCACTCAGAGTGTGGTATTAATCTGGCCAGGGATAGACTTGTATGTATGAAAGGGCTCAGAGAGGCCTGCATTGCAATTTATAGAACAGTTGGAATGGTTTTGCCTTGAAATCAATAGAACTAAGTTGGCTCATATGTCCGTTCTGTGCGTTAAGTGACTGGTGGATCGCAACCCCCAGTACTATGTATTTTCCAGTATTGTTGCAGCCTCCATTAACCTGCTGTTCCATCCATCAGAATAGGTGAACACCTAAACATTAAAGGGCAACCCATTCCATTGTAACTCAGCAATGCAGTGGCACTATGGGAGTGGCACTATCCCTAAGGGGAAATTTCAGACTCCAGAGACCTCCTTGGGTTAAAGGAAAATTTTTCCCTTTTTCCAGAGTAAGCCCCCGGAGGTCCAATGGGTCAACGTGGACCTGCTCTAGCTTCATAGCTGATGCAACTCTAAGTTCGAGCACAATCCATGCACAATCGAGCACTCTTCTCCCTGCCCCATTACTGCCCCATTCCACCATCCCCTCCCTTTCTCCAGCCACCCCACCAGTGTCCTGGTACTAGTAGAAACTGCTTTGTGACTGTCATAAAGCAGTTACCATCAGTGCCACAAAGTTTATGCCACAGCCCATCCCAGTAGGGCTAGAAGTACCCAAATAGAGAAAGCCAGACTAGATAGGCCATTGGTCAAGACTTTTGGCAAGGCTTTTCTTCTGTAGTCCAAGGATACATAGGGTATCTATCTAGGGTGGATATCTAAAGAATCTAGACAGGTATATCTATCTATAGGTGGAGGTGTATTTAGGGTAGGTAAGGCAAGGGAAGGCACCTCCTTCATTGCAAAGTTCATTGCAATGTTCAATTTTATGCAATGTTCAACATTGCAAAGTTCAATTTTACCTGAATCTAATCTGCCCATTTAAGTCATAAACTTATAAGAAGAGTGCTTCTGGATCAGATCAAGTACAAATCCAGCATTTTTTCCCCCACAATGGTTAGCTGAATTCCTCTAAAAATGCTGCAAGGCAACATCCCATTGTGTGTTGTGTGTCCCTAACATCTGATCTTCAGAATTTTATTGCCAGTTGACATGGAGTTTACCATCATGACTAAGGACGGTTGCTAGGTCAGCACTTCATGATTTCCTATACTCCCCTTTTAGAGCCAACTAAACCACACACCATCTCTACATTACATGGAAGAAAATTCCTTATATTAATTATGCATCATATGAAGACATACTTTCTTTTGACTGTCCTGAATCTACTGCCAATTTTAGGAATTGCAGAGAGGGGGTCAAATCTCTCTCTCTCTCTCCTCCCCACTTTTTTTCTACAACAGATATAATTTTATAAAGCTGTACCTTTTTCCTCTTTTTTCCCCAAAATTGTAAAGCCCAAGATGATTTTAGGACACAACACTAAACACAGCATTTCAATAAAGGCAAGTAAAATAAAATATCCATTAAAATGTGATTTTTGTGGTTTTTTTATTTAAATGTGTGGATCAGAGCACTGACTGCAAAACTAATTTATGTTGTAAGTACAAGGGAAGAAAAGCAATAAAGTGAAAAAAAATGGATAATGTTTGTGATCTACTGGAAAGATACATACCAGGTTAATCTGAACCACATTCACGTCTTTTCGGTAATATTAATCTTTTCTTTCTCTCGTTGTACTTTGATCCTTTCTCTATTTGTATATGTGTTCCTCTGGTGGTTCCTTTCCATAAGATTGGGCCAATTCTGTTAGTATCCAATTCAGTGAGCTCAGTGAGAGTTCAAAAGAGGCCAGTTCTTAATTTGGTATTGATTGGTGCCTCAGAGAAGACTGTGGGTCCAATCCTAACCAATTTAGGCAGTATATTTCACCTGGTACAACTCCCGGTGGTGGTGTGGGGAGGTTAGGCCAGTGCCCACACTACCATTGGGGAATTATGCCAGCTGAATTTTGTTGGCCTAAATAGGCTAGGATTGCACTATGTGACATGCATTTTACATCAGTTTACAGGATCAGTTTACAAATTGAATGTGTAAATTGTGGCCCAATTTGTGAGCTGTGTGCAATCCAAACTTCAAATTTATAGCCAATAATGGCCACCCATTTCAAAGTGGCCGCCACAAAGCATTGTCGGTATCAGAAGCACTGCTGAATTTGCCAAAGTCCTGTGGTAGGTATGGGTGGGCAAGGAGGGAAGAAGTTAGTCTAGTGATACTCAATATATGCTGGGTTTTGTCCCAACTTTTTAAAGGTTCCCCCCTTTCCTCTCTATGCGACCACCAAAATCTGGATGCCTGAGTAAACCTATAGGTGTAATCCTATAGGCTTTCACAGATATAAGTAAAAAAGTTTTTATTTCCTTCCTGTTTTTCTTCAGGTAGCCCTGAAGAAGACATAACATGCAAAGCATAACTTTCTTGTATGGATGGATGCATGCTATGGATGTATGTGGTGCGAGACAATTTGGCTCCTAGCGTGGCCCAGATACCATGTCCACACATATGCAGTATAAAGTATCTCTAGGGCAGTGATACTTGGGCATTTCAGTCCAGGACCCCCTTTCAACCTAAAAAAAATTTGTCCAGGATCCTCCCGGTCAAATTTACAAGAATGTGATATCATTGTGATGCCAAAGTTTCTCCATGCCTACTCAGAAATCTGATTGTGTTCAATGAGATTTACTCCCAGAAAAGTCCAGTACCAGATTACAAGATGGCAGATCACATCCTCTCGTGACCCTCTGATCACAACCTCCCAAGGGGGTCCGAAGCACCACTTTGGGTACCACTGCAAGTCTTGGGTATCCCACAACAGAAAGGAAAGCTACAGACACTTTAAGGTACCAACTTGTTTCTGATTAAAGTTGTTATCTGAAATAGGGACAAGTCTTTCATCACTCAGATTTCTGTTGCATGTAAACCACATGCATGCAAAACGTGCCTTACATGGACATGGGCGTTATTTATAGCATGCCAATTAATCCAGCTCAAACTGAGCAGGACTAGAAATTGCATAGCCCCTTTAATTATAGGTGTATAAACTTGAGGCCAGCAGCTGTTTTGGCAATCTCAGCTGGGAAATATTTGCCCTAAAGAGTCAACACCCTGAGCAAATGCAGAATCATGGGCCCAAGGCTGTCTTTGCTTATGCCCATCTGTTGTCATGGCATATTGCCCATCCACAAGTTGTTTGGACCAGTGCCCTGCAACACAGGTGCCCAGCAATGGGTAGCTTGCTTTTTGCTGGAAGTGACAAAATCTGCCTTTCCATTGACGACTTCTGCTGCAAAACAAGCAAGCATCAGGGGTATAGCCTACTGTATCTCAATAACACAAGCTATCATGGATACTTGTGGAGATCAGACAGCGATGGGTGTCCCTTAACGTATGCAAATGTCACATGGCTAGTTTATTTGTAAATTTGCATCTGCTAATCTGAATTGTAATCTGGAAAGGGCATATTTACTCGAAACTAATGTGCATCCCTATTTTTAAAGGACTGAGATCAAGAAAAAATGTTTACAGGCAATCGTAATGCACAACTGCAAAATCGGTACAAAATTTAATTTTATTGCATATAATAATGAGTTATTTGTGGAATGGATTTTTGTTATGATTTTTATCTAATTGCACTACTTTATGCAAAATGGTTTTATGTTACATTTTAATCACAATATAGTTAAATGTTAAACTAAATACTGACCTATACTTACAATCACCTGTATTTTCTTGAATCGAATACACCATTGAATCTAAAGCACACCTCGATTTTGAAGTCTAAATTCAGCTGGAAAAGATGAATTGTATTTAAGTAAATAGGGTTTGTTACATATCCTTGCACATGGATGTGCACACATACTCTTCAAGGTAGTTAATGTTGCAATCAGTGGCATACCTTGAACACTAATTTTGTGCTATGGACTCTCCCCTCCCATTCCAGGTGGGGGAAGCAAAAAGAAGTGAATGCTTTACCCTTATTAAGGTGGTAGATTTGCACTTGGGCCCAGCAGGTAGCTATAGCATTAGAATTCGGGCTGCCATATATCCCGGAAAACTGGGACTGTCCCAGTTTTTGAGCATTGCACTCACATACTGGCAAGTTTGGCAGGAGGTCTTGTCCTGGTTTTGTGGAAGAGAATTATGAAAGCCCTAATTCAAAATATTTGAAAATATAATATTCAAAACATCAATATGTTTTATCTTTCCAATGCAGACAATAACTTTAAGAAGTGTTTTGGTAACTGGCTCTGACAAATTGCTCCAGTTTTGAACCAGTTTAGATCTATTTCATACAATACAACACTGAGCCAATAGCTGACAGGTAACTAAATCTTATCCAGTGCTGGAATAGGCCTGTGCTGTATCCAGTGCATGGTACGTGGTGAATCCTGCACAACTTGGAATCGGGATTTGTTTCCCCTTAATCCATATCGCATGGCAGCCACCTCAATGGGCTACTCAGATCTGCACCAATGAAATTTCTGATGCAGTCCTGAGCCACCCAGTGGAATACTGGATTGTTCAGAAGGAAGGTTAGGATTTGGCCCTAGTGCTGGAGGACAGTGCCAAGATCTCCTGGATGTTCAATGAGGCTTTCAACCCCCAGTATGGGAACCAGTGCTTTGTGGAATGCTTGCAACACTCCCACAACTTGCAATGACCGAGCAAGCAGCCTAGATTGCAGACTTAGAACTTATATGGAAAAACTTGAACATACAGCCCGGTATCAATCCATAGCATGCAGCGCCACCAAGAGAACATGTGCTGCATGCTCAGGGAGGGGGAAACCAGACTGCCTTCGAAAGGCAAGTAAAACTATTCTTACTTACCTCATGGCAGGCTGCCTAGTTGCCAGTGAGTCTCTTTGGACCCATGCCAGAAACTTTGCTGGCTTATGTCCAAAGAGAGACAGAGTCTGTCAGGCCAGGAAAATTTAGATAGCATCCTGGCAAGGGCTTGTACTACCACTATCAAGATCCACTCACTCCCACCCTCAATTTTAGTGAAACATCCCCCCTTGTAATACCAAAACTTCCCCTCCACATAGAAATGTAGTTTCCATGAAGAATAATTCCAGCCAGCATTCTCGTTGGGTTTCTAGAATTAGACCCAGGAAACTGATAGCTGGAAAGGGAAAAAAACAGTGTTACTGTTATTTGGGGGACATTTAACTAGCTTAATTGAATGTGGTGTTTTTTATTGCTGCTAAAAATTGGGATGAAGGTGGTCAAAGTCTCATTAGGATCATATATTCAAGAGGAAAAATTTACTTCAGGTATATATCTATAGTATTTATACCGAATACTGCTTTTCAACTAAAAAGTTCACAAAACGGTTTACAAAGAAAATGAAAAAATTAATGGCTTTTATATGAATACTGGCAAAAATGTACCTGGTTGAGGAAATAAAATTCCCCCATATACCATCCCCCACCGTGCAACAACCCAATGCGCAATGTCACTGCATGCACTTCAATCCCCCATGTGCAACATCCCCCCATGTGCACAAACCCCATGCACATCATCCCCTATGCGCATCAACCCCCTATCCACATCAACCCCATGTGCAACATCCCCCATGCCCATCAACCCCCATGTGCAACATCCCCCCATGTGCATCAATCCCCCATGTGCATCAACCTTCATGCACATCAACCCCCATGTGCAACATCCCCCCATGTGCAACATGCCCCATGCGCATAAACTGCCATGTGCAACATCTCCCATGTGCATAAACCCTCATGCGCAACATTCCTGCATGCATAACACCCCCTCCCATGTGCAATACCTCCAACCTCACAATGGTGAGCACCTTTACTTGGCAGGTTCAGGATTTAGGGCTAGGTATTGATCAAACTTCAATGTTAAATATAGACCAAAAATATGTTTAGCCCCTTAAGGGTTAAATTTCTCAACATCAGTTCTTGGTGGGTGTTGATGTCACAGAAGGAACACCCTCAAAAAATTTCATGCTTGTAGGTACAAGGATTGGGGCAGTGTCCCTCAGTCAGGGATTATTCAATGTAAAGTATAGGGAAGAAAATGTGTTGCACCCCATTTCATCCCCTTCCAGTTGGAATTTATGAAAAAATGGTTCTTTACGGGTGTCTCCATCATAGAAGGAACACCCTCCCCAAATGTCAGGCTTCTAGGCCTGGCAATTTTGGCTGGCTGTTGATGAATGAGTCAGAGTGTGTGTGAGTGACTTTTCAGTTTTATATATGGAGATAAGGTGCATTTTTTTAATATGTGGCCTCTGAGTCTTAGCATCTCTTACTTTGTATGCTGTATACTTTGTATGAAATACCATTTGCATTTGGTTTCTATAACTGTAAACAAATGGAAGCTTTCCTGGAAGTAAGCCCCACTGAACAAAACTTACCATGCTTTTGAGTAGACATGCATAAGATTGTGCATCTCTGGAAGATGATAGCATAATTAGAATGTGATGTATTGATAACAAATCAACTTAATATTCAAAAAATATTATGCACTTCTAATTTATCAGTTGGATCCTTCTTCCCTCTAGCAAGCCCTGCAAAACAATAGCAACAAGACTCCAATAATTTTTTAAAGTTTCATTTTCTATTATTTTCTATTATTTCAGCAGCTCTGAGAACCTGACACAATGCATAGCATCACAATCCAGGGATAAACAGGAAATTGCTGGCGGTGTCCGTGGGAAGAGTGAAACAGTTCACCAGTTCTCCCAGGGGGATTTGGTCTTGCAGGTTTCTAACAAACCTCAAAAGAAATCCAATCTGTGCCCTTTTTCTCTAGTTTTGTGAAAACGGAGCTGGAAACGGAGATCCTATTGGAACTGAGAAAGGAAGTTGCTACAAAAAGCTGTTGGGAAGCCTGCACTGACCTTTCAAAGGTGATGCAGAAAAAGAGGATGTTAAATAATTCCTGTCCGAGAGACATCCTGTGCACCTGCATGGAATGTGGCTGCCAAAAAACTCTAGTGTCACAGTCGGTGGAACTTTTTGTTCCACCCCCAGACACCCCCAGGCTAGCACTTGTGCCAGGGTTTGTGCCAGCCTAACCAGAGTTAGGATTGTACTGTCATAGCACAATCCTAACCCCCAGTTAGAGGTTGTGGTAAAAGTGCTATAATGCACAGGAATGGGAGACAGGTGAGTTTGCCTGACCTAAATTGATTAGGATTGCACCCCGAGTCCGATAAATTGAGGGTCACTCACTCTCAGACACACTCAGTCAGGGTTGTTGTAAGGAGAAAGGATAAAAGCTTTGTAAGCTGCCTTGGGCACTTGCATGTGCATTAAAAAGGCAGGGCATGAATGAATGAATGAATGAATGAAGGTCACAAAGTTCAGTGAAGGGTGTGTTTCTGGAAGTCCAAGCAAATATAGGAAAGATGTATACATTTATATATCAGCAAAATCCTCCATCTCTACACTGGTTTCAAGATTTGAGCTGAATGTGCATCTATGTTGGAAAGATATATTCAAATTACTCGAATCTAACACTCACTTTTCCAGCCAAATTTAGTCTCCAAAATCGGGGTGTGCATTAGATTTGATGGTGCATTAGATTTGAGAAACTATGGAATATTGCCAGCGGCTGTCTAAGAAAGAACCTTCAGTTCAAAGTGTTTGACTGTTACAAGGTCTTACTTAATAAAATACTCTTTCCTTAGCTCTCACTAACAACATTAACTTGCCGGTCAGGTATCATTGATTCCCATGTTTTTTTTTCCCCCATCAGCCACTAAGGACAGGCAAGAGCTGCACTTTAAATGAAAGCCGCAGTGAGCGGCCTGCTTGTGAAGGTGAAACAAAGGACTTCATTAATTGGTGCGCAATATGAACTCAGAGGCACAGGGGAGTCACTGCACTCTCTGAACTATAGACCACAGTGACAGTTTCTGGGCCGTTTCTCCGCCACCTCTCCCTTTGTCCAGATACTGCTGCCAAGAGCTCACTTTCCAGGTAGTCATGGTTGGAGGATCTGTGGAATAAAGGACTCTGCTCTCAGCACTTGGATCTTTTAGTCTGCATTGTAGGTTAGCTGATAGTGCAGAGGCTTCTTGAGATCTCCTTTCTCCAGGCACCCATCCAGATGCTTCCTCCTCTCCTGTTTTCAATGCCATGGAGGCAAAAGTGCACAAAAAGGAGCATATCCTTGTGTCATATTCATATTTTTGTAGATTCCATATTTGCTTAAATCAGGGGTATGCAAATTTTGGGGCAGGAGAGACACATCATCTCTCTGACACTGTGTTTGAGGCCAGAAAAATGATCTACATTTCAAATTTGAATGACAAATTTAAATATAAGAGTTTATCACAAGGCTTGTCCATGGGCCGGATGGAGGGGTCTTGCCATGGGCCTCACTGAACTTTGTTGCAGGCCACATCTGGCCACCAAGCCAGGGTTTGGATACCACTGGCTTAGATTCATTCTAGAGGAGAAACGTGACAGATACAGGTATCCCCCATTATCTGACCATCCACTCTTTCAACAACTTTTAACTATACCCAGAAATCATTCAACACATGTTCCACTCGTTCAACCTCACTCTGCCCGTCTGAAGGCTAAAATTGCCCTCCCCATGTTGATTTGCATATGACATGGTGATTCAGATTGTTTATTCATTATGGGTTTGTGTGTGTGTGAGAGAGAGAGAGAGCGAGAGAGAGAGCGTACACATTATCACTTTAGCTCCAGATCTATTCCCATTCCTGAAGGAGTTTAATGAGAGTCCATTTACATAAATCTTTATGGAACAGCAGGAACAGAAGGGCACTTTTTATTTTCACACAACACCAAAACTAGGAGACATCCACTAAAATTTGGTGTTGGGAGAGGTAAGTAAGACTAAAGAAAATATTTCTTTATTCAGCAAGTAATTAGTCTTTGGAACTCCTTGTCACAGGTTGTGATGATAGTGCATGATTTAGAAGACTTTAAAAGGGAGCAGGAGAAATTTCTGGAGGAAAAGTTCATCATGGGATACGTGATGTTTATGTGCAACATCTGGAGTTTGGAAGAGTCTACCTTAGAAAGCTAGATGCAAGAGAGGACACTAAGATGCAGGTCTCTTGTTGCCTTGTGCACTCCCTGAGGCATCTGGTGGGTCATTGTGTGATACAGGAATATAGATTAAGGCTGCAATCCAAACTCTACTTAGGCTGGCCTAAACCCTGGCGTACGTCCTGTGTTAACCTGGTGGTGTCACCAAAGTGCAGTAAGACACTTCTGTGCCTAGGTCAATGCACTAGTCAATGCACAGGCATACACTGACCTCCCCACACCATCATGGAAAGATAGGCCAGGTGATTTAGGCCGACTTAAATTTCTTCAGATTGTGCCCTAAATGGGCCTTTGGCCTGATCCAGTGGGGCTCTTCCTTTGTCATGATTTATGTCATTATTTCCCCCAGCAATCCTGAACTACAGAGAGATCCTTAGTTCTAAAATGAAAAAGTGAAGTTAAATCTTAACTTTACTGAAGATCTTAACTTTCTTTCTGTTCAGGATGCAGATGAGATGGCTAGCACGAGAGAGAGAGAGAGAGAGAGGCTCCCACAACCAATTTGCTCTACTCATTCTCTTCCCTCCACTACAATAGCCTGGAGGAACAGCAATTAACGTCTGCTGCAATTTCTTCATTACTGTAATGACAGTTCTCAGCAAAATATACAAGAGACATTGGCACTGACACCCAGATGCGGAGACCATACGATACCACATGGAAAATTTGAGCGTGGTATGAAAGCTTCACTTTTATGTGGTGCAGCTGGAACTGCATAATGCCCTGGCAATTTATCAACGTGTAGCATCTGGTCGTTTGCTGTCACACTTTGATTTGCAGACTCAAAGGTCTTTAGTAATAATCACACAGGCCTCTCTGATAAGGGGAGTGGATGGGGGCCAAAGAAGAGCAAGGAACCGTCCTCTGCAATGTTCAGTCTCACAAAAGAAACACAAATCAAGAGTTGGGAACATCCTATGAACGGAATTCATTTAGGAGAGTTTATAGGTGGGCTGCCATAGCTATGGTCTGTGTACACTTAGGATTACTAACTAATATTAATTTAAGGTAGTAGATGTACCGGTACTTCCCAATCACAATGAATAGTATTGGGACGACAAGGAAGAAAAAGGTTTCTTTTGCAAAGCATTTGCAAAGAAAGAGAAGTGAATCATGAGCACAATGTGGGGACGAGTTTGCTTCTACCTGTTATTTCAGGAATCCATTATTACAGCAGGAACCATCTCCCGCAACATCTGTAATTACTGCAACATCTGTAATTGTAATTGAAAATATAATTTTATTATACATAACAATATATTGTGGGGACAATAAACAGGCATGCCCCCATATCTGGACATTCCATTTTGAAACACTATTTCTGGTTACTTGAAACCACAGATATGGGCAACGCCTCCAACCCCAACCCTCTGGTGTCAAGGGGAACTCTATTCCCCTTGCCTCCAGAGGATTCAATGAGCCTGACAGTTAAAGAAAGCATTTTGGGGTTTCTACATGAAATTGGAAGTGAATTTTTAAATGCCTTCAGAGGCATTAAATATCACTTATAATTTCATGGAGAAATTAGAAGCTGCATTTTTTAAAAACTGCTGGGCATTTTTTAAAACCTTCCAGAGATGAGCTTAGCCTCAGAGGATCCTCCAGGACCCAATCTATGGATAAGTGATATGGTATTTCATAGTTTATGCAACAGTGTCAATTCCAATTCCACTTAAAATATGAGTTGAGCCAAAGGTAAGCCATGTGAAACCTCAGCCTGATGTATCAAATCATTTCAATGTTGCCAGTCAAGAAAACTTACCACTATCAAGTAATGGTAACAGTAAAAGAGTATGTCCACTTTTTCCAGGACATGTCCTGGACATTAGTCTTGTGTCCTGGGAAAAATGTCAATATCCTCCTTTTTATTGTAAGCAGGCAACATCTAGTAATTAAAAAATTATGGGTGAGATCCAGAGTAACTATGGGGAGTCCTTGCCCAGAGTAAGAACAAGTTACTCTGGATTGCAATATTAATTTCCCATAGGTTTTCACTAGGTGGTGCAGTAACTACGGGAGTACGTAATGTCTCTTACGTGCTCCTGTAGTTACTCTGGATTGTGCCCCATGGCTGCAATCCTAAACAAACTCTCCTGGGAGTGAGCCCCATTGAATATAATGGGACAGTAGACAGGCTTGGACTGCAATCCTAAAGACAGTTCCCTGGGAGTAAGATTTATTGAACGCAATAGGGCTTACTTTTGAGTAGACATGGTTAGGATTGTACTCTTAATAAATTAAGGGTGCAGTCCATTAAGGGTGCAATCCTATGCCTCTTCTCAGAACTAAGTCCTGTTATATTCAATGGGGCTTACTCCCAGGAAAGTGTGTTTAGAATTGAAGCCATGTAAACTTAATAATAAGTAATATAATGTTTAAGTTAAGCACATGAAAGAGAAATATATGAGTGTTTTTAGCTTTTATTTTGGTAGGTCCTACATTTTCCTTGGATGTCCTACATTTTGGTATCCTAGTCTTCTTTTTGGTTATGGCATATGGTGACCTTCGTGTTTAAAACATATTGGTATACTTGGATGTTTCCAATAAAATACTCTCTATTTTACCTGAAACCTTAGGAGTCTTGAAACTTTCAGCACCTGAAAAATGTGCCCTGGCCATATTTAAGACAAGTTATATTCAGTCTAAAACCACAAGATGGCACTCTTAAGTAATCTCTTTGCAAGGAACAGCCATCCATGGACTCAAACTCAAGTGTGTACAAGGATCCCCCACTTATTTTTAGCTGGCAAAATGCAAATGCCCCTTTTATCTTGCAAATTCCTGCTGCCACACAAAGATCTGTGCAAGTGGATTCTCATTAATTCCTTTCACAAATGGGATTAGATCAGGAGCTACAACATGGGGGATGGGGAGAGAAGGGTGTTTGCAATTTTGGCCTTTAGTACAGCAAGAGAGGTTGAAAGAGCAGAACGTGCATTGAATGAATGTATTCTGGGTATAATTGAAAGTTGTTGAAGAAGTGGACTGTCAGAAAACAAATAATCAGAAAGCAGGGGATACCTCTACCTGCAGATTCTTGGCAAAGCAATGGACCTAGCTTTGCCCATATAGCATGCTCCATATAGCTCAAATAGCCTCCATATGCTCCATATATCCTCCATATGGGGCACTGCAGAATGGGGAAGGGTGGGCAGGTTGTGGGAGGCAGCGCCTAGTAGTTATGCTGGCTCCAAGCCCCATTCTCCAGGCAGCCCTGGTGATGGCTCAGATACGAGTAGACCCATTGGGTGGGGGGTCACTGTGCCTTTACCTGGGGTAAAGGGAAAACTGTCCCTATGCCCCATGGTAGCACAGCACCAGCCCCAATGGAGCACTGGAGATAGCACAGTCCATCTGCACCAGTGCAGTTTAGGATTGTGCTGTTTAGGATTGTGCTATCCTTCTCTAATCTTTCACCCTAGTGAGCTAGCTTACTTCATACCTTTTCTTAATGAGGGGGTATCCTTCAAAAATATGTCATCTGTGCCTACATTGTGGGTTTTATAAGTGATTTCATTAAGAAATTCATGTGAATATGTGCTTAATTTTCTCCAGTCACTGCTCGCCAATGGACAAGATGTTCTCTCTCCAACCTTGCATTGATTTGTCTTATCTGTAAGAATCAGCACTCCTCTATGTGTTACACTTTGTTAATATATACTTCACCTTGGAAAACCAATCGCTATCTATGAAAAATGTATGTAGACCGGCTTCATTTTCTGTGCAATAAAAATAATAGGAGTTAAATATCATCTCAGTAAAGGGTGGTAATGGGCATTCCAAGGCTGTATACAAGCTGGCATTATTGGAACATCTTCAGCTAGCAACTTAAAATGTCCTTGTTTAATGGATGTTTAGTAGCTAATGAAAGGAGTTTGCTGAGAAGCTGAGATGAACGTGAATTTGAAACCATCTTGGGCCAAATCTGCTTTTAAAACTTAATCCTTCTACAGCTGATTTCATAGTGGTGCTACATGTGGGATTTTCCCTTTGGGTAGTCATGAACCATTCCAGGAGTGATGTCAATAGGGGAGTGACAGGGTAGACTGAATCTGGTACCATGCTCCATTTGGCAGCAGGTTGATGGGTGCCACATTTGGCCATGGAAAGGACCTCCTGCCCGCACCTTCCCTCTACTTAGAATTGCTGTATGTTTTCGGGGATAGTTTTCACATACTGGCAAGTTAGACAGGGGGTCCTGTCCAGGTTTTGTGGAAGAGAAATATGGCAACCCTTCCTCTACTTGGCTACAAATTGTGGCACTCCTGAATCAAGTAGCAGTGGTGCAATGGTGCACCAATGTCATAATATCACAGCTGAACTACTACTAGGTGCCATTGAACCCAGGCTCACCACTGCCAGCAGCACTTTTTTTGTCATAATGAGTGAGGGGACATGTCATGCAGATGGGTGACTCTGGCCCTGGATGTATAACAGACTGGCAATGTCATTGCATTGTATAAATAGCTCTAACACATGCAGAAGCATAGCTAGTAGGAGTGTCCCCTCCAGGGCAAACCTTCCAAGACTACCACTTGCACACCTTCCAAACACAATTGTTGCCCCTGCACACCTTCCAAACACAATCTGATGTTATGAAGTTTTTGGGAAGCCTTAGAACAGTGGTTCTCAATCTTCCTAACGCCGTAACCCCTTTATAAGTTCCTCATGTTGTGGGGACCCCCAACCATAAAATTATTTTCGTTGCTACTTTATAACTGTAATTTTGCTACTGTTATGAATCGTGATGTAAATATCTGGTATGCAGGATTATTTCTGGTTTTCAGGGAGAAATTATGAATGATATTTTTATGTTTTTAGAGCCCAAGAAGGTAGCCAGAAAAATAGCAACACAAGTAACATGTAAGTGGACACCATCACTTCCAAACAGATCATGCAAAAAAATGGACAATGGTTGGGTGATAAATAACATTCTGTGCATGCGAGTAACTACCCCCTGCTGGTCCCTACTATTGATTGTAGGTCTGTCCCTACACTTACTAATCAGCCTCCTAACATTATGTTGTAATCAGAGTGACCATATAAAGGGAGGACAGAGTGCCTGTACCTTTACCTGCATAGAAGAAGGAATTCAGGCATGTGCAGCTTTTTAAACCCTTCTGTGATGAACTAAACTTGCCTAAATTCTCTCTTCTATACAGGAATCTGTCCTCCATTCTATATTGTCACCCTGGATGTAATTCCTTAGTCCTATCCCATCCCTCCTTTTAAACTGACCTAACCTTTAGCCTTAAATCTGCATTAAAGGTGTCCATGAGCGCCACATCAGGCAACAACAGCTCTTTAAACAAGACCAATCTTTCCTAATATGTAAATAAAGTAAAAGCTTTCTGTTTGCTTATTTAACAAGGTTGTGTGAATTCTTTGCTGGTAATGAAATATTTGCTCTGGTTGATAGCCCATAAGTTGATGCCATTAGATGAAACCATTCAGGACCAAAGTACAGAAGTACACTGTAAACAGGCATCTACGATATGCCAGGAATAGGCTGGAGTTGCATTCCTAGGTGTTTACTGAGAAGGAACTTTGAACATACTTCCATTGAATATCCAGAGGTGAGGTCTTCTGTGGAGATCAGAAACAACTCCATCACAGATTTCCTCCTCCATAGTCAATCCAAAGATCTTGAGATTCAGTCAAAATTCCAGCTTGTCCACTTTCATGCCAAACTCTGGATGTGAACATATACAGAGGTACCTTGTTAAAAAAATAACTTGTAAGATGAATGCTTTGTAAGGCAAACCAAAATTTCTTAGGCATTTTGCCTTGTAAAACAAACAAATTGATGGATCTGATTCGTGAGCAACAGCAAGAGGTTATGGAGGAGAACTCATCTGCAGCGGAGAAGGAGAATAAGGAGAAGGAATCCTTTACATCAAATGAGATACAGTGGTGAGCTTCAGAGGGTTCTCACAGGTTCTGTAGAACCCTTAGCTAATGAGCACCTGGTTCTGAGAACCGGTTACTAATCAGACATAGAACCTGTTGTTAATTTAGGTTATTAGCAGTGGTGGGCTCCAGCAGGTTCGCACCTACTCTGTAGAACTGATTGTTAACAAGAGATAGGATATATAAAGTTAAAAAATAGCCATTTAAAAGTGGCTGCCAGATGAGCATAGAACCGGTTGTTAATTTCTTTGAATCCCATCACTGGTTATTAGGACATAGAAACTGTTGTTAATTTATTTGAATCCCATCACTGATTAAGGACGTTTATAAACATTGGGAAATTGTGCAAAACTGTGTAGAAAAGCACGACCCAAATAAGGCTGAGCAGTGTGAGTGATGAATCTGTTCAATGACAATCCAATGTCATATTTCTGTGAAATCCTCAAAAGGAGACAAAAGCAAGTGTCATTAGATAGTTCCTTGCTAAAGTTGCTCCAAAAGACACCAGTGACTCTTTTAGTGAAAATTAGTCATCCTTGGCCATGAAAGTTTTTCTTTTATACTGTAAAAGTATATTACAGTGTTTTTATGAATACTACAGTAATTGTGTTCTGTATTATATTATAGTGTTTTGAATTCAATTACAGTGTTTTGTCATCATTTTTACAAACAGTTAATATTTTTATGTAAATATTTTTGGATTGTGGAACCGATCATCAGATTCTCCATTATTTCCTATGTGAAAATCCACTTTGTATAAAGAACGATTTGTAAGACAAACATGCTTCCGGACAAATTATATTATTCTTACAAGGCATCAGTGCATATGCAACCATATATTCAAAATCCATATGAAAGACTTGGAATGCATGGCATAAAAAGTGAATTGGCTTATTCCATTGTGACAACGTTCATGGATAAGAAAATCCATGCGGGTTTTGCATTCAAATGTGTGCTTACTCTGTGGGAAATGGCCATTTCCATGTAGATTTCTGAACACGGCCTGGACTTATCTTCAGAATACTGCATTGCTTATTAAATGTTACTCTAATGGGGACACTGCATCATTGACTGCTAAGTTTAGATTGACTTTGATCATAAAGTTTAATCAGGATCTGTGATTTGCAGCCAGGAGTAGCCAGCCAGCTCTGCAAAATTCTTGTTCATATACAAGAACCTGGGGACACATAACCCAGTGAATGAAAAATGAAAGGATTGCCAATAACTATTTGGAGTGAATGCTGAGCTAATCAAATTGATGAATTAATTTCCCTTAGCAAATTATTTTAAGTCTAAATAGCATATCACATAATCTAGGTTATTTGGCCATAACTACTCTTGATACATGGATATGATGAAATGGATTGCGTGTTTCAGAGGCTGAGCTCGGAGTCCTGTTACTTGCATTTATTATCTGAAAACAGAGTAAGACAAAGCAAGAAGGTCTCGCTCCATATCTGGTTCGATACAAACAGGGACATCACTTGAGTTCGGGTCACCCGGTGCGGGAGGCCAGCATGTCACCCCCATGCAATGGATGGGCAACAACCTGAATGGTGGACATGGATATATGCCTTTGCCCCACCACCACCGGTTTTTTTTAGCCACACATTCTGATAGAGTAAAGATATTTCAAAGTGGTTTGTTTCACTGCATCCTGCTGCAGATTATGCATCCATGATGGGATTATTTCTACAAACCACGATTTTCGCTATTTTGGTCACCTCCCACAATGGTACCCCCTTTCTAATGCTCTAATGACATCCCTGATCGGGACCATTTTGGAAGCTGTGCTCTCCACTGGACTGACCTTCCACACCAACCAAGGCATGCTTGCTTACTTGCTAGTAAACACAGCTGTATAGTTTACTTTCATTTTCAATGCATTTCAATGCAATCACCCCACCCTTGCGGGGTGATTTGTGGGATTGCATTCATTGCATCAGAACAGTGCTGGTGTCCATGGAGTCCTCTCAGTGTGTCCTTTCCAGTGGACTATGTCAGGTTTACCTACTCATGAGTAAAGCCATGATATGGTTCACGTTCACTTTCCATAGAGTTCAATGCATATTTTTATTTTTAGTTTTTTGGCATTGTTTTTAGTTTATTTGTTATAATTTTTGTTAAGAAAGTGCTAAATCAAAATGGATTTTTGCATTGGATTCCAACGGTATATGACATGATGAGGTTTGATGCACCATTGCAAAGTTGCATTTTTTGGGTCCCCCAGTGCCAATCACCCCTCAGGCATGTCACCTGGTGCAGACTGCACCATCCGCACTACCCTAGCAATGCCCCTGAGTACAAATATAAAGGAGGCATTAATATTTACAAGAAAGCAAATGCTTTGCTGCTATAGAAGGGAAATCTGTCTGGGGGTAGGCCTTAACTTACTAAGCTATCTCAAGAAAAAGTGCTGGTTTGTGGTTGCTCCATATTTGTGTGCATGCTCCATATTTGTGTTGGAGCATAACTAGCTGCAAAGAATTTGTAATGGGAGCATTTATGTGAACTGTTGCTGTTTTACATACAAAAACCTCTAAAACCTGGAAATTGCATACAGGGTATAATGCAGACAAATGAGTGCAATCCTAAGCATGTCTACTCAGAAGGAAGCCCCATTGTGTTCAATGGGTCTTACTTCCAGGAATGTGTCTTTAGGATTGCTGCCATAGGCTCCCAGGACCAGGATGGCATAATACTGTTGCTCAGCACTTGGGGCAGTGATGCCATTTTTATATCACTAATGGGTTACTCCCCAACTTCTCCCTATCCCAACAGACCTTACTACCGTCTAGCTCTTCCATTGCTCTGAGTGGCATCCATCTACAGCTGGACCAGTGCCAGCAGTCCCTATATTGAGAGTGCCATAAATGTTCTTCATGATGGCACCTTTATGACACCAGGTGCCAGTGGTACATTTGTACCACCAGCTCCAACAAGCTCAGGATTGGGCTCTAAATAACCTGACACTTGCTCTAGTTTTCAATAAAGTATTTCTGTTTTATTAAACGATATTGGCTGGACCATGATATTTAGTCTCCAGAGTCAGTAGATATCCTTTCCTGAAAGCTGGATTTCTCACATAAATATCTCATATTCCAGTTTAATTCTAGTATTCGCATCTTTTCCTTTTTTCAGATTGATGATTGAAAGACACAGTTAATAGGTAGCTTTTACCAAACTAATTTGTTCGTGAAAATGTGAGAATAAAGCAAAATGTTGAGCTTCACAGAGCTGCTCTTCAGGCAAAAACTGTGATAGATTTTTTTTTAAAAGATGGCGCACTGTGACAAGTTGAATGGTTTAATTAGCACATCAAAGCTGCCGCCTTTGTATTTTACTGTGAACCATTTTGTGCCCAAAAAGACTGGCTTTGTGAAACTTGTTCTGTTCTTACATCAGCACCGGCAGTTTAATCTGGCAAAATGTACTTTCTGTATTTTAGAATACTGTCAGTGCAATCCTATGCATGGATACCCAGACATGTCTCATTGCTGTCAGTGGGGTTTACTACTCCCAGGAAGGATGCATAGGATTGCAGCTTGTGACACTGATGAAAATCTATTCATTTGAAATGCGCATTTTCATGTGCAGGATTTGGGTATGTGATCAACGAAGTTGATTTGACGTTGATCAACAAAGTTTGAAGGTCTGCTGATGAGTACATTCAGGATTCAGATGAATGTTTATAAGAAACAGTTAGTAATATAAAGAATTCCACCTGTTTAATTCTCCACCTGTTGAAGTTCTGCTTCATAGATGCTTACAAGCCAGAACTGGGCCACTGTGTGACAAAGGAAGGTGGACTAGATGGACCTTTGGCATGATTCAGTGCAGGCTCTTATGTTCTTAATTCAGAGCTTTTGGGCTTTTTAAGAGAGCTTTTAACTGAGGTGGTGGCAGTGGCATCACTAGGGTGGTGCAGTCTGCACCAGGTGATGCATTCAGGGCGGGTTACGAACACTGGGGAGGCCTAAAAATTGCAGCTTTGTGATGGTGCATCAAACCCCATTGGATTTGTATTGAAGAGCAGAATTCAATGCAAAAGTCTGTTTTGAAATAGCACCTTCCTATCAATGGTTATGGCCAAAAACTAAAGTATGCATTGAACTCTATGGAAAATGAAAGTGACCCATATCACGGCTTTACTTGTGAGTAGGGAAACATGCCATAGTTCATTGAAAAGGTAGGCTGTGATAAATCTAAGGACATCAGAATTGTCCTATCCAATGAACATAGCCCCCAAGAATCCCCCCAGAAGGAGGTCCCTGATGATTGCATTGAAATTCATTGAAGATGGATGTGAACTGCACAGCTGTAGGTCTACTATGAAGTAAGTCCCAGTATAGTCAATGGGACTTACTCCCAGGCAGGTGTGGAGAAGACTGCAGCCTCAGAGACCCATCCTAAGCAGATCTACTCAGAAGTAAGTCCCAGTATAGTCAATGGGACTTACTCAGAGATGGGCTGGCCCCATCCCAAGATCCGGTATGCTGGAAGTGGGAGGGGCCAGCCAGGGTCAGGGGGCATGGGCGGGGTGTGGGCGGGGCGAGGGGTGGGTGACGTCTGCGCATGCGCAGTGCCTGCCCTGGAGTGGGCAAAGCCTGCTTCAAGGCAGGCACTGCGCAAGCGCTGACACCGGCGCTCACGCAGAGCCTGCCCAGAGGCGGGCAGGCCGCTTCTAGGCAGGCTCTGCGCGAGCGCCGATGTCGGCGCTTGTGCAAGCCTGCCTAGAAGCGTCCTGCCCGCTTCTAGGCAGGCGCGGTGGGGCAAAAACATGGCGGACCGTACCGGTCCGCCATGTTTTTGCATTTCCCTGTCGCTGGCGGTTCACTAGCGGCAGGGAAACGGGAAGATCTGGTACGGGCGCGTAGGCCCGTACCGGTAAGTGCCCACCACTGGACTTACTCCCAGGAAAGTGTGAAGAGGACTGCAGCCTCAGAGCCCCATCCTATGCAGGTCTACTATGAAGTAAGTCCCAGTATAGTCAATGGGATTTACTCCCAGGCAGGTGTGGAGAGGACTGCAGCCTCAGAGCCCCAGCCTAAGCAGGTCTATTATGAAGTCCCAGTATAGTCAATGGGACTTACTCCCAGGCAGGTGTGGTGAGGACTGCAGCCTCAGAGACCCATCCTAAGCAGATCTACTCAGATGTAAGTCCCAGTATAGTCAATGGGACTTACTCCCAGGAAACTGTGGAGAGGATTGCAGCCTCAGAGCACCATCCTATGCAGGTCTACTCTGAAGTAAGTAATTTTGAAATTTTTTATTTTTAAATTAAAAACCGCCCCTGGCCCCGCCCCTGGCCCCGCCCACTTCTGGAGAACCGGTTCTTGGGCCAGGCTGTGCCCACCCCTGCTTTGAATGTGTAGTTTACAGCAGAATGCAGTGAAACAAACCACTTTGAAATATCTTTATTCTATTACTAGCAAAAAGCGTACCCGTGTTGTGGGAGTAACATTCCCCCATACGACATCCCCCATGGCGCATCAATACCACATGCGCATCAATACCCCATGCACATCAACACCTCATATGCATCAACACCCCATGCACAACTTCCCCCATGCGCAACTTCCCCATGTGCAACTTCCCCAAGTGCAACTTCCCCCCATGCGCAGCATCCTTGCCAGTGCAACCTCTTCCTCTGAACAACATCCCCCAGTGCACCAGGCACTGAGCACCCAATTGGCTGGTTGTCAGTCAGTCTCCCATGTTAAGTATAGGACAAAAACACATTGCCCCTTTTTCAGCCCCTGAAGGGTTAAATGTCTCCAGATGGTTCTTGGTGGGAGTTCAGGTGACAGAAGGAACTCCCAGAATTCCATGCTTCAGGCCCAGCAGTTGGGGCAGAATGTTGATGAGTCAGCAATTCTCAATGCAAAGTATAGGGAGGAAAACGCGTTGCGCCCCTTTTCACCCCCTTCTGGTTGGAATTTCCAAAAACCGGTTCTTAGTGCACCCCTCCATCATGGAAGGAACACCCACCCCAAATTTCACGCTTCTAGGCCCAGCGGTTTTGGCAGGGCGGTGATAGTCAGTGGCAGAGCTGCTCGACTCCTACTTTGCATCCGTCTATTAACAAGGTCCCACATAACATTTTAATTGGGAAGTTGGAAAAATATGGGCTAGACGGGGCAATCGTTAGGTGGATCTGCAACTGGCTCGATGGCCGCACTCAAAGGGTTTTAGTAAATGGGTCTGCATCAACCTGGAGATCGGTTTCAAGTGGGGTACCCCAAGGCTCTGTCTTGGGCTCAGTCCTCTTTAACATTTTTATCAATGACTTGGAGGAAGGGATACAGGGGAGCCTGATCAAATTTGCAGATGACACCAAGCTGGGAGGAGTAGCAAACACATCAGAAGACAGGGGAAACCTCCAGGAGGATCTGGATAAACTGGAATCCTGGGCTGTAACAAAAGAATGAATTTCAACAGGGAGAAGTGCAAGGTTCTGCACTTAGGAAATAAAAACCAAAAATACAAGTATAAAATGGGGGATACTTGGCTTGGCAGCACAACATGTGAGCGGGATCTTGGAGTCGCCGTGGATCACAAGCTGAACGTGAGTCAGAAGTGTGATGTGTCTGCAAAGAAAGCAAATGCCATTTTAGGCTGCATTAAGAGGACTGTAGCTTCCAAGTCGCGAGAAGTTCTAGTTCTAGTTCTAGAAG
This sequence comes from Cryptoblepharus egeriae, assembly GCA_030015325.1. Classification (NCBI taxonomy): domain Eukaryota; kingdom Metazoa; phylum Chordata; class Lepidosauria; order Squamata; family Scincidae; genus Cryptoblepharus; species Cryptoblepharus egeriae. Next base: position 178,540,593 of record JAREYC010000003.1, on the reverse strand, counting down.
TTCAGCATTGGTCAGACCTCACCTTGAGTACTGTGTTCAGTTCTGGGCACCTCACTTTAAGAAAGATGCAGCCAAACTGGAGCAAGTCCAGAGGAGAGCGACAAGAATGATCAGTGGGATGGAAGGGAAACCCTACGAGGAAAGGTTGGGAGAACTTGGGATGTTCAGCCTGGAGAAGAGGAGGCTGAGAGGAGACATGATTGCCCTCTTCAGATACCTGAAGGGCTGTCATATGGAGGAAGGGGCTCATTTGTTCATAGCTGCTACTGAAAGCAGGACTAGAACCAATGGGTACAAACTACAAGAGAGGAGATTCCGGTTGGATATCCAGAAAAAATTCCTGATGGTTCGGGCGGTTCAGCAGTGGAACAGATTGCCAAGGGAGGTGGTGGACTCTCCCTCACTGGGGATCTTCAAGCAGAGGCTTGACGAGCACCTGTCAGGGATGCTCTAGGGAGAATTCCTGCTGCAGGGTCCTTTCAAACTAGGTCCTTTCAAACTCTATGGTTCTATGATTCTGTCAGTGAGTCAGTGAGTCAGTCAGTGAGTGACTTTTCTCTTCCATATATATATACAGATAATAATGTATGGCTAAAAAGCCAGTAGCGGCGGTACAATGGCACATAATCACATCCACCATTCAGATAGTTGACTGCCCAATGTATTGAAGTGACGTGCTGGCCTCCCACATCAGGTGATGCGAACCCTAGTGGCAACCTTGGCTAGAGATTGGGGGTTGTTTTTAATTTTTGAATGTTTTAAAAAATGTTTTTAAAATGCTTTTAACTTTTGTATTGATTTTTTTTTTATTCTGTTGCTAGCCACCTTGATTTCACTCGTGGAGAAAGGAGGGATATAAACAAACAAACAAATACATCATTATCAAATATTTTTGGCCCCTTTTCTTATGACAATAATACAAAATGCTCTTACACTTTTTCCCTCAGTGTTTCATTTAAATGTAACTACACCAGAAGGACTGTATTGAAGTTTCTTTACAGAAACTGTAAATGTATTTTTAAATGCATTATAAAAGTCAGAAATATACATTTATTTATTTGATTTATTTAAAGGACTTATACCCCACCTTTCCTATGCCAAAAGAAATGCCAAAAACAAAAACCCGGTGAGGTAGGTTAATATTCTATGGGCAACTTGTAGAACTCTTCCAGATGGAATCCTTCACGTTAAGAATCCGTTATAAAAATCTGGAATCCAAAATTGCTATTGGAATTCTGAGACCCAGGAGGGTTTAGTTAGTAGTTAGGGAATTGGACTGAGACCTGGAAGATTCAAATCCCTCCTTGGTCAGGTTTAAATCCTTCCTTGGCCATGAATTTTCCTGCATAACCTTGGACTTGTCATTCATTAACAGCCTTCCCTACCCCACAGGGTTGTTGTGAGGACAGCAGAAGGGGGGGAATTAGAGATCTGTAAGCCAAACAAACAAACCCACAAGAAAGAAACTCAGGAAGGAAGGAAGTGGGGAGGGAAGGAAGGAAGGAAGGAAGAAAGGAAGGACGGACGGACAGTCGGACTTATTGGACAGGCTAGGGATCGACGCACTGTCCAAAAAGGAAAACCATTGAAAAGTGGAACTTGGTCTTTTTCAGCTTGCAAATGCTAAATGGCCACCCAAGAAAGACAAAAATATCTCTTGCAAAATCCCAAATAACACATATTTATTAACATATAGCCAAAATACATCAAAAATTACAGTAAAGTGAACAAAGGCATGTGTAGGAAATGAATATCTTAGGCTATGTATGTGAATGATGGTTATTTACTGAAAAAGTCATAAGGAAATGCCAAAAACAGTTTCATCATCATGTCACATGCCAATCAACATCAGCGAAGACAATTTTAGTCTTTAGACCAGCAGAGAGAGGTTGAAAGAGTTGTGCATGTGTTGAATGAGTCGTGGGTATAACTGAATGGTGTTGAAAGAGCAGAACTGTCAGAAAACAGATCATCAGAAAGTGGAAGACCTGTTAATAGTGCTGAAGCCAATGACTATCAGCATGTGAGAGCAAAATTATGGAACAGAACTGATTGAATTCTCTCATCCCTGATACTAACCTTTGTAAAAAGCACATTACTAATCTACCGTATCTCATTGTTGCATCAACCCAAAGTAGCTACTGTCTTGTTAAATAAGGTTATTCACAGCCCTATCCTTTTCTTCAGTTACAACATGTTTCTTTTCAGTTACAACATGTTTCTTTTCTTCAGTTACAACAATTGTGGGAATTGTGCTCTGCTGTTTTAAAAGCCAGGTTTCATTTTGTTGCTGGTTATGTTGAATCTGCTCTTCTGTTGTATTTATTGGTCTTACACATTGTGTTTGTTACTCGTTAGAATACCAAGTTATGAACGCAGCTGTGCGTGTGTGCACGCCTGTGTGCACGTGCGCACGTGCCCACCCTTTGGTTACTTGTAAGAGACCTTGGGCATCTGTTGTTAACAGAGGAAAGGCTGGATATAAATAAATAAATAAATAAATAAATAAATAAATAAATAAATAAATAAATAAATAAATAAATATTTTCTGGAAATATCTTCCAAATGGTGCTGAGGATGGGATTCCAAAGGCCTTCAATAGTATAGAAATATAAGTATCCTGAAGCAATGTGGGATGGATGGCAGGCTATATTTCACAAACAGGAACCTCAGACAGGGCTACTTATGTAGAAAGCCTGAAGTAGGATCCTAAAGTCACTGAGAGGTAAAAGGCTGCATGTGGGTAGAGCTGATAGCACTTACAGTCAGGAGACTGCACTTACATGCAATTTCGCACCACTCTAGCTAAGCTACTGGGGGAGGAGAATGTTCATTCTGGAGCAGGGACAGAGGAAAGATGTCAGGAGGCAGAGAGCACCCATATAGAAAATATGCATATGGCAGAAAATATGGACCCATTTTTCAGCCCGTTCTGCCCCCTTTCTCCTTGTACTTATAACCGCTAAATATAGTAACTGGTGTGTGTCCACATAGAGCCATAGGCCACCTGACCTCTGGTAGGTCTCCTGATCACCCAGCAGGTACTCCAACAGCACAACATATCAGCTCCAATGGTATGGGATAAGATAGGGCTGAACGTTGAGCAGGTCTTGTCAAATATCTCCAGGATTGTTTTTAATAATAGTCATCCAGAGATTAATGTGTGTTTTGAAAGACTCTAGGCCAGTGATTCCCAAGCTCTGTGGCACAAGGTCCAAGAATGGCATGGGCAACTCACTGGGATGCTGCACAACATCTTTTTCCCAGCACTTTGGGCCACCATCGCACAAAATCTTGTGAGGTTTTCTATTCTCTGTCCTCACAAGATGGTGCAGGATTTAGTGTTATGGTGCTGCCCTGACAATGTGCTCTGGATGGAAAGCAGGGCAGCAGTGGCAAATGTGGGAACTACTGCTCTAAGGTTGGCAGTTCTATGACAACCTATTAGGTCCATTCCAACTGTATGATTTTATGTGACCTGTCACTTTTTTCCACTGAGCTTTGGCAAGCCTATATAGTCCTTAAAAGTGTACCCACTAGTTGTGACTGAATCTACTGATAGTGCTCATCTCAATCATGAGGCTGAAGAGCCATTGTTGTCCAAACATGTCTCTGTGGACATCAGGCCAGCATGAAAGGTGCATAGACTTCTATTACCTTCCCACTGAATTGTACCTATTTCTCTACTTGCATTTACAGGTATCCCCCACTTACTAGATAGGTTAGGGACCAGATCACAATCCAAAAGTTAAAACCGTTGAAAAGTGGAACCCAGTCTTTTTCAGACAGAAAATGCCAAAATGGTCACCAAAAAGTCATAAATATCACTTGCAAAAGCCTAAATAACACATATTTATTAGCACATAGCCAATGTAAATAACAAATTACAGTAAAATGCCCCAAAAAGTCATGTATGGGCAATGAATATTTTATGTATCTGAATGATGATTATTTACTGAAGAAAATCATAGGAAAATGTCAAAAAGAGGTTGATCACTATGCCACATGCAAACCAACAAGAGGGTAAAAGAATGAAGCATGTGTTGAATGAATGAGTATAATTGAAGAGTAGAACCATCAGTAAACAACCCGTCAGAAAGTGGGGGACGCCTGTATATGCTTTCGATCTGCTATGGTGGAAGGAGCTGGGCAGGTAACAGTACTGTAGAGTACTCGGGTCTCAAACAGTACTTTCTGTACAGTGCTGGGGTCTCAAACCACAGAACTGACAACCCTCAGGTTGACAAGCACAGCATCTTTAACCACTAAACCAATCTAGTCCTTAAGCCAATTTAATTAGTGCACAATTATCCCTGCACGTGTGTTTATCTAAACTGTGTTGCCTTTCCCCCCCTCCCCTCTTGTATATGTTTAAACAATAATTCGTGGAGAGTCACAACCTTGGTTTGATCCTCCGGGCATTTTTTTTTTTTTTGCATAAATATTTAACAGTTACACTGATGTACCTGTTTATGCATGCAGACGTGCTTGCAAATTTTTGTTGACAGAGCAGAAGCAGTAATTTCGATGTTTTATTTACCTTAATAAGGGGAGCTGCATTCCCTCTTAATTAGAGGCCTGCTGTTCACACTCTGACTGCATAAGCAAAGACCTGAAATAGGAGACTGGAGGAAGGGGGAGGAAGGGCTTTTCAGATTTGTGGCTTGGATGCTTGCAAAGAGTTAATTTGCCAGCATCAGACACCTGATTTGTCCTATTATTTCATCAAACATCCTCCCTCTCCCCCCCAAAAAAAGAAGCAGGTAAAGGAAAAGCTTTAATTTTCCATAATTTGTTTTACAAAATGCAATCCTTGTTTCAATAAAACAAAACAATCAAACATGGGTATTAATATATCGCCTTTTAGGTCATTGGATTTTCTCCTCTGACTTTGTTTCAAGGCGGTTTACATGGGCAGGCTTTCTAACCCTTGAAAGAGTTTTAAAATTAACAGAGGTTCTCTATTTCAAGAAATAATTATAAAAGAATTATTATAAAAAGAACGTTAAAAATGATGAAGGCTGCAATCTTAAGCTCCACTTAGGACAGCCTAAACCCTGGCATAAGTCCTGCACTGACCTGGGAGTGTCACAAAAATGGCACAGAGACACATCTGCACCACTCCTGGAGGAGGGTTAGGTAGCTGCACAGACATTAGCTTGCCTCCCTACAACACTATGGGAACGGAAAGACCAATTAGTTGTGCTGGCCTAGGTTAGGATTACACCTGCCTAAACTGGTTAGAATTGCACCCTCAATTTACTATTTGCAAATGAAGGGAGATTAACTAAGAGGAAAGCAAGAGTGCAACCCTACCAAGTGGAGCACTAGGTAGAATACGTCGGCCTGTGGCAAAGCCTGCACACTCAATGCAAAAGCTCCAGGTGCAGCCCACTGCATCTCCACACAAATAATTTGAGACCTGGCCAATAACCTGAGGCCTCTTCCAAAATTTTTTGTCTGGCGGTTGCCTTGACTTACTGGGCCATTGGCTGCACTTCCCTATTAGGGCTACAATCCTATGGACTGGATAGTTAGTCAGGCAGGACAGAAACCATATGAGAAACCTTGGTTCAGGCATGTCCAACAAGAGGCTCGAGGGCCGCATTTGGCTTAGAAAGCCCATAGATGCGGCCCTCGGGGCCCTGTATTGGACATGCCTGGTTTACATGGTTTACTCCTTGATTTACCATGTTTTACATAGTTTACTTACTACTTCTGTAAACCATGGTTTACAGAAACCATGTGAGCTTCTTCTTCACTGTTCCACTTCGCTCATTTCTTAGAGGGACATTCTGAGTATGCAAGAAGCAGCTTTCTGGTACATCAAGTCTATTTTTTTCACTATTAGTTTCTTTACTGTACTTATATCCTGATTTTCTTTCATCATGGAATTCATTTGATTCATTTGCCTATGTGAAAGCAATGCACAGCAATGCACATTGGTGAATGGCACCAATGGCAAGAGGTAGGAGGGCACTAACACGGTGCATTGAGGTGCCTGCAGTACAGTCCATATCCCTCCCTAGCTATGCTACTGATTCCATCTAATACTGTATTTGCTGTACTTGACTTTAATGTGCCACTGAATCTCCTGTGCACCTCAACTTTAAAAGGCTTGAGATTAAAAAAAAAATGTTCACTGGAAATTGTAATGAGCAGCTGCAAAGCAGGTACAAAATTTGACTTTACTGCATAAACTTGGCATGCATCAGTCTTGAAAGACTATGGTATTGTGCTCGACGCTGCATGTGAAGCATGAAGGCCTCGGTAGATTGATATGGAGGATAGGCTGTTACCAAAGCAGCAAATCCCCCCTTTCCACGCCACTGAAATAGTCCAATGGAATGGCAGAGCCAATACGATTGGTTCCAGCTGCGTCGTAGAGCCGGGCCAAGGACAGGCGCTCATCCTGTCTTGTGGGGACCCGGGTCTCAAACCCTGGCCTGCTGGTTAGCAGGCACAGTGTCTTAACCACTTGCACCACCCACAGCCCTTACTGCATAAAACAATTAGTTATATCACATTAATGACAATGGGTTTATTTTATGATTTTCACCTACTTACACTACTTTATACAACAATGGGTCTATAGCTGCAATCCTAAACACTGTTTCCTAGGAATAAGGCCCATTGAGCACATGGGCCCCATGAGCACATGTTCTGAGTAGAGATGGTTCAGATTGCAGCCTATGTTAACTTTTTTAGTATAATATAGCAAACTGTTCAATACTGACCTATACTTATAATTAATATACCATACATACTCAAGCCTAAAGCAGCATCGAATGTAATGTGCACCCTGATTTTTGAAACTAAATTTGGCTTTTTTTAAAGTGAAGATTAGATTTGAGTAAGTATGGTATTTTGTCTTCAAGAATGTCCTGCCAGATGCCTCTGGGAAGCCCACAAAAGGCCTTGCTGGTGATAAACCTTCAGATGTTCTGAGCATCTGCTACTTGGCGGTATGTGATTTGTGAACATGAGCCACTCTGGCTAGTAGCCCCAGGCAGGTATCAGTGGCTGCAGCATCTTCCGCATCCTCCTCCTTGGCAATTATAGAAGTTTAGGGCAACAGTCTTACCAACAGCAATTCTTCATTGTGAGCATCTGTTTCCTCCAGGCCAGTCTCCACAGTTGTGCTAAGTGGCTTTGGAGCTGCCCCAGGTTGTCTGTCATGGGCTGGAATCAGAGTGGCAGCCAGCTGGTCAGAGAGGGGGCTGCTTCTTCCCACAGGCTGATGTGGCTCTTGAAGCTTATCACCACCCTGCACTTGACTCCACATTGCGTCGAAGCCCTTAACAAGATTTGTATGGTGGCTGTTGGTTGCTCCAAAGCAATTGTCCTTCGGCCCAAGAGTGCTTCCTGCAAGAGCTGGCATTTTATTTGAAACCATCTACATAAGGCTGATGGAAGGGGATGGGGTCAGCAGTCTCTCTGAATTTTCAGACAGAGTTTATGTATCATGAAACTAGAATGACTGTACAACAGGTAGGCCCTGGTCTGATCAAGTCCTTTATTTATGGAGACCCCCATGGACAGGGTCCTCATTTAAGACAAAAAACACCTTTGCCACTGATGATGATTGCTTTGGTAATAATCACATAAGAAATATTTGTTGAATGTTTCACGGAGGAAATCTCTCATGTTTGGTCCCTTCATGTGTTATTGGCGTGCTTTTCAAACATATGTTACTCACACATACAAGGGAAAATTTGTGTGCTGGGGCATGTTTGTTTTTTTCCCCTGCCAGGAATGGCTCTGGAGGAGAGGGGCCAATTGCACCGAACTGAGGCTCCCTAAAAAACTTAGTTCATTGCTCCCCCTCTAGCTATGCCACTGGGCAGACCTGCTTTCTTAGGGATGAGAAGTATTCCAGTGTATCTACCTTTATATCTTAATGTACATACCTTTATACCTCTGATGCCAAGAAAGTAGGAGAAAGTAGTTAAAGCATATATATGACTTCACCTCGCCAGCTCCGAAAGCCATCTGTTGACTGGCACCCGTACTTATTTGTTCTTGTGGAGAAGACAAACTGTAAAGAGTTTATTTGGGCAATCAGAGCAATCCTCTTTGCTGAACAAATATTTGCATCCTTCTTCAATGCTTTCAGGAGGAGGAAGTCACACAGTCTTAATAGAAGTAATTGGACTAGGAGGAGTGCAGCTGTATATGCATAGAACTTCTCCATGAAATCAGAAACCACAGTGGTCTCAGAGATCACAACTGTGTGGAGCAGTGGTTCTCAAACTGTTCACATCTGGAGTACTCAGGGTAATTATATGACTGGAAATTTCCAGATTTGTCCTCTTTTTTAGCCTCCTGTCCAGGTGTCCTCCAAAAGAGCTTCATTGTCCTCCATTTTGGAACTTTGCAATGATGTGCAGTACCCCATCATGTCATATGTAGCTGGATTCATATTGAAGAGGAGAATCCAAAGAGCATATTGGATTCATATTGAAGAGCAGAATCCAATGCAGAAATCGGTTTTGAAATATCTCCTTCCTATCAAATGATATGGCAAAAAACTAAAAATAATTAAAAATATGCATTGAGCTCTAAGAGCATTAAGCTCATAGAGCTATAAGCTCGAAAGTGCCCAGTATTGCGGCTCTACTCATGAGTAGGCAAATGTGCCACTGTCCACTGGAAAGGCCAGGCTGAGAGGAATCCAAGACCATGTCATCCTTTTGAAGTTTGGGCATCTGGTCACCCTAAGTCCTCCTAAAAGGATTCTTGGAGAGCCCTGGCTCAGCCATTGCATGTGCAGTGTCCTTGGGGACCTTCACAGCACTACCGCATGTATAGAGTGGTGCAGTACCCACTGTGACCATACAGAATACAGAGTGCCTATATCTTTAACCATTGCATAGAAAAGGGAATTTAGGCAGGTTTAGCTCTACATGGAATGGTTTAAAAAGCACCACCTGCCTAAATTTCCTCTTCTAAGTAATGGTTAGGCACTCTGTCCTCCATTCTATGGTCACCCTGGCAGTGCCAAGACCAGCACATAATACCCAAAACAGCAAGACACAGTTCTGAAGAACCAGGAGGGGAATGATGGACAGCCACAAACAGGGGAGGTGGGATGGAGAAAACCAGGCAGGGGAAGATGATGGCCACTTATGGTAGGGTCTCAAGGAACCCCAAGGCTCAAGGAACAGATGTTGAGAAACACTGGGGTAGAGAAATCCTACGTGCATACAGCTCAATACGTAAAAATTTTTTTAACTCATGTTAAAAAATGTCTGGCTGTTCAGGGATTTGGAGCCCAATCCTAGGCATATCAACATTAGAAGTAAGTTGCATTATAAACAATGGGGTTTACTCCCAGGAAAGAGGACAGGATTGTAGCCTCAAGCGGCCAGTAAGCATGGCCCTACTTCCCCCCTTAGATGTTCACTGAATATACATTCAATCATAAAGACATATTAATACTTGGCGCAAAGAATCCTATTTAGAAAAGTTTTTTTATTAATTCAGAATTTAACACAAGCCACCCATACATCACATTATCAGAAAACATACAAAATGAAAGGAACTCAGACAACTTTACTTATCAAATAAGCTGGAACGGTGCAAAACTTTTCAAATGTGTTTTTATTCTTAAATATACAGTTAGCAGCTATTTATTTTCTTTGTTGCTATGTAGATTCTTCCAAAATGGCCACTCTACAGTCAACTGTAGTCAAAAGTCTGCTAACTTTGATCCTGTTTTGTTAACACACTGCTGTTATACGCTGGAACTAGGAGCCCAGTTGTTACACACTGTAAGGGCGCAATCCAGAGTAATTACTGGGAGTCCTTGCTCTGGAGTAAGAATAAGTTACTCTGGATTGCAGTATGAATTTCCCATAGGTTTTCACTAAGTGGTGCAGTAACTACGGGTGCATGTAATGTCTCTTATGCGCTCCCGTAGTTACTCTGGATTGTGCCCTAAGGGCGCAATCCAGAGTAACTACGGGGAGTCCTTGCTCCAGTGTAAGAACAATTTGCTCTAGATTACAATATGAATTTCCCATAGGTTTTCACTAGGTGGTGCAGTAACTACGGGTGCACGTAATATCTCTTACGTGCTCCCGTCGTTACTCTGGATTGCAGGGTAAGTCTCAACAAAATATACAATTGCTGAGACTTAAACAAGCAAAAGCCATTTTATGGTCTTAAAGGCCATTATCACACTGTCAAAAAGGCCATGATCATATATTAGAAGGGCAAATGATGCACCAATGTGCGTACAAAGTGCTGATAGCCATATCAGAAGCATGGTCAGCAGGGAGGGGGATGTGGTATGTTGCTTGAGTTAAGGCTGCCTGAAGAATGCTAAGCAGAAGTGGTCCTGGTTGAATTTTGGATGGGAGCTTTGTGAACTTTTTAGTTGAAAAGTGATATATAAATACTGTAGATAGATAGAAAGGGAATGTGCTACCCAACCATGAATATTAGGATTACATGAAAACTGTAGTTATCTTGAGATAGCCTCTTTGCATATAAGTGCAGTAGTTATCTGTGGAGGCAGGTTTATCAAGCAACAAATCTAATGAACTTGATAACCTGTGATTCAATCACTTGTCAATCTGTCTTAAAAGCTTGAGAGTTTCTCCTTCAAATAGCCATTCCCCGTTTTCATTCTGGCCAGAAAATCTCAGCTTACAGATAGGATAACTAGTAATAATAAGAGTATTAATGTCCCCCCCCCCACCAAGAAATGAAGTTTTGCAGATTAGATCAGCTATAGCTGCTTTATTCTTTGCTCCAGTGCAAGAATTTCCCTTTCCATTTCATAGGGGAGGTCAGCATTCACTTGCTCTTCAAAATACTTCTTGATTTCTTCCACCTCCTTTTCCCAGAAATCTTTGGAAATATCAAACAGTTCTTCCATATCTATACCTTCCAAGCCTTTCAAGTTCAAGCCTGTGTCATCTGGGACATAGCCAATAGCAGTCAGCCGTGCGCAGTCCATGCCTTGGATCCGGTTGAACATCCATTCCAGCACCCGTGAGTTTTCGCCATAGCCAGGCCATAGGAATTTCCCTTGCTTATCTTTTCTGAACCAATTGACATGGAAAATCCGTGGCAATTTGGCTGAAGGTCGATATGCCATGCTGAGCCAGTGGGAGAGATACTGGCCAAAGTTGTAGCCAAAGAACGGCCTCATGGCAAAGGGGTCGTGCATAATGATTTTGCCTATGAATGAAAATGCACACGGCATCAGTGACCTACCCATTAGAGTACTTGAAGTGAACGGGGAAACATTTGTATGAAAAATTTGTGAAGAAAAAAACTGGCAAAAGACCTACAATAATTTCAAAGAGAAGGGATGGTGGCATTAAATAAACTTAATATATAAATAATAAACACTACAGATGGCATTGGGGAAATAGGGCAGATCCTCTTCCAATTATCTGAATATGTTTGAAAAGGTGATTCTGTTGGACTCAAATATTGAGGGCTTTCTGCTGCAATCCTAAAGACATTTTCCTGGGAGACCCATTGAACACAATGGGCCTTACTTTTGAGTAGACATGACTAGGATTGTGCTTGTAGAGATTCTTGTCTGAGTGTGCACATCACAGATAACATGCTTCTCTTTTGTCTCAGTCATAATTACGAAAAATAATAACTTGCAGAATATGGGTTTGATGCAAGAAGGAACCAGGCAACAAGTTCTCAAACAATAACTGTTCTGGGACTGAACAAAACAATGGACAATGGTCAATCACAAGGTTTCCCAAACTGTGGAAAAATGAGATTTATTTCCTATCTAAATATAAATGTTCTATTATTATTTGTACTTACCTTTGTGTTCTGCTGCTGCTGTTGCTTCAGATCTCATTGTAGCACCTATGAACACCCCATGTTGCCAATTAAGGGCCTCATAGACAAGAGGGACACCTGGAAGGAAGACAACAGCTTTGATGGTGCTGCATATTTGTCACCCTTATTTGCAGAAGGTAAATTAACCTGGGGTTTTCCTTCCTTTAAGTTGGGGTAGTGTGAACATAATTCAGTTTCTTGCCATCTCACACTTTACATCTAACACAGAATGTTGAATGGGTACTTGTGCCTTACCTTCAGGTCTCCGACCTCCAAAGATGATGCCTTCAATTGGCACCCCTTCTGGAGCCTCCCATGCAGGATCAATAATTGGGCACTGGTTGGCAGGGGTGCAGAATCGGGAATTTGGGTGAGCACAAGGTTCCCCTATGCAAGGAATATAACACTGGTTATATACGTCACAATTTCGGTCTTACACAAATATACAAAGAAAATGAAGGTGGGTTTACAACAATTTTCTTACCACTCTTGGTGGTCCATTCCTTTTTTTTCCATGACGTGAGTGTGACTCCTGGAGGAAGCTGTTTATCAATACCTTCCCAATATACACCTCCATCACTGGTTTCTCCAACATTGGTGAAGATGGTATTCTTCTGTATGGTCTTCATAGCATTTGGATTTGTTTTTATGGATGTTCCAGGAGCAACCCCGAAAAAGCCGTTCTCTGGGTTGATAGCTCTTAAGTTCCCTAGAGGATTTTACAAATCATGTGAGTTTTGGACATTTACAGGCTTCGAGCTGGTATTCAGGTGATCAGAACAAGCCCATCCTATTACTGTGACCTCAAACACTCATCCCTTTAATTCAGCCCTTTTCACCCCAATTTTCTGCAGTCTTTCCCCCTGTTCTATTCCTCTACCAAGTGGCATAGCTAGAGGGGGTGGAGCAGTCAGTCTTGGAGGGAGAAGTGAAAGGAGACCTCTTTGGAGCCTTTCCAGGTAGGGGAAGCAAAACAAAGCCATATTCATCAGCATGCATGGATTTATGGCAGTGGATTGCGAGCGCCATGTTACTGAAAGTCCATCTTCCTGCATGGCTTGTGTCAACTGATTTAATAATCCAATGCAAAGGTATTTGAAAACATGTATCCATACCAGAGATGGGCTGGCCCCATCCCAAGATCCGGTACGCCGGAAGTGGGAGGGGCCAGCCAGGGTCAGGGGGTATGGGCGGGGCAAGGGGCGGGACTGGAGAGGGGCGAGGGGTGGGGCGACATTGGCGCCTGCGCAGTGCCTGCTTAGAAGCCGGCCTGCCAGCTTCTAAGCAGGCTCTGTGCAAGCGCCGCCACCGGCGCTCACACGGAGCCTGCCTAGAAGCTGGAAGGCCGGCTTCTAAGCAGGCTCTGCGTGAGCGCCGGTGTCGGCGCTCGCGCAGAGCCTTCCTAGAAGCTGGCACCGGCTTCTAGGAAGGCTTTGCGCAAGCGCCGATGTCAGCGCTCGCACAGAGCCTGCCTAGAAGTGGGCAGGCCGCCTCTAGGAAGGCTCTGCATGAGCGCCGATGTCGGCACTTGTGCAGAGCCTGCCTAGAAGTGGCCTGCCCGCTTCTAGGCAGGCGCGGTGGGCGCAAAACATGGCGGACCGTACCGGTCCGCTATGTTTTGCGTTTCCCTGTCACTGGCGGTACGCTAGCGGCAGGGAAACTGGAAGAAGCGGTATGGGCGCGTAGGCCCGTACCGGTAAGTGCCCACCACTGATCCATACCAATAGCAAAAAAAGAGACTGAATAAATTTTAAAATTGCTTTCGACTGAAATAGATGGGAAGCTACTGTTAGTGCTGGATTAGTATTCTGTTCTTTTACCATCTGCCACTGAAATTTTCCGAAAAGTAATAAGTCCTTCCAAGTTTGTTTGAGTTTGATGCCATAGGGTTAGTGAGTTTGATTCATATGGTGAATGAGATGTGTGATGGTTCAACACATCTCCAAAAATGCATGGGTCAAACACATATTTGCTCAGTTGACTTCTGGAAGTTGTGCAAGTATATGCTGACTCATGATCTGGAAACCTGATACGGAACTTCTAACACATGTTCACTAGATTGAAGTGAGAGTGAATTCAACAAAAACTGAGCCACTTCCTTACTAATGGGGGGCACTCAGCCTTTCTTGATGGCCACAACTCCCTATGAACGCCCATCTGTTCTGAGAAACCAGCTTCCCTGGCTGAATGTCCAGTTGAATGCAACAAGATAATTACCGTGAACATCAAATTTCATCCAAGCAATATCATCTCCAACACATTCAATTTTCCAGCCTGGCAGAGTTGGGTTCATCATGGCCAAATTGGTTTTTCCACATGCACTAGGAAAAGCTGCAGCAAAATATTTTTTTATGCCTTCCGGATTTGTGATACCCAAGATCTGGTGAGAGGGAAAAAGAAACAGTTTTCCTGGTATCCTCAGGAATATCATCCAGCAAACAATATCAAAACGGTGAAGTGTTAATAATAAAAACTTTAAGGCAATGACTCTGGATCACTGTGGAACTTTTCCAAAATGAAAAATGCAACTCACACTAAAATGTTGTTGGATGTGAAACTGGAAATAAAAGCTGAAATTCTAGGGTGTTCCAAAATAGTGTGGAATGTCTATTAACATCTGCAGTTTTAAGACTATAATTTATTATTTTCCTCAAACTAATTTGCTATATATCTTTTTACTACATTTTAGTCTTTCCAGAGATCGTGGGGTTCCAGATATAGCCCAAGTCTTTGATCCTCAAAGCAACCCAGTTACATATAACCCAAAAATTACTCACAGAACTTCACAGCTAAGGGGAAATGAAACCCCATATATCCTTGATCAAAGTCCAACAACCCAGTTATCAAACCACACCGACATGTTGTCATGCAATCCTATACATATTAATACTTTAACATGCAATCTTAAACACCAGGGGTCTTCAAACTTTTTGGCAGGAGGGCCACATCATCTCTCTGACACTGTATCAAGGGTCAAAAAAACTATTTTACATTTCAAATTTGAATAAATTTAGAGTGGATTACAGGGCTTGCCCAAGCTCAGGATAGAGGGATCTTGAGGCTTGCTGTGGGCAGCATCTGGCCCCTGGGCCAGGGTTTCGAGATCCCTGTTATAAACATTGGCTCACCAATCAGGCCCACCATGTTCAGTGGGTGGGGGCTATCTCTCAGACCAATGTGTTTAGGACTGTACCCTATACTCTTTAGCCTCACTCTCTCTGATATGATGACAATGATACGTAGGTCCCACTTATGCCAATGTGGTTGCAAAACCCGCAGGAAGAGAATTCCATCTAGAATATGGAAACCTGTTTTATCCTTCCCCACGTTCTTTATTCAGCATGCACTGCTTCCCTTGAGCTATGATATTTCATGGTGATGCATTGCATGCGGACACAACCCTTGCATGGAAATGGACTGGGGTCTTAGTTCATACACTGCACTTTAATAAAGGACACCTGTAGCAGTCCTTATATTACATACATTCTTGCAACAACCCTTTAATATTTGTTATTAAATTACCCCGATATAACAGAAGGTGAAACTAAGGGCACAATCCAGAGTAACTACAGGAGCTTTTACGCTGGCGTAGTTACAATGCCACCTATGAAATGCATAGAGCAATCCAAAGTGCCTCTTATGTGCTCCCATAGTTACTCTGGATTGTAGGGTATGGCGGAATAAGACCAAAACCAACAGTCAAACCCATGCATGTTTACTCATATGTAATCTTCATTATGTTCATTGGTACTTACTTCCAGGAAGGTGTGTGTAGAATTATAGCCTGTGTAGTGTGTAGAATGAGGAATCATATGAGTTATAGGATATGGTCCATGTAAGGGACTGTTTCACATTGGTCATTCCTAAAGTTCCTGCTTACTTGGAAAGAAGACCCTGCAGGTGTTTGCTGCACAAGTCTTTGTGTAGTAATTTGGCTGGCCCATAGATGAAGTTTAAATAACCATTCTAGGGCACTACAATTTGAATCACTATAAACACTTGGTGTGAGCATCTTATAGAACTCTGTATGAACTGAGAGGTGTTCCAATAATGCATTTATTCATTTTTTTCCTACCAGCATATGCTCAGCAAGCCAACCTTCTTCCTTTGCAATTCTGCTGGCAATCCTGAGAGCAAAACACTTCTTTCCCAGTAGGGAATTTCCTCCATAACCGCTTCCAAAGGAAATTATCTCTCTGTGATCAGGGATGTGAGCAATGAGAGTCAAATCTGGGTTACATGGCCAGTTATTGACCAAAGGCTCTAAAAAACACAAACACAATTCTGGTTATATAGTTTTCATCTTGTGATTGGTCACCTAGATTAGGAGGTAAGCTTCTTTACATGATCTTTTTCAAAAATGAGCACATGAAATACCTGCATTACTTGTTTTCTAACACTAGGTGACACTATAGCACAGTTTGCTCAGCCAAGCATCATTACAAACATTTGCTGGACCATTGCACTTCATAGCCAGTCAACCCAATCCTAACATTTCTAATTCAAATGGATGTCTGGCCCCCAGGACATCGTTGTTTGTGGATAAAATAATAAAGGCTAAATAATTTGATATTGGCTTACTTTTCAGTGGCAATGGGCACCCAACGGAATGGAGGCATTTTATAAATTCCCCATTGCCAAGAGCTTTGAGGACAGACGTTCCCATCCGAGTCATGATCCTCATACTGACCACCACATATGGAGAATCTGTCAACTCAATCCCAAACTTGGATAAAGGAGAACCAATTGGCCCCATGCTGAAGGGGATGACATACATGGTACGCCCTGCAAACAAAGGCAAAAGAGAGAATTAATGAGCAAAAACCACACTTAAGACATATGTTGTAACATTTCATCAGTGGTAACCATGGCCCATTTATGGAATAACCTCCCGACAGAGATCCACGTAGTACCTTCACTGTGAAACTTTTAACTATTTTGTATCTACGTTCTAGTTTTGAGATTTCTAGTTTTGATTTTTTTAATTTACTTTTTGTGTGCACTTTTTGATTTTTTATATACTTTTCTAGTCTTTGGTTTTCTATGTGCTTTGGTTTTTCTTTGCTGTTCCATTTTACATTGTTTCTAGTTTTTTCAATATTTATTGCTAGCCGTTGTAGAAATTTTGTTCAAAACATTTACTAGCAACCCTCCAAAAGTTCAATCCTAACTGTCATAAAACGTATGGACAATTACAGAAAGCCCGGATACAACAGGAGGGAAACTTTAACCTTTTGAATTTTATATTCAGAATTCTATACTAAAAATTCTATGTTCAGAATTCTAAATTTTATATTCAGAATTCTGTACTGAAAACTTTACTGAGAATTGCCCACTTTACTGAGAATTGCCCACTACGCTTTACTTCCAAGTATGCTTACATATCTACTCCCCTGCCCTGCTGCCTGGCACAGATTGGTGGATGTAGTTTTAGTAAGAAGCAAGGAACATTACACAAGCCATATCAGAAACAAGCAGAGATGGTATATTTAACAGCAAATAATCTTTCTGGTGTCTCCACCTTTCATGCATCCAGGGAATCTGAGACTGAAAGCTTTCTCAAAATCTTCTTCAGACATCCAGCGCCCCAGTTGGCTGACTCCGTTCTGCGGGATTGGAACCGTATCCCTCTGCTCTGGAGTGACAATCACAGTTTTGCTCTCGATTCTTGCAACATCCCTTGGATCTGTGGAAGCCAACCAACTGTGAAGGTAAAAAGAAGTTTTAATAATAAAAAATAAAAATAAATAAAATATTTAAATAAATGAGGGGGACAATTATCCAGAAATCTGTCCAATCCCCTTTCAAAGGCACCCAGGCCAGATGCCATCACTACATCCTGTGGCAAGGAGTTTTACAGATGAATTACGGGAACCCCTGCACAGAGGCTCTGCAAATTTTAGAAGACTAGAGTGATGGTGTGTATACATATTGTATGAGCCGCCTAACTTACCAATTCTCATATTTGCCCAGTTTCTTAATCATGCCGCTCTGTAACATGAACTCAAGGATTTTCTTGTTCTCCTCCTCTGAGCCATCACAGAGATGGATGGCTTCTGGCTGGCACAACTTGGCATTGCTTTCAATGAAGTCCCTCACTCCTGGAGCTAAAGTGGTCAGGTCCCCCTGGATGACTTTAGAGGCGACACTCGCCTGTGTCTGCAGTTCAGGTGGCATTGCTTCCTTTCGGTAGGGGACAAGCAAGGTCTAAATGAACCGTTGATGGTGTGAACAGCAAGCTAAAAAAATGATGGTTGAAAACTAGATTAAAACTGAAACAGTGAAAAACTAGATCAAGACTTAAATCTTGCTTAAAAACAATTTAATGATTTGAACAGTGATTTTCAACCTTTTTCATCTCACAGCACACTGACAAGATGCTAAAATTAGTAAGGCACACCATTAGTTTTTTTATTTTTTACCACTGAAAGGGCATACCCGTGACACACCTGCAGACCATCTGCAATTGAAAATTGTTGGATTAGTGTATCAGGTAGGAAAATGTGAGCTCCAGCTCTTGCTCAACTATGAAGTTATCTGGGTGTCACTGTCTCTCAGCATCAGAGAGCTGGTCTGAAGAAGAAATGGAGTGTGCAGAATCATATAAGTTACTCTGAGTTTGTTGAAGATAGATGGGGCTAAAAAGACAGGAAATGAAAAACCTTGTAGTGAAAAGTGCAACATATAAATACTTTTGGTGACAGGTGTTTCCTATCAGATTGAAGAACATCACCGCAAATGCAGAGAGATAAATGTTTTTTCAACAAAATAAAGCAGAAATAAATACATGCAAGGCATATACTATACTTACATTTCTGGGGAAGTGCCTCTATTTCACATTGAAAAGGAAAGTTTTGAATTTAATTTTTGCTGGTCCTTCTGGCTGCAAGGTGTTGCTTGCTATGATATCTTCCAAAGATCTTTAGTTTCCCCGAAAGCATCTTCCTTCCTTAAATACTCTTCCTCCATTGCATCACATCACAGAGCAAAAGGTGACGTCAGACTCGGAAGACACTTCTCCTGGATCCTTGCCAAGAATGGGTGTCCCCAAGAACGAACTGGTGATCCCACAGAGGTTATCATTTAACCAACTTGATTAATGAGTGCTTGGAACAAAGGCTACTCATTCTTTGCGAGTCCGGTGTTTTCAAGTCTGTTATGAAACCTCTTGGCCTGTCCAACCTTTTGCCTAATTCTCTTCTGATGCAAACACACCTGATGCAAACAAAAACTGTCGTCACTTTGTAAAGCAAGCAAAAGGCTGTGCATACCAGTTAGCAGCAGCAACTGGGGACTCCAAGGGCAGTTCTGTGCAAGAGAGAGAAAAGCAGACTTCGTAGTCACAGCAACTCCTCGTTGGCCGGGAACTGGAGGCTCGCCCAAGGTGTGTTTACTTGCCTGGAAAACATCCTTTGGCCTGCTGGAAAAGGGCTGGCTGAATAGCAATCTGCAGGACAGCAAGGGAACAAAATTTGCTTTCTGTTCACATCCACCAGTTCCCATAATCCATATGAATGGGGAAGTAGAATGTGGCCCAGGGTGATGGTTGATGTTTTTGCTCTAGACATACAGTACTTGTTTCCACTTTTACCAAAACCTTCCTTCCTTTTTGGAAATGGGGCAAAAAACTCAATAGGTTGAAACTGGTCTCCAACGATAATGCTTAGCAAATACATCACACTTTATGGTGTTCATGATGCATCAAGGGTACTATCTCAGGGCACTATCCTAATTTATTTAGACTAATACAGATAAGTGGTAGTGCAGGGAGACCAGCACATATCTAACCCTCACCCCCTTCGGCACTTATGCAACATCCTCAGACCAGCATGGGACTTGTAGGCTTAGGATTCCACGGGACCTGGGGATTAGGACTGCAGCTGCAATGTTATCCCTACCACAGTCCTATAGGTATTACTATCATTGGTACTCAGGAGCTGAGATTGGGAGAGGGCAACTTGTCTAGGGCCACCAAGTCATGGCAGAGGCAACATTCAAGCCAGCCAACTCCTGAATCATATCCCAGGCCTTAGTCACTATGCCAGTGGTCTTCAAAGGGGGAGTTGGGGGGAGCCTGGTGCAACCCTTGGGAGGGGTCATAGCTTCATGTCAGGGGGGTTGTGAGAGGGTGGGATCCACAATCTTGGAATCTAGCACTGGACTTTCCTGGGAGTAAGCTTCATTGAACACAATAGGACTTACTTTCAAGCAGACATAGAGGAGCATCCCAGTAAGTTTGACAGGGGATCCTGAATAGATTTTTAAATTTGAAAGGAGATCCCAGTCTGAAATGCCCGAATACCACTGCACTATGCTATGGGAAAGGGAGGGTGGAACTGAAAGGGAATGGGTCGGGGGTGAGCAGGTTGGGTCTCAAAGAGGTACGGAGAGGTTTTGTCAGTGATAAATGCTGATCCAACTCTGGGCCTAATCTACCTGCAGAGATCAACACAGACTTGCACCAACAATATCTCTGACGCCGGTCTGAGTTAACTTTCTGCATGCAAAGGATTTGCGTTAACTCTGAGCTATGGCCTCATTTCCAATCAAGTGGATCCTTTTGGTATGCCAATGTAAACAATTCTTTCAGTTATGTGAACTGGATTTTTCAGAAAGCTTGTGTTATCAGGCATCAGTCAATCAATCAATCAATCAATCACCAGTTTTCCTATAAACCCGAAGATTACACAGTAATCCACAAGATGAACTACGTGGAGTCATTAGGGAGAAGGCAATACTTCTTGGAAGAACTAACATGACCTTTTCAGTGGGAGAGGGTTTGATAAATAAGCTGGAAAGTAGTAAACAGATCAAAAGGCCCCTTTGATCCTTTGTACCAAGAGGAAAACAACCTGATGGCTAAGTGCAAACAAACAAGATTCCAAGTGTCTTGAGGTTTACTACCTTATTTACCTACAGAGCAAAGAGTATCTGGTCATGTTTATGGAGACAGCATTTTTGGACTTGGGTTCAACTTCAGCTCCTCCATAGACATGATCAGGACTTATTCTTTCTAGCTGAGAAAATTACTTGCTCAGGTTAGTGGCACTTCCCATGATAAACACATGTGACAGAGATCTGGAGAAAATGAATGGCCATATTTATTTATTGTCCACATTGCATGATTGGGCAGGTCCTTCCCAGATGGTCAACATCAGCTATGGAGGCACCTAAACTAGAAGAGGTCAGAATCTAAGATCACCTTGATACTCTCCCAGCTTCTTTAGTGATAAAGGGAGTTATGGAAGTTGAATTGACATTAAGGAAGTTGAATTGCCTAGCCAACCCTGCACCAGATCACTAAGGCTGACGTTGCAATCCGAGGGGCCACCAGCCTCCAACCTAATGCTGCCAAAATAAAACCACAATCTGGAATAGGCAAAAACACCCTACATTCCTTGAACCAATGTGGAATGTGTGACAAAAAAACCCAGCCACTTCTTACTCGCTCACCACCACCCAGTCCAAGGGCAACCATTTAAGCATTAGACGGTGTAAAGAAAAGGTGGCATGGAGAGTTGGCCACATGCCCATCAAAATAAATTGCCACAATGCAGGTCCATTAAAGATGGACAAGAACAACCAATATGGCCAGGTACATCAACCATGTTGGCCTTGCCCACAGAGGAATATATGTGAAGCAATTCAGAGGAATATATGTGAAGCACTTCAGAAGGCTTTTTACGGAATTTGATGTTATGTTTGCTTCTGATCATGTGTCTGAATGCATATCTGCATGGCAGTGCTCAACTGGATCCCATTAAAGCTTTTCAATAAGCTTTAAAGCTTATTGAGATCCCATTAAAGCCGTGTGTTTGGGAACTATAAATTACAACTCTTGCATATTGCAAGAGAAAAACATCTTTTTGCATAATACTTTGCATATTGGGGAAACGATTGAATATTTTCTCAAGCTCCCAAAAGCCCATTAGAACATAGCCTGTGTGGTCACTCCCTGGGCCCATTATTTTTGGGTGCTTCACTTTTGGGGGTGTATGTAATCCTGAAGACATTAAACAGACGAAATTTGGAGTTCAGTGCCCAAAAGCACACTATCAATTCTGTAGATGTATTGGAAAAGGGAATCAAAATTTCCTCCCTTTTATTCCTTACTTTGGCTAAAGAAAAATTAAATCCCATGAAATTAAATCTGGCAGACAACATCACCATTAATATCAGCAAAGAAGGAAAAAGAAACATCAGAGTTTTCAAATTTTAAAAGCATTTTCACTGCAAATTTATTCATAGCTCAGAACTTTTTGGAGTAATAATGGGATTATAATGCGTCTCACTGAACAGTGAATACAAATCCTGAGTGGGGGGGGGATGAGTTTGGTGGGGAGGCCCATCTCCTCCGTCTTTCTTTTTGACACTTGAATGTAATGCTCATCATCAGGTGTCTTCTTGGAACCTGTCAAATTATTTAAATGAGCGTGAAGCTGACATTTTTTCAGATGGGAGCGCTCAATAAGCACCTTAAAAGGCATGTTTTCAAGGCATCAACTTTGATGGACACCATTCAAGTTTTCTAAAATAAAGATTTTGAGTGCTTCAGTCTAGGAGTTGATTTGCCACCACTCAATACTGGGGGATTAAAAAAAACACACCACAATTCTACTTCATTCCTGGGGTGAGGAGAAGACAAGCAAGGAAAAACTGTCAGAGAGAGAGAGAGAGAGAGAGAGAGAGAGAGAGAGACTTTTTGATTGAGCACTACAAAGCATCTCATGAAACTAGTGGATTTATTCCTCATAAATGAAAAATCTATTCATTTTTCTCTTTGAGGTTCTAGAGCATGGTGGCACAGGGATCAAGCACTACTGGGTACCAGATACCAGCAGGCAAAACTGGGCAGCAGGCACCACTGGGCACCATATTGGTTCTTTGTGGGTCCTTATATCAGAGAAGGGGCTGAGTGTTGATCAGTCAGTCTTCAATGTTAAGTAGAGGGACAAAATCACATTGCACCCCTTTGCTCCCCCTTAGGGTTTAAATTTCTAAAAATTGGTACTTAATGGGTGCTCACCAAATTTCACATTTTTAGCTCTGTGGGATGGGACTAAGTACACCAGAATGAGACGCCCTCTGCTAGGCAAAACCTAGTGCCTTGCACCCCTCTAGCTACACCACTGCACATACCAACACATTCCAATTCTGTGTGACAGTGTCTGATTTTTCCACTGAGACAGCAGAAGACAACAATCTTGAGTTCACACCAAAGAATACCGGTACTTTTACATTCTCCTGACCCAGGCCAATTTTTGTCTTTAGTATTGAATCAACAAGCAGATTGGGTTTTTCTGAACCATGTTAATGCCTGTTAACATGGTTCTTGGGCTTACTGGGAAAAGTTTCCTACTGGGAAAAAAATGAGAACCATTTTCAGTTTCATACAATTACCTTTTCTTTACAAATAACAAGCTCACTATGCCAAGACCGTGGGCAGAACGAATGTTGTGCTGTGAGCTACTCACCTAAACTAGTTCAAGAGCAGCTTCAGGGCTAATCAGGAGATCTGCGTGGCTTTCTCAGAAACTCTTCTCATTAATTATAATGATAATTCAAAGGACTGTTAACCTTTTTCTCAGAGCACTTGAGCAGCGGTCAAGATGGCAGAAGTGCTAGTGCTGCGTGAGCGGCCCTTTCGAGGGGAATTTCAAGGCAAGACAAGTGTAGACATTTTTGGAGACCCTACTCTTCTTCATTATCAATTGATGGTATCTGAAAATATTGGGTTGGATTTTTTTTTTTTTTTGCTTATGATACTTTTTTTCTGAAACTCTTGTCTGTAATTTATGTTACTTAAAAAGCAGCATCCTCCCCTAACAATAATAGAGGCCAAGAAATGTCCAGAGGCCCTGCTTCTTTACTCATACCTTCCTCTCCAAGATGTGGGACTACCTTTAAAATAAAACCAGAACAAGACAACTCCATAATATTTTCCATGGCATGCCAAAATAGTGCGGGACATAATCTGCCTTTTCTACATTTGTTATCCTGTGACTTTTGTGGTTATAAGGAGGCTCCTTTCAGAGGAATTTGGTCTGCACAATTGCCGCCAGATCCCCACCTTCTTGCACATATTGCTGTTAATGTACGAATTCACTTGAATCTAATGCACCGTCAAATCTAATGCGCACCCTATACTTATTATTAAAATAATTATTCAAATCTAATTAACTATCAAATCTAATGCACACTCTGACTGAGGAGACTGAATTCAGCTGAAAAGGGTGTGTTAGATTTGAGTAAATACAGTATCACCTCTTTCGTCCTCCTTTAGGCTACAATCCTATGCATGTTTTCCTGGGAGTAAGCCCCACTGAACACAGTAGGATGTATTCTGAGTAAGCCTGCATAGATTGTGCTGTTACTACTGTATTTTATTTCCTAGTAGTAAACTATATTTTTTCTCTTAAATCTAAACTAAATATTCAGAAAGAAGCAACATCAAAATAGGGACTTTGCCCAGCCTCCAATACTTGTATTTTCATGCCATTCTCGAGCACGTTCAGCAAGTTGCTCATCCATGTCAAAGAGCAGCAGGACAAACAGCCACATTGGCAGAAACGTCAGTGGGCAGTTTCGACAAGGAGGACAAAGACAACTTCAAAGGAAGTTATTTCCAGAAGAGAGGCAAAGGTTAAAATAATTATGACACGCTTGTTAGTGGTGCCTTGGAAAAATCCACTAATGTAGAATGACTGGTGGCTTTCACAGATTGCAAAAGGCCGGAAAGTTCATCTGTTGCAAAAAGCAGGGAAATAAAACAGAGCAAGGGAGCTCACTTCACCATGTGGTCCAGCAACTTGCTACCCTTTAGCTCAACAAGCGCCCACCACTTTAATCACTTCAACCAAACGTCTTTTATCCACCACAGCCCAAATATTACAAGGCTCAAAGCACCATGGCAAAATGCTGCCCCCCTAACTTCACAGTGTTACAGCCTCTGTTTCTCCTACTCCCTGAACTGGGGTATGAAGTAGAGGAGGAGGAAGAGGAGAGTGGAGGACCATGGCCATTTCTGATGGGCTATCTCTGCTGGGCCATCTCCAAGCATGGCAGGAGTCCAGCATAATCTTACTTCTGGAATGGTTGACAAGCAGATTAAAAGTTTAAAAAACCAACCCAAGCTTCATACTGCTTGTCTTTAATGGACTTACCAAAATTTCATTAACCATACTAGAGGAACATAGCCACGTTGCGGAAGTAAAATACCCCCCCATGGGTCATCCCACCTGTGTGCCATTGCACAACATCCCCCCATGGGCCACATCCCCCCACGGGAACAACCCCCATGGGCAACATCCCTCCATGGGCATCATCCCCCCCATTCAACACACAATGTGAAATATCCGACAAGTGCATCATTCCCCAAAGCGCATCATTCCCCCCCAAGTGCAACACCTCCCATGAACACCAAACACCCCCATGCACACCCCATGATATATCCCCCATGCGACAAGAAGGGGTGAGCTCTCATCTTTAGCCCAGTCTCTGCCAACCTAGCAGTTCTAACACATGCAAATGCAAGTAGATAAAAAGGTACCACTTCAGTGGGAAGATAACAACGTTCCAGGTGCATGTAAGTCATGTGCCAGACAACACTGGCTCTATGGCTCTAGAAACGGGGATGAGCGTCGCACCCTACAGTCAGTCACTTTTACCATTATTGGGTGATATTTAGTTTAGCAGTTTATTATATTGTAATTTTAAAAATATAACTTTAACCCATTGCTGTATAAAGTAACACAATTAGGTAAAAATCATAATATAAACCCATTGTCATATTATTATTGTGATATAGCTCATTGTTGTATGCAGTAAAATTAAATTTTGCACCTGTTTTGCAGCTACGCATTGCAATTGCCAGTTTTTTTACTCTCAGGTTTTTTTAAATAGGGATGTGCATTAGGTTCGAGTAAACAGGGGTATGTGTATATACTGTATATTAAAGAGATTGTTTTCAGTTTCACTGGTCCAAGACAAAGAATAGTATTTTCCAGTTGTATCAGGATATTCAATACCAGGAGTGTCAAAACATAAACTCCATGTATGCAACCGTGATTGCTAAACCTACAAACCATCTCCAAACCAGGGTGGGCATTGGGTTAGTATATATGGTACAAAGCATTACACTATCTGGACCCCTCAGGGCACAGATTTGGACTTCAATCCTAATCTCCAAACAGGTTGGCCTAAGACCTGGCGTAAGACCTGTGCTGACCTGGGGTTGTCACAAAAGTGCCATAAGGCACTGGTGCCCCATTCTTGGAGGGGTTAAGCCAGTGCACAGGCATACACCAACTTCCCCACACCACCACAGGAAGATAGGCTGTGAGTTAGGCTGGCCTAAATTGGTTAGGATTGTGCCCTTAGGGACAGCACACCAGTTGAACTTCGTTGGGAGAGAACCCTTGCACTTCCAAGAAGTGTGTGCAGGAATGCAGTTGAGTATCTTCTTGTGGATGTTTGCTTGTAAATAAACCCATCTATACTCAACAGCACTTACTCAAAACTAAGTGTGTTTAGGATTGTAGCCTTCCGGCTTAATCTTGTGCATATTTACTTGTGCAGTGATGCCTGCAGAGTTCAAGCGGGTGTATTCCCAAGAAGGTGTGCAATAGATCTGCAGCCTCTACCACCTGTTCTACCACCTGTACCACTTGCCACGCCAAGAAGATGAGCACAAATTCTGCAGAGGTGGAGCTGCCCTGCTGGTTGAATGTACAACCTTCAGAGAAATCTGGAGATGAGAAGGACCTTTCTGCCGGCCCAAGGCAAGATGGGGAGCAGCAAAAAGGACAAGAGTTGAAAGGAACAGGCTTGGGAGTACCCACAGTTTGCCCTGCTAGTTGTGACCAACTCTCACAGTGGTGCACATCACCATTACAAGGCCAAAGAACCAGCACTGTCTGAAGATGGTCGTGTGGCTAGCATGACATAACACCAAAGGCGCATGGAACACTCTTAACTTCCCACCGATGTGGTACTTATTAGCTATTTGCATTTACATGCTTTTGATCTGCTAGGTTGGCAGGACCTGGGCAGGTGACAGGAGCTCACTCCGTCTTACAGTACTCAAGACTCTAACTGCCAACCTTCAGATCGACATGCACAGCATCTATAACTACTGAGCTACGGCAGGCCCCAAGTGTATTTTACCTGAGGTTTAAAACCAATTCATCCTTGGTCAGGGTGACCATATGTCATAACTACAAAAGTGGACAAGCTCTCCACCCAAAATGGAGGACACCCCCAAAAAATGGAGGCCCTAATAAAGCAAAAGCTAAAAACACTAAATACTGTATAGCGCTTTCGTGTGGTTAATTTAAACACTATATTACTTGCTATTAAATTTAAAATGAGTACCTATAATTCATTAATTACAAGAATGCTACATGCTGCCTGCACACAAGGAACAAAAGGACAATGAAGATTCTTTTTCCCCCAGGGCACAAGGCTAAAGAAATAGGAAATGTCCTGGAAAAAAGGACATATGGGTACAATCCTAACCTAGGCTGGTACAACTCATTGGTCTTCCTGTCCCTATGGTGATGTATGGAGGCAAGCACATGCCTATCCCTTCCCCAGGAGTGGCACAGAATTGCCTAACAGCACTTTGGTGACTCCCCCCGGTCAGCACAGGACTTATGCCACGGTTTCGGCCAGCCTAACCGGAGATTAGGATTGCAGCCATGGCCACTCTGCTCTTGCAGTTCCATCTCTACCCATCTCTGATCCGTCTCATTTTTTTTTTTTTTTTTTGCAGTTCTGATCCATCGCTGTGCACAGGCCTGAACATGCACTTCTCACACATTACAATCTATGGATTAGGATTTCTGCAGTTGATGGAGGTGGCTGCCACTTTGCAACTCTGCAG
Organism: Cryptoblepharus egeriae; assembly: GCA_030015325.1. NCBI lineage: Eukaryota > Metazoa > Chordata > Lepidosauria > Squamata > Scincidae > Cryptoblepharus > Cryptoblepharus egeriae. The sequence continues at coordinate 178,512,890 of JAREYC010000003.1, read as the reverse complement.
TGGCTGAGAGGTGGTCTGCAAGTGACCACCCCTGCAGAAGCTGCTAAAAGGGCAGCTTGTGATCATCAGTCCTGAATCTGCTCCCAGAAAGATGTGTGCAGGATTGCAGCCTTACTAGGACTGTACTAATCACTTGGAGGTGAGGTATAAGAACAGGATTTATAACGGGTGGCAAAGAAAGTCTTGAACTGGGTTATATGGGCTGCCAGTAGCCTTTTGCTTCCAGGGCTTCCTTGCACACTCTGCAACATCAGACCCAGACCTTCTCTGGTCCTAATCTGCAAAGTCCTTTTCTGCAAGGAAGGCCTCTCTGGGCTTCCACCAGATCTACACCAAACTAGCAGCAACTCCTCCTTTCTTCTTTTTTTGCAATCTGTGCTCCTTCCAGCAAGACAAGTTTTTCCAGATCAGACTCACAGGTCATAGCATGCGCTACTGGGAAATGTAGTCCCAAGTCTTAGCAGTCCCATTTGCAGAGGTTGAAAGTCAGGAGGATAATTCAGAGGATAATCTGGAAGCTGCAAAAGTGGAACTAGGTATGTGATGTGTATTGGCACATATCTGGGCTCGGGATTTGACGTTGGGATCATTTTGGGAAAATGCAAGACAGGAGGAAAATATGTAATGGCTGCAAAGAGAATTGACTGCAAAGAGATTTGTAGCTTTTAGAAATGGCTGAAATGTTCAGATTTACTGTTACAATATGAGATACGCTGCATGCGCACACAATCTGTGCCCTCGTCTGTGTCCACCCAGGGGGGATGTTTGTGTCCCCACAATCTGTGTCCCCCCAGAGGAAATAAGCCATGGTTTGGTGCCATGGCCCTTTGTTGGTTCTGTGTATTTTGGGGAAATCCTATGTATCATTTCCAGTGTGTGCATCACAAACAAGGTGTGTCACTTGCAGTGGTGTTGCTAGAGGGGTTTGCAAAGCAATAAGTTTTGCAGGGAGCCTTACTGCAGTCTGAGAGAATCCCCTTTCCCTCTTTGGTGCCATTTTGAGAGGAGAGAATTATATCGTTGGTCATTTGTGACTCTTCTTAATGCAAGACAAAAAGCAGGGAAGCAACCTTTTAAAATTAAATGTACTTTATGGTGCATTTCACTTTTGAATTACAGATGCACAAAATGGAGATTCAGCCTGAATTGGAACCAGGAAATAATTTTTATTGATCTTAAATCCTTGGTTGACAATTGGTTTTGAATGTGGGGAAATTTGAGGATGGGGCAAAAATGATGGGCTGGAGAGATACCCCTAATCCCCATGTGGGTTGCTGGTACGTCGATGCCAAGCTCTAGTCTCTCCAAATGCATATTTACCTTCTGAGTTGGCAACTGGAAAAGAGAGAGGTTTGACATTGGAATTCCAGCATCCTGATCCCAAACTTAGATGTTTTGTCTAATGCAGATACTTTGCTTAAGCCAGGTATTCAACTCATGGTTCCAGAGAATCATGAACAGTTATGACTTGGAACTCGCTCAGCGGTTCACCCAAATCAAAGATGCTGAACGAGTGCAGAACAAAACACAAGAAGTTCAAGAAAAGAATGACGTATTCCAGGAGAAAGTGGAAGGCTGTGTTTACAGTGAAGATGCCAGAGTCCTACATCTGAGAGTACCAGAAGGAGGAGATGCTACCCAGTCTTCAGGGGAAGATGGAAAACACTTTGTATTGTTGAAGACAATACATTGGAAGACGGAGGACAGTGACTTCCAGGGGGCTTATCCTGCCCATCAACCCTGTGGGGTGCATACCGTGATCCCACCAGAGACGAGCATCCTGCAGCCTACAGAGACCATTTCTCGCAACGAAAGTGCTCAGGAGAACTTGGAGGATGGCTGGACAATCAGTTTGCTGGAAGGTCCTTATACCATCCATGAAATGGAAGTGATGTGTGTTAACAATCCTAAAGAAGCACAAGTGCTTAATGAGGAAAAAAGTTCCACCAAGAAGGCTCCGGACGTCCTTTGGATTAAGGTAGCCATGCCTCTTCATTAAAGTTGCTTTGAAATTGGTTGGGCAGCTATAGTTGAATGTGCATTACGGTGGCAGGACGTAAATCACTTTAGACCTTTTTGAAGTAAACAGGATTATGTTGGCTTTCTCTGACTTAACCGAATTGCAGATCTGTCCTTGGGGGTGGAAAGAATATGGTAATTTGGTCGTCCTTGCTGTATGTGAAGAAATAGTTACAAATAAAGAATCTACATAAAAGGAACTTCATAAGGGATGTATTTGAAAAAGAATAATGTCTAAGCATTCTTAATACGAATCTCTTTTGAACTTTTCAGATTTTTTTTATATTGCTTAACATAAAAAGAGATTATGCCTATAAATCCAAGGCCTTGTATCTTGCAGCCCTGAACCCAATGTTCAGTGTTCTTGCACTCGCTAGCAAACACTCTGATTTTTCTGAATTCTTTTTGTAGTAGAATAATTATTGAAGGAAAATTTACTTCTTGATTTATTCCAATGGGAGGAAATGAGTGTCTGGCTGCAAACATTTTAAAACAATTTAAAGCCGCCTGGGTATCTTTCCTTTATAGACAGAAAGGTGGGATATAAATCAAATAAATGAATAAAAATAAATTCGGAACCAATAGAGAGCCTGTTGTTTACAGTTATCATAAAGATAACAGCGCCAGCCCTCCCAGTCCAGATCAAGAATATGGTGTGAACAAAATGTATAAAACCCTCCCCCCATAATACTGATCTGACGTTCCTGTTTAAGAAACAAAAAATCATGTTATATCTAATGATGCAGTTAATTTAACACGATAATATCAGATGGCATCCCTTATCCAAAGTACTTGGGAGCAGAAGTATTTTGGATATTGAATTATTCCATATTTTTGAATACATACATATACATAAAGATAGACCCTGGGGATGGGGACCCAGGTCTACACCCAAAATTCATTTATGTTTCATATACCCCTTGAACACATAGCCTGAAAGTAAATTTAGACAACATTTTAAATAATGTTGTTTATAAAAACAAGGTTTGTGCATGAAACACAGTTAGTGAATTTTAAATATTTCTTTAGGGAAAACAGTTTAAAAAATATCATGTTGGAACTAAAAATGATATGTTGCAACATATCAAAAAATATGTTGGAACATAAAAGTTCCACGTGTCCTTGAAAACTGGGACGGGTCCACTTTTGAGAGACTGGTAAGTGTCCCCTCCAGCTGCGTGCAAACAGTGGTCGTGACATCACTGCCAGGTTGATGACATCAGGTTTACATCCCGACAAATTTGACATGAGCCCTGTTCGAGCTTTGTGGAAGAGAATTATGGCAACTCTTAAGGGATGCTATACTTAGCATTTATATTGGACGTTCAGTGTTCAGAGCACTTTATCTGCACATTTTGGAATCCTTACAATCCTGTAAGATGGTGGTTCCCAAATTGCTGAGTGTCCCACACCACAGGCACTGAGTTGCTCACAGGTCACCTCCCTTCCCAGTTGCCACTATTTTGGCCAGGCTGAGATTTTATGAAATTTTGTGTGTTCATGAAATTTTGTGAGTTGCCATTTTTGGGGTGCCATATGCCACGAAAACAGGGACAGCCTTGATTTGGGGGGGATTGCATTCACATACAGGCAAGTGTGACAGAGGGTCCTGTCCTGATTTTGTGGAAGAGAATTATGGCAACCCTAATTTTTGATGGACAGTGTATTGGAGACCTGGACTTGTGCCACCCTATTTTCAGTATGTCAGGATTCTACTGGATTTCTTTCACTTGAATGCTATGTGTTTTGCTTATTTTAAAAGCAGATCAATAAAAGTAAAGGTACTGCTGCAGAAGGCGGAAAGGACCAAGAGTTACTTGTCACTGAAGAGGAGAGAATAACCCACCCCTCTGTGGTCGAGGCAGCAAATGTTCCGAGTAGCACAATGAAAGGCGATTCCTTAGTGTTGCAGACTTTGAAAAATAAAGTCCAAAGCAATGAATCTCCGTCAGCACATCAGGTTGTAACAAGCACCAGTTTTCCTTCAAAGGCCCATGGAAGGGTGGCCCAGAGGAAAGAAGGTATAAAGCCATCTGCACTTTCTTTTTTTGCTTTATGTGCAGACACAGATTATGGAAGGGCTTCCAGTTCTTTGACTACTGACATCTGGTTTGCTCCAGTTAGGATGGAAATGTGGACCTTTGGTCTGATCCGGAAGGGATGCTGTGGCACTCTCTGATCTCATTCTGTGTAATTCATTTATGGCTAGTTGCTCATTTATACAAAGCATGCTCTGAATTAATGTCTGCAAGTGAGCCCCAAAAGGGACACAGTGTTCTTGTATTTATCCTTCCCTTCCTCCAAGCCTCTCAAGGCTACATACATGGCTTTCTTCTTCTCCCTTCTCTCTTCCATACTGTCTTCTGTGTTTGCCTCAAACTCACCCAGTGAGTTTCATGGCTAAGGTGGGATTGTACACGAGATCTCTGATACTGTGACATCCCACTGATCACACAAGTAGCTGAACCCATAACTGAACCCATAACTGATTGATTGTACAAATGGCCCAGTTTGACCTGAAAGTTATAAATGGGTATGCACCCTGTTATGGCACCTCTGTACCTTAGTGAGTGAATACGCTGGAGTCACAAGATATTCCCTAATCAATAAGGGACACAATTTTCATTTTTTTTACTTAATTAAATTTGCGGGGATGTGGGGGGGGGGGGGAGAATAAAATCTTCTTCAACTCCAGATAGCAAATAGGTGTTTTAGCTAAGCCTCTAGCAGAACAAATTCATGGTGAAATTCTTAGGAGGAGGAGGAAGGTTTTCCCCAATTTTCTTTTTAAACATACCCAGGGATGACATCACTTCTGGTTGTGACATCACTTCTGGGGCTTCGTTTTGAGCTTTTCAGCGGGCTACATGATCATTAGCTACGCCACTGAGAATATGTGTGGATGAGGGTAGAGGGTAGAGTGAGGTGGGTGAGGGTAGACTGAAGGCTATAAAATTATAGCATCTGTTGCTTTTAAAATAAAACTTACTTTTAATACCTTAATGTACCTAAAAACAATTGTGTTTTCCTAGGAGATGTGCTGCAACATTGCAATGCATGTGCCTTCACGTCTTACAGTGTGTCAGGCCTCAATCGACACATGAAAAAACACACTAATGGGAAACCGCACATTTGCCACCTCTGTCTGAAGGCTTTCCATACAGTTTCCCTCTTGCGTAATCATGTAAACACACATACAGGTAGGTTTATTGTAAAGGAAAGAAAGCACATTTGTTTTACTTTCTGCCTCCCAAATTTATAGTGCCATCCTATGCATGTTTATGCATGAGTTGGGTTGCCATATCTGGCAACCCCGGAACTGGGTGGAACAAGGTGCAGGGCATCTGGGATCCTTCCCTCAGTGCCAGTCTAATGCTGAGAGGAGGCACCCCCCTGACAGGGACCGCTTGCTGGCCAGTTGCCAGCCGGCGCACAGAGGGAGCAGTCATTCCCCTCAGGCTATGGCTGAGGTTGTTTCCCTCAGCCTCCCTGCACCTGCACCAGGTGTGTGCGACTGGAGACCTCTGCACCTGCGCCAAGTGTGCACAGACGCAGAGGCCTCTGTCTTTTGACAGGGACCTCTCACCAGCCAGTTGCCTCTGGCTGAGGGGAGCAACCACTCCACATGCACGCCGGTCAGCACATGGCGTGAGACGCCTGGCTGGCACAAGCAGAAGGTGCTCCCTCTCTTGAGAGCCAGCCTGGTGCTGAAGAGAGGGAACACCCCCTGCACATGCCAGCTTGGTGCACGCGCAGAGGTTCCTCAGCTCAGCTTCAGGATGAATGGCCTGACACTGAGGTGGGGAACTGTGAGCAGCACTTGTTGCTGCCCGCAGGGTGCCATATCCCAGGTCCCTAGTCGGGTCATGACTACAGAAACTGAATGTCACCTGGTTTTCCTGGGGATATGGCAGCCCTATGCATGAGAGCCAGGAATGGTTAGGGAGTTGGACTGAGACCTGGAAGATGCATTTCAAACCCTCCTCAGCCATGAAGCTTCCTAGGTGATTTTGGACCAGTCACTCTGTGTCCCTTTTGGGGCTCGCCACTAGCCTCACCTCGCTATTTGTTCCCCATAGGAGGACAAAAGGATAAAAAGCTTTGTCAGCCACCTTGGGCATTTGCTTTCTCATGGGAAAGGCAGGATATACCCATATTTACTCAAATCCAGTGTGCCTTCAAATCTAAATCACACTCCCATTTTAAAAGGCTTGTGATAAAAAATATTTACTAGTGATTGTAAAGTGTAGCTGCAAAGGATGTGCTAAATTTAATTTTACTTCATACAACAATGATAATAATAATACGACAATGGGCTTATGTTTTGATTTTTACCTAACTGCGCTACTTTGTACAACAAATGGTTTATGTTGCTGACTGACTTATAATCAAAATACCATATTTTCTCAATTCTAATGTGCCATCAAATCTAATGCACACCCCAATTCTGGAGAATAAATTCAGCTGAAAAAGAGTAGATTCTGAAAAAGTTGTTAGATTTGCGTAAATATGCTAAACGCCTTAATTAATTCAGGGGGTTAATTAATTAAATTGATTATGGTTTTGGATTAATTAATAAATTATGGTTCTGGGTTAATTAATGTTTATTTAGGAGTAAGCCCCAACGTTTTTAACAGTGTTTGTAAGAATCTTTCAGACTACAGCCTCAAACCTCCAGTTTTTTTATGTAGTTAAAAGATTTTTATCTCAACTTTTGCGCCAAACCCTAGGCACCTCACAACAAATATTAAACAATATCTGCAGTGTTTTCACAACAATATGAAACAATACCTAAAAAAACTAAAAGCACAAAAGAAACAGGACCAGCACTGAGAGTTCCTTCAACAAGCTGCATTTCACCCAGTGTGGAAGCCACAAGGAGCAAATCCTATTGAAGAAGATGGACCTTCAGGGGACCTTGGCACCCAGCTGTTCTACAGTTGCGGCTATTGTGATGCCCCAAGGGGTGCCTTGTGTCACCCCTTTTTAAGGGCCCTTAAATGTCACTTTCAGTTTTTGGCTGAAAACCAGAAGTTACTTTTAAGACATTCTGGAGACTGTAGAAGGCCTTCCGAAGGCCAGAGCGGCCACGTACAGCCTCTGTCCTGATGACTGCCGGGTTGTCCACAACACCACATGACATTGTGACACCACTTTCTCCAGACAAGGTGTTCTCCCTCTTGTACCCTCTCTTGGCAGAACTCCCTGGGTGGTTGCCCTTTAGGCATCACCCTAGTTATGGTTCTGGCTATATAACAGGTTGATACATTTAAATTGCATGTGATACCCCGCTTCAGGGAGACTTGGATCTTATGTACACTTGGAAATAAGTCTCACTGAATAAAGTAGGGCTGACAGGTGAATAAACATGCATAAGACTGGAAATATATATATAGTCCAATCATGGCTGTAGTTCTATTTCCTCCCAGGATCTAAACCTGAAAACCAAGGAAGAGTTTTAAAAAATATTGAAAATAGCACATGATGTATCCGTGGTAGATGCAAAGTAGGAAAGCTTCCTAACACCTGTTGCTGCAGTTTCACTGCACACCACTAATTTGTGCACTGCACATTCATCCTAATAAAACACTCTTGTCTCCCATTGGTCTACATTATGCATTTAGGCACAATACATTAGTTTTGTGCTTCATGTACAGGGATGCTGATTGCCTCTCCTGTTGCTGCTCTGCCTTTTGTCTTCAACACCACATTTACCATGTTTTGTAATTCAGCCTTGGTTCATGGGCCATGGAATTGGACTGTTGAATCCAAACTATGTATGCTGGTACCTACTTAAAATTCAGTGACAATTTAAAAGCACGTTTGCATTACTTTGTTCATTTGCTTTCTTGGTTATTTCCCTAATGCTTCCAGCTAAAATCAAGCCAGCCTAAAATGAAATAAATTATTATTGACAATATTATCTCCTCCTTTTTGTGCTCCTTAAGACAAGTAGATATAAACCCAACTGTTGGACATTATAAGAAAGGCAGGTTTAAGACCATATACATTATCACCTTCTTCATATTAGTTCCATAACCCAATTTCTGCTTCTAGGGACCAAACCGTACAAGTGCAGTCAGTGTGACATGGCTTTTGTTACCAGTGGTGAACTTTCAAGACACAGGCGATATAAGCATACTCTTGAGAAACCCTTTAAGTGCTCCTTCTGTGAATATCGCAGTGTTGAGGTAAGTACTGTATATGTTCCACAGCACTTTTGATAGTCCAGCATGAGCTCTGTGTTTGGGGTCATTCTGGGTGGGGGGAAAGCAAAATGGAATTGCCTTCATTTGCCTCCCCTTCCTTTCCTCCCCCTCCTTAGAATGGCTCTGAAGGGTAGGGAATGCTTGCAAGCCTCAATGAGTCTCTGCAGCCCTCTAGCTATGCTGCTAGCTATGACCCATATCCATGCAGGACACACATTCATGCAATCCACATCCATGCACGCAACAACAAGGTGTGAACATGGACTTTTTTTTAGGGGAATGTTACTCCATCTGAAACACACTCTGCAGCGTCTTGCGGTTCACTGGAGTTCAGCCACACCTTGGTCTTATCTGGATAAAATTTCATCTTATTCACCTCCATCTGTTCCTGTACTGATGCCAGATCCTGATTAATCCATTGTGATACGCTCAGCTATTTCCTCTCTTGGTGTGCATTGCATTAAAAGAGTAGAACCATTTTAAAAAGGGATGAAAATAGGAAGATGGATAAAAATGGATTTGGCAGGATGACTCCTTGAAAGGGCAGCATTTGTTATTCTGAACTGGTGGTGCTTTTTATTTTAAAAAAATCCTGGGTTTATTTTGGCTGTATACTGGCTATTGTAATTTAATTTCTTTTTCCTTTATAATAATAGGCAAGCAAATTGAAACGTCATATTCGCTCACACACAGGCGAGCGCCCTTACAGCTGCACCCTCTGTACCTATGCCAGCAGAGACACTTACAAGCTGAAAAGGCACATGGTCACTCACTCCGGTAAGAATCTGGGATGCTGTAAACAAAAAATTCATTGCCTTTTTCAGCATGGGCATATTTGGGTTTTGCTGTTATAAATGAGTGGCTGTGCACCATTTGAAAGTGACACATGTTCTTTGTTCCAGAGGTATAGCTAGAGGGAGTGCAAATAACTAGGTTTTGAAGGGTGCAAGGAGCCTCTCTGTCTCTTCTTCATTTGGGGCAAGGGAATGAAAAGGAGGCATTTTCCTTTTCTCTGGGACTTCTCTGGTATTTGCCACTGTTTTGCTCCCACCGCCTGGAATGACTCTGAAGAGGCGGGAAGGGGGTGGCTTGAACATTGCAAGGAGGATCTCTGCAAAAGTATGTGCCCCTCTAGCTATGCCACTGGGAAGCGCTGCTTTCCCAGGGGTGAGTTCTTCTTCAGCCTTATATGGCCAGTGCCCAACAGGAAAGGAAAAAGTAGTTAAACTGCATTAAGCATTCAGGCCATTGCACGGAGGCTTCCTGCAAATCTTAGAGATTTGGATCCCCATGTAGCCATGCCACCGCTATGTTCAACTCTCTGGAGAATGGCTTCAGTAAAAATGATTTTGATGCATAAATCCGTATACATGATTCTTTTTTTATAAAATAGCATGCATGTTGAAGCAGACAATGAGGACTCATCCAATGGGGCCTCATCCAGGACTCATTCAAATGAATTAACAACAGGTTCTATGTCCTAATAACCTAAATTAACAACAGGTTCTATGTCCCATTAGTAATAAGTTCTCAGAACCAGGCACTTATTAGCAAAGGGTTCTATAGAACCTGTGAGAACCCCATGAAGCCCACCACTGGTCATCCCTTTCAAGAAAGTGACATTCAGAGGTTTCACCCTTTGCCTGCCATACCATTTTCTTGCAGCAAATCTACACCCCCCCCCCCAAACACACTATTTTCTTCCATCATGAAGTCGCTATAGGGACATATAGCTGTTTTGGGGATGGAAGAAGGTTTTTGGCCAGAAAACAACACCAGTGAAAGTATTAATCCTCCTGTCCTGTCTTCCATAGTCATGATTTGCTTGTTTCTCCCTTTGGCTGGTTCTGTTAAAGTACTGTAGCCAGTCTTTAAAAACATCTTTCAACTTAATGAGCATTATGACCTGCAGCATGGTTTGCCATGCAGGCAAACCACAAGTCTTGAAATCTCAGCAGTATTAGAAGTGTTACCTTCCCTAGAGAAGAACTAGTAACAATGACATTTCCTGGGCATTAAAAATTAGGAGAAAAATTGTTTGTGAAGCACCACAATTTTAAGCGATGACAATTCCATTTTCAGTTTTTATCCTGATCTTTTTCTTTTAGGTGAAAAACCCTTTGAGTGTGTGAGTTGTAAGGCCAGGTTCACTCAAGCTGGAACACTCAAGTTTCATATATTGCACAAACATGGGAAAAATGTGCCTAAGTATCAGTGTCCACACTGTTGTGCAACTGTGGCCAGGAAAGGAGATTTACGTAAGTTTAGCAATTTGTGGGTTTATTTCTTTTTCTAAAAAAAAAGAGATCAATGGAGAATTAGGTTGCCATAATGATCTAATTTTGACTAAGGAAACTTCAGACTCCAAAGTACTCTAATCTGGCTTGTTTGATTTAAATCAATACCTTAAAGTCTGCAGAGAAAAAGCCATGGTTTATTGAGCCAGGGAGCCTTGCATGGCATCCTGAGCACAGATAGAAATGGAATAGGAGAAACAGGAATCACAGTTTGGAAGCAGCTGTTTTCCAGACTGAATATCAAAGATCAAAAATCACATTTCCAAAGTGTCTAAATGGCATGCACTCTTGTAATAGAAGCAAACAGCAAAATTCAACATTTTGCCATAAAAAATGTAGAAGCACCAAAAACAGTCTTATCTATTTAGGAAAATTTATTGTGTGTTATAGACTGGAAAGCGTACCTGATAAAGTTTTCAAAACTTCATCAACAAGAAGAAGGGGAGTCCACAGAGATGGGTCCAGACTGTGCCACACCAGGGCTTGGTGCATTCTACTGCTTGGATTTTGCCCTTGGCCAGAATCCAGAACAGCTGGATTTTGTTGTTGTTGTTGTAAAGGGAAGTGGCACCACCTCGTGGCTGTTCTGAACTAATGAACGCTTGTTAGGCTTTTCTCCAAGGTTAACTTTGATCATCCTGGCCCAGAACAGGCATTAACACCTGAACTTTTATCTGTTTCACAAAAGTAAATTGATTATATGATTCTTGACACTCTAGCTGCTTTTACATTTCATTAATCCTGTATTGCCAATTATTTTTTTGAGTCCAAGAGAGTCATAATGTATGATTTGGCAAAGGGATATTTAACTTTATTGTTGCAATAACCAGGAAGCGTTGGAGAATCAGAGTATTTCAGGCCCTGAAGTTTAAACTAGTAACTACCTGAAGCTGTTGCTTGCAGAAGTACAATATAACAACATTCATCAGTAAAAAAACAACTACTCTCCTTTCCAGCGTCTCCTGTTTACCACCTTTTTATCAGTGACTCTCTTCAATTGCCCCACCTCTTCTTAGTCTGGCCTTCCATTAGATTCCATTCTTCCATTAGATTCCATTCTTCGTCCCATCTAGTGGCTGAATGCAGAATAGCATTGGACACACTAACACACAGTTTAAGGCTTTCATGTAGCTAGCAATGAAAGACCTGACACACTTAGGACTTTTCCTTTTGATGCGCAATTCCAGCCCTTACAAGACCAGGATGCAAGTGTACATGGGTGATTCAGACAGGGCCAGACTATATATTACCAGGATGTTGACCCTTTTCTCCAATAAAGGATGGTGGATCAGGGAAGGGCTTTGGAAATATGTCTCTTCTGCAGTTCCAGACCTGATCATATCCCTTCCAACAGTGGTGTTCCCCATGCGTGGAGGCCTCCCAAAATGGTGATCTCACCCACTCACCTCCAGAGCCATTCCAGGGAGTGACAGCAACAGATTGGAGATGCTTCCATGTTGATCTTGCTCCTGGGAATGATCCTGAAGGCAAGGGGGAAGAGCCAGTTTCATGGTGAGTGTCTGCCAGGACTCCCTGTTAAAGTAGAGTTTTATATTTACCCCTCAGTGTGACTGTGGTGCTCCTTGACAAAATATTCATCACATTGTGTCCAAGTGTCCATCAAGAGATTACACTGGCCCAGTATCTGATTTTTTCAATATAGACCACTCTGTCTTTAAATGGCTGAGTGGACTGGACAGTAGCATCTAATTTACTATGTCTGTGTTTTTGCCATACGCTAAATAAATAAAATGGTGAGTTGATAAATAAATAAATAAATAAATAAATAAATAAATAAATAAATAAATAAATAACATAGTTCCCCCTCCCCAAGAATGCCACCACCTTCCACAAGTGCTATTTATAGGTGAGAAAAAGTCCCCATTGGCTGTCCTGGACCAGGAGACAGGTCAAAGTTTGCGACTCACACTAAACTTTTCCTGACCAGAGCAGGTGCTCCTGACCTGTGGTTATTGTGGGCTTTGTCTTCCTTAGAATCATAGAATCCTAGAGTTGAAAGGGACCTAGTAGGTCATCTAGTCCAACCCCCTGCCTGCAGCAGGAAATCCTCCTAGATCATCCCTGACAGGTGCTTGTCAAGCCTCTGCTTGAAGACCCCCAGTGAGAGAGAGTCCACCACCTCCCTTGGCAATCTGTTCCACTGCCGAACTGCCCGAACCAGAAAAAAAACTCTCTTTTTATAAGGAAAAAGGAAAAAAAATCCTACCAGGAAAAAAGGGAAAAAAAATCCTACTTTGAAACTAGCCCTTTTCAGTGTGTAAGTGGAATAAGTGGAAGCCCTTATTCCTGTCATTTTTTGTATGCAGTTAATGCAATCAGCACCCAGAGAGTCATATGTGTACAGTTCATCTAACTGAGGATTCTGCATGCATACTGAATTTATTTTAATGCTCACCTTTTCCAGCCAAATTCAGTTTCCAAAATCAGGGTGCTCATTGCATTTGATGGTTAATTAAGATTTGAATAAATACAGTATTTTGATTATAAGTATAGGGTGTGCATTAGACTTGGTGGCACATTAGATCTGAGTAAATACAGTAATCTTTTGAGGGAGGGAGTCCATAGAAATACTAAAAGTCTTCTGTTTTTATTAATGTTTATTAGGTATCCATTTGCGAAATCTGCATTCATACATTGAGGTGCCACTGAAGTGCAGTTACTGTGAAGATACTTTCCACGAGCGGTATGCATTCAGACAGCACAAGAAGACACACAGAAATGAAAAGAAATTCAGGTGTGACCAGTGCAACTATGCATGCAAGCAGGTAGTTGGAATCTGATGGCCGATTGGAGGAAATTTATTTTGGAAATTCATGTGTTGTCATTTTTTTCCTGAAATCTGTACAAATGTTTGTTGCTGGCATCTGTAGCTAAACTCCTAGAATTATGCTAAGAACATGGGAGGTTGCAGTCCTAACCCACAGTTAGGCAAGCACAAGTCTTGCGCTGTCCCGGAGATGTGTCATAAAAGTGTCATAAGACACTTCTTTGCCATTCCTGGGGGTTGGGGGGTTAGGCCAATGCACAGACATGTGTTAGCCTCCCCACACCATCACAGGAAAGGGGAGAGAGATGAGTTGTGCTGGCCTAAGATTGCACCCTGAGTTTCACTTGTGCCACTGACAAAATGGGATTGTGATTTGCTTGTAAGCACGGAAATGCTTACTGTTGACAGGATCAGTAGAGAAATCCTGTTTTCTGATTTCTCAACAGAAATAATATTTCACTGCCCGAATGGAAGGGAACAAATATGGCAACTTCCCAACTTTATTTTATGGCCTCTGTTCTCATATCTGGGATCGCTGACTGTGGGACCATCATAGCCTGGATCCTGAACTTGGTGTCAAGCCTTCCATAGTTATGCCACTCAGCTAGGGTACCACCCTCGTCATCCTCAGAATTCCACCTTTTTATGAAAAAAACTATCTCAAACATCTGACACCCAGAATTGGCCTTTTTTGTTTTCTGATCATAAATACACAAGTCTGAATCCTAATTTCTTAGGCACGTACATAAATGGTAGAGGTATTTGCTTTTGGTGAATAAGATAGGCGAGAATAATTAAAATTAAAATAATTTTAAAATAATTTTAATAATTTTAAAATAATTAAAATTATTAAAAGAATAATTTTGGTGAATTAGCTTACTTCTGAGTAAATAACATCATTTTCAAACACCTCTACACATCATTCTCGTGATCTGTCTTTGTGAAAGAGTTTGACTATGTGGACCAGTTCTCTGCTGTACAGTATTGTACTGTATTGTACTGAATTGCAATGTACTGACATTTTTAAAATGAGAGGCAAATGTTAGCCTGGGGCATTATTCGGATCCCTTGCAGCTTCTCAGCTCGAGCACACCCACCTAAATGGGGTCTTAACTTACAAGCCCCCAAAATATGTTTGTGCCCCATTTTCCCCCCACATGAGTTCAAATTTAGGCAAAGGGTTCTTCCTGAGTGAACAGCAATGGAGTCGCTATCAGAATTTTTCTGGGTGTATCGAAGTATCCCTGTATGTATCAATGCTCACTTATGGGTATCATGATGCTTTTTTCCAGCTCCTCAAACTGCCCTGAAAATGTAAGGATGGCGGCTTTATCAGCCAGTTAGCTCTACACACAATGTGACTTCCAGAAAATGGAATGCATTTCCATGATTGCCAAAGGGTCCATCTAATTGACACTGTACAAGTCCAGATTCTGAAATGTAGAAGGTTGCACATATATGCCCTAATACGGGGAGTCCAGATTCACTGCTAAAATTAAGCAGATCTGTGACTCCCAGGGGTGGTTCCGTCTCTTTCCACTGCTCTATCAAAAACAATTGACTTTGTTTTGTCCAATGCCACTTTCAGGAGCACCACATGATTATGCATAAGAGGACACATTCTGGAGAGAAACCCTTCATGTGCATCACTTGCAACAAATACTTTCGACAAAAGCAGCCTCTCACAGTTCACTTCAAGAAATACCACGATGCCAGTTTCCAGCCAAAAATCCATGACTGCCCTAAATGTGGCAAGGGTTATTCACGCTGGGTATGTTGCCTTGTTTTTAAGGAATCCCTTTGGAAGTTATATGTGAAAATTGTATGTGGAAATTAAGCCTTAGGCAGCAATCCCAAGTGCATGTTCCTGGGACTAAGCCTCATTGAACTCAATGGAACTTACTTGAATAGGATTGCACTGTTAGTCCCATTTACTGACAAAAGGACAAAAGCCAGCCAAGGCTGAACTGTATTTTTAATTTAAAGCCCCAAACAGCAGGCTTCCTGCCTCTTTGTCAATGTAGCCATGTTGGCATTTGTGTATATAAAGCTCTTAAGCCTCCGAGGTTTAAATTTGACGTGAGAACGAACTCAGGGGAGAATGAAACAGGGGAGAAATGGCATCCCTTACAAATTAGGGACCTTTAGAGCCCAATCCTATCCAAAACATTATGTGCTATATCAAGTGGCTAGGGATTGATTGGAAGGCTTTGGAGAGGAACGGGATGCCCTTTCCCCTCCAAAGCCTTTAGCATTGAAGTAAGTTTCCTTGGACTAGTGCCAGCTCTTTAGGCACATTTATGGGACTGACAGCAATTTTACTTACTGTAAATATAATTACAGTGGTGCCTCACATAACAAATTTAATTCGTTCCGGAGGCATGTTTGTTACGTGAAACATTCTTTACGTGAAGCGGATTTTCCCATAGCAAATAATGGAAACTCAGACAACTGGTTCCAGAACGCAAAAAATATTCATATAAAAATATTAACTGGATGTAAAAATAATGACAAAACACTGGAATTGAATTCAAAACATGCATTCAATGTGCATGATCCTATGAAGTCTACTTAGGCTGCAATCCTAAAGACACTTTCCTGGGAGTAAGACCTATTAGACACCATGGGGCTTACATCTGAGTAGTCATGGTTAAGATTGTGCTCTTTCACTATCACTAATGGAGTCACCGCTATCCATTGGCTCAAAGGAATCTTTGTATTTTTGTGCAACTTTAACATTCCCAAGCTGCTGATGGAGAGCAGCATTAGAACATTGATAAGGCACACCTTCCACGCTGCCACGCACAGATCCCACATACAAACCTGGCTCAGGCTCCCCCCCCCCCCCCCCGGACCCTACATGAGTTCCCTAGCCATGGAACCCTATTCAAAACTTTGCCCAGGGCTCCACTGTAGCTCAAGCTAGTCCCCTTGTCCCCCCCCCTGCCCCTTCGTCCCCCCTGTGGGCTCCCTGTTCCAAACATCCTCAGAACTGTTCTTTACCCAAGTCATTGTTCTGTACACAAGTCAAAATTTCTGAGAAAATTTTGTTCTTTACTCAAAACATCTTTTACCCAAGTAGGTACCACTGTATTTCTAATCTCTTCTTTTGGACAGAATAATATGCGTAAGCATGCAGAAAACTGTGGAAAGGCAAAGGCTAGTAGGACAAGTAAGAGCAAAAAGAAAGAATGTACAAGATCAAGCCATGATGTTACTGAAGAAGGTAATCACTGAGCTGACCTCAGGTAGAGTCTGAGAACTGAAAACATTTGGGGTCTGTTTGGGTGTGAAAAACAAGTTGTTGCCCCATTGGATCTGGTTGATGTTCATCCATATCAGAACTGAAACCATTGTTACCAATTCAGTGTTAAAAGCTGGGCTCTCACATGGCTGAAGCAGGCAGCCAAATGGCACTACATATATTTTATCATATATTAATTTTTTAATTATACCAAAAGTAATCATTTATAAACTATAAATTTTCTTTGAAGTTAAAATTTGATTGATTACAGTATGGATGTTGATGTTAAACATAAGAGCCTCTCTGGATCAGGCCAGAGGTCCATCTGACCCAGCTTCCTATATCTCACAGTGGCCCACTAGGTAGCCCATAAGACCATAAGATACTTGCATCCTGGTTCCTTCCCTTACATCTGGCATTCAGAGTCAGCCTACTTCTAAAATCAGAAGGTTGCACATACATATCATGGCTTGTAACCTAAGAAGGACATTTCATCCAGAAATTTCCCCAATCTCCTTGTAACCTTTAGATGACCAACTGGATCCATTGACCGGCAATTATAATTTATGCAAATTAGGCTATTTTTAGACGGTCATCTAACATCTTATGGCAAGGAGTTCCGCGGACTAATTACATGCTAGGTAAAGATATACTGTTGTCTCTTTTTATCCGGAACCTCTCGTGGATAAAAAGTCAGTGAATAAGAAAACATTGGGAAAAATAGATTTAAACACTTCCACATTTCTTGCTTCTCCATTGAGCGTAATGGAATAAAGTCATGCCTTGGTATCCACAGCAGTTTGATTCTGGAACTTTCTGCTTATATTTTTAAAAAATCTGTTGAATAGAAGCAGTTAAAAAATAAAGTGTCCCTTTACAATTGTTTAAAAAAAGCTTTTCTTATTGCTGTAAAGAGGCAGTCAGCAATTAGAAATGCAGAGGACCTCCTGCCTTTGCCTGGCTCAGCTGATAGAAAGTTTCAAGACTGATGAGTTATGAGATGTTAGTATGTCCCATATTTTTCTGTACAGGCTTGCCCTGTCTGATCTCATGCAGAAATCATGGCTTGACTTCCAGATCTTTTTCAGTTCTACTGGTATGAGATGCCACATTGCTGGTAGTTTAAAATAATTACTTGCAAATTGGCACAGCCTTAAGACTTGGCTCCAGTTTCCCAAATGAACTCCTACACTTTTGCTGGAATTTCCTGGCCAAGATTGTTCCATCTTTTGCTTCACACAACATCCACACATTTTTCTTCCAAGTTGTATCAATTTAGCTGCTGCTAATAAGTGGATCTCAGTTTTACTTCAAAGCCTAACATTTTGCACAAGGTGGTAGGGGTACATTTTTAACCACTGGATCTTTTTTCTTACTTCCTTTTTTTGGTAGCAATGAACCCAGCCCACCTGGTGTTTAGCACCTTGAATTCTTGTTAACTTTAATGAGGTTATTAAGCATATAATTAGTTGTCTCCTGGAAATCAATATGAATTGAAAGAAGCTGGGTGCTGGATTTTGTTGAGAGCCTCCCCCCCCCCCCCCCCTCACAATATGAGTGGAATGATGATGATGATGAAGTTGTTGTTGTTCTTCACTACAGCCTGGATTACGTTATGGATTGCATGACCCTGGGAATCATATATTTTTGCAAATATATCTCTGCCATTCCAAGGATCTTGAATTGCAGACTGTAACCATCACATCCTCCTAAATCCAGAGTAAGTACGGGAGCACGTAAGAGACATTACGTGCACCCGTAGTTACTGCACCTCCTAGTGAAAACCTATGGGAAATTGATAGTGGAATGCAGAGTAAATTGTTCTTACACCTGAGCAAGGACTCCCCGTAATTACTCTGGATTTTGCCCATCATCAATAGTAATGGTATGGTTGCCAGTGCCTGTTGCCCTGTTTCCACTGGTGCCCACCACTGCCCCCTGGAATCCTTCAGTGCCAGTCACTGCCCAACAGTGCCCACTGGTGCTTCTGAAGGCAGAACTAGAACCAATGGGTACAAACTGCAAGAAAAGGGATTCCGGTTGGATATCCGGAAAAAATTCCTGACAGTTCGGACGGTTCGGCAGTGGAACAGATTGCCAAGGGAGGTGGTGGACTCTCCCTCACTGGGGATCTTCAAGCAGCAGCTGGACGAGCAGCTGTTGGGGATGCTCTAGGAGGATTTCCTGCTGCAAGCAGGGGGTTGGACTAGATGACCTGCTAGGTCCCTTTCAACTCTAGGATTCTATGATTCTATGGTACCCAAACATGCCTGGGGTCCAGAAATATTGTTGAAATTTTACTCCCCCAACCAGAGTAAAATTAATTCCACTAATTAATAATAAGAACAACAACAATAGTGTTTATATAACATTTTTGCAGTATATAAATTGATGAATATAAGTCAATTGTAATTGGTTTGACATGGTTATGTGCAAACAGCTGGATTGGGGAGCCAATATATTTATCGTCAGTTTCTCTACTTCTCCTTTTTCTTCCCTTCCCAAGGGGATGTCCATATAAACTCTCAATTCTACTCCCCATATGGTGTTTCCATCACAGCTTTGAAGGAAGAGGCTATTTTGGGTGATGAGAAGACAGGAATGACTTGTGAGATGATCTTCAACTTGATGGACAAATAACACAGAGGATGCTTGTTATTTCTGCTTTCAAAGCAGCAGTGTTGGGAATATAAGGACATTGAACCTAGTTGATGTTCATGATGTGTTACTGTATAATGTTCCGCATGGATTGAAGGCTACTAAAGCTGCCTGTATTTTGGCACATCCCTACCACTGCTGTGAATGGAAATCTAGTTATGTTTTCAAAATAGGTTCATGAAAGTAAACAGAATCATTTGAATGACTGTGGCTGCCTTGCCTTGGGCAAGTCAGTCTTGAATGAAAGGTTGGATTGCAGTTTGTTTGCCACAGTCTTCAGTGTTTTAAATGCAGTTAAAAATAATTGGGCTTCCAAATGGGATTGGAACTTCTCTTCAGTGGCATTAACCCAGATTTCTCAAGTAGCCATGACTGGAGCATAGATTTGTTTTCGGTGTGTTGAAAGTGGCACAGAAACATTGTTTCCCGAAGTGCCACTAGGCCAGGGATAGCCCCTTGCACTGGCCCAAGAGTATTGTGAATGTGCCATGAAGCACATTTGCCACTACTCTTCAGCCAGGTGTGCCGGTGCAAGGCTGTACGCTGGTATGCCCATGCCACATTCAGCTGTGGACACATGGAGATCATGCTGGCCAAACAGGCAGGTCTAGGGGGTGGAAAAGAGAGCAGGAGGATGGAATGGAGGCAGGGAGGGGGCATTTTTGGACAGGAAAGGGTGGTCCAAGAGGCAGATTGAGTCCAGAAAGGGGGGTTGGATGAGCTGCACCAGCACAGTGTAGGTAGGGAATGATAAAAGAATGTAGATAAAAGAATGAAGAAGGATAAAAGAATTTCCACTCCTATGTCCTGTGGTCACATCCGCTGCTGATGCTACAGATTTAACACTTACTCTTTCCCCAGGAGGTGATCAGTATTATCAACCACTTATTCACCAGTGATATTCTGGCTTGTGGATGTTGGAATAAGTAAAATTCTGAATTTGGGCCAAACTGGTTTAAATTCCTTTAAAAAAAATCCTAACTATTTCAAAATCATTGAGATGTAACCAGAATGAATTAAAATTATTATGCAATACTTTTATATGTTTCATTTTATTGTAATAACATGCTATGTGGTATTGTGCCATGCATATTTTGTGATAGTTTCTCCATTTTTAACGGTTATTTTGTCTTGAAAAGCCAACACATTTCATCAAGTTAATGCTGAAAGCCAGGGTTGTTAAAGAATAAAACATTACAACAGTTTTGAAGCAAACGATGCAAGATGTTACTGGAATGTTAAGGTTTGTTACTGTGAAAAATGGAAGGCTGGATTGCTTTTTGTTGAAATAAAGGTTTTGTGAACTACACTGTCTTTCAGCTGATCTCTTCAGTAGGTCCATACCTGGCTATCATACATTAGATTGTCTGAATTAAAATCAAGATAAAAGTAAAATACTGCATAACCGTACTCAGGAGCAGAGCCATACAAGATTGATTGAGCGAGTGATTGATTGATATATATCCTAACTTTCCCATGCAAACACAAATGCCCAAGGTGGTTTACAAAGCTTTAATTCCTCCCTTCTTGCTGTCCTCACGATAATCCTGAAAGAAATCTCCCAGGTTGTCTCCAAAATCAATTCCAAAACAGAACCCCAATGGGTTTTGGGGTCTGACTATAGTGCTGTACAACTGTCCAGAGCCCTCACATTTCCAGTAGCCCTATCTCCCAATTTTGAGATATGCTCCCAGTACCCAACTCCAAACTTTTTTGGGAGCTTGACTTTGCTGAGCCTTAATCAGTCATGCCTGGTTTGGCAGGGATGGGACCCAGACAAGTCCCATCTGGAAGATGCTTAGGGACAACTCAAGTGGCTTGGCAGAAATGGAAGCAGCAATGGAATCAACAAGACAGTAGTATATCTGGCAACCTGGTCTGCAGAAGATATCATGTGGTATTTGATTGTGTAGTAACACTTGGGTGCAAAAAGTGCTTCACTCTTGGTGATTTACTTGTCGTTGGTAACCAAGTACTGTAAGGGTTACCAACACAAATTACTAGTTCACAATTTACAGTTCACAAATCAGCATTATTTGTAACTGGTATTTTAAAAGGGTGCAAACCTACTAGGCCAGCGGTCTTCCTGTTCCTGTGATGATGTAGGGAGGTAAGCACATGTCTGGATTGGACTAGCCCTCACCCAAGGGTGGTGCAGATATGCCTTACAGCACTTTTGTGTCACTCCCAGGCCAGTTTGGGATTTATGCTGCGCCATATGTCACCCTAATTGAGGGTTAGGATTGCAGCCTAAATCATTGTTTTAAATATGGCTAGAATAACCTTCCACTCAAGGACAGGGAACCCCAAATACAAAATCCTTATCTACTGATGATAGCGTGTAATGATTAGAAATTGCCACAAGATGGTGATACACTTTCACTTGCATATTCACCAAGTTGTAAATAGACAGGTTGAGAAACATTGGTTGCCATGAAAAATGGAGACAGGGTGACCAAATATAATCACAAACGACAACAAGGAACCCCACAATGTAGTATATCCAAGAAAAATGTAGGACATGACAAAATAAAAGCCAAAAACACTTTTTGTACACATGAAACATTGCTTTCATGTGGTTAATTTAACACTACATCACTTATTAAAACGGTTACATTTAATTTATTGCATGTAATTTATTAATTACAAGAAGGGTACATGTTACTACTCACAAGGAAAAGGAGGACAATGAAGATTTGTTTTCCGGGACAAGGGGCTTAAAAAGAGGACATATCTTGAAAAAAGAAGACATACTGTCATCCTGAATGGAGACAAAGAATAGGTTGGGTGATATTGCCTCACACACAATTGCTTCTGATTCTCTTTATTGTATGCATTTAATAGCGGATTTCCACGTGAATCAGTTCACCAAATCACCTGCAAAAACAGAAATGAAATTGCACACATATGGTACATTTGTTCATAGCTGTTTCTGAAAGCAGAAGTAGAACCAATGGGTACAAACTGCAAGAGAGGAGATTCTGGTTGGATATCCGGAAAAAATTCTTGACGGTGAGGGCGGTTCAGCAGTGGAAGAGATTGCCAAGGGAGGTGGTGGACTCTCCCTCACTGGGGGTCTTCAAGCAGAGGCTTGATGAGCACCTGTTGGAGATGCTCTAGGAGGATTTCCTGCTGCAGGCAGGGGGTTGGACTAGATGACCTACTGCGTCCCTTCCAACTCTGTGGTTCTATGATTCTATGAAATGGTAAAGGACCTGATCTAGCTTAAGACTACGGCAGAGGGTTTAAACACTTTGCTGGTATCTGTGGGTGGTGACATCCATCTGAGTGCTTTCTAATCTGGGGGGAAAGCTCTCATTAACACCAATGGGAGAGTTTTTCCCATGCCAGTTAGAACAAACGAGACTCCAATTTTCATGGTCTGGCTGTTACTACTGGGAACCCAATCATATGCATGTCTACTTAGAAGTAAATCCCATCATAGTAAATGGGGCTTACTTCCAGGTATAGTTATTAGAGCAAGAATAACATTCATTTTGTGATAACTTTGTTATCTTTGTGATAACCTCTGTTTAGTGAAAAGGGCTAAAGTGTTAGCTTGCCTCTATAACCCCAATTTATTCTGGGAGTAGAGGTACGTATAGTGGGTGCTCGTAGATTAAAAAGATGTGAAGTATGCCAAATGTAGGCTTTGCTTTCACATAGAAAAAAATGCTCACTCCTTGTAAGAAATAATCTTATATGATCCAAAACATACACAGGCAAGTTTGACTGCAAACTTATTTGGACCCAATGGAGTAGCTAGGTCATCTGGCATCCAGGGCCCGTAATTTTTTTTACACCCCCATATGACAAAATCATTTAATTAATTATTTTCAGTATCAATTACTTAATAAAATATTAATATTTTCATATTTTATACCAACGCTTGGGGTGGTGTATGTACTGTAGTTCCTTCCCTTTTTTGTCCTTATAACAATGCCATGAGATAGGTGATGCTGAGAGATAGTAATGATAGACATGAAAATATATGGAGTGAATATTTCCTCACAAGCAGTGGGTGTATGTCAGTACCCTCCTCTGATATCACTCCCGTGCACATAGTAATGATATACTGCTCCAGCATCTGGAGCCCAGGTTTTCTTGCTGGAAGAGGCAAAGGAGGACAGTGTAGATTTTTTTTTCCAGATCACAAGACTAAAAAAGAGGACGTGTTCTGAAAAAAGAGGGCATGTGGTCATCCTCCACCAAATGAATTCTGTCTTATAGCCTGCCTGCAACAACACCCCCTACAAATACAAAAAAAAAGCTTTTCAGCCCTCCCATTACCACTCAAACCTTTGGGGGTGGGGGGTAAGGTGAAGCTACCTTCTGGAGTATTGGCCGAGCTCCACTTTTCTGAATCAGGACCATCCTGGGGGACTTACATTCCTCAGAGCCTGACCTGAACTGGAGGCCGGGCATGATTGCTTCCTTCCGTGTAAATATGGCTGTGCAGTTTACTTCCACTTTCCATAGAGCTCAGTGCAGTGGAACCTGGAGCAGTGACTTCCTTCTAGGGTGAATAGTGGGGCTGCATTCATTGGATCAGGACCTGCTTCATCTTAGTTTGATCTAAGGCAAATTTACTCACAAGTAAAGGCACGATATAGCTCCATTTCAATTTATATAGGGTCAATGCAATTAAAAGGGACATTTTCTGAGATGGTTTGGGGTGCTGCATTCATTGAATCAGGACCATTGTGGTATTCTTGGATTCCTCTCAGCTTGTTCTTTCTGATAAACTTGTGGGTAAAGTTACAATGTGGAGCACTTTCATTTTCCCATAAAGCTCAATGTATATTTTTTAGTTTTAGTTTTTTGGCAATAACATTTGACATGAAGGAGATATTTAAGAAATGGATTTTTTGCATTGGATTCTGCTCTTCAATATAAATCCAATGTTATATGACATGATGGGGTTGCTTCATTTCTTCTTCATATCCTTATGATGTCCTTATGATGTTGGTCACCCCCCACCCCCAAGAGTGTCACCCTCTTATGGGTGTTACCTGGAGTGGAGCGCCCCCTCCGCCTTTCTCTAGTTATGCCACTGTTTGGACTCTCATCTAAATGGTACTTCCCGGTGCGCAGAGCTGAATTGTATTTCACTTTTATTTTTACTAGCTGTTTATTAAGCTGTTTCATTTTCTGGGAAAACTAGCAATAAATAAAAGAACAATAATTAACTAGAACCAAAAGTTCTCAAAAAAAAACCCACAAAAACCCAGAATGTCCCTTTGTGTGCAACAAAGCTGTTGGAAAGAAACAGGAACATCATTCCTGTTATTCTTACAAACTTGAGCCCATGTGGAATCTCTGAAACCCAATTTTCTGTTTCAGAAAAGGTAAGTAGTTATGGTAAGTAGAACGGTAAGGAAAAAAATAAAAGGGAACCAAGATGAAGACAAGTAACTTTTGGGGAGCCAGATAAAGCAATTAGATCACAGCATTTGTTCTTACAAATTATTAAATTACTGTACCTGGTATGATCACATTTTTATCTCATCCTTCCATCAGAAGCGCAAGAAAGTATACACTGTATACTGTCTCCCATATGAGCTTCATAATAAGCCCTGTGGGTTAAATTAGCAGCTATAGTAGTATGGAACTGGCTCAAATGTTAACTAGTCCATAGTGAATTTTTTGGTGGCTTGGTGACTCTAACTGTGGTCTCTGAGATAATTGTTCAATAACTGACCACAACTAGCTGTATGAGACCGGGGAGAGCAATAACATAGCTGGGCAGAGAGGTGCGATACGTACCACAGGCGCCACAATGCATCATGTAAGAGGTTCTTTTCCATTGGGGCAATTCTCGAGAGCATGAGTGCCTGCACATTGCTGTTACTTCCCGTAATGGCTCTGACAACAAGTGGGAGGAACTACTTACATGTTGTGTTGTGGAGCCTGCAGTACTTACTGCACCTCCACCCCTCTGGTTATACTACTGGATCTTCCAGTCCAGACCTCAAGAATTCCATATCCTTCCTGGATCTCCACAATCTTTGTCATTTTCTATGCTGTCCTTTGCCAAGTCATGGCTGTGTTCACGGTCTTCCTTGTCAGGAGCGGAACAGTGTCGACAGTGAGCCGCTGTGTGCTTGGTGTCTTACCATCCCATCTGGCAGATGGCTGCTCGCTCCGGGAGGTCAAGCACACAGCCGAGCCGTCTGTCCTGCCGCTGATGGTTTCTCCCTCTCAGCAGCAGGCGAATGCATCGGAACAATACTTTGCTCTCACGGCCCGATGATGAGGGATGACAGGTTGTTGGGGACAAGGCAAAGGTTATTGATGAGAAGATCCATCCGGATAATTGCTATAATTATATCCTGGGGATTCAGCGCCTATCAGATACATTTATGTTGTAGCCCTGATGATAAATACAAGACTGACAGCAGATTTCCATACTTGGCCTCCAAAACGGCAGCGTTCCCCTTTTAGACAAACAAAGGGAGAGACTCTCAGCATTTGCTTTTTGTGCAGCCAAGATCCCTTTTCTTTCAGCAAATGAAAAGGAGACCTTGCCCTCCCTTGGAAAAGTGAAAGGCTGCGGCTGCTGGAAGGCCAATGTCCAAAACATTCAAAGAAAAAGTTGGAATCCTCAGAGTTATGACACCTTTGCAGTGTTTGGAATTTAATTATGAGTGAATTATGAATTTATTAATTTCCTCCTTCTCCCCCAGTCCTCTGGGTTTTGGAAACACACTAGAACATTCGTCTTCAACTTGTGGATCAAAACCCAGGACTAAGTCAGAACCCAGGTCATGAGTGATTTGCAACAGTGGATGTAATAAAGATATTCCAAGGCAGTTTGTTTCACTGCATTCTGCATTAAATTCCCTTTTCAACAATATATAACATGATGGTATTATCTTTCATCCAAACCCAATTTTTCACAATTTTAGCCACTAGTGTCAAGCTCAGCCTGCTACCCCCTTAAAGGTTGTTAACTGCACTATTGGTAGCTCTCTAGGTATGCCTCTGAATAGGATTGCAGCTTAAGTGAACTCAAGCTCTCTGATTTATAAAAATACTCAGGTGCACCCACATTCAGAGTAGGTTGTGGCCTTCATGTGGAGTCTTGTGATGAGCAAATTTAACCTTTATCAATAGTATCTTTTCCATGTGCAGAAAAGGAAACCTCTCTTAGTACTGTAGAATAGTTTGCTTTGGTTACCGGGAGGACAGCAAATGAAACGGTGCTTTGTGTAACCTGGTGTTGCATTTCACAAGAATTTGTTCCACTTGAATACATGCTAGAATTGTTTGCATGTCCAGGCGTGTTTCTCTCCTAGGAGAATGGTAATGCAGGTATTAAGAGAGACCTCTACTACTCCTTGGTGTGCCATCACGTTCTGTTGGGAAAGCATCCAGCACAATCACAAGGAAGTCCTTCTGTAGTCACTGAACTGATTCCTAGCTTAAAATTCAGAGAATCTACACTTTGGTTTCCCTACCTCAAAGCAACAACCATAAAGATAACTAAGAGCTACAGTGTACATCCCCATTTTGCTTTCAGCCTGCAAAGAATAGCCCTGGAAGGGGAGGAGAGGGGATGCTGCCATGGGGCAAAAGAGACATTACATGCACCCGTAGTTACTGCACCATCTAGTGAAAACCTATGGGAAATTCATATTGCAATCCAGAGTAACTTATTCTTACTCCAGAGCAAGGACTCCCCGTAGTTACTCTGGATTTCACCCATGGTGAGGCTCCCTGCCAAACTACCACAATCTTTTTTTTAAATAGCATACTATTACTCCATAGCAAATTTGCGCATTTCTGTCTAAATGTAATTGAGGTTGAGAGATTTGTCCTGACAATGAAATGCGGTGAAAAATTCTTAAATGTACACATTGCTTAAAAAGCATACAAGATACGAGAAAATCGAGAGAGGATTCTTCTTTTGAAAATTGGTGATATTGAAAGGAAGCCTGAAAATGAAAAAAAGCATTGTTGAAAGCAAAGGAGAGGGAAAACTCTACATGCTGGAGAACATCATGTAGAACTCGGTCTTGCTATTTTTAATGAAAACGTATCCTATAAACCACCAATAGAACAAATTAGCTGGACTATGGAAAGTTCACTCAGGGACACTGACTGAAGGAGTTTGCTTGGGAAGAGATGAAGCATTATAATGACAGAACAAATTCCATGGCTCCTATCACATTAACATTTTTTAAAAATAAGCCAAAGCCTACATAGATTAAATGGTCCCTGGTTTTGTTTTGAGATGGCTTATTCTGATATTTTAGGGTTTAATTTGATCCACTAACTATGTACTGTTGTACTCCCCATGGATTTAAATGGATATACATTAATGGGAGCCCTGGGCTGGTTGCCATCTGCCTTTTCCAATCTAGTAAGTCAGAGGAGTAGGTGGAGGCAGACAGAAGAGGGCACCCCCTTCCAAGCTTCTGCCTGAGACAAACTCTTTAGTTGGCCTCATAGTTTTGCCGTCGCTACTTTCAATCTCATTTCACAGGAGCACTGAGGATGGAGCAAATATGTTAATCTGAGATAGATTATGCAACTGTGCTTTTTTCTGTCTGGCTCAGCTTCTAAAACAGTGTTTGAATGTGGTCAGCATTGCCACATGTTCTCATGCTACATTTGCCTTATGAGCATTTTCCTTGTGCGATTCAAGTAAATGAGTTGGCAAACAACACTAAAGCACAGAAAAACAGTTTAAATAATGCATGTGTTCTGCCCTAAATTTGTGCCCCAGAATGAGTGTGAGATGGGAGAATTTTCATTTTTAAAGAGGCTCTTAAATCACATTTTCATTTGATTGGATTTAAGAGTAATTTTGAGTGGTATACTTTTTTCCCCTAAATACAGACTTAACACAAACCTCACCACGACATGGGATGTGGGTTGACTGCACCGTTCTATTTCCTGATGGCCACTTCCCTACTTCTTTTGATGAAACAGGAATAAATTCAAGCAAGCACTCGAAACGGGGCACATGACTGGAGTTAGTGAAAATCCACACCATTTTGAATGCTCTTTAGGTAAAGAGGAGCAGAAATTTAGTAAATAATTATTAGACTGGAACGTTCCTCTGGTGCTGGAAAAGAGTTTTCCTCGCTATGTGCTGTTTACATCTCAAGCAACAGAAAGTCAACTATCATATTTTCACGCTTTAGGCAGATGCCAACAGATGACAGATGTCATGACGTGAGGAGAAATCTTTTTTTGCCAAAAGGGAACAGAATTCAGCTGCCTTTGGGGAAGAAGAGTGTCCTACAATCCAGAGTAACGACGGGAGCACATAAGAGACATTACATGCAGTGATGGGCTTCAAAGAAATTAAGAACCGGTTCTCTGTCCATCTGGCAGCCACTTTTAAATGGCTATTTTTAAACTTTATATGTACTATCTCTTGTTAAGAACCGGTTCTATAGAGTAGGTGCGAACCTGCTGGTGCCCACCACTGATTACGTGCACCCATTGTTAAGGCAACACCTAGTGATAACCTATGGGAAATTCGTATTGCAATCCAGAGTAAATTGTTCTTACACCGGAGCAAGGACTCCCCGTAGTTACTCTGGATTGAGCCCTGTGTCTGTTCCTGCTTGTACAGGATTCTCTGCCCCATCACAAAAAGCTAGGGCTGCAATCCTAACTTCCAGTTAGGCTGGCCTAAATCCCAGCATAAGTCCTGTGCTGACCTGGGGGTGTCACCAAAGTGCCATAAGGCATTTCTGACCACTCTAGGATCAGGCTAGTGTACAGACATGCGCTTGCCTCCCTAAATCAACATAGGAACAGGGAGGGCCAATGATTTGTGCCGGCCTAAGTTAAGATTGCACTGATTAGCTTGGTCCATCTAGCTCAGTACAATCTACACCAGCAGTTAACTTACCGGTGTCACAGCTCTCTTGTTCCACAGCATCCTCTCCTTGGGCACTGCCATCATGGATTGTACAAAATCTTGCACTAGTCTCATCAGATCTCATTATTACATTAGTGCAAGTTCAAGAACAGCAAGGGAGGTGTCTGCTAGGATCTGGTTTGCACCATTGCCATTGGATCCACCTGTGTACCCTTCCCATCCCATTCCTCCCACTTCCCTGGTAGCCTTTCCCACCTGCATTCTTGCTTTCCCCATCTACCCTACCATCTTACCTCCCGCAACAGGTGGCTGGTTCTCTGGCCTTCCTGCTATCACCCCGTATCACCAATCCCAGTATGCGGCTTTTATTTATTCCAGGGGCAGCTTCAGCCAGTAAAATTGGGCTGCCCTTGTAAGACAAGTTTCAAAGCAGAAATAATAGGTAAGGAAGGTTAAAACACAATAATGCAGAAATTTAAAGTTGATTTTTTGAAAATCAAGAGGTGACAGCAGAATTGAGGCTTCTTTCTTTCCCCCATTCATGGGGTGGGATTGAACAGCTATGGAATGCATTCCGAAATCTATACATTGTATGAGACGGGATCTTGCAGTCTCCACTTCAAGCAACAAAGAGTTAACATGGTCCAAGCTTCAGTGTTCAGAAATGTGCCCTGTTTTAAAAGTAGGATTAATTATATATTTTGAGAGAAAGAGAGAGCCAGAGGATACAGTGCAGCTAACATATCAGAGTGGTTGGTATTTAACACCCAGGACATTTTAATAACTGGTTGGGTTTGATGATCCCTAATAAATTACTGTGTTTGGATGGAGAAATTCCGTATGAGAGTCACATGGAGGTTGGCAGCTGATGTTTTAAAAATAAATACTTTTAAATTGCAGGAAATTACGGTAAGCCATGCTTTGGAGTGCGTATGCAGAACATTGTGTGCCTTGCTCTGTTAGGTCATCGCTTTGTCTCTCACAGATATTTGCTTTTCTCGTCTTGATGCCTGCTGTCAGATATGCAGGCACACTAGAAAAGAAAGTGAAGAGAGGACAACTTGGGCACATGCTGCATGCAGCAGAGAGCCGGTGGTACAGTATACAATAGTAGGCAATGCTGTAGCTAGAAGGGGTGTAAAGCACTAAGATCTGCAAGTAGTGGTCCTTACTCCTGGGAGCCATTCTGGGCAGTGGGAGCAAAATGGAGGTGAAGACCACTGATAACAGGTTTTCAGCCTTTTATAGGTTTAGAACTGCTTTTTCCAGATATGTTCCAGATATCTCCCAGCAGCATGTTTAGTTAAAGGGCTTATCAGCCCATATAGGTCAATTCTACGTGACATGGATTTGGCACAGACCAATGGCAAGTTGTTTGCTTTCCAGAATGAAAACAAATTCTGTGATGACCCTCTCTATGATATATCCCACTTTTGGGGAATATATTTGCATCAGCTCCACTCCACATGTCCATGGAGGTGTCTTCGGACAACGCTGGCTCTATGGCTCTAGAAATGGGATAAGTACCGCACCCTAGAGTTGGTCACAACTAGCAGGACAAGCTGCAGGGGACACCTTTATCTTTTTAAGATTAGCCACCACTACTACCTCTGCCCTCAGGCCTATGTGTAATGATATAGCATGAAGAGGCTGTGATCATATTTCTCTGTCTGTCTCTCTCTCTCTCTCTCTACCAGGCTGCCTTTTTTTTCTTCTTCACTCACAGGGTTACATTCAGGTTCCAGCAGCAAAAGAAACTGACATGAGAGGCGATGGCTACAATCCAGAGTAACTACAGGACCTTTTACACTGACGTAGTTACGGTGCCACCTATGGGAAACTTATCGGAAATGCATAGAAAAATCCTGAGTAAGTGCCTCTTACGTCTTCCCGTAGTTACTCTGGATTGTAGGGATAGCCTAACATGAAAATTGGGGGAAGGCTGCAGTAATAAGATGGAGTCCTCATCATCAGTGGTGGGCACCAGCAGGTTCGCACCTACTCTATAGAACCGGTTCTTAACAAGAGATAGTACATATAAAGTTTAAAAATAGCCATTTAAAAGTGGCTGCCAGATGGACAGAGAACCGGTTCTTAATTTCTCTGAAGCCCATCACTGCTCATCATCATTAACTGGAACAACACTTGAAGCTAATTTATGGTTTTATTTTGCATATTGCATATTTTCCATGTACAGTGGTGCACTGTAAGAAGAACATAATTCGTTCGGGAAGCATGTTTGTCTTACAAAGCATTCTTCCTACAAAACGGAGTTTCCCATGGGAAACAATGGAGAATCATATGATCGGTTCCACAATCCAAAAATAATCATATAAAAATATTAACAGTATGTAAAAATGATGACAAAACACTGTACTTTAATTCAAAACACTGTAATTAATACAGAACACAATTACTGTAATATTAATTAAAAACACTCTAACATACTGTACAGTAAAACAGAAAAGAAAAATCTTTATGGCCAAGGATGACTAAAAGAATTCACTAAAAGAATCTTTCGGTGTCTTTTTGAGCAACTTTCACAAAGAACCTTTGAATGACACTTGCTTTTTGTCTCCTTTTGAGGATTTTGCTGAAATGTGACGTTGCATCGTCATTCAACAGATTCATCACTCGAACTGCAACAGCCTTATGTGGGTGATGCTTTTCTACAAAATTTTGCACAATTTCCCAAAGTTTACAAAGGTCCTTAATCTCATTTGATGTGTGGGATTCCTCCTTATTCTCCTCCTTGTCTGCAGATGAGTTCTCCTCCATAAACTCTTGCTGTTGCTCTTAATGAAAATCCATCAATTTGTTCATTTTACAACAAATTTTCCTTGTAAGACTGTTTGCAAACTCTGCCAAAACTGTTTGTCTTACAAGGCAGTGTTTGTCTTACAAAGCAGAATTCATTGGGAATTTTTGTTTGTCTTACAAAGTGTACTTCTTACATACCCTCAAATCCAGAGTAGCTACGGGAGCATGTAAGAGACTATCCCTACAATCCAGAGTAACTACGGGAGCACGTAAGAGACTTTATGTGTACCCATAGTTGCTGCACTACGTAATGAAAACCTATGGGAAATTCATATTGCAATCCAGAGCAAATTGTTCTTACACCGGAGCAAGGACTCCACGTAGTTACTCTGGATTGCGCCCTTAACGTGCACTTGTAGTTACTGCACCATCTAGTGAAAACCTATGGGAAATTCATATTGGAATCCAGAGTAAGTTGTTCTTACACCAGAGCAAGGACTCCCCATAGTTACTCTGGATTTTGCCAAAAGTGTTTTGTCTTACAAGGTACTACTGTATTACATGTTTCTAAAGATGCTTAGAGCAGGCTGGCATGTTGTGGTATGATGTATAATTGAAAAATCTGTCAATCAGTTGTCCATTTCTTTTAAACAAGAAATGCACATCTCCACAAAGTTTTGATAACCTTTCATTTTTAAAAAAAATTTATTTAAGTTTTTAAAAACTTTTTTTTACCTTTTAAACTTTTGTAACTTTTAACTTTAATTTTTTAAATGACAATACATGAAAATGTATCAGCAGTCAGCAAAAAATCCATGATACAAAATCTAATACCACCATCAAATGGTGATGTGGAGGAGCCACATCTGTACAAGGGCTGTATCTTGGGAATTTCATTCCACCACTGAGGTGCCATGATCCAAAAGTCTATATGTCAGCTTGCAGAAGAACATGGAGAAGGGCCTCTTGTGTTTTTTAAGGAGTCAAATAGCTATATATGGGATGGTCCTTGAAATAGCCCTGACTTATCTATTTAAGCTGCAGGAACAAATCGGTAACCCATGAAGATGGTATCACCAGACCTAAGATGGTATCAAGCATGAGCTCTGCTTTTTAGCCAAGAGCCGTCAAGCAAGTCAGTTAGGGGCAGAACATATAAAACGGTAAGGAAAAGTAGATTATTTAGAAGCTGTAAATTATGAATATGAACGAGGGTATTATAAATGAAATAGGGCTGTAGTGGCTTAGCAGTTAAGATGCCATGCTGTCAACCAGCAGGCCAGCGTTCAAGACCTGGTTGCTACAAGATGGAGTGAGTTCCTGTCCCTTGTCCAGCTTCTGCCAACCTAGCAGTTTGAAAGAATGGAAAAGCAAGTAGATAAATAAAGTACCTTAGTGGGGAGGTAACAGTGTACAGTGTGCCTTGTCATATAGTCATGCTGGCCAGTGGTATAACTACAGGGTACAGAGGGTGCAGTTGCACTGGGCTACAACCTTTAGGGGGAGCTACAAGCTGAACTTGACGCTAAATTTGTGAAATTTGACTAAAATTTGAACTTGACTAAAATTGTGAAAAACGGGGTATATATATCATATTATACATTATTGGAAAGTTAATTTAATCAGAATGCAATGAAGCAAACAGCATTGGAGTATCTATATTCTATCAAAAGTTATGGCCGATGGACCAAAAAGTGGATTTTCTTAACTCAACTTTCCCATGATACTGATTGCTCTGAGAGCCAATGAGATGCAATTCTGATACTGTAAGAAAGAAATGAGGTGTTAATAGGAATCAGCTCTCATTTCCATATACATATATCATAATACCGTTAACCCATGCTAACTGGGTATACAGGCACGTCTAAGGTATACTGGGCACCTCACTTTAAGAAAGATGCAGCCAAGCTGGAGCGAGTCCAGAGGAGAGCGACAAGAATGATCAGTGGGATGGAAGGGAAGCCCTACGAGGAAAGGTTGGGGGAACTTGGGATGTTCAGCCTGGAGAAGAGGAGGCTGAGGGGAGACATGATTGCCCTCTTCAGATACTTGAAGGGCTGTCATAGGGAGGAAGGGGCTCATTTGTTCATAGCTGCTTCTGAAAGCAGAACTAGAACCAATGGGTACATACTGCAAGAAAGGAGATTCCGGTTGGATATCCAGTTGGATATCCTGATGGTGAGGGCTGTTCGGCAGTGGAACAGATTGCCAAGGGAGGTGGTGGACTCTCCCTCACTGGGGATCTTCAAGCAGAGGCTTGACGAGCACCTGTCGGGGATGCTCTAGGGGGATTTCCTGCTGCAGGCAGGGGGTTGGACTAGATGACCTACTAGGTCCCTTCCAACTCTATGATTCTATGATTCTGTGATTCTAAGGCTACAATCCTAAAGACACTTTCCTGGGAGTAAGACCCATTGAACACAATGGGGCTTACTTTTGAGTAGATACAGTTAGGATTGTGCTCTAAGTGGTGCTCCTCTTCTATTTAGCAGGGAAAGAATAACCATTCCTCTTTGACCTACCACAGTTTCCCTAAACAATAAAGGCACAATTTTCATATATTTACTTGCCGTAATTAAATTTGATTTTGTTGTTGCAGGGAAAATTTTAGTTGTTATTTTTTTCTCAGAATACCCCGGGATGACAACACTTTTGGTTGCAACATCACTTCCAGGGCAATATTTTGAGTTTTGCACCAGGCTGCATAATCATTATGTCACTGATGCTGGCCACATGGACAACACTTGGCTTAGAAAAAGGGATGAGCACCTTACCCTAAGGTCAGTCATGACTAGCAGTATAACCTGCGGGGGACATCTTTATCTTTATCATAATGAAACATTGTTCCCTTCCAAGAAGTTCCATGCAGGCAAGTGGGCTATAAATGCAATACATAAATATATAAGTTTAGTGATGGAAAAGATGTAAAAGTTTAGTGATAAGGAAAAGACAGTTTACTGATGAACGTATAAGTCCTTGGAGTTGGACTCTTCAGGGTTAAATGAAATACTGACCTATGCTTAGAATCAAAATACTATATTTACACAAATCTAATGTGCCATTGAATCTAGTGTATACTCCAACTTTGGAGACTAAATTCGGCTGAAAGGGGTGAGCATTAGATTTGAGTAAATATGGTATACAAGTAAATATGTTACTACTTGTGTGAGGGTTTTTAGCTTTTATTTTATGTTCTACATTTTTCTTGCGTGTCCTACATTTTGCGGAGGCCATATCCTTTTTTGTTTGTTTTGACATATGGTCATCCTGATATTATGTACATCCCACTTAAAGACTGCAAAGACTGCAATAAACCTTTGCACCTCATTTATATTAGTATGAATTATTTGTAGGAGGAAGATATGATTTGAAAGTAATCCTAATGATGCTACCTCTGGGCAGTTGTTGGAAAGAAGATGATGAAGGGGATTCATGGTGTGAACTATTCCTACCCAGACATTTCTAACTGGCACCTGGAGAGGGTGCCATTGCTTCAGTGGAGTCCAACCTCATCTCCTTAGTGGAGGTAAGAGAGAGACCATTTCTTTCAAGCTGATTTACCAAAGGGCAGCACAGGAACCTATCTTAACAGTTTGACCTCAGTGGAACCGCTGAGTTAATGGCCTGTTCTTCATTAATGTCCCAAGTCAAGAGTTTGTTTGAAATAGATTTCAAACAAACTGTCCCAAGTCAAGAGTTTGTTTGAAATAGATTTCTGGTGCCTGGACTAGGAGCAGGAAGATCCAGGTTAATCTCACAGTGAATTAAGCTTCTACCTTGTAGCCTAGCCCTACCCTTCAAAACTGTTGTGAGGATAAAAATAGGATAAGGTGGTCCGTATCCTGCCTTGGTCTCTTTGGTGGAGCAGCAAAATAAAACCTTTTTTTAAACATTGAAGGCTTTAAAAAGAATGCGGAGGATGACTTTCAAGCCATTGTGCCTTTGAATACATCTTTTGCCTTCCCTGGATCCTCTCTACCTGATTCAGAGGTGATCCAACAAGCAAATTTTGCACCACTTCCAGCCAACAAAGTTTTCACTGTTTCGACAAAGTGTTTTGCACAGTTCCTGGCTTGCCTGTGCAATGATGCTGTGAACACTGCACAATTTTGCACTAGCATTCTTGTTATGTGCTGCTGCTGTGCTCCCCATCTGTTCTAGCCTATCCAGGAGGCTGCCTGCCTGGAGTTGCCAAAGAGAGCTCTACCATCTGTTGCCCATCCCTGGTGCTCTCCCCTTTCAGTTGGATTTTAGGGCTTGAGTCCTATTTGTTTTGTTTGCATTAGAAATAAAAATAGTGGCGGAGTTGAAGGCTAATCTTTTGATGTGAGATTCTGATGTCTTCATGTGGGCTCCCAGGCGCATCAAATCCCCGTGCTTAGCATTTATAACAGCACTCTTGAGAGCGCCCATCACTTCACATTTATTACTGTGCTGTTGTCCTTGTTAATACCCTGGAAGGTGTGTGTTATGACTCCCATATTGCTGGGAGGGAGTCGCTTACCTAAGGCTAAAGGATCAGTAGCATAGCACAAAGGGAACAGTGCTTTATGTTTTGCAGGTGCCTGAACACACCTTGCAAGTGGCTGCTCCACTTCAGAGCCATTCCATTGCATCAAGTAAGTGGCACCTGGAGAGGGCTTGCTCCCGAGGAGACCTGCCTCAGCTCACACTCAACAAGGAACAGCTATGGTGCCTGCCTTATAAGGAAGCCCAAGAGTCCCTAACAACCAGTCACAGCTGTAGCATGAGACTGCAGTACAGCAATACTTGCTGTATTGCAAAAGGATGCAAACGGATTGCTGGAGTGGCCGGCTGTATCCAGAGGTTGTCATAGTTGTACCGTATCCTGAAGTTGAGAGGCAGAGAATGAAGATAGGCTGGCCAAGGACTCAAAATTTTTGCCAGGAGCACTTCTATTTTTACTCTGGCTTATCATGGACCCCTGTGGGTCTACTCAGATTTATTCCTGTTCCTGAGGAGCTGGAAGAGGGCATTTCTTCCCTGGAAACAGGCTCTGGATACAGCCTAACTACTCTGTTCTAGGCCATGCTGACCATGCTCTCAACGTGCCTCTTCTGAATTGCCTAGGCTGGCACAGCTAGGCCGGCCCAGGTCCATCTGTCTTCGAGCTGCCTATGACTTGCCAGTCCAAGCCTTTCTGGTGTAACTGGGCTGGCCTATCTTGGAATTGGGGCAGCCCAGTGATTGATAGGCTACTCCAAGTGCACTTCAGGATTGCAGCCACAGACTGCTGCCCTAGGATGAGCTGGGGACCCAATCCAGGCATATATAAATACTGTAGACAGGCATATATATAAATACTGCAGACAGACAGACAGACAGACAGACAGACAGATAGATAGATAGATAGATAGATAGATAGATAGATAGATAGATAGATAGATAGATAGATAGATAGATAGATAGATAGATAGATAGATAGGCATGCTCCTCTTAACAGAGGTAAATAGAAGTGAGAAAAATTAGCACTGCTTTTCCATAAACACTTGCACCATTTGGTGGACCATTTGCTGATAAATAATAACAGTGTTGAATGTTACAATGGCAAAATCATGCAAAGTGCATACACACACACACTCCACCTTGTTTCCTAACATTGGGTTTTCCATTGTCTTTCTCAGGAAACCTTTCTCTCCTTCCCATATCAAGACAGTTTCAGTCTGTCTCTCCCCCATTCTCATTAGTATCAGTTCATCACCAAGCAGGAGTTGCTCATGCAAAAGGTACACCATAGTGCAGCCTGTACCTAAAAATACTCCAGAAGGTCAACGAGTGTCAGATGGAAGGCAGGGTTTGTTCCAGGCACCAGCATGTGGAAATGGCAGGTCTTTGTTTAATATTCATTCAGCAGAGTCTAAACAGCTAGCATATATTTTTAAAAAATACAGTGCACAAACTGGCATTCAGAAATATTTCATAAGCAGCAGCTCCTGGTGATGTAGAACTTCAATTCCTCTCTGCTCATGTTTTGTTTTTGCAAACAGATGTGAAGAGAACAAAAAAGAAAAAGTCCTTTTCACATGCCATACAATGTACACATTGCCATGCACTCACTGCAGTTGTTGTTTGGCCTCTGAGTTAACTGATCAGTTAGCAGCCAAATCCAGAGTAACTAACCCTACAATCCAGAGTAACTACGGGAGCACGTAAGAGACATTGCGTGTGCCCGTAGTTACTGCACTACCTAGTGAAAACCTATGGGAAATTCATATTGCAATCCAGAGCAAATTGTTCTTACACCAGCGCAAAGGCTCCACGTAGTTACTCTGGATTGCGCCCTAAGTGAGCATGTAAGAGACATTATGTGCACCCGTAGTTACTGCACCACCTAATGAAAACCTATGGGAAATTCATATTGCAATCCAGAGTAAATTGTTCTTATAACGGAGCAAGGAATCCCCATTGTTACTCTGGATTTCACCCTAAGATCCCATTCCTGTTCCCACCCCCTTGCCCTCAAAGCAATGCTACCAAAACAGCTACTGTTGTATCCTGCAGGGAAGGCAGTTGTAGTGATGGCAATCATCACCTCCTGCAATTCCCTCTTCTATTCAGTTCTTAGAGTTCTAGGATTCCCCAAGTGCCCATACCTTTTATGGCATCAGCTGTGAATATTGATGATGCTGTTAAAAAAAAAAAAGATTGTGGTTACTAACCTTAGTTTTTTTGAGTAAAGTTGGAACAGAAATTGAACATCAGCACTGGATTCAAATTTCATGTGTTACAATAATTCCTTTTTATACCTAGGAAAAAGTGCAGCCGTGTACAAGGAAGATGAGCAGAGAGTGTATTTAATTTGAAATCTAGCTACTTCCTTAACAAGATTTCAGTGATGGAGGAGGAGGCAGTTACCGAACCCTCTTCCTTACACGCTATGGAAAACAATTGCAAACATAGTAAAATATTAAATGGCACAGGTGTTATTCAGGTAACACCGGAGATCATTGCATTTTTTAAATGAAGCTTTAAAAAGAGCCAAACTCAGCTACATACAGCACTAAGCCTTCTCTATTGTTAGTTAAGGAAATGTTTTGTATAAAGAAATTTCCTTATCATTTGAATGGCGGTTGCAGCCTACTGATGTTAATAATATTATGATGTGCAACAACTAAAATCAACCAAGCCAATGCAAATCTCTTTCTGATTACCACAGACTTATTCCCAGACTGTAACTCCTTTTTTGGCTTCTGCTATCTTCAGAATGATTAAAGCAACCTAATACTGGAACTTGCCGAGCATATGGATAGAATTTTTAAATTATTATTTTCTATTTTACTCTGTATTATCTTAATAGTGTAATGTTTTAACAGGTTTTACTGATTTATGTAATTTAATAGATAGCTTTTAAAGTTTACATGTGACAGAAAGTGAATTTCCCTAACTATATTGAGCTGAATTATTTTAACTTGATGTATTTTTAGATGGATATGTAAGACTGTATCAACTACTTTTATTCTGGTCTGAGACTGTAATTAAAAAAAATTGATTGATATCTCCAGAATGATCTCAACATAACACCGGGGAGAGCTCATAATTAAAATTAGTGTCTTGACTAGCAGCAGAAATCCACAGGTCCATTCTGCATCTGAAATATGCTGAACTTAAGGACATGCAGAGCACATCATGCCCTATGTTATTCTTCTGAACGACATCTTTCAGATATTCTTGTGTGTAGAAAGGCAAGTTACATATAGACCAGCAGTCTCAGTCTCTTGCCTTCACATATATACATGTGTATTTCTTTGAATCTAACGCACCATTGAATCGAATGCATAGTGAGATGCCCATCTAAAAATAGCCCAATTTGCATAAATTTGAATTTCTGGACTCTGGATCCGGATGGGCATCTAAGGGTTACGAGGCTAGAGATCTTTTAAAAAGTTTGCTGTCAATCATAATGTGCAGCAAACTTTTTAAAAATCTTACATCTGAGTGAGGATACTATTCAATGGAACGTGCCTCACCTACTGCCCCCCACCCCGCCTCAGACAGGCGGGAGGAACAGCAATGCTCCTCCTGCCAATCTGGGGGGCCAAGAGCTGGCTGCCCCCTCCACATCTCAGAGTGAAGCGATCTTCCCAGGGAAGGGGCTGGCTGACTGCCACCTACCTGTTTTACGGGTGAAGCATCCCAGAGTCAGGGGTTGATCTCCTCCCTGTCCCTGGAATGACTGATGGATTGATGGAATACAGTAATCCTGCCATCTTGGGTGCAAGGCAACGAGATTACCATATTCCACTGATTCTAGTATACCATTGAATCTAATGCATACCACAATTTTTGAAACCCAAATTGGCTGAAAAAGTCCAGTAAAATTTACTTGAGTAAATTTATTCAAGTAAAAATTCAAGTAAATACAGCATTTCAGCACCTGAAATGAACCCATTAGAAGAGCCCTGCTGGATCAGGCCAAAAAACCATCTCTACTGCTTCCTTACCCAGAAATACTTCACCATCAGTACACCATGACATGCCATGTTCATCAGTGTCCATGGTGTTGTCGATCGCCTACAGGGGCTCACAATCTAGAGCAGCAATTTTCAGGTTTTCTACTTTTGCAGGGTGACCAGATGTCATAACTGCAGAAGTGGACAAGGCATCCCCCCAAAATGTAGCCCATTCAAGAAAAATGTAGGACATGAATACATATATGCTAAAAATACTTGTACAGGGGTACCTCACATAAAGAGCTTAATTCGTTCTGGAGGCCTGATCTTTAAGTGAAACACCCTTTAAGTGAACCAGATTTTTCCATAGGAAATAATGGAAACTCAGACAGTTGGTTCCACAACCCCCCAAAAAATATAAAAATATTAACTGGATGTAAAAATGATCACAAAACACTGGAATTGAATTCAAAGCATGCATTCAGTGTGCATGATCCTATGAAATTCACTTACGCTACAATCCTAAAGACACTTTCCTGGGAGTAAGCCCCATTTAACACAATGGGGCTTACTTCTGGGTAGACATGGTTAAGAGGCTGCAATCAAAGCCACTTTCTTGGGAATAAACCCCATTTATCACAATGCAGCTTACTTCTGAGTAGACATGGTTAGGAGACTGCAATCAAAGACACTTTCCTGGGAGGCTTACCTGGGCTGCTGTTGGAGGTTCAAGGTAGGTGGTGGGGGCAGTTAGGGACAGCTGCCTCTGGCCCCTCCAGGCAACAGCGCTAGCCTGCAGCTCTTTTAAAGAGCCTCCACACAGAGCATCAGGGCTGCATAGCACGCTTGCTTGTTAAGTGAAGCGGAACTTGTTATGTGAAGCAAGATTTCTTGGAAATTTTGCTTGTTATGGGAAATGCTTATTAAGTGAGGCACTTGTTAAGTGAGGTACCACTGCGTAAGCTAAAAACACTTGTATATTGATTTAATGTTGTTTATTTAAGCATTATGTTACTATTAAATTTAAAACTGTGTTATAATTTTTTTAATTACAAGAAGGCTCTGTGCCACTTCTGACAAGGGAAAGGAGTACGTTTAAGTTATTTTCCAGGACACAAGGCTAAAATCAAGGACATGTCCTGGAAAGAGAGAACTTGGTCACCCTGTGCTCATGGTACACTGACCCCTTTATAGTTGTTGCTGCTCTTCCAGGATCTGCAGCACTATTTCTAGGGCACCTGTCTGAACTAATGCATCATCTCTCCTTCTAGTCCCTTGTCCTTTAGTACTGTAGTAATGAATTGTCTGTCCCTTTTCCTATGCTGTGGTACACTTATGTACCTTTTGTAGCAGCCACAGTATATAAATTGAAAATTGCTGATCTAAATAGACACAAAATACCAAATAGAAGTTAAGAGGGCTAGAAGATGCTATTGTTGTTGGTTCACATAACAAAGCTTTAAAGTAGGAAAAGAGAGCTTTGCAGGAATGTACTTTCTAAAGACCAAAGTGAAGTACCTCCCAGAGTGGATCCTCATGGATTAGGTATGTAGCAGTGGAGAGATATTTGACATTAACCCCTACTGAAGGCTTGACCGAAAAGCCCCAAGTGTGCTATTTCCATAGAAATAATATTTCCTTTAGGCATTTTGTCCATTATACCAGGTAGAAGAATGATCTCTTCCAAATGTGAGACCTTCTTCGGCAGTGGAACAGATTGCCAAGGGAGGTGGTGGACTCTCCCTCACTGGGGGTCTTCAAGCAGAGGCTTGACAAGCACCTGTCGGGGATGATGTAGGAGGATTTCCTGCTGCAGGCAGGGGGTTGGACTAGATGACCTACTAGGTCCCTTTCAAGTCTAGGATTCTATGATTCTTATGATTCTATGAGAACATCAAAAGTGCTCGCACCGCATCTTATGAAGAAATTGTTTCTACATTTACCACAGGAAGAAATGAGATGAAATTAGAGCGAGAGAAGGAAGTAACCTTTGCGATAAAGGAAATAGCTGACTTCCTTTACTTTATTCACGTGTGACGAAAGTCCAGACCTACTAAACCAGAACCACTCAGGACATTGTGGGCAACTAAAACAAGTGGATTTGGGCAAACAGGAAGTTAGTTAATATTTTGGCTATTGTTTGCTGCCTTCTGACAGAACCACACCTCATGAAATCGCTCATCAGTCAGCCCAACTTTTTATCTTGGTTGTTTGGACACCTATTAACCAAATGGTTTGAGGTGGACCCCTTGTCAGTGACAGGTTTTTCCCAGTGAAACTGTCCCATTTTGTGACAGGAAACACAGGTAATTCCAAATCAAAATGCTCAATTTCACACCTATTTCAGAGCTCTTGGAATTCCCTGAAAAAATGTATTAATGTGATTTAAAAAAATAGCATATATTTATTTTTATTTAAGTAATTTTTATCCCGCCTTTCTTCCCCCACAGGGGGGAACTCAAGGCGGCCAAACAATTAAAAAACAATAAAACACCACTAAAATTACATATTATAATAAATAGAGATAAAAACATATTAAAATGTAATTAAAATACAATTAGATTAAAGCTAAAAACGTAGACTAAAAACGATAAAACAGAAAAGATAAAAAAGATAAAAGCCCCCCAACCTCTGCCCCCATTTAAAAAGCTTTTTTAAAATAAAAGGTTTTAAGGCTCCGCCTGAAGCTCTGTAGTGAGGGAGCTTTCCTCAGTTCTAAGGGGAGGGAGTTCCAAAGCCGGGGTGCCACCACCGAGAAGGCCCTATCTCTGGCCGCCACATATATATGGACTATATATAGTCCATGTTGATTTAATACACACAGTTTAGATCTATATAGTCTCGAAGTGAAGTTTTCATTTCCTGTTTTGTACCTGAGGGTCTTGCCCTCCCATTAGAACCCTTCCGTCACAGACCAGTTATCTAAGGGCTGGATAACTTATCCTGGATATGTTATTTAAGGATTGAATAGTAGTATAGCGGGAGAGGGATGGCACATACTGCAAATACTGCAAAGCAGGGTGTAATTCACCATCTGAGTTAATCTGGGGAGTGACAGCAATGCCACTTGGTTTGGCACATGTCTGCACATTTCTATCACTGCCCACAATGGCTCTGACTGCAAGTGGGCCAATTACATGTGTAGGTGTACAGCATGCCAGTATACAGCATGTAGTGACACCTACACCATTCCCCACAACCAAACCAGTAATTACATTATTGAATTCAGCCCATCATGTAGAAAGAAGGAAGAATGTGCATGGCTTCTCCATGTCTGTGGTGCTGCTGCTGTCTCACCACTAATATCCCCATGCATCTTTGCAGGAATATAATGTTCTAGAATGTCCTACCAACATTCAGTCCCATCTAAACAAAACCTCATGTGATTAATTTGCCAGATAAAATGCTCCACATAATTTTAACTTCCATGTATTGGACTTTATATGTGAAATATAAAAGTAATCAAGGTGTGCATCTCAACCCATGGCTATCTGAAATACCCATGATCTTGGAGAAGACCAGGC
Organism: Cryptoblepharus egeriae; assembly: GCA_030015325.1. Taxonomy (NCBI): domain Eukaryota; kingdom Metazoa; phylum Chordata; class Lepidosauria; order Squamata; family Scincidae; genus Cryptoblepharus; species Cryptoblepharus egeriae. Next base: position 178,469,139 of record JAREYC010000003.1, on the reverse strand, counting down.
ACTGAAGCAGAGCAATCATGTGCCCAAGCCCTATGGCTAAGAATGGTTGAGATGCACACCTTGATTACTTTAATACCCCTTGAATTAACTCAGAAGATCCAAACAATACATAAAGCAGGTGCTACTGAGGTGTCTTTGCTGCTCTTTTGTTTTTTATTTCACCATTAATGTCCCATGTGATGACATCAGAAGTCAAGGAGACATACCTGCGGGAGACAGATAGGGAAGGCAAGCATGATGGGCCTGTTTGGAAAAGAAGTATCATCCAGTCCACCCTACAATTTTAAACTCTCATCAGCAAAAGCAGAAATGAAAAGTCAAATGAAGGGCTGGGAAATTACAGGGCTGGAAAACTGGACAGTTGTCTGTTTTTTGACTGGCCAAGGAGCCAGCACGAACTTTAATACAAACTTGGACAACATTAGAAAAAAGAAGGGATTCATGGAATATTGATAGATAGTCGGCTGCAATAGGATAATAGGAGCTGTCAAATAATATATTTTACTCCCCATTTACAGTTGGCAGCTAATATTCTTTCTAGGAATTGTTCCTTGCTTCATTCTTTCCTAACATTTGTCTTAGCTGCCAATGAGTTTCCAGGCCAAATTTTAGATGCTTCCCCCCCTTCCATTTAAAGGTCTTTGAGTCCTGGGATCAACATATATTTGGAAGCTGCTCTCATGACAGAAGCCCTCACAAGTTTTAAAGCCGTTGTAACTTTCAGGAAATGAAGCTGCCAACAGCAAGGAGAGTGACCGGGTTAGTGGTTGCTTCAGTGAGACACCTTTAAGAGGTGTCTATGAAAAGAGAAGGAGCATCAGTAAATCTTGTGACGGAATAGAGACCTGGTTTTAGAAATCACTGTGCTCCTACAACCACTCTCTGCACAGTTCATGGTAGCCATGTCTCATGCCAACCCCTTTGACCCTCTGTGACCCTAAAGGTGGCTGGACACACATGCCACTTCTCTGGCTTTGAAAAGCCTTTTGTGCTTCTTCTGAGTGCCACAAAAGACTCCATCAGGGCATTGCGGGACCACTGGAAGCAGCGCATGAAACGGACGGCATAGAAACTCATGACTGCATGTTTCCCAATAAAATAATTTTCTAGAGTCAAGAAGGATTTGCTTATCCTTCTCTCTGACAAGTTTGCCTCACTTGTGCAAGGATCTTTTGTTTCTAGACAATATGTTTTCATCTATAATATAAAAGCAATACATTCCAAGAGCAGTTTTGCCATGGACAAGCATCCAGCACTTATTAGATGGGTTAGGGACTGGAGCACCGTCCAAAAATGAAAGCTGTTGAAAAGTGAAACCCTATCTTTTTCAGCTTGCAGTTGCAAAATAGCCACCCAAAAGGCATAAATATCACTTGCAAAAGCCTAAAAAAAATACTGATTTATTAACACAGAGCCAATATACATAACAAATTACAGGCATGAACAAAAAGCATGTGTATGCAATGAATATCTTATGTATTTGAATGATGTTTATTTACTGAAGAAAGGCATAAGGAAATGTCAAATACAGTTTGATCACCATGTCACATGCAAATCAACATCATGGAAAACAATTTAAGTCTTTAGACCAGTAGAGAGAGGTTGAAAGAGTGAAGCATGTATTGAATGAATGAGTCCTGGACCTAATTGAAAGGTCTTGCAAGAGTGGAATTCTGTTCCACTAGAACTCTAGCTACCATCATATCCACACTTACCTGGGAGTAATTTTCACTGACTTCTTTCTGATTAGGCATGCATAGGATTGCACTGTAATTTGGTCCTTCTCAATGAACTGTGGAAGGTGGTTTTGACTTTATTCTGAGGCTTCTTAGAACCAGATAAAATGTGCAGGTTAAAGTCATGATCTTCCCTGGACTAAACCCCTTCAAGCAGCAGAAATGCATTCACATGTCAGAATATTGTCCCCTATAAATCAAAAACTTCTTGCACTTGGGGTACTAGCAGCTCAAGGAGAAAACATTTATCCAAGACTTATGGCCAAGTGACCCAAACCACATCTGCTCACCCTGCCACAATATATGGCCTGCAAGATGCATGTGGAATCCTTGACAGGAGACAAATTGTGCAGTCCTGGCTTGGCCTTTGTTCCTAACAGCAGCTTTTCACTGTTTTAAAAACTCAGGAGGGTTTTCAAGCATCCAATCCAATCTACAGCTTGGTGATATAGTTCAGAGCATGCTTTTTGTGCACATTTTAATTGATGCTAATGGCCAAATCCTATACAGTTTGCCACTACTATTGTGGCTGGGCCAACAGGACATGCCAGTATGCATGACCTTAGGTGACCTTAGGTGATGGGTCGGATTGTACAGAAGAAGGCGGTCCCTCAGATACCCTGGACCCGAGCCATTTAGGGCTTTAAAGGTCAGGACCAGCACTTTGAATTCAGCCCGGAAACGAATGGGCAGCCAGTGTAGTCGCTGAAGCAGTGGCCCGACAGAGTCGAACCGACGAGCCCCAGCAACCACACGGGCCGCCACATTCTGGACTAGTTGAAACTTCCGGACCATCTTCAGAAGCAGCCCTACGTAGAGCGCGTTGCAATAATCCAGTCTCAATGTCACTAGGGCATGGGTCACCGTACACAAATCTGAGTGATAACATTTGTTCACATTGCGCATTGCACACTGGCCAGGGTGACCAGATGTCCAAACCTCAAAGGAGGACAAGATCTTGGATTCTTTTCAGCCAGGCCTTGCCGGAAGACAATGGCACATTTGCCTTCTCATGAGTAAAGCTGTGATATTGGGCACTTTCACTTTCCCATAGAGCTCAATCCATATTTTTTATTTTTAGTTTTTTGGCATAACCTGTGACAGGAAGGAGATATTTCTAAACCAATTTCTGCATTGGATTCTGCTCTTCAATACGAATCCAACAACATATGACATGATGGTGTACTGCACAGAATTGCAAAGTTCCAAAATGAAGCCAAAATGGAGGACAACGAAGCCCTTTTGGAGGACACCCAGACAGGAGGCTAAAAAAGAGGACAAATCTGGAAATTTCCAGTAATATGGTCAACCTGATACTGGCACATTGCAGGCATACAAACATAGATGCCCATTTTCTCTCTTTAGATGGAATGAATTACATGAGTGCAATTGTGTGATTCACGTGACACAAACACACTAGCCAGAAAGCTCTTGGGATTTATACATTAGTTTAAGTAAGGAGTAAGGAAATTCATGATCCATTAGTTCTCCTGCTTCACAATCCATTTCTGAATGGTGCAGTACAGAGAATTGAGCTTGCTAAGGCCAGTTCTCACCACAATACCACCTAGGCTGCAATCCTAAAGACACTTTCCTGGGAGTAAGTCCTATTGAAAACTGTGGGGCTTACTTTGGAGTAGACCTGGTTAGGATTGTGAGTCAGGTTCCCCAACCCACTGTCCTGTACCCTCCAGACAGGATCAGAAATGTTCCCCAGAAGTTTTTGAAATGCATAGTCTCCCTGGACCTCAGAACACCTTCTGGGCATGACCAGCGTGTTGCTCCAGTCATGTTCAGAGAGGTGCCCTGATCTGTGGATTGGTTAACTGTATCTGCAATTTCAGCATCCATGCAAGTTCCCATCATGGAATTCCCATGGATGTTGAAGTGCAAATTTTTTTAGGTAACAAATTTTTGGTGGAGAACAGAGGGGAAAGTCTTAAAACCCTCCATGTGCCATGGTCACAGTCTAGATCAGGCCCCTAGCAGATGTTTGACATAAACAGGCCACTTCCTGGTTTCTTCTGATTTTAAACACACCTGTTAATGATGGGACTATATATTATATGTACACTTTATGGGACCCCTGCATTAGGGTTGCCATAATTCTCTTCCACAAAATCAGGGCATGGCCCTCTGTCACACTTGCCAGTATGTTTGTTTATTTATTTTTATTTAATCAATTTATATCTCGCCTTTTCTCCCCCGCAAGGGGGAGCCCAAGGCGGCTGACATCAGGGAATAAAACATCATTAGCTCATAAATAAAGATTAAAACACCATTAAAATATAAGTAAAATACAATTAAATTGAATAAAAAGCAAAATATAATTAAAATATAAAAAATATATAATTAAAATACAATAAAATTGAATAAAATTGAGTATGTTAACACAAACCCCACCCCCCCAAAAAATCAGGACAGTGCCTATTTTTTGGGACATATAGCAACCGTACACTACATGCTCAACATGTAGGCAGTTCTATCTATCTATCTATCTATCTATCTATCTATCTATCTATCTATCTATCTATCTATCTATCTATCTATCTATCTATCTCTGTCTGTCTGTCTGTCTGTCTGTCTACCTTTATTACGGTCAATAGACCAGCACAAAAGACTAAAAGCATCTTAATTACAGATATATCCTATGAGGTACACAGTAAAAGAAGAAGCATAATACAAAGATCATAATGTATCATAAAAACCTTAGGTTAAAACCTCCGCCAAGATCTATCTATCTATCTATCTATCTATCTATCTATCTATCTATCTATCTATCTATCTATCTATCTATCTCTGTCTGTCTGTCTGTCTGTCTGTCACTTTTCAACTTAAAAGATCACAATCTGTCTCTAATACACTTTTATATGTTAAAGTATTGAAATTTGAAATTTAAACTATTTTTCTGGCCCAGACACAGTGTCAGAGAGATGATGTGGCTCTCCTGCCAAAAAGGTTTGGACACTCCTAACTATTAATAAAAAGGTAGCAGGTTCACTCCCTAGAAACTGTGGCTGGGTCTCTTTTTCAGAAAGATGAATAACTTTATTCCGTTCTGAAGTACAACCGTCAAGCAAAGGCTAATCCTCTTTGTTGGAATACACTGATGCTTTTTCCACAATCTGCTAATAGGATCAGTTTGGGCTTAGTAAAAAAAATGGAAGATGATAATCTTGTTTGTTCAACCAACCATGGCCATTTATCATCCAAGATAATCAGGCGCACCGAAGGGATTCTCTGAATGAGAGAATGGCCAAATAGTTACTCATGAGCTGCAATCCGTGAGTCAGCAAGAGTTCAAGTAGGGGAAAAATGGGTTTCAAGGGGTGATTGGAAAGGAAGGAGAGGTAGTAAAACCTTGCAGAGGTGAAGTTTGGTGTTGCACAGAGAGAAACATGAAGAATGGACATGGATTTAAAAGATGATTGGGTGGTGGAAGGCAGTAGATAAGGTTGCCATATGTCCTAAAAAACAGGGGCAATCCCAATTTTGGGGGATTGCGTTCACATACTGGCAAATGGGACAGAGGGTCCTGTCTCAATTTTGTGGAAGAGAATTATGGCAACTCTAGTAGTAGAGGTGTGACTGGGTGGCGCAAGCGGTTAAGATGCTGTGCCTGTTAACCAGCAGGCCAGGGTTCGAGACCCGGGTCGGCCCCACAAGACAGGGTGAGCTCCTGTCCTTAGCCCAGCTCTGCGACGCCAGCTAGAACCAATCGTATTGGCTCTGCCTTTCCATTGGACTAATTCAGTGGTGTGGAGAGGGGGGATTTGCTGCTTGGGTAATAGCCTATCCTCCATAACAATCTAACCCAGGCTTTCATGCTTCATGTATGCAGTGCAGAGCATGATACCATGGTCTTTCAAGACTGACGGAGGCCTGCAGTAGTAGAGGTGGTAGAGGTGGAGGAAAAGACAACATAGATGAGTTTTTATTCAGAATTAAAGGGAGGAAGGCTAGGTGGAGCAAGAAGATAAAGTATTTTAAAAGGAAGAACATGTGGGACAGCACAAGGAGTTTGGAGCGGAGCTGGAAGGATACAGGAAACCAGTAGATAACGGGATCAAAAGAGGAGGCTCCCATGGTCTGACAGAGAGGAAAGGATCTGTTTTATGGCTTGTTTTTTATGAGCACACCAGCCCTCACAAATGGTTTAGTTTATGTTACAGGATGATGAGGAGAGGTGGTGTGTTCACCTCTACTTCATCTTGGCAAGACAATGACTTACCACTTGTAATCCTTCCATCTCAAATCTGCTTTTCTTGGTTAGCACCGAGTCTTCCAGCTGACAGACAGCAGATTAACAACTAATAACTGTGTCAGCCCCAGAGTTTTACCTTATGACCCTTATGCTGTCATAGTTTATAACAACAGGTTTATGGGGTTGGGTGCAGTGCCGGCTGCGCAGTAAGCCTCTGTTTGGTCCTTCATAACTAAAGCCTTGTTGCTATGTATGGAGAGCCATGTTTTCACCTTGGTGATCCTGGCAAATGCTGAACACATGAACGCTGGTGATTCCTGATTCCCCAGCTTAATGATTTCTGCTATTTCCAATTGCAGGTGCGTAGTGACACTGACAATCATTTAGATACTGCTTTACATTTGAAAGCACTTCAAGATTCATGACCTCAGTAATCTTTACAACAACACTGTACAGTTATCAGTAAATTACTGCCCAATCCTGTCCTCCAGGATATTATTATTCTTCCAAATTATTCCAATATTATTCCAAATTTTTCCAAATTAATCTTTTAATCATTTTTACAGCATTTTTATGGAGTGCAGTCGCTGTCACAAAGGTAGTATATATGTTTTAATATGTTTTTAAAAGGTTTTTTGTCTCTCTATCTCTGTGTGTGTGTGTTTAATGTGCTTGTCAGCAAGCATAAAGCAGGCCTCCGTCAGTCTTGAAAGACTATGGTATCGTGCTCTGTGCTGCATACGCTGCATGCGAAGCACAAAAGCCTGGGTTGGATTGTTATGGAGGATAGGCTGTTACCCAAGCAGCAAATCCCCCCTCTCCACACCACTGAATTAGTCCAATGGAAAGGCAGAGCCAATACGATTGGATCCAGCTGGTGTCGCAGAGCTGGGCTAAGGACAAGAGATCACCCTGTCTTGTGGGACCGACCTGGGTCTCGAACCCTGGCCTGCTGGTTAACAGGCACAGCGTTTTAACTGCTTGCACCACCCACAGCCCTTGTCAGCAAGCATATCCACAGGAATAAAACAGGCATAAAACATCACACACACACCTTGAAAAGGAAAAGTTAACTACTTGATTTAAACTGAAAGGAGATGTTTAAAATTTTGATGTTATTTGTCTGAACAATTACCATGAACATGCCCCCTGTCAAATCAAACCAACATTGAGAAGATAACAACTCGAACCAACATTACTGAACATAGCATTGAATTGCTATAGAAACAAACTGTTTTTAAAGTGCAGAAAAGTGGTTTTTAAAGTGCACCACATAGCAAGGAACCATTAAACATTTGCTTTCTTGTAACATTTGCTTTCTTGTAAGTAAATGCTAAGTAAATGCTAACACGCTCAGTTTTGCTTTCCACAGTATTCAATACATTTATCAGCTTGGAGAAGAGGGACCAAACTTGGTGCCAGGAGGTCGCCACCGATTCACTCACTCTTCTGAAAATCCCGGAACTAAACTCTGAAGAATAACTCAAGAAATTCATGCTGTCAAAAAAATTTTTTTTGCCAAATGGGGACAAAATAGGCATCATGATCTGAGAAAGTCAGGACTGTCCCTAGTAATTTGGAACAGCTGGAACATATATAGGAGCAGATCTCAAGGTGCCATTTCTGGAAAGCTTTGTGAGATATTTCAAATTCTTCACTACTTGTTCTCTGGGATTTTCCAGCCCTGTGTATGATAATTAATAACTCATTTCCCTCAATGTAATTAGCAAAGCAAAGTTCTTTACCAAGTAAGAACATAGCCCTGGGACCAACACTGATTTATGAGTCATACGTGCAATATATCTTGACATTAAGTTTGCAGAACTAAGCCTTGGTTTATATCCAGTGCTGGTACCCAGATGGTCTTTGGAGTTTGACCAGAACTTTGCATTTGATGGTGACTTTGATGCCTTCAAACTATAGATTTTCTGAAGGCTTCTGGGTGGGCAGACTCATTCACAAGCGCTCGATCTCAAGAAAGTGCATTCTTATGTCCAAACAAGCACACTAGTTTCCCTCTGGTCATCAGAGACTCATTTTTGCCAGGGATCACCATGCATCACCCACTGAATTATTTACTCAAATCTAATGCGCCATCAAATCTAATGTGCTCCCCTATTTTAAAAGGCTTGAGATTTTAAAAAATGTTGATTGGTGTTGTAATGCGCAACTGCAAAGCAGGTAAAAAAATTAATTTTACTGCATACAACTATGAGTTTAATAATAATAATAATAATAATAATAATAATAATAATAATAATAATAATAATAATAATAATAATAATATGGTAGTAGGTTTTTTACCTAATTGCATTACTTTTTACAACAATGGGTTTATATAACATTTTAACCATTTTTTTCTAAACTAAATACTGAATTATACTTAGAACTGAATTACCATATTTACTTGAATCTAATGCATCACTGAATCTAACATGCACCCCAATGTTGTAGACAAAATTCAGTTAGAATCATAGAATCATAGAGTTGGAAGGGACCTAGTAGGTCATCTAGTCCAACCCCCTGCCTGCAACAGGAAATCCCCCTAGAGTATCCCCAACAGGTGCTTGTCGAGCCTCTGCTTGAAGATCCCCAGTGAGGGAGAGTCCACCACCTCCCTTGGCAATCTGTTCCACTGCCGAACCGCCCTCACCGTCAGGAATTTTTTCTGGATATCCAACCGGAATCTCCTCTCTTGCAGTTTGTACCCATTGGTTCTAGTTCTGGTTGAGTAAGGTATGCATTAGAATCAAGTAAATATGGTATATTCAGGGCCAAGATTCAATCCTGAAAGGGAGGACAGATGAAAGAACCATGTCTAGTGCAAAATGCACAATTATTTCTTTATGATGTTTATTAAAGAGTGTCTCCACCACTCTTCTGATGAATTGGGGAAGGGTTCCAGAGAAATGGGTGTTACTTTCAGTCACTCCAACCCTGATATCCATTTTCTTCAAAATTAAACCATCCCTGGCAGGAAAAAATTCTGAATTTTACTAAACTTTGGACTAATCCAGCCATGCTCTTGAGATAGGGAGTGAAGGAATGACCGGCTTTGAGCCTCCGTTCCAGATTATCTTAGTTTAAGCTCCCTTTGTTCTTCTTTTTGCAGATAATCCATCTACCCCTTTGGTACTAAGATCAAGAATGACAGAAGATGCATTTTGTAAATGCTGCTTTCAGTTCTAGTCTCCAGTGGGGTGGCTGATCTCACAAGCACCATTTGGACAGGTATAAAAAGGCCTATATATGATGTATTGCAACAGTGAGACTCCTACCTGGTGCCACACTTAAGCTTAGTTAAAAAAAAAACTATTTTACAAAAAATAAAAAACTTCATTGGATATAAACAGGTATCCAGAGCTAAGTTGTGATCCTTGCCAGATCAGCTGTGGCACTCTTGCTCACATAACAGACGGCTTGTGTGGTAAGCTAAGATAGTGCCAATCATCTTATGGTGGAGGGACACCATGCAAGCCCATTCATTCATCTTCCCCAACAGGTGCTCATACCATAAAGTGAAACCTACAGTGACCTTCTTGTCTGGTGAATGCATATCTGGAAATTCTCATATACAGCACGTGATTCCATTCCATGCAGTGGGGATCTGTGGATTGAACCTATTGCATAGTATCTTCCCAAAGGCCTATTCTACTGGTTGCAAAGAGTGGAATGGTTCTTAACAGGCAAACAACTGACTGCTGCATGGTAATCAGCTTATGCCACTTGAGATGCATTAAATAGGCTTTACCTTATAAAAAGCTTTGTCATTGAAAACAGCCAGACAATGAAGGTGGCTGGCTAATGAAGTTGAAACCATATGCCTACCAAATGGCATAGTAAAGGGGGGCAAAGCATTAGGTTTTGCAGGGAGCAAGTTTAGGTTTTGCTCCCCAGCCGTTCAGAGACATTCAGGATGGTGAAAGCAAAATGGAGACAGAGTGCTTTGCACCCCCTCTAGTTACACCACTGTGCCTAGTGAGTGCCAAGGCACTGGAAACTCAGCTGAACTCAGTTCTTGCCCAGCCAGTTGGTCCCACAAGACAGGGTGAGCTCCTGTCCTTAGCCCAGCTCTGCAACACCAGCTGGATCCAATCTATCGGCTCTGCCTTTCCATTTGACTAATTCAGTGGCGTGGAGAGGGGGGATTTGCTGCTTGGGTAACAGCCTATCCTCCATAATAATCCAACCCAGGCTTTCGTGCTTCGCATGCAGCGTATGCAGCACCAAGCACGATACCATAGTCTTTCAAGACTGACGGAGGCCTGCTTTAAAAAGTTTAGTTTTTTACAACACCTTTTTATGAGAGTGTGCTATGAATCAGCTGAATGACACTGTGGTCCCTCCATGGCACAGTTGCCATCTAGGACCAGCAGCAGTGACTGTCAAAGGTATCAGATGAATGGCTTTCAGATGATAATGCCAGAGGTTGAACCTCAGACCTCTGTGCACAAAACAGATACTCAGCCACTGAGCTAGAAATGAGCAGCATCACAACATACATAGGGCTGTGGTTCCCAGCAGGGTGACCAGATGACCGGAAAAACCCGGATTTGTCCAGATTTTTAGTCTTCTGTCTGGGTGTCCTACATTTTGGCATCATTGTCCTACATTTTGGCTTCATTTTGAAACTTCATGATAGTGCACAGTACCCCATCATGTCATATGTCATTGGATTCATATTGAAGAGCGGAATCCAGTGCAAAAATCAGTTTGGAGATATCTCCTTCCAATCAAAAGTTATGGTCAAAAAACCGAGAAGCAAAAACAAAAAAAATACATTTTTTGCCATTTTTTTCAGCGGGTAGGAATTTTGGCCTGGGATTAGGAATTTTGGCCTTGGGGTTCAGGAATTTTGGGTTTGGCATCTGGTCACCCTGGTTCCCAGTGCAGGAAAAATTTCAGCCTTGTGTGCTGGAAAAAATGTCCATTATCTTCCATTTCCTTGTGAGCAGGCAGCATCTAGCCTTCTTGTAAATATTAAATGATATGTAGTTAATTACAGTATATAACACTGGGGAACAATTTTTAACACACTTTCCGTTGATTTTGATTTTGCAGCTGTTTTAAAGTTAAATAGGCGTGCTGATTTCAAAACCGTAGTTAGTTTTCTTCTAACAACACATCAATTTTTTTCTATACAGCTTATCTTAATGTGACCACTCTCTACTGAACTGAGCGTCGTAGGAAGCACTAATTCTCTCCTATTGGCTGAAGTAAACCTTCTTCAATTGGGGAGGGGTGAACAATGCCATAAGAGACCAGGGACAGAGACAAGGCCAAATGGCCCAGCAGAGGTGCGGACCTCCTCCTCGGGGACCGACAGGCTTCAGAGGACACTGTGCCCATCAGCTTCAGAAGGCACACTGCGCACACGCCAACCTTGGCACTTGTGCAGTGTCCTCTGCGGGGCCATTTGGCAGAGCCGCTCTGCCTCTCTAGCGAGGCCAAATGGCTCCTCAGAGGCGCTGACCTCCTTCTTGGAGAGGAGGAAGTCTCCTCTGAAGCCGACTGGCTTAGAGGACACTGCACAGGCGCCAGCCTTGGCGCCTGCACAGTGCGTCTTCTGACACTGGTCGGTGCCGGAAGACACACTGCGCAGGCGCTAAGGTTGGTGCACGCGCAGTGCACCTGGGTTGGGGTCCACCCCTCGCCCTGCCCCTTGCCCCACCCACCCGCAGCCGCAGCACGCTAGGGTGGGTGGCATGTCCTCCCCGGCCCTGCCCCCTGACCTCTGCCCCACCCCCTGATCCGGCCTGGACCACCCACTTCCAGGGAACCGGTTGTTGGGCCATGCCGGACCCGTCCCTAACCTTAATATGCATGTTTGCCATTTGGTAAAGGAACTTTACTACTGGTATGAACACAATTTAACTTATAATAACTATATATAGACGTTGTATGAATAAAATTTATTATCTGTGAACAGTATATTAGGTACGTTTTTCCTTTATTTTCCTTTATATGCACATTTTGTATGACTTTTGGGGTATCCTTTAGCTTAAAAAGTTGACGTGATAGAAAAAAACTGGGGTCATTTTTTGATTCAGAGGACAATAATTAGTCAAAAACAAGTGCCAGATCTAAGTCAACAAAATGTGTGTTCCCCAGTGTAATAGTTTTAAGTTTAATAATGAATGATAAAATGTTTAAATTAACCACATGAAAGCAAAATACATGAGTATTTTTAGCTTTTATTTTATCATGTCCTACATTTTTTTTTTTTGGATGTTCTACATTTTGGGAAGTCTTGTCCTTTTTTTGGGTTATGATATATGGTCACCCTGCCAAAACTGAATCACCTGAATTTTTTTTCTTGCCGGTGTAAGGTTTAGAAAACGAGGATACTATTTCATTTAGTAGTATCTGCTGGTTTTTGTTGGAATTTAACAGCCTCTACCTATCTACAGTATTTATATACCGCTTTTCAACTAACAAGTTCACAAAGCGGTTTTCAAAGAAAATGGAAAAATAATAATAGCTAATTAAAAGCTAATGGGTGCCTGTCCCAAAAGGGCTCACAATCTAAAATGCAAAAAAGAACACCAGCAGAAGCCACTTGAACAGACACTGCTGGGGTGTGGAGGGCCAGTTACTCTCCCCCTGCTAAATAAAAGAGGAACACCCACTTGAAAGAGGGCCTCTTGCTCAGTTAGCAGGGGGACCCTCATACTCCAATTCTATCTTGTGCTGGGAAAGGTGGCCTGTGCTGTATCCAGTGCAGGGCAGGAGGTGGCTGCTGCACAAGTCAGACTAAGGATTTATTTCTCCAGGAGGTGCTGGACTTACAATTTTGCATGCACAGATCCAAAGAGCCTGCTGTAATGCCTGGCTACTTAAGGGGGTGGGTTAGGATCACTGTGGTCTAGGTTACCTGGGCTTGTCCCACCCCACTCCTGGGCCACGTCCACCTACCAGACCATCCTCCCCTGCTTCCCCTCTGTCCTGAAACATTTCTGCCCTTTTGTCCTCACCCACACATCCAGTGCCCACTTCTTTTGGTTGCTTGAGTTCACCAGGTCCAGGAATGGATCTGGCATTGGGAGGCCAGCATGTGTCCTTGCACCTTGCATCATGCCCCCTGAGCTCCCAAGCTGTTACCAATATGCTTTCCAGCACATTTACAACACTCCTGGGTAGGTGCAAGGGACTTAGGTGTTAGTTGTTACTTGGGTGTTACATGGAGGAGTTTCACTGTTGTGGACCACTTGTTAAAAATTATTCTTTGTGTGAATGTGATGCTCTTAGTTGATTCCACACATGGGCTCAAACCCTCCTATGGAAAGTCTTGTGCATTTGATTTACTGCTGCTCTCTTCCAAGGGAGCGGTTTTCCTTTCCTTGCTCTGTGCCCTCTTTGCACCTTGGAAGGGCTTCTCTATTGGAGCAGACTGGTTCCTCGGACATCGCATCATACCTTATCCATCACATCTTGTACATCATATGACATCACACGACTCATGGATGTCACATTAATGTTGTGCTGATGTAACAAGGACAGTGCACTGCTGTTACAATGCCACTCTGTGGATAACAGGCTTTGTTGGTATTACCTAGAAGGGCTGGACCAGCACTATTTTGCCAGGATAAGCTAGGCATTTGGCTCAAGTTTAAGCATCATCAGTGTGCTGTTGGTATGGTGTTGCCAGGACAGGCTTAGCATACGATGGACATCACACCAACATCCATGAGATATCAGATAGGGCTTCTAACCACTTATCTCTATCGACATAGCTTGTCGCTCAGCCTTTTATCGGCCAGTGTGTTCTGTCTCCTGTTTAAAATACGTTTCAGCTGGCAAAAGATGGAGGGTGGTGGAGGAAAAGAACGGACAGCTCTAGATAGCCTTAAAAATAGAATATTCCATGGGGCTGAAGGTGCTGAGTGAGTGGCTAAGCAAGTACAATAAACACAGTAGAGCTAAAAGCCTTGTTTACAGGGCAGCAGAGAGACAGCTGAGACATTCTTAAAAATGTCGAGGAGCACAAAAACAAAGTAAAAGGATGTGTATTTTATTGGAATGACTTAACAGCACAGCAGATTTTGGCTTTGCAAGAGCAGTGGCATATCTAGAAGGGGTGCAAAGTACTTGGTTTTGCAAGAGGCCTCACCGCAGTATGCATGGGGCCTTTCCCTTTCCCCTTCAGATCCATTCCAGCTGGTTTTGCTCTTACCATCTGTAATGCCTCCAAAGAGGATGGGAGCCCCTTGACATATGCTGTGAGGATCCCTGCAAAATGTAGTGCTTTGAACCCCCTTAAGCTATGCCACTGCATCAGAGACCAAGCAGGCAAACAAGAAAAATAGCTGGGCTTGCCTTGCCACAAAGTAGGTTGCCACAAAGTAGGTTGTAGATCTGGGGGAATCTGTCATATTTCTTAATTACTTTCTTGTACATGTGTTTTCTTGTATTGCTGCATGTTCAGAGTGAGTGAGTGAGTGAGGTCCATGCAATTCCACATTTGCTATGGAGATAGAGTCCTGCCAGGAAGACACACTTTGTTCCTGTCTCCTCAATGCTCACTTTGTTATATAAGTATTGCCCACTTATTGGACGGGTTAGGGAAAGGATCAACTTCCAAAAGTGAAAACTGCTGAAAAGTGGAACCCAACCTTATTTAGTTTATAATTGTTCCTTCCAATGCTTTTTAGCCAGCAAATTGCAAATGCCCCTTTTATCTTGCAAATTCCTGCGGCCTTAGAAAAATTTCAGCAAATGGATTCTCATTAACTCCTTGGGGAATGGGATTAGATCAGGAGCTACAACACGGGGAGGGCAATTTTGGCCTTTAGAATAGCAGAGAGAGGTTGAAAGAGTGGAACATGGGTTGAATGAATGAGTTCTGCGTATAATTGAAGGGTGCTGAAAGAGTGGATCATCAGAAATGAACCATCAGAATGCAAGGGAGACTTATAATTACATGTCTTTAATCCCTGTTGTCCCCCTGCCCCTTTATTGACACAACAACCATGTGAGGTAGGCTGGGCTGAGACGTAGGTACTCATCCTGCAGGAGCTATTATACCACCTTGGCTCCTCTGGCTGGCCTGCTGGTTCTACTAGTTGCAGACCGTGGTTCGCACGTGACTCGGGCACAGAAAGGCAATGAACAGGGAGACTGTTAGCCTTGCATAATTGCAGCCCTCAGCACTTGTACTTTATGAAGAGAATGCCCTTTTGCAGGGAAGAATTTATACCCTCTTACTATGCTGAGCTGCCCAACGGAGGAGAAAAAGCCTATAAATCTGTGGGCCTTGGCAGGCGCTCGCCTCAACCGTTCCATTCCTGCTGTCGAGCCACAAACAGTGCAACCTTTACGACACTGGCTGCTGGACTTAATCGGCAATTTAGTTTTGAAGGGGACGGTGCGGGACATAATTCTGCCCAACCAGAATTTATGAACAACGGCAGCACAATGTAAAAGAAATCAATTATCCTAAAAGTTTGCTTGGAGGTTCTCCTTCCTGTTTCGTACTAATTTAATTAAGCTCCGTACACCCGGAGGCTGAGATTCTCTACCATTTGGAAGTGGGGGAAGCAGCTGTCCCTATTCATCCCAGTATAGAATCTTTTTTCTAGGGGTTGTTTTCTGGAGTCTCCTTTGTGTCATTTGTAAAGATTGTAGGACACTTTGGGACAGGGAAAATTCCCTCGGTTTTTTTTTCTGCTATATTAACTGCTTTGCAAAATTTTCTATACAAAAGCAGCATGGGTGCTTTTGATAAATGCATAAGAACATAAGAACATGAGAGTCCTGCTTGATCAGGTTAAAGAACAATCTAGTCCTGCACCCAACAGTGGCCCACCACATGTCTTAGACAAGACACCTGCATCCTAATGCCCTCCCCTACATCTTGCATTCTGTGGTAGCCTACATCTAAAATAAGGAGGTTCACATACCCATCATGGCTTGTGACCTATGGTGGAATTTCCTCCCAAAAATTCTCCAACTCCCTCTTGAAGGCATGCAGGCTAGATAACATCACCACATCCTGTGGCAAGGAGTTCCACAGACTAATTATCAAGTGGGTAAAGAAATATTTTCTTTTGTCTGTTCTATCTTTCCCAAGTCAACATTACATATGCGTGAATGTATCTGCTCATGAAACTCCCACAACACACCTGTGGATTTTTTTGCAGATTTCCAGTGCACCAATCAATCAATCAGTCAGTCAGTCAGTCAGTCAGTCTGTCAGTCAGTAAACACCATGGCATACAGGTTGAAAATTGCTGTGCTCGTGAATGTTATAAATGTTTCTTTTGGTAGCATCTGCATGGTAAATCATTCATTTTGACAATGGTGGACAACTCACCCCTCCCTAAACCAGTATTGCAGGGTGAGTTCCACACCTGGCAAGTCAACAGAAGCTCCATTTTTTGTCAGGCCATTTGGTCCCCTGTTAGCACTAAATGGAAGGATCTTTCCAGAATTTCAGACAAAAAAATTCCCAAATGAATTGAAACAAGGATCTTCTGCACCCAAAGCATATGTGTTGTCACTGAGCTACATGCCTAAGGTCCACATGCCACCAGGGGCTTCTCATGCATTATTTGGCTGCTGACTGCCTGAGCTTTGCATCTCTGCAGAATCTGGAATGACAAATGATTCTTTCCCTACTTCTTTATAACAGTGGAGCCAGAACTTCAAGCCAGCACATAAATCAGAACTAGCACGAGGATGGCATCAAAAACAGTTGTAATGTGCTGTAAAAACAGCTGTAACGTCCACATCTGGGCTACTTTGCTTTCAAGTATCCACATGACTCTCCCATCTACAGTATCTCTCAGTATCACCTCTCATTTAATTACACATTTTAAATGACCTCATTTTTCACCAGTCGGCTAACCACCAACAAAGTTTCCATAAAACCAAAAAAGATAACAACATTGTAAGATCAAATGTTATAAAGGAATTGAAAAAAGCAGGCCTCTGTCAGTCTTGAAAGACTATGGTACTGTGCTCAGCGCTGCATACACTGCATGCGATGCACAAAAGCCTGGGGCTGCAATCCTAAAAGCACTTTCCTGGGAGTAAGACCTATTAAACCCAATGGGGCTTACTTTTGAGTAGACATGGTTAGGATTGCACTCTTAGTTAGATTGTTATGGAGGATAGGCTGTTACCCAAGCAGCAAATCCTCCCTCTCCACACCACTGAATTAGTCCAGTGGAAAGGCAGAGCCAATATGATTGGTTCTAGCTGGTGTCGCAGAGCTGGGCTAAGGACAGGAGCTCACCCTGTCTTGTGGGGCCGACCCGGGTCTCAAACCCTGGCCTGCTGGTTAACAGGCACAGCATCTTAACCGCTTGCGCCACCCACAGCCCTTTAAGAGGAATTAGGAGATGGACAAAGGCTAAAGAAGGGGGCTAACTCCAAATCATAGAATCCTAGAGTTGGAAGGGACCTGGTAGGTCTTCTAGTCCAACCCCCTGTAGCAGGAAATTCTTCTGGAGCAGGCATGTCCATCTTCAAACACGTTGTGATCTACTTTTTCCGGTCAAAAGTGCCAGTGATCTACCACCATGAAAATTAAGTTTCAAATTAGTTTCAAATTAAATTTTAACCCGATGAAGTCAGCGGATTCCCTCCCCCCCCCATTTTAAATGAACCTTCTGTCATTTACTTGGATGTGATCAGCTGTTAAGCAAATTAAGAACAAACAAAACAGAGAGTCCAAGATCCAGTAAGAACTGAGAGGGGAAATGGACAGCACAAGCTCTCTTCTCGCGATGGGCGAGTTGCTGGAGAGATGGAGCCAAATGGGCAGGCAATCTACCTCTGACCCCTCCGTGATCTACAGGTAGATCACAATCTACCTGTTGGACATGCCTGTCCTAGAACATCTCCGACAGCTGCTCATGGAGCCTCTGCTTGAAGCCAGATGCTCCTGGAGCCTCCCCAGTGAGGGAGCGTCCACCACCTCCCTTGGCAGTCTGTTCCACTGCCGAACCGCCTGAACCGTCAGGAACTTTTTCTGGATATCCAACCGGAATCTCCTTTCTTGCAGTTTGTCCCCATTGGTTCTAGTTCTGCTTTCAGAAGCAGCTATGAACAAATGAGCCCCTTCCTCCCTGTGACAGCCCTTCAGGTATCTGAAGAGGGCAATCAGGTCTCCCCTCAGCCTCCTCTTCTCCAGGCTGAACATCTCAAGTTCCCCCAACCTTTCCTCGTAGGGCTTCCCTTCCATCCCACTGATCATTCTGGTCGCTCTCCTCTGGACTTGCTCCAGCTTGGCTGCATCTTTCTTCAAGTGAGGTGCCCAGAACTGAACACAGTACTCAAGGTGAGGTCTCACCAATGTTGAATAAAGAGAAACTAGAACTTCTCGCAACTTGGAAGCTACAGTCCTCTTAATGCAGCCTAAAATGGCATCTGCCTTCTTTGCAGACACATCACACTGCTGACTCATGTTCCGCTTGTGATCCATGGTGATTCCAAGTTCCCACTCACAAGATGTGCTGTCAAGCCAAATTTCTCCCATTTTATACTCTTTTTGGTTTTTATTGCCTAAGTGCAGAAGCTTGCACTTCTCCCTGTTGAAATTCATTCTGTTTGTTACAGCCCAGGATTCTAGTTTATCCAGATCCTCCTGGAGGTTTCTCCTGTCTTCCATTGTGTTTGCTACTCCTCCCAGCTTGGTGTCATCCGCAAATTTGATCAGGCTCCCCCTTATCCCTTCATCCAAATCATAGCTGTAGGAAATGTTCTCCACAAAAGTATTGTGTTTAGAGGTGTTGCATGTTTTTGAGCCATTCCAGACCATTAGAGCAAGACGGGGGAGCTGTTTTGCACTGGCTATGCTACTGCACCACATGTTCTGCATTTCCAAGTTCCGAGTTATGGAGGATATGCTGTTACCCAAGCAGCAAATCCCCCCTCTCCAAGCCACCGAATTAGTCCAATGGAAAGGCAGAGCCAATACGATTGGATCCAGCTGCATCACAGGGCTGGGCTAAGGACAGGAGCTCACCCTGTCTTGTGGGGCCGACCTGGGTCTCAAACCCTGGCCTGCTGGTTAACAGAACACGTCTTAACCGCTTGCGCCACCCACAGCCCAACCTATCCTATATGGCACAACCAATCCTACAAGCATAGTGATCTGACCCATTATAAATGCAGCTTCACCCCTCTTCATATGGAACTGTTTCCTTGGAACCTGCACATAGCTCAGTGGTCTAATGCATGGCCCCCGGTGTGAGCCCTTCGTGCTGAAGGTCTTGAGACCTTGCAAAGCTGCTTATAAATACTAGGATGCAATGCACAAGAGGCGACCAGTAGTTGGACGGAAAATCAAACAGATTTGTATCATTTGCATTACATGCTGGTGTTGCTAAGTGCACTATACTCTGCATGAATAGGAAAGTGGGCATTTGGCATTAAAAGATGCTGTCCCTTTTTTCCCTCTCCTTCACCACCCCACCCATGGGCCTCTTGTAAAGACTCTGGCATGTCAAGATCTGTCAAACACTCCCTGGTGCCAGGTTTTCATGCCCAGCTCTGCATACCCTCTTTAAACAACGCTGAATGAAGGATAGCAAGAGCTCTTTTGCAGTCACAGTGTTGTTTGCAGGCCATATATAGGCAAAAGGCAGGGAATTCCCCTGGTCAGGCAGAGAGCTTGCATGATGGCAAAAGAAGCTCCCCAAGGACCACACATGGATGTACGTGCCATGCACGTCACACCATTGTGCTTTAATTGGTTCCATACTGTGCTGATGCACGCATGCACAGCTTTGAGCAATAGACGGCACGGGAATCTTGAGAAGCTGAGCCCAATGGGCCCGAGCCAGAGGAACCCAATCCCCTTGGTAGCAGGAGGCACAAACAAATCAACATACCTCCCCCTCCCAGTGATACTGGATCAGTCGAACTGCACAGCTAACAATAGTTCTGGGAACAGCCAAATAAGGTCCTTTAATGCCTTAGCCAAATGTCAACAGAAACACAATCACATGAAACTACAGCCTGAATCGCAGAAAGCTTTTCGTGGAACCCTTGGCATTCATCAAAAGAGAACATGGGGGGAGAGAAAGAGAGGGAAGGAGGGAAGGAGAGAATCCGTCTGTTAGCCAGACAATTGCAGAACACATTTAAAGAACAGCAAAAAGTGGCTTGCTCTTCCAGTTGCCCCAAATGTCTGGAATCCCCCCTATATATAAGCACTTATTGGATGAGTTAGGGAGCAGATCACTGTCCAAAAGTGAAAAACCTTGAAAAGAGTAATATCACTGAGAATGTCACCTCCAGGCAGACATAGCTCTAGCACCCATTTCCGAGTATTGATCTTCTAGCCCAGAATCAGAAAGTAGCATGAGCCCCTTAGGGTGCAAAATCAGGCTATGCTCCAGCTTTCTGAAAGTGTTAGAGGAAGTTGCTTGAGAAGAAGTAAGTTTTGCTGAACTTTTGGAGTGGAACAAAAGAGAAAAGAAAGAGGTACATGAGGTTTGTGTACAGACATTCCCCACTTTCTAATAGTTCATTTTCTGACAGTTCTGCACTTTCAAGAACTTTCAATTATACCCAGGACTCATTCATTCAACACCTGCTTCACTCTTTCAACCCTGCTTTGCTGGTCTAAAGCAAACAAATACCTACATCCTGAGAAAACCAATTCCCCAAATTACAGACATCTGAGTTATAGATGGTTGTCCGAATACTTTCCCACAGGCACTGTCTGCTCTTGAGTTATATTTTGTGCAGATGTGAAAACACATTTGAGCTGTATACATTTTGATTTCTGTGCAGATCTCTTAAACCAAAAGTATATATGTAAAGGGCTGACAATCCAGCCTATTAATGGCTTCAAGTGGTGGATCTTGGTATTCACCACAAGCTCTGCACAGCAGTGCAAAAGCTATGTTCCCATTGTGTGCTTCAGGGCTGGTGGCACAAATGGCTATGGACCACAGATATCCTCCAATATCCTATGATATCAAAGCAGGTAAGTAAGTGATGGAGGATGTTGGGGAAGTTTTGGGTGGGAAGAGGGTTAGGCATGGAGATGAAGGTTTCAGTGGCAACAGTGCACACCAAGATCTTATCCCATTTTTCTTGCTCATATAGCTGGTGAAGGACTTGCTTTCCCATAGAAGGTCCATGGAGATCCAAGGGTTTAGGGAGGCCCACTGGAAACCATGTGGCATACAGAAAAGTAAGAAAAAATGTAACTTTCCTCTCTGGGCCGTATGGTTGTGCACTCCATCAGTGACACTGCGTGATATGGGTTGGCAGGGGATAGGATTTGGCCTTCTTATGGGAAATACCAGCAGCAACCAAGGGATTCTAAGAGAAAGAATTCTTGAGTGGTAAGCTGGGAATTTGCTGGTTTCTTGTCCTCTCAAACTAGAGACAGGTTTTCCTGTATGAGACCCTATTTTTCTTTTACAGGAGGATCAGCACATTCCTTTTCAGCCAGTTGCATCTTCTGCTCTAATGCTCTTTCTGCAGATCTCTGAGATTTGGCTTCTATAAACATCACAAGATCTTAAGATGTGGTCATCCTATTTCAGTGCATGAGAATAATTTTCATAAATATCCTCAAGAGAAGATTTAAAAGTTAGGCTGCATTCCTATACACACTTTCCTGGGAGTAAATAACCTTTAAATCAGTGGGGCTTACTGCTGAGTTATCAGGTATTGCATGGGATTATGTTGATATTCTCACCCCCTCCTCTCCATCATATTACTAAGCCTGCAGCCTGGCTCCTCTTTATTCCCCCCTTGAACCTGGTTCCTCTTGAAGCCCCATGCTCTGGTAAAGTGGCCCTTCCTCCACCCATGTTTTGACCAATGCAGTACTCACAGTGTGTGGATCATATACTGGCCTAATTTTGTAAGGATTATTGAGATATTATCTTTGGCAATATTAAAGCAGCACATAAAGGGATGGGAACTTGAGTTAAATGACACAAGTCAACAGTCACAAAAAACAAAAGATTTCAGTTGACTTGTGAAGACTCAAATCATGCATGTTAAAGACTCAGGCAAATACCTGAGTCCATTAAAGTCCCCATTACGCTCTGGGTGACTCGGAAAGTGACCATTAGTTTTGAAATCAGTTAAAGGTGGTGAAGTCTCATGATTCAACTTGAATCAAGCCCATTGGCTTTACCCATCTCTGCTATCTACATTACAAACCTATGTTAGAGCACAATCCTAACCATGTCTACTCAAAAGTAAGCCCCATTGTGTTCAATGGGTTTTACTCCCAGGAAAGTGTCTTTAGGATGTCAACCTTAGTTTCATTCTTCTGATTCTTTCTCTCTCTCCCCCCTACCCCTGCAAAGAATGCTAGGAACGAATCATAATTTGAATTGCTGAGAATTTTCTGTTGGAGATCATGCCCACCTGAACTGCAATTCCTAGAGTCCCTTGGAAGTGAGATTGAATTATAAAAGATCCCCATAGCATAGAACATCCTAAATATTACCTTGCCTTGTTACTGTTTACCCAAGGTGACCATACAGAAAGGAGGACAGAGTGCCTGTACCTTTAAGCATTGCATATTGGAGGGAATTTAGACAAGTGCTACTTTTTAAACTCTTCTAGGCTGAGCTAAACCTGCCTAAATTACCTCTTTATGCAATGCTTAAAGGTAGAGGCACTCTATTCTCCTTTCTATAAGGTCAGCCTGCGTTTCCCCCGCCATCACCAAACATGAATCTGGACTGAGCAGTGCTGAGCCACCTCCCACGATGCGAGTGGTGAACTTAACGGGCTTAGTGTTGAAGTTGCCAACATTACAACTGGCTATTGTAGCTATGCCTTTCATAGCCACTTGAATTGTAGACATTAAGAAGAATCTTTATCTCTATGCTTCAAGAAGCCTTTCAGTTGGTTTCTGTGCATCAAATTGTTTTTAAGTCACATGAACACAGCAGTTTTTTTGGTCAGTTGGTCACCCAGTTTTGAGCCAATGCTTAAAGTTTCCTTAGTTACAATGAACTGAATACTCTGGCTCGAAAACAGGAATTATATTGCTTTAGTCACCGGGTCAATGATCAGGAGGCTGCTTTCCAGTTTTATCCCAGATCTTCAAAGAAAACATAAGAAAATTTCAATTTTATAAGGCAAAGCAGTGCTGCAGCTGATCTCTTAATCTCGAGAAGAGGCCATTTCTTTAAAAGGCTTTGTAGTGACCTTATTAAAAACTAATACCTTTTGCTTCAAGAATGCCTTAAAATAGCTTTGTAGCCTAACATTTGCAAGCAGAGTTGTTTGGGCTCCTGGGCTATTATTTAATGCCGTGATGTAATAGTTCACAACACCGTATTAGTCATGATATGAGAAGGTGGCACCAGCCAAGATGTAGGGGTGGGGATGTGAAGGATTAAAGGAAGATCCAGTTGTAGATCCATATCTACATGTCATGAGCTACATCTACATGTCATGAGCTAACTGATGGTCATGACACTCGTATGTACAATAGGCATGAGCCATTATGATCAGCACTTCCACCACATTGCAATAATTGTATAATATACAAGAATAGGAATATTTCATGCTTCCA
The DNA here is from genome assembly GCA_030015325.1 of Cryptoblepharus egeriae. Classification (NCBI taxonomy): domain Eukaryota; kingdom Metazoa; phylum Chordata; class Lepidosauria; order Squamata; family Scincidae; genus Cryptoblepharus; species Cryptoblepharus egeriae. Next base: position 178,445,690 of record JAREYC010000003.1, on the reverse strand, counting down.
TCCAATCTAAGGCCTCCGAGGGAAGAGCAAAGCAATCTTGTCACTGATGTGTTTACTAGACAGACTGACAGGTGGATGGATGGATGGACACACAAGGTCACTCTAGACTTTCATGAAGTACTGCCTGAGCTGTCCCATCATAAGGCCAAGTGTGGGAGTCCTATACCCCACTTTTACCTGCCACATGCCTTGGCCTACCACATGTCAAGCTCCCTCTTGACCCTGCTGTAGCACTGCCCTGTTCCTCAGATTGGGAAAGGAGCTGCTTCTTCAGGGCCACTGTCAAAGATCTCCTTTGTGGAGCAGAAGAACCAGATTTCCAGAAGAGTGATTGGAAAATGTTGCTGTTGCCTCCCTTTGTTTCCTCTCCTCTTCTGGCCAATTTAGATTTATTTAGCATATGGCAAATACATTACTATATGTATGGCAAAAATGTATGGCAAATACATTTACTATAGTAAATCAGATGGTAATGTCCAGTCCACCCAGCCATTCAAGGACAGAGTGGTCTATATTGATAAAAACCAGACACTGGGCTGGTGTAAGCTCTTGGTGGCCACTTGGACACACAGTGTGATGAATGTTTTGTTGAGGAGCACCACCGTCACACAGACGGGTAGATACAAAACCCCACTTTAACAGTGAGTACTGGCAGACACCGTGTTGGGTACAGATCCTGTTCAGCGTTGACCAAGGTCAGTTTAGAACTGATGGGTGATAAGGCAGGTGAGGAATAGGTGCTGGGTAGACAGTGTTGACACACTTGCCATACTCTAAGGAGAGACAGAATCTCAAAATCCCACTGGATGTTGGAATGGCCTGGAGTAATGACTAGGGGCCCAATCCTACCTCACTTTCTAGCATAATTGCAGCCATGCCCTTGTGTCATGTGCTCCGTCTTGAAGTGGTGGTTTATTTAGCGTATGGCAAATAAATGGACTTACGCTAAATAAGATGTTAATGTTCCATTGCCATGTATTTTGAGAGCCAGGGATCCCACATTGATGTCTGGCTGCCAACTGTTGCCATCTGTCAATTCTTCAATGTAGTCTGGCTGCCAATTGTTGCTAGTCATTTAGTTTTCACTTTTGTGCTATCCAGGATGCACCATGAGGAGGTGAACTAGCATTGGGTGGTGGTGGGCAATCATGGATACATCGTCAAAGTTCCCACACTTGGGGCTGGCCAGGATTTGAGACCCGGGTCAGTCCCCACAAGACAGGGGTGAGCTCCTGTCCTTAGCCCAGCTCTGCGACGCAGCTGGATCCAATTGTATCGGCTCTGCCTTTCCATTGGACTATTTCAGTGGCATGGAGAGGGGGGATTTGCTGCTTGGGTAACAGCCTAACCTCCATATCAATCTAATCCAGATTTGTGCTTCGCATGCAGTGTGTGCAGTGCCGAGCACGATACCATAGTCTCTCAAGAGTGATGAATGCCTGCTGGGGCTGGACAGTTGGATACGTTCCAGAGCAGTGTTCAAGTTGAAGTTGCCTTTTGACTCTAGAGGAGACAGTGGAGCCATGGTTTGGCTACAACTGGGAGGGTTGTAGGACTGTGAGTTTCATTGGGGATCACTAAACATCTCTCCTCCCAAAATTCAAGCACAGTCCCATAGTCGTTCATTGTGACAGGCTGAACTAAAATGATCTTGATCAAGTATAGGGATCTCTTACTCCCATGAATCACAAAAATGATTTTAATCTGGTATAGGGATCAAAGGTTTATTTTATGCCGAAGCTAGAATCCGGTCAGGAAAGTGTTGTGCTGATTTGGAAGCTTTCGAGATTGTTCAGCCAGTGGCCCACATTTTTCCTCCGCGGCTCATTGTCGGTTTTATTTGTCGTTGTGCAATAACAGCCGCCCCAAACGAAGTATGCTAACAGCTCTCCAACAGTTCCCTTGTCTGTGACAAATTGCCAGTGGAGGCACCCACCCACCCACCATCCTTCACAAAGTAGGCAGGCCCGGGAAAACAAATAGAACTGCCCGAGAGGCTTTGTGGCTGGCTTGGCCAAGCACAAGCCCTGGGAAGGCTGTGCAAATATCACCTGCTCTGGATGCTGGCAGAACAAAGAAAGTGAAAGATTGTTTGTACAGCGACCAACATCCAGGCAGGGCGGTCCAAAAAGGCGGGAGGCTGAGAGGACCAGGCATGATGACTTTGCAGTCTGAGTTCATTTATGCAACAGGTGCAGGCTTCCCTTCAAGGCTGTGTATGGGTCCAACCTTTTTACATACAGTTTGCACTGCAAATTACAGGGCTTCCCTTCCGTCCCATTGATCATTCTTGTCACTCTCCTCCGGGCTTGCTCCAGTTTGGCTGCATCTTTTTTAAACGATGCAGTTATTAAAGGAGTTTAAATGAGTTACCTGAATTTTGGAAGCATCAGTGCTAAATTTCAATGCTAAATGTATGCAATAATTCCTGCAGTGGATCCAGTGTACTTAAAGTGACCTGTTCTCACAACTTTTAATTTTATTTATAACTTGCGTTTTAAATGGGGCAGAGGTGGGGGGGCAGTTTTATTGTTCTATTTTATAATATTGTTTTTAACAAATGTTTTTAGTCTGTTTTAATTGTTTTTAACAAATGTTTTTAGTCTGTTTTAATTTAGTCTGTTTTAATTGTTAGTCTGTTTTAATTGTTTTTTTAATCTAATTGTATTTTAATTATGTTTTAATCTCTATTTATGATCATTTTAATTGTGTTTTATTCTGATTTATGTTAGCCGCCTTGAGCTCCCTCTTGCAGGTGAGGAAAGGCGGGATATTAATTAATCAAACAAACAAACAAACAAACAAACTACTTGGGAGCCTTATGTCAAGGATGGATCTATACATTAGGAGAATGTGGGGTGGCTGACATCTTCCAGCGGTTGGATCTTATAATTCTTTAACAAAGTTTCACTGATGGAGTCACATCGCAGGAAGTTTCTGCAGTTTCTTTCCTGGGAATGATAGAGACTGATGGCTCTTGTACTGGAATTTCCAACCGACCTGTCAGGTTCATGTGATCCCATTATTTGAACATAACAGCAATGATGTGGGGAGGAAACCACAGGGCAGGGTCTGTTCCACTCAGTAATGAATGAATCAGGTAGCCTGATTTATGAATGCATGATTGAGATCCTTATTCATCACAGAAGAATAAAGAATAATTTTTAACCTTATCTTCCTTGTTGATGGTTTGAACAGATATTATACTCTGCTGCATAAAAAGTATATGAATAGACCTAAAAAAACCTAATGCTCTCCTCCCTTGCGCACATGCATACAACCTAAATTGTACTGCATGTGTCTGCCAAAGTCAAGCGCATGCTGGATTGGATCAACAGTGGTGTATGTGTGTGTGCATGCTCTCATGTGCAGGCTTCATTATGATAGGTTTCCATTCTACTTGGCAACCTGTAAGGCATCTGGCACCTGTTCCTAGCCTTGCCAGATGCTGTCTGCTAAAATAACAGCTTGACATGGGATCTTTGCCTTCCCATTTCAAACTATAATCGATTGCATTTTTAATCCCTCTAAAATAATAGCCATATGGACCACAAGGATGAACATATGAGCATACTGTATACCGACTTCTTTCGAGCTACCAAACCCTGTACTTGTGGCCATTCAATATTATTGTTCACAAATTTGCCATTGCATCTCTTTTGGAAAAGGCACATTGTGAGTGCTAAGTGAAATCCCATTCTTCCTGATTACAGCTTCTTCTAATTTTGTTCCACAAGCAATTATTTCAAGATAACCCTCTCTTGGTTGGTGTCCACCTCTTACATTGTTTGGCCTCCAATCTTTTATGGGCTTGGGACTAATGATCCAGATCATGGTTTGGTCTGGCCCAGAGTGTGCAACTATGTGGACACAGTCTCCACTGCATGCTGTGGGCCAGCCAAGGACCAGGTTGTAATAAAACAATTCTATACGGTTAACAATCAGTATCTGGGGTGGATCCATTTTTTGAAACCCCCCCCCCCCCCGGATGGATTCAGAAAACCAACAGATTCATGAGTGATTCCACATGATGCTACATTAACTAATCTGGGTACTGTTTAAAGTTCATATGCAACTAGGTCTCCTGGAATCACAGAAAGTCTCTCTGAAAGTGACCAGAAATAAATTTCAATTCACACCTATGAGTTCTGATTATGGCTGCCATATATCCCATAAAACAGGGACAGTCCCAATTTTTGGGAATTGTGTTCATATACTTGTGTGACAGAGAGTCCTGTCCTGATTTTGTGGAAGAGAATTATGGCAACCCTACTTCCAGTTGTTTCCAAAGGTGTTCTGATTTACTATTGAATTATACAACTGTTTCATTGGCCAGTACACAGGATCCCTCCATAGTGTTGTTCCTCTGTCTGTGCATATTATGTGTGTTGTAAAAGCGCTGCTGATCTCTCAGCAGCTCTCAGCTCTCTCAGTCTCTCTCTTCTAACAGTCTCTCTTCTAAGCATGTAATCCAGAGTAACTATGGGGAGTCCTTGCTCCGGTGTAAGAATAATTTGCTCTGGATTGCAATATGAATTTCCCACAGGTTTTCACTAAGTGGTGCAGTAATTATGGGTACACGTAATGTCTCTTATGTGCTCCCGCAGTTACTCTGGATTGTAGGGTAAGTCTCTCTTCTCTCTGAACAGTGCAGTTCTAAGGTCTGCATAGCTAGATTGTAGCCACAGTAATCATGCCTTTAAGTTTTAGTGGTACGTGATTGAGGAAGACCAGAAGCAAGTTCAATACACTCAAATTCCTGCAAAGTGCAAATAAAATTGCAACTATGCATCACATATTAGAGACAACTTTTTCCAGCTGGCATCCACTAACTTGCTCGATTCCTTTAAAAGTAATATTGACTTTGCTTCTGGGTAAATATGCTGAGTGGCTCTATTTGTTTCTTGACTATAAATGTCAAATGCAAGGCAAACGGGAAGTAGAGGGGGTAAAAAAATCATTCATAGGCATGTTGTTATGGGAGAGGCAGGCCGAGGCATGCCCACAAAAGAAAGGGTTGGTGCCCCATTTGTCTCTGTTAATCAAGAAGAAATAAACATGCCAGTTTCACAGGAAAATGAACCAGCAATGTATATATATAACAACTTCAAAGAAACTTGAGCAATGGCAACATTCAGAATGATGGGTGCCATACACAATACAGAAAGATATTGGGTAGGGAGAAGGGTATCCTCAGCATACTTTGAAGAAGACTATGAGCACAATCCTAACCATGTCTACTCAAAAGTAAGCCCCATTGTGTTCAGTGCATCTTACTCCCAGGAAAGTGTCTTTAGGATTGCAGCCTAACAGCCCAATCCAGAGCAACTAATCTGTCCACATAAGAGCCCTTAGGTTGCCCTATCTAACACTAGGTTGGAGCAACTGCAAGATGCTCCAGCCCAGTTACTCTGAAGGAGGCTTAGGGCAGAGCAAGGCAAGATAGGGTGCCCTAAGAGAGGTGGACCTGCTCTGCCCTAACTGGGGCAGCCTAAGCAGCTCAGGAGAGGCAAGTTGAGGGCATGTTGAGCATTGCCTAGGGCAGAGCAGTTACTCTGTATCCAGAGCCTGTTTCCAAGGCAGAAATGCCCTCTTCCAGCCCTCAGAGTTATACCACCTCAGGAGCAGGTATAGTAATGAGTAGACCCATAGGGGTCCATGATAAGGCCCGAGTAAGAAAGGCAGTGTTGACCAAAAATCTGAGTTCTTGGCCATCCTAGGTGCAACCCCTGCCTCTCAACCTCAGGATATGGAACAAACTACGGCTGCCCACAAACCTCAGGATACAGCAGGCCACTCCAAGAAGCCCCTTGTATTCACTGTAGAATGTACTGGCATCTCATCAGGGACTCCTTATAAGGCAGGCACCCAGTGGTGTCACCAGACTGGTGCGGCTGGTGTGGGCTGCATTGGGGATGCGCTCCATATGGGGTGATGTGCCGGAGGAGTTTGACTGTCCTTTGGCAGGCCCCGGGCATCAGCACCCCCATTCAGGCCTGCTCCAAGGCGGAGAATCAGCCAGAAGCTGCCACTTGTCTGAGGAGCTGGCCTGAACGGCCATCTGAGGTGCACTGCGCAGAAACACACTGAGCATGCCGAACAGCTTCAGAGGAGACTTCCTTAGAGCAGAGAAAGTCCGCGCCTCTGCACAGCCATTCGGCCTCACTCAGGAGGCGGAGCAGCAGCCGAATGGCTTCAGAAAGAGTACTGCACAGGCACCAACTCTGACGCCTGCACAGTCTCCCCCGAAGCCAAAAGGCTTCAGAAAAGTACTGCGCAGGTGTCAGAGATGGTGCCTGCGCAGTACTCTTTCTGAAGCCAGTTGGCTTCAGAAACAACTGCGCAGGCGCCAACTTTGGTGACTGTGCAGTCCAGGTGGGGGTGCACGCATCCCAGGGATGACGCACAGACTTCCGCACCAGGTGATGTGCAGAGTCATGTCACCACTGTAGGCACCACAGCTGTTCCTTGTTCAGTGTGATCTGAGGGGTGTCTCCTCAGGAGCAAGTCTTCCCCTTGTGTCAATTACTTAGCATGCTCTGGAGCAGTTAGGGCAGCCCAGGCTTCCTGACCCTCTGGATTCAGCATAACTTTCTGCTCTGGATACAGAATAGTTAGGAGAGTGCAGTTAGGTCAGAGCAGGCTGAATTTGCTCTGGATTGCAGCCTAAGGCTACAATCCAGAATAACTATGGGACCTTTTACACCGATGTAGTTATGGTGCCACCTTTGAGAAACCTATGGGAAATGCATAGAGCAATCCAGAGTAAGTGCCTCTTACGTCTTCCCAGAGTTACTCTGGATTGTAGGGCTAAACCTCCAGATAAAAACCTGTGTATCTTGTGTATCTTGATCACATATACCTCATATGTGGTTTTGTAGCACATTTATTTTCATTATTAGATGCACCACATGCACCACCACTGAGCTATAGTCCCATCTCCAAGCTCTACCTGATGAAAATTTATCTGCCATACCTCTCACTATTTTAAAAAATCATATGACAGCCCTCAGATAATTGCGACAAAGATTTTTATTTCAGAAAATATTGTGTGAATTAAATTGAGTGGATTATTGAATCAAAATAGGAATGCTAGCATATTCTCCTTATTGGCCATCACCTAGCCAAGTTAAACATTTTTAGATTTTATGTATCTGAACAGATGGATTATATAGATTATAAATTTTATATGTATTATATTATAAAGGTAAAAGTAAAGTGTCCCCTACAGGTTGCCCTGCTAATCGTGGCTGACTCTAGAGAGTGGTGTTCATCCTGTTCTTAGAGCCGTAGAGCCAATGTTGTCTGCAGACACCTCTGTGGACATGTGGCCTGCAACATGCACAGATAACGCTTTTACCTTCCCACCAAGGTGGTTCCTATTATCTACTTTCATTTGCATGCTTTCGAACTGCTAGGTTGACAGGATCTGGGCTAAGGATGGGAGATCACCCCGTCTTGCAGTGCTTGGGTCTCAAACTGCAAATCTGCTGATTATCAGATTGACAGGCACAGTGCCTTTAACCACCAAGCCAACTATCACCACATTATATAAATATACATGTTATATACATATTATACATATAATATACATATTATACGTATACGTATTATATTACATAGATATATAAATTATAGATTTACTGATGCATAATTTTCACTGAAATTAGTAGATTGTTTAACTTTGGCTGGACCATGCTTTTTATAGTTGAGATGTTCAGTTATTTTTGATAGCATTGCCCACTCTGAATTTGGGGGAAGATAAATCACATTTTTAAGAAGCCTAAATAAACGATAAGAAATAAATAGAATATTGCTGTCCCATCCCCCCCCCCCAAAAGCACAAAACTCTCAGGTTCTTCTTTCCTTTCTGTATTAGTAATCTTTTTCTGGTGTTACTGTTAGGAGGCAGCAGGGGAACAGCCTTAGCAGAAGTATCAAACTATTTGGCTCTGCATGCAAATCAGTGAGCTGCTGTGACAAGCTGACAATAGGACAGAAGCACATTGCCGGGTCCGTTATGGCTACACCAACTCCCCAGGGCCAAGCCACCAATGCAAGCATCTAAATATAGAGTGAGAAATATTTATTTCTTGTTTCTGTTGAAAAGAAGCAACATCTGTTATTAAGGTCACTGGATCTTCCTTTAAACATGTTCTGTTAGGCGGGGAGATTCCTCAAAAGGAACAAAATCTCAGGGGATCATTTGAGTCTTACAGAGGAACCTTCTTCCTCTGTGCCATCATCATCAGACCAACAGTATCACAGGACACGCAGCATGGCACTTTGCTATGGACTGAAAGGTCTGCAGATGTGCCATGGGAGCTTGGAAATCATTAGGAAAAATTCAGAGGGAGGCAGATACGGTAATTCATTCCTACAGACAGTTGTCCCAGAAACAGAACTCAGAAGGGTTTGCGGGAAGCTGAGAGTGACATCACAAAAGGCAAAGCCCTTATTGAAGACTGTAGAGGTCAGTGTGCGGTGAACGGAAAATGTCGAAAATTGCTGAGGCCCCTCTCGTTTCCCAGTGGTGGTGCTAGTCACATCGGAGCATGATTTTTAAACCATCACAGCACTTCTTTTAGCCCCGCTGAGCCAGTAGCATAGCTGGGGGGGGGAAGGTCAATCCGCATTGCCTGTGCGTTTGCATGGCTGCAATGGTGAGTGGGAAGGGATGTTGCTTTGGGTTTCCTTTCGTTAAAGAAGAAAGGCAGGATATCAATATAAATAATAGTAATAATAGTAGTAATAATAGTAGTAGTAGTAGTAGTAGTAGTAGTAGTAGTAGTAATAATAATAATAATAATAATAATAATAATAATAATAATAATAATAATAATAATAATAATGCTTACATGACATGTTGTGATGCCTGCTGTGCTTACTGTTTTGTCCCCTCTGACTACGTTGAAGAGCAAGAGACCATTACATAGAACTATATAATGCTGTACGGTAAGTCCATTAGCTATTAATTAGCTATTAAATTTTTCATTTTCTTTGTAAACTGCTTTGTGAACTTTTAAGTTGAAAAGCAGTATATAAATACTGTAGGTGTAGATGATGTAAGTCCTCAACTTACAAACATTTGAGATGCAAATTTTCATACATACAAACATACCTTCAAGATACGAACTTTCAAACATACAAACATATCTCTCTACTTGTCTGCTGCATTTAACGTACAATAACAGTATTTTAACAGCAAATCATTTTGTAAAAATCTTTAATCAGTATTAACAGTAACAAGTACTTTTTTCACAGTAAAGATATTTAATTTATGCTACTTTTCCATTTTTTTCTTTTTTACATTGGGTCAAACTGGGTCAGACATGCATTAACATCAATATGTTGGACTTACGAACAGACTTATGAACAAGCTTCAGGAACAGAACCCGTTCGTAAGAAGGGGACTTGCTGTACTGGTAAGTGTTAACACTCTTTGCATGGTGTCTCAATGCCAGTTTTGTTTCCTTGTGTAGGTTGCATCCAAGGCAGGCGTTCTTGTTGCCCCAACTTTGTTATGGGAGTAGCAATACAGGAATTTTTTTCAGAGCCAAAGTAGCTGTTTTTATGAACATGGTCTAAGCAATATATTGGAGGGGATGGAGGATTCAGTTCTAAAAGTTCCTCTGCCCCCTTGTGTAGCCTCAGTATCTTTACAAAAATAGAAATTTTTAAAAAATACAAAAACACCATCTCAACCTAAACTGTTTAAACAATCTTAAAATGATTATCAAATCTGCTTTTCTGGCCGGCATCCACATACTGAGGAGAGGCGGCATTTGAAAATAGAACAATTAAACCAAGAATGCTTTGGAGACTGAATCACATTATTATGTTCTGGATTGAAAGTCCAGAATAATGAGCCGTCATCATTCCTTTAGGAGACTATGCTCCGCTAGGATAAGGGGGCAGTGTGGTGCAGCGGCTAGGATGTGGAAGCTCAGTGGGTGGTCTTGAGAATTATTTTTTCCCTGCCTGTGCTTACTTCATTGGCTTCTTATGAGGATAGATGACATAAAATGAAAAGTGTTTTGTACATTGGCAAATACAGCAGCAATGATAAATGGTGATAAATATGAAAGTGTTCCATATGTGTCGTGGTTATGGGGTCTCCAAATTACAGCCCGCAAGTCTCAAGGGGGTGGTTTGTCCAGGTCATGGATCCTATCGGTGCTACACTCCACAGTCTGCTGACCCTCCTGTGAACGTAGCCACTACCTACCTGGGTGAGTGAGGCTTTTCAAAGTATGTGGGGTCCAGGTCAAATGTGTCCAGTGAACACTTTGAGCACAATCGTAACCAATTTAGGCTGGCCTAAGTGAGCTCCCATGGTGGTGTGTGGAAGTTGGCATATGCCTGTGCACTGGCCTAACCCTTCAGGAAAAGTGCCCCCTTATGGCACTTTTTGAGACACTTCAGGTCAGCAAATGACTTACGCCAGGCCTAACTGGAGATTAAGACTGCAGCCAAAATTAATTTTAGAGATTTAGGCTGCAATCCTAACTTCCTGTTAGGTTGGCCTAAGCTAAAAGCCCGGTGCTGATCTGGGGATGTCTCAAAAGTGCTGTAAGACATTTCTATGCCAATCCTGGGGTTGGGTTAGGCCAGTCCACAGAGATGAGCTTGCCTCTCCACATCACCACAGGAACAGGAAAACTGATGAGTTGTGCTGGCCTAAGTTAGGATCGCAGCCTTGGAACACTAAATTGGAACCACAGTCCAATATATTCATTTATAAAAATTCCTGTTGGGCCCCTGAATATCCTCTACCCCCAACACTACCCCCCCCCCAAAATAAACCACGTGAAAGCAAAAAATCTTCAAACCCCATGGGAATCACCAAGCATGGAAGGGTTTTTTCATTCAGAAAGAAACCTCCACCAAGACAGCTCTATTGCTCACCTCGAACCCCCACCCCTTACAAGAAATCTAGTGTTTGAATTCAGGGCACAATCCTAACCAATTTAAACCAGCACAACTCATCTGCTCTCCATTTCAGCGGTGGTGTGGGGAGGCTGGCAAATGTCTATGCACTGGTTTACGACAATTTTGCAACACCCCAGGGCAGGGCTCGTGCCAGAATTTACGCTTACCTAACTGGGGATTAGGATTGCAGCCTCAGAGTTTTTAGCCTCAGAATTTATTTTTTTAAGGGGAATTGATGCATTTTCTCCCCAGTGCACTTGCATGAAAATACACATCCAAGAACACTTTTATTATGTTCAGTGCAAATGAATATGGCTCACAACAGCCATCCTCACTTTCAGGCCTGTAATAGATCAAGGCAATTCAGGCAGTATGAAAATAAGGGGGTTCTAAGCACATGCGCCTTTCATTTGTAAAACGGTCCCATGTAAGCAAACAAAGTCAGGACAGACATGTTTGTCTCTTCCCAGTGAAGCCTCTTTTGTGCTAACCTCCACTTCCCCTCTCTTTGATAAGTATCTTGTTTTTGTAGACAAAAGGCCAACTGTGGATGTGAGTGTGTGGCGTGGGGTGGGAGTGAGTTTTTGTTCATCTTCTTGGCTCTGCGTCCTAGTTTAGATTTATGTCATCAGGAACCTGCCTTCCCCCTCCAAGTGTTTTCTACAGCATAGCAAGCCAAAAAGTGAAGCTGCAGATTTTCCATCCCAGTATATGTTCTACGCATGGATCATTTACGAGAGAGAGTCGGACTTGCGCTCACAGTGTTGCAGGGTGGTCAGGCATCAGCCAGGACCATGGGAAAGCTCAAGCTTTTTGAGGTCCTGGGTGAATTTAAAGCTTAGGATGCAATCCTAACCTAGGCTGGCACAACTCATGAACTCATGATGATGTCGGAAGGCAAGCGCATATCTGTGCACTGGTCAAACTCTCTCCCAGGAGTGGCACAAAAGTGCATTACGGCACTTTTGTGACACCCTAGGCCAGCACAGGAATTGTGTTGGGCCTTATGCCAGCCTAATGAACATGGTTGTCCATTCGGCCTGAGCGAAAAAGTAGCTTCCTTTGTTTCTAAGACTATGGACCAAAAAATCTAGAAGCAGCGCAGGCCCCTCTGCAACTCTGAAAGGCCCTGCCAGGAGCACAGTACCAAACCGTATGTATTCATTGTGGGCTCTCCACCTTCCCAAAGGTATTGATTTTATTCTTTTTTATATTTTTGTGTTCTGACACAATTTGTGTCTCCTTTGGACCCCTGCTGAAAATCAGCCTTGTGATGAGAACTGGTGGCAACAGCATTAGGCTGGAAAACAGGATAAGGAGGCACTTGGACAACTATCAGCAGTGCTCAGTTGGAAAACCTGCAGGGCCGTCTGGAAATGGCCAGGAGTAGAAACCCAGGAAAATAGCACATGATCTTCTTTTGCATCTTCCGCATGTGGCAGGCAATTTGCTTGGATGATGGGGAGATTCATATGGTAGCCTAACCAACCTCATCATTGCAGGATGATGATGAATTTTACAGATCCATTTCAGTTCAACTTTAGGTTTATTTGGCTTTATGCAGGCTTTCGTCTGGATATGGGGTGTCAACCTTGTGGAGGATTCTCCACTCAATACGGAGAAAGGGAGGATGGCCCTGCTGATTCTTCTGTACTCTCAGCAGCTTTTGAAACCATTGATTATATTTTCCCAGGCTGCCTGAAAAATAATTTTTACTTACCTCCACATAAGACTTGGAACCACCTATGGATCTCCTTGGACATGCACTACCTCTTTTAGTGATGTGTGTTCAAGGAGATTAAAATGGCGGAACATTAAAAAGAGGTGGGTATAATATCCGGCATGGGCCTTTGCTACTTGGTCCATTCCTTTCTGTCACTTCCTCAACGTAGTTCCTTCCCCTTCTCATGACTTATCCCCCCAGTTCTCTCCCTCCCTGTCCACTGCTTGCTCCTACTGCTAACTTACTGGATCCTTGTGGACCACTGCCATGCAGCAGACTTTGCTTACTGTTTCCAGCAGTGGCCAGGTCATGCACTTTACGTTATTGCATTTTGCCATGCCATAGTTCCACCATCAAACCACAATCATTGAATTGGAGGCTACAGAATTGTACTCACTTACCTGGGAATAAGTCCCATTGATTATAATGGGACATGCTTCTGAGTAGATATGTGTAGCCTTGGCCTCTTACACTGCAATCCTATGCATGTCTGTGCAACTGAGAAAGTGTGAATTGGATTGCAGTCTTAGCCATTGAATTGAGTGTGACTCATTCCTAAGATGTAGGTTTTTGTGAGCGAGTTTCTATCTCTCAGTCTCTAAACCCAATCTTGAAAATGAGAACATTTATGGGAACAATTCCAAATGGTCACTCAGAGGGAGTGAAAGCCATTCATGCGGTTCCAAGAAGGGTGTGCAGGTTGAGCTTCCTTATTCTCCAGTTTGGTATAGAGGGCTGCCATCCTAAAGACACATTTCTGTGAGTAAGACCCATTGAATACATTGGAGCTTACTTTTGAGCAGACATGGTTAGGATTGTACTCTCTGCCTTTATTATTCCCCAACCCCTTTAATCTGGTTTGTGTTTTTGCAGACAATAACATACTGCATCACAGGCATTGGTATTGCAAAGGCAACTAAGCCAGAAGTTGTGGAGTTCTTGTCACCTTAAAATGGCATCAGATGTGAATGCGATAATGAGTGACTAAGTGCTCTGAGCTTCCTACAATTTCCCATTTGAACATACTAGTTTATCTCATTACTGGGCCTTGCTATGTTTATTCCTTTTTTATTCCTTTATTTTCTAACAAGGTTTTTATCACAGGTGACTAGTTGCAAGGCCAATGTGGTAAAGAAAGCAGGCACAAAAGTACTCCTTTGCAATAACAGTAATTTGAAAACTGTAAAGCAATTGGAGTGTTCAGGTTGCGGAACCAATTGTCTGCGTTTCCATTTTTTCCAGTGGGAAAATCCGGTTTGTATTACAAGTATTTTGAATTCCAAGCATGCTTCCAGAATGAATTATGGTAATAAATAAAAGCACCACTGTAAATGATTCCTTGTCCAGTCTCAGGCACAGAAGAAACTCCTATAGAATCACCAAAAAGATACTATGCTGGGCTGAATTGAGTTTTTCTTGCTCTGATAAAATTTTTTATATCTATCTACAGTATTTATATACCACTTTTCAACTAAAAAGTTCACAAAGCGGTTTACAAAGAATGGAAAAATTAATAGCTAATTAATTAATAGCTAATGGGTCCCTGTCCCAAAAGAGCTCACAATCTGAAATGCAAAAAGAACACTAGCAGAAGCCACTAGAACAGACATTGCTGGGATGTGTAGGGCCAGTTACTCTCCCCCTGGTAAATTAAAGAGGAACACCCAATTGAACGAGGGTCTCTTGACCAGTAAGCAGGGGTAATTATCATAAATTAATATATTAATTTATCACAGTATTTATATATCACTTTTCTTATAAATTCAAGCAGTTTACATAGGCAGGTTAAGATCAACCCCGTTTTCCAATGGGGTTTTTACAAGTGTTATTCCATGAAAGAGACTACATTTCTCTATATTATCCAGTTATGATCCTGGATTGTTTTTTGCTTGTAACTGTACATCAAGCTGAAGGTGTTATCTTGCCAGCTGACTCATCTGCATTCCTTCTTCACATTACTCTGCAAAGATCTTCTTTTGGTCTTCCAACCAAGGCTGCTTATCCTGCTTAACTTTTTTCAGGCAAGCCAAACTGATTTTATATATCCGCATCCAGACCACGCTTGAAAAAGTTCCTCTTTGCCGGGTGTCAATGATAGGGGTATCTTTAGCTGGAATACACCATCAAAGATCTAGTACTTCATCAGTTTTCCTACAATGAGTTATAATAGATTGTGGGTGCAATCCTAACCATTTTAGGCTAGCACAACTCACTCATCCCTACATGATATAGGGAAACCAGCGTGTTTAAACCACAGGAGTGGCACAGAAGTGCCTTAAGGCACTTTTGTGAAATCTCCAGCCCGTCGTGAGACTTGTGCTGGCTTAACCAGGGATTAGGATTGTGCTGTGTGTGACTCATACTAGAACAGACTACACAAACTGTAACCATTGCAAGCATAACCTTATTTATCATGTATTGAAGCCTGAGTACATGGCAGTATGGATCTGATGCACCAACTCACCAAATAAATCTGTTCATGTATTTGTTGCATTATTTAATGTGGATTCTTTCTAAAGTGAAAACTAGCATTGCCAAATAGTGCAGCCCCTAACTACTGTGGTGACAACTAGATGGGTACTTATTTTACAGATCCTCATTCCACTTTTGGTCTCGCTTGGTGTTTCCTGTAGTTATCACAACAGCTGTGTGCATTGATCTGTCCTCCTCGCCTGTTTTTGCCTACTCTATTTTTATCTGCCTCCTTTTAATGCAAATGAAGATTTGATGTGAGGTTGTTGGACAAGAATATTATTGGCCACATTAACCTTCTTCATGGGGAGGAAGACTTGCTAAGATGCATTGCATGGCTGGCAAAGATATGGTTTGTTGATCCGCTAGCCCTGTTGCAAGCAGCTTTGCTGGCACCACTTGGGGGTATTTCCAGTGAGTCAGGGGTTATCTTGCCATCTGCATCTTGCCAGAAAGACATGCATTGAGTCAAAAATTGGTATCAGACTCTGCAAACAGCCTTTTAAAGATAGATATATTCTTCTCCTAGTCATGCAAGCTGGTTGTGATCCCCTTTGGTCTGTCAGGATGTTATCCTGACGTTCTCCAGAAACTGAGGACACAATCCTCACCTATCTCTCCATTCGTGTGATAGTGTAGCAAAGCTGGTGCAGGTCTTAAATTCTTGGATAGCGTACACACTGGTGAGCACCCAAAAAAATCCCAGTCCAAACATCTGGTGGCCTATAATGATGATGATGATGATGATGATGATGAGAGTTTTTCCATTAATATTATTTCAAAATCAAAGGAGTGGATTTTCCCTTAATCAAGAGGAGGTGTGTTTCTACTTGTAGAAATCTATTTAAACTACAATATTTTACAAATTTTCATATAAATTGAAAATCTTTACTACTTGAATATGGTATATCACAGAATGATTGGAATTTCCAGTATAGGCAGACACATTCTGCTTTGGAATGTGAGTCTTGGCACTTCTGGGCATTAAGGGCAATTAAAAGAAGGTGAATAAATTGTTGTGTGATGTAAATAAAGTGTTGTGTGATGGAAAAAAAATGGGCATTAGGGGTGCCAAATTATTCACTGTAGCTCTTGGGACTGTGCATGCCAGGAGTAAAGATGCAAACACCTACACAACTAGCAAGAGAGGGGTTAAAAACATGTTGCTTGCTCCAAGCAAGCAAGCAGTGGCCTTTCAGAGAATAGAGGCTGGATTCTTTCCTTCCTCATTCTTCTCGGTTGGCATCCAGCGGCTGCTGCTTAACTGATGTGACCGAGCAAAACGTTGAGCAATTCAACCTAGCAAACAGAAAACACCGTTGCTAAGAGAGTATCAGTTTGTACATAACATAAAGCAGGAAAAGTGGAACCGTTTTAACATTTGTAAAATATATCATTTTAACACCTTTCGACATATGTTTTTTAACCCCACCACATCCTTTTGGCTGGTCCTGGCTCTTTCGTTCAGATGCTTTGTTCTGTTCCACTGAACCTAGCCAAATGCTGCCAGGCAAGTAGCCCAGAGTTCTCGTTTTTATTTCCAAATGCCAGCCCTGGTGCACCTTGCAACCCCTTTCCTCCAAGACCAAAATAATTGTTCTGCAAGTTGTAACCTGATCTCAATTTTAAGTCTGGCCTGCTGGATTGAGGATGCAATCCTATGCACACTTACATAGGAGTAAGTCCCACTGAAACAGGTGAGACATACTTCTAAGTAAGCATGAGTAAAATCTGGCGTTTGGGCCTATTGGGAATATGAGAGCATTGCTTTTTTCCAGCAGTATAGTGAGAGGGGGTGCAAGTGGCCCCTTCCCCTCTCCTTCACAGCGGTTTTGGGTGGTGGTTGCATGCCTCCATTTTGTTCCCCCTACCCAGAATATCTTCAAGGATGAGAGAGGGACCACTTGCTTGCCATGGTGATGAATGCTGCAAAACCCCCCTAGAAGGAAGGTCACCAGCATCCATGTTTGGTAACCAATTCCGTTTGTTTGCATGATTGCTTGATTATTAATTGCTTAACCCACCTTTCTTTCCTAAAAGGAAGTCATATTAATATCCACCATTAGCCTTAACTGTTTTTCTTAGCTGCCATGGGATGGGATGGGATGGTAGCCTAGATCAGACCCTTGACAACTGCCATTTGTTACTGGAGGAATGCTCCAACTGATGTTGTTCCCTCCCGAATCCCGATGTGGTATCCCAAGGCTCCTCAGGGGTCACAGAGGAGGCCCTTATATCAGCCTCATTTCAGTTCCATAGATCCAGCCCAGGGTTTGTTCTGTGGCGGCACCAGAACAATGTAGAGAGTTCCTCCAACCTCTCTCTTTCTTTGTTTTTTAAAGACATCTAATGCTTTTTATGTCAATAATTATAAACAGTTTTATGAATTTCTTGGTCTGCTATCTTTAAACTGATAAGTTCACAAATATTTTTATAATTGTATTTGTCTTTTTTGTTATTTTTATTTCCTTTTTTATTTTGTAAAGTGCTTACAGTGCAGGCACCTTCCATTTTACTTGGAAGAAAATGTACTCCATGAGGCTTACTATAAGGTAGGTTTGCCTTGGATTGCAGCTTTAGAAATACTTGACAGAAAAGCTGAATGATTGGTTATCATCATTCATGATTATCATCCTTGTTACTATCATACCATATGTGACACAGTGAATGGTCAGGCTGTTAACCTACCAGGTTAACAGGTGGTAACAACTGGATTCCCACTGGTAGCTCCAGTTTTTTTTATAGTGGCTAGTTCAAGATCTCAATTCTTCTTTGAATTATCCTCTTGCTGCTTATGGCCTGTTTTCTAGTTCTCATCTTTTCTAACCTTCAGCTGCCTGGAAAATGTTAAGGGCCAAAACACTCTTAGTAACTTCTATTCTTACTGTTATCTTGCTCAGTTGCAAATGAGAGTTGCAAACCCTGATACCACTTTATCAAACCCCACTGAGGAACAAGAGGGAAAGAGCTATTAAGAGTAAAATTGGGGAACTGGCTTTCATCGGAGAGATAGCAAGTAGCTGCTACATTGTTCAGACAGGAATTTTTCCCCATTTGGAGGTGGAAATGAACATGTATTAATTGGAAATGCCTGCGCTCTCTGTTGTTGGAAATAAATGATAGTCATGCAGGAACAATGTTCAGGAACACTGAAATAAATGATAGTCAATAAATAAATGATAGTTACAATGTTCAGTAACTTCAGATTGTTCAAAATATTAGTATTAACAGTGGGTTTTGCTGAACAGTGCAAGAGATTCTGATTGCTTGTTCCATCTTCAGTGGCTGCCTTTAAGTTTCTGGGCCCATAGATTACCTTTAATAACCCATTTGCTTTCCTTTTATTTGAGAAACTAATCAGAAAGTATACATCTGCCTTTTTGAGTGTAAAAATGCAGTGCACCTACCATTTAATCCAAGGTAGAAAAGTGTATCAAAGGTTTAAGTACTGCTTTGAGTATTAACCTTACAATCCAGAGTAACTATGGGAGCACACAAGAGACATTACGTGCACCCGTAGGTACTGCACCACCTAGTGAAAACCTATGGGAAATTCATATTGAAATCTAGAATAAATTCTGGATTTATAAATTCTGGAACAGCAAGGACTCCCCGTAGTTACTCTGGATTGCACCCTAAGTGTCTAAATGGCACTCCAGGTAATCGTTGTTATCAGTGCCACCTAGTCAGCAGCTGCCTGGAATTAAAAAATTGACTCATTTTCCTGACTGCTTGGTAGCCACAGCTTGGCATCAGGGTGACCATATGACTGGACATTTCTGGATTTGTCCTCTTTTTCAGCCTCCTGTCCAGGTGTCCTCCAAAAGGGCTTCTTTGCCCTTCATTTTGGAACTTTGCAACAGTGTGCAGTACCCCATCATGTCATATATCATTGGATTCATATTGAAAAGCAGAATCCAATGCAAAAATCAGTTTTGATATATCTCCTTCCTATCAAACGTTACGGCCAAAAAACTAAAAATCAAAAATATGCATTGAGCTCTCTGGGAAAGTGAAAATGCTCAATATCGTGGCTTTACTCACGAGTAGGCAAACATGCCATTGTCCGCTGGAAAGGCCAGGATGAGAGGAATCCAAGACTTTATCCTCTTTTTGAGGTTTGGGCAACTGGTCACCCTGCCCGGCATACTCCTTGCTTTGCAAAGTTTAGAAAAGCAAGCATGAAAAGTCACTATGATCTTGTAAAATAGAACATTCTGTTTCTTCTCCCTCAGTTTCTCTCTCTAGAGAAACAAACACCTTCTAATTGTATTATTACTGATTATAGTAAACCAGTGGAGATTAGCAGGGAAAGTCTAGATCTTTATAATCACATTAATTCTTAAACTTTGTGGGCTACTGAGCCATGAATAATAATAACTTCAGAAGCATAAACTCATGTGAAGATTTAATACAGGTGAGCACCTGTAACTGGTACATATTCAAATGCTTCTGCTTTGGAGCCTGTGGCTCATCAATGTAAGCTCAGAGAGAGATGGTTTTTAGACCAGTATTTTAAAGAGACAGACAGACTGACTTAAAGGCACCTGCATGCCATGTGCAGTTTGCAATCCCAGTGAGAAATATGTTTTGAGCACTGAGTTGAGGGTGTCATAATAATCTCTGTTTTGAATTACCGTACACGTTTTGGAAAAGTCAAATAAAGCACATTTTAATAAAATCTCTCTTCATTATTGCAAGTAAATTAAAGCTGCAATCCTAAAGACACTTTCCTGGGAGTATGACCTATTGAACTCAATGGAGCTTCCATTTGAGTAGACAAGGTTAGGATTGCATTGTATGTTAATTATAATAGTACATATTGAGTGCAGAAATTCTATAAGAATAAATTCATTGCAACATAGGGAAGATTGATTTTTTAAGGTCTTTCTTTTGAGACTTATCTGGAGCTTCTTCCCAGATCACTTGCATTCTTACTCTTCTCACGTCCTTCAAACAGTGGTGTGGCTAAAGGAGGTACAAAGTACTAAGTTTTGCAGGGAGACTCACTGTGTCATTCAAGAAGCCCCTTACCTTGGCTCGGCCCATGGCTCCCATTCTGGGCAATGAGAGCAAAATCGAGCTCTTGCAAAAATCTTTTTACCACTGGGAAAAGGATGTGTCCCCCCCCCCCCCCCATTGGTGTTTTTCTCGCTATGTGTATGATGGGAGTAGTCTAATCTGTTGTGGCTCTGAACCAGGCACAGCACATTCTGGAAAGATAACAGCAACTAAGCATCCTATCTCAGCAAGCAGCCAATTTTCCAAGAATGATCTCCCAATACATATGATCTCTCCACGGTGACATGAGAGCCCTTGAAGCATCTGCTGATTTTATTTTTCAGACCATTTCAGCATCATGTTTTTCAAGGTAGGGAGGGGGAAAGCATTGAATCATCTAACACTAGGCTGTTAGAATTGCATAGTGCACAAAGGTTGCAAACCTATACACAATTTCCCAAGAGCAAATCTCATCAAATACAATGGGACTTAGTTCTGAGTAAACAGTGTGTGGAAAAATTACAGAGTGCCTTTCATATAAGAGATGGTATTGAACAGATACTCTACTGCATGGTCAATATGTGTGTGGACCTCTCAAACCCAATCGAATTATACATGAGAACTTATGAATGAGATTTTTTATTCCTACCCTTCTGTATTTTGTCCATGGGCCTTATGTTTTGATACCCCTGGAATAGGAAGACTGGTGTGAAATGTTGTGCTGTGGCATCAGTGTGTATGTGTGTGCATTTACAAATGTGCATTTTCGTGCTATAGTATCAGTTTGTGCTACATGTAACAATCCCTCACTTTCGAGTTTATAGAAATATTTTAAGGCTGTTTTTCTGTAAACTTGGGGTTGTTCAGAAGCTTATCCCTGAATGAGAAGGTAGGAAAAGGTGGACATTGAAAAATGGTCTATCTACCAACACTAGCAATGATGGCTGACAACAGCTTGACATCCCATCAGGCAGCTGCTGGGAGCCCAGGATGGACCATCATGGCTCACTACTGACCCCAGACACCAATTCTGGGCTGATGGCTTTCATGTGATGGTGGTAAAAGAACTTGAGGGCCAACTTTATTCATAGAGAAAATGTAGAGGTTTGGTGAAGCCTTCCCCGAAATTGGGAGCTAGCTTTGTTGCTGATCTTCTCATACAATCAGACCACATTAAGGTCAAACAGGCCTGGCAAGTGTTTTGGACAGAGTAAATGCCTAAAATATTCCCCAGAATTCACACCAGAGAAGCAAATATGGAAAAGATTCCTTGCAGGACACTGGTGTAGCTAGTAGTGGTATAGCTAGAAGAGGATGGATCACTCAGTCTTGGATGGAGCCTCATGCCTTCGAAGCCATTACAAGCTGAGTGACCATATCTCACAACCAAATAAGGAGGACAAGGGCCCTCCAAAATATAGGACGCCCAAGAAAAATGTAGGATGAGAATACAAAAGCTAAAAACACTCCTATATAGTGTTTTAATTAAACTCTGTATTGCTTATTACTAAATTTAAAACTATTTAACTATAAAACTATTTATTTATTTATTTATTTAATCAATTTATATCCCACCTTTCCTCCCCCGCAAGGGGGAACCCAAGGCGGCTGACATCAGGGAATAAAACATCATTAAAATAGCACATAAATAAAGATTAAAACACCATTAAAATATAATTAAAATACAATTAAATTGAATAAAAAACATGCAGATTAAAAATATTTGTTAAAAACAGTAAAAAACAATAAAAACAACTGTCCCCCCACCTCTGCCCCTATATAAAATATAGTTTTATTTAACTATAAAACTCTTTAACTAAATTTAAAACTATCAAACTATAATATGTAATTCATTACATATGTAGTTTATGTATTTATGAATTACAAGAAGGCTACTTGACAACTGCCCACAAGGAAATGGAGGAGAAGGGAGATTTTTTTCCAAGACAGAAGGCTAAAATCCAGGATATGTCCTGGAGAAAGGAAAATCTTGTCACCCTGATTACAGGAGAGGGGAGCAAAAGGAGCCATATAAAGGGGTGAGGATCCCTTCAAGACGGAGTGCTCTGTCCCCCTCCAGTTACACCACTACCCTGAAGATAGACAGGTTTGAAATCTGCTGTTTCCGATCTCATTTGGACACACAGGCCTCAAATGACCGTGTTGTAAAGAACATATACCCTCCGCCACCATCCCTGCCCCCAATACAAATAAATGCTGAGCAGGAAACATTTCACTCTACAAGTGTCTGAACCAGATAAACCGCGTGGAGTGCAGAGTCTGCTATCCTCCTCGGCCTTGCCAAGCAGCTTATCAGCAATGGCAAATGCTTTAATGACTCATTCAGTGGCGGCAATGTGTAGCTGGATAACCTGTCTGGCCCCAGCTGAGCACATTAGAAAGTGTGCATTTAACAGTTGTGTTCCATGAAGAGTCAGTCTTCCCCTGGGATTTATTAATTAACACTGGCACAAAACCTGGAGGTAGCAAGGGAGAATCACCGTTAGTTTGTTTTCTTTTTCTTTATCCTGGATATTCTATATCTGATACTTGATTTGGAGTAGCTTTCCTACAAGGAGTAAGGGAGGAGAATAATTTAAAAAAAGATGCAAGGATGCAGTTGTGAACAAGTTTCAAAGTTGGCCCATTCATGACAGCAAACTGAGGGCACAATCCTAACCAATTTAGGCCAGCACATCTTACCTGCTCCCCGTTCCCAAGGTGGTGTGGGGAAGTAAAACGCATGTCCGTGCACTGGCATAACCTCCCCAGGAGTGGTGCAGAAGTGTCCTATGGCACTTTTGTGACATCCCCAGGCCAGGATGGGATGTGCTGGGGCTTATGCTGGCCTATGTGGAGGTTAGGATTGCAGCCTGCGGCACTGTACTGGATGGGGGCCCTGCCTGCATATGACAGGGTGACCCTATGCCCTTTTTCCAGGACATATCTTCTTTTTTAGCCTGGTGTCCTGGGAAAGAATTTCAGTGTTCTTTTCTCTGTGAGCATGCAGTACATAGCCTTCTTGTAATTAATAAATTATATGTAATAAATGATATTTAACAGTATTAAATTTCATTATAAGTAATATAGTATTTACATTAACAACATGAAAACAATATCCATGAGTATTTTTAACTTTTGTTTTGTCGTGTCCTACATTTTCCTTGGGTGTCCTACATTTTGAAGGGCTGGACCTCTTTTGCGGTTATGACATGTGGCCAACTTGGCATTTGTCCTTTCCCCTTCACTACAGCCACCCTCTTCCTAGACTGAAAAAAAGAAGGGGAGGTAGTGTGGAAAGGAGTTGTGGAGAACATGAGGGCCACCCTACAGCATTTCCTATGCTCTTGCGCACCATGCTCTTCCTCCATTCTTCCTCCTCTCCATTTCTGTCTTCTTTTATGACATTGACAGGCTGCCTCAGGAATAAAATTACGAGTATTCTGGAGAAAACAGAGAAAAACTTGGACTCTACACAATTAGCACCACTTGTACTCTACACAATTAGCAGATTTGCAGGAAGTTAAGGACAGCCAGGCTGTGTGGGTCAGTGGTTAAAGACATCTGCTTGTCAACCTGAAAGTTGGAAGGTCAGGGATTTGAGACCCGAGTACCACATAACAGTGAGCTCCCATGACTTGCCCAGCTCCTGCCAACCTAGCAGATCAAAAGCATGTGAATGCAAATAAATAGGTTCCACTTTGGTTGGAAGATCCCACTGTTCCTTTGGTGTTTAGTCATGAAGGCCACATAACCATAGAGGCATCTTCGACAGCAATGGCTCTTCAGCCTTGTAACAGGGATGAGCACCTCTCTCTAATGTCAATCACAACATGCAGGGGACACCTTTGCCTTTATCTAACTATCCCTACAATCCAGAGTAACTACGAGAGCATGTAAGAGACATTTATGTCGACGTAGTTACAGCACCACCTAGTGAAAACCTATGGAAAATTCAAATTGCAATCCAGAGTAAATTGTTCTTACACCGGAGCAAGGACTCCCCATAGTTACTCTGGATTGCGCCCTATGTATGATTCAGTTATTCAGTTATTCAGAATAAGAGCTACCCCATGTAGGGTGCAATCCAATTAAGGCAGTGGCACTTGCGTATTTCCACTCAGGACCCCCTTTAAAACTTAAAAATCTGACTGGGACTCTGTCAAACTTATCTGAACGTAACATGTATTATGAGCTCCTGTGTCAGAGCCTCTGTGTCCACCTTGGAAGTAAGCCCCATTGTGTTCAATGAGACTTACTCTCAGGAAAGCCCAGATTCCAAAATGGCAGATCCCACCCTTTTGTGACCCACATGACTTGAAGTTACAGCCCCCAAGAGGGTCCTGATGCCCACTTGGAGCACCACTAAATTAAGGAGATGGACAATGCAAGTACTTTGTGACTTACCATCAAGGTGTACTACCCAAAATTGGAAACAGAAACACTGACAGCCACAGTTTTGACATAAAAGTGTGACTTGTGTCAGTATTTCCAAATGTAAAGAACAAAACATAGGGCTATAAATCCAGAAAATCCCCCTTACACTTTTCATCTCTGGTGGTGCAAGTGGTTAAGACACTGTGCCTGTTAACCAGTAGGCCAGGGTTTGACACCTGGGTTCCCACAAAACGAGGATTTCCTGCTACAGGCAGGGGGGTGGACTAGATGATCCACTAGGTCCCTTCCAATGCTAGGATTCTATGATCTCAGCTCTCCCCAGAAAAAATGGCATTCAAAATGAAAGTGAATGCTTGAAACAGGTTGGTTTCATTATACAAGTAAGAGAAGCCATTTAAAACACCCTGAAGTCTTCAGTACGGAAATGCAGCCTCTCTAAAGAAAGTGATATAGGCTGCAATCCTAAGAGCACTTTCCTGGGAGTATGCCCCATTGAACTCAATCGAACTTACTTTTGAGTAGATATGATTGCCCTGAATATCACACAAGCAGTGCCCAGAGAAAACTGGCACAGTCCCAGCATGCAGTAAATGTCGATTTCATATGCCACCCACACACCTTGCAAGATACTTTTTAACTAGAAGTTTCTAGGATTGAACATGTGACTTTCAAAAACCTCTGTCATTTAACCAAGACAAAGCATACTGTCTTAATGTCTTAATGTATAAACTCTCTTACCAGTCTTAGTGTATAAACTCTTCCTGCCAGATCTGACCAAAGGCTCATCTAACTCATATCCTGCTTCTTTTATACATTTAAGCTATGCACAAATATGTATTGCAATCTTTTGCAGTTTGTGGCTTGTTGGCCCTACTGATGAACTGGTTTTCTGATCCTTGTTTGTGGAGAACACTCTGACCAACTAGGCCCTGATCCATGGAAACCTATAAATGAATGAGGGAACGATCCGAACCAACTTTCTACCACCAAAGTAAGGAAAAGCAGCTCTGAGATAAGGGAACAAAAGATTCCCTTCCATTTAGGAGGCATCCATGACTGCCACCCAATTGTAGGAATGAGCACATGCCCCATTGGAACAGTTATGTCACTAAGGGAATGTTGGTTAGGATATGGGCCCAAATCTAATTATCTAATTAACCTATCTTAATTAATTAACATATCCTAATTAATTAATTAGGATATGTGCCCGAATCTAATTCTTGGTTGCATTATTATTGTGAAATCCTAACTTGCCTGGGAAATCGCAGGATGGCCTGCCTGTGCTGTATCCGGTGCAAATATTGGGACTGCTGTTGCATTACCACCAGAAAGGGGAAGCTTGCCCCTTTTCCTGAATTGGGCTATAGCTGTTCAATAAATCTCTTCAGACTTAGGCCACCCCAAGAGGTGAGATTTGTTACTATTAAACTTTTGGTACTTTTGCCCTCTCTCACATCCTCCCTGTCCTCCCCAGACACTGCACCAGAGAGAAAAGCCAGCACAGGTCTCCCCTTCACCATCCCCATGGAACTGCAGAGCGGCTAGGTTGGCACACCTCCATGCACCAACCTTGTGCAAAATAATTACTATTAACTGCACTTGCAAAGAAAAGTTTTTGCCTGGTACACACTGTGTTCTAAAAAAGAGAGTATCTGGATAGTGGGAGAGAGGCTGATTATTCAATTGAAGCTCTTGCTATAGCAGGCACTGTTACAAGTAGTACATGAAGTTTGCCAACTTTGGGCAGCATTGAAGTTACTGAGCAAACAGCTCCTCTTCCTTGCTAAGAAGCAACCTCAGACATTTGCTCCAGCTTCCAAGGGTGCCTTTTTAATGTCTGGTAAGTATTTTTGCTGCCACATTCATCCCATACCAATGCAATCTTACAGCTTATCATGAACGATCAATCTCTTGACAAGTCCATCCTTCATCAGGTCACAAACAAGGCACATAGAAAAAGGTTTTCCTTGTCTGCTCAGCAGCAGTGAGAACTCCCTTCTGCAGAAGTCGTTCAGCTAAGCAATGGAAAATGGTTTTCAAAAGTAAAATGTGGTTTGTTATTTAACTGATTTTATTGAATACATTAGTATTTTATACTTAGGGCTAGCTTGCAATTGAACTTTTTTCCCCCTTTCTCAAAACATTTTGTGGCAAGAACAAATTCCACAAACTAACACTACTTTGTGTGAATGAATGGTTGGGACAGTGGTTCCCAAACTGTGAGTGATGACTCCTTGGGGAGCTGCAGAAACCAACCAGGGTTGTTGAGGAATCCTCATTTATTTTAAAAAACAACAACATTGTCCTATTCAATGAATAAATTACAGTCCTAATGGGGAACTATTTTTAACCAAATGGCCCAATAGTTCTGGAGAGCTGCCAATTAAAAAGAAATTGGGAATCACTAGTTTGGGCTTTGTTTTATGTCCATCCTGAATCTGAAATTGGATGACCGGGCTAATAAAATCCTAGAATTAATTTCTCCATAACTAGCTGAGAGTTTTATGAACCTTTAAATGTCCAAACAGTCAATGCCTGGGTACAGGCTGGACTTCACAATTGAACAGACCCTGCTTGAGTTTTGG
Source organism: Cryptoblepharus egeriae (assembly GCA_030015325.1). NCBI lineage: Eukaryota > Metazoa > Chordata > Lepidosauria > Squamata > Scincidae > Cryptoblepharus > Cryptoblepharus egeriae. Next base: position 178,418,579 of record JAREYC010000003.1, on the reverse strand, counting down.
GGTGTCTCTCTGTTCTTGAAGTAGAACTCCTCCCTTACAAGGAAAGGCTACAACATTTGGGTATATCTTCAGCCTAGAAAGGCATCTGAGGGGAGACATGATACAAATGTAGAAAATTATGCATTATGTGTAAATTTGGATATAAAGTTTTTTCTCTTGCATAACACCAGAACCAGGGGATGTTCACTAAAATTGATTTGCAGAACCATCAAAACAATAAAATATTTCTTTAACCAGCACATAATTAATCTGGAGAACACATTGAAACAATATGTTGAAACAGTAAGGCAGGTAAGGCAAAGGTCCCTGGCAGGTTGCTGTTGCCAGCTGTGACTGGTTGCAGGTTGCCCTGTTGCCTATACAGGCACCAGCCACAGTTGTTGGGTGCAGCGCTCATGCCCAAGTCAAGCTGTGAACCAGCACTGTCCAAAGACGCCTCTGTGGTCACGTGGCCACCATAATAGCACGTGACACTCAGTGGTGGGCTCCAGCAGGTTCGCACCTACTCTATAGAACCGGTTGTTACTGAGTGATAGGACATATAAAGTTTAAAAAATAGCCATTTAAAAGTGGCTGCCAGATGGGCAGAGAACCGGTTGTTAATTTCTTTGAATCCCATCACTGGTAACACTGTTTACTTTCCCACTGAGGTGGTACCTATTTATCTACTTGCATTTACAAGCTTTCAGACTACTACATTGGCAGGAGTTAAGCTAAGGACAGGATCTCACTCCATCTTGCAGCACTTGGGTCTCAAACTCCGGCCTGCCAGAAGAAAGGAACAGTACCTAGCACAGATGCCCTTAAAAGGGAATTAGACAAATTTTGGAGGAAAAGTCAGTCACAGGTGGCAAGTCATGAAATCCAGTGCTTTTTTTATAGAAATAAAGGTGGGTACTCACCATGAAGATGTTATAAATGTGGGGCTACTTGCCATGAAGAAGTTATTTATAATCATAGAGATGTCTGTTGGGGGCGGACACAGGGGTGCCAGTACTAACAACGACCCCTGATGCTATCTATGTAACCTCCATATTTTAGAGATAGCCTGTCTGAATGCTGGGTGCAAGAGCCATATAAAGATGAAAGAAAAAAGAGGGATGGAGGGAGAAGAAAAAAATAAGAGAACCTCTATTTAGACCAGCCTAAGCCTTAGCATAAGTCTTGTGCTGACCTGGTGGTATCACAAAAGTGCCCACTCTTAGGAGGGTTTGGTTAATACACAGGCAGAACCTCCCCACACCACCACAAGAAGATAGGCCAGGTGAGTTGGCTGGCCTAAATTTCTTAGGATTGCATCGTTAGTCTCTGCCTACTATGAAAATATAAATGGCTTTTCACTCGGGTTCACACGCAGACGTCGCCCCTAATCATTTGCTAGTTTGTGATCTGTGGATTTGACTTGATGGAGATTGCAAGCCTGTACTGGAGGGCCTCAGAGGCTCTTGGTTGTGACCAAAGGTCTAGCAGAAAACTAGAAGTGCCTTTGAGAAGACACTTCTCCCTTCGCAGGGAGGTAGCACGTAACCTTCCAGCACCTCAGAATATCTCCAGATGTGATCAGAAGGCACTTCTTTTAAGCACATTCAGTCTTGACCACACATTTCATTATTTGCACATTTCAGTATGTGGGGGGTGAAATAGGCACAGGGTCTATAGATATTGAAGACGGACTGTACTCAATCCAAGTTATGGTTGGTTGAATCAGTGCTTTGGACAGGTGCAATGGCATTGGTTAAGCAAGTTTCATACTATGTATGTTCTGGCTTCCACAAAGAATCAGTTACATATACAGGGGATTTGGGGTAACAGCCCGTTCCACACCTTCGATCCCATTCCAGTGTGTCCAGGAAACTGAACAAAGAATGAAGCTAAGCAAGTTTGATTTGCAGAGTTTGAATTGTTAGACGAGAAGCAGTTTCAGCTCTTACACAAGCAGTGTCCGCAAGTGCATTCCTTTCTGCTACAGTGATTCAGCTGGTTTAGATGCCATTCCTTTTATCGGCGGGGCTGGGGTTCAAGATCTGGGTGCTGCAAGAAGGAGTGCGCTCCCAACCTACCTAGGTCCTTAGTCCAGCTCCTGCCAACCTAGCAGTTTGAAAGCATGCAAATGCAAGTAGATAAATAGGTACCACCTCAGTGGGAAGGTAAATGGCATTCTATACCATCATGCCAGCCATGTGACCAAGAAGAAGGTATATTTGTATGATGCTGGCTCTCAGCTTCTAATTGGGGATGAGCGCTGCACCCAACAGCTGTGGTTGGTTACTGTATGTCACGGCTGGCAGGGCAACCTCGCAGGGACCTTTTACCTTCCTTTTTTCTTATTTAGGATTGCCCTTCCCTCAAGACTTAGCTTATTCTCTGCATATACCCTGACCGCATAATGAATTGCATCTTGCTAGTATCTTAACAGCCACATTAAATTAACTAGCCCACTTGGGCCATTCCAGTAACATCCTTAAGATGCTTCTTTCCCAAATTACAATGGGTAAAAGGCATGACACGGTGTTGTTTTAAAAATCAAAATAGTTTATTGCTCTTCTTTGTAAAAATGCACATAACTTTCACGGTCTTTATCAGCTGTTATACCACTAGGTATAAAAATGTCACAATTTAAATCCTTTTGTTCAAGTGTGTATATAACACCATTTTTAAAACTCTGATCTGTTCCCAACATTCCCCTAAGCATTGCTGGCTGATAAGCCAAACCCTGCTTAGCTTTTTATATAAATACTGTAAAATTTTTGCTAGACTTTGCAGCATTGTAACAAAGAGATCTATCAAAGTAGACAATATGTTCAGTATCTTTTGTTTGTTTTTGCATTTAAAAAATATACCTAAAACTTTGAGATAATTTTAAACAATTACAATAAGAAATATTACAGTGCGTTGACTAAAGGAATATTCTGCCGTCCTTAAAGCCAATATTCCCTTTTTGCATGTTGAAAGTGATTTAGCAGTTACTTAAGAACTTTTTTCACCTACATACAATAATTTAGTTGAGAATTAAACAAGGAAGATCTTACTATTCTTCCATCTGCAATTCACAGCTCTTGTGAATAAAAAGATCATAATAAATATTAAAATAGGTTCTTTTTATGTAAGGCATCTCCGAGTATTACAAAGTTTTTAATACAACCAAAAAAAGTTTGCATTTTTTAAATTTCTATATTCTCCAAGTACCTTGTGTGCGGAGGGTAAATAACCAGACTGTAGAGTTTGACGGGGTAATAAGCAGTGCAAAGAGAAGAGCCTTCAGTGGGAGGTGAAAAACTGATAGGTGATGGAAGTAAAGTGTGCAAGTTCCTGCAGTTTTCACTTTACCTCGTTTTCAGTCCTTGCAGCAATATTTATCTTGATAATTAAAAAACTTACCAAAGTCCATTGTTACAAGTGGAAGTCTTTGTGTAAAGACTTGAAGTTGGTCTGTAACACTATAAATAACTTAGGTATTGATATGCATTCTTCCTAAAAAGGTTGATTTTTTAAAAAGCTTTTAAGTTTTATTAAAAAACAACATGTGTTCCACTTTGTAATTTCACAGATACCCCCTACCCCACATCTTCCCATTCCATTGTGGGGGTAAAAAAAGAACAGTCTTCCCAGAAGGATGATCCAAAGTCAGGTTTCTATTGCATTCGGTCAGGTTGCAACTGGGTGGGCTGGTACTGCACAAAAGCTGTGGGGGGTACTATGGGCAGATTGGCAGCGGAGAGAGGAGGCTGGACAGCGCTTGTGTAGCCATAGCCCATGAAGCCAGCAGCAGGGGAGGCGGCGTATGGATACTGGTCGTAGGCAGCAGCGGTGAACTGTGTGTAGGCCTGGTTTGCAGGTGTGTAGTCTATATAAGGAGAAGTGATGGACTGTAACGGGGTTGGGATGACCACGCTGGGCTGAACAATTGCTTGAGGGTACAGAAAGTGATGTGTGAGCCTGCAGGATTGAAAAAGAGATATCACTATCAGGTTATTTTTCCACAAACAGAAAACCAACAATAATTGAGCCAGTGGGTTATTACGCCATTTTTGAGTTACAAGAACCAGATTTGTTATGAGGAATCTGCATATGGGGACAGCCAACCAGTGAATATAGTCATAGAGTTATAACCATGGAATGATTAGGCTCAGTTTTTAGGTTATGAATATAAGAATTCATTTAGACTAGCCTTCAGTTTCCAACAAGGTTCTTCAGGTTCCTAACAAAGAACGATAGACGGCAATAGCCATCCTCTAATTGTCTCCAGCCGCTGGCACTTAGAGCCTCTGGTCATTAATGTGATGTCAAAACATGGATGCTTCATTCATCTATTGTGGCCAAAAGTTTTAGGGGCTCATTCATAGCCATACTTTCAAACAGTAGTAGTTTACACCTAATTGGCACTTCCACAATCTTCAACAAAAACCTATGTGGCAACTTCTGATTGCGTCATCTCCATAAGACAGGCATTATTGTCAAAGTGAAGTTGAGTCCACCTCAATGTGCCTTATTAAAGCTCTAACCAGGGCAGATTCCTGCTATGGGCCGACCAGCTTCTTCTGGCTGTAGTCAGAGGCCTTTCAAGCTTATTTAACATTCCAGCCTGTTGTCATTGACTCCATGTTTAAACCTGTATTGCCACAATAGTGAGGACTTTTTCCCTTCCCTGGCAATAACTGCAGGGTGTTTGTTGTAAAACATAAAGCACTTATTCTGTTTACTCTTCCCTCCCCTCTCCCTATTCATATTTCCTAAAGTTACCATGTAAACACCCTCCCCATCTCTCTAACAGGCTGCAACTTGTACTAGTTTCAGTTGAAAATGAATTTTTCAAGGCTGGACAAAAGATCAACCCAGACTGCAATCCTAAGCATACTTTCCCACTCAACACAATGGAACTGACTTCTGAGTAGACACAGGGTTGTGCGATAAACAGAATGCAACTCTCTCAAACTTTTCAGTGAAGCTGTTACAAGTTGTTCTGGAGCACCATCAAATGTTGATGCTTTGGCGTCTATCCCCATTTTGATAACTGGGTGGTCACTGGAAAATCAACCTGCAGTGACTTCATTATAGAGACAACATATTAATTTGTCAGATTTACTGGTTTTGTCTAGTCCCTCCCCATAAAACAGGTCAGCAGAAATGGTAAATCTGTTTTAAGTTGGTCTATTTTTTTACTAGAACATTTGGTTCCCTCACTACGAAACGGTATGAATACAATAAATATTGAGATGGGTTTAGTAGCATCTTAAAAGTATTTTTCCTTCTCTGTTATACAGAAGGGAAGACTTCTTTCAAATGTGGTACCTACTGCTACATTCTCAGAAGCATGTTATTTTTATTCAGAACTGCTGTATTAGATTTAAACCATTCAGATTTAAACCATTTCTAAACGCCTCACATGATTAATCAACTCTGATTTCTTTAAATGGGTGACATTTTCTGCATTCCTTCTCCAGGGCATACCATGCTTCATTAGCTATATTTTTCCAACACATATGGTTTATATTGCATTCACTTTTAAAAGTCACTATTTGGAATAACAGCACAATGCTAATTGTGTCTACTCAGACCCACTGTGTTGACCAAGCCTTGCTCCGAGGAAAGTATTATAGCAGTGGTTCCCAAACTGGTGGTTTGTGACCCACAAGGAAGGGAAACAGGCCTATGTCACTATATCTATGGTAAGGAGAAGCCACAACAGGATCCCCAGGATATAGCTGACGCTGGGGTCAGGGGGTTTTCACTGGAGGCCCTGGAGGGAACCCAAAGTACCAGTTTTTCCTATTTTTCAGACTTGGGTAGCCTATTGGAGGACTCCCTATATCCCCCATGACTCCAGAGGTAAGTGGAAATATCCTGCAATCGCCAACAGCAGTGCACTTGTGAGATCCCCAGCAAATACTGACACAGTTTCCTCCTCCTAAGGAGGACTTTGGGAATCACTGCGTTATAGGATTCTGCAGCTTTAGGCAACTGCTCTTTAGGCAAATCACTGCAGCTTTACACAACTTCTTTCCTGGTAGTAAGCCCCCTACACAAAACAGGAGTTACTTCAAGGTAGAATGTTTGGGACGGCACTACAAGTGCTGTTAAGGCAGAATTTAATTTTAGCTAAAATATCTCCGACAGACATTAATAAGTTCTAAAACCAAGACAACCACTTCCTCTTGCTAGTGTTTCCAGTGTGTGTTCTGAATATTCAAAACATGATGATGGTGGTGTACATTGGTGGAAGCAAAGGAAGCCTTCCATTTTCCAGTTAAGAAACTAATTTGACTATATGGCATTTGTTTCCAATGCAAAGGGAGTCAATGGCATCCTGGGCAGACATATGGTGTTCCTTACTTAGGTATTCATTTAGAGAAAGATCCTGCAAATCTCTTCAGAATCCTAAGTCTTAACTTGCAAACATGATTTAAATAGTCTTTACAGATGGAAAATAAAATCATTAATGTTTTTCAGGTCTTCTAATTCCAGCCTATAACCAAGCTCACTGGCAGCATTGTTATGATGCTGGGGGTAACGCTTTAATCCTATTACCAAGATTGTCTGCTTTTCCTTCCCCACCCAATTCACCAGGCACACTCTCTGGCACCAGACAAGAGAAGTAGGTAAGGGTGAAGAAGCACACAATCTTGAACGTACTCCATGAGGTGGAGTTATGGATTGGGAGTGATATCTGCACCAAGCCTATATTTCATTAAGAATCTATGCTAAGGGTACCAATATACTCAGGGCTCCGAATAACATTCAGAGTAATGTTCTGAGGCTTTGTTGTCCAAACCTTGGCCTGGGGGCCAGAAGTGGCCTGTGGTGAGCTTCAATGTGGCCCACAGCAAGACTCCTTCACTTGGCCCTCAAGAAGCCTTGTAATCCTTTGGATATGTGTCTAATACACTCTTAAATGTATGTAAATTTATTCAAATTTGAAGTATAAATCATTTTCCTGTCTCCTAACACAGTGTCAGAGATGATATGGCCTCCTGCCAAAATGTATGGACACCCGTGCTTTGGAAGGCCTTAAAATGTCACTTCTGGTTTTCAGAAAAAGGTTTTTGGACTTCCATAGTGACCTTTTAAAGCCTAAGGCTGCAATCCTAAAGACACTTTCCTGGGAGGAAGTCCCATTGAACACAATGGGGCTTACCTTTGAGTAGACATGGTTAGGATTGTACTATTATAAGACCTGAACTCCAGACTTCAAACTAAGCAGGCGCCATGAATCCAATGCGGTCTCTGCATTTAGTTTGACACTGATGCAAGTTTCACACTGTGGTCTATGCAGTACTCCTATGGTACAAAGAAGAATATCACTGCATACCGTAAAGGTTTGAAGATGCTATTCTGAAATGGATACATATCTAGGTCTCATTTTCCTATAAGAAATATTAAACCCTTTGCTTAAAATAGTCCACCCTCCCTTCTACCAACCTCAGTGATTTGTTTTTTGTGATTAATTTTTGTATAAAGATAGTAAACTTTAAGGTGCAGACATTTGTTTCAATTTTAAAACAGATTACTAGGAACTTTGAAACCCAAAGAAAAAATAATCAAAATTGTATGGAAACAAGAAAAAGTTAAAGCAACTCAATTAGGATTGAACACACTCTCAAAATGCATACCGAACAGGTTAAATTTTGATTACTTTTAACTACAATCCTATACATACTTTTCTGATAAGTCCCACTGAATACAGCTGGACTTTCTTCCAAACAAACATGCATAGGATTGCACTGTTAATCTACTAAAGAAAGCACACACCAAATGATGTGATGAAGCTACCTCCTAGCTGAATTTTTATTCTTGACCGATGATTCCGTTTTGTTTAAGAGATGTACTTTTTCCTAAAGTTGAAAAGTTTATAAAATTCATTTGTCTTTTTTTTTTTTAAAAAGGGTGACAAGTATTTGTGCCGCCACCCTAGCTTTGAAATTAAAAACAGTTGTAAGATGTAACAACTGGAATATGTAAAGCAAAGAATTTTTTAATTTTTTCCCTCTCTTTAAAGATGATATTTTAATGTGTTTTTCTTGCTTTGCCAATCGGTTTAAATATAAGCGGATCCAAAACAAAGCCCAGAGAATAGGTCTGATTGCCAGAAGAGAACTTCATCTCAAACTGTGATTATAAACACATCACTCAAGTGATCTTCAAACTGTCATCGCACATCAAATTCACCTTGTGAATGGCAACACAAGCAGCTTCATAGCATTGCTGATTAATCACTGGTCGAGACCACAAACACTTAAAAAACACACCAAAGAACAGGGTCAAACCTAAAATTAGAACCACCGGTGCTTGTTGCAGGAATCAATGTCAGGTTTCACTGGGCACCTTTGGGCTACGATAGGCAAGATGGTTCGTGATCAGGATCATGCTGCTATCCTAACTATGCGGCACAACATCACAATCAAAAACAATGAGACACAAAGCAAAAAACATACAAGATTATATATAGACCTTCAGGACACAGAGACCGACACTGAAGTTTATTTAAAAGCAAACAGGATGTACCTGATCTTAATTTATAATCAGTTAATGTTACAGGAACAAACTTGTGCCTAACATGAACCAGTGCACAGTTGTGTATAATAAATGCAAAAAACACAGGTTGAAAACGTCGAAAGTAGATGATATTCTAGCATACTAACTCTGATCCAAAGTGATGTGTGCATCCCATGTTGCCAGCAAACAAAACAAAACTGTTGAGTGTCCCGACAATATTTTTGATCAGGTCCCCATACAGATACAGGCCTAAAATGACCAGATGACTTTACAAGAGTGCCCTGAGTGATTCCAGTGTGCTTATAAGGAACATGGCATCCTGAGAAGATGGGCTGTATACTATGGCAGCACCAGCAGGAGGAAATAGTATCAGGGTGGGGGGAAGGTGGGGTTGGGAGCAACCAAGGTGGGACCAGCAGAATTCTGTTCCACTGCATCCTGAACTCCATATTGGGCTGAAAGGCCCAACACAGGGTCCCTCAAGTCTGTGATGGCAAAATAGTTTGTGAAGACTTGAGAAGCCCGATTGTGGGGTTTTCTCTGGGGAAAGGAGACAAAAGTCCCAAGAAGACATCTGATGGTCTTGGTGGTGCCAATAAATGCAGCTGGAGCCTCTGGACCAGAGCCATGCTGTATATCTGTGAAGAACTTTATTAGTGGATTCCTTACATCTCTGTGAACCTCCCATGTACCCAAGGATTCCTTACTGGTGAAGCAGACAGCAATGGTAGGTTTTTATAACGTGGCATGATCATGCAGGATAATGCAGAGCAGAGATTTTCAACCTTTTTCATGTCATGGCACACATACAAAGTGCTAAAATTGTCAAGGCACACCATCAGTTGTTTGACCATTGACAAGGCACACCATGTTGCTGGTACGGAATCAATATTGCCCTGCTAAGTCCCACGGCACACTTGGAAACCATCTGCAGCACATGAGTGTGGCACGGCACAGTGGTTGAAAATTACTGATGTAGAGCTTCAAAGACAGAAGCAGTTATAAAAACCAGACCCAACCGGTGAAGCCGTTTCATTCATTCATCCAAAAAGACAGCAATTTGTCACAGTTCCTGTATCCTTCTGTATGCTCCAGTAACCAAAACTGAGTTAGTAAGAACCAGAAAGTTAGCACAACATTTCTCCCTCAGTCTAGCTCAGGGGTCTCAAAGGGCCACAACAAATATCAATATCAACAAATATCAGGCATCAGGCTGGAAAAAAAATTAAATACTGTATAAAATTTAAATAAACAGACAAGTATTCTAACTCAGATTAATGCTATTGACCGTTGCTATTAATTAGCTATTATTTTTTCATTTTCTTTGTAAACTGCTTTGTGAACTTTTTAGTTGAAAAACGGTATGTAAATACTGTAGATAGATAATGATTATATATTCTCAAATTTCCAGGATTTCTGCACTACCAACACAGAGCACAGGAATAAAGCACATTTCCCCACCCCATCATCACAGCTCCAGTTGTGTTTGGTCAACTTCAGAGGCTCTCAGGGGCCAGAGACTGCCTGTAGGCTGATTAGAGGCTTGCCATGGGCCGTATCTGGCCATCGGGCCAAGATTTGAAGCTCCCTGGTCTAGATACATTATATTTTTTTAAAAAAGAAATTTATACCCCATCTTTCCCATGCCAAAGCAACTGTCCTAGGTGGCTTGCAAAGGTTTATAATCAAGCACTAATTATGCAAGTTTTAACTCACATTAACTGTTCAACATTTTACATTTTGTTTTCTTTTATATAGGACTGACATGGAGAAAACAGACAGCAGTCTTGTGCTTCCACTCACACTTGGGTAAAGAAACTTCTGAAATCAGTGTGCCTTCTGAGTAAATACTTGTGATCCTGACCCATCATCTACACCTGTGGTCCTCAACCTTTTTGGCCCCAGGGGGAGAGTTCTGCTTCTGGCAACCTGGGGAGAAGGCTTCCCCACCTAGAGCACAGCACAGCTGCCTCCAGCTGTAAATCCCATTATTAAAAAAGAGCTATTGCTCGGTTACTGTGGATAGGATTGCACCCCATTGTCTCAATGCATGTCTACTCACAGCAGGGATTTTCAACCTTTTCCAGTGTAGGATGCATTGAAAATTGCACAAAGCCATCCTAGTCACTCTTATTAAAGACCAGCGAAAACCGTACCCGCATTGCAGGACTATCATTTCCCCATACACCATCCCCCCATAGCACATCAACACCCCATGCGCATCAACACCCATACCATCAGTCCCCCGTGCGCAACTTTACCCCGTGCGCAGCTTTACTCTGTGCACATCAACCCCTGTGCGCATCAACCCCCGTGCGCATCAGTCCCCCAAGCACATCAGTCCCCATGCGCATCAGTCCCCCATGCGCATCAACACCCCATGCGCATCAGTCCCCCATGTGTAACTTCTCCCCATGCGCATCAGTACCCCATGTGCAACTTTCTCCCATGCGCAACTTCCACCCATGCACATCAGTCCCCCATGCTCAACTTCCCCCAAACACATCAGTCACCCATGCGCAACTTCTCCCATGTGCAACTTCCCCCCAGGCGCATCAGTCCCCCATGTGCAACTTCCCCCATGCGCAACATCCCATGCACAACTTCCCCCCATGCACAACATCCCCCCATATTCATCAGTCCCCATGCGCAACTTCCCCCATGCGCATCAGTTGCCTATGTGCAACTTCCCCTATGCGCAACTTCCTCCATGTGCAACTTCCCCCATGCACATCATCCCCCATGCGCATCAGTCCCCCATGCGCATCAGTCCCCCATGTGCATCAGTCCCCCCATGCGCAACTTCCCCCATGCGCAACATCCCATGCACAACTTCCCCCCATGCACAACATCCCCCCATATTCATCAGTCCCCATGCGCAACTTCCCCCATGCGCATCAGTTGCCTATGTGCAACTTCCCCCATGCGCAACTTCCCCCATGCGCAACTTCCCCCATGCGCAACTTCCCCCATGCGCATCATCCCCCATGCACATCAGTCCCCCCATGCGCATCAGTCCCCCCATGCGCATCAGTCCCCCCATGCGCAACATCTCCCCATGCACAACATCCTCCCGAGTGCAACCTCTTCCTCTGAACAACATCCCCCCAGTGCATCAGGCACCGAGCACCAAATTGGCTGGATGTTATTCAGTCTCCCATGTTAAGAGTAGGACAAAAACACGTTGACCCCTTTTCAGCCCCTGAAGGGTTAAATTTCTCCACAGGTGACAGAAGGAACACCCACCCCACATTTCATGCTTCTAGGCCCACTAGTTTTGGCAGGGTGGTGATGAGTCAGTCAGTCAGTCAGTCAGTGACTTTTCTCTTTTTTATATATATAGATATAAGCCTCATTGACTGTAATGGGACTTATTTCTGAGTAGACAGGCACAGGATTGGTCTCTGAGGTTGCAATCCTCCGACAGACCCCTCCTGCTGTGAGGAGGGGAAGAGGCACTTATTGGAGGACTGCCGGTCAGGCAGCTGCCAAGGACCTCCAGTGGTCCCTGGACTGGGGGTTGAGAAACCCTGATCTACACTGTAAAGAACTGTATCAGTTCTTTAGAAAATTCCCAGGAACAGGTCATGAAAAAAGAGAAATCTCTGATCAACTAAAAAGGTGACAGACATTTTATTGCCAGGTTTGTATAGATGCTTGAGTTATTGACAACAAAGCCTTTAAAAGAATGTGTTCAGTGAATGAATTTCTGTACCAAAAAAAAAAATCTATGCAACTTTTATCAAATAAAACTGCAATTTGGGCTTAATGGGGGCTGAAAACACTTTTACTGTGACCACTCAAACTCATGATCATTCTGCTTTTGTGAGCCTCTGTCAATCTTCATAGCAAATTCCCAGTAGAAACCTATCAACATCATCATCACCCACCTTTCATTCAAATGAAACCAAGATTTTTAGGATACCAATCCTACAAACACACACACCTTTAATTTACTGTCACAGTTTGTATGAGAGTGAAATGTGAAAAGTGATGATCCAAAGCAGGAAGTTTATTACTTAACCGGTAATGCAGCAATAAAACTCTAACAACCTTTTGCAGCTCGTGTTAATGCTCCATATGCCCTGCTAAAAAAGGTCCATCCACAAGTTTCTCTCCCTGCCTCCCTACCCTGCATCTTGGCCTCCTCCCCTACTGGCAACACCACAATCTGGCAGAACCAGAAATAGACCTAGACAAGCCAACTAAAAAGGTTGTTAAGCAACAGTGGGAGATACAATCTGCATGAAAACAATAAATATGTTTATTGGGACAAAAAGAGAAAGGTTTTCAGCTACATGGTAATAATGTCTGTGCATCTGTTTAGCATTAGAAAGGAGAAAAAATGACACTGCAGCCTCTCACACACAAAACATTTTTTTTTTAAACAAAAGGTTAAACAAGCAATAAAACATGCTCTTAGATCAGCAGATCAGAAGAACTGAGCAGGTGCCCTGATGAATCTAGTTTTACCAGAAATGATCAATGAATCTGGTTTTACAATGAATCTGGTTTGGGTTTTCTGTAAGTTTTAGGTAAACCTGACTGAGCTCCAAAAACAGGATGCTTCAGTGGAAGTAAAAAATTTAATTAAATCGGGGACGGGGAAGTCTTCAATGTTGACCTGGGGAACACTGAAGTTCCTTGGAAGTTTAGAGTTTCCTCAATGAGAAAGTTCAATCATGTTAATGAACTTCTCTAAAAGGCAACAATAATCTTTCTGGATCTTCCCCCATAATCCAGAGAGTTGTAAATAAGTTTTGGGTCGTATATTCAAGGATGCGACGATGTCGGGCAACCATGACACCATATAAAATTTAAGTATGAGCCTGGAAGATGCCCCAGAATTTTGCAGTACAAAAATGTAGATGTAGAGGAGATTCTATGAGTGAAACAAATATAAAACAATGGACTGGAACTATTCCCTGCTATTTGCAGTGTTCACAAGACTACGGCTGGAGACTGGTGCAAGACAAGAGGGACTGCAGTACATGTGACAGCTATGTTGTGAGACACAGCTCAGCAGCTCAACCAACATCAGGTACACCCCAGCAGCACTCCTGCAGTCTCCAGTATGGGTTTTTGTGGGGACCCACTTGCTAACACAGAACAACTTGTAGCCACTCCTGATGTTATAGTGACATAGCATCAGGCCACATACGAGTAGCATGTGTACCTGTAGTAGCAGCCCACACTATAAACTCTGGGCACATGTTCAGTCTGCCTGAACACAGCCAAGCTGTGGGTGGCACATGTGGTTAAGACACTGTGCCTGTTAACCAGCAGGCTAGGGTTCAAGACTCGGGTTGGCCTCACAAGACAGGGTGAGCTCCTGTCCTTAGCCCAGCTCTGCGACGCCAGCTGGATCCAATCATATTGGCTCTGTCTTTCCATTGGACTCATTCAGTGGCGTGGAGAGGGGGGATTTGCTGCTTGGGTTATAGCCTATCCTCCATAACAATCTAACCCAGGCTTTCGTGCTTCGCATACAGCGTATGCAGTGCCGAGCATGATACCATAGTCTTTCAAGACTGATGGAGGCCTGCAGTAATATAGAACTGCGAAAATCAATACTTTCTCACTGTCCTTCTTGGCCACCAACAACAAATAGCAAGTGAATCAATATACTGTATACAACCTCACATGTGGAAATTGAAAGGGCACCCTGCAGTTGTAGTTTTTAAAAAAACATTAAACAGGAAATGTGGGGGCATAAGCGAAGGTGTTGAGCATCAACACAACAAAGCAGAGGGTGTAACAAGTTTAAACAAAACCAGCATAACCACAGGGAATAGTTTTCTTTCATTTTTCATATCTGTTTATATAAGATCTTTGTCTTTCAGATGATACAAGCTTCATAATCTTTCAAATTAATATTCAAGTGTAAGAAATATTGTTGTCCAATTGCACTGGATAGAGCAGAAACTTTGATCAGTGTTCTGAAATTGCAGGCACTTGTCACTCTTGAAAGACTATGGTATTGTGCTCAGCGCTGCATACGCTGCAGGCGAAGCACAAAGGCCTGGGTTAGACTGATATGGAGGATATGCTGTTACCCAAGCAGCAAATCCCCCCTCTCCACACCACTGAAACAATCCAATGGAAAGGCAGAGCCAATACGATTGGTTCCAGCTGCGTCGCAGAGCTGGGCTAAGGACAGGAGCTCATCCTGTCTTGTTGGACCCGGATCTGAAATAAGCAAGAAAAAAAGCACATAATAATAGGGCAGCAGTTTCCAAACTGTGGGTGAGGATACATCACTACCTTTTGACCAAATTTTTGGTGGGCTGAGAAACAAACATGCATATGGCCATTGTTTTGGAAGTAACACCACAATCTACTCAGAAGTCAGTCCTACTTACTTAAATGGGACTCCTACTAGGCCCCACTGTGCACAGGACTGGCCCTGGTTTTCGGGGACTGCATTCACATACTGGCAAGTTTGACAGGTGATTCTGTCCCGGTTTTGTAGAAGAAAATTATGGCAACCCTAACCTTGATAGACCTTCTGAAAAGAATACTGGATACAGTACTCTGAAAAGAGTATACATATAGTGTAAGAATTGGTGGTTAAACTTCATATATACGTATCCTGTTTATTTAAACTGCTTCATATAATAGTAATTCTGACATCATTCCTGAGAAAAGGCCAATATCATCATCCTCCCCAGAGAGGAAGTTTGCCTAATGAGGACTTTAGAGAATTTTAGGGTGAAATCCAGAGTAACTACAGGGAGTCCTTGCTCCAGAGTAAGAACAAGTTACTCTGGATTGCAATATGAATTTCCCATAGGTTTTCACTAAGTGGTGCAGTAACTATGGGCACACATAATGTCTCTTATGTGCTCCCGTAGTTACTCTGGATTGTGCCCTTAGAGAATTTTAGAGAGAATTTTAGGCAGATATAAGCTGAACCCTCATTTGTTTCTGTTCAATGCCACATCTTCCTTTGTGGCTGAAAGATTAAATGTTTTTGGCTTTTAGGGACAAAATGGCCTAATCCAGAAGGGCTCATGTTCTCCCCCTTTACCTGAAAGAGGTTGGGGTAGAAGGGTTTTACTTTCTTTTTCAGTTATATACAAAGATAGAACTGTGGTTTTTTCCAATGTCCTCCACTAAGGCTGCAATCCAGAGCAAATTCAGCCTGCTCTGACCTAACTGCACTCTCCTAACTATTCTGTATCCAGAGCAGAAAGTTATGCTGAATCCAGAGAGTCAGGAAGCCTGGGCTGCCCTAACTGCTCCAGAGCATGCTAAGTAATTGACACAAGGGGAAGACTTGCTCCTGAGGAGACACCCCTCAGATCACACTGAACAAGGAACAGCTGTGGTGCCTACAGTGGTGACATGACTCTGCACATCACCTGGTGCGGAAGTCTGTGCGTCATCCCTGGGATGCGCCCCCCCCCCCCCCACCTGGACTGCACAGTCACCAAAGTTGGCGCCTGCACAGTTGTTTCTGAAGCCAACTGGCTTCAGAAAGATTACTGCACAGGCACCATCTCTGACACCTGCGCAGTACTTTTCTGAAGCCTTTTGGCTTCGGGGGAGACTGTGCAGGCGTCAGAGTTGGTGCCTGTGCAGTACTCTTTCTGAAGCCATTCGGCTGCCGCTCCGCCTCCTGAGAGAGGCCGAATGGCCGTGCAGAGGCGCGGACTTTCTCTGCTCTAAGGAAGTCTCCTCTGAAGCTGTTCGGCATGCTTAGTGTGTTTCTGCGCAGTGCATCTCAGATGGCCGTTCAGGCCAGCTCCTCAGACAAGTGGCAGCTTCTGGCTGCTGCTCCGCCTTGGAGCAGGCCTGAATGGGGGTGCTGACGCCCGGGGCCTGCCAAAGGACAGTCAAACTCCTCCGGCACATCACCCCATATGGAGCGCATCCCCAATGCAGCCCACACCAGCCGCACCAGTCTGGTGACGCCACTGGGTGCCTGCCTTATAAGGAGTCGCTGATGAGATGCCAGTACATTCTACAGTGAATACAAGGGGCTTCTTGGAGTGGCCTGCTGTATCCTGAGGTTTGTGGGCAGCCGTAGTTGTTCCATATCCTGAGGTTGAGAGGCAGGGGTTGCAGCTAGGCTGGCCAAGAACTCAGATTTTTGGTCAGCACTGCCATTCTTACTCGGGCCTTATCATGGACCCCTATGGGTCTACTCTTTACTATACCTGCTCCTGAGGTGGCATATCTCTGAGGAACTGGAAGAGGGCATTTCTGCCTTGGAAACAGGCTTTGGATACAGAGTAACTGCTCTGCCCTAGGCAATGCTAAACATGCCCTCAACTTGCCTCTCCTGAGCTGCTTAGGCTGCCCCAGTTAGGGCAGAGCAGGTCCACCTCTCTTAGGGCACCCTATCTTGCCTTGCTCTGCCCTAAGCCTCCTTCAGAGTAACTGGGCTGGAGCATCTTGCAGTTGCTCCAGCCTAGTGCAACCATAGGGCAACCTAAGGGCTCTTATGTGGACAGATTAGTTGATCTGGATTGGGCTGTAGGTCGCAAACCAGGATACAAAATACTGTTTCTGAACTATTTGCAGTCAGAGTAAACCACAGGTTCCTTGAACCTGAACAAAATGTGGTTTATTATACAGCAAAAGAGTAAGCTTTCAATTGTTGCTTGGACGTATGTATGCATGCACGTGGTACATGAGAAGGACGGCATGGAAGCTCAACGCCCTGCTCTCTACTCATGTATCATTCAATTTTCTTAATAACCAACATAACAAAAACGTTAACACTAAGAGACCACTAAGATTAACACTAAGTTAACACGTCAGCCTGATGTCTGAATGTGACTGAAAAGTCAAATTTTCAGTTCTAACTTTTCAGGTCATACATTATATGAAAACACTATAAGAAGTTTTTCTCTACAATAAATAGCCTGGAAGATCTCAATGATATAAGTGTAAAGGCTTTCCAAATACTGTATTTGGTTAATACAAAGAGACCCTACAATCCAGAGTAACTACGGGAGCACGTAAGAGACATTTATGTTGACATAGTTATGGCACCACCTAGTGAAAACCTAGGGGAAATTCATATTTCAATCCAGAGTAAATTGTTCTTACGTCAGAGCAAGGACTCCCCGTAGTGACTCTGGATTGCACCTACAATTTGAGTTCTTGTGACACCACAATGCAAATTTTGACACCATTAACTGCAGGATCTACCTATGGTTACTGAGATGATACAATTTCAGGAAATCACCCAGAGCGGCATGTGAATTACTGTGACTATTTCTTAAAGGGCAGGAGAGGAAATTCAATTACTCATTCTGGTTAATTTCATAACCTTTCCTTTAAAACACTGAAGCTGAAACTCTTGAGAATAGAAACTTTTCATCTTTGAATTAAGGGATTCCTCTGCATATAAGCACAATTGTTTCAAGAGGAACTGTGTGAACTGGCTTTTAAAAAATCCAAGTATTATAGTTTTTATTTAAACAACCAATAAATACAGCAACCCAACTGAAAAAGTTTTCATTTTGCTCTTTTGCTGGGAATGGCTCTGAAAGTAAGAGAGCCCTTGCATAGTGTGGTGCTTGCAAAATGCAGGCTGCAATCCAAACCACACTTTCCAGGGATGGTTTTCCAGGGAGTAAGTACTATTGGACACAGACTGCAATCTTAAACACACTTTCTTGGGAGTAAGATCCATTGATTACAATAGGGCTTACTTTTGAGTAGACATGGTTAGGAGTGCACTGGTGCTTTATACTTTCTAGCTATGTTACTGTTATGGCTTAAACTGAGGAGTGTCATGTGTACTCCCTTCTGGAACCATGGGTTTTTACAGATCCCACCCCAGCAAGTGTCTCTTTTACCCCCAAATCCAGAGTAAATACAGGAGCACGTACGAGACATTATATGCCCCCATAGTTACTGCACTTCCTAGTGAAAACATATGAGAAATTCATATTGGAATCCAGAGTAAATTGTTCTTACACCGGAGCAAGAACTCCCTGTAGTTAATCTAGATTTTGCCCTTAATCATGAATTAGAATTCTGTTAAATAGAGTGCCTCCCACCTAGTCAGAAGGATGATATATTTATACATTGTCAGCCCTGCATCCATTCATTCTTATCTTCAAAATAAAGAAAATTAATAACAAAAGACTTGGAACAAAGGAGCTCAGGTTTTACACAAAAACAACCTCTTTCTTCCAAAAGTTGTAGGGGTTTTGGGTACTCAAGGAATTTTGGATCATGTTTTGCTAATTGTTTCAAGAGGACAATCAAAGAGTCAATTGCCAAGTTTGGGTTGCCCAGGTGAATTTGCAGTGCTCTGCTAGGAAACAGGGTATGGCACACATCATCATCATCATCATCACTTGGGTATGCTCCACCGGTTTTGCCAATCTGCATCTCCCATGATAAAATAAACCACTAGAGCAGCGTTTCTCAAAGTGGGGTTCGGGACCCCTTTGGGGGTCGCCTAGAGCTTTCCTGGGGGTCGCCTAAAGAACCCCTGATGCACGGAGCCACGCGCACTGCACGCGCACTGGGGCTGACTGACAGCCTCAGGGCCCAATCCTATGCACACCTACTCTGAAATAAATCCCATTATAGTCAGGGGGGCCTTTACTCCCATGCAAATGTGGATAGGATTGCAGCCTCAGGGCCCAATCCTATGCATGCCTACTCTGAAATAAATCCCATTGTGTTCAATGTGTGCATAGAACACACATTTCATTTGTAACACTGAAAATACATCCTGCATATCGGATATTTACATTATGATTCATAACAGTAGCAAATTTACAGTTCTAAAGTAGCAACGAAAATAATTTTATGGTTGGGGGTCCCCACAATAGGAGGAACTTATAAAGGGGTCATGGCGTTAGGAAGATTGAGAACCACTGCGCTAGAGCCAAATGCAGTGAAATTCTTGTTTACTGATGCATGCAAACAAGAGAGATATTCTTCTGGTCTTGCAGATCCTGTTTCTTAGCAACCAATAAATAATTTATAACATTCTTTGTCATATATATATTAAGAGCTGCCCTGGTGGTTTTTATCGGAGACCAAGAACTGGAACATTAACTTCTTAGATTTTAAAGCATATATGCACAAACGTTTTCGTGATCTTCTGTGCATGAAGAAACACACGCAGAACTTTCTCTCACGTAGTTTTCTGCACAGACAACTAAAACGAAAGCGTGCAGTGATCCCAATAAGAACTGCCTCGATGGATCAGCTTAAAGCCAAGTGATGAAATATTTTCAGATTCAACAAGCTTTGCTTTTATTTCATCATACCAGTAAGACTAGGACCATGATCGTGGTGGGGGCTGTTAAAGTAGCTTTAACTTATCCTGACCATTGTACACTTAGAATCATTTATACCAGTGTTTCTCAAAGTGGAGGTCAGGACCCTTTTGGGGGTCACCTAGAGCTTTCCTGGGGGTCACCTAAAGACCCCTGGTGCAGGGGGCCAGGTCAGGTTTGCCAGACCTCTGGCTGTAGCTGCGTACACACTGGGGCTGACTGACAGCCTCAGAGCCCAATCCTATGCATGCCTACTCTGAAATAAATCCCATTATAGTCAGGGGGCCTTTACTCCCATGTAAATGTGGATAGGATTGCAGTCTCAGGGCCCAATCCTATGCATGCCTACTCTGAAATAAATCCCATTGTGTTCAATGTGTGCATAGAACACACATTTCATTTGTAACACTGAAAATACATCCTGCATATCGGATATTTACATTATGATTCAAAACAGTAGCAAAATTACAGTTATAAAGTAGCAACAAAAATAATTTTATAGTTGGGGGTCCTCACAACATGAAGAACTTATAAAGGGGTCACTGCTTTAGGAAGATTGAGAACCACTGATTTATACAATATGGTGCACCCCAGAATTTGTGGATTTAGTGCCTGTTGTTTCAGTTATGTCACTGACTGGGGATGCCCCTTTAAAAGATAACTGCTGCAATCCTAAAGACACTTTCCTGGGAGTAAGACACATTGAACACAATAAGGCTTACTTCTGAGTAGAAATTGTTAAAACTGTGCTAAAAACAGAAAGGTATTTCCTATTCCTATGTCCTAGTGCCTGGAGGATCCTCCTCACCCCAATGTCACCCCAGAGTCCATCACAAAAAAAGAAAAGCATGTATCACCATTTTTAATGTTACTCTTCATTTTCCTTATCATGTAAAGGAGTGTACTCAATATCAACAAAGAAATATAATCCCTGCAGGTGGGGTTCAAGTCCCGGGGCAGGCAATGTCTTTATGCTCATTGTGATGTATAGAGAGCACCATGAATATGCAAGGTAGTTTTGCAAGTTTACAAGGACAGGTTCCTGCTCTTAGGAAGTTAGCTGAAATTTGAAATGGAAGATAACAGAGGAAGAAGAGGAGAACGACAGCAAGGATAAACAGAACAGCACTTTTCTTATGCACACCTAGGCTTAGTTACTGTAAGTTTGAAGACTACAGAGAAAAGGTGGACTTTGAAAAGGAATTTAAAGGAAGAAAGAGGTTGCATTATGCAGGTGGAAGACAGTTCCAGACATATGGGTCAAAAGCAATTTAAGAAAAGCAATTTAAGAAAAGCAATTTAAAAAAGGAAACCTTCAGGTCTTTGAGTATGATGGGAAGGTGAAACCCTGGAATAAGGAAGAGGGCCACTGAAATAACTGTAGTAGAGTCTTGGTTTGCTTTCATTGACTAATCTCTTGACTTCATGAGATTTGGTGTTCATAATGTTAATTGGCTTTGTTGTTAATAGTCATAGATTTTACAGTCTGCTTTGACAAGCTGGCAAGTCCACACCCTCCCCCAGTGCAAAAGGTGCAATCTATCATATCATCATGAAGATCAATATGTATATTATTAACTAGCAAAAATGTACCTGCATTGCCGTAGTTAAACCGTATGCCATCCCCCACTGCACATCAACCCCCATGCGCACCATCCTCCATGCTCAACAACCCCAATGTGCATCAACCCCACATGCGCAATACCCCCCCAGGCACACCGTTCCCTCCATGCACAACGTTCCCCATGTGCACCATATCCAACACTTCAATGTGCAACATCTGCTACGTCAGTGGTTCTCATACTTCCTAATGCTGTGACCCCTTAATACAGTTCCTCATGTTGTGGGGAACCCCCAACCATAAAATTATACTCGTTGCTACTTCGTAACTGTAATTTTGCTACTGTTATGAATAAAAAAAAAAGCAGGCCTCTGTTAGTCTTGAAAGACTATAGTATCGTGCTCAGCGCTGCATACGCTGCATGTGAAGCACAAAAGCCTGGGTTGGATTGTTATGGAGGATAGGCTGTTACCCAAGCAGCAAATCCCCCCTCTCCACACCACTGAATTAGTCCAATGGAAAGGCAGAGCCAATACGATTGGATCCAGCTGGCGTCGCAGAGCTGGGCTAAGGACAGGAGCTCACCCTGTCTTGTGGGGTCGACCCGGGTCTTGAACCCTGGTCTGCTTGTTATGCAGGATATATTTTCATTGTTACAAATTGAACATAATTAAAGCATAGTGATTAATCATAAAAACAATACATAATGATAGATAGATAGATAGATAGATAGATAGATAGATAGATAGAAAGAAAGAAAGAAAGAAAGAAAGAAAGAAAGAAAGAAAGAAAGAAAGAAAGAAAGAAAGAAAGAAAGAAAGAAAGAAAGAAAGAAAGAAAGAAAGAGGGAGGGAGGGAGGGAGGGAGGGAGGAATGGGAAGGTAAGTACCTGGGTGAGAGGAGATCTCCTTAGGATTGGGATCTCAGGCAGCAGAGCCAGCCACTGTTTCCTAGGAGTAAGTCCCATTCACTATCATGGGACTGGCTTCCGAGTAGACATGCATAGAACTGGGCTTTAAGGCTGCAATCATTTCCTGGGAGTAAGTCCCATTCACTATCATGGGACTGACATCTGAGTAGACATGCATAGAACTGGGCTCTGAGGCTGCAATCCTCCCCGCCCCCAAGGCTCCACATCGTCTCACAGCTGCTCAGAGGCTCCTGAGCTGCTTCTCAGTGGCTTCTTCCAGCCGCAGCAGCTCCAGCGTTTCTGCCAGGTCTTTCCACCTGGCCCCCTGCACCAGGAGTCTTTAGGCAACCCCCAGGAAAGCTTCAGGCGACCCCCAAAGGGGTCCTGACCCCCACTTTGAGAAACGCTGCCCTATGTGCTACATCCCCATGCGCAATACCCCTGTAGGCACCACTTTATAGTGTAGATAATAGCAGCTTCACCAAATGAACAACACTCTCAGTATGTATTCTGTCCAAAATGCAGACCAAAAAAGTGATTTGGTATGATTCAGATTGCTTTTAAAAGGAAGCCAGCTAACATGCAGCACACTGTTTGGACAAGACTGGGTGGAAGATCTGACCATTCTATCAATTAAAAGAGTTGCAATGGCAGGCAACATTCTCCTTCCTTGCAACTGCACATACTAATTCAAGCATATGTACTGGACAAGCTTACAAAACTTGGCTCTCTGCAAAAGACTTTTTCCATTCCCAAATTGGATGATTCATAAACATTCCATGACGTGACAGCTCAAGTTACGGGACAGAGAATTCTGATAGGCAATAGGTTCTAGCCTATATGGTGGAGTGAAAATCTTCTTGCCATGTCTACCTATTGTTGACACCACCTACCGGTTCTGAACCCCTCTAAACGGGGCCTGATTGTGATGCTAAAACAACACAGGCCAACAAACATTTTGCTATAGTAAAAGTTAGACGTATTCTTGGGCACATTTGGCTTCCTTATGAGGAAGCTGCTTGAGTCCGTACATAAGGTGATCATGATTTACTCTGGCAAAATTGAGGCCATTTTTGAGTTTTTTGTAAGTCTGTATTACCAATATTCCTTTTTTGCAGTTGCAGGCTTTGTAGAAAGAGAGGAATTTACCTCTCAAAAGAGACTTACAATTGCACAAGTAAGACCTTTGCATGGAATTGCAATTAGTGCACCAGTGGCGCAGGAAGGGGTACACAGAAGGGGTGCAAAGCATATGCATCTGTTTTGCTCCCTCACCAGGAATACCTCTGAAGGCGAGGGAGGAGGAATTGTTGTGAGGAATGCTGCGGTGAGGCTCCCTGCAAAACACAGTGCAGTGCTTTGCTCCCCCTCTTGCTATGCCACTGAGTTAAAGAAGCTCTGCCTTCAAGGATTTTGTCATAAAAAACATAGCCATTAAAAAGAAATCCTACTGAGTTCAATGGGGTCCTTGTTCTTTTCAACAAACTTCAAAGGAACAAGTCCACAACTCAATGATTTTCACAGCACAGAAAAGAAGAAAAACCAGAATGCTCATTTAGGTCTCCAAACACACCCAAAATGAGCATTACCTATATGTGAGAAAGAAGTGTTTGAACAATACACACCACACAGATGATGGACTCGCTATTGTGACAACACCACCCTGTCGCAGCAATAAACCTTTAAAATCATGAACTCACCACATTTGTATATCCCAGAGCAGGAAGCCTAGGGGAATGAATAGAAAGAAGGCACTGTGCAGAGGGCAGGGGAAAAGATTAAATATTAATTCTCCATGACAAAGAAAAAAAAAAACCTCTGCATTGTCCCTTAAAACCAGTTTCCAAAGTTTCCTTTTTAAAAAGAGGACCTACTTTTCTAAAAAAAAAATTAAATACACACAACAAAAAAATACCCTTCAGTCAACTTTCAAAAAAGTGATAAAGAAAATAAGGAACTGCATCAATCATTTAACAGTTAAATGAAGGTAGTATGACAGGCCCTCTATTGTTGTCTCTCAGCACACATATCTTTTCCAGAACAACTGCCAGATCCTATTAGATGCATAAAAAGAGGATGTTTTGGACTGGGGAAGGATGGGATATGCTATTGAAAAGGGAAGACAATGGCTCACTTTTGTACACTCCCCAAGCCCCGCATAACATCTGTCCGCCATCAATTTTTGACCCAATGTTGCTTTCATTGAATATCTGTATCCAAATGCAGTTTTGTTTTCTAGGCGGGAATTGTTACATTGAGCACAAAGCCACAGGCACCAACCGTGCACAGGAAAAATCTCTTGCATAGATCCTGTTTACATAGAGCACTGGGAGGGGGGAATCTGTCCGCCAAAATAGAGCCTTCCCCTTTTCCCCCACCCCTTAAGGGGCAGCAGCTACAACCCTTGCGCTGAAGCAATGCAACGCCCCAGTTTGAGAGCCACTGGCTTAGGGAACTACAGGCATCCCCGACTTATTAGTCAGGATAGGAACCGGAGCACTGTCCAAAAGTGGAATATGTTGAAAAGTGTAATCCAGTCTTTTTAGCTTGCAAATGCAAAATTGCCACAAAAATACATAAATATCACTTTCATAAACCTAAATAACACATATTAATTAACCCACAGCCAAAATACATAAATTACAGTACAATGAACAAAGGCATGTGTGGTCAATGAATATCTTATGTATTTGAATGATGGTTATTTACTGAAGAAAGTCATAAGGAAATGCCAAAAACATTTCATCATCATGTCACATGCAAATCAACATCAGGGAAGACAATAACCTTTAGATCAGCAGAGAAGGACTGAAAGAGTGAAGCATATGTTGAATGAACAAGTACTGGATAAAATTGAAAAGTGTTGAAAGAGCAGAACCATCAGAAAACAAGCTGTCAAAGTGGATGATACCTGTATATTCATTTATTTATCATTTTAAAATGCAAACTCATAAGCTCAACCAAGCAAAGGGGGATCGGAGCTTGTAGGTGGATCTTGGAAATGTGGGAAAATCTCATTTTAATTAACAACCCTGGAATATGGTGGAGGAGAGACAGATTGTGGCTGAACCCTAATGGTATACCTTCATGCGCTTCCATTGGGGGAAAGCATGACTGTACACAGTGTTTGAAGATGCTGTTGATCTTTTAGATTCTAAGTCAAAACAAACCAAGAAAAGGTGGAGTCTATACATATCTTTTTTAAAAAAAACTATTTAAAATAAGAACTTTAGGAAAAACTTGGCATCCAAAAGTTTTAAAAATACACGGAAATTATAATAGACTAGCGAAAAGCATACCCACGTTGCGGGAATAACATTCCCCCATATGCCATCCCCCTCACGGCATATGAACCCCCCATGCGCATCAACCCCCCATGTGCAACATCCCCCATGTGCATCAAACCCCCCTGCGCATCAACCCCCCACGCGCAACATCCCCCCAATGTGCATCATCTCCCTATGTGCAACCCTCCCATGCGCAACCCCTCCATGTGCAGCATCCTCCCCAGTGCAACCCCTCCCTCCAAACATCCTCCCCCACTGCACCGGGCACCAAGCACTAAATTGGCTGGATGTTGGTCAGTCTTCCATGTTAAGTATAGGACAAAAACATGTTGACCCCTTTTCAGCCCCTTAAGGGTTAAATTTCTCCACATTGGTTCTTGGTGGATGTTCATGTGACAGAAAGAACTCCCTCCCTGAATTTCAAGCTTCTTGGTGGGGGGGGGGGCGGGGGTTGGGGCAGAGTATCCCTCAGTCAGGGATTCTTCAATGCAAAGTATAGGGAGGAAAAGTTGTGCCCCATTTCACCCCCTTCCGGTCGGAATTTCCAAAAACCAGTTCTTAATGACTCCCTCCCCCTTTCTATTTTATATAAACAGAAGAAGATAATGCATTTGTGGCTGATTTATACAACTCCAAGTCAGTGATGATATACTTTAAATTGGCTGTAAATAGAAATAAATTCCACTTACCCATAGGGTCTCTGGATGAGAGCTGGGTGTAACTGCTGCACCCCTAACGTGAAACCTAGGAAAAAATGGAAAGGGAAATATTCAGGATCTAGCTTATCCAGAAGTTTTGCCCAAATTTGTGCATATTTATTCAGAGGTAACTCACACTATGTTCAACTGGATTTATTCCCCCCAAAAGATTGGTAGGGCTGCAACCTTAAATTGCACTCTTAAAGCCCAATGCCTGTCTACTCAGAAGTCCGCCCCAAGAAAGCGTGGATAGGATTGCGCCTAGGCATACAATTAAGTTCCACTGAAATGAAAGGACATACAGTAACTTCCAATTAAATATGAACAAGGTCATACAACAAGTATGGTCCTGTCACTCGTGTTTGACACATTGTGGCCTTTGTGGCACATAGTGGTATGCTTGGGGCAAGGGGAAAATCACATGAAATTCAGATTCAAATCTGACCATAAAACCACAGACTTGCTGGTGAAGGTTTTGTGCAAGTTGCAGTCATCTGTGTTGTGGGACCTACAAAACATGGTGAAAGGAAGATTCTATTCCACGATGTCTACAATGGTGTTAGACCACGTAAGATAAATCAGGGCTCTCCAAACCCTGCCTGGGACAGATCTGGTTCTGACTCAGTTTCAAAGAAATGCAACAGAACATGCCACTTGAAATGGGGAGGACGTTTTCAGGATGTAGTGGCTTCTGGTTTGGAGACCTATGGTTGAAATTATACAAATGGAGATAACCCAGAAACTAATTTTGGTGCATTTTGATCCTATCCATGCATTTTTATACTTCACTCAAATTAAAAAAAATATGATTGGAGAAGTTTTAAGAAAACTTATAATTACATTTTTAGTACAGCCTTTTTTAGTTTTTTAATATTACTTTTCACCTTTTATATTGGTTTATGGCTGCAATCCTAAGAGCATTATCCTGGGAGTAAGCACCTTTGAACTCAATGGAACTCACTTCTGAGTAGACACAAATAGGATTGCTCTGTATGTCTTTCCAATAATTGTCTTCATGTATTGAAATCCTTTGGCAAAATAACAAAAACATTTATTGTTATTGCCAAATCATTACGTTTCTTCATTGGATTTGTCCAAAATATTTCTTATTATTCTCTTTTTCACAGTAAATCTGGTTTATTTTAAAGGACTCCCCCAGTTTTACTTTGATAATTCAAAACATAGATGTGTTAGCCTGCCTCTCTGTATTGTTTCTGACATTTCCCCCTAACATTTTTCTCTTTGTTTTGTATATCAGTTATCAAAATTCCACGAGTTATGTTGTTATACGATATGTGTCATGTATCTTCACTTCCCCTTGACATATATTTTAAAAACAATTTTTAAGCTTGTCTTAGGAACATCTCCACATCCACCCCTCCGAGTTTATTTCTTAATCATCTTAAAACAGTTTAGCTTAGCAAAGCTTTTCTGCTTCTAGTTTTCTAACAATTTATTTATAGAAGTCTCTTGCTGGTTTAGTTCCAACATGACACCAAACCATAGAACGGTGCTATAAAACTGCTCTTTGTGTTTATGCTTCCTTCTAGCCATCTCATGTACTCTGCTTTACTACAAACCACAGTGTCCCGTTACATGTCAGTGGCAATGGGTGGTTTGCATGGATGGATGCCAGGTGAACATTAATTAATATGTTTCAGGATGGGAGATGGCTGCAAATTATGGTTTGATTTTCAAACCAGAATAGCCAATAATAGATAACAATTCCTACTGGGAAGACTCTGCATTGTGATTCTGATGTGGCAAGTAAATAAAAATCATAGGTTGCCAGTGCAGCTATAGTAGCAGACTATGGGTAGTTTTTTTAAAAAAAGCAGTAACGCATCAAATCACACCATGTGAATGAAGGTGAAGGGAGGTGCAAACACAAGGCTCAGAGCACAATCCTAAATTGGGCTTAAGCTGACGCACGTCCCTTATGCTGGTTTCCATGTGTTGCAAATGTGCTGCAAAGCATATTTGTGCCACTGTGGGAATCAGGGAAACCAGCACATGGACATGCTCTGGCCTCCCCACACTAAAATAAACACTGGCACAGCTACATTTGGGGCTACAAAAGTAAGGCTGCAATCCTAATCTCCATTTAGGCCACCTTAAGCCTCAGCATAAGTCCTGGGGATGTCACAAAAGTGTGGTAAGGCACTTCTTCCCAACACCTTGGGGGTGGGGTAGAACAGGCATACTCTGACATCATCACAGGAAGATATGCCAAGTGAGATAGGCCAGCCTAAATTGGTTAGCTTTGCACCCTATGTTTTTAAGTTTGATGGTGGGCCACTGAAGGCTGGAGTTTTGTGGGCAATCCAGGGGTTGGTAGGGCAGCTGGCAGGCAGACTGATGAGTGAGTTGGGCCCAGGAGGGGGCCTGAGACTGGCCTATAGCTCTTTGATGGATCCTACTTCCCCTCCCACCACACAGCCTAGCCTAACACAATCAATTTAGCTGAAGCAGACTTGAGAACCCCCATTGTAGTGGCTATTGTGGCACATTGTGGCACATAGCGGCATGCTTGGGGCAAGGGGAAAATACCCCAAGTATTGCCATAACCACCTACAACCCTGCATGTTACAGTGAAGGTTAGAATTGGGCTGTTCTTCACATAAAAACCAACCATGGTTTGATGTAACAACCGAACTGTTCCACTGAATTTAATCTATTAATTTTTCCAATTCTTAACTGTTCACTTTCTGAAACACTCATTCCACAAGTCAGCTTAACTGGGAATAGTCTTACTGACAATGCTTTGGCTCTGCTTTCCAGCTCCATTGATTACCAGTTTGTTTGCGAGTGAGATTTAATGTGCTAGTTATTACCTTTTACAGCTCAGGACCAGGATACCTGAAGCTGAATCTGACACCTGATCCACTTGATACCTAAATCTATCAGTTAAGATCCAAGGTGAGTCCCCGTGGCCTTCTGGTTATAAACTATAAGGATTATAATTCCCCAGATTATAAATTATGACTCACTGCACCTCAAAACATCTTATTATCTAAATTACGCTGGCCTCCATGCTGCCACTATTTGATCAGAAACTCAAGAACTCACCAGACATTTGTGTCTATGCTCTCATTCAAACGTCATCTCTTACTACATCTTTTTCTACTCTGCTCTCTTACTTGCATCTCTTTGTTTACTGCTACTCTCATAATTGAGAAAACCCTACACAAAGGTGCTTTGACTTCCATCTCCAAAAAAAAGCTTCCCTAGTTTTACAACCTTTTACAACATCTTTCTGAGATGTTGTTCTCTCTCTCTCTCTCTCTGTATCTGTTCCCGATACATTAACTTCTCTATGTGTGTTCAGAATGGCAAAGATACATATTATGCATTTACTGAAATAGTATATCTCTATTTCCTTTCTTTTAATCCACAAAAACTTCAGCTTATTTTATCATAGGACAGTTGCATGAATGGTTCCTGGAGAAGACCAAGACGAATACAACCGTTGTTCACATTCTGCTTGCTGCAACCTCCCCGCTAGAGGAGTAAGAATCCTCTCCTTGGATCTGTGAATGGACCTTACTTACTATTTATCCATAATAAAATTCCCACTTCTTTGAAATCATCATCATATTTAGTCAAATCTAATGTGCAATCAAATCTAATGCACATCCCTATTATAAAAGGCTTGAGATTTTTTTATATTTATTACAATAAACTGTTAAAACAAAACACTGATCTTTACTTATAATCAAAATACCATATTGACTTGAGTGCCATTGAATCCAATGCAATCCCAGATTTTGGAAACTATGGCTACAATCTAAACTAACTATGGGACCTTTTACACCAACGTAGTTACGGTGTCACCTATGGGAAACCTATGGGAAATGCATAGAGCAATCCAGAGTAAGTGCCTCTTACGTCTTTCCATAGTTACTTTGGATTGTAGGTTAAATTTGGCTGGGAAAGATGTGCATTAGATTTGACTAAATAGGATATATGAGGGAATTCATACATAAGGGACACACAAGCTCTTTACGGCCGACTGCCAAACCATTGTTTGATGCAAAACTTCTGCAATGTCTCACTATACTTCTGTGCATAGGTTCACAATGGTCTGTTGATGTCACCAGCAGTCTCTTGGAAACAACAGTTAGTAAGCCCATTGGCTCTCTTTCCTTAACCGCTGGGAACTGGGATATACATGCCTATCTAAAATCCTCCAGTACTTGCCAAAAGGCTGCCAGTGCTTTGAAAACCCAATTCTTGGCAGCAGAAACCATCACACATAACAAGCTTCATATGCAAAGTTTTATTTGGATGGCAGAATTTGAATTTCCTGGGTGCAGAATACACACACAGCCCTATTTGTATTGCCCTATTCAAACCCAGCAAGAGACCTTGAACTCTTTTCAGCAGGCCTGAAAAACAGAGAGGGAAATAATTTGGACTTACCAGTCTGAATACTCCTTGGTTTTGCTCCCAGATATGCCAGGTTGACGTTTGCTTTCCGGCCATCAATAATCGGGTTGGGATCCTTGCACGCCCTCTCGGCTGCAGCTCTATCAGCCATGGTCACCTGGAAAGCAGCACAGATTGCAATTGCGGAGGTTGCTTGGAGTGTGTTCATGTGGTCACATGAAGTGTGTTCGTTCTTCCGCAAGAACATGCACAGAAGAACCAGAAGTTAAGAGTGACAATCTCCTCAAGAGTCATAAAGGGGATAATCCTTCAGCGGAACAGTGGAAAGAGAGTGAGGTTGACACTCTGCATCACCACCTACATTCTTTTCTGTTTCCTGTTTGACATGACAGCAAATAATCCTGCAGAGCCTGAAACGCCTTGAAGTGGAAGCCTGCAAAGAACTGCTTAAGACTGAAGGGTCCTTAAACTCCACACTGGCTGCATAATGAAGAGCTTCTAGTGCTGTAAAACTGCGGCAGTTTGGGGATTTACTAGGGAAAAGTCAACAGGAGGTGAAAGCATCCCAGAGGAAGTAATGATACAGGACCGGGCAATTCAGTGGACTGATTATTTTCACTTCCCCTTCTTTCTTTTTTTCATAAAAAACATCCTCTACCTTCTGTTCAACAGTAAAAAACAGCGGTGTAGCCAGAGGGGGAGCAAAGCATCAGGTTTCATAAGAAGCATCATTGCACATGGCCATCCCTACTCCCATGCAGAGCCACTCCAGGCCGGTGAACGAATGGGGAGCAAAACAGAGACTCGGAAGGCTCCATAGAGGAAGGGCCCCTTGCACGCTTATGTGAGACTCCCTGCAAAACTTAATGCTTTGCACCCCTCTCTAGCTATGCCACAGCACAGAGTGAAAGTAGCTATTCTTTTTCTTTCAAAGGAATTAAGAACAAAAATAGTTTGTTGCACAAAATTGGCAGCAGGAATAGTAACATCCGTCCCCCAATATGTGGGCCATTCACATTACGCCATTGAAAGAACCAGTGCCACTCCAGCCAGCAAAACTTAACACTTACAGTAGGTATGCTCTGACACATGATAAAGTTGCTCCATGAAAACATCCACAGAGAGGAGTTATGTTACGCTTAACGTATGTTACTACGAACATATAGCATGATGGCCCTCTATAAACTATGTTTGGGAAGAAGTGGGGGTGTTGGCATGAAACCTTGATTGTTGTACCAACAAGATGTTAATAGCAGTAGAGCAGAGGACACTTGCTGGTTAGGGGGCTCACTCCTCTCATTTTCCTAGAGAAGCAGATCTCAAACTTCTAGAACTGGGACCCACTTTTTGAAACGAATCTGTCCAGACCCACCAGAAGTGATGTCATGATCAGAGTGACATTATCAAACAGGGAAATTTTTAACAGCCCAAAGCTGCAATAATACCCAGGAATGCCATTTATTATCACTGTTAAAAACATATATGTACTAGACTATTAAACGTACAGATTTGTAAAATTTCTCTAAATGCAATCTCGTACCATCAAGTCTAACAAATTAAAAAATAAACTATTGAAATGAATGGGGACCCACTTGAAATGGGTTTGCGACCCACAGTTTGAGAAACTCTGCTCTTTATAATTTTTATTATAAGAGGTTTGAGTAACATAGCAAGATGGGTTAGATCACATGAGAAGGCCACCTAACCAAACATTCTGCCTTCCACTGTGTCTTTGGAAAGCCCCCTCACCAACAAAGGTCCACTAT
This sequence comes from Cryptoblepharus egeriae, assembly GCA_030015325.1. Taxonomy (NCBI): domain Eukaryota; kingdom Metazoa; phylum Chordata; class Lepidosauria; order Squamata; family Scincidae; genus Cryptoblepharus; species Cryptoblepharus egeriae. Next base: position 178,386,220 of record JAREYC010000003.1, on the reverse strand, counting down.
TGCTCACAGCAACTGCTAGAGCCGCACTGCTCTGAAGCTGGAGGTTCCGTGCCAGCGTGACAACTAATAGCCATGGAGAGGCCCATCTTCCAAGCCTTGGCACAAGAAATGGTGCGAGTGACAGGGGTAGCTGAAACAAGGAAGGCCTTTACCCTGGTAATCCTTTGTGCCTCAGTTTCTTCCCTCTCATCCCACCAGCAATGGACTTTGAAGAGCTGGGGATTAGGGGGCAGATGACAATGAGTATGATGTAGCGGTTAGTTAGGGAGTCGGACTGAGACTCGGAAGATCAGGACTCAAATCCCCTCCTCAGCCATGACGCTTCCTGTGTGACCTTGAGCCAGTCACTCTGGGCCTCACCTACCTCACAAGGATGTTGTGAGGAAAAAAAGAATCAAAAAACTTTGTAAGCCGCCTTGAGCATTTGTTTTGGGCGTTTGCTGAAATTAATAAAATAAATAAATTCAGCTGGGGTGAGGGTGAAGTCACAGAAGACAATAGGATTACATGGACCTTCTCTTTGACAGAAATGGAACCAACTCATCTGGGTGGTACAAGTCCTCCCCACAGACCCCACAGAGCATAGAACACCATGCCACAGACAGAAACACTATGGTTGGAAGTTAACTGCAGTATTTCAATGCTTTAAGACCAAGACTTCTGAAAGCCAAATGCACCATGTGGAAACCCTGACTAACCCTACAATCCAGAGAAACTACGGGAGCACGTAAGAGACATTACGTGTACCCGTAGTTACTGCACCACCTAGTGAAAACCCATGGGAAATTCATATTGCAATCCAGAACAAATTGTTCTTACAGCGGAGCAAGGACTCCCCGTAGTTACTCTGGATTGTGCCCTTAGTATACATGCTATTTACCACAGGTATGCACCCCTAATTTCCCCCTACCCACTCAAACACACAACTAGGTGTTCCATAAAACTTCAACAGGAGCTCCTAGTTGCACCTCAGATTTTTATGTTTTTAGAGGGTCCCCCCCATAGTTTCACAGAACAAACTCTCCTTGAATCAAGAGGACTTGGGACACACATAATATATACTCTAAAAATGAAAACAAAAGAGCCAGTGGAACAGAGAACTCAGTTTCCAGACCAACACACCAGAAAAGCCTGACCACAAAACAGGTCCAACTTGAAATTGTTTTCTTGCAAACAGGGCCTTAGGCTAATTCAAGCTATAATCCTATGCATGCTTACCTGGGAGTAAGCCCCTTTAATTATCAAAACTTACTTCTGAGATGCCTAGAACTGAGTTGTCGGTTACACTCCCCATAACTCACCTGGCATATGTTCCCACGGTGGTGTGGGGAGGTCAGCGTGTGCCTCTGCACTGGCCTACCCCCCACCCAGGAGTGGGACAGAAGTACCTTATGGGCCTTTTGTGACATCCCCAGATCAGAACAGGTCTTATGCTGGGGCTTACTAGAGGTTAGGATTGTAGTCTAAGAAGCAGAGCTTCACAATACATGCACACTTCAGTGAAAGAAAGTCTCGCACCACTGTCAATGCAGACAGGTTCTTTAATCCTGGTTCCTAAGAGTGCTCCATGAAGAGCCAGCCACCTGCACAGCTCCTTCAAGAATCAAACAGTTGGGTGTCCCCTAAACATAGCTACCCAATTATGGCTTTATTAGCCATCTTAGATGAGCCACCTTTCGTTTTCCACATCCTCAAGAGCCAACTCTAACCCCAAAACAAGTTACCTTCCTGCTTCAAGTGACACCCTCTCACTTCCACCCTTGAAACTACTCTTTCCGGATACCTTGACAACTTCTTTAAGGAAAGCCTTTGGCACTTTGGGGCTACAATCCCACTACACACACTTACCCTACAATCCAGAGTAACTACGGGAGCACATAAGAGACATTACGTGCACTTGTAGTTAAGGCACCACCTAGTGAAAACCTATGGGAAATTCATATTGCAATCCAGAGTAAACCGGAGCAAGGACTCCCCATAGTTACTCTGGATTTCACCCCTACTTGGAATTAAGCTTCACTGAACCCAAAGGGACTTACTTCTAAGTAGTGTTTAGCACCCACCCAAGGTTGTTTTTCAGAGCATCCAGACACTGTTGTTCTGCTGGGGTTGAGGCTGGGGTTTGCTCTGCTGTTCAATGCAATGGTCCTTTGGAGATGCTCTGTATTTAAGACTTTTGCAGTGCAATGCTAAGCATGTTTACTCAAAAGTAAGTCCTATTGTATTCAATGGGGCCTACTCCCAGAAAAGTGTGTTTAGGACTGCAGCCTTGGTCCCACTGACTTGAGGGGGTCACAATGAGGACAACCTAGTGTGGACAGTGTGGACAAAGGAGGTCACAATGAGGACAACCTTTAACTATTCAGGATTTGTTTGTAGTTCCAGCTTCCCTTCTCCTCAAACAAGTTGCCCTAAGCTCCCCAGGGTCCCCCTGACTTTTTATTAGGGACATGCAGTGGATGGAGAGACAGGTGAGGCAGCGCCTCCCCACCAGAGGCCTTTGAAAAGCACTTCCTTATGAGATGCACAAGGACTCACAACTGAAGCTTAGGGCATGTATACTTATACAAAATTATGCAGGGAATGAATAGATGGGGCTCTCAGCAGACATGCAGTGGGTGGGGAAGCTGGTAGGCAGAGCCTCCCCACTGGTGTCCTTTGAAAAGAAACACTTTTCAGTGACACTTTTCAAAGGACTCTGATAGAGAGGGAGGCTCTGCCGCACTTGATTCCCCACCCACTGCACATCTCTTGGTTGAAAGTGTTGCTCATCTTACAGGACAGAGTTTTTGCAAGGACTCTGATGAGGAGGCAGAGCCATCCCATGCCCCTGCCCACCACAGGTCCTTCCCGTCCTCACACTATGGAAGCGCTTTTCAAAGGACTCTAATGGAGACAGGGTGACCACATAAGAGGACAAAAACCTCCTGAATTGTAGGACATCCAAGAAAAATGTAGGACGTGACAAAATAAAATCTAAATACACTCACAGTGCTTTCATGGAGTTAAAGGAAACTATATTACTTATTAAGTTTGACACTATTACATGTGATTTATTAATTACAAGAAGAGTACATAGCCAGCTCACAAGGAAAAGGAGGACAATGAAGATTTTTTTTACAGGACACAAGACTAAACAAGAGGACATGTCCTGAGAAAAGGACATACAGTCACTCTGGGTAGGGAGGCTCTGCCTAAACTGCCTCCCCACACACCACATGTCCTGGGTACTGAGTGCTTGCTCTCCTCAGAGTCTCTGGGTGTGGTAGGGTGACAAGATGTCATAACCACAAAAGAGGACAAAACATAGGACACTCAAGAAAAATGTAGGACAAAACAAAAGCTAAAAACTCTCATATCAATTGCTTTCATGTGGATAATTTAAACACAACATTACTTATTATTCAATTTAAAACTATTACATATAATTTATTAATGACAAGAAGAAGGCTACATACTGCCTGCTCACAAGGTAAAGGAGGACAATGAAGTTCTTTTTAGGACACAAATAAAGAGGACATGTCCTGTAAAAAGAGAACACAAGACTAAAGAAGAGGATGTGTCCTGCGAAAAGGGGACACAAGGCTTAAAAAGGGTATGTGTCTTTGAAAAAGGGGACACAAGGCTAAAGGGGGACATAACCTGGAAAAATTGGACATGGGGCTAAAAAAGGAGATGTGTCCTGGAAGAAGGGTGCATATCCTAGAAAATGAGGACATAAAGATAAATGTCCTGGGGAAAAAAGGACACAAAGCTAAACAGGGGGGCATGTCCTGGAGAAAGGGGACACATGGCTAAAAAGGGGGGATGTGTCTTGGAAGAAGGGAACACAAGGCTAAAAGAGGGGGCATGTCCTGGAAAAAGAGGACACAAGGCTAAAAAAGGAGATGTGTCCTAGAAAAGGGGGCCACAAGTCTAAAAAGAGGAGCACGTCCTAGAAAAGACAAGGCTAAAGAAGAGGACATGACTTGGAAAAGGAGGATACAAAGCCAGGAAAGAGGACGTGTCCAGGAAAAAAGAGGGACATGTCCTGGAAAAGGGACACCTGCCATCCTGGGGTAGGGAGGCAGAGCAGCCCCTGCCTCCTCCGGGGAACCTGGAGAGTGTTCCTCCCCGGGTGTGCCTCTCCCTCCTTCCCTCCCTCCCTCCCGATGAGCAGGACTTACGAATCCGTATCCGCGGGACTTGCCGGTCTGTCTGTCGGTGATGACCACGGCTTCCTCGATGTCCCCGAAGCCCTCGAAGTACTTCTTGAGGGAGGCGTCGGAGGTGTGGTAGGGAAGCCCCCCGACGAAGATCTTGGTGAAGGTGGTGTCCTTCTGCAGGGTGTGCATGATGGGGATGCTGCTGCTGCTGGTGGGGAGCGTCCAGGGCATCGAGGGGTCGTCAGGGCAAGGGGGAGGCAGGAGGGGGTCCCGGAGCCCCAGCCCCTTCAGGTCTACTCGGGAGTAAGCCCCATACTAGCCGCTTCCCAAGAAAGCGCACTTGGAGAGGCGGTGCGCCTTAGAGCGCACGGCTCAGCATCCTCCTGGAGAGGGGCGCTGGAGAGCTCTCCGTCCCCCAGCAGCTGCAGCCCCCTCGGGGGTGGGTGGGTGCGTGGGTGGGATGGGGGGATCCAGCAGCCCCAGCAGACCCCAGCCCCATGCAGCCCCTCCAGCAGGAGGAGGAAGAGGAGGAGAGATGGTGCCTGCCCAGCCAGCCAGCAGCACCCTCTTTACGCACAGCCTCCCAGCCCCAAGCAGCGCACCAGGGCGCACCCGGCGGGGCTTTGTACCCTCCTCTCCCTCCGCCCCCTCCAGGCACGCCCCTGGTCAGGGGGGCCAACACACACGCACACACACAACACACACACACCGCAGAGATCCACGGGCTTTGTAGTTCACACGCTCCCTGGGGTGACACTTTTTTCCCACGGTGGGCTGGTGCGCATCCCTCCTGCAGACCAGCCAGGTGACCTCAGTTCCAGGACATGTCCCCTCATCCAGCCTTGTGTCCTCTTTCTCCAGGACATATCTTTTTTAGCTTCATGTCCCCTTTTTCCAGGACACATCCCCTTTTTTAGCCTTGTGTCCACTTTTTCCAGGGCATATCTTTTTTAGTCTCATGTCCCCTTTTTCAGTTTGTGTTCCTTTTCCAGGAAATGTTCTCTTCTTTAGCCTTGTGTCCTCTTTTACCAGGAGATGTCCTCTTCTTTAGACTTATGTCCTGGAAAAAAAACCTCATTGTCCTCCTTTTCCTTGCAAGCAGCATGTTTTATTGTTAAAGGGTTAAACAATAACCCCTTAACAATATTCTTAAGGGGTTACAATAACCCCTTTATTGGAAGGGGTTCAGCAATTTTCCATTTTTCTTTGTGTTGGCGGACAGAGAAAACATAGAAAAAGCTGTTTTTAGTTTAAATAAGGCAAGGGTTTTTCAATCAGTCCATTTACATTCAGACAGGAATTTGTTCAAACTGTACACAAAGGTTGACAGTGAAGAATTCACGTAGCCTTCTTGTAATTTAACAAATTACTGCATATGTAATAAATTTAAATTAATTTTGTTAATTTAAAACTATTTCCTTCTACAAACTGCCTGTAGAACAATTACCTACCTCACAGGATTGTTGTGAGGCAGCAGAAGCGCCTTTAACCGACTGGTTTCCTCAATGTCGCATTATCAATTAAATAAAATAGCTGACACTGCCATTGTGCAGGAACAACAAGTGGGTTGCAACTCAGTTACAGAAACTGGATTAGATAATTTAGTTAAAATTGGTTAAATCTTAACCAATTTTCCTACTATGGAGTAAGGGTAGTGCAACTCTAAGGTGTGGAATAAAAACATTGCCTTACTTTGAGGAGGCATACATGACTGACCCAAAATGTAGGAAGTAGGAACACAATGGAACTTACTTCTGAGTAGACATGGAGACTACTTGGCATCACAGTGATGTCCCATCCCGGTAAGTTAAACACAGGGTCCTGGACAGATTTTTAAGTTTGAAAGGGAATCCCGGGCTGAATTGCTCAAGTACCACTTTGCTACTCTATTTCCTGGACTTGCCTGCTCCATTAAACACAATGGAATCTACTTCTGAGCAGGCATGCGGAGGATTGGTCTGTTACTTGTGAACTGGGATTAAGGGCATTCATTCATTCATTCATTCATTCATTCATTCATTCAATCATTCATTCATTTTAAGGGATTCATACTCAGTCTTTCCCATTCCAAAGTACCAGTAAAGATCAAAGGTGGCTGTATGGCCTAAAACCAGAACATCTATATCTCAGTCTCACTCTTTGAAAATTCCTTCTCACAGATTAAGATGCTCTGGAACGAAGTTGTAGGCTTAAGAGACATAAAAAATAAAGTTTACACTATATGGAGTTATATACAGCATAATCACATAAATTGAGTTACACTGGAGTACATGCTAGATTTTCAAGGTAGGAAATCAAAACAACCAGCACTTCCTGATCATAGGAACGTTATGGGAATATCATGGCCATCAGCTCCAGTTTAAGTTCAGTGAGCTGAGCTCTTTTATTGAGAATGTTGCCATGCCCAGCCTAGGCGTAGGAAACTACACACCCCAGTGAGCATTGAGATTATTTCTTTCTCCTCCCTGAGAAATGAGCTGGTTGAGTAACAGCCAGCTCTAAGCAAAGTATTTTGCATAGGAGTGGGGATGGGTGGAAAGGAGCGCTGCCTTTGACTAGGAAATGATGCGTGTTTGCAAAGCAGATATAGATGATTGTGCACAAAAGCCCGCCAGAGGAGACCGCCTAACGGAGGTTGGATTGAAGTAAAAAAAATTTAAAAGGAGAAATCACCTTTTAAACTTTGCTGGAATCTTGGTTGCAAATAGTGTCGTTGGAACTGCTGGCCACTTGCCAAATCTGGCAAATAGGGAGGGATATATAGATACTTACCTTTGAAAAGGCCCAGGATTTAAGAGTCTTGTTCACACATTCACATCTGATCCTTCCTTACAACATCAAGGTGTTGATCACAGATTAGTTCTTATAGCACATTGGTGGTGAACCTATGGCATGGATGTCCTCTGTCAGTAAGCAGCCATAGCACTGAGTCTGGAAGAGCTCCAAACCCAGTGTGCATGCCCAGAGCTCTGGGCTTGCGCACTAAATACAAGTGTGCTCTGCTCAGAAGAGGAGCAGCACGCTGGTGTCCAGTGTGCATGTCCAAAACTTCAGGCATGCGAAATGGGCTCAGGGTGCCCCTTGGCACATGTGCATGCCTGGAGCTCCAAGAATTGCACGCTGAGCATTGGTGCTGAAAAGGTTCACCATCACTATATCCGAGGTGAGGAAATAAGAGGTGCTGAGCAGTGTTTCAAGCAATGGTGTGGGTACCACCGCTGGTAGTTTCTGGTGATACAAATGTCAGGACATTTGCTGGCTGACTTGAGACCAGTGACGTGATGTATCAAAACATCAGTAGGTTTGACTCAGTGGGAAAAACTCCAAAGCATGTTTTTTACATGCATGAAAACGCTCTCTTGACCACCCAAAGCCTCTAACTGGTTTTTGTTACATTGCATATGGTCTCTCAACCCAGAAATAAATAGTGATGACATCACCACCAGTTATTTCCAGTGATATTTTCCATAGATGGACCATGCAGAATGGTACAAAGGGTTAAACATTCAGAAACTTTGGTGTAAAGTGTCCCTTGCGAGCAGTCCCTGCAGTACTCTGTTAGAGTGGATTACAAAACCATGCCATTCTGGCCTCCTACCTCCTGGTACCAATGTGTGAATTGGATGTGCTGGATTGCAACCACCCATTTTGTAATTCATGAGAACATATGATAATGACATATCTTGATCAAGTAGGATGCTGACTTGGACAACCTCAAAATGCCAGGTGACGGGGATAACTTCAAAACCCCAGTTGCGGGGGGGAGGGGGGGAGACCTGGATGCAGGTGTCATATGTGCTCCGTGAAGCATCTGGTGGACCACTGTGTGATACAGGAAGCTGGACTAGATGTGCCTTTGGCCTAATCCAGTGGAGCCTCTTACATTCTCATGACTTGTGTTGAACACTCCTTTCTCCTGCATGTCCAAGGAGGAGAGGAAGGTATATTTGTATTAGAAACAAACCAGGACCAGGCAGTGTGGTCCTACTCCCTCCCATATGTTCAGCAAACACTTCGGGTGTTATCTGAGCAGAAGATGAATGCTTTTCAGGGGAAGTCCACATGTTCAAGCTCTCTTCACAAGAGCCTCCCCATGTTCACTGAATACAAGACAAGAACACAAGGGAATCTACTTATCTCAGTGCTCACATGTTAATGTGAAGGAAGTCTACATTGGCAGCATCATGTAAGTTTAGTTGCTGATGGGTGTTCTTCAGTATGATGTCCTCATTGATGTTCTTCAGTGTGTGATATGTTCGATGTGGAGTGATATAATCTATCACTCCAGATCAAGTGCCCCATACATTGCCACCCCACATATGAGAGAGAGAGAGAGAGAGAGAGAGAGAGAGAGAGAGAGAGAGAGAGAGAGAGAGAATAACAAGCATGTCAAGTAAAAGCAGCTAGAAAATTCTGGCCTCAAGTTTTCTATGCACAAGGAGCTTTGGAGTTGTGGGATGTGTGTTTTGGTGAGAAGCATTCAGTCATGCCAACTTCCTCACATGTAATCTGAAATGTAACAACAGTTTCTGCCCAGAGTTTAGAAAGATGGGAAAGAAGAGTTTCGAGCAAGCCCTTTGTGTAGGACTACAAACCCAGAGCATGTGGAGCATGTGTTGTGTGTACAGATTAACGCCCCATTTTCAATCCCAGATCTCAGGTACTATGGCTGGGAAAGAACCAGAAAGCAATTTAGACTCCTGATAGTTCATGTTGCATTGGTTGGACTACCAGTGGAAGGCTGCTCTTTTTAAACTGCAATTTGGAGACTGTAGCCTCAGTCAGTTTTCCAAAAGCTTGTACAGTACTGTGGGAACGGTTAGGCTTGTTGGTTTTGCTAATACCAGATCTGGATGGGTGCCACTATCCAGGCTGTGGAGTATCCTGGGACGAGATACTCTAAATCCCTTTTTCATTTGTGGCAGGAATCGTGTTGCATCCCAGTTCTCCTTTTGTCTCTGTCTTTTTGATCACCCTGAACGCACTGTGGCCTTTTACATCTCAATACTGCTGCTATAAATAATGAGCCTTTGAATTAAAAGAGGAAGAACAAAATCATTGTGATTAGTGAACTATGAAAACAGAAACGGTTCAAGGTCTCGCCTTTGCCAGGCCTGGTTTCTTCTGAAAACTTTTTTAGATATTGTGGAATGTAGCATTCACAGCACAAGCATTTCAGAGGATCAACTACAGGGGGGTAAGTTTAGGTCAAATATTAGGAATAATTTCCCAACTCAGCATCTACTCATTTAATGTAAATCATAAGTCTTTCAGTGCAACACCTCGCATAAGGTCTGCACAATGTAAATGTTATATGTACAGCTTTAAAAGCAATTCATCATTGGTGTCTCTATGAAGATTCCTTTCCCTGGTTTTCTTTCCAATTAATGGCTGAAGTGAAAAGGCATCTGGCATGAGTGCTTAATTCAAAGATGACCAGTGAGCAGAGTCCAGCACCCAAATCTATTTTATCTGCCCCCTCACAGTCCTACTGAGTTTTGATCTGGTAGAATTCTGCTCATTTGTGTACTTGAAATCAAACTATCTTGGGCTACCAATTGGCCATCTTGGTTTTAAATGGAGACGGGGCTTCAGGGGGTTCTCACAGGATCTACAGAACCCTTTGCTAATGAGCGTCTGGTTCTGAGAACTGGTTACTAATGGGACATAGAACCTGTTGTTAATTTAGGTTATTAGGACATAGAAATTGTTTATCTAGGAGGAGCAATGGCAGCCATTTCTCTCTGCTCCCATTTCAAGGCAATCTCACAGTAGTCCAACACCATAACTAGATTGCTTTCTGGGGCCCATAAGCGAACCTTATTTCATCTTCAGTGTCTGCTTATTGGTTTCCAGGTTCAACATTGATGATGATGATGATCATGATGATGCACAGCCAGGTAGATGTTATTGACTGGTTTGTTTTATCCACACATTGAGTCCTTCTCAAGAACCTGGAATGCCAGGTTATTGTTATTACTATTAATTTTCACAGGTAGATGTGTGTTGATGGTTTGTTTTATCCAGACATCAACATCATCTTCATCATCATCATTGACCTCTGTTGCCAATGCAATTGCTCCTTATTTCCAGAAATTACATTAGGTCTTCTTGTGAAGTTGGAGGTAAGTTTCTAACTGAACTTGGGAGACTCGCTAGTTGTACCTTTGCCTGCCACTGTTACTTTAGCTTTTGATCTTATGACCATTAAAAAATCTTTGCACATCATCATTTATGCTTTGCTACTGTTTTAATTGACCCAGCCATGCCCTGTATTTTTAGTGACAAAGCAGAAGACGCCATTTCTTCCTTTCTCAGAGAACCCATCCACTATTCCAGGGCACAACACTAGATTGTTCCAGGGCACAACACTTGATTGTCATCTCCACCAGAAACTATTTTCAGCTACTGATGGTGGGCGGTACTGCATCGACCCCTACTCTCCCTCTCTCTGGCAAGAGAGATGTATTATGGGAGAATGGTTCGTGGTGGACCAGGCTGGTGCCACCGCTACTTCCTGCCAGTTTCTCATAATCCGAAGTTGGTTGCAGAGACTTCCTTTGGTGCTTTCTTTCCCAGATGCTCTTGCGTTGCTTGTGGGTTTCAGAACCACCCTGGCCTGCTGGCCCATGGCTGGAAATGCCCCTGTTCTGGGCAAAAGAGATCCTGTTTGTCAGCATATCCTTGCCCGAACTACCTTGAGATGTTGAGAAGGGATGGGCAGGTTGCTCAGGGTTGTGTTCCGGGCTGGGTGGTGGTGGGCTGACCAAATAAACATAGACTTCTGCTTGCTGTGCTTCTGGCAAACGGTGGTTCCACTGGAACCCAAGACGGTGATGAGGTCCTCTTGGAGAATGTGGGTAGGTATATTCCTCGGCATTGAGATGGGTTCGAGATGCTGCATCAGCGGCCAGGGAGGAATATACCACTTGCCTGGGGCCTGGTATGATTGGACTTGGAATGAAGTGTGTCTCACTAACTGCATGGTTAAAATGCTCATGAGGGTGTTCTGAATGACGGGCACCAGGATCCTCTGCATTCAGGCCAACAGACTGTTGCAAGAACCTCTGGCCTTGGGAACTTTCTCCTGCCACCCCTAAGCTATGTGGCTTATCTCCTGTTGCCCTTTGATGGCTACGTGCATGAGTCCCATAGTGAGTGGAGCCACTTCCCATCCTATTTGAACGCTCTGTGGGGCTGAAGCTGAAACGCACCCAGGAGGCAACAGATCCAGCGGGACACGCTGGCTGGGGGGTTTCACTGTCTGAAAGGTGGGAGCTGCATTGGCTGGTCCGACGACGATGCTGGTTCCGGTACCAACTGGTCTTTTTGTCATCGGTGTCAGGACGGGTTGGCCACTCGCCAGCATAGGTGGCCTTGCTCTTTCTGTCACTTGGGGGAAAGCAAGTCTTGGGCTCATTGGAAGTTTTCATTTTCACAATGACTTTCACAGGATCCACGATGCAGCGGAAACGCAGGGTGGAAAGTTTCTTATGGCCTCTGACCAGTACTGAATCCTTCAGTAGTCTTTTGCTGCAGGAGAGGAGCTTCATGGTTGCGAGCAGTTTGCCACCTTTGGACCGAAGAAGAGAACAAGAAATACAAACCTGTCATTTAGTTCAAGGAATCTTGCAACACAATTGTACACTCCACAACTTACTCTGAGGAAAGTGCTGTAAAACTGCAACCATTAAGTTTTATAAGGCCTCATATAAGGTCCTATCCACTAGAACACTTGCTCTGGCAGTGTAAAGTTCTTTACACTTGTCACTAAAACTGACAAGAGCTAAAAGTAGCAAGAGCCTGGGTCCCAACCCAGGCTGGGTTGGGCAGACTGGGGGCATAAGCATCAGTAAGTTAGTGGAGTGTAATGAGATAGAGATGGAAAGAATGGGGAAAACATGAGGATGGATCAAGGGCAGGAAGGATGCATTATCAGTTGCTGGCAGAGTGTGCCAATATCCCAATCCCCTTCCCAACCTAGATTCCCAGATATTGCTCCGCAAAAACTTATGCCAGCTCGATAGTTGGTGCAGCTCACACAATTACCCTGGGGCAAGAGAACATTAATTTACCCCAAGGAGGCCTTGCAGGATTCAGTGGGCAATGTATTGGTGTAGCTGTATCGCCACACAGGATGTTCAGTAGAATTACGATGTCTATCGGTTAACTGATTCAGTGAACAACTAAATTTGCAGAGGGGCAAGAAACGTCTTTGCAGCAAAAAGCATGGGTTTATTGTTTTCAGATGATGAATGCATATATTGCAAAAGATATTTTCTGAGAAGAAGCATTCCTTCTCTTTTGTAGCTAACAGCACAATCCTAACTTGCACCAAAACAGGCAAGCCATTGTGTCTGCGCTATATCCAGCATGTCTTCAAAAATAATAATTTTCTTTAAAAATACTGGTGCCTGATGACATCTTTTTAGTCAATTAAAAATGTTTAAACATTGTGATCTGATCCAGTGTTCTCCAAATGATGGTCACAACCCCACTGACAGATCACAATCTGATGTATGGTGGGTCATGAAATGGTGTTCTGTTTGGCTTCCAGGTGGCTTCAACACTTCTCAGTGGTGGGCTCCAGCAGGTTCGCACCTACTCTATAGAACCGGTTGTTAATGAGAGATAGGACATATAAAGTTTAAAAATAGCCATTTAAAGGTGCCTGTCAGATATGGATAGAACTGGTTGTTAATTTCTTTGGACCCCATCACTGAATAGTGTCCCAGGTTCAGTGTTTAGTTTTAGAAGAACGGTCAGTCATATGTTTCAGGAGGCATAGCAAGAAAATACTGATGACAATCCACCACTCCTTGTTAGTCCCTCATAATTCCCAGGCTTCACATGAGAAGCAAACTGGTATAAATTCACTATGGCTGCAATCCTAAACTCCAGTTAGGCCAGCCTAAGCCTCAGCATTAGTCCTGTGCTGACCTGGGGGTGTCACAAAAGTGCTGTAAGACACTTCTGCACCACTTTGGGGGAGGGTTAGGCCAATGCACAGACATGCGCTTGCCTTCCTACATCACCACAGGAACAGGAAGACTGATGAGTTGTGCTGGCCTAGGTTAGGATTGCACCCTATAAGTGGGTAGAATAGACATCCTATTTAGATGGCTGAGAGCAAACTTGTGTTTATTGTAATTTCGTAATTCTCTCCGAAGCTCTTTCAGTCGTTGATATTTCTTAGCCTATAGATTCCAGATTCTAAGCTTTGTAGAGACAAGTTGCATGTATGCAGACTCTCCACACTTTTTGGCTACAATTTACCCCTATTTTCCCCTCGTGTTCAGAAAATGTATGCAGGGTAGGTGGCGCTGAAGTTGCCCTTCTGTCCACTTGTTGCGTGTTAGCATGACAGGCCTGCACAGGTATTCAGCCATACATACACAGGTATTCAGCTCCCCTTTACACATTTGGGAACCTGGGTACTCTCCACAGGTCCTTTTCCCGCTCATTTCCCTTGTGAGGAGTACAAGTCAATGTTGTTGAAGGGCTCTTTTCCCTTCAAACTACTTCTTTGCCTGTTGGCTAATGAGGCTTTCAGCCACGTGGGTGCTAGAAAATTTCATGTCCCAGCATTTTGTGCTTATTGTGGGCTGAGAGAAAGAAAACAGTTGGAAAACAGGACAGAAAAGAGAATTCTTAACCTAAGAATGTGAAGATCAAAGGGAAAGAGTCTCCTGGTTGTACACATCTTACCATCTACAATTTACCTTTCTTGAAGCATGATTCATACAATCTCCTCAGGAATGGAGTCAAATTAGCACAAAACTGGAGGAAAAACACATGGAAAAATTAACATTTTTCTTATTTATGGCAAAGTTGTGGCTTGCTGGAAGAGCTTCTGATTTGAATGCAGATGGTCCCATGTTCAGTCCTTGAACGATGGAACTATAGGACCATATAGTAAGACCATATATGTAGAAAAGAGGACAAGCCCCCCCCCTCCAATGTAGGACACTCAAGAAAAAGCTAGGGCATGACAAAATAAAAGCTAAAAGCACACATAGGGCGCAATCCAGAGTAACTATGGGGAGTCCTTGCTCTGGTGTAAGAACAATTTGCTCTGGTTTGCAATATGAATTTCCCATAGGTTTTCACTAGGTGGTGTAGTAACTACGGGTACACGTAATGTCTCTTATGTGCTCCCGTAGTTACTCTGGATTGTAGGGATATACATTATATAGTTTTCATGTGGTTAATTTACTTATAATTAAATTTAAAACTATTACATTTTGGCTGCAACCCTAACCATACTTTCCTGGGAGTAAGTACTATTGCACACAGTGGGACTTATTTTCGAGTAGACATGCTTAGGATTGCACCAATAATTTACTACGTACACAATGCAATCCTATTCATGTCTTCTGAGAAGTAAGTTCCATTGTATTCAAAGCTTACGCTCACAAAAGTGTATATAGGATTGCAGCCATAATTTATTAATTATAAGAAGGTTACATGCTGCCTTCTCACAAGGAAATGGAGGACAATGAAGATTTTTTTTCCATGGCACAGGGCTAAAAAAGAGGACATGTTCTGGAAAAAGAGGTCACCTTGGGAAAGACCCCTGGAAAATCAGTGTCATTCAGCATATACAAGAGGTAAGTGGGCCAGTGATGGTATCAATAGAAGACAGTGGCTTTATAAATTCCAACAACATATGATGTTTTGTGGTTTTTAGTACTATTATTATTAAATTTTGAACTATGCTGTAAACAACTTAGAACTGAAGCACACTGAATCAGCACTAGTGCTGCAGGACTGAGCACCACATGCCATATCCTGTGGTGGTTAGGAGCAGCCAGGACATTTACTTGAGGTAACGGGATATTGACGTATACTACTCAGGGCTACTCAGATCTGTGCCAGCAGAATCATGGGGGAAAAGCCTTGGGGTGGGGGAAATAGAATATGGTGGGCCTGATTTACCTTCTCCCTCTACGAATATGTTATACCTCTCTTGCCACCTTTTCCCCCACCCCTTGCTGCTCAGTACAGAACTTACCTACACCAAAAACAACAGCTTCAGATCCTATACTATTCTCATACTCACGATGAACTATACCCATGTTGTCACAAATGTGTTTTAGGCACATTTGTTATGGCACTACACAAGATTAGGATTGCATTGTGAACCTTTTTGAATTGTAAAAGTGGGATAGAATGTACACACACATGTGCACATGTGTTCTCATGCACACAAACTCATGTGTGAATCATATTCAAGCTTCCTTTAAATGGTTCTATGTTTTGCTGACAACTCTAAATCCCAAAGGACTCTTAGTGGAGGCAGTGTCTTCTCTTGGTGCCCTTTCTCTCGTAACTGGAAGTGGGAAAGCAGCAGTGCCAAAGGATTCAGGTGGTCAACTTTTCATTCCCAGCTGGAAAAATTACCATATTCACTCAATTCTAATGCTCACCTTTTCCAGCCAAATTTAGAGCACATGTTCTTCTCAAAAGTAAGCCCTATTGTGTTCAATGGGTCTTACTCCCAGGAAAGTGTCTTTAAGATTGCAACCATACCCTACAATCCAGAGTAACTACGGGAGCACGTTAAGTGACATTATGTATACCCGTAGTTATTGCAACATCTAGTGAAAACCCACGGGAAATTCATATTGCAATCTAGAGTAAATTGTTCTTACACCGGAGCAAGGACTCCCCATAGTTATTCTGGATTGTGCCCATAGTCTCTAAAATCAGGGTGCACATTATATTCAATGGTGCATTAGATTTGAGCACATACTTTATTTTTATTATAAGTAGAGCAGTATTTAAGTTTATAGAACCTTTGTTGTATAAACCCATAAATTAGTGCAACTAGGTAAAATCATAACATATATCCATTGTAATATTATTATCAAATTACTAATTGTTGTATTAAGTAAAATTAAATTTGCAGCTACTTTGTAGTTGCACATTACATTTGCCTGTAAGCATTTTTTTAAATCTCAAGTCTTTTAAAATAGGGGTGCACATTCGATTCGGTGGTGCATTACATTTGGGTAAATACAGGTAATGCCAAACCCTTACTGTGCTTGGAAGTGAACAAGGAAGCTATCCAGACATCACCCCTACAATTGGTTCTTGAATTGCTAGGGGGCAGAGGAAGCATGTTCCTCTGACTTTTCTGCTGGTCGGTCCCCTTAGCTGTTTGGCTACAGGGGGCCATGATTTGGCTATCGTTCTAGCAAACTGGGTTAGGGTTGTGGGTTTTATTCAGATCCTATACAATACTCATGATGTACTATACTGAGTACAGTCCATGAGGGCTCCTTCCCCTTTCTTTCCAGCCCTGCCCATTCCCGTGATGAAGACTGCACATGTGCACATGTGCTTTGGTCTGCTTACCAGAGTGACCAGTTTAATGCTATATTCCAGCAAGGCAAGAAGCCCCAGCAAGATCAGGATGGTGATTAGGAGCTTCTGGGGAGGATCGGCAAAGGGGAGGCAGTAGTTGTAGAGCTTGTCTCCCAGCATAGCCATAGCTGGATAGAACAGGGGATCCGAAAGTCAGTGCCACATCTTTTCTCTCATCCTCCCACAGTGCTGCCAGCCTCAACACCAGCAAGCAAAGGCTGAGGCCAGGAAGGGGCTCTGGGGGTTGCTGAAGCCCATGTGTCAGCACAGGCCTTTGTGACAATGGCCTTGTGTTAGGTTGTCATGGCTGGACCAATCAGGAGCTCCTCTTGAAGGTACTACCAAGATCAATGGCATGGAGAAGGTTTCTGGTGTAGTCCCCTGTGGCATCTTTGTGTGGTTTCTGCAGGTGCCACGTTAGATGGGACATGAAGGTCACAAGTCAACACCGGCTTTTGGCAAACTTCTGATACTTAAGCAGAATTATCCTCTGAATTAAAAATTGAGCACATCTCACTTGAGCTAAGCACTTACCTGGAACCCACATGCAAACTGAACTGGGCCATCAGTCCACCTAGAGTTTCAGCTCTCCAGAGTTTCAAACCAAGAGTCTTTCCCAGCCCAGCCTGGAGATGATAAGGAATTTCAGCCTCACACTCTTGGCAGGCAACAATGTGTTATAGTACTGAGTGATGACACTTCCCGCTAGATGTCTGTTTCTTCTCCAAACTTCAGTTGCCATCTCTTTGAGATCAAATCCCATCCCAATATCAGGTCCATGCTGTCTTCATCTTCTCATGAACTCCTTTAAAGGAGAAGCAAGTCTCTTGACACTTGAAACTCCAACTTGAGGACTCCTGAGAATTAAGACCCTTGAACCAGCTCCCTGGGAGATTAGCCTAATGAGCAGCTTGAGTCTCATCATCAAATGGGATTTTCAGTTAACACATTTTCATTGTATTTTCACTAAATACATGAAATCTATCATGGGTCCAGTATGAAATTAGAACTCACACACACATTTCCTAATCCTGTAATTACAGGCATGCTCCACTTTCTGATAGTTCGTTTTCTGACAGTGGGCTAAATCCATAGCAATTACGGGTCCATGCAGTTACATCACCCTCTAGTGTTATTTTATGGAAAGTCATCTTAACTGCTCCGGAGCAAAGGGCTTAATTTCACTTTAGAATATAGGCCAAAACCACTCTTTAATCCCCTTTCAGTTATACCCAGGACTCATTCATTCAACACATGCTTCACTCTTTCAACCTCTCTTTGCTGGTCTAAAGGCTAAAATTGTATTCTATGACGTTGGTTTTCATGTGATCAAACTGTTTATGGCATTTCCTTATGACTTTCTTTAGTAAATAACCATAATTCAAATAAACTGTATAACATATTCATTGTTCAGCCCACTCATGCCTTTGTTCATTCTATTCTAAGGGCGCAATCCAGAGTAACTACGGGGAGTCATTGCTCCAGTGTAAGAACAATTTACTCTGGATTGCAATATGAATTTCCCATAGGTTTTCACTAGGTGGTGCCATAACTATGGGTGCACGTCATGTCTCTTATGTGCTCCCGTAGGTACTCTGGATTGTAGAGTAATTTGTTATGTATTTTGGCTCTGTGTTAAATATGTGTTATTTAGGTTTTAGCAAGTGATATTTATGTCTTTGCATTTGCAAGCGAAAACAGACTGGGTTCGTTTTTTTACTTTTGAATGGTGCTCTAATCCCTAACGCATCCAATAAGTGGTGGGTGCCTGCATATGTGTGCATGCACACACAAATACCCACTCACGTATGCACATACACAATACCATTTTGATAAAAGCACAATTAGTTCTTACTAATTAAATATACTAATTAAATAAGAATTAGTATTTCCATTCTTCTTCCAGTGTTTGATTTCTTCATACAAACTCCACAGTGTCTGACTTTTTCATAAAATTTCACCACTTAAGTTTTGGGTTTTCACCATTTTACAACTGTGTAGGCTGGTAAAGCCTGAGATTTCTCTTCTAAAACCAAAACTCAAATGCATCTCCAGACTTGTTTTTGAGGAAAACATTACAGCTGCTTTGTGATGTGGCTACCTGTCCTGTTTCTTCTCCTATGGAGGATCCTTCAAAGGGGAATCTTCACAGGAGACAGAATGGGGACAGCAGCCAGACTGTTAAGCAGCTACCATTGCCAGTGTCTCCTCTTTCTCTGGAAGTCATAGAGGAAAGGCAATGAAGAAAAATAATTGCATCTTGCTTGGAATATTCTTCTAGACAGGTGTTCCTCTGGCTTCACCACTGTTAAAAGATAACCTTTATTGTCATTTGTTCTGGCCCAATGGTACACCACAAATGAAGTTACATTGTTTGCTCCCAGGAGTCAACTCAGACAATCACCCAAAAACACATTCAATCAAACCAGTATATACATACTGTCAGGATGTTGACTGATAGTTGTGACCTGTGACTGTTTAGGTGCCGCAAGAGAGAAGACAGACACAGTGGAGTAGATTAACTATTTACTGTATTTACAAGTATAGACTACTCTATTCTCCACAGGGTCTTCTTGGGATCTGGCTCCCTGCAGCCTGGCCTCCAGTTGCTGATCGTGAGAACTCCATATGCCTAGACCCAGGAATCGGAAGGACGAAAGCATTAAAATAATTGCTTTCCACATCTATGCGCTAAAAATGTCAATTCTGGCTTGTTCTGTCCCATTCTAGATTAGCTTTGGCTGGGTTTTGAAAGAAGATAATAAAAACATGCTACTTAATCAATTTCAGGACAAAAATACAGTTATTGTTCTCAAGTGTTCTCAAGTATCCTATTGGTTTTTTCATCCATTTCATTTATTAATGGCCTCTTCTGGCTTTTTCTATTCCAGCTTTTACACTGTCCCCCTTGATCAAGCATGACTAATATGATTGTGCCATTTACAAGATCTAGTTCCTGTTTTGAGATTGCGAGCCCTTTTGAAAAGGGAACCATTATTAATTATTCAATTTTGATTTTTCTCTATAAAAATCACTCCAAATTGGGAATGTTTGCTGCCTCAGAGCTGTAGATGTTCCAGCATTTTTGATCTGCTCCATCATGTCTGTAACCTCATTTGTTTAAATCAGACAAAGGATGCAACAGCCGGCATTGTTGGCTTCCTAAAGGGAACAAATTTTCTCCTACTGACTGATTAATTACTCAGTGAATACATTCAGCTTGAAGAGACACTTTAATTATTCAGGGGGCTGCGTGGATAGTAATATAGGCAGTTCTGTTTTCCAAGGTGCCCAGACCTTCATATGAAACTAAACCCCTGGCTTTCTATAGTCAAGGGTGTGCTGTAGAGTGGCTGCTTCCCTGGATCTAACTCCACTCTGCGAGACCCAGATAGCATGCAAAGGTAATGTAATAGTTTTGAGCAGAGTCCCTAGCTTATTCTGGCTGCTTTTGTTGGATCTTGCAAAAGAACAGCTGCTCTGTGCTGGAACCCCCCTTCCCCCATCAGTCAGCATGTGTCACAATTCTATTTGCAGAACATGGGCTTGCAAAAGGAAAATGAAATGAGGCACTTGGGATAAAACAGACAGAGTTCCCTTCTACTTTTAGCAGATTGTTGTATAAATATAAATGATGAGTAGGCATGGCTGCTTTTTCAGCTTTCAAATCCCTGCCTTCTATTGCCCACAAGAAAATGGGGGTTAATGTTAGCCTGTCACCCAGGAATATCTTTGGTGTCTTGCCCCTTTGAGGGTATCCTGCTTAAGGAGAACTCAGTGAAACTTGTGGCTGTTGCTCATATAGATTGTTACCAAGAACCACTTTTCCCTTCCACAATCCACCCACGATTCAAATCCCCCCCCCAAAATGTACCGGTACTGATAGACGTTACTGGAGCAGCTGTGGTGTGTGCCGTGCCATTGCCCATTTGTGTAAGAGCCCAAATGCTGTGGTCCAACTTTCATGCTGCCATAAAGATGCACTTGTGCATATAGAATGCTAGTTCTGGCAAAGCAAGACTAATTGGGGCTGAAAATGTGCTGAAAGTGCCTTCCTAAGCCATCATGCTGTCATACTAGATACACAAACAGAAATATACTAAAGAAGTGCATTTTCAACCAGAAGTGCTTCTTTTTCACTCAGAACTGCCATGGGAGAGGAGGGAATGGGACTGAAAAAAATGTATGGAGGGAAATGTTTTCCCTCAAGCTATTTTCTTTCTTTTTTGTTTAAGAAATTTTTATTAATTTATTATAAAGAAAAAGGAAGAAAATAGAACAAAATATTCTTGAAAGATATATGGCAAGTGCAGAACTCCAGATTTCTACCACCTAAAAATCTTAAATTATAATCTTATTTAACAATTCCAACAAAGAAAAAAGAAAATAAAGGTTATATAACAATTATCTATTTATCAAATCCATATTTCATTTGACTCACCATCCCTTTCTTGTGCAGTAAATCCATGAATGGTTTCCAATTGTCTATAAACGTTTTTTATTGACTTCTTAAGAAAAGTGGTTGAGCACAATCCTAACCCAGTCTACTCAAAAGTAAGCCCCATTGTGGTCAGAGGGTTTTACTCCCAGGAAAGTGTCTTTAGGATTGCAGCCTATGTCTGCCCATTTCAGCAAAGTCCAATATCTCTTCCACCGTTCTTCAAAAGAAGGTATCTCTGGGACCTTCCAGAGATACCTTTTGTGGTGGAAATGGCCCTCCTGAAGTGGCTGTTTGGCTAAACCTTCCTCAACTGCAGTCCTAATTAGGACTGGGCTCTGCAGAGCTGTTTGGCATGACAGAAGAGACCCTTATGGTTGGAAGTAGCTCTTCTAAAAACATTTGTTGGCACATCCAGCTTAACTCCTATCGATGAGATGTGAAAGATAAGGCAGGAAGAGAGGCACTCTCATAGCCAACTTCCACATGTGACTACATGTGGGCATGAGGTAGGTAGGGGCACTGCAGTGCAGTGAACCTACAAAGACTGGCAAGACTTGTTGGGGGGGGCTGGACTAGTCGGCCCATTGATGGACTGAATTCTTAGCCAGTACCTGAGTTACTTAACCACTGATTCAATCCTTCTTTGCACGACCACTCTTATTGGGTGGCCTTTAGGATTCAGGGCTGTCAGAAGAGGGTCAGGAAATTTAATTCATTGTGGATTGGTAGCTTTCTCCGCTGCCTATTTCACTTTCTCCTTGCTTCTTCAAGATGTTTTTCAAATGAATACAAATATATGTACACTAACCGTTATGTTGGTTAGTCTTTTTAGTAGTTTCTGCAGTAACCAGATCTAATTCTGGGGCACAGTAGAAAAGCTTTTGATTTGACTATCACAGACACAATTATAAGGAAAATAAAAATAAGAGATACAAGTTCCTAGGTGGCTACTTGTTTCATCAAGTCTTGATAAATTCAAAATGGCACTGAAATCTGTCTTTTGTTGTAGATTCCAATTTGACTTGATTAGTATATGAGAGTTTACTGAACTCTCAAAAGTTTTTGGCCAAAGATTCCACAACACAAGTAGATACAAATGCTGCCATCTTCTGGTCTAAATAAAGATCTACAACACAGTAAAGGGTTGTTAAACTATGTACTTCCAATACTGACCTGGACAGACTTCCAACTTGCAGCCTTAATAACTCTGGTTTTTACTAGACACTCAAATACCACCAGCAGAAGCCAACTGCAAACAGCAGCCCAGCCAATTACCTATGGCTTCCCCAAAATTCATACATAGGAATGATCTGTCTATGATCTATCTGATCATACTATGGATGATCATAATCCATACACAGGAAGATCTGTCAACTTAACCAGGCCAGTAAAAGTACCATATGTCAGGGGCCCTTTATTTTCAAGGGGCCCACACAAAATGCTTGAAA
Source organism: Cryptoblepharus egeriae (assembly GCA_030015325.1). NCBI lineage: Eukaryota > Metazoa > Chordata > Lepidosauria > Squamata > Scincidae > Cryptoblepharus > Cryptoblepharus egeriae. The sequence continues at coordinate 178,363,817 of JAREYC010000003.1, read as the reverse complement.
GCTGTCTCTGTTCAAATCAGCATCTCACAAACTGGCAACCCTGCTGTTTACATGGCAGGGGAGATGCATGTTGGATAGTATGTGATTATTACAAACATCATTAACAAGAAATGAATATCAGTAAATTTTGAATATAAAATTTAACTATATTGCAGGTCCAACCCTGCACCCAACAGGTGGGACAAGTAACATTTTCAAAAGGAGCTGAAATTTGGACTTTGAATTTTGAAACTGAAGGGGGCAAGTCATGAGAATTGTCCTTCTTCTTGCCTTATATATCAGAATCCAGGTGATATGGTTCACTTAGATGTTTATACAAATGTAGCCAGAAGGCAATAAAGAAATCTTTAAAATAGAAATAAATGAGTGAATAAAATAATTTAATAACAGAAAGTTGCTTTCAAGCAGTACTACAATGCCTGTTCTTTCACCCCCTAAACAGGGTGACCAGATGCCCAAACCTCAATAGGAGGACAAGGTCTTGGATTCCTCTTAGCCTGGCTTTTCCAGTGGACAATGGCACATTTTCCTGCTCATGAGTAAAGCTGTGATATTGGGCTTTCACTTTCCCATAGAGCTCAATGCATATTTTTTATTTTTAGTTTTTTGGCCATAACTTTTGACAGGAAGGAGATTTTTCAAAACTGGTTTTTGCTTTGGATTCTGCTCTTCAATATGAATCAAAGGACATATGATGTGATGGGGTATTGCACACCATTGCAAAGTTCCAAAATGAAGCCAATGAGGACAATGAAGCCCTTTTGGAGGACAACTAGACAGAAGGCTATAGGAGAGACTGAGAGATGTATCCTCCCTGGGCACAAGTTATAAAAACATAAGAACCACCTCCACTGGTTCAGGCCAAAGGCCCATCGAGTCCAGCTTCCTGTATCACACAGCAGCCCACTAGATGCTTCAGGGAGCTCATATGACACCTGTATGCAGATGTCCCCATTGCACCTGACATTTTGAGATTGCCCACCTCTCTACACACACCGCACATGATGGTCCTTTCCTCTAGGAGTTTGTGCTGACGTTTGTTTGTTTTGAGTGGCATTTCTCATACACAGGACAGAGGATGTGCCACAAGGAAGCATCAAGGGAGCAGGTTGTAGGGCAGCAGCCATCCCAGGTCAGGCAAATGAACTAGGGCTTCCCAAGGACAGATGAGCACCACAGCCCTCCTGTGACTCAGTGATAGCTGCGCTGTCTCTTGTCCTGCCCACTACCCTCCTTGGTGCCTGTTACCCATCATGAGTAAAACTGGCTTGCAGGGAATGAACCCAGAGCCACCACTGCTGCCAGATTAACAGCCCTGCACAACTGCACAAGCAAATGCTTGAACCCTCTTCTCTATCTAGCGTTGTTCGTTTTTGTTTTCTTTCTCCAGTTGGGGAAGGTGCACAAAGGAGACAGTGGAACTTTTCGTTGAGGTAATGAACTATTCTGTCTCGCAAATTTCAAGTTTGTTCTTTTTTATTTCCTATCAACCTGAAGGCTGAGATTATTTTATCCAAAAGGACAAGATAATAAACCAATAGCAATAGAACAAGATAATCAAGAAAATGCAAAAACAAAGAGAAGCAACACCGAGAATTATTCCGTGTCCAGGATTTGGGAAAGTTTCTTGGGGTAGAAAGAATATTTTGTATGAGTGAGGTTTTCAAAACTACAGTTCCTAAAACCTCTCTTTTAAACATTTGTTCTCTCTATTTCCCAAGGAATCAACATCAGAGGAAGATGACTGGGAGGAATCCATTATCTACAAGGCTTTCTGTAAATTTTAAATTCTCTCTCCTTTCTCTCTTACAGGCAGAAGTTTCTCCTTGTTCACCATGTCCTTATTTGGAGAACTCTTTTTGCCCTATTTATCAGTTCCTACTAAAAAACCTTTGCAATTGGCAGGAAAAACGAGTGATAAATAAAACTGGCTTTTAGTTCTCCAGTGAAATCTCATTTATTTCAGTGTGTGCTGTATGTACTAGAATCTACTCCCATTAAAATCAGCGGGACATTTTTTAAAAGTACTAAAACTTTGACTAAGGCTGCAATCCTAACCACGCCTACTCAGAAGTAAGGCCCATTTTACCCAATGGGTCTCACTCCCAGGAAAGTGCGTTCAGGATTGGAGCATAAATCTCTTATGTCCAATCCCTGCACAAGGTTTTTTTTTGTTTTGTTTTTTGTTTTGCATTAAAGATGATAAGCACAGGATTCAGACATTTATGAGATATTCTCTTAGTTTATTAACACAAGGTATTTGCAAATGTTTGAATAATTACTGTTATTTGGCTTTTTGGGAAGGAGTTGCTCCTTAGGATTGCCATAATTCTCTTCCACAAAATCAGGACAGGACTTTCTGTCCCATTTGCAAGTATGTGAACACAATCCCCCAAAATCGGGAATGTCCCTGTCCCTGGTTTTTTTGGGAAATACTGTATGGCAACCCTATTGCTACTGAATATGTTGTGTGTCGCCTTATCATTTTGTGTACCTTTCAAGCAAGGATTATTATAACATACAAATAGATTTTAGTGGGCAATCCTATATATATTCCATTTAATGTGGCTGACTCAGAAGCTTCACTGCCAATACAGAATTATCTTAAAGTTCACAACCCTAGGCCTGCCAACTCAAAAGTTAGTCCCAACGTGAAAATGAAGGTATGTACTGTTTTCCCCTATGCCCTTAATAGTAATGATTAATTACCACCCCTCAGAGCCATAGCTCTGAGTAGAAGTGGGCAGGGGAACAATTGTTTCAGGAGGCAATTATGCCAAGTATCTATACCGGTGTAAATCTATACAATAATAATTTGCATAGAATACATGCATCTTTGTACATAGTATGTATTTATTTACAAAGGAATAACATGCAACTTATTTTTTCATTTTACGTTTTAGGCCTGTACCTTTACAAAAGTACAAAAACCAAGAAAAGGCCCATAAGGTTGCTATATGTCCTGAAAAACAGGGACAGTCCTGATTTTGGGGGATTGTGTTCACAGACTGGCAAATGGGACAGAGGATACTGTCCTGATTTCGTGGAAAAGAATTCTGGCAACACTTCTCATATCCCATGTGATCCCCTCTATGTAAAATGCTTCTCTACCACTCCCTTCCCCAGCATAGCATTGAATGAACACCAAAAGCCAAGGCCCCAGATGATCCCATGTGGTCCCTCAACAGATAAGGATTCCCGTCCCTCCAAGCAAGCATTAAATTGAAAAATATATCTGAAAACAGAAACCCACCCAGGGTTTCTCCAAAGAGAAACATTTCTCCCCTACCCATCCTACCCCCAGCATCAACTTGGCATCCATCAGTCTTGAAAGACTATGGTATCATGCTTGACGCTGCACGCGAAGCACAAAGGCCTGAGTAGACTGATATGGAGGATAGGCTGCTACACAAGCAGCAAATCCCCCCTCTCCACATCACTGGAATAGTCCAATAGAACAGCAGAGCCAATACGATTCGTTTCAGCCACATCGCAGAGCTGGGCTAAGGACAGGAGTTCACCCTGTCTTGTGGGAACCCGGGTCTTGAACCCAGGTTAACAGGCACAGTGTCTTAACCACTTGCGCCACCCACAGCCCCCCCCCCCCAACATCAATACCATTGAAATTTATTTGCATGATCCAGAATAGAATGTTCTTTAACTCACGACAACTGATGCCAGAGATGAGAAGCAGGTTTTGGACCCTGCAGTGGGCTGGGCATGATCTTCCTTACCCCTCCTTGGAAAGACAGGCTAAGTTCTCCCCCTTGTAATGCAAAAGGGATTGCTGATGGCCCTTTGGCCTTGACGATGCCTGATTGGAGGAGTAGACTGCCTGTAGCAATCTACTCAGGGCAAGCACTCAGGGAACAGTCTACTCATGGCAAGCAATCTACTCAGGGCAAGCACTCAGGGAACAAAAAAACCAAAATTGACATCTATGTGAAGGATAAGAGGCTGAAAACACCAGGATAGGTCTGTGAAAAATGCTAGGACAGGCAGGCTGCTGGCTCAGAGGGGTCCAACACCCATATGACCAGCCCCAGCTACGGCCCTGACACTCCTCTTAAGAACTATAGCTCCAAGCACATCCCTCCTGCCCCTTCTTAAACAAATAACATACATTAAAAGTCTGGATCACAGATTGTGCACATATACCGTACTACATATACCGTACTGTAGTTTGGTCTTAAGGAAGAACTGAAGCATGCTGAAGTCTACCTATCTACTCAGTCAGCAAATATCAGACATTTATCACCTTAAATCCTCATACTTAATAGTGTACAGCTTCCATCTCTTTGATAGCTGGCAATGTGCCATATGTTCACTGGTTGCCTAGAGGCACTAAGCATAAGTCTGTCCACAAATCTCTGCATTATGTTATGCCTGTTAACTTCAAAAGAAACCCTCGACTTTCCAACAGCTATTTTAAAAAATGTGCTTCAAATTCAGTTCATACATTTGTACTGGGATGAGCTAATTGCACAAGCCTTTAATCACATATTTCCAAAATAGTAGTTGGAAAGGCACATTTGAGTGGTGCATGGGCTCATGAAATGGCACATATTCCCCTTTGGCAAGCAATTACCAGTAACACTGTCGCTCAAAAAAAGCCTACAAAAAAGCCATAAATTTATTGTGTATTGATGGTTGAAAAAGCTGAGCATGTTTCACAACTCCTTATTCTACTGATGGTGTTGAATATTTGAGAGTCCATGGCCCATAAGGTCAGGTACATTTTCCACATTTTAAAAAAAGTGTTGGGCTCTCTTTAAACAGAGTTTAAACTGATACATGGTTGTACCGATAGGAGTTAATCCACAGCTGTTATAACCTATACATTTTAAACTACAAATCTTATCACAGACAGGTGATAGTGCTAAACGCTCCAGTGCAAATGAGTCTGCCTTGCCAAGACCAATAATCACAGCCAGGGTAATGCCCCCAATAAACAAATAGTTTAATCAATTGTTAAAAAATCTGCTAGACAATTTCTTCTCTTGGAACAAGGTAATTAACAGATTCACTGTTTCAAGTTGTTGCTCTCCCCATCCCCAGTTGTGGCTTGATAAGGTTTTCCTCTGTTCCCACAATATCATCAAATTGCTTTGTCAAGGAAGAGGATAGCAGAACAGCTGAAAACTGTACACACCCTCTCTGAATGTCATATGCACCATCTTCTAACATGGTCATGTTCTAAAGTTATTATGTTGCCATTTCTCCATAAACATGCATATTACTGGAAAACTGGTATGGTTAGAAGTGTTTGTTTCCTGTTAAGGTAGAGTCTAGCCCTATTAGTAAAATAACATTATTTTTATCCACCTCTTAGAGGTTTGTTTTAGTTTTGGGGGACTAAGGTTAATGCAAAAAAGCACAAGGGTGTCACTACAATGAGTCACATTTTTATGTGGCCATATCTGCAAAACCATGATCTATGAAGTGAACCTGACAAACTTGATATAAAGAGTCTCTCTTGGTGATTAAAGTTGTCTTACTTTGATCTGAATCAATCTGCTGCAGCATTTAACAAATACACCTAATCAAATCCATGAACCATGTCTTCCAGAAGCCTTTTTTTTTTTACAAACAACATCAACCAATTTGGACAGAATTCCAAGAATGACATGCAAAGAATAGTGTGTATAAAACTGGCATTAACACTGGGCCTGACGTTCTCTCTTCGAACAAGACATAAACTTTATTCAACAGATAATTCCTAAATCTATGTAGTAGAAGAGCAGGTAGGCAGAACATAGATTCTCAAATTAATGATCAGCACAATATATAGTTGTGCTCATACAGCAATTCACTGTTTTTTTTTTAAAAAAAGTCTTAGCGCATCCTCGTTCCACTTCATCTCTTGAATAGGTTGTTATATAACACCAATGTGCTCCCAAAGATGTCACAAATAAGGGTGGTAAAAATAGGATCTGGTACCTTGCTACAGACTTGCTTGGAAAGATCTTGATACACAGTTGAATACTAACTATGTTTATCTAAGCCACTAAAGTTGTATATAATTCCCAGGCAAACTTTTCTGGGAATGTCCCCCACTGACTGCAATGGGGTTCTCAAGTGAACCTTGCACGGGATTGCATGCCTAATTGTGCTTAAAAGGCATAATAATGCAATAATCCTATGCCTATTTTACTTTAGAGATTTCCAATTTATTTGTATTTGCTAGAAGCAGTCCCACTACATTCAATGGTGCTAACTCCCAGGAATATAAACTTCAGGATATATAAACTGTAGCTGAAGACAAGCATCCTTGCAAATTTTATTGCCAAGCCAGCCCAAATTACAGTATTAGCTTTGACACTGATTTGTTCTTGAACTTTTGTCAGCTTTTTCAGAATAAAACATACCACAGTGTGTTGCTTGCGGGCTTCAATAGACATTCTGAGATATTGCAACACAACTCTCTAAGAACAAAAGCATACAAACTTTTGAGTTCACTACACAGATAAGCAGACAGAAGCACTAGTGAAAGCCACAGAATATTTGCTCTGCATGGATCTCACACACACTTTACCTGCCAGACTCTTAATTGACATCCGTAAGATTTAACTGCAAAAATGAAAAATGCTTTTTTAAAATAAGAGAATACAGTAAATTGTAGTTATTTACAGTTTAACCACTTTTGAAAAAACCTAGAGGCTCAATATAAAAGGTGAATTGGTCAATATTGTTCAGGGTTCCAATTTTAACTTATATGAGTCAGGAGAAACATGCCTTGAGAAATGGACTGGAGCAGTTGGTCACAACAGTGAATTGGGATTTGTCAGGGTTAAGTCTGATATCATCTTATTTACTTGCATTCTAAAGTCTGGGCACAAACTTATATGCAAAATAGTTATGCATGCACAAGATGCTCGCTTCCCATAGTTTCAATGTGAACAACTTTGTGCACATTTATGCAAGTTATGAAACAGAACACAATTTCTGCGCAGAGTACCATGCAGTCTAGCACCTTGTTTTGAGTGTTTACGCCAGTTTTTTTCAGTCATTTCATTTGTTGTATTTGCAAGTTAAGAAACCTTTGGGCAAGACACAAAACAGCCTGAGATCCTGTATAGAAGAATGGTTTTCATGCATCTCCTCTTACAGACATCATCTTTTAAACTGAGCTCTTAATAGTAATTTTTGTTGAATTTCACCACATGCCCTCCTCTGATCTTTAGTAAAAGGGGAACTCTTCTAGCATATACTCTTGATTATATACCAACATGCTGAGTGGTTACTTTATATAGCAAGACAACCCAGCATAAACCTTCCATTGCACATCTGTAGAAGCTGGAAATGTGAGTTCAACAGAAGATCCAACTACGTCTGCTGAAATTCCTCTAAATTATTTAAGATTTTAACTGTTCCCCTTCCATTCCCAGAAATACTTTTCCACCTGACTAAGCATTTCAACAATTATGTACTATACATGCAAAAAGCATTTAAATCAAAGGCAGTTTTATTTAAATTGTACCAAATTTTACAACACATGGGTTTACATAAGAATTTCCAACAAAGGCATCTTAATATACAAACTCTGGTCCCACATTTCTCTTCCATTCTTTAGAAAATGAAATAAGCATCTACCTTCTAAAAAAAATCCTTTGGCATTTTCAACAGGTTCTCAAATGTGAATGAGCCTGGGCTAGGTGAACTTTCTAGAAATCTTCTGCACTTGGTTGGACTCTGAAATTGTCCATCCTATTTTGCTTAATGATGAACCTGGTAGTAGTGGCATAGAAAAAAGTGGTCTTTCTACATCGATATTTGCAGCTCTTTTAGGCACAAATTGGCTTAGAAAAGCAGTCATATCATGCGGCACATTTGTATGGAACAATGAGATGAAGGCCAAACTCATGGAAACCATGGTTAAAGGCCAAACAAGAATGTAACATGGGAGATCTATTAAGATCTCCTACTTTTAAATTTAAAAAAGCATATGCAAAATGAGTGCATGTGGGAGGAATCATATTCAGCCCCCCACCACTTGTTTTTCTGGACCAGAGTATCCTCCCAAAGCTGCCAATGTTTGCCCTATGAGACAAAACCATACAGGTTACTTATTTAGTCTTCTTTCTAGAGTCACTAGGCCTATAATCATCCTCTCAACCAACTCACAGTACTGTGCCTGAATTTAGTGAAAATGCAGCCATAGCCTCCTTGTGGGTGGCCTACATTTTCAACCTATGTTCCTTGGCATAGTTTGGACCACGTGAAGGGGATACAACAAAATATTTGCATGGAAATTAAAGGTGAAATTTATGGATGCCTTCTTGGTCTGTCTTAGATTTTTGCCACTTGTATGGCCAACTGACAAATGAAGAGTATACAGAAAAGCATCTGTACAAGTTACAGTACTTTCCCTGGTAGACCAGCATCTTAAACTACATTTATACTTTCTTTAAAAAAGACAAAAACCAATCATCATTTGCCCCGTTAAGTTATTTTTTCCCAGTGCTGTTAGTCTCAGCTCAATCCACTAAAATAGTTTTCCCAGAAACACTGTAGAGCAGAAATTTTCTTGTTGTACTCATAAATATTTTTCATATTAACAGGAAGTCACTTAAGATGCAAGAAGTGTTTCTTGGTCCAATGCAGGGATTTTTCAGCTATTAAGAGAACTGACAGATCTTCATGCAAGTGTCAGGTGTTCCTGTAGAGCAAGGACAGCTTTCCAGCCAGTTAAGAACATGCTTCAGTATTTGTCAAGAGTCGCTTGCTAAGGGTTACCAATCCAAAAAGACAACTGGAAGGAGACCAAAGGAGGGCACGTGGCAGGAAAGCAATGCTAAATGGAACGGTCTGAATTATACTCACTACTTCTTATTTCGGGGCTTTAACTCTTCAGCGGCATTGCGCAGAAAGATATAATTTTTCTTTTGGGGATTATAGAACTCATGTCCCTGCAAGAAATGTTAATACAGATACATCAGAGAGACAACAGGCTGAACTTGAACCAAGAAATTTTATAAAACTAATAAAAGGATGTTCATAATTTTTAACCCAATGTTTTGTGCAATTAACAACTATAAATAACAGATATAAGTAAGGGGCAGGAATTGCTGCTGTGAAAAACTGCTATGGTAAATTTGTTCACTAGGCTTGCTCTGTAGAAAGCTTTAGGAGCACAATCCTAATCATGTCTATTCAAAAGTAAGCCCCGTTGTGTTCTATGGGCCTTACTCCCAGGAAAGTGTCTTTAGGATTGCAGCCTAGGACTAAAAGGAGACAGACAGTAGTACCTGAATAAGATCACTTTTTGGAATGATTTTTTGGGTGTCTGAAAAAGGTGCAAGAGAAGTCATCACTGTCTAATGGCCCATTCTGCTCTGTTCTGAAGGATGGAACTATTTTGTGCAACGTGATGTTGCAGTAGCTGGCAGAGTTAGCTCTCTCTCTCTCCTGTGACAGACAGGGCAGTTGTTTTGGCATATCTGAGACATTTAACCTTCACATTATTATTGACCACTTTGCAGATATTGGAAATTTGTTTCAAAGCAGAAATCCCCCCATTGGGGTCACCTATCTAAACTCTCATTAAGGTTTCCAAATTTACTACAATTTTTACAAGAATGTGGCTCTGATCACATTCCAAGGCTGCATCACAATTCTAGAAGCTTTTCCCTTTTCTAATGGAAAACTCTGGTGCAATAAAGATGTCAAATTTATCCAGTAATAAACACTGAAATTTTTAACTTCACATTTTAGCTGCCCAGCTTGCTTACCTTTGACCAATCATAACTTGAAGCGTATGCAAATATGTTGCCATTATGGTTGAAACAGCAAGCAGATATTGGCTGGTCCAGCTGCTCTGATGTTTTTAGCTTTGTTCGTGCATCTTTATCCCAAAAACTGAATCTACCATCAGATCCCACAGTTGCAAGAGTGCCATGGGCAGGATGAAAGGCAATTCCATTTACCTTAATAAAACAATGCCAGTATCATATAAAGAAGCCGTTTGAAATATGGTTGGATAAACATTTTCCTTCCAAGCTTGGGACATACTCCTTTGTCCTTCTCCTTCTCAAAACTGGCATCTCATTTTCTATTGAGAAAAACTGATAGAACCTTCAAAGATATATCCCCTCTTCTACTTTCAGCAGGAAGAACATGGTTCTCCCCCACAGTTGCATCTCCCCCACTACGGGATCTAGTTTTAAGTGTTAACAGACAGGTTGTCCAGAATCACCAGGCCCAAATATAGAGCTATAATTTTCCCCTACCCTCAGGAAATAACAAGCGACAAAATACATTTGGATGTGGAATTACTAGTATGAAGATTTCTCCTGGTCCCAATTATTTAAAATATCTATATCTTGCCTTTCCACTGGAATGTTCAAACCCTGGCTCAGGGACCAGATGTGGCCCACAGCAAGCCTCAGTGTGGCCTGTGGCAGACCCTGGACAAGCTTTGTAATGTATCTAATAATCTTTAATATTTAAATTTCTGTAAATTTATTCAAATTTCAAATGTAAATCATTTTTCTGGCCTCGACACTGTCAGAGAGATGATGTGGCCCATCTTCCAAAAAGTTTGGGTATAGCAAATTCAACAGTTTTAAAAAATGCAAAATAAAGCTACCCGTTTAGTTTGCTTTATAGACCAGCACTCAGTGGAAGCTTCTACAAACTGAGCTGGGCTGCATCTGAATAGCTCTACCCTGAATCCCATATATTAATTAGGCTAGAGCGAGACAGAAAATTGGGAGAGAGCAACAATAGAAACATCTATGTTTTGCCACCAAACTTTTTTTTAAACGTCTGTAGCAGTGATTTTCTACCACTGTGCTATGTCACACTGGTGTGTTGTGGACAGCCTGCAGGTGTGCCATGGGTCTTTGGAGAGGGTCATTTATTTATTAATGAGGAAATGGGTGATTTGAGCTCCCTTGCAGAAGCATGGTGTGCTTTGGCAAAGATCAAAAACATTGATGGTTTGCTTTGACAGTTTTAGCCCCTTGTCAGTGTGTCATTAGATGAAAAAGGTTGAAAATCACTGGTCAACATTGTTTCACTTAAGACATATATAGATATTCAACTGACAACATAGCATGCAAGTATTCTTTGCTCACTTTCATTCCCTTTTTTGTAGAGGTCAACTTTCTCCCAAAACACAAATCCTCTTTTCTGACAGATGTAAAAAGAACGAAGAGTCCAAATTTGACCTCAAGAGTTTAGTGCATGTGTGGTTTTTTAACTCCTTCAGAGTAGCAATTCCCTAACACTGTGGCATCAGACCCCACATAAGAAAAGGTTTCACTTTACCAACTGTTCAAGCCCCTGTCACTATAATGTGATTATCCAGCCCCTGTCATCCCTGTGATTATCCAGAAGTGATCCCCACAAGTAGCAGTATATTAACGCTTGATATACTCACAGCAAAATCCTAAACCCCTACAGGTTGGCACAAGTCCCTTGCTTTGGCCTAGGAGTGTTAAAAAACTGCCACAAGGCACTTCAATGCAACATCTGGGGGATTTAGGCCAGCACACATTCAGGAATGTAAGTTGTGCTGGGCTGGCCATTCCTAACCAGTGCAAGGGCTTAGGGAGGTAGGAGCTCCTGGGGGTTGATAGGCAGGGAGGAGGAGATGGGCTTCAGATCTGGCAGCTATGCCAGATCCAACCCTACATCCTTGGCAGCTGCCATCATCTTCTTAAATTAACCTCATCTACTAGATTAGAACATCTATTCAAAAATAGGCCATCTTCAGAGGTGTCCTAGATCCAAGTAGACCTATTGCAACTGTGCTTGCCTTATATAAGGGAAGGGGAAAAGCTTCCCCTTTTCCACAGGAGCACAATAGTGATCCTGATCCTTGTGCTCAATATAGGACAGGGTGAATAAGCCTGCCTGTCCCAGCACAACTCTATATTGCACTCATAGTCTAACCTACCATGTCAGTTTCACAACATACGAAAAATTGGGTTGTTGTGATCCACTGGTGAGCAACAGATCCACAATCTGAGAAACACTGCTCTAAAGCTACAGACCAAAATACTCACAGCATAGATATCTTGAGGTGCAGATGTATTTGTGCCATTGGAGCGATGACATTTGAAGGTGAAGTTATCCTTGGCACTGAAGAAAAAAAAAGTTTCTTAATTTTACATTGCAAAGCAATATATGAATTATTATAACAACCCATGAAAGAAGTGAAGTTTGCATCCTAATTCAAAATACTTACGGGTTTGGTGGGTTAATGTAATGAATGGCTACTCTCCCCTCTATGCTTCCAAGGGCAAATCCTGTTGGTTTGTTCACTTTGTCTTTAAAAATAGCCACACAGCGATGCTAAATTAGAGAAAGATTAATTGCATTTTCAAACAGATAACCAGAGTAGCTTCAGGGTGAGCTCTGTGGGACAAATTCTGCATCCACAATCAAATGTGAAAATTGCTGAATAGTTGAGGCCACAAAGAGCATTTACTGACTACAGATGTAATTCGAACTAACTTTTCAGCACTGAGGTAGCAGCAATGCAACTCTGAGGAAAGGGCACAAACATTGCCTTACCTTGAGGAGCCCTCTGTGACTGCTCCCCAACTCCAGGATGCATCTCATGTCCCACTGGCACCGCTATACTAGCGTTAAAATATTGATTAGGATTGCGCCCTATGATCGTTGGTTAGATCCAATTCTTGTTAGGACAATATAAAGGAGAAAAAGGAACTATATATTATATTTTATGCTTATAAAAGGTATGCTCCCAGTTTGCTCTCTTGCAAAGTTATTTCTGTAAGGGACTTTTAGAATGTGGCTGAATAGTGTTGATACTATGTATGTCTGTAAGTAACTGTGTATTAGATTGAAGCCAATGTGAAGTAGATTACTAGCACATGAAAATTTTAAGTTACAAGATGTACTGCTTAAACCTATTGCCTAATTAAAAATTTTTTATTTAAATATTTGATTTCCTATCCTATATCCATCTAAGTGGCAATGCTGGTGCAAAGACCTCTATTTCTTGTGTTCAGAATTACAACTGTGTTGCAACACTGTCCCAAGGCAATATATGACGGTATAACATGCCATTATTGCCTTCTGGACTGTTACAAGTTCTGAGCTGCACCAAATTTGGTACAGAGTCATGCAATCAACATTGAATCAGCTTACAGAAAACTTTGTGGGTGCAATCCTAACCAATGTAGGCTGGCACAATTCACATGCTCCCTGTTCCCATGGTGGTGTGGGGAGGCCGGTGTATGTGCACTGGCCTAATCCTCCCAGGAGTGGCACAGAAATGTTCTACGACACTTCTGCAATACCCTAGGCAACCACAGACTTGTGCCAGGATTTATCCTGGCCTAATTGCCTATGTTAAATTTTGTCATTTGAAGAAAGCTGTCAACTTTCAAGACTGTAAATTTAATCCCCCTCAATCATTACCTGATGTTTAAGCGGTGATTCTATTCTCCTGAATTCAGATGGTTGATTTTCTAACTGATAAACTATCAATCCCCTCTCTGCAGTAGCAACAACAGCCATGGGATATACCTGAAATGAGACACATTATTCTAGAACAGAAAAAAGAAGTTCTGACAATCATTGGAACTGATATTGCTATAAAGATCATCAAAAGAAATAAGCATACAAGCTCTTAATTTGTGTTAAATCACAAAAATGCAACAGGGAATTAAATCTCTGCTCTTCTATGCCACTGTAACACTGTACCACTGCTGGATGTCAGTGCTGCAAATGTGGTCAAGGTGGGGGATACCACTGGTCCAAACAGCATCTGTCTACATGGTATTAAGGCAATGTTCAGGTTCTTTTGTCATTGTCAATATTCAGTTCCATAAAGTACAACTGGCCAGATGACTGTCTAACACAGCGTTTCTCAAAGTGGGGGTCGGGACCCCTTTGGGGGGTCGCCTAGAGCTTTCCTGGGGGTCACCTAAAGACCCCTAGTGCAGGGGGCCAGGTCAGGCTTGCCAGACCTCCGACTGTAGCTGCACGCACACTGGGGCTGACTGACAGCCTCAGGCCCAATCTTATGCATGCTTACTCTGAAATAAATCCCATTATAGTCAGGGGGCCTTTACTCCCATGGAAATGTGGATAGGATTGCAGCCTCAGGGCCCAGTCCTATGCATGCCTACTCTGAAATAAATCCCGTTGTGTTCAGTGTGTGCATAGAACACACATTTCATTTGTAACAATGAAAATACATCCTGCATATCGGATATTTACATTACGATTCATAAAAGTAGCAAAATTACAGTTATAAAGTAGCAACGAAAATAATTTTATGGTTGGGGGTCCCCACAACATGTGGAACTTATAAAGGGGTCACGGCATTAGGAAGATTGAGAACCACTGGTCTAACAGATCTTTAAGACATTGGTCTTCTTGTCACAGAGGACACTAGTCATCGTGCATCACTTTGTCCAAGCTGCATTACTTGAACTATGGTTTCATGACTCAGGCTGTTATCAGCTGTGATTGTTGAGCCAAGGTACTGGAAGGTCTCAGCATGTGGCAAGTCCATACCATTTGTTCCAGACTTGGTGGGTTTCATTGTCATATACTTTGTCTTCTTGATGCTGAGGTGGAAGCCAAACAATTGTGAGACTGTCACTCCCAGCTTGCACTTGCTGTTTGAGATCTGTCTTGTTGGACATGAGGAAAATGTCCAGATGAGTGTTCATAGCACCGATTTTTGAAGTTCACAGGTGATGATGTCCATCAGCGTGACAAACAGCAGTGGAGACTGAGCCTTGGTGAACATCGATAGCAATATGGAAGTCTTTTGACATTCCAGCAGCAGTCTACAGTTGTTCGAGTCGCTATACAAAAGCTTCACACATCAAAATAGCTCTTCTAGTAATCATCTACACAGCCAAACCAATTGACATTATGTGACACATGGTTAACCCTACAATCCAGAGTAACAATGGGAGCACGTAAGAGACATTTACATCAACATAGTTATGGCACCACCTAGTGAAAACCTGTGGGAAATTCATACTGCAATCCAGAGTAAATTGTTCTTACATCAGAGCAAGGACTCCCCGTAGTTACTCTTCATTGCGCCCTAAATGTCTTATCAGGATCTGTAAAGGCAACATGCAGCAGCACTGGCTTTTGCTTCTTTTGGTGCTTTTTTGAGCAATGTGTGGTATGTACTGCATCTACTGTGGCACAGCCACAAATGAAATCTCATTGATTCATCATGAGGTGGACAATGTTGTGGAGCCAATGGTCAATGATCCTCTCGAAGATTTTCATTGTGTGAAAGAGGAGACAGATTGGTCGATTGTTTGCAAAGGTTTTAAGAAATGGTACTATTTAATCAAATTTAGTTTTAACTTCTTTTCTAAAACAGCAATTGGTAATCTTATGGCAAAAGACAGAATGCTTTCAGTCTCAAAACTGAAAGTCTCTATAACTGGCTTACATACCACATCAGCACAGTAACATCTCTCAGGCAACTGTAGGGTCATCATTGGAGTTGGTGAACGTGTATCCCAAAACTATATATATGTAAAAAAGCAAGAGTATTGAATATACAGTATCAGCAAGACTCACAGCATAGATATGTGAATAATATTTTTACAGTATTTCTTTTATCTACTTAAATATTTAAGTGAACAACTATTTTTTAAAAAATTTGCCCTTATAACTGAACAGAGACTGCCTCAAAAAACAACCTATGTAAGTCCAATCAGTACTGTCTGGAACCTGGAAACTTTTAAATTAAAGGCAGTCTCCGAGTGGGGCTTGAAGATGCCACTGTCAATCGCTGTTTCCCATTTTTAAACTGGAAAAACAGAGAGCGAGACTGCAAAAAACATTGCAAGTTCAAGTTACAAGTGTTTTTCCCCCCTTAAAATGCTACTTTAGGGTTCTGTGTGAAAATCAGTAAAACATCATAGATAGTCTCAGAAATCCTTGAAGGGACTCTTTAAGGGAGAAATCATTATTATCCCGATATTACAAACTGGGGCTTAGAAAGGAGGATGAGGGAAGCTGTGTGCTAACACTATGCCTCAGTGAGCTAATGGCTGAGTGGACTCTTATGTTTAATGCTACACCTTGAGCAGTGGATATTCCCAGTGTCTGGCTTCAGGGGGTTCTCACAGGTTCTATAGAACCCTTTGCTAATGAGCGCCTGCTTCTGAGCACCTGGTTCTATCTTTACTAATGGGACACAGAACCTGTTGTTAATTTAGGTTATTAGGACATAGAACCTGTTGTTAATTTATTTGAATCCCACCACTGGATATTCCTATAACATGTTCTTTGCAAAATATGAAGATATTTTTATTCTTTAGAATGGCTTGGACCAGAAATCAAGTGTCATCATTAATCAGCAAAACTTACCTTCAAAGTTTTATCCCAGCTCCCAGTCATCACACAGCTATAATTTGGTGCTTTAATCCAATGGACAGTCTTAACTGGCGCTTCATGCTGAAGAATAATTGTGTTATTAAGAGGGTATCTAGAAACATTACGCATATATACTGATACATTTAGTAACTGATTACAAATTCTTTTGCATTCAGATATGCTTCCCAGACCAACCCATACAATAGTAGAACATTCTGTATGTTCTGTATGTATTGTTTGTTATTTATGAGTTGGTGTTTGTATGTACGCAGCCGTTGCCGAAGCCAAATTCCGGGTATGGAGATCATACTTGGCCAATAAACAAATCTAATCTAATCTTCAGAAATCTCAACACAGATACACAGATGCAGTTTTTATGGGCACTAAACCCCCACAAACACTACAGCAGGCAATATCATTTGAAAGGCTCAAATAGCATCAGTATGGAGTCAATGAAGGAATGATCTTCTGTGCACGAATTCAATCCATAAGGAGTCTCCACTTCAGAGCACTCAATTTATCCATGACTTGGCTGGGCTGCAAACAGCAATTCTGAAACTGTTCAAGGATACCCTCTGTTGAGGAGGGTAGGCACACTCTATATTTGGAAGAACTACTATCATAAGACACAAATAAAAATTCAGATTGAAAAAATTCTTAAGCACTGCTTGGGCCCATTGAATCCCTTGACTATTTCTGTTTATACTGCTGATTAACTTATAGAGTTTGTTTTACTTTGAAAATAAGTTCTGGTACATCTGAATTATAGAAAAGATGCTTATAAATCATACCTGTGCAATTTGAATTGCCTGATTACTGTTGAGGTCCCACATTTTGGCAGTTTTATCACAAGAAGCAGTAAACACTTTACTTCCATCCTAAGAAACAACAGGGAGAGGAGAAAGAAGAGGGGAAAATAGCCTAAATATCATAATATCAATTTCTTAACTTTCATATAAAATCAATGTAAAATGAACCTAATTATATGTCAGTTCCTTTTTTACAGAAGAAAAATGCAAAGACTTTACTTCTCTGACCCATACCCCATTCTGTTATCTGTACCTTTAATGTCTGAATACACATAGCATAGCCTTGGCTGAAATCCTTCAAATACTTTCTTTAAAGTAAACCCTACTGGACAGAATAGAACTTGCTTCTGAGTAGCAGTGTATTTGACTAGTGCGCATATTTAGGGTGTGCATATTTATAGTGTGTATAATAGTGCAGTGTTTATTGTGTACATATTTAATTCAGCGGGACTTGCTGCTGGGAACAACTGCATGGGCTCATGGTTAGCATGTCTTTCTTGCTCCCGCCCACTTAAATAGAATTACTATGCTGGAATTGTATTTTTGATACACAAGCAGCCCCTTTTGCTATTTTTAGCTTTCTGATTTAAAAACCACTGTTTTTGTGAATAAACACAGAGTTGCAAACCAAAGCTACTGGCAACTTCTACTCCTGTACTGAAGAATTCACTACCTTTTAATCTCCCTCTGTCGATATCTAAAGTAGATAGTACATATTAGTAAACAGGAAATATCTAAAAATAAAGGACGTACATCACTCCAACAAACATCTAAGACAGGTCCTGTATGCATCTGCTGTGCTTTTGGAATTGTCTGTCCGTTATCCTGGACTTCCCAACAGCGAACCTGGAGCAAAACAACATTTTTCCAGACAATGCTTTTATATGTAGTGTTACACAAACAAGGTAATGATCTGTATTACCTGTATCCCTGTAATATCTGCACAATATCCTTGTACAATATGTTCCATTTTGCACGAAGGGTGGTCTTTACATGAAGGTAATCACTCAATAAATCCCTGCCCTAGCTGAAATTTAAGCTTTTTGAGATCACTGACTCACTATTAATCTATGTAGATTCTAGACAATACCTCTTTGTTACGGTGCCACCAATATGAAAAAAAAAACTCCTGAAGCAGATTCAAGATTAAAAATGTTTATGCAGTGGTAACTACATTAACATAAACCATAACCATAAACTGCATTAACCATTAATGTCTGCTACAAGACATGTGTGGCTTGATCTTATGCATTCATGTTTATGCAAAAGAAGCTCCTATTAGTAGTAGTAGTAATAGTAGTAGTATTAGTAGTAGTAGTAGTAGTAGTAGTAGCAGCAGTAGTAGTAGTAGTAACAACTTTTATTGGCATTAAAAAGATAAACAGCAATAGCCAGAACAGTGGCTGGGTTGCCGAGAGGGAAAATCAAAATAAGGAACTGATAAGGGAAAAAAGTGGGGGAATAAAGGGGAGAGTAGGATCAGGCAGGTGGATTTAACCTGGAAACTATGGAAATAAAATCTGCTACTGCACCAGTTATGGCCACAGAGTCGTCGCTCAAGAGAACAGACAGGGGATCGGTGGAAGTACCCGAAAAAGAAACAACAGGGGATTCAGGTGTGTGACTCGAAGAGACTGGTGGGCCAGGCAACAGAGTAACATGTGGTCTACAGAGTCCACTTCAAGGGAACGAAAGAGACAAAATCTGCAATCTCACAGCAAATTAGAGAATTTTCCGAAATGGACAGCTGAGTGGAAGATATTAAATCTCGTGCGCATAAATGCTCTCCTCTTGATGGGATTAATCAACTTACTGAAGTAGTTGGAGGGGAAGGTCCTATTATGATCAAATTTGTCCATGTTGTTAACATGATTAACATGATTCCATAAATCTGGACTCTGCCCACGCACACAATCTCACATCAGCACAGATCAGTAGTTTCCAAACTGTGGGTCACGACACACTAGCGGTTATGACCTGATTTTTGGTTGGTCGCAAAACTCACAAGAAAAATGTCTAGAGCCCTAAAGAAATCAGCTGGAAAAGTGAAGCTTTTAAAAAGTTTCATAGCTGGGTGGGTCCCAACAGCTTTTTAAAAAAGTGGGTCCTAGTACTAAAATGTATGAGAACTACTGTCATACATATACCAGATAGGAAAACATAAAACACTGACAATGGAGCCATCATATCTGAATGCATAGGAAACCTGACAAGCATGTGAATCAATTCCTATCTCAATTTTTATCTGATCCATCGCCACTTTAATCTATTTTCCAAACTAAAATGCCAAGCAACAGATACCATTAACCACAAACTTGAAGTTCTTAGTATGTTACAAATTGTTTTATCTTGTATCAGAAGGTGTGCAGTTGCCTTAAACAGGCACTGCACTGGTTTCCATTTATGGAAAATTTAGCCCATTTTGTCTGCAACAAGCACTGTCCAAACTAGACAATCCAAGTGTATGATATTCCTCTACACCACATTCACTTACTACTTACATCATTTGCCCATGATCCTGCAATAAGGAAATTACCCGGCAGTGTTGGTGGGCTGAAAGCCAGACAACCAATGCTATCATCAGGTGGAGAAGCAACTTCAATATCCTGAAACAGAAGTCAAAGTTACACAGAACTCCGGATGGGTTATATGCATTTTGTAACTCTTATATAATGGAAATCACAAGTAACATATGTAGAGCAAATCAATGCTGCTGTTCTGCACAACTGCAGAAGTTGCAATTTTACCATTTTTTAAAAACAGCCATTTAAATATAAGTAACATGGATGTAAATGCCATTAGGTTCAACAACACTGTATTCTTCCTGGTAAGTGTGCTTCAACAGCAGTGTTAGATGAATACATTATGAAACTGGCACAATAAACAAGTGCAGATAATGTACTTTTACTATTTTCCCTAATTTCACTCTCTCCACTACTCTTCAAGTGCAGCTATCTAAATTGTAGTTATGACACCTATGATGAATTATAGAATCACAGAGTTGGAAGGGACCTAGTAGGTCATCTAGTTCAACCCCCTGCCTGCAGCAGGAAATCCTCCTACATCATCCCCGGCAGATGCTCGTCAAGCCTCTGCTTGAAGTCCCCCACTGAGGGAGAGTCCACCACCTCCCTTGGCAATCTGTTCCACTGCCGAACCGCCTGAATCGTCAGGAATTTTTTCGGGATATCCAACCGGAATCTCCTCTCTTGCAGTTTGTACCCATTGGTTCTAGTTCTGCTTTCAGAAGCAGCTATGAACAAATGAGCCCCTTCCTCCCTATGACAGCCCTTCAAGTATCTGAAGAGGGCAATCATGTCTCCTCTCAGTCTCCTATTCTCCAGGCTGAACATACCAAGTTCCCCCAACCTTTCCTCATAGAGCTTCCCTTCCATCCCACTGATCATTCTTGTCGCTCTCCTCTGGACTTGCTCTAGTTTGGCTGCATCTTTCTTCAAGTGAGGTGCCCAGAACTGAACACAGGACTCAAGGTGAGGTCTGACCAATGCTGAATAAACAGGAACTAGAACTTCTCATGACTTGGAAGCTACAGTCCTCTTAATGCAGCCTAAAATGGCATTTGCCTTCTTTGCAGACACATCACACTGCTGACTCATGTTCAGCTTGTGATCCACGGCGACTCCAAGATCCCGCTCACATGTTGTGCTGCCAAGCCAAGTATCACCCATTTTATACCTGCTCAAACCTGCAGCTGCATACAAGTAAGTAACACTGACAATTCAGGCTGGCATTATTCACATAAGGCAGCAAGAAGCACATTTTCCATATTATCCATATTACTTGAGAACATTAAAGATTTTCATGCTGAGTCTTCTATAGAATTAGATCATGTTTCTCTCCGTTAGCCACATACCTTCATTGGATTGTGATTATCTGTCGTTGTGCTGCCAAACATGCTGGTGCCCCCTGTTCCAAATCCTGACGTTGACCCAAACAAACTCATTTTGGCCCTGTGAAGAAGAGAGATAACTACTAAAACAATTTAAAGAAACTTGCTACATAAATTATGCAGCACAATGTAATGCTTGCATTATGTAACTAGAAATTTTTTTTACTTAGGAACAACAAAATTGATGCTCTGGATTAAGTTCCTATTTTTATGCAGAAGTAAAGAATACGAAGTTAAATGGGATTTTGCAACAATGAAATGAACAATGTGCAGAATGATGGGCTGCTATCAATAAAGCAGTTCATACCTAATGTTTCACCTACTACTTTGGTAGGCATTTTCAAAGATAAAAGCAACAGCAAGTCTTTAAACCACCCAGTGTTACTCTTAAAGTCCCAAGTACCTATTGTTCTTTCTGTCTACGTTCTTAAAGTCCCAGATATTTGTGTTAAGCAATAGAGATTTATTTCTTGATAAATATTGAATTTAAATGATTTTTTAAAATTCAACAATTGAAGAAAAACAGCATGAACAGGAGAATGGAGATGTTGAGCATAAATGACTTTTGATTACCAGTGCACAAAAATACAAGTATATATGTGCTTCTATTATCTGCTGGGGTTCATTTCTGGAACCTTCAGGAGTTACGTGAAACTATGGATATGTGTGAATGCCTCCCATTACCCTTCAAAGCTGGGGAGGGGGGTGTTCTGCTCCTCTTGCCTCCAAAGGGTTCTCTGGGTTCAGCAATGTAAAAAATGCTACTTCCATGAAATCAGAAGTGACATTTTTAATTTTAATTGTAAAGCATTGGGAGATCTAGGTAAGCCCCTAAGAGAGCTCCTCTCACTTCTTGAAGATATAAGAGCCTCCACTAGATCAGGCCAAAGGTCCATCTAGTCCAGCTTTCTGTATCACACAGTAGCCCACCAGATGCCTCAGGGAGCACCCAAGACACCTGCTTTCAGGTGCCTAACCCTGCATTTTGAGGTGGCCTACATCTATCATTTTACACACGCACACATCCATCTGGGATTGTAGCCTGTGATGGTCTTTTCCTCTAGGAATTTATCCAAACCCTTCTTAAAGTCATTGAGGCCATATGCCATCACCACATCCTGTGGCAAGGAGTTCCACAGGCCAATCACACAATGGATAAAGAAATGCGTGTGTCAAAAGGCACAGATAAGTGAATCCACAGATACAGGATCATGAATAGCTTTAAGAATTGAGACAGAACAGGTACTTTTAAGACCAGAACACCAGTTAAATAGGCTAGCTTAAAAATCTACTTACTAAAGCTCCATCCTTTGAAAATGCTTACCAAATTTAAGTGAGTGTTAGATATCAACAGCTTCTTTCAACTATGGTCCGTCAGCATGAACATTATTCATTTCAGCGTCAAGCATTTATTAATCGTGTCCAGAGTTTTTTCTGGTGGTGGAAAGATTCAGCCACTGGTGCAGTTTCCAGTGTTGCCTGGGGTATGCCCTACTGCTGGGAATTCATTTCCACCATAGCCTTTTGGGGGCTCCTTCCATGTTCTCTCTTTTGTGTCCTCACAACAACCCTGTGAGGTAGGTAGTTATTCTACGGACAGGTAGTAGAACTATTCTCTTTTCAGATGGAATCCTTCATAGTGGTGGTCATCATATCTGTTACCAGGACATGCCTTCTAAGCTTTCAGCAGGAGTTTTCAGGACAGCCAAGCTGTAAATGGTGACACCATCTGGCTTTGATGACTCATGACAGCTTTATCAACTTGCAGTGTCCCATCCAGGACCTATCCCTGTCCTCCCCTGCTTAGCTATCTTCAGCAGCCCTGCACTCAACCACCAGACCATTTCTGTTGCCAACATCGAGTGAAAAGCCATGCAAGCCTCAGTATTTACCTTAAACAGGAATTGCATCCCTGCAACGGTGCAACTTGAATTCAATACAGATTATCTATGGAGTGACCTGTGCTGGATTCTTTCCAAGTGCCTGGGCCTTACAGGGTAAGCATGGGCCTTACTGGGTACTGTGACAGAGGTTATTATATCAGAGGTTTCTCATAATACTGTGGCTCAAAATGTGAGAGGCTTCAAGCACAATCCTAACCATGTCTACTCAAAAGTAAGTCCCATTGTGTTCAATGGGTCTTACTCCCAGGAAAGTGTCTTTAGGATTGACACCTCTCAGTTCTCAGATGGAAGACAGGATGAAGCCATCACATGATGCAATGCTGTTAGTGTTCGGTGTATGGATCCTCTATGGGTGGCAGGGATAGGTGGTCAGTAGGGAGGAGGCGAGGTACAGCCTCTGGGAGTATGTGTCCTTCACAAAACTGCATGCATAGGTTGTGGGTGCTTGAGGGCTTCACAAAGTGGCAGTGCTTTTCAAAGCAGCGCATGCAGTTGTGGGCACCTCACATAACAGTGGCGCTATTTGAAGTTGAGCACTGGTTGTGAGCACCTCACACAGAGGCAGCACTTTTCAAAGAAATGCATGAGTTGTGGGCACCTCATATAGAATGGATAGTGCTTTTCAAAGCAGTGCATGGGTTGTGGGTGCCTCACACAGTAGCAGTGTTTTTTGAAAGCAGCACATGGGTTGTATGTACCTCACTTGGTGCTGGTGCTTGTGAAAGCAGCACATGGGTTGTATGTACCCCACTTGGTGCTGGTGCTTGTGAAAGCAGCACATGGGTTGTATGTACCCCACTTGGTGCTGGTGCTTGTGAAAGCAGCACATGGGTTGTATGTACCCCACTTGGTGCTGGTGCTTGTGAAAGCAGCACATGGGTTGTATGTACCCCACTTGGTGCTGGTGCTTGTGAAAGCAGCACATGGGTTATATGTACCCCACTTGGTGCTGGTGCTTGTCAAAGCAGCACATGGGTTATATGTACCCCACTTGGTGCTGGTGCTTGTCAAAGCAGCACATGGGTTGTATGTACCCCACTTGGTGCTGGTGCTTGTGAAAGCAGCACATGGGTTGTATGTACCCCACTTGGTGCTGGTGCTTGTGAAAGCAGCACATGGGTTGTATGTACCCCACTTGGTGCTGGTGCTTGTGAAAGCAGCACATGGGTTATATGTACCCCACTTGGTGCTGGTGCTTGTGAAAGCAGCACATGGGTTGTATGTACCTCACTTGGTGCTGGTGCTTGTGAAAGCAGCACATGGGTTATATGTACCCCATTTGGTGCTGGTGCTTGTGAAAGCAGCACATGGGTTGTATGTACCCCACCTGGTGCTGGTGCTTTTCAAAGCAGCACAAGGGTTGTATGTACTTCACACAGTAGTGGTGCTTTTCAAAGCAGTGCACGTGTTGTATGTACCTCACATGGTTGTGGTGCTTCTTGAAGTAGTGCATGGGCTGTGTGTGTCTCAAATGGCAGCACTTTTCAAAGCTGTGCATGAGTTGTGTGTGCTTTTCAAAGAACCCCCCCCCCCAACGGGAGGCTGTGCCTCACCTGCCTGTCCACCCACTGTGTGTCCCCCTCCTGGGTGGGGGACCCTTCAAAGGGCAGCAGAGGGGAGGCTCTGCCTCACCACCCCCCACAGGTGCCAGAGTAGTGAGTGCTTGCTCACCTCAGCGGAGGGAGCTCTTCAAGGACTCCCCAGGGGAGGCACTGCCTCTCCTGCCTCCCCACTCACGGCCCCCCTCCCCTGGGTGCGGGGGTCTTTCGGGGGTTCCATTGGGGAGGCTCTGCCTCACCTGCCTGCCCCTCCCTGGCCGCCTCGCTTACCCACCAGGCGCGCCTTTCTCAAGCCCAGCAAGACAGGAAGCGGCCACGGCACACCACAGGCCCCTCTTCTCTGCGCATGCGTCCCCCGGCTGAGCTAACGTCCGCTCATGACTTTAAAGGGGCGTGGCCTCTGCGATGGGCGGAGCTCAGAGCTTCACCTGCAGGAGGGAGGGCTTGGAAGCTCCTTCACTCTGAGCAGGGACACAGCAGAAGCAGCTACTCCTGGGAGGGGCCACCAGATGTTCCCTTTCCAGGACCTCCTTCTTAGCCCTGTGTCCCCATTTTCCAGGACCTGTCCTCCTTTTTAGCACTGTGTCCTCTTTTTCCAGACATGTCCTCCTTAGCCCTGTGTCCCCATTTTCCAGAACATGTCCTCCTTCTTAGCCCTGTGTCCCCATTTTCCAGGACATGTCCTCCTTTTTAGCACTGTGTCCTCTTTTTCCAGACATGTCCTCCTTAGCCCTGTGTCCCCATTTTCCAGAACATGTCCTCCTTCTTAGCCCTGTGTCCCCATTTTCCAGGACATGTCCTCCTTTTTAGCCCTGTGTCCCCATTTTCCAGAACATGTCCTCCTTCTTAGCCCTGTGTCCCCATTTTCCAGGACATGTCCTCCTTTTTAGCACTGTGTCCCCATTTTCCAGACATGTCCTCCTTAGCCCTGTGTCCCCATTTTCCAGGACATGTCCTCCTTAGCCCTGTGTCCCGATTTTCCAGAACATGTCCTCCTTCTTAGCCCTGTGTCCCCATTTTCCAGGACATGTCCTCCTTAGCCCTGTGTCCCCATTTTCCAGGACATGTCCTCCTTAGCCCTGTGTCCCCATTTTCCAGGACATGTCCTCCTTCTTAGCCCTGTGTTCCCATTTTCCAGGACATGTCCTCCTTCTTAGCCCTGTGTCCCCATTTTCCAGGATATGTCCTCCTTTTTAGCACTGTGTCCCCTTTTTCCTGGACATGTCCCCCTTTTTAGTATTGTGTCCTGTTTTTTCCAGGACATGTCCCCCTTCTTAGCCCTGTGTCCTCTTTTTCCAGGACATGTTTCCTGGGAGTAAGACACATTGAACACAATGGTGCTTACTTCTGAATAGACATGGATAAGATTGTGCTCTTCATTACTTATTATTACATTAAAAACTTACATATACAGTGTAAGCCAAAACATGTCTACTCAGAAGTAAGTCCCATTGTGTTTAATAGTCATAATTTATTAATTACAATAATTTATTGCAGCCATAACTTATAAATTACAAGAACCTACATGCTGGCTGCTTGCAAGAAAAAGGACATAAGTTTTTTCCCCAGGACGCAATTCTAAAACCTGGGATATGTCCTTGAAAAAGAGGGTCTGCATCTGGGTCTGGCCTTCAGAAGGACTTTAAACACAATTTCTGTTTTGGTTTTTTGGGGTTTTTTTGCCTTCAGATCAGAAGAGAAGTTATAGGGCTTCTCAGGGCCTCAGAAGGGGCCACACTGAATCTCCTCCAGCCTTCAGAAGCCCCCCAATGTAATCCGGCCTGGTTCAATGTAATCAGGCATATGCCGTGCCTCTTCTTCTTTATCTTTGTGTTATTCCCACCTGGGTGGGGTCTGCTTGTTTTGCTAGACATAGCCAACTCCTTTTAAAAATTCTTAGGTGTTCCAGTCAGGCCTGAAAAAAATGGGAATACACCATGAAAGATGGGCTGTGTGAATGTGGGGAAGAACAAACCACCCCACATATGCTGTAGTTCATACAGGGCCCTTCTACATGCAGAGAGGAAGATCCTATGTTGGCAAGGGAAAATGCTATCGAGGTTGTCCAGATATGTGCAAATGACATTTAATTAACTTCCTTTTAATGTTCTTTGTATAATTTTTACCCATGTAGGTGCTTATGACACGAATAAAGAAAAGATCTGCTTCCTCTGCTGCAGCCTCCTCACCTAGTAGCCATCCCTTCACATCAGCCTTGTGATTTGAAAAAAAATGGGGCAAAATTTGGCCAAAGGGGCAAAGGCCCCCAAAAGAAAGTAAAGTGGGTCTTTGTCCTGCCTGGTGCTTTTTTC
The DNA here is from genome assembly GCA_030015325.1 of Cryptoblepharus egeriae. Taxonomy (NCBI): domain Eukaryota; kingdom Metazoa; phylum Chordata; class Lepidosauria; order Squamata; family Scincidae; genus Cryptoblepharus; species Cryptoblepharus egeriae. Next base: position 178,336,985 of record JAREYC010000003.1, on the reverse strand, counting down.
AAACAGAAGTGGTGAACAGAATGGTGGCTGGCTAGCTGGCTGTGGCTGCAATCCTAAAGACACTTTCCTGGGAGTAAGGTCCATTGAACACAATGGGGCTAACTTATAAGTAGACATGGTTAGGATAGTGCTCTAAGGATGAGAAAGGGGCAAGTAGACAGACAAAGAAGTTGTAGCTGAACTGAAAATCATAGGGTACAGAGGGGAGACATAAAGAGGTGGCCCTGTAAATGCCATCTGGCCTATAAAACCATTGGTGGGTTGGCCATTAAAACTCAGAAAACATCATTAAACCAGAAATTGTAGACAGCTTTTTATAGTGCTTCATTAAGGACGATTACAATTTTTGTACGGCCTTTTTAAAACAATTCTGAACCAAACCTGTCTCATAAAACTTTGGAAGTTTATCTATTGCAGTATTTATATCCATCCACCAAATTGCAACTTGTTTGGCAAATAAACTCTGGAAAGATAGTCAGGTGAAAAAGACATCAAAGCTTGAATTTCAGCCTTCATTTTAGATGCTGCCATAATTTCTAACTACAAAGAAAGCAGTGGAAATTAAATTAATATGACAACTGAAAATACTGTAATGCTTAATATTACAAAAATTTATACTAGTACAAATTATAAAAGTTAATCTTAAGTTACAAAATTCTGTGGCCATAATCTAAGGCCAGACCAAGTGTGCAAAAACACTTGTGAAAATGGGCATGTGCCATGGAATAACTGCATGTTTGTAAGCAAAACCTATGTTGTTTTCATTTTCATTTTGTTTTCTTTAATGAGTTTTTAGGTCACAAAAATTTGAAGTAGTTTTTCAATTTTTTTCCATGAGTTTCATGAATCCACTGCATATGTATTTTTAATATATTAGTTAGTAAGGCTGCAATCCTAAACACACTTTCCTGGGAGTAAGCCCCATATAATACAATAGTACTTCTAAGTAGACAATGCTTAGGATTGCGCTGTAAACCTTACATTGTTTTCAATAGATCAGAGAGATGAGGCAGTGCCCTAGAATGGCTTTTACTGGAGCTATGGGTGGCGCAAGTGGCTAAGGCACTGTGCTTGTTAACCAGCAGGCCAGGATTCGAGACCTGCAGGCTAGGGTTCAAGACTCGGGTCAGCCCCACAAGACAGGGTGAGCTCTTGTCCTTAGCCCAGCTCTGCGACGCCAGCTGGATCCAATTGTATTGGCTCTGCCTTTCCATTGGACTAATTCAGTGGCGTGGAGAGGGGGGATTTGCTGCTTGGGTAACAGCATATCCTCCATAAAAATCCAACCCAGGCTTTCGTGCTTTGCATGCAGCGTATGCAGTGCCGAGCACGATACCATAGTCTTCCAAGACTGACAGAGGCCTGCATTTTCTACTCTCTCCTTGTTTTCGGCTCTAAAGTATTCTTTTATTATAGGCTATAGGTAGCTAATATTAGGTGGTCTGGCAGTTAGGTTCCAGACCACCACTGTAAAGAAAATATTGCTTTAAAGCAAATCACAGCTTTTTCCCTTACTAGTGAATATAAAAGTCTAAAAACATACTTGGGCTGCAATCCTAGACACACTTTCCTGGGAGTAAGACCCATTGAAAACAATGGAGCTTACTCCTGAGTTGACATGGATATGATTGCGCCTTTATCATTATTAAGTGCACAATAGTGCTAGGTCTAAAAAATATGCAAAACTAAAAAATAATGTTACTACAGTAGATACAGAACATCAGTGCAGATAACAAAATGGCACAGTAGACTTGCTTAATTGAGCTTGGAGTCAGCTGATGTGTACACCGCTGCTGAAATTTCCCTTAAAAGCAAGTGCCAAAAATAATAAAAATGAATATATTTGGGAAGGAAATGACATTTCAGGGGGGAAAATTTAAGGAAAAAATTTGTAATTATTCTGTGCAGTATATAAATTGAGCAAATATTTCAATGTCAAGTTGCAGGGGGAATCAACTGAATTAGGTAAAGAACAAAGTATATAAGCATTCCAGTGATATGAGTAGTACATAAAAATTGTGTGCTGTAAACCAGGTGATTCTTTCAATCAGATGACCCTTTCAGAGCCAACTGAATGTGACGTGTGTTTTCTAATCAAGACTAATAGCCATTCTTGGTAGAGGGGTCTGAACAAAAGCTACAGCATAAGGGGAAAAGGGTTAAACTGTTAAACAACATATGTACTGCTGTATCCTATCCAATCCCATCCATGTGCTGTTTTTAGCAACCATAATCCTACCTCAGTAAGAGGCATCAGAGATGCTGCATCTCCGATACAATTTTTAGGTTGGCTCTCAGCAAATTTGTTGAGTTGAAAATGTTAAGCTGTTAATATACAAAAGTAGAAGCAATACAGTTTATACGTACTTCTTTTTTCCAGAGTGGTTGACAACCAAAATAAGGCCTTATCTGCAAACTGGCTAGTTTTCTTTCATCTTGTGTAGTCAATGGGATCAGTGCATTCTTGGGTATATTTAGCCTGAAAAAGCAGATTGGTAAATTAGGGTACATCCATTTTTCAGGGCTCTTTAAATAGTATTATTTATATGAATATTTATAATAGAAACCAAAAGAGACTCATATTACAGGGCACAATGTTTAACTAAATTCTTAACTACACTGAACAGAGAACATATGGTTGCCACATACTGGTGCCACTACATGTTTCAATGTAAGGTTAACAGGCAAATCCAGTGTGACCTGATTCAAATTAAGTCAAGAATCTCTGCCCCCTTCAAATAGTCTTGAATATGAAACCTAAAGAGCAGACTTTCCAAATTGCCCAGAGCTTTTTGGCCAAAATGAAATTTTGGGGTCTCAAATCTTTTCTGGAAAAGTGCTGCTGTCAGATGTGTGTTTGTATGTGTCTGAGTTGTCTTTAAGAATTCCCTTGATGTCTCTATCTCATATGAAAACAAAAGGAGGAGGTGGGATGAAATGTGTGAGTGGTAATTGAAGCAACAAGAGAGTGGAGCATTACATAGAACAGCTGTAAGGCTAACTAACCATGTGATCTGATCCTTTGAGTTCAACTCAGAAGTAGTCCCATTGAAGCCAGTCAAGCTGCATCGCACTTGCCACCCCTGCTTTTTAGAATGACAATCTGTCTGGGAACTACCAGAAGTGATGTCATAAACCCAGAAGTGATGTTGTGATTGGAAGTGACATCATCAGTGTGACACATTTAGCTTATTTATATTTTTCTTTCTTCCTCTCACTTTTCTTCCCTTGCCAAAAGAATGAAGTCAATTGCTATAGACTCCCACCCTTCCTTCACCCTGAACTGATCTTGGTGGCCCATCCTCCTTCATGCTTGGCGCATGCGCATTGTCCTGTAGTGTGGGTAGGACTTGGCTGCCAGATGCTTCTGGCTCAACCACTGGGAGCTGAGGTGCATTCTTGCTATGGAAGCCAGGTAGGACTGGGCAACCCCCTGAAGTGGGCTTGTGACCCACAGTTTGAGAAACACTGACCTAAGGCAGATTTCTCTAACTGGATTGGATCAAGAGCAACAATGAATTCCTCCCTACTGTGAGAAGTTCTTGCTGTTCTGCTGTTTTGTTCATAAGAAGACCCCCTGATTTCCTTCTACATAGTCAGGTCTGTCTGAAAATCTGTGTAAAAAGCCTACTGGGATAGTGGGCTACAGGCATGATTGCCTGAATGTTGCTTCTTGCAAGCCACATAACGGAACGCTAAGTGCTGGTCTGAATGGAGACCAAAGTTTGGCAACTACTGATCTAGGGAACTGTAGATAAATTTTTCAATCTGCCATTTTTGAAAAGGGTGTTTGACAGATGGTAGCAACCCAGCTTCAGACTTCCTTAAATGAAACAGATTCTTATCAATTAGTAGCAATCTACACCATCATTTCTGAAAGTTATTTCAAGGTAACAACTTTGATGCAATCTATGTATGGATAACTATAGTCATCCCTAAGTGAGACAAAAAAGATTTGACATAGCAGGGCAAAGGCATCCAAAGCCACAACTATCATCTGGTCATCCTGGAAAGTGTTGGGTCGCATAGCCCCCACAGTCCATGAACTTGATCCAGGTGAGTGCAGCAAGTACAAAATGTCAATCCCTAACCTGGACTACTCTTTGATCACTAAACCACATCTGTTTTATCTGGGTTTAATTTCAGTTTGTAAACCCTCATCCAGCTCTTTACTGACCCCAGAAGTTCTAGAGCCTCCCCAGCATCAGATGAGAAATGGATATATAAGAAATGGATATTGTCAAGAAATGGATATAGAAATTGATATTGTCAAATAGAAGATTTTCAATCTTGTGAAATTGCAGTAATTCATTGTTGCTTTTAAAAAGAAAAATAAAGATACTGTAATTCACTTTTAAGGAAAAAAAACTGACCGATCAAAATCAGAAGGAAGAATGCCAAGCCACCTTATAGCTGGAACTGTGAGATGATGGGCTTCAAAAGACATAGACTGAAATATCAAATAACAGTCAATAAGATCATTACTATTTACATTTACCTTTACAAAACTAAAACTAATACAGAATCAAGCAGTAAGAGCACAATCCTAACTATGTGTACTCAAAAGTAAGCCCAATTGTGTTCAATGTGTCTTACTTCCAGGAAAGTGTGTTTAGGATTGCAGCTAAGTCTGCATCTGCTTAGCAGGCTATTTAGCACAAATATGAAGGGGAATGCACAACAGGTGAATTCATAATCTAAACGCTTATGGCTATTCAGATCAAAATCAGTCAGATCATGGATAAAGTGTCTCCTGTTTTTAACTCAAAAACTGGCTTTGGAAAATACATGAAAGGGAATAGCAGTTTTTGCATATCTGTGAGCAGAGCTCCTTAAACCTTTTCTCATTTGTTTACTCAAAATCATCCCCTTTTCAAAGCTGCTTTCTCAGCGGGGGAGAGAAAAAGCATATTGGAGACTTAAAGTTAACATGGTGAAAGTGGAAATGCTTAAGCAACCTCTTCTGCTTCTTCTCCACTCTTTTCCTGCTTATGGAAATTATTCTCTAATATTTGTGCTGTCCAGTAAAACCTTGGATCCAGCAAATGCAAATAAATTGGAAATATCTTACGTAAAATAGGCACTGGATAGTTGCAGTTATGCATTTTTAAGTTCAAATGGGCATGCAATCCTGTGCATGGTTCACTTGATAATTGCGTTCAGTGGAGGACATTCCAAGAAAAGTGTGCCTACATATACCATATATACAGTAGTTGGTTTCAAGCAGAGATATCTCCTAGCCTGTTTCCAGGGACTGATCTTGAACTTCACATGGTAAGTCATGCACAGGATGACCATATAAAATGGAGGGTAGAGTGCCTCTACCTTTAACCACTGCAGAGAAGAGGCAATTTAGGCAGGTGCTGCTTTTAAACCCTTCTATGTAGAACTAAACCTGCCCCAATTAAAGGTAGAGGCACTGTCTTCCATTCTATATAGACCTGTAGATCTTGGTCATCCACTCCATCACTGAGATACAGTCCTTACACATTTTTCTCTCCTCCTCACCTAGTTTTGGTAATTCTTACTCAGAAATGTTAGTGAAAAAACTGATAACAAATGAGACTTATGTTGAAGGAGCCATGAATAGGATTGCACTGTACAGCCTGATCCTAACCTGCTCTGGAGCAGGCAGGCTAGCAGGCCTGCCCCATAGCCAGAGGAGGGATAGGACCAGTTGCAACTCAGCCGGGGCAGAGGGAATTGCTTCCCCTTACCCTAGGCAAAACTACAGCAGGCCCAAGGGAGCTATTCAGACTTATAGGACCTAAGGAGTTGGCACAAATCCAAACAGCTTAGACCTGCCCTGGGCAGACTGGAATTAGGATTCTACACATGTGCTGGATCCTGGCCCCATCCATACTCCTGTTATCTTCCCCCACCCCAAAAGGCCTCTTCCCTGCCCTCTTGAACACCTCCAGATCCTGCACTGGCCTAGCTGTGCTGGCACGGGCTTATCTTCTGTGCTGGCCAAGCAGGGTTCACGTTAGCTCCCTTTCCTGCCTGCTGGCATGAAAGTGTTTTATGGCACTTTTGAGGCACTGGAGTGTTTTGCAGGTTGTGCTCTAAGTATATAAGCAGTTCTTTTCTTATTTCAGAGAGATTTTCCACTAAAACTTCTACAGTTGAGAACTTCCTCCAGGAATGGAATAAGTGTTCTATTCTTGCAAGGGTCTGCGCACAAGTGGAAGAGCCACTTCTTATATGAGATCCCAACAGCATAACGTTGGGATGCTATCCTTCATCTGTAAGACTGAATGAAGAAATAATCTGAATTAGAAACTGAGAAAAACTTACCATAGAGCCATATTTGTAGATACACATTATTTCAATACCTAGGTGGACACAATATTAAACAATCAATCAAGCTATATACTGCTTTTCAACAAAAGATTCACGAAGCAGTTTATGCAAAAAATGAAGTACCGTAACTAATGGTTAATGGGTCGTTAGGGCTTATCTTCATTTGGAATATGATACATAACATTATTTAACTTTACTTGATGGTATAAATGTGTGAATGAACAATGATTAATCAGGGCTTTTATTATTCTTCCAAAAGTACCTTCAAGGCCCAAAAGAAAAATGTTTGCTAGATTAATGAATAAAATGTGTGAGAGTGCAATCCTAACCAATTTAGGCCAGTACAACTCACTTGTCTCCCTGTTCCCATGGCAAGCGCAAGTTGAGATGAGGATGGAGAAATGCTATACAATCAGTTAAAACAAGACCTGGTGCTGACTATGGTTCAGATCATGAGTTTCTTATTGCAAAATTCAGATGCAAACTGAAAAAAGTAGGGGAAACTATTGAGCCGTTCAGATATGACCTAATTCACATCCCATCTGAATACACAGTGGAAGTGGCAAACAGATTTAAGGATTTACAGATTTAATATGCAGAGTACCTAAAGAACTATGGAAAGAAACTGATATTATACAACTAGATGTGACAACTAGAACCCTCCCAAAGGAAAAGAAATGCTAGAAGGCAAATTGTTTGTCTGAAGAAGCGCTAGAACAGTGTTTCTCAAAGTGAGGGTCGGGACCCCCTTGGGGGTCGCCTAGAGCTTTCCTGGGGGTTGCCTAAAGACCCCTGGTGCAGGGGGCCAGGTCAGGCTCGCCAGACCTCCAGCTATAGCTGCGTGCGCACTGGGGCTGACTGACAGCCTCAGGGCCCAATCCTATGCATGCCTACTCTGAAATAAATCCCATTATAGTCAGGGGGGCCTTTACTCCCATGTAAATGTGGTTAGGATTATAGCCTCAGGGCCCAATCCTATGCATGCCTACTCTGAAATAAATCCCATTGTGTTCAATGTGTGCATAGAACACACATTTCATTTGTAACAATGAAAATACATCCTGCATATCGGATATTTACATTACGATTCATAACAGTAGCAAAATTAGAGTTATAAAGTAGCAACGAAAATAATTTTATGGTTGGGGGTCCCCACAACTTGAGGAACTTATAAAGGGGTCACGGCGTTAGGAAGATTGAGAACTACTGCTTTAACCCTTAGATGCCCATCTAAAAATAGCCCAATTTGCATAAATTTGCATTTCCGGACTCTGGATCCAGATGGGCATCTAAGGGCTAGAGGTTGCTGAGGAAAGAACGAAAGGGAGAAAAAGAAGGATATACTCAGCTGAATGCAGAGTTTCAGATAATAGCAAGCAGAGATAAATCTTTTTTCAATGTGCAGTGCAAAGCAATTGAGGAAAACCACAGATGAGGAAGGACTACAGATCTCTTTAAGAAAATTGGAGATATCAAAGAAATATTCTGTGCAAAGGTGGACATGATTAAGGACAAGCATGATAAAGACCCAAAAGAAGATTAAGACAAGTTGGCAGCTTGGCACAAGGTGGCACAGAGGAACACTCTAAGAAAGATCTTAATGTCCCTCATAACCACAGATGGGACCAGGCCAGTTCGGGCCGGATCGCCCAAACCTGTACCTAATTTTGGTCCACCACTAGTGATCTGGTCGCTAGCGGGGGGCCAAAAAACCATGTGGACTGGTTCACCTGGGCAAGCCCATCACTGCCCCTGCGTCAAGGACAAGATTGATTGTCCTTGCATCAAGATTGTCCTTGCACCTGAGTCAAGACTGAACAGGGTGCGACTCCACCTGCATCAATCTTGGCGCAAGCGCAATTGCATCCTGAGGAGGATGCGACTGCGCGTGCATCAATCTTGACGCAAGCACAGTCGCGTCCTCTTTAGGATGCAACTGTGCCTGCGCCAACCTTGGCACACGCACAGTACGCCAGGGTTGGGCCCCGCCCCTCGCCCCACCCACCCGCAGCACAGCACAGCCTCCCGGCCCTGCCCCTGACCCTACCTGGCCCCGCCCCTGACCCCAGCCTGGCTCGCCCACTTCCAGGGAACCGGTTGTTGGGCCACGCTGGGGCTAACACTGCTCATAACCACAATGGTGTGATCACTGAAGTTAAGCCAGACATCTTGGAGTGTAAATTCAAGTGGGCCCTAGAAAGTATCACTAACAACAAAGCTGGTGGAGGAGACAGTATTCCAGCTGAGTTGAGCTCCTTAAAATCTTCAAAGATGAGGCTGTCAAAATAATACATTCAGTTTGCCAGCAAATTTGAAAATCTTAACAGTAGCCTCTGGCTACTTTATCAGTTTTTGTTCTAATCTCAAAGGGAAATGCCAAAGAATGCTCAAATTACCGCACAACCACTTGCATTTCACATGCTAGTTGCTTTTGGTTGTGATTCACAAACTGCTACTGTAGTTTGTGATTCAAGTACAAGCTGGCTTCTGAAGACAGAAACAAGATCAAATTGCTAATATTCATTGGATTATGGCAAAAGCAAGGGAGTTTCAGAAAAAACACCTACTTCTGTTTCATTGACTATGCTAAAGCCTTTGATTGTGTGGAACACAACAAATTGTGGCAAGTTCTTAAAAAGATGGGTCAAGAAGCAACAGTTAGAACCAAATATGGAACAACTGTGTGCTTTAAAACTGAGAAAGGCGTACAAGGCTGTATATTGTCATGTTGTTTATTTATTTATTTCTCCTTCTTTAGTCCTTAGCTGGCAATTGTGAAGAGGGTTATCCTCTCAACCAATACGCTGCTGTGGGTGCCACTGAATTTATATGGAGAGTCCATTATGCAAAAAGCTAGGTTGGATGAATCACAAGCCAGAATTAGGATCGCTGGTAGAAATTTCAATAATATCAGATACAGAAATATCAGATACACAGATGATACCACTCTAATGGCAGAAAGTGAGGAGAATATAAGGAACCTCGATGAGGGTGGAAGAAGAAAGTGCAAAATATTGCTTAACACTAAACATTAAAAAACCAAACTCATGGCTTCTGGTCCCATCAATTTGTGGCATATAGAAGGGGAACAAATGGAAGTCATGACAAGAGTTTATTTTTCTGGGCTCTAAGATCATTGCAGACAGTGACCGCAGCCAAGAAATCAAAACACCCCTGCTTTTAGGGAGGAAAGCTATGACGGCTAGACAACTTAAATTAAAAGTTGAGTTGTCACCTTGCTAACAAAGATCTGCCTAGTTAAAGCTATGGTTTTTCCTATAGTAATGTATAACTGTGATCAGGGCCTATTTGGGGGGGGGGGGGTCCAACGGGTACACTGTTCCTGGCCCCGAGAGCTACGGAGGGGCCCATGACTGAAGGACCATTTGAGTGTTTGTTACTAACAAATTAATATGGTATATGTGCACACACATATACATACATACATACATACATACATACATACATACATACATACATACATACATGCTTTTTATCCTGGTTCTAGTCTCAGAAGCTCCTGATCTAAACAAAGATGGTGGTTATGTAGAAGGCTGCATCTTGTCCTATTTCTTCAATAAAAGCAATGTAGTAAATTCTGTTTTAATAAAGAGATTGTTCACATTTACCATGTGGATCAGCATCCATGAGAGTGAAGATAGGTACATGACATGTATCCCATAACTTTCTGACAAGCAGCCTTGTGTTCACATCTGGTACACCTTTCCCCTAAGGTCATAAATGTTCTAATTAGAAAATATATAATTAACCATAAGTTGAATGTATCTTTAGAAATAATCATATTTGTAATGATAACATTACAAAGAGTTTCTTACTGTGATTAGTATACATGGGGACATTCTACTGCAAAAGTTGTCATCCAGAAGCCTCTGAAAAGTTGCATCTTTCTCCACAATTAAAATAAATTTTGCATCTGTGATCAAATCTGTAATAGTAAAGTTACAAGAAAAACATAATATTGGTAGAATTCCATTGCCTTGTGCTATGAATTACTGATTCTGTGCTATGTTAGACATGTTTGCCTTTATATTACAGTGATTTTCAAACATTTAACAACATAATGCTAAATTGTGTTGGAGCAGGCAGGCTAATTGGCCTGCATTTCATCCAGCACTTTGTTGAGGTTGTTAGAAAGGGAAAAGTTTCCCCCTTTCCCTTGATAGGGGCTGCTGAAGTCTAATAGGTCTTGGTTCCACACCACCTCTTGAAGGCAATACATTGCCAAGCAGATGTGAGCAGCCAAAGTCATGACTTATGGCTCACTGAGCTGATGCAACTTCAATAAAAGCGGGGTCCTAAGAGTAGAGGAGTCTCTGGGAGCCACTACTGTGCATGCTGTACCTCTGCCATTTGCAGCAGTGGCTTGGAAGAATGTAATGGCAGCTGGGCTTTTGCATCAGAACACATGTTCTGACCACAAGGCCTAGATAGGATTGGTATAAGTAACTCAGCACCAGCAGAATTTTTGAAGAAAAAAATGTAATGTTTGTGAAGGTTTTATTAGACTTTTGTTGTCTTTTTTGAAAAAAATGGTTTCCAACTCTACAAGCAGGGACGTTTTACTTAAAGGATACTTCTCATTCCTTCAATGTTAGATGGTATGGTTGCCTAAAACAACAAAAGGGAAAGCATGAATAAAAGAAAATTATTCACCTAGATTAACTGAATAATGAGAAATAGTATTAATTTCTTAGTTTTCTACAGTAACACGATGCTCCATAGGCACTTATAGGTATGTCTTAATAGGGGTTAATCGTACCTTACAGTCCTCATTACTCTTAGATGACCATCTGAAAATAGCCTAATTTGCATAAATTATAATTGCTGGTCAATGGATCTAGTTTGTCGTCTAAGGGTTACTAGCCTAGTTTAACCATTGTTGACTGGTCTAACTGAACCAAGGCTTATTTTAAGAAGGTACATTTAAGAATTGCAACTTAACAGTCTTCCATATTATAAAGGCTGTCTTCAATACTGGAGAGTGCTGAAAGTTAAATAATTTGATGACAGACATTTACATTGATGATTAATTGTAGTTTCCATTTGTTCTATCATACTTTTGCTGATATTTAGTTATGGATAAAAATTGTTAGCATATGTTATACTGGGGTTTGCCTCAGTATGGTAGACATATGGAGTGGAAAAAACCAGGAAACAGAGAAAGAAATTGGCACAGGGATCTGTATTTTGAAGTGTGTGATCTTACTGTTTCAGTGTGATAGGATTGCATGTGCCCAGTGTAGAACAGCTGAATACACTGAAATATGAGCATTTCCAGGGAACTAATAATGGGGAAACTTATATTCAGTTCATGGAATTCTATAAGGACAGAACATTTTCCCCACACTATCAATTTGTGCTTAATTGAAAATACTATAAACTTAAAGCCTCTCATTGTGATCCAGCAATCTGTTTCAGACATGTGTGGGATGAGCACACATGGACTTCTCAGGCCAGTAATAGTGTCCTCATTCCTTCTACAGGACAAATCAAATCTGCATGTGGGTAACTTGGGGCTATTTGTGGGATCAGGGAACAGAAAGCGCATAACAAAAGACCCCTTCTCCCAGGTATTCAGGATATCAGGACAGCCATTTTGGTGCCACAGGAGTCCTGGTGCTACCAGCAGCTTAGAATTGGGCTATCAGATACCATGAGGGAGAGAACATATTTGAATGCTTTCATGCCAGTAGAAAACTGGTACACTAAAAAGCAAGCTGAGATAATAAACTGCTTTGTTAGGATTGTTGTTTCACTAGCAAGTAATGCTCTGTGTGTAATGACCTGCAAAAGGTGAGGTTATTTTTTCCTGACAAAGGATAACACTCCTTTGTCAGAAAAAATAACCTTACCTTTTGCAGGTCCCTACCTATGTGTAATTCAAACATGACATTCCCTGCTTCAGTTTGAGGTCTGTTAGTTTATCACCTAATTCTCCTGGTTTCACATAGACTTCTATCAGTTCATAATGTCTTACATCATGATCAGGGTGAACCTAAAAAGAAGGATTATCAGCCCAATCCAGAGCAACTAATCTGTCCACATAAGAGCCCTTAGGTTGCCCTATCTAACACTAGGTTGGAGCAACTGCAAGATGCTCCAGCCCAGTTACTCTGAAGGAGGCTTAGGGCAGAGCAAGGCAAGATAGGGTGCCCTAAGAGAGGTGGACCTGCTCTGCCCTAACTGGGGCAGCCTAAGCAGCTCAGGAGAGGCAGGTTGAGGGCATGTTTAGCATTGCCTAGGGCAGAGCAGTTACTCTGTATCCAAAGCCTGTTTCAAGGCAGAAATGCCCTCTTCCAGCCCTCAGAGTTATACCACCTCAGGAGCAGGTATAGTAATGAGTAGATCCATAGGGGTCCATGATAAGGCCTGAGTAAGAATGGCAGTGTTGACCAAAAATCTGAGTTCTTGGCCAGCCTAGCTGCAACCCCTGCCTCTCAACCTCAGGATATGGAACAAACTACGGCTGCCCACAAACCTCAGGATACAGCAGGCCACTCCAAGAAGCCCCTTGTATTCACTGTAGAATGTACTGGCATCTCATCAGGGACTCCTTATAAGGCAAGCACCCAGTGGCGTCACCAGACTGGTGCGGCTGGTGTGGGCTGCATTGGGGATGCGCTCCGTATGGGGTGATGTGCCGGAGGAGTTTGACTGTCCTTTGGCAGGCCCTGGGCGTCAGCACCCCCATTCAGGCCTGCTCCAAGGCGGAGCAGCAGCCAGAAGCTGCCACTTGTCTGAGGAGCTGGCCTGAACGGCCATCTGAGGTGCACTGCGCAGAAACACACTGAGCATGCCGAACAGCTTCAGAGGAGACTTCCTTAGAGCAGAGAAAGTCCGCGCCTCTGCACAGCCATTCGGCCTCACTCAGGAGGCGGAGCAGCAGCCGAATGGCTTCAGAAAGAGTACTGCACAGGCACCAACTCTGACGCCTGCACAGTCTCCCCCGAAGCCAAAAGGCTTCAGAAAAGTACTGTGCAGGTGTCAGAGATGGTGCTTGCGCAGTACTCTTTCTGAAGCCAGTTGGCTTCAGAAACAACTGCGCAGGCGCCAACTTTGGTGACTGTGCAGTCCAGGTGGGGGGGGGGCGCATCCCAGGGATGACGCACAGACTTCCGCACCAGGTGTTGTACAGAGTCATGTCACCAGTGTAGGCACCACAGCTGTTCCTTGTTCAGTGTGATCTGAGGGTTGTCTCCTCAGGAGCAAGTCTTCCCCTTGTGTCAATTACTTAGCATGCTCTGGAGCAGTTAGGACAGCCCAGGCTTCCTGACTCTCTGGATTCAGCATAACTTTCTGCTCTGGATACAGAATAGTTAGGAGAGTGCAGTTAGGTCAGAGCAGGCTGAATTTGCTCTGGATTGCAGCCTATGTCTTGGATTCTTCTGTCTGTCCTTTCCGGTGGACAATAGTACATTTGCCTACTCATGAGTAAAGCCGCGATATTGGGCACTTTCACTTTCCCATAGAACTCAATACATATTTTAAGTTTAAATTTTTGGCCAACTTTTGTTAGGAAAGGGATATTTCAAAACTGATTTTTTCATTGGATTCTGCTTTTCAATACAAATCCAACAACATATGACATAATGAGGTACTGCACACCATTGCAAAGTTCCAAAATGAAGCCCCCACCTCTCTCTTTCCCCTTCCGTGCTGTCTGGAGCAAACGTACCTGCACAGTCTAGTGTGAGAACTGGATCTGACACTGTTGAGCTGGGATAAGCCTCCACACCACCCTGGCTGGCTCACAAATAAGTGTGACAAGTTTGTGACTTGAGAGCTGGTGTAGGCGGCCTGTGCCACCTCAAGTAACCCTCTGGTTTGGGCCATCCATTAATTAAATAAAAGCAATAGCAGAAGTAGTTGGTGTTACCTACTGTTGAATTACAAGTATAATTAACTTTTGTCCCATCTTCCTCAATATAACTCAAATTACCAGCAATGCAACCTTTGCTGGTAGATAACTAGAAAAAAGAAAAAAATATAAAAAGTCAGGTTGGGAAAAATGTTATACAGTCATCCTGATATAATACATTGTGAACTGTATACGTTAGAAAGAAAAAAGTCAGACATCTGTAAGACAGAATAGGGGATGATTTACTTTTTTATTTACTTTTTTACTAGGGAAAGATTTACTTTTTTATTACAATGTACCATATAAAGGGGAAAATAATGGTGTACAACCAAGTCAGAATATAGAATTTAGGCATCTAATGTAATTCTCACTACATTCACTGACCTCCTCACACCATCATGGGAAGATATGCCAGGTGAGTTATGCCGGCCTAAACTGGTTAGAATTGAACCCTAGTCTAGAATGTGATGAAGAGAAGCAAGACCATACCTGCTGACTTTACTCTTCAGCAACTGCATGTTTGCTACTTAAGAGAATAAAAAGTTTTATCTGTGTGAATTACTGTAGGAACCTGGCATAGAGGAGTTTAAAAACAATGTTATTTTGTGTTCAGTAAGACTAAGAATGTAATCCTAACTTACGCTGGCACAACTCATCGGTCTTCCCATTCCTGTGGTGGTGTAAGGAGGCAAGCACATGTTTGTGCACTGGCCTAACACTACCCCAGTAGTGGCACAGAAGTATCTTACAGCACTTTGATGATACTCCCAGACCAGCACAGGACTTATTTTGGGGTTTAGGCCAGCCTAACTGGAGTTTAGGATTGCAGCCTACAATCCAGAGTAACTACAGGAAGACATAAGAGGCACTTACTCTGGATTGCTCTATGCATTTCCCATAGGTTTCCCATAAGTGGCACTGTAACTAAATTGGTGTAAAAGGTCCCGTAGTTACTCTGGATTGTAGCCTAAGGCTGTAATCCTATCCACACTTACCTGTGAGTTAGAGCACAATCCTAACCATGTTTACTCAAAAGTAAGCCCCATTGTGTTCAAAAGGTTTTACTCCCAGGAAGTGTCTTTAGTATTGCAGGCTAAGCCTCACTGACTATAATGAAACTTAAGTCTGAGAAGACATGCATAGGCTGGTGCTGTTAGGTTGTAATCTTATTCACCAGAAACAAACACCTCTAAATAACGTATGCAGGTAAAGCCAGGGTGATCATATATCATAACTGCAAAAGTAGACAAGGCCCCCAATATGTAGGATACCTAATGAAAATGTAGGACATGAGCAAATAGGTCATGTCCACAGGTTACAATCCATGAGGTGTGTGTAAACGTGGACAATCTCCAAATGCCAATTGCAGGGCAGGGCACATGGATGCAGGTGCCAAATGTGCTCTGTAAGGCATCTGGTGGGCCGCAGTGTCATAGAGGAAGCTGAACTAGATGGTCCTTTGGCCTGATCCAGTGGAGGCTCTTCTTATGTTCTTAAATAAAAGCTAAAAACACTCATGCATATTGCTTTCATGTGGCTAATTTAAACACTATATTATTATTAAATTTATAACTCATAAAATATAATTTATTACATGTAATTTCTTAATGACAAGAAGGATATTTTCTGCCTGCTCAAATGGAAATTGAAGTTCTTTTCCAGATCCTAAGACTAAAAAAGAAAAAAAGAAAGAAAAAGAGGGCCTAGAAAAATAGAGCATATGGTCACCTTGGGTAAGGCTCCATTTTCACAGATATAAAATCTGCAGTTTTCATATGGCAGGATGACCATATAGAATGGAGGACAGAGTGTCTCTACCTTTACCCTTTACACAGAAGAGGGAACTGAGGCAGGTTTGAGGGAATTGAGGCAGCTCATCATAGAAGGACTTGAAAAGCAACACCTCTCTAAATTCCCTTTTTTATGCAGTGGTTAAAGGTAAAGGCATTCTGTCTTCCATTCTATATGGTCACCTTGCCATATGGGTGCACTTCCTTTGCAACATTTTGTGAACATAGTGAAAATTAGATGCGAAGAGGATTCGTATTATTGTTTGTTATATAGCAATGCTAAAACCAGCAATTCTGAAAAATAACCATGGGATTAGAAAATAAGGACTCATTGGTAGAAAATGCTGGACATGCTCTTGTGTCCTGCTGTTCCTGCTTCATAGCAGATGATCAGAACAACGAAATAGCAAACTGAAAATCTGCAACACAGAAGGATACTCTGTGGAAGAAATGAGATATTTTGAGAGATTTATTTTCAGAGGCTATAGAAAACTCTTCTTGTAAGGATCTGGAACACTGTTATTAAGCATTTGATTATCCACCTTACTGTTTTACCAAGGTCATTTAGACTTGTCAGCAATCCCTTCCCTAGCTAGGTAATAGGTTGTATGATTTTTTTGGCAACTCTGAACCTACTTTTTTTTGGCAACTCTGAACATCAATTAATAAAATATTTATTTATGGCCCTTTCACCAAACATTATAAACTTCTACAGATCTTAAAAAGTTGTTTGATACTTAACAATATGTAGACTCCTCCTAGGTATCTTGAGTAAGCAGGAAATATCATTGATAATGTTGTCCACAACTCTTTGGTTACCAAAACATAGTGTATCGGTGTAAAATATATCTCTGTCAAGATAAAGCACAGTAGTTGTACAATAAAAGCCATATTAATAGGATCTCAGCAATTTGTCTTATTTTTTGAAAATCAGCTAAGTGCTTTGATAGTACAGATAGTACACAGCTAAGTACACATAGATAACTATGTGTATCATGATACCTTCTGTATTATAGTATCTTCTTTCCTATACTTGAGTTCTGACTGGTCTTATTTGTTCATACATATTTGTTCATTTGTTCATACATAATTTCAACAGATCTCAAAACAATCTAAACAGATGATTTCGGATAGCAGCTACAAATTATCATGCCTGGGGTCCATCTTGGAAACTGGAAATGGGCGGGGGCACTCAGTCTGCAATCCAAACTTTCAATAGTCTATAAAGTTTACTCAGAAGTAAGCTCCACTATATTCAATGGGATTTACTCCCAGGAAAGTCTATATAGGATTGCAGCCCTAGTTCCTAGTATGTAAGATGCTAGCGATTTTTATCTACAAGTAGATTATCTGGTAACACATTTCATTCAATATCATTTTAAAATATTTTACAATTCATTTTTGTAAGTACAGTGGCACCTCACATAACAAATTTAATTCGTTCCGGAGGCATGTTTGTTACGTGAAACATTCTTTACATGAAGTGGATTTTCCCTCAGCAAATAATGGAAACTCAAACAAATTAGTTCCAGAACCAAAAAAATATTCATATATAAAAAATATTAACTGGATGTAAAAATGATGACAAAACACTGGAACTGAATTCAAAACATGCATTCAATGTGCATGATCCTATGAAGTCTAGACACAATGGGGCTTATATCTGAGTAGTCATGGTTAAGATTGTGCTCTTTCACTATCACTAATGGAGTCACCGCTATCCATTGACTCAAAGGAGTCTTTGTCTTTTTGTGCAGCTTTAACATTCCCAAGCTGCTGATGGAGAGCAGCATTAGAACATTGATAAGGCACACCTTCCACGCTGCCACGCACAGATCCCACATACAAACCAGGCTCAGGCTACTCCCTCCCCCCGGACCTCACATGAGTTCCCTGGCCATGGAAGCCTATTCAAAACTTTGCCCAGGGCCCCACTGTAGCTCAAGCTAGTCCCCTTGTCTCCCCCTCGTCCCTTCGTCCCCCCTGTGGGTTCCCTTGCCATGGATGCGTGTTCCAAACATCCTCAGAAGTGTTCTTTACCCGAGACAGGGTTTTTTATGCAAGTTAAAATTTCTGAGAAAATTTTGTTCTTTACCCAAAACGTCCTTTACCCAAGTCATTCTTTACCCAAGGTACCACTGTACCTGCCAAATCATTATTACCTTTTAGTTGCATAAAAATTTGTCTGTATCATCTTGTAGATAATAGATAATAGTTTAAGGAATAGAGCTGAAATATAAAAGAAAATTGAATAAATATGATCAGACATCTCAATGCTACTGAAAATATTAGGATGCTATTGCCTGCATTTTGAAATGAATTAAACCTTTTTAAAATACTCTGTCTACACACATATGTGTACATGTGTGGAACACACACATATATGTACATGTGTGGAAATGATGTATGCTTTCATTCTTCAGTTCTTTGCTGCAGCTAGAATTGTTCCTGACCCTACTGTCTGGGCAGGTGGGAACAGCTCATCACCTCTCTGGTCTTTTCGTGACTTAGACCATCTCTTGGTCAATAACAGCACTAAGGCTGCAATCCTAAAGACACTTTCCCAGGAGTGAGACCCATTGAACACAATGGGCTTACTTTTGAGTAGACATGGTTAGGATTGTGCTCTATGAGGTTCCAAATCATTTTCCATGCTCGAAAAAGCCTTCCCTTTCTCCTTGATCCTCTTACTGGTGTTTGACACATTGCATCTGGCCTCCAAACCTAGAAGTAACTAGTAATAGAATCATTGTCAATTACTACTAAGAATAGTTGGAGTTTATGAAGTAGTAGGAGAGGAGAAATATTCTGAAATAATGGCTTATGTCATGGAAATTAATTCTGAGTATTGAAGTATTGTCCCATAAGTAACTAGTTGGATTGTACAGTATATGCACACAGGCACGCTATCAATATTTTTGTAAGTTCTTGCGCCTTAATGCTGACAAGATCATTGAAATTGTGTACATATGTGCACTGTATATTATTTTCCAAACATCAATATACATATATATGAGATATACTACATTTACTACATATATAGAGATATACTACAATATACAATATACTACATTTGCACTATTACAACATACGATAATTTAATATCTGTTGCTGAACTCTTTAGCTTACCAAATCTTGGTGCTGATTTGGGACTGTCACTTCTTATTTTCCTTGTGGTACAACAAGATGTTAACTGCAAACCTACAGAATCTTCAAACCTGTCATTTTGTAAAGCAATACGAATAGCTATTAAAATATTATTCTGTTATCCCAGTCCTATCCATATTACTATGACAAATGATGTGGCCATGCTAATGGGGCATGTACTGTGATTGTATTGGTGCTGGAAAGTTGTTTAGGACTGGACTCTGTGAAGCATCAGAACCGAAATTCTGATGGGAAGTGTAGCCTTCCTGACCTTCAGAAGGTCTTGTAAGAACCTAAAAATATCACTTTTTTAGTGATATTTTTGGTGAAACATCATTTCCAGCAGTGTAAGGCTCTTTGGAGCAAAACATGATGGCTTTCAGCAAAGCCTGTGGACAGGTCCATATATGCTGGATCAAGGACACTCACCAGTACCAGTAAGTCAGTGGGATGTGGGACGAAGATGTGGGAAGGAACAGGGCATGGAAAGGGAGGATAGGGTGGCACTTCTGCAGGTAGCATGTGTGTTTTTCCCCCATCATCACCCCATGCGCAACACACCCCGTACAACTTTCCCCATGCACACCACCGCCGCATGTGAACCCAGTGAGTCAAGTCAATCAGTGACTTTTCAGTTTTATATAGATTACCTTATTTCTAGTTTTCAAATGCATTGCTATTTATGTCCTTAAGGTGGCAGAAGACACCATACACCCTAAAATTGCACAAGTCAATAACCCAGGAAACTTACAGTTGTCTCCATATAGTTTTTTTTCCTTCTGCAATAATTCTAGAAAAAATATCCAGAAAAGGAGGTTGTTTTAACCCCAAGAACATAAGAAAGATGGGACTGCCAATCTTGGCTCTGCCTCTTCACCCATCCACCTGACCCCAAGTCTTACAGCAGACTGGGAAGGTGAGTCTCACTCTAACAGGGGGACTGTAGAGAGGGCAGAGGCATGCACATGATATTGGCAAGTCAAGGTCTTCTCCTTCAAGAGGAGGGTGCCTCAGATCCCAGTCTGGCGTTGTTTCAATGGAACCCAGGAGTCTTCCAATACCGTCTAGCTAAACCCTAGCACTAAAAACTGATTCACCAAAAGCCCAGTAGGAAGGGAATGAAAAACAGAAAATACCAACTACAGACGGTGAAAATGGAGAGTGTAAAGGAATCAGATCCACCACCCCCCCCCCATGTCCAGAGAACCCTTGGGCTCATTAGTAGGGACAACGTCTGATCAGATGTGATGGGTCAAGTGTCCTTCCTTCCCCCAGAGCAGGAGATTCACAGTAAAAACACCTGCTTTCCTCTGTAGGAGGGGTGGAGGGCACTTGTCATAGCATGGGATGTGACAGAACTGTATTATGTTACAAATGGGGTGGACTGAATCGAAAGTCCTATGATGCCACAATCCCCCATAACACTCTTGCCCAAAAAGGTCTTAGCTTAGGCTGCTTGGTCAATAAAATAGCATCGCTGGAAAGGTAGTGTTTCCCCACTGAAAAGCCCTAAAAAAGAGGTAAAAGGTTCCTGTCTTTTAAAATTACAATCAGTGTAAAAACAGAGCACCTTGAGGACCTCTAATGTGCTTCAGTCTTTCACTTTCATTGAGGACTCCCTGCCACAGGATGTGGTAATGGCATTTGCCTCAATGCATTTAAGAAGGGATTGGACAAATTCCTAGTGGAAAGGACCACCACAGGTTACATGCCATGATGAGGGGTGTGTGTAGAGGTGGACAACCTCAAAATGCCAGATGCAGGGGAGGACACTTGGATGGAGGTGTCTTGTGTGCTCCTTGAGGCATCCGGTGGGCTGCTGTGTGATAGAGGAAGCAGCACCAAATGGGCCTTTGGCCTCATCCAACAGAGGCTTTTATGTTCTTATGGCTTGAAGCAAAAGGGCAACACCATCTTCTGAGCCCTATGAAAACTGTTCATCTTGGAAATGAGTGTTGGATCTGATGTCTGACAAACTTGTGAAGCTCAGTTGCTAGCCATAAGAAGGAAGAGGGGCTGAGTTACTGGCATCCAGTGCTTTTTTTCTGGGGAAAAAAGTGCCAGTACTCACCACAGGTCATACCCATGTGACTAATTATTCAGTGAGTGAGTTGGTCTGTGAGTGAGTGAATGAGTCAGTAAGTGACTCTTCTGTTTAGATAGGTAGATAGATGGATAGATTGATAGATTTTATCTTTATACCGGTATCTAAAACTGAAAAGTCACTAACTCACTCACTGACTCATCAATGCCCTGATCTAGAAGCATGAAATTTGGGAGGGCGTTCCTTCTGTGACATAGGCATCCTATGAACTGATTTTTGGAAATTAAAACCAGAGGTAGATGAAAAGGGATGCAATGTGTTTTTGTTCCTGTACTTTACAATGCTGAATAATACCCAGCCCAGTCCCTGCACCTATAAGCATAAAATTTGGGGTGTGATGTAAGGACCCACTAAGAACTGATTTGGTGCCTGATGGCACCTGCTGCCTGGTGTTACTCACTTATGCCAAGTGCCTGATGCCTGGCAGGGATACCCAGTGGTGCCTGGTGCTGCCTGCTGCCCACTGTCACCCTGTTAGTGCCCAGTAAGGATGCACAGTGCCTGGTGCCCTGTGCCTGGTGCCTGGTGGTGCCAACTACCTATTAGGGGTGCCCATTTGAGCCCAAAAGGGATACCCTGTACCCAGTGGTGTCCACTGCCCACTTGCCCAGTAGGGATGTCCAGTGCCCACTGCCCACTGGTGCCCAGTGCTCTCTGGTGCCTGCTGATGTACGGTGCCCAGTGGTGCCTGGTAGGAGTGCACAGTGTCTGCTCCACCTGCTGGTGCTCGATGCCTGCTGCTGCAATCATGTCACACAATGGTGTCTGCTACCTGGTAAGGATGCCCAGTGCCCAGTAGAGTTACCCATTGTACCTGCTGCTGCCCACCACTTCAACTTGGAACTCTTAAGTACCTGATGCCACTGCCCGGTACCCACCAGTGCCCAGCCATGCCCAGTGCCCACAAATATTCTTGAAATTTTACTCCTGCATTGGCGGGTTCATTCCACAAGTATATATAATTATTATTAACCATGGCCCACGAGGGGCTATAATAAAGTACTTATTCAAGCTTTCCTACCTGTCTCCCTGACTTCCCTTTCCCCCTGAACATTTCCCTCAATAAGCATTTTTAAGCAAATATTTCTACTGGGGAGAGAAGACTGCCACAATCACATAGCTCATGAAATATAAAGAAGTAAAGTAACACTTGTGATATTTATATTTGTAAATTCATGGTAAATGCTGAAAGATACCTACTGTATGTTTCCCCAATCAGATCTGTTATTCAGGATGAGAACAGGTGCTTCATTTCTGGACAGACTTTTAATAACACCTTCAATAATATTTTCAACTGCATTAAGAACCTCAGAACTGAAACAAATTATGACATAAAATTAATAATGACTATATTATATTATTATAATATACAGTATAATATATTATATAAAAGATATATATTACAAAAGAATTATAATTATAATATAAAATATAAATATCTGTCAAATATATATTATGTAATCATGTCCAATATAAAACTTTGATATGCATAATTTATGAAAAATTTGTTAGATTTACGAAGCAGCAAGAAATACTTTAGCACAATCCTAACCATGTCTACTCTGAAGTAAGCTCCATTGTACTCAGTGGGTCTTACTCCCAGGCAAGTGTGTTCAGGATTGCATCCAAAGTTTGTCTAGCTTTGTGCCACTAGAAAACTTGCCATTTCATGTGTGAGAGCTGCAACTCTGCGAACTATATCCCCAGCCACTCCTTAAAGAGTTTTTTTTAGCCATCCAAAAATTTGGATTGACTGGTTTAAAACAACTATAATTAATGCTTTAAATCAAATGATGTAATATTAGCTTTGGCCAGAGTTTGACTTAACATGTTTTTAGATGCTGTAAACTTCAAAAAATGTTCAAGGGTATAATATAAGTACTTCCCCTCTACCATAGCACATTAACCTTTTGATCTGACACTATGAATGAGTGCCTGTGGTTTTTAATTATATGAAGGTTTGGCTGGATAACAACATTGTGTGTGTGGTGGTGGGGGAGATAAAATGTTTTATGAACGAAGAACATTGGTAGCATCTCCCATCAAGCAAAATACCAGATTGCTTTAAGTCTCATATGGACAAAAATGCATTTTTTCAGCAATTCTACTCCCCACAGGTACTTAGAAAAGACTAAGGCTGCAATCCAAACCTCCAGTTAGGCTGGCCTAAACCCAGCAAAACTCCTGTTCTGACCTGGGGGTGTCACCAAAGACACTTCTGCACCACTCCTGATATTGTGTTAGGCCTGAGCGCAAGCATGTGCTTGCTTCCCTACATCACCACAAGAACAATGAGTTGTGCAAGCCTAGGTTAGGATTGCACAAAACATTGTAAAGAGTACCCAGTCCATTTATAACATAACTAGCGAAAAGCATACCCGTGTTGCGGGAGTAACATTTCCCCATACGCCATCCCCCACGGCGCATCAACACCCCATGCGCAACATTCCCCCATGCGCAACTCCCCCCCATGCACAACTTCCCCCCATGCACATCATCGCCCCAGGTGCATGATCCCCCCAGGCGCAACTTCCTCCCATGCGCAACTTCCCTCCATGCGCATCAATCCCCATGCACATCATCCCCCCATGCGCATCAGTCCCCCTTGCGCAACTTCCCCCATGTGCATCATCCCCCATGTGCCTGAACTCCTCATATGCAACATCACCCATCTGCATCAGTCCCCCATGTGCATCAAATCCCATGTGCAACTTCCCCCATGCGCAACTTCCCCCCATGCTCATCATCCCCTATGTGTATCATCCCCCATGCGCATCATCCCCCCATGCACAACTTTCCCCATGCGCATCATCCCCCCATGCGCATCATCCCCCATGTGCAACTTCGCCCGTGCACATCATCCCCCCATGCGCATCTTCCCCATGTGCATCTTCCCCCCATGCGCAACTTTCCCCCATGAGCAACTTTCCCCATGATCAACTTTCCCCCATGCGCAACTTTCCCCCATGCACATCATCCTCCCATGTGCATCATCCCCCCATGCCCAACTTTCCCCCTATGCGCAACTTCCCCCTATGCGCAACTTCCCCCATGCGCAACTTTCCCCATGTGCAGCATCCTCGCCAGTGCAACCTCTTCCTCCGAACAACATCCCCCCAGTTCACCAGGCACTGAGCACCAAACTGGCTGGATGTTATTCAGTCTCCCATGTTAAGTACAGGACAAAATCACTTTGACCCCTTTTCAGCCCCTTAAGGGTTAAATTTCTCCACATAGGTTCTTGGTGGGAGTTCAGGTGACAGAATTCCCAGCAGTTGCTTCTGGGAATTCCCTCCCTCCCAATTCCCTCCCTCCCAATTCCCTCCCAGAATTCCATGCTTCTAGGCCCAACAGTTGGGGCAGAATGTTGATGAGTCATCAGTTCTCCAATGGACGGGCTGTGGGTGGTGCAAGTGGTTAAGATGCTGTGCCTGTTAACCATCAGGCTAGGGTTCGAGACCCGGATCAGCCCCACAAGACAAGGTGAGTGCCTGTCCTTAGCTCAGCTCTGCGACGCCAGCTGGATCCAATCGTATCGGCTCTGCTTTTCCATTGGACTAATTCAGTGGCATGGAGAGGAGGGATTTGCTGCTTGGGTAACAGCCTATGCTCCATAACAATCCAACCCAGGCTTCCGTGCTTCGCAAGCAGCGTAAGCAGCGCAGAGCACGATACCATAGTCTTTCAAGACTGACCAAGGCCTGCTTTTTTTCTCCAATGCATAGGGAGGAAAATGCATTGCGCCCCTTTTCACCCCCTTCCGATTGGAATTTCCAAAAACCAGTTGTTAGTGCACCCATCCGTCACAGAAGGAACACCCATCCCAAATTTCAAGCCCAGCGGTTTTGGCAGGGTGGTGATGAGTCAGTGAGTGAGTGAGTCAGTCAGTGACTTTTCTCTTTTATATATATAGATTTATTTGCTAAAGGCTAAGTACAGGTTGTATACGTATAAGCAAAACTGACAAAAAACAAAAGCAAAACAACTACTGTACTTTAGATTTTCCCAAAAATTCCCTTTAGACAAGCAAGATGTGTTTTACTTGAACAGCATGCACCCATTTTGTATCAGATTCTTAGTTTCAAATATGATTTCCTGTGCGAATGGTGGTGGTACTGATGGTTAAGGAGGGGGTTTGGCAGCAGTACAAAAAACATATCCAAGTCCCTTTCAGCATTCAGAAGTAATTGTGTAAAACTTTGGATTCTGGCTGTAAACATCCAGTTCTGGATGATTATGTTCAGTTATGGAAAAGAATGTGGTCTTTTTTAAAACATATCACAGTGAACCTCAGGCACTCACAATATGCTACTTCTCTGTGGAGGAAAGTCTGAAATGCTCTTTTGAAAAATAATATACATTTTACTAATATATAAAACTAAAATACTTATATCTATGAGGAAGAAATTGGAAATAATTTGTGTTAGAAAGTTAGTATTTATTAGGCTTCAAAGGATATTATATTAAACCTATAGCAGGGGTTTCCAAGCTCCAGTCTGGGGGTCAGATGCGGCCCTTGGTGAGCCTATAACTGGTCTGCTACCATCCTTCAGTCCCCTAAAAACCTCTGCCCCAGTTGCACAACTGGAGTTGTGATGTTGGGGTAGGGGAATGGGGGTTCATTTAAGTGTGTGCTTTATTTCTGTGCTGTGTGGTAGTGCTTGCAAAAATCCTGGAAATTTATTTCCATTTATTCATTAATGTAAGTTCCATCTCTAATGTATTTATTTAAATTTAATATTCAAATTTTGTTTTCTGGTCCTGAACACTGTGTAAAATATTAGATACTGCCCTTGGGCTGCAATGTTTGAAGACCCCTGACCTGTAAAATTGATTCCTAGTTTATAAATATCCTTTTTGAAGCATGTTTCAGATTGAAAATGTTCAACATAAAAAACACGGATGGTCAAGTAAACAGATGGTAGTGTCAACAGGGTGATAAGCTCTGCAGATTTGCCATGTTTCTTTAAGTTCTTTTTAGCAACAGATTCCTATAGTGTTTGCAGTTTTTGTGATCTTTTATGACCCATATGTATTGGATTTTATCATAGTCCTGCATAAATCAAATAGGTTACTGTTTCATCTTTAGAAATGCATGGCTATGTAAATGCCAAATGGTAGATTTAGGAATCATATCTACGTTTAATTTCTCAGGTTTGGGGCCAATAGAAGTTGAGACTACTTTGAAGGAGAAAGACTGGCCCAATAATCCAGAGTAACTATGGGAGCATGTAAGAAACATTGCGTGCACCCGTAGTTACTGCAACTCCTAGTGAAAACCTACGGAAAATTCATATTGCAATCCAGAGCAAATTGTTCTTACACTGGAGCAAGGACTCCCCATAGTTACTCTGGATTGCGCCCAAAGAATTTGAATGACATGCTCTTTGGAAAAAAATCATTTCTTTCTTTTATTTCAGCTTCTACATTTTGAAGATGAAGTAACCTTTAAGAAAAGGATACATTATTGGCCAAACATGCCAACTTAAAAAGCACTCTGCATTAATTACAGAGAAATCTAAGCGGGAAACAGCAAGACACTACAGATGTATCACATAAGAATAAAGCCTGTCAGCTTATTTCCAACAGGTCAGAGCATGAGCATGCAGTTTTTTTGGCAACACAAACAGAAATGCACTTAAATCATTATTTCACAACAGGATAAAAAAGTTACAGGATTTATCCTATAGTATTGTTAAGTGGCACACGAACATTTTACTGTGTTTTATCTTGCTTTTCTCCTCTAAGACCTAAGGGGACCCATAAGCATGAATAAAAACTATTGGGGAATTAAACTGGGTGGGGGAATGTTTTATTTAGGTCAGAAGTATTAAAATGACAATTTATTACACTATGCATGTACCCTTACCGATTTCCTCATTCCCCCTGTGACATAAGGAGACTGGCGCATGTCTGTGCAGTGGCCTTACCCTCCTTGGAGTGGCGCTTTCTAACACAAATCATTTCCAATTTCATAGATTAGAAATATAATCTAAGACATGAGGTTAGGATTTCAGCTATAGTGTTAAAATTAAGCACATGAAATCATTGTACAAGTACAGTACTCCAAAGTAAAAGATAAAGTGGCCCCCACAGATTGCCTTGCTAGTCGTGACTGATTCTAGGGTGCAGTTCGCATGCAGTTTCTAGAGCCATACAACCAGCGTTGTCCGAAGATGCCTCCATGGACATTTTTGTCATGCCCTACATTTTGGGGATGCTACACGTTTGAGCGCCTTGTCCTCGTTTGCTGTTATGACATCTGGTTACCTTACCCTACCTACTCTGCTTTTTTTTTTAAAGGGTGTCTAACACACTGGTGAAATTTCAGGTGAATTGTTGGAATTCAGTGACATGTTTGTGTGTCACTGTTCAGTGACAGTGACTTGTGTTCTCTCAAGTTCTTACAATCTAGCTTGTAACTCTTTTTGTGCCCACCTAGGGATTTCATGGGTATGACTGGAAAGAAGGGGATCATCCTTCTTTTGAAGCAGTTTCCCCTCTTCTTCCATGAGGGAATGTCGGTGTTGGTCTAACAAAGTGAACGAGGACCAGTCTGTCTCTCTGAAGAAAGCCATTCTGTGGCTGAGGAAAAACCCCTTCTGCTAAGAAAGAACAAGATGTTCTCCTGTTTAGCCTCTGGGAGAAGAGGCTCTGCCAGATTGGCCAGGCAGCCAAACAAATCAACAGACAGACAGACAGACAGACAGTCAGAAAGACAGACAGTCTCTCCCCTTCCTGCTTTCCCCCCACTTTGAGAAAGGTGGGGGAGGGTTATTAATAAGGAAAAATTGGCTGAGGGAAAGTTGATTAAGCGGGAAAGCTGGTCGGCTGAGGGAAATTTGACTTAGAGCACACTCCTAACCATGTCTACTCAAAAGTAAGCCCCATTGTTTTCAATGGGTCTTACTCTCAGGAAAGTGTCTTTAGGATTACAGCCTTAGGCAAAGGCTGAGGGAAAGTTGAAGAAGAGGGAAAGATTGACTGAGAGCCCAATTCTACCAGCACCTTGCAAGGAGTATGGCCCATTGACTATCATGGAACTTACTTCTGAGTAGACATGTATAGGATTGTGCTTTCAGAGGAAAGGGTGACTGAGGGAAAGCAGAAAGCAGACTAAGAACACAATCCTAACCTGGGCTACTCAAAAGTAAGCCCCATTGTCTAACCCCCAGTCTTACCCCCTGGGTCTTACCTCCAGGAAAACCGAAGGCTGCAAGCCTCAGCACACTTTCCTGGGAGCAAAACACATTGAACACAATGGGACTTACTTTTGAGTAAACATAGATAGAATTGTGCCCTAAGAAGTTTTTCTGAGAGAAAGTTGACTAAGGTTAACTGAAGAAAAGCTAGTTCTGAGGAAAAATTAACTAAGGAAAAGATTGAGAGAAAGTTGACTGAGACCCCAATCCTATACACAGTTTTATGGGAGTAAACCCCACTGACTATCATGTGGGATTTACTTCTGAATAGATATGCACTGGATTGTGCTATCAGAGGAGAGGTTGACTCAGGGAAAGAGGTTGACTCAGGAAAAGCAAAAACAAAGTTGACTTTCAGTGCCATCCTAAGAAGTAGATCCTATTGTATTCAGTGGAGTCTACTCCCAAGAAAGTGCTCTTAGGATTGCAGCCTAAGAGGGAAAGGTTGAGGAAGTATTGATTAACTGAAGAAATCTAGTTCTGAGGAAAAATTTACTGGGGGAAAAATTGCGGGAAAATTGTCTGAGAGCCCTATCTATCCACACTTTCCTGGGAGTAAACCCCATTGACTGAGGAAAAGTTGACTTTAGGCTGCAATCATAAACACACTTTTCTAGGAGTAAGCCCCATTGAATATAACAAGACTTACTTCTGAGTACACAAAGTTAGGATTGCATCCTAAGAGGGAAAAGTTGAGAGAAAGTTGACTGACAGCCCAATCCTATCCAAAGTTTTTTGGAGTAAACCTCATTGACTATCATGGGATTTACTTCTGAGTAGAAATTCACAGAATTGTTGCGCAGTCGGAAACATTGACTGAGAAAGTTGACCAAGAGGGGAAAACTGACTGAAAGAAAGTTGACTAAGGGTGCAATCCTACCATGTCTATTCAAAAGTAAGCTCCATTATGTTCAATGGTCTTACTCTCAGGAAAGTGTTTTTAGGATTGCAGCCTAAGAAACATAAACAGTTGGGAAAGCTGGCCCAACTGTTTTTAAAGGTTTATTGTTGATGTTTCTTACTTTATTTCATACAAAAAAAAATATTATTGAGAAAATGTATTGATGTAAAAACAACAAGCATTTGAAAAGAAACTGTCAAAAGTTATCCTCTGGCCACCATATAGAATGGTTCTTATGCCACCAACACAGTAATCTATTTAACCAGTGAAATATTTCCCATCTCATCTTTTCCAGGTGGTAAAGGGTGCATTTTCTGTTAAAGGCAGAGAGATCTACAGATAAATGGTAATATGCCTCTGTTCTTAGGTCGTCTTAAATTATGGGTTTTATATTAGTATTTTCTCATATTGGTGTTATACAAAACTGTATAGAAGCCATGTTTGCCTGCTCTTCTCCAGAAAGTGCAACTTTCTGCTTCTTAGAGCCAAATCAGTTTTCCTACTCCTCTGGGAACATGTCTGCTATCTTATGATAAGATTGTTGGAGAGAATTTTAAAACTGCAATCCTCTGCAGAATAGTTGTGGGCCCCGGACATGGATGGGCACCAGTGGGTACCACTTGGCACAAACATGCACCAAGTACCAGAGAGTATCAAGGGCAATGGCGGGCACCACGGCAACCATGGAGCAGTGAGCATCTGCAGGCATCACCATGGAGTGGGCAACAGGTACTAGTGAGTATCCCTACCAAGTTTTGGGCATCCTTACCAAGTACCACTGTCTACTACCACACAATGAGCAGTGGATCCATTGGGCATCCCTACTGGGCATGAATGGGCAGTACCAGGCACCAGCGGACAGCTTGCACAACCAGGCATCAGTGGACAGTGGGCACCACTGGGAACCTGTACTGGGTACAGGGCACCCACCAGGCACTAGGCTGTACTGGGCACCAGGCACTACCAGGTACTGGGCATCCCTACTGTGCACCAGGCACCACCCACCATTGGGCATTACTAGGCATCACGTGGCAGTGAGGATCACCAAGCATCAACAGATAGCAGGCACCACCTAGCAATGGGCACCAACAGAGTCCAGTGGGCAGCAGGCACTGGGCACCAGTGGGGATCCTGCATCTCTATGGTTTGTGGTAATGACATGGCTGAGACAAACTGTCTAAGAGCACAATCCTAACCATGTCTACACAGAAGAAAGCCCCATTGTGTTCAATGGGTCTTAATCCCAGAAAGTGTCTTTAGGATTGCAGCCTAAGTTGCAATTCCCAAGAGATGTACCTGCAAAACAACATTGATTTCTTTTTCTCATAAGCTAGTGCAACACTTATAGCAAGTTATCACAGAGTATCACAGAGACCATCACATTATCATAGAGTATAATTTCATTTCCTTAATTTATATGACAATCTCAGAGATTCTACAAAATGCTGCAAAAATTAGTGAGAACTTTGCCATAGTACATCAATGGAGCTTGTGTGGGAAAATGCAATGGAGCGCATACCTTTATCCAGTGTATAGAAAAGGGAATTTTGGTAGGTGCTGCTTTTAAATTCTTCCTTGTTTTTCAACTGTACCTGCAAAAATTCCCTATTCTGTACAATGGTTAAAGGTACTGTATAGGGACTGGGTCACCCTTTGCTTCTGGTAACCCTATCAGTATTGCTTTTATCAACTAGCCTCTACTAGTTTTACATCAAGCCTCTCCTGAATTATATCAAACCTCAAATTTAGCCCACCAGGTAGGTAGTAGTTTATATCCAGTTTTTCCCCTATTCCAGACCCTCAGGCTCTGGCATGTGAAAAGGTGTTTCAAATAACAAAGAGAAGACGGAATTACCAAATCTTTTTAAATTCACACATCTATTTTTCTGGCCTATAAGGTACAGTATCTTGAAACCACACAGGAAATATTTATGCAAAACCCCTGTAGCACTCTGTTTAACTTCATAACAAACCTCAGTGTTTTCAGGTTTGTTTGATACACAGACTGACAAGTAAGCAACATTGGGCAATGAAATTGCACCTCATAGGGAGGTATTTTAAAGACTTCTTTTATTTCAGTGCAGAAATGCAAATATCAAGTCAAGTCATGACTCCAAAACTGAGTATCATTTCCTGCATTACTCTTATTGAAAGCAATATAATTACAACATATATTTAAATTACCCTTCTAGCTAAACTCCAAGATATAAAAGCCACCGTAGCAGCAGATTCTCTGTGAAACTAAATATTGTCCTGAGGCAAATTTCAAAAATTAATCACTAAATGCAGGCTGTATTCTTTTTTTAAATAAATAGTTAACACCCTCAGATACTATTTATAAGTTTTATATTCAAAATTAAGTTACTGTTTAAGTACACAAATTGATTTGTCATCATACTAATCTTCTGTGATAGTTATCAAATAGTCCAAATTTATTTATTTATTTCTAAAAATAAATTTATTTCCCTTCTCACACATGCGTCCATGCATGCACATACACACATCCTGCTATTTTTTGTAGACTCATGACAATTTACAGTACAAAATATGAAAAAAAAAAATTTAGTTAATATCAGGGGATTGGACTAGATGGTCACTAGATAGTTGGACTAGATGGATGATTCTAATAAATTTAGGCGGCAATCCTAACTTCTATTTACACCAGCCTAAATCCCAGCACAAGTCACGTGCTGGCCTGGGGATATCACAAAAGGCCTGTAAAAGTACTTCTGCACCACTCCTGGGGGAGATTTAGGCCAGCACACAGTCATGAGCTTGCCTGCCTAGAACATCATGTGCATATTGGTGAAGGACATAAATAGTGCAATCCTAACCCTATCTGCTCACTAGTAAGTCCCACTATATTGCTTACTCACAGGAAAGTGTGTTAGGATTGTAGCCAAAATGTGTTATGAACACATTTTATGAACATGTTATAACACCTTATGAATGAAGAACATGAGCATTTCCCATTGTGGGAATAAAGTCCCTTGCATACTGTGGGGAGAATCCCTGCAAAACCTAGTGTTTTGCCCCCCTTCTAGCATCAGCTGTCAGGATATAACCATCATTTCTATTGGAAGTACAATCCAAGGTTACAGCTCAGTGTACCATTACTTAAGAATCACAACCAAGGAAAACAATTTGTCTACTTCTGAGTAAATTGGGTTGCAATTATGGCTGCAATCCTAAAGACACTCTCCTGGGAGTAAGACTATTGAACACAATGGGGCTTACTTTTGAGTAGACATGGTTAGGATTGTGCTCTTAGTGTAACTGTGCCTGTTCATGCTCATTCCTTGTTCCTTGTCTGACTATTATGAATTGAATTGCACATATCCGTTATGTGTTATAACTAGTCTATATATATAAAACTGAAAAGTCACTGAATGATTCACTCACTGACTCACTCACTGACTGACCCATCAACTGGTGGGCCTAGAAGTGTGAAATTTGGGGAGGGTGTTCCTTCTGTGATGGAGACACCCACAAAGAACTGGTTTTCAGAAATTCCAACCAGAAGGGGGTGAAAAGGGGTGCAAAGCATTTTCCTCCCTATACTTTACATTGAGACTCCCTTACCAAGGGAAGCTCTGTCCCAACCCCTTGATCTAGAAGCATGAAATTTGGGGAAGGTGTTCCTTCTGTGACATGAACACCCCCAAGAAACCATGTTGAGAAATTTAACCCTTAAAGAGGTGAAAATGGGTGCAACCAGGATGACCAGATGCCTGAACCTAAAAAAACAGGACAAGATCTTGGATTCCTCTCAGCCTGGCCTTTCCAGCAGACAATGGCATGTTTGCCTACTCTCAAGTAAAGCTATTGAGATATTGGGCACTTTCATTTTCCATTAGAGCTCAAAGTATATTTTTTATTTTTAGTTTTTTAGCCATAACTTTTTATAGAAAGGAGTTATTTTTGCATTGGATTCTGCTCTTCAATACAGATCTAACAATCCAACAACATATGACATGATACCCATCATTGCAAAGTTCCAAAACGAAGCCAAAATGGAGGAAAATGAAGCCCTTTTGGAAGACACCGGACATAAGGCTAAAAAAGAGGACAAATTCAGAAAAAAAATAGTCATATGATCGCCCTGGGTGCAAAGTGTTTCTATCCTATACCTAACATTGCAGACTGACTGCTCAATATCCAGCCAATTTGGTGCCCCGTGCCTGATGCACTGGGAGAGATGTTGCACATGGAGGTTGATACCCATGGGGTTGTTGTGCAGTGGGGGAGATGGCATATAGGGAGAAGATGACTCCTGCAATACTGGTATGTTTTTGCTAGTATGATATAAAGTGGTACCTTGATTAATGAGCATAATCCAATTCTGGAAGCATGCTTGCAAATAAAAATGCCTGCAAATAAAGTGAGCTTTCCCATTAAAAATAATGTGAACTCAAACGATTCATTCCAAAACCCTTCAGTGCGGGTTGCAGAAGGAATTGTTTGGGGGAATCCCCTGATGAAAGGGGATGAAGAACAGCAGAATACTGTGCCCCTGTGTGGCTTAAAAGCTGCCACACTGGTAAGATTGATGCCAGACTGAATGAAACCATGAGGATCATAAGCAGTTATATAAAATATACTCTTATTTGCTGGCTCTCCATTTTGAACCACATAGCACCACCACATAGCACCACCACATAGCACCTTTCTGCGAAGAAAGGATGCTTATTGGAGTACAACAAAATTATGAGAAACCCACTTCTTCCTGTGCACGCTGATCCTCCCAGTGGCATAGTGAGAGGAATGCAGGGGTGCAGTTTCACTGGGCTACAAGCTCCAGGGGGCTACAAGCTGAGTTTGACATGAATGACTATTAAAAATGGGGTATGTATGAATGATAATACCATCATATTATATATTGTTGGAAAGGTAATTTTATCAAGAATACAATGAAACAAACTACATTGGAATATCTTTATCAAACATTATGGCCAATTAACCAGAAAATGAAAATACAAAAGCCTATGGAACAAAAGTGAATTTTCTTAACTCAAACTTTCCCATGTTACTGATTGCTCTGAGAGCCAATGAGGTGTCATTCTGTTACTGTGCGGAACTAATATGATGTTAATATGAATCCGCTCTCAGTAAATATATTATATACAGTACTTATATCATAGTACACTTACTTATGTTAACTGGCTATACAGGCACTTCTAAATGGTGCACCTCTTCTGTTTATCAGGAAAAAAATAACCATTCTTCTTTGCCCCAGCGCAGTTTTTCTAACCAATAAGGGACACAATTTTCATTTTTTTTTACTTAATTAAATTTGATTTTGTTGATGCAGGGTGGGTGGGGGAACAAAATGTTATTCAACTCCAGATAGCAAATAGGTCTTTTAGCTATGCCACTAGCAGAGAAAATGGTGGTGTTTTTCCCTAATTTTCTTTTTAAAAATACCCAGGGATGATGTCACTTCCGGTTGTGACATCACATCCTGGGCAACATTTTGAGCTTTGCACCAGGCTACATGATCATTAGCTACACCACTGGATCTTCCTCATCTAGCAATCCAGGAAGCCCTCTCTGACATTCACACAAGAGCTATCTAACAACTTTAATATCAACATGCAATGGAAAGCTAAATGGGCTGCTGAACATCCAGATACTACATAGAAGATCCAACATGAAAGGTGCCAGGTTTTGATGTTCCTTGCCAGCATTGGTCAACTCTGAACATGATCTGTACCTAGCACGGTGTCTGCCAGGACTCACTGTTATAAGTGGGTGCACTGTTGTTAGTGCATCTATCCTGCAGCATGACTATGGTGCTATGTAATATACATTACATTATGTCCAAGTGACAACTGAGTACTTACACCAGCCCAGTGTCTGATTTTTACAATATAGACTACTCTGTCTGAATGGATGGGTGAACTGGACATTAACATTTGATTTATCACAAGTCAATGTATTTGCCAGACTAGTAGTAAACAAATGGTTATTTGGTAACAGATAAGAATTCAGTATTTTCTACTCATTGGAATTTGAAGAA
The DNA here is from genome assembly GCA_030015325.1 of Cryptoblepharus egeriae. NCBI lineage: Eukaryota > Metazoa > Chordata > Lepidosauria > Squamata > Scincidae > Cryptoblepharus > Cryptoblepharus egeriae. The sequence continues at coordinate 178,301,640 of JAREYC010000003.1, read as the reverse complement.
ATTGAAAGAAAACTAATTGGAAATAATTAATAATTTTTTGGATCTGTTATTGTATCTCTCCTCAGTTTCTCGTGACTTTGAGAAAATAATGAAGAAAAATATTTTCCATACCTGACTCATTTAAGAACAAGTCAACTGTTGGAACCAGCCCTATCATCTGCCACTTACATAGAAAGATAAGGAGCTTTGTAAATGAATAGGGTCTCTAGTATAGAAATAGGAGATGAAATGTCATTCACAACAAAGAGCATACAAGAGGCATAACCTTTCTGGTTTGACATGCCTTGCTTAAAGAATAAAATCCAATAGTTTTTAAGCTTATATAATATTGAATATGAAACACTGGCAGGTAATTTGGTATCATGGCAGCCAAAGGCAGTACAATAGGAGGATTTTATTTTCTGACCATTGTTCTTTGTTTTGAATCCTTTAGCCACTTTTAAATCTGACAGATCCTTTCTTTAGTGAGAGGGAAGCTTATGCCTAATCTCTGTCACAATGACTTTGAAATCTAGCATTTGAAAGACTTACATTTTTTAATGCATGACTTAGAAGTGTATAAGAGTAGACAAAGTAACACTAAACAGCTACATTAAAGAAATTCATAAGAAACGGAACATCTTAAAAATAAACAGCAAATTCTGTCTGTCCGTGTGTCTGAAACCCCTCTATCTCAGGCCACACTTGTTCTACATAGACATATTATACCTTTCTGGAATCAGGATAATCCCGAGATTGAAAATCTGCCCTTCATCTGCTGCTTGAACATCCAGCATTGGAATTTTTTATGGCCCAAATCAGCAGACATGCCATTTGAATTCCAGTTTCCAGTCAGTTAGCTTTGCAATGTTCGTTAACAAGAGTCTAGGGCAATCACTGAAAATGGTTGCACTTCACCTCATGCACCATTGCTTTTCCCATGGTCAGCTCTATGTGGGTTATTCCAGAGTTGGAAATGGCAACAATCTTTTCATACTTACACCAAATGGAAAAACCAAGAACGTTGTTTATCCTGCTGCTTCACAGTGATCTCCAAATGTGATACTGCAATACAGAATTTGTGTGATAAAAATCTCAGATGGCAGGGTACCAATAAATGCTTCATTATCTTTGCTGTTTTCTAAGCTGGACTAGAGGTCCTATTAATTTTGGGCTGGAAGCAGCTTAAAAGTCTGCACAGAGGATGGCTTTTAAGCTAGTTACATATAAAATTGTGATTGCTATAGTTTTACAAGGGGAAAAAACCTGATGATTTTGTGTATATATTAGTAGGCATCTAAACCATAGTTGCCGAAAAGTATAAGCCTGTTTACACATGTAAAGCAAGACACTTCTAACAGTAAGCTATGTTATCTGATTTGTGCCAGTTACAATAAGTTCTCATTATCCACCAGGGTTAAGTTCCTGAAAAAACCTAGTGGATAACAAATTTGTGGATAGTAAATCATTGAACTAAATCAAGGGTAGGTTCCAAGAGACCCTCTTCACCATGCACTCTGTTAACTTTATGAACCTGAATCTTTAACCTGAGGTATATGGGACTGGATGATAGCAAGGGCCCATGAACATCTCCAGCATCTGATACTTCCATGTTGTCTATACGTTGATGTTTTGAAGATTGTGGTGATGGCGGTTATGCTGGCTATCCCTAACTAGGTGAAGCTGGCTGATCTGACAATGAAGCCTCAGTGTTCAGCAGCGGGGAGGGGTTGCTTCATCCATCTTCCTCCCCTCCACCTGTCTTTAGCTACTTCCCTGGGTTTGCCCGAACCCAGAGCAGCCCTAAGGAGCCTTCCTGAGATCTTTCATTATAACACTTCCTCTGCTGTCCATACTGTATAGGTGTCTCTTTCTCTTACCCCTGCACTGCCTTCTCCTCACAAAGAAGCCACTGCTAATTATTGGAATGTTCCAGTGATACCTTATGTTGAAAAGTGGTGGTTAATGATATTGGACTTTGCTGAAATGGACAAACTTACAATTTTCCTTAAAGATGAGGTCAGTATGAAGAATTAGCAGAATTTACTGTCCATTGCAGGAGTATATTTGTGGCCACTGAGCATGGCTGGGCACCGGAGGGCACTGCAGGACTCCAGCAGGGACAGGATACCAGTGGGCAACAGCAGGCAGGGGGAACCAATGAGCACTGGGTGGTGGGCACCAAAGGATACGATCAGCAGTTGTCAGGAGGCACCAGAGGGCATTGGGCAGTGGTGGGCATCAGTGGGCAGCAGGTACCAGCAAGCAGCAGCAGCTCTCTGAATCGGTGGCAAGGTGTTCATGAAGATCATACAATCAAGGCTGCAGGAACATTAGGAACATACCAGCTGTGAAGAGCAAGCAAGATTCAGCCACATCAGGGTTGCATCAATCAACTATTCATCAACTGGTGGAGGAAAGAGTCAGGTGTGGAAAGTGAACCATCACATTTGAGGTTCACTGGCTCGCCCTGTAGGGGGTGCTGAAGAATGAAGACGTGCCACTGAAGACTTCTCCAAGCATCATACAATGGCTCAACTAGCAATATGTGGATCCAAAATGAGCTCTCAGGAACTTCCTATTCAAAAGAGTTCTCCAGGGAGATGTCATCTCTCCCTTATTCATTAATATAATGATTGACACCATTATGAGGAAAGTATTCAAGTGCAGACACGGGGTACAGTATGGAATAAGCAACTTCCTGACCAAGCTTATGTTCACAGATGACAGTGCCATAATCACTGACATTCACTGACAGTGGCACCTACAGCAGAGGCCACCAACATTCTTTAACACATTGCCTGCATTGCCCAATCCTATGGCCTAAGAATCAATGCGGACAAGACCAAAGTTATAATCACAGATCTATCACAGGCCAGTGTTCACTAAGATGGAATCCAAATTGAGCAGCTCCAAGAATTCAATTATCTGGGGTCACTGGTGCAGGAGAAGAAAGTGGCATCGACCACCGAAGTCCACAGTAGGATTGGCCAGGCAACAGTGGCGTTTGCATCATTCAAATGGTGCCTTTGAGTGAAGATAAATACCTCCATCAATACCATGTTGGGAAACATTCCAATATACCAAAATTTGCCTCTCCAAACACTAATCGTCCCAATTCTCCTGTATGGGTCAGAAACATGGACTCTGTTCAAATCAGAAATGAATAAGCTTGAGGGCTTCCAAATGCAGTGCCTGACAGATCCTGAGTGGCTCTCTTCCTGAACATCACCATACTGAGACAAAACAGAAAAGGTGTGACCATCAAACCTCAGTCAAATAATTAATCCAAAAACACAGACTGAGATGGTTTGGCAATATCTGTAGAATGAACACTGAAGAGCTGCCACGTAAGCTCCTCTGGCGAGAGTGACCTGTACACTGGAGAGTTCAATAAGCAGAACCAAAAAACACATCACTCAAACTAGTTGAGGAAGACCCAAAAAACTAGTGACTGACCACTGACGAGACTAAAAAATCACCATCAGTTGCAAAGAATGGAAGTGAGGATGATACACAAAATGCAGTGGCACCTACAGCAGTATGTTGGTTGAGAAGACAACTCTCTCCCCAGTCACCAGCAAAAGAAGAAGATGCTTCAGATCTTGCATTGGTGTTGTTCAGTTATTGTATGAAAATGAAAATTTATTTTCACTGGAAATGAAAACTTTAAACTCCTTTCTCTTCCAGTAGTTGCCTGATTTCTGTGATTAGAAATCCATGGTTTCTTGATCTTTTCCATATATTAGCCTAATCTTTCACATTATAACAACTCAAAAAAAATTTTATTCAGGGAACCCCAAAAACTGCTAAAAAGAATTTAAGACACAGCCTCTTCGCAGTTACATTTGTATTAAACCACTAAAATTAAGGGTGTGTTGCCTTTATGTAATACAAATATGTAACAATTGCTTCCTAATAATGCCTCGAGAAAGAAATGTAAAAGATCATGTTGCAGCCCAGATTGACACCAGCACTTTGTAGGTCTTACAAATAATGAGTAAGGTGTGTCATTTGATTACTCTTTCATCTGCAAATCTAGATGCATATCATTCTTATTGAACTGTATGAAAGTATGACACATGGCAATGAACCTGACAGTGTTTGGGTGTAATTTTAGTTTAATTAAATATACCACAGCAAAAGGTTTTCTAGGTATTCCCAAGTTTTTTCTGTGCTAAATACCTCATAAAAGGGGCTTAAGTATTAAGGTTTAACTATATTGATGAAATTCCCTCATTTTATTTCTTTCAAGATTTTACAGAAGAAATATCAAAATTTTATGGTTCTAAATATTTCCCTGTGTTTGGTCAGTCTTACAAATGTATCATTGACTTTAGCTCTTCATGTCCACAAAAATTAGGAAAATATTTTGTTGTTTTCTCCACTTTCTAGAACATAACACTTTCCTATGTATATGTAAATCATTCTTTTCTCCAGGCTCAGAATAGGCCTACATGACTCAAACTGATGTCATCATTGCAATTCACATGCCATAGTTTGGAATGCAGGAGCACTTTGTGGTTAGGGATAGTCCTAAGCATGTCTACTCAGAGGTAAGTCCCATTGGGTTCAATAGTACTTACTCCAGGAAAATGTGGTTAGGATGCAACCCTGGTCTGTTTGTCTCTGTGAATGATTTCCAAATAGTATTTTAGCTCTTGAATTATTTACTATCCATGGAACTGAAACAAATCTCATCCAAAGACAAAAGTCTGAAGTATTGACCAAAAGTCTGAAGTATTGACCACTCACTTATTCGAGCACAAGTCACTTGATCCCTGTGATTCAACTTGATTAACTCTGGAGTAAAACCATGAGTCCTCAAGCCAGTTTTTTTCCAAGTTAAAAGCAACTTATTAAACATACAGTCCAAAGTAACTATGGGAAGACATAAGTGGCACTTACTCTGGATTGCTCTATGCATTTCCCATAGGTGGCACCGTAACTGCATCAATGTAAAATGTCCTGTAAATTACTCTGGATTGTAGCCCAAGACTGCAATCCTAAAGACACTTTCCAGGAAGCAAATCTCATTGAACATAATGGGACTTACTTTGAATAGACATGTTTAGGATTGTGCTCTTAGTTGATTCAACTCTGCAGTCATCTTGAGTTGAGGGTTCCCTAACAAGTAAGCAAGGAACTCTTCCCCCTTGTTCAAAAAGACCTGGGTTCAGACATGAGAGTTTTAGAGTATCCAAACTTTTTGTGACTCTAAAGTCTTCAATTGACTTTTAAAAAATGGAATTTTTGCAACCTGTGCCCGAGTCTTTTGACTCAAGTTCCCATCTCTGGATGGGATAATTAAATTCTTAATTTTATCTTTATGAACTGGAAGTTCAAACTTTGGTGCCATCATTAATTTAATCCAGCTTTTAACTAAATTACTCAGCTGAACATTCTCTGTTTAAAAATTAATGGTACAACATGATCCTAATTAGAGAGATTATATTTGCAAGTTTAAAAAGATCACTTTACAGTAACACTTTATTACTGATATATAAATCCAAATGTAAATTATTCTCCAAGAAATGTTTCCCTTCAACACCCTCTGGAATTGAGGAGGATTACAGAGCTCTGATATTTGTGGATTGAGTCCTGGAAAAGAACCCCTGCGTATAATGAGGGCAGCCCTGTATTACTAAAATAGTAAGGCTGCAAACTTCACCACACTTTCCTGGGATTAAGTTCTATTAAACACAATGGGACGGGTCTGAGTAGACATGCTCAGGATTGCACAGCAAGCCTATGTGACTGCCATCCCACCAAAAGATGCAGTGCGTGCCCCTTTGGCACATCTGCATTGGAAAGTTGGATAGGATTGGGCCTTTAGTCAGTATTGTATAGGGAATAACTTGCTGCCCATACTTAGAAACCAATGTGGGTGTACACAAGATAAAACGGATTACATAAAATATGATCTGCATGTAAATTTCCCTTGTGAAGTTGTTGAACGGGTTCATCCAACTTGCTGATTGATGTCCTTCAGTTAGAAAAACTGTAAGGGGCAGCTTGAAAGTTTTGGTAGTTAATTGGGCTGTTAGGGGACCAAAGGAATTATTCATACAATTTATAATATAAAGATATTTTGTATATAAATTTTTTGTACTGTATTTCTATCCAGCCTTTCTTCCCCAGACGGCAGGTGCCATGAGATTGGGGGGGGGGGATATAGGAGGTAATTTGTAACAGGGCTCAGGATCAAACAGAGGCCCAGGAGTCAAAAGAGGGCCCAGAAATGTCCTGGGATATTTCATGTTCCTGTCTCACCCAACTTGCTTCTACACTACCACAGAAGGAAGTAGGTTGGAGAGAAGTGTAGAAGTGTAGAAGGAAGTAGGTTGGAGAGACTGCAATCCTAATCCCCAGTTAGGCTGGTCTAAGTCCCAGCACAAGTCTCCTGCTGGCCTGGGAATATCAAAAAAATGATATTCCCACCTTGGGAGGGGGGTTAGTCCAGTGCACATTCATGTGCTAGCCTCCCTGTACCACCACGAGAATGGAGAGTGGGTGAGTTGTGCAGGCCTAAAATTGGTTAAAATTGTGCCTTGAGTTGAGAAAATGGAAGGAACGAGCTTAGAGGAGAGAGGTCTGACTGACAGACTAGATGTCTGGTGGAAGGGTTAATGGACTGAAAGACTAACAGACTAGTTTACAGTCTACTGTACCTGCTGAATGACCAATGGACCGACTCACTGGTGAACAGGTGAACAAACTAGTGAGGCTTGCTGGAATGAGCTTGCTGGAGGGTGTTGGAAAAGAGAGCTGCTGGAGATTGCTGTGTGGCTGCCATATGCAAGGTGATATGGTTGGTTAAACAGCTGGCAGGATAGGGGAGGAAGGAGGACCTTTACAGTTTGAATAGGTGAGCTTCCCTGATGTTGGGTTCTAGTAGTGCAGAATGTGGGCTGTTGTTGGAGAAAAGAATCTGTCAAGCAGGAGCATTTTTACAAACGTAAGTCTTGAAATAATATTACTGGCTGCCCCCACCCTGATCCACAAATAATTTGTACATTTCAATGATGTGGGGGCCTAACTGTATATTTTAACTTTTGAAAATGTTTAATTAGGGTTGATTGACTAAGCAAAATTTATATGATTAACTCTTCTCAGCTGTTACCTTTAGAATACATTGAAGGGTGCAATGTTTGGTTTCATTATTGGAGATGTGTGTCAACAGGAAATGAAAGAGCATTTCATAATGTATAGCTGTAAATTTCGCATATGCAAAAAAATTATATTGAGTTCGCTGGCAATCTTCCAATCATGATTGTGAGTGGCTTAATATTAAGACATACACAGCACAATTCTATGCATGTTTATTCATTAGAAAGCCCCGCTGTGTACTGCTGATTCCAAGCTAAGTGTGCATTACATTGTAGCTACAATTGCTTTAGCGTCCATGACATCACTTTAGCTTAAGATAGTGCATTTGTATAATAACATATTTGGTTGAATCTAATGCAGCATTGAATCTAATGCGCATCCTATACTTATAATCAAAACACCACATTTACTTGAATTTAATTAACCAACAAATCTAATGCGCACCCTGATTTTGGAGACTATATTCAGCTGAAAAAGGTGAGCATTAGATTCAAGAAAATACAGTAGGTTTGGCATTTGTCAGTGTACCTAATTCCCAAAGCCCCTTCCTCCATCACCTCTTTGTCTGCTTGCCTGGCCTTCAAAACTGGCTAGATATATGATGAAAAGTTGTCCTAAGGTGGAGCAGCCCTGTTTTGATTGTTGTCCTAGAAGGGTAACAATCAGAAAAGAATTGTAATGCTTCCCTGCTGCTTCTTTAACTCAACCATCACAGTTGCTTGTAGTGTTGGAAGAAGAGGTGGATCATCACTGACTCAGAAAAGGATCAGTCTACTGCTTTGAAGCACTTACTTTACCTGCACATGGTGTGTTGACTGCGCCAACCACTGTACTTCCTTTAACAACCAACATTTGCCTTCGGATAGTAGATGTAAGCTTACTCTCAGAACTACCATCACTAACAAACTATTCAGGATATATGGTGTTTTTGATTCTGCAGGAAGACTGAACACCTGATGTTTTTTCTAAGGTTGCCAACTTCTTGACTTGCCCCTACTTCTGATTTTACAACAGCTCTGCGACCTGCAAGTGTTAGCAGATAATAATAAGCTTTGGAAAGCTTAACAGCTGGTTGCTGATCAACAACTAACTTTTAAAGCAGGATCACATCATACATCTGGTATGGTGTCAAGGGCGATGGATAGATGGATGGATGGATATGGATAGATGGAGAGGACTCCACTGTTGATCCCACCCACTTCCTGCTAAAGTCCATATTCTCCTTGACTTTGGACCCTTATGCTCCCCTCTCTTCATCTCTGCTCCCCTGAACACTTAGGGTCAAATCCAGAGTAACTATGGGGAGTTCTTGCTCTGGAGTAAGAACAAGTTACTCTGGATTGCAATATGAATTTCCCATAGGTTTTCACTAGATGGTGCAGTAACTACGGGTGCACGTAAAGTCTCTTACGTGCTCCCATAGTTACTTTGGATTGTGCCCCTACCCTTTTCCTTAAGGCAAGTCTTACTACTTTCCTTTTCCTTTCCATTTCTCTTCACAGATCTGTACCAAATGGACAGGAAAAGCAAACCATACTAAACATGCTTCCCTTAGCAGAAGATGCTGTGTCAGATTTGTTACCTCCTTCCTCATACATGCTGATGTGCTGACCTTTGTTCCACCCTCTCTTTACTGGAAAAGGAAAGAGGATGAAGAGGAGGTGTGGAAGAGGAAGGAGGCTAGAATATGTCAAGTGTCCTCTACTTTCCATATTTCCTGTCTATTTTTCCTTTACCAATGCAAGGAGTGAAAGGAGCATCACTGGAGATGACAGGGTAAATGAAGGTGGGTGTCCCAGTGTGATTGCCTCAGTCACAGTCGTGGACGGGCCAGCCCTAGGCTGTTATATGCCTGCCTTTTCCTATTCTATATAGACTACTCTATATATAGTCTATATATTGCTGTATAGCTCTTCCAGGAGCTGGCTTTGTGCATGTTTGCGTGCATGAGTTTAAACTGTTCATCATTTCAGGTTCTGAACTACTCTGACTAATCTGTGATACTAATTACAATGCTGATTGGAAATTTTAGATTGTTTTTTCCCCTATTCTGCATTGTGAATGATGTACTGTTTGTCCTGGATACAACAGAAACAAAAGTATAAATTAAGAATGAAGAAAGATGCAGGGGTGGGGTTTACATAGGTAGATTTGAAGGGGTTTACATTTAAAGTTTTACTTAGGTAGGTTCTGAATTTTTTAAGGATAGCTGGCTTTGCGCCAATAGGATCAGTTGTTCCCATTTGTGCCCTGCATCTATGGTAAAATAATATAGATAAAAAAAATTCTTTGGATTGTTAATCAGTCACCTAAACAAGTTGCTGAATGCAGAAACATCCTTACTCTTCGAGCACAATCCTAACCATGTCTACTCTAAAGTAAGCCCCATTGTGTTCAGTGGGTCTTACTCCCAGGAAAGTGTCTTTAGGATTGAAGCCTTTGTCATCCTGACAATTTAGCTCTAGCTGCAGAGTAGTGGTGACTGTCCTTGCCTGCAATTTATATCAAAGGGTTTCTATTCAAGTTAGGCTGCAATCCTAAAGGCACTTTCCTGGGAGTGAGACCCACTGAATACAATGGGGCTTACTTTTGAGTTCACATGATTAGGATTGTGATCTGAGTTCAGAAGGTGTACAATTTTTTATTTATTTTCTTCTGGTACAAAAATGGCAAACATTAATGCGCATAACCTTAATTCCATCATAGTGAAGAGGAAGAAAAATGCTGACAAACCATATAAATTGGTGATATACTTTCTGCTTTAGGTCACTAAGATTAATGCACCACATACAAACACACACAGACTCGCAGAGACACACAGATCCTAATAGTGAACTGAATGGTGAATGCCCCCTTAAAGGTTACCTAATGGTGAAATCCCTGAGGGTGTTAATTAAACAGGACAATAATAATCTTACCAGTGATTTATAGTTATAGATTACCAGCCCACAGTGGCTGGTCTGATAGGCATTTATTGCCTACTTAACCATTTAAGTATTTTTTAAAAAATCATTGCAGCACAAAGGGTGATGAATGTTTTTACTAAAGCAGTCCATTAAGATGATTCATTAACATTACAAAGAGGTCTGTAGCCTGCATTGGTGCCTGGGAAAGTCTGGGAAAGTGTGAGAAGCATTACTATAGGAAATTCTTGATGCCAAATGTGCCCTGATAGAATCTAAAAAGTGTTTTCCCCATAGATAACATCCTCCCTTTCTTGACATGTTACCCAACCAAGCTTACATGGACGCTTTGTACAGTTTCATGCCTTTGGAGTAAGGAAGGTCTTATCTTTGCAGCACAAGAGATACTGGAGAAGAGTCATAATAAAATTCAAGCACTAAGTCTTCATTGCTCTCTTTGAAGCGGCTTGACTGGAATGTGGAAGCACTGGTTGCACCAGCAGAGAATAACAGGGAGAGAGTGCCATGTCATGAGTTATGGTTGAGAAGGCCACATCATTATTAAACACATGTAAAGTAAGAAAAGGAACCACACATGGTCAGTTCAGGTCAAATAACACCATGTAGCTGAGCTCTCCTTAGAAAGCTATGAGAAATATTGCATTTCCAAGTTGTATAAGTTTGATTTAGAGGAGAAGCATTTAAGTTCATGGCTTATAAAACGTTGCTTGGCTTAAAAACCCCCAAGTGTTGCTGAAGTGTAAGAAAACCACAGGCTCTGCTTTCCTTTCTGTCACTACCAGCTTTCTCAGAAATGGTTCCCCCATTTGGAAGGGAATTTTTTTCTGAGGGGTTTGTTGTAAAATATTTAAGAGGTGACATTTTGTTTCTGCTTGCACTCAGCAATTGCTATACAAGGCTTACCCTACAATTCAGAGTAACTACGGGAGCACTTAAGAGACATTTACGTTAACATAGTTATGGCACCACCTGATGAAAACCTATGGGAAATTCATATTGCAATCCAGAGTAAATTGTTCTTATGTCAGAGCAAGGACTCCCCGTAGTTACTCTGGATTGCGGTAGTGTGTTGGACTTAGAATGAGGCAGGGTGAAAATATGTCCTCTTTTTCAGGACATGTCCTAGATTTTAGCCTTGTGACTTTTTCAATGAAAAGTAGGTAACAAGTGTATCTTCATCAGTTGCTGAGTGATGAAGTCTGCTGGAGTAAGTTAGGTCAAACGGCGCTATCCTATCCAACTTTCTAGCCCTAAGATGGTTGCAATGTAGCCCTAAGATGATTACCATAGCCCTAAGATGGTTTCTAGCCCTTTCTAGCCCTAAGATGGTTACCATAAGGTAAAAGATCTTACCTTGAGGAGTCCTCCATAACTTCCCCACCACCACAGGATGCAGTGCAGATCCCATTGGTAAGGCTGTGTCAGCATAAGAAAATTGGGTAGGATTGGGCCCTTAGACCTCCAGTTAGATTGTGTATGTCTTGGAGGTCTATGCCTTTGGTTGAGACCCTCAACTTATCAGCACCAAGGACGGTGGTGGTAGATAAATGATAACTGATATGCAGGAAATATAGAAGATGGTGTTTTTGATCAAAGGAAGGTATTCCATTATACCCGACAGGCAACTGACAAAATAATCTCTTCTTATGTGTGTAGCTGACACTTCTGTTAAGAAAAGATGAAAGGCAAAAGAAAAATGGGGAAAAAAAGAAAATAAATGACAGTAAAAAGGTTTATAAAATCCATTTGCTCACTTTGACCTGAATATATTAAAAATGCTCTGGGTGAATTTCTAAGAATAACATAAGGTGTTTTCGACAATTTATCTGTCTGGAATTTCCAAACTATTGAAGTCTTTGAAGCTACAGCCAGCAGATTGCAGTCAGTTGTAGTCAACCGTTTATCAGAGAGCTTTACAAGTAAATAGCTGCCTTCTGAGAAGAGATTTTTGAAGTAAAAGAAGACAACATGAAGCACAGTAAAAGGGAAAAAGCCACAATACATGACATTCATTGGTGCATTTTTTCCTGAAAACAAGATGTCTTGTAGATATGAGGATATGTATCTGTACAGCATGAAACTTTGTAGGTTTTTGGAGGATGGCAGGTATGTTTTTCCCTGCTTTGTACTAAAGGACAATATATACAGACATATATATCATATATGTTATGTCTCAGTAGAGAATCAGGATGATGTGGTGGTTAGGGGATTGGAGTGAAAGCCGGAGGATCTCATGAATCTTCCTGGGTGAACTTGGGCCAATCATTCACTCTTAGTCTCACCTACCTCACATGGTTATTATGAGGATAAAAGGATAAAAGCTTTGTAATCTGTCTTTGGAATTTGCTTCAGCGTGGGAAATGCGGGGTGCAAATCCCTCAAAATAAATAATAAATATTAGGGATAAGCAAACCCAGAGCAGTCTGGATTTGCACCCGGAAAAGAGGTTGTGGTTCATTGGTAGAGCTGCCTGAAAGCCTGGAGAATCAATGTTAGTAAGAGTCAGTGATACTGAACAGGGTGGCCCATGTCTCTGACTAAGCAGAGGCTGTTAACTGTGTTTCCATCTAACACTCATTGAAGCCCTTTATTTTGCAGGTTGGCAATTTTTTTTGCGAGAGGAGATTAACATTGAAATCCTGACTTTTGGGCAGAAAAATGGCCCAGCTAAGCTGGCCTAAGTAGGCCATATCCTGAGCTGACAAGTCAGGCCAAATCCACAGGATTAGAAGGTCTGTGGCTGGCCCAACTGCTACTGAAGAGGCAGCAGCACAAGTGCACCATGCTCACTGGGCAGGTGTAGTTGTTCTGTAAACTAAGATGCAGTATCCTAAGGTGGAGAGGCAGGGGTTGGCCTAGGACTCAGAATTTATTGCCATCACTTCCAATTTTACTTAATATGGACCCCTATGGGTCTACTCGGATTTATTCCTGCTCCTGAGGTGGACTAGTTTGGAGGACCTGGAAGAGGGAATTTCTGCCCTGGAAATACAGCCTAATTCACAGTTCTAGGCTATGCTGAACATGCCTCTCTTGAATTGCCTAGGTTGGCACAGTTAGGCCAAAATATGTCCATTTGTCTTAGGCCAGCCTATGTTGACTTACACTGGCCCAAGTCTTTCTGGTGTAGCTAGGCTGGCCCATCTTGGAATTTGGAGAGCACAGTGATAGATAGGCTAGCCCAAGTTCCCTTCAGGATTGTAGCCAAAGCCAAGCAATTCTTTAACTCCAGTGTATTGTACTATAATGATTGGTACTCTTGAAGGGCCTCACTACTGGAAATTTCAAGCATGAAGAGGGTTCCTCTTATTGTATATCTTATCCATCACAACAGCTCACAGGAAAGAAAATTCTCTAGATATTATATTCCAATCTTATGCATGTTTACTCAAAAGAAAGTACGGAATTAAATGATCCAACATTAGCTTTATGTGATGAAATACACATAAATGTATTTATGTGATGAAAAGGCTGTAAGAAACAAAGGTAGCCACACATAAGTTATTATTAATAGAGTTAAAATATTTATTTTGCATAGACACAGTTTTATTGTTCCTATTCCCTCTTCTGTACAATACAGTATCAATTGCCTTACAACCGAGAAATGTATTTTTTTACCATAATGCCTTGACAGTATGTAGTTACGACTGTGCATCAGAAAGCTTATTCTCTGTTAATTATACTGCTAATGGGTGACAGCAGAACCTTAACATTATACAGTGGAGTGAACAGCAAGCGATCCAAGTCACTACTGCAAAATGATTGCCAATGAAGTGATTAGTGTGCAGAAGTATCTCAAAAACTTCAATGTTCAGTGAGAAAATCTGGGCCATCAGTAGCTATTGTTTGCATTTCACAGGGCTGCCAACAATTCTTACATTGGCTTTTTTCCTGGATTCATGATTGCCAACGCTCAGGTACTAGAACCAGGAACTTGATCTGTGTCCCACAAGCTGCTCAGTCTGCCAAGAAAAGATTGGCGTGATTATGTTCTGCTCCCAGGTTCCAGCATAGCTCCACTTAAACAAAACTACTTGTTTCTCATGTGGTATAAATGTTTCAGCATTGGTACTGGGTCATTCCCTGTTCGTCACCAGTTTGTGGTATGCTGGACCCTTTTGAAGCATATCTGCACTTTCTGCTTTCCTGCTATTCAGTTGTAATTTGGATTGCCTGCACTATGAAGTATCAGAATATTCCCAGCCTCTGTTTCTTTAAATATTTAAATCCTGTCTAGCTTAAGCTTTCCCTCTGAGCTGTGGCTCTATCTGGAGTCTGGATCCATATCTGTGATTCATATACATACAGCATCCTACATCTTGCGCTTCTGGCTGCCTATATCCTAGGCAGTGAGACATGAACCATGGTCAGATAACTCATGGTGGTTTCACACATGCAGTTATTTGCCTACTCCCATGTGTGCTGGGTCAAAATATGTTTTCACACTTTGAGATTTGTCAAGCTTCTGCAACACAGTGCAGTCGTAGTATAAGAGAAGCTGCTATTAGTGCATGCCAACATTTCCACCTGCTACATTTAGCTTTGAAGCATAACCATTTTGCTTTTGTTTTCGTTATGCCGGATGAAAATGTCCATCACAAAAAGCAAGACTTGAAGGATTATTCCTCTTTAATGTGTTCATTCCTAGCTAGAAAAATTTAAAGCAGGCCAACTTGCTGCTCTTGTATAAACGCAGCTCGCACTAAACAACTGCCAGAAATCAGATCACAAGAGTTCACAAAGCTCCTGACCTCTTTCCAAAAAGGCTTGTCAGGTCTTTTTTTGGCAGATTTAAATCAGTGTCATTCCAAAAACCATTCAAATGAAGAGGTCCTTATATCAGACCAATCATCACCTTTTAATTATGGAAACGGAGGCAAGAAGCTCAGTGCACACATTTTCTTTTTTCACTTCGGATTGATGGAAAGTTGCTTTTTTCCAAAGTTTGGAAGCATTCAGATAAAGCAAAGAGATTAAGCAGGAAGTGATTCATAACCTTTGTAACCGCCAAATAGTATGAAGAGACACTTTCTGACAGTTGCTAGTAAAACGAGGCATCCTAAGAGAACAGGCATTTAGCTTTCGGTGATTATAGGTCACCCCCAAAGCCCTGGATTTGGATGAATTACTTTCTCTTAGCCTAATCTCTCTCACAGAGTTGTTGTAAAGATAAAACGGGGAAGAAAGCATGTGTGCAACTTTTTGCACTTTGGATGAAGTGTGGGATAAAAATGTAATGAAATGTATAGAGTTTACCAAAACAAAATTGTTTGCTGAGTGACTTTGTGCCAGTGATAGATCCTGGGGGTCTTCAGAAATAACTCTGGCTTGGGTCCCTCACCCCAAGTTGTGTGCACACATTTCCATGGACTCGCATGCACTGTTTTCCAAGCACTGCTAGGAGTGCGCTCGTTACCTTCCTGTTGGAATAATTGTGAATAACTTGGAAGGAGGGCCTTTTGTTATCAGCATCATTAGGATGATGAGAAAAATGTCTAATCAACCTTTTGTTATGTTCCTGGGTGGCTGTGAAGATGCCAAGGGGCAGTTTGTCTACTCCAATTTCTGAGATGTTACTTCTCCAATGGTGTTAAGAAAGGAGCATCCTTGAAAGTGAGAAGATATATTTCATCTCTCCACTAGACAGTGTATGGACTTCTTCAGAGATTCACACATTACTGCAGGAAGCCCAATTGTGGATGGGAACATTGAAAACCATCTCCCCCCTCTCTATCTACATGCACGCACACACATGCGCACTGTGTATGTTATTTCACACTTACCCACTTTGCAGGTCTCTTCTTTGGAAGCTAAATGAGGCCCCCAGAGCAAAAAACCAGACATTTGGAGATAATAATGCAGACTTCTGTCTCTTTTTTGGCCCCATTTTTCATTTTGTTTAAAGCACTCAGACCACCAAGGTGGTGCAATGACCAAGCTTCTCTCTGCAAGTTTCTACTTCATGTTCTGCTCTGCTTGGCCTTTTCAAAGGGTCTCAATACAGGGCCTTGTTGATACCTCCACTGGTGCCACTGTTGATACAGAGGATCATTAGGAACAGTTTAGCTGGAACAAAAGGCGTTTTGTTCTCATTGTCCTCACTGCAATTTGATGTCTTAACTGAAAAACTCATCTTAATTGTCCAACAATCTATATTTGCCTACTGAGTTCAGAAAACCATAAAAAGGAGGTTCCAGTTGACTGCTGAAAACAGGCTTGATCCTTGCCACATAATAAATACAGTTTTGGCTTTTTTCTTGCTTAAAATTGGAAGTAAATTTTACGTTTACATTTTTGCTTTACAGTCAGGACTATAGAAGGTAGTAAGGAGGAGTTGATAATTTTTATGGTTTAATATCTATGAAAGAAAGCTCCCTATGTAAAATAAATGTCCTGCTTCTGTATCTGCAGATTTGGGACCTGTTGTTTAAATAACTGAGGGTTCCAAACTCAGGATGGAGGCTGAACCTGAGCTACTGGATGTGACTGGAGATGTCCTGACACAACTGGAAATGTTTCTAGTTCATACACAGGGGTCTTTCTTAGGCCCACAGAAGCTGCATGCAGTCTCAACATAACTCAGATTCATGTTTCATGCCACCTCTGGAGGCCTTTCTGCATGCTATGGAGGCATCTGTGGGCCTCCCAACATCTTTGGATGGTGTTCTGATAGGGTTGCCGTAATTCTCTTCCACAAAACCACTGCAAACAGGAACAAAACTGGGTCTGAGCCTTAGGGGTTGGGCACAATCCTGCACATATCTACTCATAGGGCTTACTCCCAGGAACAATCCACTTCTATAGGCACATCCTTCCCTGGCCCCCTCTTACCAGGGGCACCAGCTGGGGAGAGCCCACTTGAGCTCACTCATACCACACATACACACCCACACTTCCTCTTCTCTCTCCAGGTAGGTCCAAACCCAGGACTGACTAGGTCCAACCTGTAGGAAGCCCGGTGGATGTCTGTACACTGGCCTAACCCCAAGGAGTGGCATAGAAGTGCCTTATAGAACTTTGGTTGACACTCCCAGGCCAGAATGGGACTTGTGCCAGGACTTGTGCTGGCCAAACCAGGGTTAGGATTGTGCTGTCATTCTGCTTATACTCAACAATTCTGGACATTTATCCATGTTAGGCTAACTTTCCACATACCAGCCACTGTTTTTTATATGAGGGGAAGCATTTAAAAAATGCAGTCCATTGTCTGTAAAGGTATAGTCAAGAATCTACCATGTCATACCGCTGTATTATTTAACTGTAGTGTGGCCTTATCTGTTCGGCCTTAAGCAAGTTGCAATTTCTTGGCCTCAGCAACTCACCTGTGCATCCGTGAGGGATTTTGCAAGGGGGAGGGATGTTCCTAATTGCTTTTATAATAACACTCCCAGAGATCTACTTTTATTTATTTTGTATTGCAATGAAGTACACAATGAAAGACACATTTGTCTAGAAATCCAGATAAATATAATGCTGTAGATATAGGAGTATCTATAGTTTCACCTGTTGCCAAATAAGATTCCCAGCTCTGCTTTCATTTTTGTTGAGTCAAACCTCTAACAGTGTGACTCATAAAATGTATAGCACCTTTCCCCATTTTTAGGTGTCCGCTGCAGGTTGCCTTGCTAGACGTGACCAACGCTAGCATGTGGTGCTCATTCCCATTGTCTAAAGACACTTCCGTGGTCATGTGGCTGGCATGACTATACATTGGGTGCATGGAATGGAATACTTGGGTGCATGGAATACATTACTATACATTGGGTGCATGGAATGACTATACATGGAGGTGCATGGAATACTTTTCCTTCCCATCAAGGTGGCACCTGTTTATCTGCTTGCATTTGCGTGCTTTCAAACATACAAAAAACTTTAGCTTTCTAGTTGTTTCAGGTTGCTTTTAATTGCACAGCATCATATCAGTAGTGACAACTGTACTTGTTGCCCATCTAAGTTGTCAAAAAATTTTACCAACTCCTCCAGCTGCTTGAGCTGAAGGAATCCACAGATGGTAATATCCATCTCAGTACTACTAAAAGCTACATTTGTAAATTTTGTTTCTGTTATCGTTTCGAGAACAAGCCCTGCCAGTTTTTTCCCTACTTTGTAAACATATGGTATATACTCTTACATATAAGATGCTCATACAATAGGACATACTGCACTGTTAGGAGGAAAAGAACAGTCTTCTCTGCTTATTTGTAGGCTTTGCTATAAACCAGTTACAATAATTACATGATTACCGCAAATCTTTTAGATGTCAAAGATACAAGATTCCAGAGAAGTACAGGTAGATGGTGTCCCACATGACAATGTTTCCCACGAAAACAAACATCATCTGATAACAAACTATCTCAAAGGCAAACATGGAGCTTCTATTTCACTTGGAAGAGGAGGAGGAAGAAGAAGAAAAAGAAAAAGAAGACGATGATGACGACGATGCCACCGCCGCCAACTGGGCCTCATATCTAAACAGTAATTAGAGGATTAAAGAAAGATTTCTGTTTATTTCATAAGTTCAGTATCTTTAGGTTTCTCCCCTCTAAAACCTGACATCAGACCTGTGGACATAAAAGGGAAGACTCTGCTTTCCCTTCAATATGTTGTCCACTGTCCTAGGGGATATATTGCGCTGACAGAAAGACTTGCACCATCCTAGCAATGCTAGCCTAGGCAGTGCAACAGAGCATGCCGGGGGCATGTTGGGGCATGGCCTAGAACGGGACAGTTAGGCTGTAACCAGACCCCCATTCCCATGGACAGACTTCCCCTCACAGCTTCCCCTGTAGCTTCCCCACACAGCTCCTGCAACTTGCGCCACTTCAACAGCAGGTGCAAGTTAGAAGAGACCCATAGAGGCCTATTTAAAGGAAAGGTAAAAATGGAAGCCTGGAAT
This sequence comes from Cryptoblepharus egeriae, assembly GCA_030015325.1. NCBI lineage: Eukaryota > Metazoa > Chordata > Lepidosauria > Squamata > Scincidae > Cryptoblepharus > Cryptoblepharus egeriae. The sequence continues at coordinate 178,282,731 of JAREYC010000003.1, read as the reverse complement.
AGATGTGCTGTTGCCTCCTTAGCAGCAGTTAAGCCAGCAGCAGTTAGGCCATTCTTTCTGGCATACGTTCAAATTGCCCTGTACATGTCATATCTGCAAAGAGGATCAGGATAAAATGGAGGAACATCACAAACTAAAAACTAAAAACACCCATTTACTGTGTTTACGCGACTCTAATGCTCATTTTTTTCAGCCGAATTCAGTCTCCAAAATCAGGGTGCTCATTAGCTTCAATGGTTAATTAGATTTGAGTAAATACAGTGTTTTAATTATAAGTGTAGGGTGCGCATTAGATTTGATGGCACATTAGATTTGAGTAAATGGAGGTATATTGTTTTCATGTGGTTAAATTAAACACTATATTACTTATAAATTCAAAACTGTTACATATCATTTATTACATATCATTTATTAATAACAAGAAGACTACATGCTGTCTGCTCACAAGAAAAACGAGAACATTGATGATTTTTTTCCAGGAGACAATGCTCAATGACAGGACATGTCCTGGAAAAAGAAGACACCTTCACTATATCTCTTCTTCCTACACTGTTATTCCCACATTCAAAGTGATCTCTGTTGCTTTTTTGGAAAGGCAAAACTGTCAGGCGCCCACATTACATCTAGATTGACCACTCTCAGCACTCCTCTCTTCTTAAAGCTTCTTTGGCAATGGGGTGGGGGCTTCAGGAAATAGGAGACAACAGGACTTCACAGCTCTGGCAGAAAATACTGAACACTCAAGCCATTTGTGTGACCTCCTTTGAAAATGTAGCTTCATCACATTTCCCTAATCCTCAAATCTATTTGCTGCCTTTGGACTTAATTTGGTATGCAGATGACCATAATGAGCCATTGGTACAGGCTTGCTCAATTTGCATGCAGATGAGAGCAATAGTATGCATGACAAGTCACCACATGAAGGATGGGCATCTCATTAGCTTGTGAACCTGTACCTTCCTTCTTGCATCACTAGATCACTTGTCCAAAGCACACCAATGACAGAAAAGTGCATTTTAGAAAAAGAAAGCATTAAATGTCACATATGCTGTATAATGAAATTATTGCAAGAGATTTGACAAAGCACGAAAACAAATGTTGCTGTTTTGGTCATGTGGTCTGAACGGGGTTTCAGTGGAAAGAGGGACTGGGTTGGGTGGCTGGTAATCTTTAGTAAGGATCTGAAACAACAGCTGCCAGCACTCAGGTAAGATATTGCCTCATCTCGAAGGAGAAGACCGGAGAGAGCCAGGAGGAAAATAGTAAAAGAAGAAAAACTGGTTTCTCTTTGTTGCTCTGAGATGAGATCATGGATCTGTAATCTTCCCAGTGAACTGTCTTCATTGCATGGAAGTTTGTGCATAAAGAGCATTTCCCGCATTAGCATTAATGATGTGGATGTACTTTGTGCCACAATTAGAGGACAAATAATGGGCAAGATACACTTGGGTCAGAAGATTTTGTTGTTGTTGTTGTTTTGTCATTCAGTCATGTCCAACGGATGTGACCCACGCCAGGCCCGTCTATCCTCCATCAACTGTCCAAATTCATGTTCATTGCCCCAGTGACACTATCTAACCACTTCATTCTCAGCCATTCCCTTTTCCTTTTGCCTTCAGTTTTTCCCAGCATCAGGCTCTTTTCTAAGAAGTCCTCCTTTCTCATGATGCGGCCAAAATATTTGAGCTTCAGCTTCAGGATTTGTCCTTCCAGGGAACAGTCAGGGTTGATTACGTGGAGGATGGACTGAACTGATCTCCTTGCAGTCCATGGGACTCTCAAGAGTCTTTTCCAGCACCATAATTCAAAGGCATCCATTCGACAGTCTGCCTCCTCTATGGTACAGTTCTCACAGCCATATATTACCAAAGAGAAAACCATAGCTTTAACTAGACAGATTTTTGTTGGCAAAGTGATGTCTCAATTTTTAATTAAGTTGTCAGGACCTGCCATAGCTTTCCTTCCCAGAAGCAGGCATCTTTTAATTTCATGGCTGCGATCACTTTCTGCAGTGATCTTAGAGCATCCCCCAAAACAAACAAATAAAAACAAACAAACACACTCTGTCACAACTTCCATTTCTTCCCTTCTATTTGCCATGAATTGATGATACCAGAAGCCATGATCTTGAAATAAAGATACAGGAAAATAAATGCATTTTTTGAGGAGGGGATTGGATCGTATGTACTGCTTTCATACATGAGAATCCTATAAGATGTATACTCCATGGTTTACTATGCATATTAAGCAGGTAAGTTATTTATTGAGTTTATATGCTACCTTTCTTCCTAAAAGGAAGTATACTCAATGTAGGAATATTACCCGTGTGCTTTCTCTTCATTCTCAGGATTGAAGATTGTTAAAATGCAGTGGAAAAAAATGTTTTCAACCTAGTCATCTATGAACCAGAAACAAAATTTGAGGCTGATTCCCTTATACCAGTTGTGGTTCTTATTGACAATACAACATAGAGCATACTTCACAAGTATTGTTGGGCAGGATGATCAGATGTCCTCTTTTCCCCCAAGATATGTCCTTTTTTAAGCCTTGTGTCCTGGAAAAAAGATTTCTTCCTTTTTCCTGTATGTAATAAATTATAAAATATATGTAATAATTTTAAGATTAATAATAAGTAAGTTGGGGCAGAATCCTAAGAAATTTAGGCTCACCTGGTCTATCTTTCCATGATGGTGTGGGGAGGTTGTCACTATCAGTGCAATCCTAAGCATGTCTACTCAGAAGTAAGTCCCACTGTGTTCAATAGGACTTACTCCTAGGAAAGTGTGGTCAGGATTGCAGCCATTGCCTGTGCATTGGCCTAACCCACCCACCCCAACTACAGAACTGGAGCAGAAATGTCTTACTGCATTTTTGTCATGACCCATGTTAGCACAGGACCTATGCTGGGCCAAGGCCAGCTCAAGTGTGCTAACTTCTGCTTAAACACAATATTACTTAAGTAGAACATGACAAAATAAAAATGTAGGACGTGACAAAATAAAAGCTAAAAACACTCCTATATATTGCTTTTGCAGCCATGTTTAAATTAACCACACAAAAGCAATATATAGGAGTGTTTTTAGCTTTAATTTTGTCATGTCCTACATTTTTATTTTGTCATGTTCTACTTAAGTAATATTGTGTTTAAGCAGAAGTTGCTTCCCCCAATCCCATTAGTCTTGCAAACACCATTGGCAGCAACTGCTGTCTTATGACACAAATCTATCTGCCAGCTTTTCGTTCCAAGGTTTACCTAGATGCTTGGCCAATGCACCTGCAAATCAGACATTTGGGGACAACATGGAGCCATGTGGTGGTAAACATGGCTGAATAAAATAACACACAACTCTTTGAGGGCAAAAGAATAAAGTCCACCTGTGAGTCTGATAATCCACTTTCATAACAAGCTTGTTATGCCAGAAAAACTCTTGAGCTTCTACCACCTGTGACCTGATTTGGAGTTTTGAATCACAGCTAGAGACATGAAGAAGCATGAAACACAGCAATGAGAATAAACTGCATACTGAGTATGAACTTTCAGAAGATGTAGGTTCAGCTAATTCAAGCCGGAAGAATTAGGCAAAGGGCAAATTCAAAGCCGAGAAATAATAAACATGCTAGGAAAAATCCCCTTATATAAAAACCAGCTTTGCGTAAACATGATTAAAGGAACACCTTCAGCCTGAAATCTAATCAATCTAAATACCCAGAATATGTTTACTGGGAAGTCCCACTCTATTTAGTAGGAGTTATTGGCTTACAATAGAATTTGGGAATGCTGTCTTAAGTATGTTACCAAATTCCTAAGTGTGAGGCATTTGAATGTTGGCATTCAATTCTTGCAATTCGTGGGAGTGCTAGGCTTATGGGCTAGATCTGGGGTTCCCAAATATTTTAGCACCAGGATCCGCTTTTCAAAACAATACTCTATCAGAAGTCATCTAGCTTCAAATGGTTTTACTTTACTTGCTACTCAAGCCGCTGGTTTTATCCTTTTTACTATCACAGGGGTGGGGGGAACAACTGCCTTCTGAAGCATTCATTGAGCTCCATGTCACTGGATTGGGACCATTCTGTTGGTCTGTTGCGTTTTCCTTCACCTGGTCTTCAAAAAGAACTGTGGCACAAAACACATATTTGTGGGTTAGGGTGCAATCCTTACCAGTTTAAGCCAGCCTAACGCATATGACAAATCTTCCCGTGATGGTGTGGGGATATTGGCATATTCCTGTGCACTGGCCTCACCTCCCCAGGGGTGGACACCCAAGGACAGCACAGGACTTAAGCCGGACTAAATGGAGGTTAGGATTGCAGGATTGCTTTTGCTTTCCGTAGGTCACCATACATTTTCCTTGTCAGTTATAGTTTCATAACTTATTTGATGAGTCCCAGCCCACAATTTGGGGCAAGTCATCCCGACTTCACATATACATCAATGAGATCTCAGCAGTTGTGACACAACAGGAAAGGGGTCATGGGGTCATGTGAGATAGCAATAAAACAAAATTCAATTGTTTTGTGCAGTAGCTGTGAACAATGCAAAACTCCATTGTTAGAAAAGGAATCGATAATATAACTACTTAATCATAATACCCTCTTTAAATTGGTGGGTGGCCACATTTGGAATACTGTGTACCAGTTTTGGTTGAAATTATGGTGTTAGGGGAAAAAGGCAAAAGAAAACAACCAGAGGACCATTCATATAAGAAAAGGCTACAACATTTTTCTGCATTAAACTGCTACCTCCGGGTTCAGTGGCTGTATGACTCTAAATAACAGTTGCAGAGAGCAATGTAGGGAAAATGTATCTTATGGCATTCTTGTGACACTGAGCACCGGTGCTGGGTCTCCAGCACCAAGAAGATGATCTGTTAGGCTTGGGATGCCCATGTCATTACAAGAGGAGACAATCCATTTCCTTCCAGATTCTTTTATAGGACCATATCTTTGTTGTGCAGCGCAACACAGCCAAAGAAGGGTAAAGTAGAGTTCTCTAGGAAGGGCATTGTTTGATGCACTAAGGAAAATGTTCTGCTCCTCAGGACCATCTACAGCGGTACCTCTCTTAACAAGCACCTCGCTTAACAAGCGTTTCACATAACAAGCAAAAATTTCCAAGAAATCTTGCTTCACATAACAAGTTCTGTTTCACTTAACAAGCAAGTGCGCTATGGACACGCATGCTATGCAGCCCTGATGCTCCGCACGGAGCCTTTTTAAAAGGGCTGCCGGCCAGTGCTGCTGCCTCTAACTGCCCCCAACCTGGGGGCAGTTGCTTGGAGGTGCCAGAGGCAGGTGCCCCTAACTGCCCCCAAGTGCCCCCACCAACCACCTTGAACCTCCAGCAGCAGCCCAGGTAAGCCTCCCAGGAAAGTGTCTTTGATTACAGTCTCCTAACTATGTCTACTCAGAAGTAAGCCCCATTGTGTTAAATGGGTCTTACTCCCAGGAAAATGTCTTTGATTGCAGCCTCTTAACCATGTCTACCCAGAAGTAAACCCCATTGTGTTAAATGGGGCTTTCTCCCAGGAAAGTGTCTTTAGGATTGCAGCCTAAGTAGACTTCATATGATCATGCACATTGAATGCATGTTTTGAATTCAATTCCAGTGTTTTGTCATCATTTTTACATCCCACCAATCATCTGAGTTTCCATTATTTCCTATGGAAAAATCTGCTTCACTTAAAGAGCATGCCTTCGGAACGAATTACGCTCTTTATGTGAGGCAACACTGTATTATGTTCCCTACAAAAAACAGGCAGCAGAACTCTGGAAATTGCTTGAAGCATAATGGGAGGCATATTTGAGGCAAAGGACAGAGGTCTATAAGGAAAGTCCAACTGGATCAGGCTTAAGGAACATCTAGTCCAGCATCCTGTGTCTCCACAGTGGCCAACCAGCCAACCACACAAAAAGGAGAGAAAGCATAATTTTGTGCCACCTTTAGAGTAAACTGTGTCAGTGGGGAGGCCTGCATTCAGTGCTGGGCTTCAGGGGGTTCTCACAGGTTCTATAGAACCCTGTGCTAATGAGTGCCTGGTTCTGAGAACTGGTTACTAATGGGACATAGAACCTGTTGTTAATTTAGGTTATTAGGTCATAGAACCTGTTGTTAATTTATTTGAATCCCACCACTGCCTGCTTTGCTCTGTCAGTGCTACAGAGGAACCACCAACTGCTGGCAGAAAGGACGTAAGTGCAGAGTAGCAGGGTGGCAGAATTGAGAGGGCAGAATGGGGTGGGACAGGCCTGGGAGTGGGATGGGTCTGGTGGAAACCCCCATCTCCTGTGTTGAGCTCAAAACCACACATGGACTTCTCCAGTCTGTGCAGACTCAAGACTACACAGTTGGTGCAGAATCTATAAGCCTGACTGAGCAGGCTGGAGTTTTATTTGATGTAACCAGCATAAGAAGAGCTCTGCTGGATCAGGCCAAAGACACATCTTGTCCAGCTTCCTATATGTCAGAGTGGCCCACCAGTGCATAAAATACACACAAAAAGATGCAGTCTTAACCTAGGCCACCACTATTCATCAGTCTTCCCGTTCCCTTCTTGACGCAGGGAGGCATGCACGTGACGATGCATTGGACTAATCCACCTCCAGAAGTGGCGCAGAAGTGAATTACGGCACTTTTGTGACGTACCCCAGGTCAGCATTGGACTTGTGCTGGGGCTTATGTTGACCTAACTGGGGGATTAGGATTGCAACCAAAGAGACTTGGATCCTGGTACTCTTCCTTTCATCTGGCATTCAGAGGCAAAGGTAAAGGAGGGCCCCACAGGTTGCCCAACTCTAGGGAGCAGTGCTCATCTCTGTTTCTTAAGCTATTGAAACAGCATTGGGCAAAGACACCTCCATGATCATGTCACCTGCATGTGCATGGAATGCTGTTTCGGAATTCGGAATCAGGAGGTTGCACATACCCATCATGACCTGAAAACTTTGAAGGACTTTCCTCCAGAACTCTCTCCAATTCTCACAGGCATCCATCCATTCATCTGTCTATCTATCTATCCATCCATCCATCTATATTGCATTTATTGCATGTATATCCCACCTTTCTCCCCTTCAGGGGACTCAAGGTGGCTGACAAGACATATATACAATTATACACAAATACAATAAAACAATAAAAGATTTAAAACATTAAAACTTTTAATATGTTAATATTTATCACCATCACCACAACTCAATAACAAGACAAATTACATGCTGGGTAAGTGTTTCCCTGTACTCCCCAAGCTGACTTCCTTCCTGCTTTGATCCATTACAGGATCTAAAGATGGATTGGGATCTAAAAATGCAATCCTATCCAATTTAGGCCAGCACAGTTTGCCCATCTTCCCATATCTGTGCATCGGCCTAACCCCTCAGCAGTACAGCAGTGCTGTCTGGCACTTCTGCGACACCCCAGCCAACACAAACTAGTGCTGGGACTTGTGCCAGCATAACTGGGGCGGGGGGGGGGTGTTAGGATTATATCCTAAGGGTGCAATCCTAATGTAGGCCGGCACATTTATCAGTCTTCCTGTTCCTGTGATGATGTAGGGAGGCAGGTGCATGTCTGTGCACTGGCCTAACCCTCCCCAAGGAGTGGCTCAAAAGCATTTACAGAACTTTCGTGACACCCCCAGGTCAGCACATGACATGTGCCTGGGCTTAGGCTGGCCAAACAGCAGGTAAACATTGCATCTTTAGTCTCCCTTTTGTCTACTGACAGTTTTTACCACTGTTATGTTGTTCAACAGTTTTGTTTGTTTTTATATTTTTAAATTTTTATGTTCCATTCCCACCCATACTTTCATGGGAGTAAAGCTCATATGATGTGACTGACATCAGAGTAGACCTGCATAAGATCAGGCTGTTAATTGCTTTCATTATTGGCCTTTTTTGCATTCTACACAAAGAAAAGCAATTTTAATTTAAAAGTAAAATTTTAATACAAAATAATTTAAAATCAACTTAAAAATAAATGAAATTGATACATCGCTGTTGCTTAGGTTAGATGCAGCTCCTCTTTATTGAATATTGTCGCATCTTCCAAAGTCCGTCAGAGTCAAATTCTTTCTGTGTGCGACAAAATTATGAGGCACATTACAAAGCGGTTGGGTCCTCAAGTTTTTTCTTCAAAACAAGATGCAACAAGCACTCATGGGTGGAGAGGGTTGGAGCAAGTACTGTTAAGATCAGGCTGTGACATAAGCTGACAATGATGAGATCAAGTTTTTTCATTATCTCAGTTATTCAAAACCCTCCTTATCAAACCACAAGTTGGTAAAGCTTAAAATATGTTACCATTGAGAGAAAATGGTTTTCTATTAGATTTCCAAAAAGGAATCTTCTTCTAACTACTTTTACTCTTGGCCACCAGTTGAATGAGAGCTTTTTAGAGGGAAAGAAATTGGAAAAAATTGGGCTTAGTCCTGGAAAATCTTCCTTAGGGTGCAATCCTAACCTAGCCTGGCACAACTCATGAGTCTTCCCATTCCCATGCTGATGTAGGGAGGCCAGTGCATGTCTGTGCACTGGCCTAACTCTCCCCCCGGAGTGGTGCCTTTACAACACTTTTGTGATACCCCCGAGCCAGCATGGGATTTGTGCTAGAGTTTAGGCCAGCCCAGTTGGGGCTTAGGATTGCAGTCTATCCATCAACCCCTTAGCTCAATGATGGATTGTACATGGACATTCTTGTGCCCTCCAGCTCTCCATTCCACAGCCCTCCAGTTAAAGGACCTTCAGCAGCAGAATGCAAAAAGCGCTCAGCACTGTGAGAACTTAGGGAAACACTGCCAAGCACTGTAGATTGTACAGGGTTAGATGGAACAATAGCCAGACTTAATTGTAGCCTCCAATTTCATATGTCTAAGTCGGGCAGCCTGATCCTATGTTTCCAAGCATTGCAAGCTACAGCTGTGCCAGAATGGCAACCACCATATGCTGCAGGGTCAAGGAAGCTGTTGGAGGTCTCCTTGGGGAAAGTGACATTCATCTTCTTACCCTGAGTCATGCCCCAGTATGGGTCTACCTGTGTATGCACCAATGGGTCATGCCAATGGGTATGCACCAGCTAAATTGCTAGCACAGGCTTAAATTCAAAAACCCTGTTTTGGATTGTTCCACTGCCTGTTCCATGTAGGTTTGCAATATGTCCTGAAAAACAGGGACAATCCCAATTTCGGGGGATTGTGTGCACATACTGGCAAATGGGACAGAGAGTCCAGTCCCAATTTTGTAGAAGACAATTATGGCAACCCAAGTTCCATGACTTCTCCCTTTTCCCTGGAATGGCTCTCCCACTGCAGTGCTCTGCATTTACCTATAGGATGCTGACTGTTGGTCATTCCACAGTAGCACAGTAGCAGGTTCTGCTTACTTCAGGGGTGCTGCAACTGTGCTTAAGAGCATATTTGCAACACCCAGTACAGGCACGGTTTAGGAGCACCAATGATAGAACCCAATTGGAATAGACCCCAAAGTCTTTTGACACAATGTGTGCTCTTCTGCAATTCACCATCCTTTAGTCTAGTGGTACTTGGGTATTTCAGCCCAGGATCCCCTTTTAAACTTAAAAATTTGTCCAGGACCCCTTATCAAACCTATTGGGATGTGACATCTCTGTGATACCAGAGCTCTTCAAAGTCTACTCAGAAATAAGTCCCATTGTGTTCAGTGAGACTTATTCCCAGGAAAGCCCAGTGACAGATTCTAAGACAGTGGATCCCACCCTCTTGTGACCCCCCCATCTGTGGTCCAGACCCCAAGGGGTCCTGACCCTCCACTTTGAGTACCCCTGTGTTAGTCTCTAGTCTGCATCTGTAAAGTAGGAATAACAGGCAACCCATCTCTCAGTGCTTACCTATTGAAATATTTTGATGCATCTTTAAGCACAGAATGGGCTTAACCATGTTGTGTGCCTTGTCCCTCCTGTCCAGGAGCAACTGATATAATCATGTCAAAGCAGTGGCATGAATCAGCCTGATAGCTCCAGGATGAACAGGATGTTGAAATTAAGTGGCCAACTGATGCAGATGGGGCAGCGCTTCCTTTAAAGCGGAGTTCGGAGAAGTTCAGGGAAACTTACATGTGGGCCAAAAAGCAATTGTTGGAACCAAATATGGAATGTGGGAAGAATCATGCCCCGCCTCATGCGCCTCTTTTCTAGACTGAAGAGCCTCAAATGCTGTAGCCTTTCCTCATACAAAAGGTATCCCAAACCATCAATCGTTTTGATTGCTTTCATTTGAACCTTCTCCATTTCCTCTATATCCTTTTTGAGATGTGGCAACCAGAACAGGACACAGTACTCCAAATGTGGCCTCACCTTTGATTTGTACAATGGCATCATAATTATTGCTGTTTGATTCTCAATCCCTTTCCTAATGACCCCAAGCATGGAATTTGCTTTCTTCACTGCTGCTCTTCACAAAAGCTCTCAAACTGACTAAAAGAATTCTCCATGCTCATTAGAAAAAGGAGGACAATTATAATTTTTTCCCAGGACACAAGACTTTAAAAAGGACATGTCTTGGGAAAAGAGGACATAGGATCACCCTGTTCACAAATTTTTCCCCCCCAGGACAACAGTTTTTTTTTTTATAAAGAGGACATGTCCTGGAAAAAAGTACGTATGGTCACTCTGTATATAATGCTTTCAGGTGGTTAATTTGAATTTTCTGTTACTTTTTATTAAATTTCAAACTTGGCAGGGTGACCAGATGCCAAACCCAAAATTCCTAAACCCCCCAAGCCAAAATTCCTACCTGCTTCAAAAATTCCAAAAATGTATTTTTTTGTTTCTATATTTTTTTGTTTTTTGGCCATAACTTTTGGTAGGAAGGAGATGTCTCAAAACTGATTTTTGCATTGGATTCTGCTCTTCAATATGAATCCAACAACATATGACATGATTGTGTACTGTGCAACATCATAAAGTTCAAAAATGAAGCCAAAATGTAGGACAATGAAACCAAAATGTAGGTCACCTGGACAGGAGGCTAAAAATCCTGACAAATCCAGGATTTTCTGGTCATATGGTCACTCTGATGGATTCCAAGGAAAGAAGATGGAAGATTTTTTTTTCTAGGATGTATGGCTGAAAAAGAGGATGTGTACTGGAAAAAGAGGACACATGATCATCCTGAATATAATGCTTTCAAGTGGTTAATTTAAACACTATTACTTTTTTTTTTTTTACTAAACTCAAAACTATGCCATCTGATTGATTGATTCCAAGAATTCTACAAGCTCACAAAGAAAAGGACAATGATGATTTTTTCCCCAGGACAAATGACTTTAAAAAAGGAAAAAGAGGACATAGGGTAACCCTATGTTAATTTTTAATAAATTTAATTTTATTTTAATTTTAAATAAATTTAATTTTTTAACAAATTTAATTTTATTTTTTTTTATTAAACTCCAAACTATGCCATCTAATTGATTGAGTCAAAGAAATCTACATGCTCACAAAGAAAAAGAAGACAATAAAGATTTTTTCCCCAGGACACCAAATTATAAAAAGGAAAAAGAGGACAACATACGGTAACCCCGATTACAAATTTCATTTTTCAAGGACATACGTTTTAAAAAGGGGGAAAAAAAAGACGTGGTGACCCTGTGTTTATAATGCTTTTATTTGTTTAATTTAAATGCTCTATTACTTTTTATTCAAAAATTGATGGATTCCAAGAATCCATCACAGGGAAAAGGAGCAGATGAAATTGTGTGTGTTTTTCTGGATCTGTGCTGGAGATGAACACTTTTTTTGGAGACGTGTCCTGGAGAAAAAAATAAAAATAAAATAAAAATATATATAATCTTCATCACCCATGCAACCCATGCTGTGCTGCTGCAGTGCCTGGCTGTGCTTGTGTGTTGGGGTGTCTGTCCAGCCCCTGCTGGTCCCTCCCCTTGCAACCTGGCCGGCTGGAGGCAGAGCCCGGCTCCGCCTCCAGGACTTTCTGCTGGAGCGCAGGAGGCAGAGAGAGCTGAGCAGAGCAGAGCTGAGCAGAGGCAGGGATCATGCTCGCCTCCCCCAGGTGGGCTCCCGGGGAGCTGCGCTGAGCGCAGCGCAGCGCAGGGATGGAGAAGGGCTGGCTGGGGCTGGCTGTGCTGCAGCTGCTGCTGCTGAGGCTGGCTGGGGCTGACTTCACCCTGGAGAACGAGGTGCACTCCAGTTTCATCCACCGCAGGCTGCGCAGCCAGGAGCGCAGGGAGATGCAGAGGGAGATCCTGAGCATCCTGGGGCTGCCCCACCGCCCCAGACCCCACCTGCATGGCAAGCACAACTCCGCACCCATGTTCATGCTGGACCTCTACAATGCCATGTCTGGGGAGGAGGACGGCCAGGGGGGCCCCGAGCCCGGAGGGGGCTTCTCCTACCCCTACAAGCCCATCTTCAGCACCCAAGGGCCCCCCCTGGCCAGCCTGCAGGACAGCAACTTCCTCACCGAGGCTGACATGGTCATGAGCTTCGTCAACATGGGTAAGTCACTCTTTTGGGGGAAAAAAAATGAAATATATTTTAATATAATTGTTTTTCTTCATCAGCCATATCTATCTTAATCATCCATATAGATCTTCATCCTCCTCCTTTATGAGCAGGCAGCATGGAGCCTTCTTGGAATCCACCACTTGGATGCCATAGTTTTTAAGTTTAATAAAAAGTTCATAGAGTGTTTGAATTAACCACCTGAAAGGTGGACCACATCTCCTCTTTTTCCAGGTCATGTCCTCTTTTTTAGCTTTATGTCCTGGGAAAAAAATCTTCATCACCCGCCTTTTCCTTGTGAGCAGGCAGCATGGAGCCTTCTTGGAATCCCACCACTTGGATGCCATAGTTTTTAAGTTTACAATGACACTCTATTGAGATCCACCTGGGCTCACCAGGCTTATAAAAAAGGGTGACTAAAAGAAATATTTTATTTTATAATAACTAGAAAAACATTGATCTCTCTAACGTTAAACATGCTTGCAAAGTTCAGAAACTCAGTGCCTTGCAGGCAGTGCCTCCATATAAGAATGGAGGACAGAGTGCCTCTACCTTTAAGGATTGCATAAAAGAGGGAATTGAGGCAGGTGTAGCTCAACATAGAAGGGTTTAAAAAGCAGCACCTGCCTCAATTCCCTCTTCTATGCAATCCTTAAAGGTAGAGGCACTCTGCCGTTCATGCTATATGGTCACCCTGTTTGCAGGGGACTTTGCAAACTGCAGGAACCAAGCTCTTTGCAGGATCATTAGCAGCTACAGTATTTTTTGTACTGGCATCTACAGTATCAGATGATACAGATACAGTATCAAGGCTTGAGGTAATTGTTACTTGATCATCATCATTAACCTTTGGGGATCCACCAAAAATCAGGTTGCAACTCACCAGTAGGTCTCAGTTTGGAAACCACAGTGGCCAACCAGAATGCCCATAGCGAATAGATCTGAAAGGAAGATTAGGATCCCACCCCAATAGGATTAGCTGCTTCCACTAAATGCCTATCTTCTAAATTGTTCTTGGTGGAATTTGCCCCAACCCAGCACTTGCCATTTGGACAGCAGAGGATCTTGCTACCTTCATGAATCAAGACCTTCATCTAAGATTTGCTCAAGTTTCCTCCACAGGTGGAATAAATTAGGAACCTTTGACTGGGATTATTCAACACACTCATGTGTCTTGATTGGTGAGAGGAGGATGGATTTTCCTGCTTCAGGATCTTGTTCCTCCTTGTTGTGCTGCACCTTTTCCTTCCCTTTCCCACACTGAGGAAGGTCCCTTTGGAGACAGAGAAGAACTAGCTAATTTCAGACAGAGTGTTTGCTCAGTAGTTATCATATATTCACCATATTTGTGATTATTTTTTTTGTGAATGTCACAATTTTTGCAACAATAGTCATTTGTACCACTTTCACTGGTGTTGGTCCATCAACTGTGATGTGTTTCTAGGATCTTGTAAAGAGGTTCTCTTTTAAGTCTATAGAGTTTGATGTGCTAGGTTGGCTGAGTTCAATGCACTTGTACCAATGTGTGCATGATTGCAAACTGGCACATCAAAAAGCCCGCTTGTGCCAGATAAAGAGCACAATCCTAACCATGTCTACTCAAAAGTAAGCCCTATTGTGTTCAATGGATGTTACTTAGTGGTGGGCACCAGCAGGTTCGCACCTACTCTATAGAACCGGTTCTTAACAAGAGATAGTACATATAAAGTTTAAAAATAGCCATTTAAAAGTGGCTGCCAGATGGACAGAGAACCGGTTCTTAATTTCTTTGAAGCCCATCACTGATGTTACTCCCAGGAAAGTGTCTTTAGGATTGCAGCCAAATTCATTAAACATTAGCCATTAGTTAATTTCATTTTCTCTGTAAACTGAGAACTTTTTGTTGAAAAGTGGTATAGAAATACTTTTGACTGATTGATTGAACAGCAGCTATTATGACCTATGGGATTCTATACATGCTGTGGCCAAGGCAGCATGGATTGCAATTTTGCCAAAGGGTAGGTATTGAAAAAATAAGGAAGGCTCATCCTTTTTCTGACCTGTGCACTCCTTTTGTGCACAACTGGTGAAATACCCGGAGGCAACAGCATTTAAAAAAAATGCATTTGAATTGTTTTCCAGAAGAATAGTATGCATATAGTGCTATAGTTTCAAATGTGATCCTCTTATCTCTTTAAAATGCATGTAAAAACAACCTAAAATATGTGTTACAGAGGGGTGCGATAGGTCATTTACCATTAGAATAAATTTATGCAGTTTAGGATTGTGAGAGTATTTCTCCATCTATTGACATGTGTTGAAACAGTTTTAACAGTGGGCAAAATATAATTTGCCTTACATATGGTTAAAAAGTTTTGAGACCAATCCTATCAGAATTTACTCAGAAGTAAATCTTGAGTAACTACAGAGATATAGAGCATAATCCTAACCATGTCTATTCAAAAGTAAGCCCCATTGTGTTCAATATGCCTTACTCCCAGGAAAGTGTCTTTAGGATTGCGGCCTTACTCAGAAATAAATCCCACTGTAGTGGGATTTACTCCCAGGAAAGTGGGCTAGGATTGCAGTTTTTATTGGTTTTTCTGCAATAGACTAGTCTGACTAGTGGACTGTAATTCCCTGAGAGGGAATTATAATTGTGTGATGATTGAGACATTATTTAACCAAAAGTAGCTAATGACAATAGGTGTGATCTTGTGTGAATCCATCCAGGAACTTACTCAGTGGTGTTGTGGTGTGTTTGTAGCAGTTACTTCTTGTAATCTAATTTATCGTCGTTGTTGTCTTCTGAACAGAAAGAGCCCTGTGTGCATCTTGTGTGCATCTTGACTTTCCCTTCAGTCATTCTCTCATAACTGAATCTTGATGAGATGTTGGATGAAATGTTCTTCAGTATATGGGCTACAGTATATAATAAATGAAAGGGCTTAGAAGTTCATTGAATCACTGCAAACTTGATGGGCAACTACAAAAAGTGTTCCATATAGAGAAAGAAGATGCAGAAGTAATACTTTAAAGAATCGACTTTCTTACGATTTTTTAAATTTAATACATTTTTTAAATGTAGTCCATGAACCTTTTGCTCTGCCATCCTATTTAGCGAGAGAGCTCTGCCATAAATGGGCTTTGGATTTTGATCTTAATGACCCAAGAAGGATTCTCTAGTAAGAGGTCTTTCTAATGAGCTGAATCTGGGCTTCCAGCCTATGTTCTTATTGTGAGCACATGTTGATGGGTTTATGCAAATAAGGTGAAGGTTGTCACTTTTTGGCTTGCGGTTGGCTGAGCGTTTTAAATGGGACACCATATAGTCCAATGGGGGATGTTATTTACTTGCTATAGATCTGAACAAACTGGTTGAATTTTGAGTAGAATACTGTCAGGGGAGAATGTTCTATTTAAAATATAATTATAGGTACCAGCTTTTCTATATCTGTTTTTAGCTTGCATCTTATGTACCCGCAAAACCACCTCACGTACAGATTGGATGTCTGTGAATCCAGACCAAATTTGAAATTCAGAATTGAAAACCAACAATACCTCCAACCCATGTATACAAGAGTTGCTTAAGGAGCAATGGAGGATTAGAGTCAGGTATTCTCTCTAAATATGAAAAATAGGCACATTTTTAAAGTCTGAAACTGGTATTTTCCACTTAATTGGATGAGTTGGGGACCGGAGCACTGTCCAAAAATTAAAACTGTTGAAAAGTGGATCCCAGGGTGCAATCTTAACCATGCTAACCAAATGAATCTTTGGAAGAGTGATATGTATATGGTCCAGAAATGTGGCTGTACTATTTTAAAGGGCTAGAGACAATCTCTTTTTTACTGAGAAAGGAAGATCACAAAGAGAATTCTATAGGTAGCAACACTTGATAAAAGGTTTGGGATCTGCTGTGATGAATCATATGCTGAACCTGTAGTTAGAACCAAGATTGGTCTATGTTTGCATGCAGGTGAGGGAGATTTGCCAGCAGCAATAAAAACCTGATGTTAGCCATATGGTATCATTAATGCATCAGCCACTTTGTTCATACATCTAACTCCTGCAGTTCTTTCTCCTTTGTTTAAACTCTGTGAATTTTAGATACACATAGAGGTAGTACATTTGCACTTGCGTCTCACCTGTATATGTAATATTTCAATATTGGGGATGCTAATACACACATATCCTTTTGTATGTGTGTAGAAAGCTAAAAATTCTTATTTGTTCTATAAAGAGGAAGGATAGGATAATACTTTAAATATTTTCAGTTCATATTGCTATGTACACTCTGAAGCATATATATCCCACTGAAGGGCACAATCCAGAGTAACTACAGGGAGTCCTTGCTCTGATGTAAGAAAAGTTTACTCTGGATTGCAGTATTAATTTCCTGTAGGTTTTCACTAGGTGGTACCATAACTATGTCAATGTAAACATCTCTTACATGGTTACTCTTGATAGAAGGGTATGTTTAATTGAGCTCAGGTTTTCAGATTTCGGACTGGTTCACTATACACCTTCAGCACTTGAGGATTACAAGTACTGTAGTGATTTGTGTGTATGAATCCTACATTACATACATACATACAAATCCTCCATACAAATCCTAGATTAAAGCCACAGATGAACTTCCCATCACATTAATGCTATTCCTCTAAAGCAGACTGTCTCACACTGACGTGCATCTCACACCGTCTCTTTGTGCTGTCTTGCACTGATGTGCATCTCACACCGTCTCTTTTGTGCCATCTCACACTGATGTGGGTTGGATGGTCTGTAGGTGTGCTGTGAGAGCTGTTGAAGGATCCAAGCCCTAGTTGTCTGTGGCTGCGTCTTGCCAGCTGTCAAAAAACTGACTATGTGCCTTGACAGGTTTAGTGCCTTGTCAGTGTGCCATGACATGGAAAAGTTTGAAAACTGGTGTTCTAAAGAGTTTGCATGGAACAGCTGTATCATCTGGTTTTTGGCACTGACATCATATGTTATAGCTGACTTCTGGTTCAGTTAAGCTCCAAGCTGCGTGACTGCACAGCTCACTGAGAACCATGCGCATTAGATGAGCTGCTTTTCTATGGAGACACTAACCTGCATCATACTGTATCCTGAGTAATCAAGAGAGACTCATGAATAGGGAAAGCAGCTCTTATTTTAATTTGTACCCAATTGACGTTTTACTACCTCACCTACTTTGAGCAGCCAAAGTCTTTGGCTGGAGGTTTGAGAATCTCGTACTTGTGACCGCTAGGAAAGCAAACGTTTGGAGAGTTCTGAATTTTTGAAATAAATTAGTTTGCACTTAAACATTATGAGACAGTATCTTACAGCACAATCCTAACCATGTCTACTCAGAAGTAAGCCCCATTGTGTTTAATGAGTCTTACTCCCAGGAAGGTGTCTTTAGGATTGCAGCTTTAGACTGCAATCCTAAACATACTTTCTTGGGAAAAAGCCCCAATAAATATAAGGGGACTTACTTCTAGACAGGCATAGGATTGCACCCTCAAAGGCTGTAGCCAAACAAATGACATGGAATATAACGAGTGGTGGGATTCAAATAAATTAACAACAGGTTCTATGTCCTAATAGCCCAAATGAACAACAAGTTCTATGTCCTATTAGTAACCAGTTCTCAGAAGTAGGCGCTCATTAGCAAAGGGTTCTATAGAACCTGTGAGAACCCTCTGAAGCCCACCACTGCATATAACCCTGGACAAGTGGAATAAAAACTTAAGAGCATAAGAAGAGCACTGCTGGATCAAGCCAAAGGCCCATCTACTTCCAGTGGCCCACCAGAAGCATTAGGGAGCCCACAACACAAGAGACCTGCATCCTGCAGCATTCTCCTGTGCTTGGCATTCTGATATAACAGTTTGGTGAGTGCCTATTTACAGAGGGATCACATAAAAGCAGACAACATGCTTCTTTACAGGTTGTGATGGGAAAACATTTTGCATTCCCATTACACTGGTTTCCCCCATGCCAGGCCAGTTTACATAGTAAACAGAATCAAGTGGTGAAACATTTCCTGCTTTAAGCACCTTGAGGTTTCTATGAAGGGGATTGTATAGTTGAATGCTTTGTGTGTGCATTGTATAGTTGAATACTGTGTGTGTGCACAAATGTGCATAATCCCTCCATGTAGCAAAAGAGCATGTCAGGGAGAATATGTTGAATTTTTATTACTGATGTGCTAATTTTCCAAGTGTCAGAACTTAATTCCATGGGAAAACATTCAGACACCCCATATTCCTTGCAAATGGAGTGGTTCAGATCAGGAAAATCTTAAATGTACTGAGTGTATAGACTGATCTAATGTGGCTTTGGCGGTGGGGAGAATGTATTCTTTCAGAAATAATGATTGTCCCATAGTTCCATTGTATTTGTGTGCTGTTAGCATGGGCTGTCATTAGTAAGCGGATAGGCAAGATCCAATAGTTTTAACATAGACAGGTGGAACTATTAGCAACAAGGCACTTCTGAGAGGTTTGTCTATACGGTTTTGTTCCCCTGTCAACATTGCATGCCAGGACGAGTTTAAAAAAGGACATAGATCCATAATAGCTTTTTTCATCCTCGTGCACATGTTTCATCCCATTATGGCTGCAGGTCTTTCATCTCCAATAGGACAAAGGCCAACTTGTTTATAGACTTCTTAATGAATTAAACTAGTTGCACATGATAGTAAAGAGCAAAGCACAGCACCTGTTTTTGGATATACAAATTTCTATTGACCATGAAAACTAAAAGCTTTATTGTAGGACTCTCCCCACTTGAAGTTGAAAGCATTCTACAGTGATCTTTTAAAAATACAACGTGTATGAAACAGGGTGCCTTGCTTTTGTAAGAGATACTCTAATGGGCATTGTATTTCCCGAGTCGGGTTTTGTTACACACGTAGACCAAGCACAGTAAGTGAATGTCATAATGCCATAAGGTGCATTGCAGTGATGAAGTGCCTTAAAGTGCATGGTAATCTCAAATAAGGAAAATGCAGGGAATCCTAATGAAGAGTATCCAGTTAAACTGTTGCACAAGTCTATGAATTAATTGATTTTGTAGGATTCTGAACAGGTGTTTTCCTTTCCTCTGTAAGGAAAGGAATGGTTTCTGTATGGTTGCCATCGGAGCAGGAGAATGAGATTTTCAGGGAGGCCTTAGGTAGGTGAGCTTTGCAGCGGAGGGGGAAGATTGAAAAGATTTTGCATTAGGAACAAATGATCCTTTATGAAAAGAGACAGAGTGCTTTGTGGGTTGTAAGGAAGCACCGAATGATAGCAAATGTGTGAATTATGTGTTCTTCTGGAAGTTCTGCATGATGTGTGAAGGGCCCTTCCCTGTGGTGTGCCACAAGGCCCAGCACAAGTTAGTGCCACTCGAGCTACAAAAGCGAATTAGGGTGCAATCCAGAGTAACTATGGGGAGTCCTTGCTCCAACGTAAGAACAATTTACTCTGGACTGCAGTCTAAATTTCCCATAGGTTTTCACTAAGTGGTGCACTAACTATGGGTGCACGTAATGTCTCTTATGTGCTTCTGTAGTTATTCTGGATTGTAGGGCCTGGTTTATACCAGTTTTACTGTCACTGTTCCCTTATCCCAGTCCCGGGAATTTTATTCGGTGAGGATAACAGAGCTGACACCTCGCTGTTAGCAGTTTTAAAAGATACGTTACTGCCATTGTACACAAATATACAATGAAATTTGGGTAAACTCAACCAGTCACTGGAGTGCTGAGCCGCTATGTGTACATGCACCTCCACAGATGATCCTCACAGCAAACTTGTGATGTAGGTAATTCTTCTACGGCCCGTAGAACTCTTTCCTTTCAGATGGAATCCTTCATGGTGTGGTCATCACACCATCTGGCATCAGGGAATGCCTTCCAAGCTTCCAGCAAGAGTTTTTTTTCAGGTCAGCCAAGCTGTAAACAGTGACAACTCTGCCTCTCTTGTCTCATGACAACTTTATCAGCTTTCAGGTCTCCAATCCAAGAGTTATATAGATCTGTTCCTGTTTGCTTTCTTCAGCAGCCCTTCACTCAACCACCAGACCAGAACTATAGTTCCCATTTAGCTGCATTTGCAGGATGCCGTTCAATCTCAATTCGATGGCTATCTAAACAGTGATCATTAACTTTTTTAATCCCCCGACCCAAACAAACAAAAGTCCCACTGTTGATATCACTCCACTGTTGATACCACTCCCTTCCTGCTATATAATCTGCCCATCCTTTTACTGCTCACATCATGTTGTGGGAGCCAGTAGCGAGCCCCACTCGGTGTTTTCAGGCTGTCATACAGCCAGGTCTGCTGGCTTGGCTTTGCCAAGGGTCAAAAACCTGCTAAGGATGCTGAGGGAATCCTGTGTGCTAGCAGCCTGTGCATGCGTGTGCCATAGGGTGAAATCCAGAGTAACTACGGGGAGTCCTTGCTCCGGAGTAAGAACAAGTTGCTCTGGATTGCAATATGAATTTCCTATAGGTTTTCACTAGGTGGTGCAGTAACTATGGGTGCATGTAATGTCTCTTACATGCTCCCATAATTACTCTGGATTGTGCCTATAATCTCATTGTACTGTTGGGGGAAGACATCTACAAATACTTCTTTTGACTCTCAGATTACTCCTTCCTAGATGGCAACCATACAAAATTAGTCTTAGTTGTTTGGAGGTATTGTTTGGAGTTATGATTTCTAGGGTTCCTCTGTGAGGAGCATCACTGTTTAATGGTCTTAAATCTATATAATGGTATCCTCTTATTAGGAGGATTGAATTCTCAGCCATCTGTACTGTTGGTCTGCTTATCTAAGTGTAGATTACTCATCCAGGATTCATGCAGATGATGGTAACATAATAGGTTTATCAAAATACATTGTACAGTATATGATTCCCTTGACGGGTTGTCAACACAGGTTTGTAGCAGGGGCTCTCTCATTTCCAGTACGAAAGTGTAGAGAGTGTAAGTGCTTCCAAGCGTCACAAAAGTGCCATTACACTTTAATGGGCAGTGCACACAATTCACTGGGACTGAGCACAACTCAGTCCTTCTCATTGCTTGCCTCTTTGGACATTTGCAGCTTGGGACACTTGGCAATGGAAAGTTGGATCTCTGGGGAGAGATTGCTGCTTCCAGGTTCGGTAAAAAACAGCAGGCAAGTGCATTGGCAGTTATCCCGCAACCCGCCATTTGTTTTTTTAAAAACCTTTTTCTAGATTAGGCCTCCAGGTCAGCCGTAGGAATGCCGGCTTTTTCAGAACAATAGGGAAAGAAGCAGCGGTGTGCAGGACAGCGTAATAGTACTCCCCAGGTCAGTAGCTTCAGAGCACAATCCTAGCTATGTCTACTTACAAGTAAGCCCTGTTGTGTTCAGTGGGTCTTACTCCCATGAAAGTGTCTGTTGGGGCTGCATTCAGAGCACCCTCCTGAATTAAAGTAGCCCCTAACCAGAATACATTTAACACAAGTGACTTGAGGATAACAGGCTGAATTGCCTTGATTTTCCTCTTGCAAAATGGGGCTTAGATTTACTACTTCAAGTTTATTTCTATGAGCAAATGTTGCAAATTAATGAGAATTAAGATGCAGTTTAGAGGCCAAGCACTTTAGGTGTGTTAGCACCCTTTGTGTAGCATGAGCTGATAAAATGGGGAACAGAGGACCTATATCTTTAAGTATATATAAGAGGGAATTATGGGCAGGTACAGCTCAACATGGAAGAGTTTGAAGAGCTACAAATGCAAAATTCCTTCCCATCTATACAATGGTTAAAGGTATAGGCACTTTGCCTTTGTATCTTGTGTATTCTGCTCGTAATTAACACTACAGTATTTTTAGATTGTGAGTCCTTTTGACACAGGGACCCGTTAGCCATTAATTTTTCATTTTCTGTGTAAACCACTTTGTGAACTTTTTAGTTGAAAAGCGGTATATAAACACCGTAGATAGTGTTGTGCCTTATAGTGACTCTTTGTACCTGGCTGTTTAAGGTCTATGTTCCCAGATTAAGGGCACAATCCAGAGTAACTATGGGGAGTCCTTGCTCTGGAGTAAGAACAAGTTACTTTGGATTGCAATATGAATTTCCCATAGGTTTTATTAGGTTTTCATTAGGTGGTGCTTAGGGTGACTTTGTTCAGGCAGCATTCATGTTCAAGTCACCATTTACAATGTGGTATCATCTACATCACACCGAAGGACAAATACATACATATTTGTGCAGCAGAATAGTCTCTATTTGTATAGCTACTAAAAAGTACATGTTCAATACAGTGTGAAACTGTCCTAACATTGCTGTCCTTTTCTCCCTTAGGTAGACTTGGTGATAACTGCTTTGTTTCAACTTGGTTAGTGTCATTATTCCTCAAATTATTATCCATTTCCATTGTTTCTGTTTTATTTTATGGTGGGAGTAATGATCTCCTACTGCAGGGGTACTTTCAAATTTAGGGCTCCTGGAACTTTAGCGAGTGTGTAGAAGAGGAAATTTCAGCAGGTGTAGGTTGTGAGATGAGAAGCTGCACCTGATGAAATATTCTCCTCTAACACTTGTTAAAGGTCCAAGAGCCTTGTAGTTAAAAGTTTGGACACCCCTTTCCTGTAGTATTATTTGATCTCCTTTTCACTAAGTGGAAGTAATCCAATGGAAGGAGAGTTGGACCTTGGGTATGGGAACCCTAGATCTTAGTTATGCCTCAACCATGCTTTGAGTGCAGAATTAATACATTGGAAAAGAACTGATACATTGGAAATTAATTAATTAATACATGGAATTAATACATTGGATCCTACATTCCTGACATAACTATTTCTTCTACCAATAGTGGCCCACTGACTTTGACATGGCATGATCATCACAACTGGCACCTGGTTATGCCTTTCAAGCTTCTAGCAGGATCAGTTTCAGGTCTGCCAAATGTAAACATCAACTAGATCTCCTGTCTCTGCTGTGTCATGACAGCTTTATCAGTTCTGTCTCCCATCCTAAGTTCAACAAGGACTATTCCTGCTTAGCCATCATTTCAACCACCAGACCACACTTGCTTCCATCAGTAATGGCAAACCTTTTGGAATTGGCATGTCAATACGTAAAATACTTGACTCTGCTGATGTTCTCCACTTTCCAGAACAGAAAAAAAGAAAAATTCTTTACATATGCATTTTTTAAAAAATACAGTCTGATCATGTGTAATGCTAGGTATTATATAAAAAGTTTAAAACTATAGTTATAAAAATGAAATAAGAGTTAAAAAAACCTCAGTTGTTGTTGGCAGTTGGTGACTGCTGGTGTGTCACCCAAAACATCACGGTGTGTCAATTTAGCGCACATGGTTCACCCTCACTGCCTAATATGATTGCTGTGTTCCAAGCAGCTTGCCAAAGAGAGCAGTTTAGCAGATGGAAAAATCTAGCAGGCACCCTCCCATTTCCCACTGGGATTAAAATGCGCTATCCCAGAAGCCTCAGGAGCTACCTTAAGTTTCTCAATAATATTACTATGGGATTGTAGTCACAAATGGCTCTTGCACTGCTTTGGGTCTGGCCAGATGACGTTTCCAGCACAGAATTTAAAGGGGCACCTCTGATTACTAGAAAAATGTATTTTATGCTTTCTATTTCCAAAGGTCGGATTGACTTGTTTGTCAAAGAACTCCTAAGTTCCTGCCCCCCTTTGGAACTATGTTTACCCTGGTGGCACGTTTAGCTGGACTACCTCAACACCTGAATTGGCATACCCATTTTCTGCCATCTTTCTCTTGTATGATCATGTGCTCTCCAAACTCCTTACTGTTGCTACCCTCACTACCTGACTGCTTCTGTAAAATAGTATGGGCAGGAGCAGGGCTATCCCAAGACTTCCTGATGCCCAAGGTTGGATTCCAGATGCTGCCCTCCTGTACCCTGTGATGTGCATTGCAGTGTTGCATTGCAGTATAAGATCAATAGTTGTCGGACCAATATATTTTTTTTCAGTTCATCATTATTGATCATTATTTCTTTTGAGGAGCCTCTCATAGGCTTTCATGAAATACATTTCGGAAATCCTTTCCTAGCATTTAAATGCATCTCCATTGGTGCTCTGAAAAATGTTCTTTGAGATGCTTGGATCCACTGCAAAACCTTTCAGCAAGGAGCATATTTTAATTCTAAATTTTTAAATCTTTTTAAATTTTTGTGTGTGAGTGTGTTTTTATCAAGTTATTTATTGTGGTGTTTTTATTATGTTGTAGCCGCCTTTGGTCTGCATGGTAGAGAAAGACAGGATAGAAATATTTTAAATAAACAAATAAATAAATCAAATAATTAATTAAATAAATACATTCCAATTTACCTCCAGGGCACCTGTGTAATTTTATCTTTATGTCTGAGTTGGACCACAGAGCAGGAATGTGTGACTCACAAATTTTATAAATAAAGCGTTCAGGGGCGTGAAGCCTTTTGGGGGTGGTTTCAAGCCGTAATACGGTGCTAGTCTGAACACATTTCCAATGCATTTTAATTCCAAATATGCCTGCAGCAGGCATTGCCATCAGGGCAATGTAGGGAATCCAAAGAGGACCAAAAAGGGATGCAGCTTTTTGGCTTGTTTTTGCTCTGTAAAAAAAAAAAAAAGTAGTTCTATGATCTACGTTGGCTCAAATTTAATAAGGTTTCCATAAACAGCAGCGTGTGAGGCTCGCCCACCTGCTTTGAGATCCTCGCCCGAGCGAGTTGGTCTTGGTTTTCCACTTTTTCCTCTTGACTCCTGTCTGAATGAAAAATGCTGTCGACTCTAGTTGCCTCATTGACAACTGTAAAATGGTGGTTTAGATGCTTGACAAAGTGTGTGTGTGGGAGAGAAGGGGAAAAATTAGGAAAATTACTCATTCTTGGAAAGAGCGCACAAAAGTGGCTTTGGGTTCATGTAAAAGAAGATGCTGTGTTTCAGTTTACTTCATCCCATCTGGCCGTCTCCCCAACCTCTTCCTTCTGACAAGTGTTTGGCACGAGGAAACCCCTTCTCTTGGCCCTTTGAAATAACAGGCTTTTTAGCACTGTAGGGCATTAAGAATCGTCTTTCTATGACCGTCAAAAAGGGCGAAAACCCCGTCCTCCTGTGGGAACGCCTTTGTAAAGTGAATGCAGGGGGGCAGACATTTGCAGCTGTAACCTGGCTTGTGTTAAGATTTGGAAAGGCTGCTCCGCATTCCATCTCGCTACAGGCCTTCCTTGGTGTACAGCCAAAGGTTAATATAGATGTCGCAAAGTTTCTTTCTCTCTCCCCTCCACAACCCCCCCCCCCCCACTTTGGAGAGCCTCAGATATAAGAGTATGTGTACAGCTGTGTTTGTAGTAACCCTTTCATAATCGCACTTCTTAAAACTTCATTTTCCTGCTTGTATAAATCAAAAGCATTTTTGAAGGGTATTTGACCTGCATTTGAACTTATTTGATCTTCGCCTATTTCCCACTTGAAACAAAGCAGATTAAATCTTGGCCCTGAAAAGGCCTGTCCAGGATCACATGATGTGGTCCATACATCAAGGTAAACACTTTTTTCCTTCCCTCCTTTGTTTCTTTTCACCCGTTTTGACTGTTTTGTCAAGCACGTCCACTGGATTGTTCTGTACCAAACTTCAGAACCTACTCCAAAGACTTGAGGCTCACTAACGGCTGTGCAAATAAAAAAAATACAAACAATACGGTCATTGAATTTGGAAAGACGTATAGATGATTATTCTATTGATCTCGTATTAAATATTTGCTTAAATATTGTCCTGTCTTTCTTTTGGAAGAAGTCTGTGTTACGGAAAAAGAGTCTCTGTTAGAATATTCAGGATGCACCTCCAGGACGCAGGTGGTGTGCAGTGATGCAATCAGGTGGAAAAGTCAGACTTTAGAGTCATGAAACAGATAAGAAGGACCATATTCTGTGAGGCTCCCATGCCATCTCCTCAGAGTGGTGCAGCCAGGGGTAAGTACAAAAACAAACACAACTTCTATCCCAGACAGCATTGTAATCCTAGGGATCACGTTGCATCCATCCTCCCACCCCTGCAAAGACTTCCACCTTCTGAGTTTGGGAACCACAGTTTAACTCAAGCAAGTTTTCAACACAGTCTCCTCGATCTCAATGGGCTACTTGCATTGTGCCCCTATAGTCAGTGGCTATGTTCATGAAATGTGTGTTTGTCACTTGATGATAAAGAATGAATGGTATTGGAATGTTGTGGAAGAAGAATGAATGGATATTTACAAATACTGTACTTGTTAAGATGGGATGGCCATATAAGACGGGGTGACCAACCATTCAATTTTAAGGTTCCATGACCTTAAAAAAGTAAGGGCCTTTAAAGTAGTAAGGGAATTTCACTAAGTGCAGCTTTTTATCTATGAGATGACAAGCCATTGTCATCTTGGGAACTATTGGCTTCAAAAAGGAGGGGGAAGGGCCCCTTTTATGCTGTGGTAAGACTCCCTGCAAAACATAGTGCTTTGCACCCCCTCTCGCTATGCTACAGCTGCCGCTATAGTGAAACTGACATAAGGAGAAGAAATCTCATGATTTCAGTATGGCTTACTCCTTTTCATTTATTTGTAACCAGACCAACTCTTTTAGAGCACAATGCTAATCGTGTCTACTCAGAAGTAAGCCCCACTGTTTTCAATGAGTCTGACTCCCAGGAAAGTGTCTTGAGGATTGCTGCCTTTATCAATAAAAGCAAGACAAATATCTGAAATTTATCAGCATGTTGGCTGAAATTAACCAGATATGTTTGTTGACTGTCCACTTCTTCTGCCTGTGGATAGACAAGAATCAATAGTTAGCATCCTAATTGGTTTCAGGCAAAATAGCAAGTTGTTTATATTCACTTTTATATATCACTCTTAAATAAGTTGTTGTATATATAGGATTGCAGCCCTGACCAATTTCAAACCCTCCTAATTGGTTTTTAGCTAGCCAGTTTGTACGAAGGATATATATGGTGCTCCTTCTGCCAGTCCGAATGTGCTCACCTGTCCTTTTGAAGTCAAGACATCCTTCTCAAGTGCTTTGAGAGTGTTTAATGTACCTCCTAAAGTGGTTCATTTGGAACAGATACTCAGTTTTGTACGTGCATAATCTGAAATCAATACCCCTTTTAAATGGGGCATGGATGATTTCATTATGATGCAGGATACACATCTGTGATTGTATCAGGAAGGCAGAAAAAAGCAACTGAATGGAAGTAGCACCATACAGTGCTATGGAGTATAACTAATTAAAAGTATTGTGAAAAAATTTCTATACTTCTTTTATTGCATAGGATGCAAAATATCCTGGCATTGGCCCTGATTTGAGCTTGTCTACACTGCTCTTCAGGATTTCAGAAACAGAATCTATCCCACGGCTGTCTGGAAAGATCAGGATTTGCAGTTAGAGGCAAAGGCTGCAATTATAACCACACTTTCCTGGGAGTAAGTTCTATTGAACACAATGGGACTTACTTTTGAGTAGACATGCTTAGGTTTGCACTGAAAGTCTTCCTACAGCATGCAGAGGATATGTTTGGCCATGGAGTTAAAGCACTTTCACTGGTGATATCTACAGTTTTGGTTCTGAAATATAATATAAAAATAGGTGTCTTGTGGTTGTATGTAGCTCTTATAGGTGGATACATCAGCTCTAAGTCACATAACACCTCAAACAGCCCAATCCTAACATGCGCTGGAACATGCGAACGGGTGGGCATCCAGGACAAGGTTTCTGCTTCTTGTGGCTCCGTCCAAGCCATGGGGGAAGCTTTTCCCCTTACCCCATGGATAACCACTACATTGCCAGTGGATATGCTCAGATCTGTGCCGTCTAAATCTGCCTTGGGCTGCCCAGGGTTAGGATCTGGCACAAGTGCTGGATCCTAGCTCTACTCTCCACCTGCCCATCCCCAGGAATGCCACCACATTACCTCCCCCAACCCATAACATTGCCCTCTTCACACATCTTAAGATACCTGTGTCAGCTGAATCTCAACCAGCGTGAACTCATCATGCACATTTGTGCACTGACCTATCTCTCCAAAGAGTGACAAGAAAGTGTTTTAAGGCACTTTGGCAATACTCTTTGGCCAGATCAAGGGAGTTGCTCTGGCCAAAGGGGTTCTTTGGATTGTGCCCATAGTCACAGAACTATAAAAACTAGTGCAACTGCTATGCTAGATGAAAGAAGTTGGTTTGGATGATGGAAAAGCCTAACACAGAGCCTAAGGATTGATGTCGAAGCATGTCAAATAGATAAGTGGGTGAGTCAAATAGATAAGGGGGGGCCATGTAGTGGATCAGGGCCATGAGTCTGTCACATTGATGTTAATGTCTAAAATTTGGCTGTTGTTCTCTAAAGAAGTTTAGCCACAGCAATAAACCACTGAACTTCATATCTTCTTTTATTTCACCTCTTTCAAGAGTCTCACATTTCAAGTTCCCCTTGATATTTGGCAGAAGTCATCTGTTCTCTCAGGTTTACTTCCTTCAGGAATGTGAGGGTCAGTTATGGGGTCCAGGTGATGGAATTTGTACATTGACTGCTGGCGGAGGAGGAAAACATTATGTCTGAGGCTCATGTACTTATTAGGCTGTTGTAAGAAAGCTGTGAGAGTTGCAAAATCATCTGCACAGTGAACTGTCCTTTATATAGAATGTGAAATATATGCTCACTGTTGAGCCAGGAGCCATGTGTGCATGTGTGTAGCACATAGTTCTGAACCACTGAGAGAAAAATTGGAACATCTAACCTCCCTTCCCTACCCTGTACACAAAAATATAATTAAATTTGTCAACAGAAAGATTTATTTCACCTCGTAGATTTATTTGGTCTTGTACTTAAGTACAAGGCATAATAAATCTGTTATTTAGCATTGTGATTTTAAAAAAGAAAATGAAAAATTAAACATTAATAGGTTAGGTTAATGTGATGCTTGCCAGCAGGACTTGGAGTTCTGCAGCTGCTGGCTGGCTTTTTCACACAGTGCTTGCACAAGAACCCCCATAAATGATCAGCACAGCCATGTCATGGGGTGATACCTTTCATTCCCACCCCTTAGGTACAGCTCCGATCAAAAGCACATATTAAAATTATTGAAGGCCAATCTTTGTTTTAGTGAGGGCTCTTGAACCACTTTTCAGGTTCTTACGGACTATCTGTGGTCCACAGGACACTGGTTGGGAATTTCTGGGGTAGCGCAGCCTGGGAATAGCCTCTGCCCAATTAATTATTTCCAGATTTTTTCAATATCATTTGTTGTTTCTATGCACTCTCTTATCTCAACTGTTTGCTATTTTGCAATTATGGCAATACAGTTTTTTTATTCATCAACAGCTGGAATCTTTCTTGATTTCCAGTGCTCAGCACAGCAAATTCTTGCCGCTGTAACATATTACCAGTAACTGTTTGTGCCATCTTTGCTCAAGATAACAGAAATGAAAGAGGATTCAACTACACGTTAATATGTGTTAGTTTTTCAGTGACATCTTTTCTTATCGCAAAGCACAATCACATAACTAACATAAATTAAGAAACAACAGCAAAAAAAACAACAACAAACAACTATCCACATTGTCCTTAATTTTCCAAAACTTGATATCATTATGAGGTCTTTATCTTAACTTTTCTGGGTCATAATTCTACTTATTTTGCAACGTTGTTCTTTTTACATTTAAATACAAATTAAAATCACTTAATTTGAACCAGATACATTCCCGTTTCCGAAAACATATCATGCAATGAATTGACTCAGTTTTATCATAGAATTATTCCCTTGTACATACTAACATTCATTAATAATTTTTAAAAATTTAATAATTTATAATTTTAATAATTTTAATTTTAATAAATTTGATGCATGCTTTTTCAGCCTGTGCACAAAAATAGATTCAGATCCAGTACTGTCTCTCGAAACAAACCCACTTTCATTTAGGGTGCAGTTTCATTTAGGGTGCACCTAAGTTGGCGCAACTCATTGGTCTTCCATACTCACTGCACGTTTGATGGCCTGTTTGTGGCACCCACCTCCAAACCTCCTTTTGTAACCTCTCCAGTGCGAGAGAAAGTGACTGCTTGTGACATATTAATGAGGTGTTAATAGCTTGAGCAGAGGTGTGAATGGTTTCAATGGCAGCTGCAGAGAGGTTATACTGCAAAGGGGAAAGTAGAACAACACCAATAACAATACAGGGTCCTTGACCAGAAGTGAGTGTTCTTCTATGCAAAGCTGTACATAACCAGAGAGGGAATCCTTTGCAGATTAGAGGTGCACAAGCACTATTAGTTATGAAAAGGCTTTGAAGGCAGAAAAATGCCGCTGAGCTGCCTCTTCTCTTCCGTATGGCCTTTTACCCATCTTTGTCCATGCTGTGTCCAACCTAGCCGCCAGCTTGCCTTTGCTGTTGGATGTTGCCAACAGTGGTTGTGGAGGTTGCCAATATTATTATCTTTATTGGCAGTGCTGGCTTTATTGGCTGTGGGTGGCGCAAGTGGTTAAGACACTGTGACTCTTAGAAGGCCAGGGTTCAACACCCAGGTCCCCACAAGACAGGGTGAGCTTCTGTCCTTAGCCCAGCTCTGCGACGCTAGCTGGATCCAATTGTATCAGCTTGGCCTTTCCATTGGACTAATTCAGTGGCGTGGAGAGGGGGGATTTGCTGCTTGGGTAACAGCCTATCCTCCATAACAATCTAACCCAGGTTTTCGTGCTTCACATGCAGCGTATGCAGTGCTGAGCACAATACCATAGTCCATTCCATTGGACTATTTCAGTGGCGTGGAGAGGGGGGATTTGCTACGCAGGCCTTTGTGCTTCACATGCACAATACCATAGTCTTCCAAGACTGATGGATGCCAAGACATTGCTGGCAGTGGTGGGCCCCGCCTCGCCCAACAACTGGTTCGCCAGAAGTTGGGGGCCGGGGCTAGGGGCCGGGCTAGGAGCGGATCCCACCCGGCGCACTGTGCATGAGCCAACCCCCGGTGCATGCGCAGTGTGTCTCCTGTGTATGCGCGCCGGGGGTTGGTGCATGCGCTGACCTCGGTGTGTGCGCAGTGTGTCTCCTCCAGTTGGAGGAGATGAGTGTCTCCTCCAGCTGGAGAAAATGCAAGAGATGCAGTGCGCGTGCGCCGAGGTCGGCGTACGCGCATTGCATCTCCTCCCTTGTACCGAACCGGTACGCTGGGGTTTCTTGCCACTCCACCGCTACCGGTTCGGTAGCGGCGTGGTCGTGGGAACAACCCGTTCAGGCGATCCGTCCCGAACTGGCTTGGGCCCACCCCTGATTGCTGGACGAAAAATGGCCTCTGCCATATGGCCATGTACAGCAGTGGAAGTTCCAGTGTAATAATCACTGGATAACAGCATAATCCTAGTTAGGATTAACCTGTTAATCTGTTCATCAGCATCCTAATAAACTTGTTTTGGCAAGGCATTGGGCAGATGAAAAGATGTTCTTTGGTTCAATCCACTGCACTTTCGAATAGAAAGGTGTTTCAAACCCAGTATTCTGTATGCAGATGCTGCTACAGAGACCATCACCAAAACTGCCCATATGAAAAACCAATCTTGAAAAAATCTATAGGTTTTGAGTAGTTTTGAGGTAGTTGTAATATTTGTTTATGTCGAGCAATAATTTTACCTGCAATCATGTAGCATCATGCAACAAACAAATATTATCATGCAACAAACAAATATTATTCTGTATTCTTTAGGGACAGTAAGCAGCAGGAGTAGGTGGTTACAGCAAACAGGCAACAGGTCACAGTGATGAAGAGGCTGTTCTACTACAGTTTGGGGAGGCTGTGATTCCAGAACCTACAGGGGTCTAATCCGACTGCTTTTTTGTTTCCATTATTGCTTGTTCAGCTGCTTAAAAAAGAAACCAACAAGTATTTTGCATTTATGCTTTGATTTTCTTATTACGGCATTTATCCAGTTGGGAACATATGCAAGGGAAAAAGGGAAAGTGGCTGGGAAGATGTGAAAAAAGAAAGCTTATAACTATTAAAGCCTCGTCAGGGGCCATTGACAGATTTCTTTTTAAATGGGACACTGCTATGCTTCAGTTTAATACATTCTGGCAATGTCACCAGGGTTGAGGCTAATACATAGATATGTGGATCCTGTCATGTTATTGTCAGGAGGAATGTGGGGATTAGGTTTAAAAGGAGCGGTGGGTGAGTGGCACAGCTGTGTACACTTATAATAAAAAGGGGGTTTAAGTCCCACTGCTAGAATCAATATATTAAATTGCGAGAGCCTTTGTTTTTAATTAGCTGAAATAAAATATGCTGTTATGGCTTCTCTTCTTGAACCGCAGTGAGGAAATGCAAATATTTATACAGAAACTGTTAATTTGTGGTTAAAAATGATAACATGTTTAGTTTTTACACAGCTCAGTGGTTCTAATGCGATGAATGCCCCAAGAGTGGTGGAGATGATTGATTGAAATCAGCTGAGCGAAATGAAAAAAGAGTTAAGAGTGGCCAGGTAGACTACTTTGCTGGTAATACACCATGTTTGGAATAATAGTACCGCTCGCTCACTCTTTCTTTTCTAAACCCTTCCTGTCACACACTTGACTTCTTTCAATAATGTTCATTTAGGATTGACTTAATTGCATCCATTTTTTTTTCTCTCGAGAAGCAAATTAAGGGACTACTTTGGAAAACAGAAACATACCACAATAGAGGACTCTTGTGACTAGAGTTGGATATGTATGGAGGATCAGATCATAAGAACAGATTCTTTAATAGATTTTTTCAACTCCTGAAAACTTAAACAAAGGCATGTCTGGAAGGAGGCGCCCCACTGTTCACTACCAGAAGACAATGAAACATTTACCTTGATTGTAGCAATGCAAGCTTCTGTTCTGCAGTAAAGTACTATTTGATTTGTATTATATTTACACCCAAGACATCAAGATTAAAATTTGAGTAACTTTAACCCTTTTTGTCTTGTCTTTCTCCTCTTAGATAAGTGGTGCTCATTGGAGCAAAAATTTAAACAGCAAAACTACAATTTAAAACACTGATGCCCCATATGGCACACAGTAACAGACCCCATAACCTTCTCCTCAAATGATTTAGTCAACTCAATAAAAAAAGCAGGCCTCCGTCAGTCTTGAAAGACTATGGTATTGTGCTCAGCGCTGCATACGCTGCATGCGAAGCACGAAAACCTGGGTTAGATTGTTATGGAGGATAGGCTGTTACCCAAGCAGCAAATCCCCCCTCTCCATGCCACTGAATTAGTCCAATAGAAAGGCAGAGCCAATATGATCGGATCCAGCTAGCGTCACAGAGCTGGGCTAAGGACAGGAGCTCACCCTGTCTTGTGGGGCCGACCCGGGTCTCGAACCCTGGCCTGCTGGTTAACAGGCACAGCGTCTTAACCGCTAATAAAATTTCATGATTCAAAGTTTTATGAAAAATCAAGCTCTTTACATGTGTCAAAAAGGATGCCAGGAGGAAGCGAATATACCATATTTACTCAAATCTAATGCTCACCTTTCCCAGTCAAGTTTAGTCCCCAAAATCAAGGTGAGCATTAGATTCAATGGTGCATTAGATTTGAGTAAATATGGGATTTTGATTATAAGTATAGGTCAGTATTTAGTTTAACAGTTTACTATACTGTAATAAAAATGTAACATAAACCCATTGTTGAATAACATAGTGCTGTTAGGTAAAAATCATAACTGTATTATTGTCATAGAATTCATTGTTGTATGCAGTAAAATGAAATTTTGCACCTGATTTGTTGCTGTGTTTACACCTGAATACAATCGTCAGTAAATCTTTTTTAAAATCTCAAGCCTTTTAAAATCAGGGTGTGCATTAGATTTGTTGGAACATTAGGTTTGAGTAAATATGGGTAATTTCCTAGGCAGAAAAGGAGTTCTAAACAGCAGGTGCCGGACCAGAAGAGAGTGGAAGGAAGAACCTTTTATGAACAGAGATGTTTTTGGCATCTTAAAAAAATTGTGTTTGGGTTAACATGGATAATAAGATCATCATTTTCTACTATTGATTTTTTTTGACTGGGCTTCATAGAATTGCAGTAGGCGTCACATGTTATTTTTTGGTGCGTTCTATTTTGCTCCTTGGTTTTGCTCCAACAAAATAGTTAGTGAATGACCAAGGGGACCCACAGGGGAATTGGAGCCTTTCTTTAGGCCAAGATAACAAAAATTCCCTTACCCTGAGGAGATATCTGCAATGGTTGCAACACATGCCTAGGTTCCAACATGTGCTTCATTGGCATGCCTCCATTATTAGGGATTGAGTTGTTACACCAGTTCAAGGAGGATAGAGGTCTATTAACCTGGGTAGGTTAACCACAATGATTCACATCGGATAGGTTTAAAAGTCTCTAAAAATCAGCTGCCCTTCATGTCCTACTTCCCAGAGACTTCTGGTAGTCCACTGTGGGAAATAGGAAGCTTGACTATATGCATCTGCTTGACTGAGCACAGTGGGTCTCATGCTATCATAGCTGATACAAATATACATTGTTGGCTACAATCCTAATGCCCAGTTAGACCAGTCTAAGTCCCAGCACAAGTCCTGTGCTGGCCTGGGGATGTTGCAAAAGTGCTGTAAGGTGTTTCTTTGCCACTCTTGGTGGGGGGTAAGATCAGTGCACAGACATGTGACGTCCTCCCCACATAATCACAGGAATCGGGTGCGGGTTAACATAAGAACGTAAGAAGAGCCTCCACTGGATCAGGCCAAAGGCCCATCTAGTCCATCTTCAGAGGTGCTATCTGAATTCAATATGGCCTTGCCACAGTGTACCATGAACTAAAGGGGCTCTAGAGGAAGCCAGTAATCATTGTGGTCACTCTCTTCTGCTCCATTTCCATTATATCCTTGTTTGAGATGTGGCAACCAGAACTGGATACAATACTCCAGATGTGGCTTTACCATTGATTTGTACATCAATATTATACATCAACATTATGTAATACTGTACATCAGTATTAGCTGTTTTATTCTCAATACCTTTTCTTATGACCCCAAGCGTGGAATCGACCCTTTTCACTGCCTCCGTACGTTGAGTCAACTTTTTCATGGCTTTATCCATCAGAACCCCAAGAACTCTTTCCTGATCTATCACAGACAGCTCAGAAATCATTAGACTATATGCAAGCCTGTATGAATCAATCAGCCTATATGTGTTCTAGGTGCTCAGCAATAGGGCAGATCTCAAATTATAGCTAATTTCCCTGGGGCAGCTGTGAAGACAATTCCCATGGGAGATGAACCCGCCAGCTGGAATGACCATGCTCTTGTAGAGTAATAATTGTACACTGAAGGGGATGGTTCTTCATAGTGCAGAACATTAGTCTGTGGAATTCATTGCCACAAGATGTGGTGGACTTAAAGAGGATGTTTACCATTTCCAGAGGATATATCTCTGAGTGGCTACTAGTTATTATGACAATTACATCTGCTTCTATGGTCAGAGGAGTATGCCTTGACTGGGCAGGGTGACCATATGACTGGAAATTTTTGGATTTGTCCTCTTTTTTAACCTTCTGTCCTGATGTCCTCCAAAAGGGCTTCTTTGTCCTCAATTTTGACTTCATTTTGGAACTTTGCAATGGTGTGCAGTACCCCATCATGTCATATGTTGTTGGATTTGTATTGAAGTGCAGAAACTAATGCAGAAATTGTCTTTTAAATATCTCCTTCCTGTCAAACTTTATGGCAAAATAACTGAAAATAAAAAATATGGATTGAGCTCTTATGGGAAACTGAAAGTACCCAATATTGCGGCTTTAGTCATGAGTAGTCAAACATGCAAACATCTGCCAGAAAGGTCAGGCTAAGAGGAATCTAAGACCTTGTCCTCCTTTTGAGGTTTGGGTATCAGGTCACTCTGCCACTGGGTTGTAGAAATATGCCTTCCACTCAAGCTTCTGGGTTTCCAAAGAGAAATAGTGGGTTATTATGGGTATGGATGCTAGGCTTCATTGGCACACAGCCTGAAGAAGAATGCCTGCCTACATGAAGTAGGCAACCGTATAGGCTGTGAAATGGGAATTACCCCACATGATTGCTCATAGTTGCTGAATACATGCTTCTCAATGAGGTACTGGTACTTTTCATCCAGATGTTATTTGATTTGGTTAATTTGGTTAACCAAATTATTTCGGTCTAATTTAGAGCCCAGTCCTATCCAACTTTACTGCATTGATCAGGTGTGCCAGTGAGATGTGCACTGCATTCTGCAATGGGACGGCAATCACAGAGGTCTCCTCAACATAAAGGAACATTATTTGTTTACCGTGGGGCTACAATGCAGTTGCAACAGAGCTGGATAGTTCATAGGGCTGGACCATCAGTTAGGCGATTTGAGCTTGCAATTATCTGGATGGAAGCTGTTGCAGTGCCTTTGTGAATATGATACACAACATGAAGATCTTGATGTTTGTAATTATCTTCTCTATATCTTCTTTTTCTATAGTCCTTAGATGGCAGTTGGAGAGTAGACTGGCCTCTCAACCAATATGCTGCTGTAAGTGTTACTGGATTCTAAACGTCATTCACAGTACACTTCCAATCTTAGCGAATGGTGACGATGGTCAGTTGCTAGTTCTTTAGGTCTTCCTTAATAAGTTTGAGCCACATCTTCTTTTGTGCTGTTCATTGGACTTTCCAATGTCCAGGTCGCTCATGCCAGAGGAGCTTATGTGGCAGCCAATTGATGTTCATTCTACAGACACAGCCAAACCATTTCAGTCTGCGTTTTTGAATTAGTTCTTTGAAGGTTGATGATCACACCTTTTCTAGTTCTTTGACTGAAGGTTGAGGATCACAATATTTGTATTGTCTCATTACAAATATTACCCCGTAGGTTATGGTTTTTCTAATGATGTTTCAGAACTCACTATAGCTAGATTTCCAGGCAATAAGGGATCTCAGTTGTAATTCTTGGAACCATACAGGTGTATCTCCTGAATATGATCTGTGTTTGCTATACTGTTTAGTCCCTCTGTATTTAATTGGGTTTCCTCCCAGGTAATTTTATACAGGATTATAGACTCAACCTGCAATCTTGTGCAGGTTTATCTAAAAATAACTTCTGAGCAGGCATGCCTACTATTGGGCTAGAGTTTCTGACCCTGTGCTCAGCTTTCCTCCTCCATTTCACAAGGTTTTTTTGCTAGAGAAGGAAATGGGTGAACTTTTGCAGGGATGCTTCTTTCTGCCATTCATCTTGAGAGTATCTGGAATTTGTCTCTGAACGTTCAAGGTGCACAGAGCAATCCGCTGTTAGTTGTCCAAATAACTTCCAGCCTTCCCTTCTGGAGCCAGAGGAAAAGGCGAGGTCTTATTTTGGTTTTGGTAAC
The DNA here is from genome assembly GCA_030015325.1 of Cryptoblepharus egeriae. Taxonomy (NCBI): domain Eukaryota; kingdom Metazoa; phylum Chordata; class Lepidosauria; order Squamata; family Scincidae; genus Cryptoblepharus; species Cryptoblepharus egeriae. Next base: position 178,244,899 of record JAREYC010000003.1, on the reverse strand, counting down.
AGAGGATCTCCAAGCACCTTGAACATCTGGTGCCAAAACAGCAACCATCAGCATTACTAAACTAGTGAGGGGGTGGGGAACTGGGGATCCTCCCTATAACTGCATTGCACCCTGCAGTGCTCCCTGCAACTGTGATCATCTAGTTCCTGTGCAAACATGCTCAATGTGTGTTATTGTGGGGGATGATGCCCTCCCCTTGCAAACTGGAGAGGACGGTGAAAGACACCTTGCCATGTAATTGTGATCTGCAGAATAGTTTCTTCCATCACTATATCATCACGATCAGTGCCTACAGGTTTGTACAAAGCAGACAGACCTTTGAAATCTGAACCATGGCTACATGGTTATAATCACAGAACTTTCTAATGGAGCTTACTACATTTTCCAGCCTCATGTGGTTTAAACAGCGGTGTCATCTTCATGCTGAATGTAGCCGGATTCCTTTTCAGAATAGGACTGGGAGATCAAATAGTTAAACGCTATTAATGTTAGTTGAATGCTATTAATGCTAGAAAATTAATGTCAGAGAGAAAGCTAAATAGATTGTCATTCTGACTTTCCTTTAAGAGGGATTTTTAAAAAAAAAATTGGGGGAATCACACAGTCCTGGGATATTCCCCTATTACAGTTTTCAGTGCTCCAGTCCCAAGAGCCTTCTATTGTGTACATTGGTGCTGACTGTACTAAACTCTGAGAGTCCAAGTTCCAGTGTAATTGCTTTTTTGTTTTGAAACCAAGATGTTTATAATCTAGTTCCTGTGCAAACATGCTGAATGTGTGTTAATGTGTTTCCAAACCAGACCCCCTCAGCAAAATCTCTGTTTTTCATTAATTGACATCAGTAGCACATGGTACAATATTTCAAAGTGCCGGCCAAATCTGAACTGTGTTTCTAATTTCCTTACTTTCCTGTGTTTGGAATGCCAATGTTAATTTGTTCCCATGGAGGAGTGAGCCCTGCCAACCATCGCTTTATGTAAATGGTTTGGTAGTGCGGGGCTGCCAGTGTTAAATGATACTTGGGGAGATTCCTTGATCAAGCTTGCCAGATTTTTGTCCCTAACTAGCAGCGCAAAGTTAGGCTGGGATATTTATAATATTGGATCAGTCTTTCCTTTGGAATGGATCTAGTAAAATATGCTTCCAGTTATAATGAATTACTACAGAAATTATTGAATTAGTTAATTTAGCAAAGAATAAACGGGAAACATTTATTGTTTCCACAACTTATAAATTGCATCCCAAAGCACCAAAACATGATTCCTCACCATATATCTCACTGATTTTCAGTGAGATTTTTCTGCAGAAGGTTTGTAGCTTTTAAAAAAGTGGCCTCCCAGCATATGAGAACATTTTCACAATATCCTATTGGAATTAGTGTTTACATTTACATATCCCCAAAAGCCTAGGAACGCAGGAAGGACCCTGATGGTGTAGACCAGTGGTTCTCAATCTTCCTAACACCGTGACCCCTTTATAAGTTCCTCATGTTGTGGGGACCCCCAACCATAAAATTATTTTTGTTGAAACTTTATAACTGTAATTTTGCTACTGTTATGAATCGTAATGTAAATATCCGATATGCAGGATGTATTTTCATTGTTACAAATGAAATGTGTGTTCTATGTACACACTGAACACAATGGGATTTATTTCAGAGTAGGCATGCATAGGATTGGGCCTGAGGCTGTCAATCAGCCCTAGTGCATGCGCAGCTACAGCCGGAGGTCTGGCAAGCCTGACCTGGCCCCCTGCACCAGGGGTCTTTAGGCAACCCCAGGAAACCTCTAGGCGATCCCCAAAGGGGTCCAAACCCCCACTTTGAGAAACACTGGTGTAGACCAAAGCCTCAGCTTTGAGAGCAGTCTTCCTTATCCCTGTATCCCAGAGGGGAGTTTTGGCCACTGTAGGTCTCCTTGGGGAATGGGATCATTTGTTCCCTCCACCTGATCCCAAAGTGGTTTCTTCCAGTGAGAATAAATGGCAGCTAAATGTGGTTGTGATGTGGTAGGAATGCTAATTTTTGCATTTTTGTTCATGTTTTTGTGTGTTTTCAGTTTGAATTCTGGCATCCATGGTGAGTCAGATCTGCAGATGCCAGGACTGTGGATAACTTGGACTCACTGTATTTACCTTTCAAGTTCAACTCACTGGTATACTCCAGGTCTCCCATAGAGCAGTGCAGTGTAGTACAAAGGGCCCAAATGGTTTTTCAATTCAAAACAAAGAAAAAAATTAAGGCTGCAATCCTAAAGACACTTTCCTGGGAGTAAGACCCATTGAACACAATTGGGCTTACTTTTGAGTAGACATGATTAGGATTGTGCTCTAACTTGTTGGTAATTTACTGGATTTTTATCCTGACTTTCTTCTCCAGAGGAGACCCAAAGTGGCCCCCTTAAGAAAGACATTGCACTGGTTTGTATTTAGCTTTAAAATTGCGTAGCTTATGTCTCTGAGAGGTGCACAGCGAGCATTTTGATTAAAATCATCTCTCTTTGTTTGAAGCAGAGCATGACTTAAACAATGGGGTTCCTTACCCAACTTCTGTCCCTCTCTCCAGAAGGTATTTAAAGTCCTGACCTGCCTTAGGTTTCACACTTCTAATGACACCAAATGGTTTGGGATCACCAGTTTTATTAGAGCAGGTGTATTGTCTGCCATCTGTGCCAATGCCGTCCGATGCTGGCAAACAAAAGGGCTGTTTTGGTTGAATGGATTTAAAAGTCTCCTGAGAGCAATGCAGCGAAAGAATGCAGAAAGCGCCTGGACACCGAAAGGCACTTGAAGTAATGAGCTTTGTCACTCAAGGCTTCTAGTAAGTTGCCTTCAAATATTTCCAAACTATTTAGAGAAAAAGTCCAAACAAAAGAAAAATCGGCCCAGGGGGTATTAAGTTTCCGTTGCATGGCATTCTTCAACATCTCTGTCTTCTTGTAGTAGCTTTCAAGTGAGTTTCTTCTGTTGTCCAGATGCATTACAGCTTTTGTAGAGTCAAAGGGGTGGGGAGGGAATGAGTTTTGTTCTCATCAATGGATAGAAGCCCTGTGAATTCTCAAGGGTGGAAGCTGGAATTCAAACTGATGATGTTAAGAAAAATTCAGAGCCCAATCCCATGCGTGTCTACTCAGAAGTAAATCCCGGTATAGTCAGCCACAAAAAAGTGTGGCTACAGCCTCCCCAAATTCACTATTTTGCAACTCTTGCAATTCTATATGCAGCTTTTTGCAACGGATCTAGCATATTTTCCTAGATCTATTCGAAAGGAAGGACTGATCTAATATTGATCACGCTGAGTGTGTGGCAAGATGCGCCACTGCCACTCTCGGACATGGAAGTCCTCAACCTGGCAATGTTGAGTCAATGTGTCTGGAAGACTCTGAGCAATTGAAGGGCCTGCGCGATGGGAATAAGTGTCTCTTTTTTCAGCATGCAGCCTATTGTATCAGGTCTGTTTGGCATTGCCAACTAAGCTGGCTTTTGAGAATGGAAAATCCTCTTAGTTTTATTGTTACAGGAAACGCTAAATACTGTCCACTCTCTCCTACCCCCAATGGTGCGCCTTTCCTTGGACTATTTTAATGAGAGAACAACCCTCAAAATAGATAGCTTTATATAATTATCCAGGTGCTCATTAGAGTGTTATTGCCTCTCCTAGTTCCCTAGTTCCACAAAAGGTTTCTTTTCTCTATGCGTACTAGCGGAGGCATCTTGCCAACTCATGTACCCAGTGATGGTCTCAGTAGATCTGAGGCTGAAGTTTATTTATTTAAAAGACTTTTTCAGCTGCCATTCATCCCCAATGAACAGTGAATAAAACACTATTTAAAAACCAACTTGAAAGCAACTGCAGTCAACAATCATCATAGTGGAACAATAAGCAACAAAATACTTAGGGTTGAATCCTATGCCAGGGCAGTACCAGAGACTGGCACACTGCCCTGGCAACTGCAGTCATGTGAGTGCCGGGAGGCACATCACCACCTGCAAAGAAGTCCACTATGCCAGTGGAGAGGCAAAGTGGAACAAGAGATTGTGTGTCAACCTCTCAGTTGAACAATTGGTGGGTGTTGCCACTGAAAAAAGTGGTTAAATAGCAATAGAAAGAAAGCCTATTCTGTGTGGCAAAAAGTCAGATGCACTTTATTGTTAGTAAGTGTAGTTAGTAATGTTAGTAAGTTAGTAATGCATGTTGGGGGAAGAATTATGCATGGGGTAGATAGAGCAGATAGAAGAAAATTCTTCCTCTTGCATAACACCAGAATCAAGGCACATCCAGCAAAAATGACAGGAAGGAGATGAAGGAACTATTTACCCAGTGAATATTCTGTGGAACTCATTGCTACAAGACATTGTGATAATACCTGGCTTAGATGCTTCTAAAAGGGGACCGGGATGATTTATGGTGGAAGATTCTGTCACAGGTTGCCAGTCTAATGTCTAAATGTGGTCTTTAGGGTTTTAGAGGTAGCCTAACTCTGAATGTCAGATGCAAGGAAGTAGCAACAGGATATGGGTCTTCTTTGGTCTTGAGTTATCTCTAAGGCATCTGGTGGCCACTGTGAGATACAGATATGCCTTTGACCTGATCTGGCCACACTCTGTTCTTATGACACTGTTGTGGAAGAACATTTAAGAGTATGGTTTCACCAGGTCATGACTCCCAGTTTTCTTTCTCTTTCTTAAATCTGATTGAGGAGGCTGTGAAGGTTCTGAAGTTGGTGGTGAACTGGTGTTGAGCCAGCATGTTGAAATTAAATCTGAACTAAACTGAGATGCTGATGTATATAAGATCTATGGGGTCAATAGTGGAGTATCAGTCTGTTTTTGATAGTTTTGCCTTCCCCATGAAGGATCAGATTCAAACTTTAAGAGGGATCTTGGACTGGGTTTTGCTTATTGTTGATCTGGTGACAGCTATTGATAGTAGTGCCTGTCCTTTGGCTGACATGTGAGTGTCAATCATTCCTGTATCATTCAGACCTGGTCATGATTAACCTCATACCGGTACTATCAAGACTGGGTTACTGTAATAGGTTTGAAAATACTGTACAGCTGCACTTGACTGTTGTAAAATTTTAACCAGGTCAAAACATGGCTGTATGCTTGCAAAGTGGCATGGGTTGTGTCACTTACACTTGTGTAAATTGCTATATTTCCTGGAACCTGGATACTTGAAGGCTACTACTTTTGTCTTTTCCAGGCTGTAGAACCCATATTACCCAAATCTAATATGCCATTGAATCTAATGCACACGCTAGTTTTAAAAAATCTTGAGATAAAAATGTTTACTGGCTATTGTAATGCGTAGCTGCAACACAGGTGAAAAATATTAATTTTACTGCATATAACACAGTTATATGACAACAGGTTTATGTTATGGTGGCTGCAACCCTAAAAACACTTTCCTGGGAGTAAGCCCCATTGAACACAAAGGGGCTTACTTTTGAGTAGACATGGTTAGGATTGTGCTCAATATGTCCTAATTGCACTAGGTAATAAAACCCATACTAAACAAAAGGTTTATGTTACAGTTTTTATTACAATAGTAAACTGTTAAACTTAATACTATAATTATAATCAAAATACTTACTGGTATAATCAAAATACTGTATTTACTTGAATTTAATGCACCATTGAATTTAATGCGCACCCCAATTTTGGAACCTAAATTTGGATGAAAAATGTGAGTGTTAAAGTAGAGGGTATATTGATCTGTTCTTATGGTATGTGTACTGTATAAATAAAAAAATACTTTTGCTCCTAGCAGGTTTTGATTAATTTAAATCTCCAGGAATATTTGTAATTTTTGTTCATGTTTTATTGTTTTATTTTCAGTTTTGATTGTGAGATCTCTCTTTGGGGAGAAAAAAGGTGGAAATGAACTTTTGCGGGATTTTAATCTGAGTTGTATTGGACACATTTGTATCAGATTTGTTTGTGACTGACCTTTGCTGGATTGTGCATGCTATAGCATGTTATATAAATACATGCATGTTGATTGATTGTTTTGTTATGGGAATCAGCACTGCTGAATCTCTGAGGAACTCAGAAGTCGCAATTTTTCCATTTGAAATACAAATTTGTAGTCAGAATAGGATGTTTGCTCTTTTAAAACTGAGATAGGGGTAGGAAAGATAGAGCTTGTGCCTCTCAGCTTTAAAATTGGCTCTTGCTTTAAGAATGAGACGGCACCACATACACAAAAATAGTATTCAAAAGGATTCTATTTTTGCTCAATGTCTCCTGTTTAAAAAAATGTACTCCAGACAGACTTTTGGAGGCTAAAGAAAAAAATGTTGCACATTGCAATATTCACTTGGGGATATCCTCTCTGGGATTATAAGTGCATTATATTTAGAATTTTGTACTTGAGTGATTTGGGTGGGGAGGGGAGGTGGGGAATGTTACTTTAGTTGCATGATATGTTGAGTACATGGAGTCATAAATGTTTATTTGAGGTAGGGAAACTTAAGGCTAGTGGTGGTTGGCTGTTTCCTTTTGGAGGAAACTATAAATTCTCCCACTTGTATTTTAACTACATTACCACGGGGCCCCCTAATTACACTCTTATATGTGTAATAAGCTACAGTGGAAGGGAAACTGGAAATTTTTAGAATTTTAGCCTGTTTCGGTAACTCGAATGCTCAACGCCTATTTCACAAACAGTTATTCTTAAGCTTTGTTATAACATTTTGTTTTGCCTTTGAACTGATGAACACCAACATGTTTAGCTGACGAGCTTCCTATAAGAGGCTTTTGTGACACCCCCCACCCCATTCAGTATCGGACTTATGCCAGCCAGCCTAACTGGAGGTTAGGATTACAGCCCGAGCGTCACAAGCATGCTGTAAAGATCTTTATTGATGTGTTTATGTATAATATATATATATTATATATACCAAAATTATATTCCACAAAATGCCACAACCTTTATGGTGCTACATTCCTTACCCGAGGAAGGGGACATTTAGGCTACAATCCAGATTAACTACAGGACCTTTTACATTGATGTAGTTACGATGCCACCTATGGGAAATACATAGAGCAATCCAGAGTAAGTGCCTCTTACGTATTCCTGTACTTATTCTGGATTGTAGGGTCAGTCCCCTTCACCCAAACAGCTACTGACCTGGCAGGGCTCAGGATACTGTGGCAGCCATTTTAGTCCCACAAGAGTCCCGGTGCTCCATGCAGCACAGAGTGCTGTTACTAACTAATATGATAGCTTCACTGGGTTATTTAACTACTTTAAATCCATTTTTATTCCAATATACTTTTCTTTGACTATAATTAACAATCAAAATTTAGCACTACTAACCCATGCCAATGCTGCTGTTCACATTTTAGGACTGCTGATTTGTTACCTTGATGCACTTTTGTTGGTGCTTGACCACTGCAGCACATTGCCTCATAGGATTTCTCTTCACATATTTCCTTGCTAAATCCTTAAGCATTTCTCCTTTTATTATATGGTGTATATGGCACAGTGTCTCCTTGGGGATAGGAAGAGTGATAGCTATGAGAGTGTGAGGCAGTCAGGCTGAGCGGAAGATGATGTCGTGAACACATCTTCAGGTTCACATGGCAGGTATATATCAAAATGGCCTTAAGAAAGGTCCTGTATGTAGCCTCCTCACAGGGTGACCTTCAACACCGAGACTTGCATAGAACTCCCCATTGAGGTAAACCTTGAAGATTAATTAAAACAGTTTTCCAACCACCATCAACTTGCATAAGGATAAACCACCGTAAGTGGTTTAGGACATGTGAGCCAAATACTCAGATAGGACATGTGAGCCAAATACTCAGTAGAGCTGTGTAGGTGTCCCCCTTGCTGTCATAGGACATGATGGAGAGCTACTCCCAATTGTACACAACATGCCTCAAAGAAAAACTCAAGAACCTACCTAGCTATTAGCTATTAAAATCTAGCTATTAAAATCCTAACCCTTTTGGCCGGCCTGGGGATGACATAAAAGTGTTGTAAAGCACTTTTTACAACACCAGGTGGGTTAGGCTGGTGCATAGATGAACACTGACCCCCATGCCACTGTGGAAACAGGTGATGGCTAAGTTGTGCTTGCCTAAATTGGTTAGGATTGCACTCAAGAGATAGGAGATGAACCAGAAAAGGTAGGCCTGTTCTATGTTGGGGGCAGTAGTGTGATGCACTATCTCACTACAGACACTGAAATACTCAATTGCCATACTAACTTAAATTGAAGGACTCTTGGCTGTTATTCAGAGCGTCTATAGGGAAGAGGAAACAGCTCCTATGAGGGAAGCCAGATTGTGCCATACAAATGTTGAGTCAGTGCCATTCCCAACTCCAGTGTCGTTCCTGTCTCTGGAACACAGAGCAAGGTGAAGGTGAAGCCGAACAAGGACTGGGCACAAGTTTCCATAGACAACAAAGGCTTGTCAAAATCTTGGGATATAGATTTTTATTTAAAAATTATCATACTAATACATTTACATATCCAAACACAAAAGTCCATAAATCTTGTCAGTCTTTGGGGTAGCAGAACTTCACACTGAGCCAGAAAATACACTTTATTTTATTGTCCAGAGTAAACTCTATAAAATAATGGTTACAGGGTATTTTTGTTACCATATTTACTCAAATATAATAGTGTCATCAAATATAATACGCACCCTATACTTACAGTAAAAATTGTTGTATTTACTCCAATATAATTAACCATCGAATCTAATGTGCACCCTGATTTTGGAGGCTTACCCTGCAATCCAGAGTAACTACGGGAGCACGTAAGAGACATTACGTGCACCCTTAGTTACTGCACCACCTTGTGAACACCTATGGGAAATTCATATTGCAATCCAGAGTAAATTGTTCTTACACCGGAGCAAGGACTCCCCGTCGTTACTCTGGATTCCACCCTAAGGCTGCAATCCTAAAGACACTTTCCTGGAAGTAAGACTCATTGAACATAATGGGGCTTACTTTTGAGTAGACATGGTTAGGATTGTGCTCTAAATTTGGATAAAAAGGTGAGCATTATATCTGAGTAAATACAGTATTTTACAGTTACTATCCCTGCTCATACCAAGTTAAAAAGGCTTAAGTTAAAAGGTTTCACCTTTTAAGTTAAAAGGAGGGCTTTCTCTGGCCTCCTAATGCCTTTAAAGGCATTAAAATATCACTTCCAATTTCTCTGTGATCAAATACTTGACAGCAAAGTACCCTGAATGTTAGAAACAAGAGCCGATAACTTCTGGGTAGGTCTGGGTAGGTCGGCCTTGTTCTATAAACTGGATGAGGAATGTCAATCTATATTTGACTTGACTTAAGGGTTTTGGAAGGCCTGCCTTTGAACAAGAAGGGAGTTAGAAGGGAACTCCACTGAACCAAAACCCAACAAGCCAGTTCAGTGCAGCTTTTCTTTTCAGTGGAACTGAGCCTAAAATCTCTTCGCTACCTTGAATCTGAGCTGAATCCAAACCTTTAAATGTATAAGATAATAGCTTTTCCAAAATAAGGGGTTTGATCATCAGCCACTCTGTTTGCTGGAACTAAATCAAGAGTTAAAACAATACTGATGAACTGAATTGGAATGGAATGAAAATTTTTAGTCGTTCAACTGGGTATAAGGCAGTTTTGTATGTTCACAATCACAAGAAAATTCTCTGCATGGGTCCCCTTGGAATTTCTTAAGCAACCAAGTTAATCTACTTCTCTGCACATATGCGGAAGAAAAGAAGAGATTAATAAATCATATGTGTGGATCGCAAATAGGCAAATACACAAATACTCAGCTTGTAGAAATATTGAGAATTTATTTGGGCTTGATTTGGGATGATTGTGGGTCAGGCTGCTATTGCAGTGATGACAAGCAAGACCTTGATTGTATGCATTTGTCCTAATGCAGAGGTCCTCAAACTGGGTTGCAATTTCATTTTTTGGGGGTGGGAAAATGAAAAGCTGTGTACCACCATCTAGGTATCTGGCAGTGAGTGCTGCCATCTTAGAAATGGGACACTCAGGCTACTATCCATACTTTCCTCTGAGTAAGTCTCATTGAACACAATGGGACTTACTTCAAACGTAAACATGGACAGGGTGATCATATGACTGGAAATTTCCTGATTTATCCTCTTTTTTAGTCTCCTGTCCAGGTGTCCTCTAAAAGGACTTCATTGTCCACCATTTTGGCTTCATTTTGGAACTTTGCAAGGGTGTGCAGTACTCCATCATGTCATATGTAGCTGGATTTGTACTGAAGAGCAGAATCCAATGCAAAAATTGGTTTTGAAATTCTCCTTCCTATCAAAAGCTATGACCACAAAACTAAAAATAAAAAATCTGCATTGAGTTATATGGGAAAGTGAAAGTGCTCAGTATTGCAGCTTTGCGAGTAGACAAATATGCAATTGTCCACCAGAAAGGCCAGGCTGAGAGGAATCCTCTCAAACCTCTTTTTGAGGTTTGGGCATCTGGTCACCCTGGACATGGAGGACCTCTGACATCACAGTGATCTTATTTCCTTTTTGATGACATCACTTCTGGGGGTTCTCTGGATAGTCATTCTCAGAAGGGGATCCCATGCTGAAATGCCCAAGAACCACTAACCTAATATAACAAGTTTCGAAACTTATCACAGTCATGGAGTCCCATCTCAGTGGTACAATATTTCTGGCTCTCCCAGGTGCATCACATCTTGAACCATTTGAAATTGCACATAATTTTGCACAATTGCATGTGAAACCATGTCAAACTGCACAAAATAACAAGAAGAGGCTGTTGGGGGCTGTTGGGGGCAAAATAACAAGAAGAGGCTGTTGTGTTGAACATACACTTTGGGTACCATTGATCTAATGTGATGTCATTGTGATGGTCCTGGTTATAATTATTATCTCACTGATTATTGATAACTCAACTACTTATCTTAGATCTCAAGTAAGATAACTTAGGCCACTGAAAGTACTTAACTTCATTTGCGTGTCAATCCATCAGTCATTCATTCAAAAGTCAGTTTGAATGCTGCAGCTATTTTTATTTTTTTAGAAATTTATTCCCCAGTTTATCTCCCTGAGAACATTCAAAGTTGCTTCCAAATACAATGAAATATAAAATTATAAAAGTTTAAAATATATTAAAAATATAAACAAATGCTAAAATTCAGAAATGAATGAGAATATAGTTCTTACTGGTGGTTATGCTCAGTTGCTATATTTTGTTGATTAGCATTGATTCTTCGGGCACAATCCAGACTAACTACGGGGAGTCCTTGCTCCGGTGTAAGAACAATTTACTCTGGATTGCAATATGAATTTCCCATAAGTTTTCACTGGGTGGTGCTGTAACTGCGGGTGCATGTAATGTCTCTTACGTGCTCCCGTAGTTACTCTGGATTGTAGGGATAATCTCAACTGTGATATCTTTAAAAATATCCTTAAAAGCCAAGAGCAATAAAAAGTAGAAAACAGGCAGCAGGCAATTAAATGTAGTAAAAAAAGTAGAAAACAGGCAGGAGGCAAGACCATGAAATGAATTGGCATAAAAACCCAAAATATGCAAAAGTGTAAAACTCAGAAGACCAGTGGAATGTTTTAGGCCCTGCTGGAAAGCCTCAAAGGAGCGAGCAGTTCATAAACGGAGAGGAAGGGAATTTCACAGAGTGGATGCCACTACTGAGAAGGTCCTACTCCTTGCTGCTGCTTCTCCGACTTCCATAGATTGCAGCACCTTTACAAGAGCCCAGTCCAGTGACTGGAGAGGACGAGCCTGATTATATGTAAGAAGGCAGTCTTCCTTCTCCTCTTGTCTTTCCTTGTTTTATCCAGTTTTCCTAATCTGTTAAACTCTGTGTGAGTTAGAGCCAACACCAGAGAAGAAATATTATTTATTTTTTCCCCTTCCCGCTTTTGTTACTTGAAGAGAATAACCATCAGATGTCATTAAAGGGGGTAAATGATTTATCAGACTTTGGCTATTTTAGTTCATGAATGGAAGCCAGATCCATTCACCAAGAAAAAGAACGTTCACCGTTCACACAAAAAAAGGACAGGTTTCAGTTTCATTTGCCCTGATGTCTCATGGAGATGTGCCAGGTTGGGACACCTGTGCCAGGTGGTACCCATGCTTCCAGCTCCATCTTGACATTTTTGAATGTACCTCAACAAAAGGACTTCAGAGCCAGTGTTTGTAAAACCCTGTTTGGCAAATAATATCCAAGCTGTACAGAGATTTAAGCTGGCTGTAAGTAATCACTTTGTTTGTTGTTCTTATGCTATGGCCTACATGCTTTTCACTTAATGCTTTATTAAGTAAGTATTTTGGCAATGGATAATAAGACCTGAACTCGTGCTTCATGAAACAGCCCTGACTAGACTGTTTTTGTTTTGTTTTTTTTTCAAAGGCGCACTCAATTAAGCTCTAAGCAATTCAGAACCCAGACGGGTATAGCCAGGGGTGTCCAAGTCTAAAAATATTCTTTCTTCAGTCTATGCTTGTTTTTGGCAGGCCAGTACAGATACATGCACTGACACCGATACACAGAAGCAGAGATCTGCAGCTAAATTTTCTGTTGACTGTGAGTAATCATGGAAGTTAACCATTCAGCGTAGCGTGTGTATGAAGTAGCAACAACCCATTTCCCATCTTATTTTGACTAGGATCAAATCTAGGTGTTAAAAATAAGGTCCTCTGGTGTAGTTCAACTATAATGTTACCTTCCCAGTTCCATTCCCATCCCTTGTTGGCTTCAACCATAGTTTAGTAGCATAGCATCCCAGTAATAACCAGGATGAATGCTACCTAGATTTTTCATCGAGAACCAGGTTTGCAAACCTTTCCCAAACTTTTTAATGCCAAACTCTTGTAGAGGTATTAATCATCCAGAATGAGGTGGGAATTATTATAGTTATAGTTAATATAAATGCAGTTATGTAATGCACTTTGGGTTAGAGAGGGGACATGAGGGGGAATGTTCCCAGAGAGGCAAGCACAATATTTCCATTTTGACAAGGATGCCATGCAGGGGGCCACTTAATGTTGCATTTTCTCCTGACCTCTACCTTATCCTTATCCTCTTCCTGTTTTGTGCCATATTAACCCAAAACCTGAATTCCTTCTGTAGACCTCCAAAACACTTTTGAATCCCAAAAATAATCAAAATGCCTGAGATACAGGCAACCTATGTTTTAGTCTCTTGATTCTTGTATGTTTGCATGCAAATAAAGTTTTCACATTTGATTGGAGTATATAAAAAGCAGGCCTCCGTCAGTCTTGAGAGACGATGGTATCGTGCTCGGCGCTGCATACACTGCATGCAAAGCACAAAAGCCTGGGTTAGATGGTTATGAAAGATAGGCTGTTTCCCAAGCAGCAAATTCCCCCCTCTCCACGCCACTAAATTAGTCCAATGGAAAGGCAGATCTGATATAATTGGATCCAGCTGGTGTCGCAGAGCTGGGCTAAGGACAGGAGCTAACCCTGTCTTGTGCTGGTTAACAGGCACAGTGTTTTAACCACCTGCGCCTCCCACAGCCACTTGGAGTATATACATGATAGGGTATATGCACTGATGGTGTTGTTCTGCTGTAATTTTTTCAGCTCAAAGAACTCCCCTAGATGAGTTCCAAATTTTGGGATATAAGTTCCATCTATTTCCACTTCTCTGCATGAAGGAGAATTAATACTGATTAACATTGAATACTGAGCACGCTTGAGTATAGACATCCAGAGATTCATTAAGTGATTCCTTCATCACGTGTCATTTGGACGTGGTACAAAATGTCTTGGCATCATACCTGCAAAGATGATAAAATATCGTAGGAAGCAGAGTTGGATTTTTTAAAATTACAGAACAGGTGTGCAGAGGTTAGGACATAAAATGAAATTAATAAATTTCTTTTTCTGGATAAAGAATCATGTTTTTCTGAGTGCACAATCGGTTTGGGAAAGAGCACATTCCACTGATAGCAATAAGCCATTAGAAGATTCCTTCATCTAAGCTCTTTAAGTGTTGCCAGTTGATGGATGCATCCATGCTACAAGCATATGCTTTTGAAGGACTTTTATTCTGAACTCAAGATGTGGATCATATGGTATTAAGAGAAACAGAACAATCCTTTATTTAGCTGCACCTGCACCTTAATGCCTAATGAGTTTAGTTTGATGGAATCCAGACCTCAGGAAGGATTATAAATTCTCATTTGATTTCATTTACTTCTGAAATACCTTAAACCAGCTGTACCAGTCTAGAATCCAGTTGGCCCTTCCACACCACATTTTTCCCCTTTGCACAGGCCTGCAAGTCTATTGTATTTGTAACTTTAAATTTAATATGCACATAGTAATAAAGAACAGAAGGCTGGTTTTTGAGGTGGGGGGGGGGGTTGTAGTGGTGGGAGATTCTACTGAGATGATAAATTAAACTTGCATTAATTTGGAAGCAGTTGCCTTGTGAGCAAAGATCCTTTCTCCCTTCTCTCATCCTATTGTGTGTAAAAAAGTATTTGGAGAAAGATCACATAATGCTCATTTGAAATACTCAAGGAAGAAAGTTTTTAAAAGTGAATTGGCCAAACAAATGGTGTTAAATATGTAGCTTGAAACTGGATCCTCTTAGTCCTTCTTTTTTAAAATAGCAAATGGGGAGGGAGAGGCTGATTGGGCATTTTTCTTTCGGAAGAAAAAGTCGATTAGGGTGAAGGGGTTGCTCTGGATTAGGACCATGGAGGGTTGAAGGAGTTGAAGTCTCATACCAGGATCCCAATGGGGCAATGGAAACATATCCCAGAAAAACAGCAAACCTCTTCAGCTTTGCTAAATCTAAATTTTAGATTCAATCTAGTCTCAATTCATCTGTGACCATGGAGGGGAGAAAGGGTTAACCCTTGTTAACCCTCCCTCCATGTATGCCATGAATCACCCACTTGAATTGTTTAGGCTTAAATTAATATGTAATTTGACCCTTAAATTGCCTTTGATCCTCTCTTGTATTATTTATTATTAAGAAGAACATAGATTTATCTCTTTCAACAAATTCAGGTACAGCCCAATAGCACCTGATTCCCCACCTGCTGATGCAGCTGCGCAAAGAGGGTGTGTGCTGCATCCTGCAGGGGAGGTTTGAGCCTGAAGGCCTCTGGAGTTAAGGGAACATTTGTTTCTTTGTTCTATGGTAACCCTTGCACCATTGCTGGATCTAAGGAAACGACCTCTGTTGGCGTGGGTCCGAGTGGTCCTAGGTTAGAGGATCAAGGCCAGGAAGGGGGAGAGGATATTCATGGGACTGTTGCCAGAAAGGCACACCCTGTATTCATTTGGGGAGGGGGCAATTTGGAGACTTGGGAAGGCAAATGAAATTATTCTTCATTTGGTCTTCTGAGAGAGGGGTCTCGAAACCCTGGCCTAGGGGCCAGATGCAGCCTCTGACGAGCCTCAATGTGGCCCCTGTTAAGACTCCTCTATCTGGCCCTTGGGCAAGCCTTGTAATCCATTCCAATACATTCTTACATGTAAATGTATTCAAATTTATTCATATTTGAACTATAAAGTGGTATCTGGCCCCTGACACCGTGTCAGAGAGATGGTGTGGCCCTCCTGCCAAGAAGTTTGGAGACCCCTGTTCTAAGACCTGAATCATTTCTTTAGCTGGCATAAGGCTGAGTCGAAGAGAGAGTTGGCTGTGCCAGTCTGTGCTTTTGCTGCTGGATCTACCCACCCTCCCACCTCATTGTTCCTCTCCCCTCCATGCCCAGTTTTACTCCCTGCCCCTACTGCTGCCTATGAGATGATATACAAGGGAAGGAGTTTTTTGTTATTGTTGTGGTGTGTGTAAAATGGATGCCACAGTAGTAGTGCATACTCCATCGCCAGCCATTTTATATCTGTGGAAGCGTCTGCTGTCATAATGGGGTCCACATGACAGTGCAGTCCAGAATACTAGGATGGGGCCTTAAGTCTCCTTTTAAAAACTTTTGAAAACTCCCGCAGCACTTATTTTTTTCACCAACTCACAGTGTAGTCTGGTGCATGTTTTACTCAGAGCAAATGTTTCATTTAGTTCACAGGTGTCCAAACATTTAGGCAGGATGGCCACTTCATCTCTCTGACACTATTTTGGTGGCCATAAAAATTATTTACATTTCAAATTTGAATAAATTTCATATAAGGGTGTATTAGAGATACATCTGGAGAATTACAAGGCTTGATGGAGGGGCTTTTCTGATGGAGGGTGATGTGCAGAATCACATCTGAGTGATGTGCAGAAAGTCAGATGGAGGGGCCTTTCTGTGGACAGCGTTGAGCCTCCCACGGGCTCCTTGTGGACTGTCACCTGGGGTTTGGACACCACTGATGTCATTCAATATAATTTACACCCAGGTGAGTGTGCATAGGATTGCAGCCTGTTTAATTTTCAGGTCCCAGCTAGACATGATCTTGTATAGTGAGCAGAAACCCCCTTCTATTGTATGTGTTGGGGGAGGAGGGATTTTGGACACAGAAAGAGCAGAGGGCATTTAATCCCAAATCCTGTCCCCATTGGCTTTCTTTTTGTTCCCTCTCCCCAAGTTTCAAAAGCTTAACTCTTAACTTTCCCTCTCTTAACTCTTTCCTTAAATCTTTCCTTCTACGACAGTGATTTTCAAGCAGTGTGCTGTGCACGGCACAGTGATGTGCAGCAAATTATCCACAGCTGTACTGTGTATGTTTGGGGAAGATCATTTATGTCAGTCCCCATTCAACAGTGTAGTGTGTCAATTGTCAAAAAAACAGATAACGCACCTTGACAATTTTAGTGTCTTGTTAGTATACCATGAGATGAAAATTGTTGAATATCATTACTCTATGAGTTTTGTTGTTAGATGTTAGAATGACTTAAGGTGTGACTGAAAATCTAGTTTTTCTCATTCTTTCCTTCTTATTTATGACTAAGATTATTCTGGGGGATGACAGTGAGGGATTGCTATAACCTAAGGAACTACAAGTAATCCATCATATTAACTTTCCATCATATTAAAAAGGAAGTTCCACCATGGCTGGTTTTGAAGGAGAATAAGGGTACAATCCTAAGAACTTTTAAGCCTGCCCAATTCACCTGGCCTAACTTTCCAGGATGCTGTGGTGAGATCATCATATGCCTATGCTTTGGCCTAACCCTCCCCAGGAGTGGGGCAGAAGAGTCTTTCTACACTTTTGAGACACTCCCAGGTCAGCACAGGACTTATGCCAGGGCTTAGGCCAACCTAACTGCAGGTTAGGATTGCAGCCTAAGTGGAATTGAGCTGGATGATTTATCATTTGAAATATAGCCTTGAAGGACCAGGAAATTCAAGAGTGTAGCAAAAAAAAAGGTCAGTTTCATTTTGGCATCTTAATTACATTTGTCTCCTGCATTGCCCAGGTTGTCTAGGGAGTTAAGTGCAAAGTAGTATAAAAGGGAGAATTTAAGTGGCACCTGCATGGGTTTAAAGCTGCACCTTCTGAAATACAGGTGGAGCCCATTTATCTGTGCAGTTTTCATCCAGGGGTCTGACTTAACACAGTCCAGATTGGCTCCATCTGATCCCTTTGAAGGCAGGGTGACCATATAGTCTCTTTTTCCCTGGGACATGTCCTGGATTTCAGCCTTGTACCCTCGAAAAAATTCATTGTCCTCCATTTCCTTGTGAGTAGGCAGCATGTCGTTTTCTTGTAAATAATAAATTATATGTAATAGTTGTAAATATAATAAGTGATGCAGTGTTTAAATCATCTACATGAAAGCAAAACACATGAGTGTTTTGAGGTTTATTATTTTGTCATATCCTACATTTTTCCTGGATGTCCTACATTTTGGGAGGACAAAATGTAGGACATCCTCTTGTCCTCTTTTTTAGGTTTTTTTATTGCACATGAAATATAGCAAACAATGCAGATTTAGTTGTCCCCATGGACATCTTTGGAAGCCTACCACAATGTGAGGAAATGAGAGCAACATGATGCTTTCTGATAGAACCTGTTTGAGCATCAGAGTTCTGAAGATGTACCATTTAAGTGCAAGGCCCTTTATAATGTTTATGTTTTTCCCATGTGAGCACCTGTTAACAATCCTCTAGTCTGGAAAGGCTTGATGTGCTCCCCTGCTCCATTTGGAGCAGTTACTATTGTTACACCTAGAATGAAGAGACCTTAATCAAGTGTTTCTCAAAGTGGTGGTCGGGACACCTTTGGGGGTCACCTAGAGCTTTTCTGGGGGTTGCCTACAGATCCCTGGTGCAGGGGGCCAGGTCAGGCTTGCCAGACCTCCAGCTGTAGCTGCGCATGCACTGGGGCTGACAGCCTCAGGGCCCAATCCTATGCATTCCTACTCTGAAATAAATCCCATTATAGTCAGGGGGCCTTTACTCCCATGTAAATGTGGATAGGACTGCAGCCTCAGGGCCCAATCCTATGCATGCCTTCTCTGAAATAAATCCCATTGTGTTCAATGTGTGCATAGAACACACATTTCATTTGTAACAATGAAAATACATCCTGCATATCGGATATTTACATTACGATTCATAACAGTAGCAAAACTACAGTTATAAAGTAGCAATTAAAATAATTTTATGGTTGGGGGTCCCCACAACATGAGGAACTTATAAAGGGGTCACAGCGTTAAGAAAATTGAGAACCACTGCCTTAATCTAACCCATCCAGTCTGATCTGCTTTCTTAGCAATTATTTCTTGCCTCTCATCAGTGACACCAATAAGTAAACGGTTGTCTCCCTTCTTCATGGATAAGGAACAAATTATATGGTGTATGCAGTGACGTGCCAAGGTGTATTTTCTTCTTTATCAAAAGTAGTAGTATTAGCATCCATCAGTCTCGAAAGACTATGATATCTTGCTCGATGCTGCAGGCGAAGCATAAAGGCCTGGGTAGATTAATATGGAAGATAGGCTGTTACCCAAGCAGCAAATCCCCCCTTCTCCATGCCACTGAAATAGTCCAATGGAATGGCAGAGCCGAAACGATTGCTTTCAGCTGCATTGCAGAGCTGGGCTAAGGACAGGAGCTCACCCTGGCCTGCTGGTTACCAGGCACAGTGTCTTAACCACTTGCGCCATTCACAGCCCCTTTTATCAAAAGAGCTTCCATGAAATGTGTCAGAACCATGGCAGACATAGTGTGTTCCTTTTCTTGTAGCCTGATGCTCCAGTATATATAATTTTGGATTAGTTCCTGTTCTCTATTGCAGTGTTTCTCAAACTGTGGGTTGGAACCCGCTGGGTGGGTCGTGAGCCAATTTTACATGGCAACTAGCTCAGTTGCCAATATGGGATACAGAGCTATGGGCACCCAATGGGAGAAAGGAGCTTTGCTCTCAAAAGGTTGGAAAATAGGATACTATAAGTGGGGAGGGGCAATTGTGGTTAGAAAAGGTTCCGAGCCTGCATTCTTCTTTGACTTCTTAGCTTGAATTTTTGAATTCTGAGTTGTGCAAAATAAGTGCATGCTGACGGGACATTTGACTGATTGCAGATCAGATTTGAAACCTAGGATGATTATGTCACTGCCAGCCATGACATCATTTCCAGGTTAATGACTACACTTCTGATGGATCCCAACTCACCCTAAAAAGTGAGTCTCAGTACTAAAAGGTTTAGGAACCATTATTGTATTCGCAGCCCTTCTTTCATCTGCTCTGTCCTACTTTTTCTCTTGAATGCTTGCTATACTAAAAGTTCATAATGGAGGCACAATTTCCCAACATTTTTTGTTACCCTTTCAAATTCTTTCTTAGTACCACTATAAAAATTCGTAGTGTCTGATACTATCTAGCTTTCCAGTGCAGATGCAGCTATGCCAATGGAGCATGTGTTGCATCCTTCAAAAGGGTAGCAATTACAGAGTCCACATCAAGAAAAGGTAATGTTCCCTTTTACGGAGCTGCATTATGGCTTCATTGGAACTGGGAAATTTGATAGATTTCGGCTCTTAAATCTTGTTGGGCAGTCCATGAGATAGCAGGATATGATGGTTTCCAATATGACGTAGGGATAGATCATTCCTGTTGAGGTTGGGGTTGAAGGACATGGGATGGAATCAATATGGTGTTTCTGACATAGGCAGTGTACAACATTTTGGGAATATCGTATTTTGAGATTGTGAATGTGGGGATGGCTACTTCCTTCTCATACAGAATGGCTTTCAGAGTTTTATTCTGCTTGGGAAGAACACACAACTGTTCAAAGATAATTAAATCCATCTTCCTTCAGCCCTGGATTTTTGGTGCCTCTACAATGATACCATTGTTCATGGCTTCATGGCACATATGTTGACATTAAAGTGTTTAATCTTGTACTACAGTATTCATTTTTTTTCAACATCTGTATATGATAAGAAATGGTTTGTATTAAGAGGATTTGTTGACAAAGTAATAGCTAATGCTTATACATGTGCAGATGGAAAATGTCTTTCACTATTCTGTTCAGCAGGAGGGAAGTTCCTTCTTCCCAGTCTGGTTGCAGATGTGATATGCACCATTGCCGTTACGCTATCTGTCATTCTCTCTCTGTTTCTTTTGAACGATCCATTTTGTGTCAGTGAAAGAATACAGAAAGTTCATTCTTCAGCTCTAAGATTAATTTTTTTGTCTTCAGTTGCATTCTTGTGATTAATCTTAAGGAATACACTGATTGAGTACAGGGAAGAATTATAATGCTAGGCAGTGGTGGGCTCCAGCACCTACTCTATAGAACCGGTTGTTAACAAGAGGTAGGACATATAAAGTTTAAAAATAGCCATTTAAAAGTGGCTGCCAGATGGGCAGAGAACCGGTTGTTAATTTCTTTGAATCCCATCACTGTGCTAGAGGTTTATGTACCGTTCATCTACCTGTGGATACATTAACTATGATGGACCTATGGAACTTGTGTTTGAAAACAGCAACTCTTTCAGCCCAATCCTATAATCGGGCCATATTGCTGGAACTTGTGTTTTGGAAGTGCAACCCCAACCTGCAGCAGCTTTTTAAAGCATGATGCTATATAGAACATGACTGGGTCACTGCCAGGAACAACAAGCAATACTAACCACACAGCAGTGGCCACCATGGTGTGGTTCATGCTGGTACGCTGGTGGCAAATTCTGCTGTGAAATTGCTGTGGGCAAGGAGGAGAAGGGAGTGGGAGAACTGGGTATGTTACTGGGAGGGTGGAAAGAGGAAATGAAGCAGAGAAGAGGCAACACGGGTCGATCTTTCTTATTCCAGATCCAGTCCCCTCCATTTTCAATCTCCCCACTCCTTTTCTCACCACTACATTTCTCTATAAAAGAGGCAGATGTCCAAAGAGACCCATAAGCAGCTTCAAGGCTTATGTAAAAATACTTCTTACTTATCTTCTTTCTGCCCACATATCACTTCTTCTCACCATTGGATGCAGTGCCCGCTCATTTGACACAGACTTTTGGAACAATTGTTCCCTCACTCAGAGGAGACCTCCACAATTCCTTCCCCCCCCCCCCCACTATAGGTTATTTCGGCACTGCTGCATTGGTGCAGCAGTGGATAAGATAGATCTATATGGATACTATTGATCTATAAGTACTGTAGTAAATGGATAGGATTAATCGATAAGTAGTAAAAAATACACATGTATCCTTGAGTGGAACATGCCTATCACTTCATGGATCCTCATGTAGTTATCTCAGACAAACCCTCATTTTGATACAGAACAAATAAATGAGGACTCTTTCATCATGCAGCAAATCTTTTGAGCATGAAATTGTTGAACTAGACACCACTCCAGCATGATTCCAGCATGTTCCAAGACTGCATCATTTGAGACTTTGTCAGGCCAGGTGATGCCAAGAATACATTGGTGACAGCGCATATAGAAGGTGTTCAGCTTTCTCTCCTACCTTGCATAAAGGGTCCAAGACTCGCTGCAGTACAAGAGTGTGCTCAGGACGCAAGCTCTATAGACCCGGATCTTTGTATGTTCCATCAGCTTCTTATTAAGCTATACTCTCTTTGTAAGCCTGGAGAACATGGTAGCCGCTTTACCAATGCGTTTATTCAGCTCAGAGTCTAAGGAGAGAGTGTCAGAGATAGTTGAGCCAAGGTACACAAAATCATGGACAACCTCCAGTTCATGTTCAGAGATTGTGATACAGGGAGGTGGTTCCACACCCTGACCCATGACTTGTGTTTTCTTCAAGCTGATTGTTAGTCCAAAGTCTTGGCAGGCTTTGCTAAAACAGTCCATAAGTTGTTGAAGGTCTTCAGCAGAGTGAGCTCGTCTACACTGGCTTGGGCATGTCGTGAGAATGGCTGATGGTTGGATTCCAAAAGATCTCCTATACGGAGAGTTAGTGCAGGGAAAGCGCTCTAGAGGGAGACCACAGCTGCGATATAAGGAGTCTAAGGACATCTGCAAGAGGGAGCTAAAGACCTTGGGAATGGACATCAACAGCTGGGAAACCTTGACCTCCGATCGTTCAGCATGGAGATAAAAGACCCAGCATGGCCTTCTCCAACTGGAAGAGACACTTGTTTGGCAGGCTGAAGCAAAGAGACAGACCCGGAAGCAGCGAAATCTGGGGGCTGGGCAGGGGACAGAATTTATTTGTCCTCAGTGTGGAAGGGATTGCCACTCTTGAATTGGCCTTTTTAGCCACACCAGATGCTGTTTTAGGACCTCCAATCAGAGCATGATACCATAGTCTTTTGAGACTGAAGGATGCCAATGAATGAATGAAGGAACATCATAGAATTTACATGTTTAAATGTGTTGTCTTCTCATGGGCAGAGAAGTGGGACAGAAATAAAATAATTTTTCAAAGTATTTTTCAATAAAACTATCGTGTGAAAGACATTAGTATTTCTTTGTAGTGTCAGTTTTTTGTTTCTCTTATGCCTTTTTTATGCCTTTGCTTAGTTTCTTCTACTGTCAGTGAACGTCCACTGGGCCCAGTACTATTCTCTGAACAAGCAGGAACTTAGCACATGAAGCCTTTTTCTGGCATAAGCGATAGAGTGCTATATATTTCTGTGTTTGACTGCTATTAAAAGCATATGAGCAAGACCAGGAAAAAAGGATGACAATCCTATGTTGACCCTCTTTTTCCTCCCTGTTTTTTTCCTGGTGCTTTTTCCTCTTCAAAATAGAATCTGTTTATGACAGGTAGTTTAAGAAATGCTCCAGTGTGCATGTTTATCTCACATTTTCCAGCATTTGACGTCAAAAGCAACGAACATTATGTCTGAAAGCAACAGTAGGGGAATTGGCGACTAACAACCCCTGGGCTAAAACTGACCCCAGAGCCGAACTTTCACAATCCTCTGGATCTGTCTTGTACAAGTACAAATCACAGTTAGCCTAAGAACAACATGCACATATTCTATATGTTTTATTCCATACAGCAGGGCACTGCCAGGATTTCAGTGATATACGTGGAAGAAGCCTGCATTTGCAAAATAGGCACGTGGGCCACTGCAGTGAACCAATTATCAGATTAATTTGTTAGGGGTAGGAAAGCTGTGTTATTTTCCTAGCAAGAAGTTTCTTGTTTATTATTTTTAATTTTGTCTGTTTTCCTTTTAGCATGTTCCAAAGTAATCCAGCTGGGAAGGGAATTGGTGCCCATAAATTTTGATAGTGTCATGTGAATACTGTTTTAACAGTATTAAAGAAACATTTTTGCATTTGTCACGACACAGCGTGCTGCTTCTAGAAGCCCTATTTATGCTGATTAAAAATGCTGATTCAGCTCTGTAGTCTTAAGCAAGTAAGGGTGCAATTGTAGCCAACTTTCCAGTACCGATGTAAAGGCAATGCAACCAGTAAGGGAACAAACACTGCTTTACCTTGAGGAAATCTTTGTGACTTCCCCCAACTGCAGCATAGGTACCACTGGCACAGCTATGTTGGTTAGGACTGCATAATGATAGTGCAATCCTATTCATGTCTACTCAGAAGTTCCACTGAGTTCAATGGGGCTTACTCCCAGGAAAATGCTCTTAGGATTGCAGCCATAGTCAAGATTTGCCATCAGAATTGATTGTGATTTTCTAAGGTTTCAGGCAGGGCTATGTTGGTGCAAGTGGTTAAGACAAGTGTTAACCAGCAGGTCAGGGTTCAGGACCTGGGGATCAAGCACTAGGGGTTCAAGCACCCCACTACTGCAGTCACTACTGGACCCCACACAGGCAGCAGGAAAACTGAGTAGGGGGTTTTGAACAGCACCTAGAGATAGGAAGGAACTAGAAGGGTCAAGCCTCTTCGCCACATTGGCGTGAACAGCTGTGAAGCACCTCTCAGGTCAGTTTTGACTGATGGAGGGTTTTAATATATCAATGGAGTCCTGCAATCCTAATTGCCAGATCAGAATTTCAGAGAAGTGTTTGTGCTGTCATGACTGAAGTGTGGAACATCTGTTAGGTTCAGCAATGCTCTGTAGTGATGGATACTCATTTAAAAATGTGACACAACTTGGAACCTTCAGTGAATACAGAATCAGGTTGGACATGACAGAATGTGGTCCTAAAGGTGTATTGCTGGCCTCCACTTGCCATCCCAGATGCAAAACTTTGATGGTGAATAGTGTTGAAGGGTCTATGGGTAAGGGGAGTTTTGGGCCACTTGAGGGCACTGATTTATTCATTTATAAACATCCTTTCCCATGCCAAAGTACTTTTCATATCAAGTATTTTAATTTATAAATGCCAAAGCTATTTTATAAATACCCAAGTATTTTATAATCAAGTACAAAGTATCACAAGAAGTAAAAAAAATCAAATAATTCATTAAAACGTTAATTTTAGTATTGTATTGTGGAATGTTACCAAAACAAGGCAAAAAATAAGATGTTTCTCCTATAGCTTTTATTGCAATAAATTGCAATAAATTAAGGCCTTTTGGCATGTTTGCAACAGTGTGTGTGCTCCTCACTCCGTTGGAGGCCATAATTCTAAATGGTTTGGATGAATGGAAAATGCTTCTGTTGACTTTTTTCAAAATTAGATATTTCTTCAAGAGCCATACTTAAATAAATTTAAAGCCATATTTAGAGCCATATTTAAATCAGTGAACTTAAGCAGACTATATACAATTAATAGTTTGAGGAGCTTCAATGCATTTGTGTTTGGCTAAATAGCTGATACAGTATTTCAAAGTTGTATTGTAATTCCTTATTTCTTGATCCCGTTCCAGATGCACCCAGTTTAAAAATAGGAGATGACATTACAAGAGCAGGATCAACCCCCAAATGTCCACATGTTCATTAAAATGCTTGTGCATGTATACAGAGCCCCTTATACAGAGAGGCTCGATTACACATTCTAATCAATGTATGCAGGTATGGGGGAGGAATGTAACATTGTAATGCCCTCTTACCTCGGGGCTGCATTGCGGTTGCATCAGCACTGCAAAGTTATGGAAGGGTTGGGCTGTTAATAATACAAGTAGGCACATGTCTAGTCTGACTCTAAGGAAGTACCCTCTGGTGGCTGAGGTGGTGGAGCTGTAAAAGGGAGTTCTTGTGGGTGCAGAGGTGTTTCTAGCCTGCCACATTGTCATTGACCTCCCCAAAAATGTCCAGTTCCTTAATTGTCATTCTTGGGTGATGATGTCCATCAGAGGGCTAGACATAAAGGTTGGATCTAGGCTGGAGAAAGAACTATGCAACTCTGAGGCCTTCTCAGAGGACTCCAAAGGTGTGGGATCTGTGATTTTTCTTGCCCTTTGTCTGCTGCTTTGAAGTCCATTTCATGTTGCCATTTTTCCCCACATCACTCAAACCTAATTATAAGTGATCCAAGAAACAGTAGACAACACATATTCATGACACCGGCTGTCTTTTCTGGGGCTGAATTTTCATTAGTTGTGTCCATCTGATTTATCTGCGATCATCTGGTTCCCCGCATTTTTTTTCCACTTTGGCCATCAGTGGTCATACCCCCAACTTCACAACTGTTATGGCAATGCTGGTTTTCGTGCAGTAAGCAACAACCATGGGAATAATACAGGTACATGGTTCCCACATGTCATGTAGCTCATGCATAAAGAGGAACACTTTTTTCTTTGCAATTCTTACTGCAGCTGCATTGTTGGCAAGAGAAGTGAGGAAAATCTCCAATTACCATGGGTGCAGTTAAACTGGTTAGGTCACAGTCAACTTTTCCTTGATACTTTACTCCTTATTATATTTAAATCTGTTATCTGAAGCAGACAATTGATGGCTTGTGCTAGATTTGATGGAAAGATCTTGGTCACTGGGACATACAGTACGTTAAGCCTGGCTGCATCAGACCAATGGCCTGTTTAGTGCACCTAGGAAGCTGCCTTAGTATGAAATCAATGGCAGCAGGAGATGGTAGAAATCCAGGTAATGGGTCTGTGCCATGTCATTCTTGGTATCAGATATGTTGTGCTGGGTCTCCATGCTGTCTGACCCAGAATGCTAGGGAAGCAGAGTTAGAAGACATATCTAGGGACATGGTGGTTGGATCTGTTACCCAACACAGTTGAGAAAGGTTTGCTTTCAGCTAGTGACCCAGTTGAAGCTCCTTGAGGTTAAGAGAACACCAACCGCTTTCGAGTATTCAGAGTGCTTTACATGTAAAATCTTGTTATAATCCTTGTAATTATGTGAAGAATTATCATCACCACCACCACAGTATTGCAGATAGACCAAGAAGGAGTGGCTTGCTCAAGGCCATGCAGCAGGTTCATGGTACAGGTGAGATTTGAGCTGGTTTTTGCTTAGTCACAGAGCAATCTTTGGTTTGTTTATTCAGAAGTAAGCCCCACTGTATTAAGTGGGGCTTACTCCAAAGTAAATATGTATAGGATCGTAGCCTAAGGGCACTAAATGTGTTTACTCAGAAGTAAGTCCTACTGTTTTCTGTAGAGTTTACTCCCAGGAAAGTGTGCTTAGCATTGCAGCCTAACCCTACAATCCAGAGTAACTACGGGAGCTCGTAAGAGACATTACGTGTACCTGTAGTTACTGCACCACCTAGTGAAAACCTATGGGAAATTCATATTGCAATCCCGAGCAAATTGTTCTTCACACCGGAGCAAGGACTCCCTGTTGTTACTCTGGATTGCACCCTTAGTCACTGTGGTACACCAACACTCAACCAGGTGAAGTTATACTGTGTACATTAGAAGAAATAGTGAACATGTGGGGAATAAATATGTACCTGAAGATTGCAACTCTATGAGAAAGTATAACTAGAAGAATGCAGTGGTACACACTCACCTGAAAATAAATGAATTGTGATGAACTAACTCAAAAATTAAGTGTGACTTAAAATAAATTAAGAACATTTAAGTGAATTGTTTCATTTATTAGAAAAGGAAGACAGGAAATAAACCATAAAAAACATGCAGTAGGACTTGCATAGAAACAAATTTTTGTAATTGCTCAGGTGTTACTGGAAATCTGGTCTGTATAGCTGCCTTGGGTATCCTTTTAGGTAGAAAAGCAGGGTATAAATTTAATAAAATAAATAAAAATAAAAACTGATAGCAGCTTTCCTTGCATTAGGACACAGAGAATGTGAGTGTGCATATAATTTTATTTATTTACCATATTTGTATCCCACGTTTCTCCCTCTAAAAGGGCCCAGTGTTTCCTGTGTGGCAGTTTTTACAAATAGGAAAAACTTCCATGAGTTTGAGCCAAACTCAAGACTTTAAGCCATCTGAAGGGATATCTATTTCCTCAAGCAATACAGCTTGAGGTGACAGGTTTCACCCTACACCATTTCATGGTGGATCAGGGAGTACAGTGGTACCTCGGTTTATGAGAATAATTTGTTTTGGAAGCATGATTGTAATCCAAAATGCTTGTATATCAAAGCAAATTTCTCCATAAGAAATAATGGAAACTCAGAGAATTTATTCCACCGCCCAAAAATATTCATCTAAAAATGATTACAATGCTGTAATCGAATACAAAATAATAAATAAAATACAAAAATATAAAGAAAAATTAACCTGCACTTAATTTCTAATGTCTCTCAGGCTGCAATCTGCTCCCTTACACAGGAGTAAGCCCCATGATTATAACAAGGCTTAGAGTAGACATGCAAGGCTAGGTCTCCCTGGCTCCTTTCCTTTGCTCCCCATACATAGGAGTGAGCCCCATTTACTGTAATAGGCTTACTTCAGAGTAGACTTGCATAGGCTGGTCTCTGAGGAAAGGCTGAAGATGTGCTGGCAGAGCACCGAAACAAGCCATTTCCCAGCTGGGATTTCTTTTGCTTGTTTATCAAGACAGCACTTTTGTATCAAGTCAACTTATTAGAAATGTTTGCTTGTTTTGCAAAATTCTTTCAGTCAGATTACTCTCAATCCAAGGTTTTGCTCTATATATGCCTGGGAGTATATAGTATTGGCACCTCAAGTCTGAAGGAAAATTCATAGGTAAGACCAAACACCCTGTTTTCTCTTCAAAACCAAGAAAAAGCAGTAGGGCTGGAGGGCAGAGTTTCACTCTCCACTTGTATTTACAAGTCTCAAGTTGTACCCTTGTTTTTTTTAGCATAGTTTTTTATTTTTTTAAAAACAGCCTTAATTATACTATAGGATTTACCACAGTCACCTAACAAATGTTGATTGAGGGTCAGTTTTTCTCATAAATTAGTTCAGAAAGGATTTGTTACTTCTGGGTCAGTAAATATGTCGAGGGAGCAAGGGGAACAAAAGGGGAGGAGGGAACCAATAAAACCTAATTGCAGGGGAGATGCTGTATTTGGGTACATTCTCCAAATGCTAATTATCTGTACAGTTTTAAGAGTTTGGAAAGATAATTTATTTATTTTATTTTATTTTAAAAATTTATATCCCCCCTTTCTTGGGCCAATAGCCCAACTCAAGGCAGCTTCCAGTAAAACATAATTAAAACATAACATTCAATTAAAAACAATTAAAACATAGAAGCTAAAAACAATAAAAACAGTAAAAACAATAGCACCCCCAAAACAAAAGTGCATTCAAACACTTTTTGAGTTCTTTTTCTACTCTTGTCAAACTTTCTTTATTATGCCCAAAGTTATTTAAAATTCTTACAATAGTATGGATTTTACCTTGCTTCTTTTTTGTGGTTTTTCCATATTGACTTAGATCCTTATTATTGATAGATAAGTAGGATCTGGCATCAGTATGGCTGCAATCCTAACCATGCTTTCCTGGAAGTAAATACTATTGAACACAATGGGACTTACTTCTGAGTAGACATGCTTAGGATTGCACTCTAAGCCTCTTTATTATGCATCAGGCAAGTAGGAAGATTCATGACGGATTCTTGATGGAAAATAGAATGTGGTTATCACTTCCTTGTCTGAATCTGTGTTGCAAGGAAGGTCAGAGGAGCCACAAGCAGGTTCAGAGTTGAAACCAGGCATACGTTTAGTCTAGGATCATTTGATGAACTGAGAGAGCAGGAATTTAGGCAGGTAGTCTTGCACAAGAAAAAAATGAATTGGACTTTTTGGCTTTAGGGGGCATGGTTTAACCCCTGCTTACTGGGCAAGAGACACACTTTCAAGTGGGTGTTCCTCTTTTATTTAGCAGGGGGAGAGTAACTGGCCCAACACACCCCAGCAATGTCTGTTCTAGTAGCTTCTGCTGGTGTTCTTTTTGCACTTTAGATTGTGAGCCCTTTTGGGACAGGCACCCATTAGCTATTAATTAGCTATTAATTTTTTCATTTTCTTGTAAACCGCTTTGTGAACTTTTCAGTTGAAAAGCGGTATATAAATACTGTAGATGGTTGGTGGATAGGAATGAGGCCTGAGGACAACTGATTCATAACTTGCAGCCATCCTAGATAAACCACTAAGGTTTGTAGAGGTAGGAGAGTACTGGTGATGCAGGAGGTGTCTGACTGCTGGGTGCCCAGATTTGATAGCTCCACCTGGCAGCTTGCAAACTTTTAATGAACAACTACAGCACTGGTTGTGACATGTTTGAAAATGGGCTTGACATGAATAATAATATGCTTGTATTCTTGTAATCCTCAGGCAAGTTTGTAAATAGCCACTCTGGCAAAACTGTTTCTGAGAAACCACATAAGGAAACTTTTAGGAAATTGATTTTACTGCTCATAAACCACAAAAGAATAATGCACGAACAAGAGAAACAGATTCATACAGAAATAAGAGACATGGTTCTAGGGTATATTGATCCAGATAGCTTAAAGAAGTCAAATGCAAAAAAAATCAATCTTTCACCAAAATATCTTATCCTAAATAATCCTCTGGAACATCCTCTGGTATGGAAGGTAGTGGAAATAGGGCTGATATTTGAAAAAGATCCAGGAAATTTACAGTCCAGCCAGTTTAATTTCTTTTCCAGATAAACTTCTGGAAAGCATAATTAAAGATAAAAATATTAAACATATTAAGCCTTGCAGAAGGAAGGTCAGATGGTTTCTGCAAATGATTTCTTGTTTCACCAAATGTCTAGAGTGGATTTTGAGGTGAACTTTCAAGAAGCTTTTGACAAAATCCCTCCCAAGAAGTTCTAAAATTAGCAATCAAAGAAGAGGACTGGTCCTTTTATGGACTGGTGACAAAAAATAGTACTGGGAGCAAAGAATGGGAATGACCCAAAGAATGGGTCAGTTTTTACAGTGGACGGAAGTGGGAACCTTTGAGGATTTGTATTGGGACCGATACTTTGAAACTTTTTTCATAAACGCTCTCCAACTAGAGTTGTCCCAAATTTGCAGATAAAACACTAAACTACTCAATGTGGTAAAAACCAACGCGCATTGTTAAGTGTTCCAAAAGACGTTCTCCAAATTGGGTGAATAGCCAGCCAAATGTCAAAAACAATTCAGTGTCAATAAATATAAAGTGATCCACATTGGGCAAAAATCAAAAGGTCAACTTCTTACATACATTGACGAGGTCTGAGCTGTCAGTGATGATTCAGAAATGAATTATGCCTTTTCTTCCACTTCTGGTTTCTTTATTGGATAGTTCTTTGGTCTGATACAGTAAGGTTTTTCTTTGATTCAAAGTTGAAGAAGGGGTGCCACTGCTGAACAATTTGTAAGCATTGGACTATAATAATGAAAGGCTTCAGCTTTATGGAAGAAGTTCTTTAAATGTGGATAAACTTACTTTATTCCTATCTCCCTTACAAGTGACCCTCTTGTTTAATATAAATTGGTCCACTGCTTTGGGCTACAAGCAGGTTCTGTCAGCTTAGCTATGCAGTAGGTTTTTTTTTTCTTGGCTGGGAATAGTTGGGAGGAAACCGGTGAGGGCAGTTCACTTTTAATAAAAATGTGCTTCCACCTTATGCGGCACATTTAATCCTCAAAGGGAATAATAATGAATTTGCCCAGCCCACAAGAGTGGCTTTAGGAGATGAGAAAGCTGGCATGAACTGGATAAGAAGCTTTCTTGCGGACCCATAAGGTGCGAGCCGAGCAGCTGGGGGTGGAATTTAGATCATTCCTTTGGTGGAATGAGCCGGGCCAGATGAAGAAACACACTGAGTGCGCACAGTGAACAATTTTCTCAAGCCTTCCCTCGCAACACAATTTGCAATGGTGATAATTACGTCATTTTTTTAAGTGGCTGTTCTGGTGCCCCATATACAAGATAACTTCCTTCTATTTCCTCTTAATGTAATTTGTAGTAACTGTCCTCCCTAACTCTGTCTTATGTGGGTTAAAATCCACACATCCTCCATAAATATGCATGTAGATGGTGGAATGCATTAACTTTTGCTGCTGTTTATGACTACTGAGTACTGCAAGGAGGCCAAAACTTGCATGATCCAGTTTCTATTCCAGTGGTTTTCAGTCTTTTTCATCCCTTGGCACACTAACAAGGCACTGAAATTGGCAAGGCACACCATCAGTTGTTTTTACCATTGACAAGGCACACCAGGCTGTTCAAATTCCCCCAATTTTCCTGTTAATAAATGACTTTCCCCAAACTCCCCTGGCACACCTGAGGACTGTCCATAGCACACCAGTATGCCATGGCACACTGGTTGAAAATCACTGAGACTATTAAATTGTAGCAGGATTTTGATAAGGTTCATGGTAGCCCCTTCTCTTCCTGTACCTAGGATGAATTCTGGTAGCATGATGGGCTGTTGGGAGCAATGGGGAAATCTGTACCTTCCTATCTCCCTTATCCCCTTCCAGCCTTACCTGTCTGCCCAGTGTTGACTACTCATTCTCCAAGAAGTAGGGAAAAGGGAATTCATTGTCATCTGGCAATGTCATGTTTTAGTGCTACACCTGCTTTTAAACTGGATCATGTCCCTTTTAAATTTACTATCAGGTCAATCTTTTGACTTTAATATCAGGTCCTGTTTTCCAGATAGTTGGAGCTAATTTATCTGCTTTAACCTTTCTGTAGGCATGTCCACATCTTCTGGCCAGCTTTGCCTTTCAGTCAAGTAGTCTGAGGAGAGGAAACTGCCAATGTTCCAATGGTCAACATTCCAGCTGCCACTGAAAATATGGGAGATTAAATTTTAGAAAGGAGGATATCTTTTTTACTGATGAATGTTCTAATGATGTTATATTTATTTATTAATTAGATTTATATCCCACCTTTCTTCCCTAACGAAAGGGAGCTCAAGGCAGCTAACAACAATTAAAAGAACAGTAAAACACCACTAAAATTAGATAATAAATACAGATTAAAACACAATTAAAATACAATTAGATTATATAAAAAAATTTAAAACATCATCTCATAAAAATTACAATAAAATCAACTAAAACAGAATTAAAAATAAAATAAAATATTATACCTCTGCAAGCAGTAGCTGTAGGTTGGTACTAATCTGAGTTATAAACCCACAGATCTGCTGGGGTCACATTTTGTTGGACCCAGTGTGTTGAATGCAAACCTGGTTTCTGGACTTCAAACATTAATAATACATTTAAAAACAGTCCAGGAAATGAATAGGGAAGAGGGATTGGAGTAATTGCATAGGATGCAGAGGGCTTACTCAATTGGCGACAATGACTTGCACTCATATTTCATATAGCACTTAACAGTTCAAACTGTGTCTGGAAGAAAAACACTATTTTCTCTGTGACAAAACTCTGTGGTCAGAGTGTGAAAATGTGATTAATCACAACTCAGAGGAAGAACATGTGGATTCCCCACAGCTAATGAGTAACAACTATAGTCAGTGCAAATGATCTGTAAAGGCAGAGGAGCTGAGCCTCTTAAGTCTTTTGCCTTTGATCTGATTTTGCACATCCATGTAGAAAAGGGGCGGTATTGACCATCTTGTTTAACTCTGGGCACAATTCTAACCATGTCTATTCAAAAGTAAGCCCCATTGTGTTCAATGGTTCTTACTCAAAGGAGAGTGTCTTTAGGATTGTGGCCTGAGTGGCATGAATTTAGGCTGGAAGTTACTATTCCTATTCCTGTTGTGCTGGTGGCTGTGGGTGGTGCAAGTGGTTAAGACACTGTGCCTGTTAACCAGCAGGCCAGGGTTTGAGACCCGGGTCGGCCCCACAAGACAGGGTGAGCTCCTGTCCTTAGCCCAGCTCTGCAACGCCAGCTGGATCCAATCTGCCTTTCCATTGGACTAATTCAGTGGCATGGAGAGGGGGGATTTGCTGCTTGGGTAACAGCCATAACAATCCTCCATGACAGTCTAACCCAGGCTGTAGCGTATGCAGCACAGAGCATGATACCATAGTCTTTCAAGACTGACAGAGGCCTGCTGTGATGTGCTGCTAACATCCTTGTCATACTGTTATTTGATTCTTAATGGTATTTTGTTCATTTTATTAATGAATTGCTGGCAGTTTGGGGGGATTGCTTTTCGCAATGGGGTAAAAAAAAGATGTTTTTAAATAATTCTTTGTAAATGTTGTTTGCGTGCAAGCTAATCTCCCTTTTGGAAAGAAAAGTTATTGCAGGAGGGAAAATCTGATTATTACTTAAGGGCATCAGGTGAAAGGCTCTTGGTAGCAGGCTGGGTGGAATTGTCAGTGAGACAATATATGAAGAAACAAATCTTCAGGATTGTGTGTGTAATCTAATCTCATTATCTCTCATCACACATCTATCTAATCTCATATTAATCCTATAGCACATCTAAACAGTTGCTTCTATTCAGTACTCTTTGAAGAAGACTCCCAAGGAGCCAAGATAAAATTTCTTTATCCATAATGCACCTTTTGGGATTACCACCTGAAATTAAAAGCAGGCCTCTGTCAGTCTTGGAAGACTATGGTATCGTGCTCGGCGCTGCATACACTGCATGCGAAGCATGAAAGCCTGGGTTGGATTGTTATGGAGGATAGGCTGTTACCCAAGCAGCAAATCCCCACTCTCCACGCTACTGAATTAGTCCAATGGAAAGGCAGAGCCGATATGATTGGATCCAGCTGGCGTTGCAGAGCTGGGCTAAGGACAGGTGCTCACACCTGAAATTACCTTTCAGGATTACCACCTGAGGGTATGCATGGGGTGATGGTGCGCATGGGGGATGATGTGCATGGAGAGATGGTATGCATGGGGTTTTGAATGGGGATGATGTGCATGGGGGGATGATGTGCATGGGGAGTGTTGTACATAGGGGACGGTGCACATGGGGGCATGTTTTATGGGGATATTGCACATGGGGGTATTGCACATGGGGAGATGGTGTGCATGGGGAGATATTGTACGGGGGTGTTGCGCAGGGGGGATGATGGGGTATGGTGGTCATGGGGGTATTGCGCAGGGGGGATGATGCACATGGGTGTGTTGCACTTTGGGGGGATGGTGTACAAGAGGAATTTTACTCCTGCAGCGCGGGTACATTTTGCTCGCAATGTGGATACGTTTTCACTAGTTAATAATTGGAAAGTACAGGTTTGTCCAAGTCAGTTAGTAATTGTTACTGAATTGTGCCTCCAGCCTGGAATGAGCTGGATGAGGGCTGGTGAAGTGAAGCACATTCTTGGCCAGATAGAAAAGCTGTAGTCAGTGGTTTGTCCAATTCTGGAGTTTGTCTTCATCCTGAGCACAAACTTCCCCTTAAGGATCAGGCTCACTATCTGTTTGTGTTGTTGTATCCAAATATATCATCAACTCTGGTTGTAGATTTTCTTCATCCCCCCTCCCCCCCTTCCCCCCCGGAAAAGGTTCTTGTGCCAGTCATCTATGTGCTGATAATCTGAAATGTTAAATCAAATGATAATCTGAAATGAAATCATTTCTGGGCAAAGTGGTCGAACGGGTGGTGGCGTCCCAGCTTCAGAGTGTCCTGGATGAAGCTGATTATCTGGATCCCTTCCAATCTGGCTTCAGGCTGGGGTTTGGGACAGAGACTGCCTTGGTCGCCTTGGTGGATGACCTACGCCGGGGAATGGACAGGGGGAGTGCATCCCTGTTGGTCCTGCTGGACCTCTCAGCGGCTTTCGACACCATCGACCATGGTGTCCTTCTGGGTTGGCTGGCCGGGTTGGGGATTGGAGGCACTGTTTTGCAGTGGTTCCGCTCCTTCCTGGCTGACTGGTCCCAGAAGGTGGTGCTAGGGGATGCTTGCTCGGCACCCTGGCCTCTTTGGTGTGGGGTGCCACAAGGTTCCATTTTATCCCCCATGCTATTCAACATCTACATGAAGCCACTGGGAGAGGTAATCCGGAGGTTTGGAGTGAGGTGTCATCAGTACACTGATGACACCCAGCTCTATCTCTCCTTTCCTCCTGAGTCCAAGGAGGCACTTGAAGTCCTGAATCGTTGTCTGGAGGCAGTGGGGGACTGGATGAGGGTGAACAAGCTGAGATTAAATCCTGATAAGACAAAGGTTCTCCTGGTCCGGAAGTCTTCGACTCGAGTATTGAAATATCATGCTGTTCTGGATGGGGTTGCACTCCCTCTGAAGGAGCAGGTTCGCAGCTTGGGGGTTCTCCTGGATTCGCAGCTGCTCCTGGAGTCCCAGGTGGCGGCTGTGGCCAGGGAAGCCTTTGCTCAGCTTCGGCTGATCCGCCAGCTGCAACCATACCTGAGTCGTTTAGATCTGGCCACGGTAACCCATGCCCTACTGACATCGAGACTAGATTAGACTAGACTTAGACTAGATTATAGACTAGACTAGATTATAGACTAGACTAGTCTATAATCTAGTCTATAGACTAGTCTATAATCTAGTCTATAATCTAGTCTATAATCTATAATCTATAATCTAGTCTATAATCTAGTCTATAATCTAGTCTAGACTAGACTAGATTATAGACTAGATTATCTCCTGGTCCGGAAGTCCTCGACTCGGGCATTGGAATATCATGCTGTTCTGGATGGGGTTGCACTCCCTCTGAAGGAGCAGGTTCGCAGCTTGGGGGTTCTCCTGGATTCGCAGCTGCTCCTGGAGTCCCAGGTGGCGGCTGTGGCCAGGGGAGCCTTTGCTCAGCTTTGGCTGATCCACCAGCTACAACTATACCTGAGTTGTTTGGATCTGGCCACGGTGACCCATGCCCTAGTGACATCGAGACTAGATTATTGTAACGCGCTCTACGTGGGGCTGCCTCTGAAGACGGTCCGGAAGCTGAAATTAGTCTAGAATGCGGCGGCCCGTGTGGTTGCTGGGGCTCGTCGGTTCAACTCTGTCGGGCCACTGCTTCTGCGACTACACTGGCTCCCCATTTGTTTCCGGTCTGAATTCAAAGTGCTGGTCCTGACCTTTAAAGCCCTAAACGGCTCGGGTCCTGGGTACCTGAGGGACTGCCGCCTTCTGTACAATCCGACCCGTCACCTAAGGTCATCTGAGGGGGCCCTACTGACTGTGCCACCACTAAAAGATGTGAGAGGTGTGGCGGCCAGAGATAGGGCCTTCTCGGTGGTGGCACCCCGGCTTTGGAACTCCCTCCCCATAGAACTTAGGAAAGCTCCCTCAGTACAGAGCTTCAGGCGGAGCCTTAAGACCTTTTATTTTAAAAAAGCGTTTTAAACGGGGCAGAGGGTGGGGGGCAGTGCTTTAGTGTTGTATTTTATTGTTTTAACAAATGTTTTTAGCTTGTTTTTAAT
This sequence comes from Cryptoblepharus egeriae, assembly GCA_030015325.1. Classification (NCBI taxonomy): domain Eukaryota; kingdom Metazoa; phylum Chordata; class Lepidosauria; order Squamata; family Scincidae; genus Cryptoblepharus; species Cryptoblepharus egeriae. Next base: position 178,207,929 of record JAREYC010000003.1, on the reverse strand, counting down.
TGTTCCTAGTTTTATAATTCTAATTATATTTTAATTGTATTTTAATGAAGTTTTAATTTGTATTTATTAGCAATTTTAATGATGTTTTATTCTTTAATGTTAGCCGCCTTGGGCTCCCCCTTATGGGGGAGGAAAGGCAGGGTATAAATTGAGTAAATAAATAAAATAAATAAATAAATGTGCATCTACTGGAGGGTACGGTGGATCCAATTTTGTTGTTGTTCGCCACATGCATATATGTGTGTTCACACACACTGTAACAGAAGCATGAGTGCTAATAGGTTGCTCTTTCACTTACAGTGGAGCACGACAGGGAGTTTTATCACCAGCGCAGCCATCATCGTGAGTTCCGGTTTGACCTCTCCAGAATCCCTGAGGGTGAAGTAGTGACTGCTGCTGAGTTTCGGATTTACAAGGACTATATCAGAGAACGCTTTGATAATGAAACGTTCCTGATCAGGGTTTACCAAGTTCTCCAAGAACACCCAGGAAGGTGAGTAACTAATGCCCATGCATACAGTCTTAGCTGCTGGGGGAGAACAAGGGCCACTAATGCCAAATTCATTTCCTAGACTCTGAAACCATTGTGTTTAGGTTTATTTCGTACATGTGTGTAGTTTCCTTAGGGCAGGGGTTTCCAAGCTTTTTGGCAGGAGGGCCACATGTGTCAGGGGCTGGAAAAATTATTTACATGACAAATTTGAATAAATTTACATACATTTACATATAAGATTGCATTAGAGACAATACAAGGCTTGCCCGCAGGCCAAATGGAGGAGTCTTGCTGAGGTCCACATTGAGGCTTGCCAAGGGTTCGACCCCAGAGCCAGGGTTTGGAGACCTGTGCCTTACAGCACAATCCTAACTATGTCTACTCAAAAGTAAGCCCCATTGTATTCAGTGGATCTTATTTCCAGAAAAGTGTCTTTAGGATTGCAGTGTTAGTTTCTTAATTGACTGTGATTTCTGCCTGGACATGTGTCAACAGGGCAGGGAAGAGAGCAGACTGAAGTTAGGAATATGGGAACCCATATTCTCTCTTCAGTCCTTGCATTGATCCATTTTCCCAGGTGCACTTGGACTTGGCCCATCTAAATCATTAGTGCAATTCGAAGTAGATTCAGCGTGGCAGCAAGATCTTACCCTGGGAAGGAAACAAATCTCATCTCAGTCTGAATGGACATCTTAGCTATGCCTCCCCCTTCAGGGTGCAACTCACACTCCGGAGACATGGATGCATCGTTGAGCGGAGATTTCAATAGGGTTGTGTTATGAATTAATAATTCATTTTATTAATTTGCTTATTCCATTTTTTTCTTATTGAAAAGATAGAAAACAAGTGATCTGTTATAGCTTGGAATGAATCCTGTGAATCAATGCATCTCTTGCAGCACTGTTTTGCAAGCCACATTTTGGAGGCTAGTGTGGAGAGCACTTACCCATTATTACTGCAGATAAATATTAGACACCAGAGTAGGAATGTTCCAAATGTGTGTAGGAAGGATGACTCTCTTTGATCTCTCTTGTTGAGGGTTTTCCCCTCCAGGCCTGCTGTTTGCACAGGATTGTAACTAACTACAGGAAAGCAAATGCATTATACTATTTCCCAGCGTGACTCATGGCTTCAGTGGGATGTGTCATGCATTTGTGCAGGCATGGGAATTTTTTTTAAAAGGCTGACTTCTTCTGATTAAGGTCAATAATAAAAGCAAGCACTTTAAAGAAGTGGTTACTTTTCTTTCTCCCATTTAAAAAAAAAACTTTCATGAGTAGTGGTTTGTGGGTGAAGAAGATGGTTGAGTCAAACAGTGAAGACAGCTGGAGAGCATTTCACCTCTGGAAATTCCACATCAGATAGCAGTATGCGAGTCCGAAAGCCAGGCTTTTTCATCCTCATTTCCTGTGGAAGTGGCTCGGTGAAATTTGGGTTACAACTTTAGGCACTAGGACCGTGGTTCTCAATCTTCCTAATGCCACGACCCTTTAATACAGTTCCTCATGTTGCGGGAACCCCCAACCATAAAATTATTTTTGTTGCTACTTCATAACTGTAATTTTGCTGCTGTTATGAATCGTAATGAGAATATCTGATATGCAGGATGTATTTTAATACAGCAAAAGCAGGATCTGATCCTCGAGAGAGATAGCCGTGTGAAGCTCAGTCAGAATGATCACAGGTCATAACTGAAAAAGAGGACATGCTCCACCCAAAATGTAGGACACCCAAGAAAAATGTAGGACATTCCAAAATAAAAGCTATAAACACTACATACACACATACACAAAAAGAAAAGATGAAGCCCCATTGACTACAGTGGAATTTGCTTCTCAGAAGATATGCAGAAAACTGGCTCTGACAGTCTAATCCTATTCTATTTTTTCAGGGTCTGTCCCCTTTTAAAGCCTTAAATCCTGGAAAAAAATTCCATTGTCCTCCTTTTCCTTGTGAGTGGGAGGATGTAGCATTCTTGTAATTAAGAAATTATTTGTCATCAATTATATGCAGGGTGACCATATGGCCTCTTTTTCTAGGACATGTCCTCTTTTTAAGCCTGTGCCCTAGAATAAATCTTCATTGTCCTCCTGACTACCTGCTGCCTGCTCACAAAGTTAAGGAGGACAGTGAAGATCTTTCAAGACACAAGGCTTAAAAAGAGGATGTGTCCTGGAAGAGGACATATGGTGACCCTCTCTCTCTCTCTCTCTCTCTCTCCTCCCCCCCCCCCAATGGAATCTCTGGCAAACAGTGCAGGCTGCCATATAGGGGACCTCAAGGGCAATATCCTAAGCCTTTCTACTCAGAATCAAGACCCATGCTGGTCAATAGGCCTTTCCTTCAAGCTAACCTGAAGTTACACATCCACACACATACATCTTTATCTGGGAGAAGAGCCATTGACTATAATGGGGCTTCGTGTGAGTAGAGGTGTGGAAGGCTGGGCAGTGTGATGTCCTGTTCACATTTACCTGGGAGTAGGGCAGGGGTGTCTAACCTTCATATAGAGGGTCCTTCATATATGATCTTCATATAGAGGATCAAAGTAAGCATTAATGGTTCTCCCAAGGGCCTAACTGTTTCTGCCTCTCTACTCAGAAGCAAGCCCCATTAGATCCAATGGGGCTACTCCCAGGAAAGTGTCTTTAGGATTGCAGCCAAGATGTAATACAACGTATATTACATCCCTGGCAACAAGGTGCCTGTTCACAATGAAATGGAGGGAAATTGAGATTTCTTTCTAGGACAGAAGCCTTTAAAAAGGAGGACATGTCTTGCAAAAAAGAAAAATAATTAAAAAAAAAACAGGCTTAACCCCCAAAGGGAATGGGACAGGAAATGGGGCTTGAGTAGGAGGGAATAGAAGTTAGGACCATCACCAGTTTTAGAAATGCCCAGGTGCCTGGGATTAGGGCCATTCTGGAAGGCTTGCACCCCTGCACACCAGCCTAAATGTTTGCTTACTCCTGAGTAACTGTGGCTGTGCAGTTTGTTTCAATTGGATCAGTGCAAGCTTGGAAGAGGGAACTTCCTCTGGGGTGACTGTGGGGCTGCCTTCATTGGATCAGGACCCTTCTGGTGTCCAAGCATCCTCTCAGTCTGCCTTTTCTGAGCCCCCCCCCACACACCGCAGTCACACACACACATGCCCTACCTCTGGGGCACATGGGCAGCTGCTGCTGCTGAGGAAGGGCTCTGTCCAGGTCCCACCCCCAGGCGTGCATAGCTCTGCCTTTCATTATTGCAGCCCCTGCAGAGTGGTGGAGCTGGGGGACGGGAGAGGGAGGGGGAAGGAAGAAGACCCCAGGAGGCCATGGGGACTGACAGAGAGGCAGGAGGGGGAGCACTGGAGGTGGAGCCCAGCCCAACTGAGGAGGAGGCGGGCAGAGCAGCCCTCTGCTGCCTGGAGCTTCCCCAGCTCCATAGTTGCATCCCAATGAGCAGGCTCTAGCAGCCCATGTGCAGGTGGTGGACACAGGCAACCCCTCTGAAAGAGAGGAGTGACCCCCCTGGGGCTCGTGACCCCCAGTTTGAGAACCACTGCCCTAGGATGAGATTTATTTGCAAAAACCTGGCTAGTGAGCTGTGAGGTCTTCTGGTTTGTAGAAAGAAGGACCTTGAAACATTATTTCTTGCACAAAAGGGGGAAAGGATAGTCTAGTGCAGGTGTGTCAAACTTGCTTCATGTGGTGGACTAAATACCATTCGTGGCACCTGGTGAGAGCCAGAAGTAACATCATTAGTCAGATAATGGCCACAAATTTCTTCTCACATACTCACTCATTAGCTGTGGGTGACGGAAGAGAAAATGTGCAAATCTTGTTCATATTTTCAAGGTGTGAGAAAGCCCAATTTATCAGACCAGGGAGCCCAATTATAGAAGGAGGTGGAGAATTGCTTCTGGGAGCCACATCTGATTACACATCTGGAGTTTTACACTCCAGGTCTAGTTTAGTAGTTCTCAAAATAATAAATTTCAGGTAACCTAGGAGTTCTCTGGAAGCTTGATCTCTCACTTGAATTTTCATTTCATTTCTTTGAAAAAAAATGTATATGTTCGGTTTTATTTTGCAAGTCAGCAAGATCACAAAACCTCAATATACCATTCACATATGAACTATAAAACAACATCCCATTTATGGGGGAGCTTTTGATAGCCATTTATTGCAATCCTGCTCCTCTCTTTGTCATTAGCCACACAATATGGCTGCAATCCTCACTTCCAGTTGGTCTGGTCTAAGCCTTGCCATAAATCCTTTGCTGACCTAGAGGTGTGACAAAAGTGTCGTAAAACAAATCTGTGCCACTCATGAGTGGGGGGACGTTTTGGCCAATGCACATGCATATGCTGATCTCCCCACATCATCATGGAAAGATAGGCCAAGTGAATTAGGCTGGCCTAATATTCTTAGGATTGTACCCTACATCTCCATGTGAGGTCAGGGACAACTTCTTAGTCTGTTGCAACTTTAAAGATTGATGGGGACGTCAGTGACAAGGCTGTATTAAGAAGCTCCGGGCCTCTTAAATGCAGTAAACTATTCCCCTCCACATTAATTTTCAGTTCCAGAAGTAAAATTTGTACAAGGGCTAGACAGTTTCATCTTGTGGTCCAGGTGTCTAAGTTTAAAAAACGAAACAAAAACCCACTAGTCTTCAATTTGAAGACCACAGATCAGCTATGAAAATAGTTCACACACACCACAGGGCAGACTGGAAAGTGGACTGTGAGGAGGAACTCCCACCAGGGCTCTTTTCCCTCTGCCTGGACACCTCCCCGGAGGATGCTATGACCACTTCAGCCTCTCCAGCCGGCCTGGGAAAGAGGGCTAAGTGTCGGCTGATAGGGACTGGCTGGGGGGTGACTGGAGGAATATGTCTTCAGGTGCCCTTGGATGCCAGGGGGTGCCCTATTGCAAGGGTGCGCCCCTGGATGGACATGCAATGAGGGGTGCTCCAGATGGTGGGGCCCAAGAGACTGGTAGAACCTTGCCCTGAGAATTATCTGGATTGGCTGGCTTGGCCACATCCTGGAAGGGAGACTCAAGGAGGGATTAAAGAGGGGAAAAGGGTGAGAAGGCAGTGGCTGGGACAGAGAGAGACCAGCAAGGCTGAGGCTGCTGTTTTCTGCTGTCAGTTTGTACAATGTTATCCTGTCTAATGGTGAGATACTTTGTTTACGTTTGAGAAAAAGTTCCTATGTTTTGTTTGTTACACTGTCTGGAGAAGTTATTGTGGCTAACATGAGGGCAGAGGAGGACATTGAAGGAAGTTGGGAAGGTGGAGAAGGCCCCCGGACACCACCGCACGAACCCTGTTTCTCATAAAACTGGAGGCTATCGGGGGCTATTTAATTGGAAGATTAGTAATGGTGAACAGACTTTCCTGGAAGACAATATGCAGTAAGAGGGAAATTCTGAGTAAGTGCTAGAATGTACACTCCATTCAGGCAGGGCAACAATTAGTCTAAGGGCACAATCCAAACAGTGCAATAAACTCTCTGTGCCAGCTTCTGGGTGACACATAAGTGCTATGAGGCACTTTTGCATCATCGCAAGAGGAGGCAGAATGATGCACAGACGTGTCAGCCTCTGGAGGCCAAATCCAGCCTCTGGAGTGCCAACACATGGTAGGTTTGGTCTGGTGTGTCTTCGTCAGTACAGAGGTTTAGGGACAGTGTTTGTTTAATATGCAGTTTGGTTGATAGGCTTGTTTTCATCTTTGGCTTTGAGAATCAAAATACAAAAAGCAGTTTCTGTATGACAAAAAAGTTCTCTCCAAGCACCAGCCACATTCTTATTCATTACAATTTGCACAATTTTGTAGCTGCATCAAATTCAAAAAGCCTTGATAATGTTTTTCTCCCTGCCTGCTAACAGGTAGATCATTTTCTTCAGTTCATGCATAGATTTACAATGTGATGGTGCTGGTTAGAGTTGGACCAAGAGACCTCAGTTTAAATCCCACTCAGCCATGAAGACTGAGGGTGACTTTGGACCAGTCAATGACTCTTAGCCTTAACAAAGATTTGATGATATAAAAGGGTGGTTGTTGATCCACACTTGTCGCCTGAGCTTTGGACGGAAATATCAGTCAAAGCTTAAACTGAAACATGTGTGGGCAATAAAGCAGAAAAATAATTTGGTCTTCATAAAGTTAGCAGGCCAGGACATAGTGACAAGGTCTTCTGACAGTTCTGTTATAACTGGGACAACTTTAACCCAGTCACATGTAACAGAGTACTGGACATTTGCATTGAGCCATCTCCGTTCTTAATTCCCTATGTGTAGCAGCATTTATTCTTGTACATGCAGCTCATCCCATAATACCCCAGCTCATGGGGTATCGTAGGCAGTTGACTCCATCCTTGACCCACCAACTTTCCATGGTGAACCGCAGAGTTGGAGTTAAAAAAAAACATAAAACAAAAGTAGGAGATCCCATGAAATTGCCCAAGCCTGACTTAAACCATCAGTTTGCATTTCATAGGCAATTCTTAAATTTTCTATGAAAATTCTCAAAAACTATTCTCCTTACCTCCTTTTTATATTTTAATCTTTCTCCAGGGATTCAGATTTGTTCTTGCTTGACACTCGAACAATTTGGGCTGCAGAAGAAGGTTGGCTGGTGTTTGATATCACAGCAACAAGTAACCACTGGGTGGTTAACCCACAGCATAATCTTGGCTTGCAATTATCAGTGGAGAGCATAGACGGTAAGCTTCCAAAAATGCGACATCAGCAAATATCCATCTCAGCCCTCCATGTGGGTAGGGGGTGGGGGAAAATAATGTAATTACCAGAATTTGACTGTCGTCTTCTGCAAGATTAGCGGGAATGTAAATCAGAGGCTGAGGAAGAGTCACTGGAGGGTAGTAGTGTCAGCCAGGAAGAAAGGGTTATGACTTTGGCACAGCCCTTGGTGTCCATCCCAGTTGCCTCCATGGAGACCTGGGTCAACCTAGTCAGAGTTGTTTTTGAAGTGTTGTTTGAAATGATTCGAAAGAGATGAGTTCATATTTAATAGCAAGTTCTTTTCCTTTGTAATAATGCCAGCTGGATCAAGCAATGATAGCAAGGAAAAGGGAATTAAAAAAAAATCTGTTTACTCTTAGAAAGTTTGCATAAAGTGAAGCAATGAAGAGAGAGGCTGGAGTAATTCATTAGCCTCAGGCACTCTGTCATCTTCTAAGCCCACTAATGCCTTCTTCTCTGGCAGTATATTGAAGCAACAGCTGACGATGGGGAGTTTACTAAGTTTAGTATGTATTTTCTTCACATCCTACTTGGCTCATGAAAGGAGAGCTAGTGGCATAGCTAGAGTTTGTCCATAAGGCTCTGCTCCAACCCTGCTGTAATGGTTCCAAAAGAGAGGATGCTCCTCACATGCCGTATTGAGGCTCCCTCCAAGACTGACTGCCCTGACCCCAATTGCTTTAGCTATTGCCCCCCTTTAGCTACACCACCTCAGGAGAGCAAAGGAAAGTATTGTGCAACCCAAATCGCTGCAAATTTACTTGGAAGTATGTTTCACTGAATGACCCGGGATTCAATGGAGCTGATTTTTTGAGGGGGGTGGAGAGCTGAGAAAATGTGTAAAATGAAGTGGACCTTGTACTGAAAAGGATGGAGACTCCTGATCCAGGTATCCTGGATCAGTGAGCAAATCCAGGTAAGGTTGTAGTATATCACAAACCTGACTGAATTGATTAAACTGTTCACAGATTTTGTTTGTGGCTATTGGCAATGAAAGATCAATAAGCCAGATCTCCCTGAAGGCTGAATCTATTGCAAACCCTCAAATGCAATCAATTTGGAGCTCCATCAACCTTCATTTAAGACAAGGCATTTTTATTTTGAGCTAATAACCTTCCAATGAGAATTTAGTGATCCTTTGGGCTTGGTTTTATGATTCTTTTTTATAGGATCACGTCAAATTATAGATTGGTGAACTCAAAGAAACCCCTCTAAAGAATGCAAGGAAATCTAATATTAAAGCTGACCTAGCATAGTGTAACTTTAAGCGGAAGCATTTGCTTTAGCTATTGCCCCCCAATAGGTTCAGCAATTCTTGCAAGGAAAAGTCCGTTCATTTCAAGGCCTAACTTCTCTAATTATTATCCTTGTACATATATGGGAATTTTGCGTGTTAGTTACAGGCCAGTCCATCTTCCTCCAGCTATTCCTGGCGCACGTGGAAAGCAGATAAAATTCCATTTTGGGAGTAACATGGTTTTTCTCTTCTTTCCCTCCCCTCCCAACCAGGACAAAGCATCAATCCCAAGTTAGCTGGTCTTATTGGAAGGCATGGTCCACAGAACAAGCAACCTTTCACTGTAGCCTTCTTCAAAGCTACAGAGGTGCATCTCCGTAGTATTCGTTCGGCAGGAAATAAACAGCGGAATCAGAATCGCTCTAAAACACCAAAGAACCAAGAAGCCTTTAGGGTGTCAAATCTTGGAGGTAAGTAAATGTGAGATGTGTTATCAGTAAAGGAATAACTGAGGCTTACATTAAAAATAGAACTGTCTCTGTTTTCTTTACCATCCACTTAAGGCTTTGAGACAGCCAGGGGTAGGCTTAATTTGTGTCCTACACCAAGAGAGACTTTTCTAGTTAAGGAATTTACAGTGATCAGTAAGCAACATCCCAGTGCCTTAGACCAGGGGTTTCTAAACTTACTTGGCCACATCATGACCAAATCAAGGCCACATCACCACAAACTATTTAGCCACATTCACATCAAATATTATGGATGGAAACAATATGCAAAATTAAATAAAAAGAAAAAATGAAAAACATCAAATCACAATCACCATAAGGTATAATAAATGGATATGGAACAAAAGTAGTAAGGTGAAAAAGAGAAAAACAACCCAGCAGTTATAAAACAGTTAACTTTAAAACTATACAGGCTTTGAATTAGCTGCATTTTTCAGGCTGATCTCTGCAGTCAAAGGAACTATATGTTCTTTCTTTTTTTAAACAATTAATATCCTGACTTACTTCTATGGCATTCAAGGATGTGGGCATGGGGTTCCTGTCCAACCACTGATCAAACCTAAACATACATGGCTACAGTGAGATCACTGCAGCACTTGCCTTAAAAAGCATTAAAGATAATGGTTCAAGAGACTGTTGGGGACAAGTTAGAGGCATGTCTACACACTGAGGTGGGTGCAGTTGTTTGGGAATACCCACAGATACTCTTCTAGGCAGGAAATAAAAGAGAAGCTTGACTGACTATCAATTTGTGGGTTGTCTCTGCCCCTCTAATAGGCAGATAACCCCAGACGCTAGGAAATGCAAGCTGGATGGTTGTATAAAAGCAGAAGCACCAATTACTTTTCCAGAGTTTCTCACTGGTTTGTATCAGAAAACTGATTTTGCAACAGATCAGGAGTAGCCGTGAAACAGAAATTGATTTCCTGGGGCTTCTTTGGCTTTGCACAGGAAACAAGATGAGTGTTTTATGTTTATTGAGTCAAGCTCTTTAATATCACTGAAGTTTTATAATACAATAAACCAACAAGCATTATGAAGCAGCACCTCTTTTCCTATTGCAACCCTGCCAAGAATGTCAGCGCTGCGGTTTCTGCCTCCCAAAGGATCAGATCTACAGAGTTCTGCTTCTCAGATTTCTGTTTCTACTCACAAATCGCCCTTGCAAAGATGATAATGCTTGAAATGGCTCACTCCTGGACCTAATCACAAGACATCCGTGTTTTGTTAAGGATCCGGGAAGTGGGTCAGAGTGTTTGCTCAGGTCACAAGTAGATAGGTACCTTGAGTAGAAGTAGAGAAGTGTGTGTAAAAGTGTGTGTTGCACTGTGATGCAGAGTATTTTCAGGGGGGAAAGCAGATTGTGGTATTTGGCACGTGCATCACTTGCAAATATGTGTAACAAAACCCTGACAGCTGCTTCTATTAGGGCATAACTTTTGGAGAAGAAGCAGCAGGGGAGGGATGTTTAACCCTTTGCCCTTTCATGCTTTCCACCCCCTCCAATGCAGGATTCCAGAAATATGTATGAAGGTAAACATGCATCTGGAATCCAGTGAAGGAACATCTGGCTGAGAGTGAGGAATTTCTGCAGAAAAGGGTGAATGGGGGAATAGTTAAGCACCCCATTCCTTTCCCCACATTTTTCTATCTTGAACAGCCTCCTTTAAAGTTGCTTTGCTCTAGTGCTGTGATTCTCAAACCTTCAGGGAGTAAATCCCTGAGTAAGTCTTTGCAGGGCAGGGGCTGAGGTAATGACCCTCTCGGCAATCCCCAGAATCAATGATCCTCTAGGAAAACTATTTTTAAACTTAACAGAACTGATGCCACAGTCGGGGGTGGGAGAGTTCCACTTTCAACTTAAATGTGATACCGTATATACTTTAGTATAAGCCGACCCGAGTATAAGCCATGGCACCTAATTTTACCACAAAAAACTGGGGAAACTTATTGACTCAAGTATAAGCCTAGGGTGGGAAATTCAGGAGGTACTGGTACTGGTACTGGCCTTACTGGCCTTCTTGGAACTCATAGGCTGCAATCCTAAGCACACTTTCCTGGTAGTAAGCATCATTGAACTTAGTGGGGCTTACTTCAGAGTAGATATGCATAGGGCAGGGTGACCAGATGCCAAACCCAAAATTCCTACCCTCGGGCCCAATTCCTACCTGCTTAAAAAAAATGCCAAAAAACATATTTTTTTATTTTTATAGTTTTTCTTTTTTTGTTTTTTGGCCATAACTTTTGATAGGGAAGAGATATCTAAAAACTGATTTCTGCATTGGATTCTGCTCTTCAATACGAATCCAACCGTATATGACATGATGGGGTTTGATCGTGCCACTTTTCAGTTCATTTTTGAGTGGGTTTTGCGGGCCCATTTTTGGGGCCAAAAAACTCGGCTTATACTGAAGTATATACAGTAGTTTTAATTTAAATGTGATACTAAAAGTATCTTTTGCTATTTCAAAGCCTTGGGGAACCCTGCAAGTGCTCCCCACACCTGCAAACCCTGGCACCTGCAGGCCCCAGAAATAGTCCCCTTCCCTCACATGGGCACGATCCTGGTGGTCATGTTTTTCCTTTCCTAAAAGGGAATGAGATCGTTACACACATGTTGTAGCCATTCTGTTTGAGTAGCACTTCTGTTGCAGCCCTTCTGTTTGAGTAGCACTGCTTTAGAAGAAGCAGAAGTACAGGTCTTAAGACAGGAGTTGATATTTGATGTCTTGTTCTGTCTTCTGTCTCCTGAGATTTCTCAGCTCTACTTTTTTTCAAAAATGGAAAAATAGCTTATATCTCTTATGATTTCCAAGATGTGATAAAAGAGTCTACTTTCCAGTGGCTGGTCTTTTATCTTTCCCATAATAAGCTGAATAAATTTTGCAAAAATTAATATGAGAAATTCATGCATACATACAGAATTCTTAATTTCACAGAAATGAGCTTTTTTGGTGCAGAACTGAATTAGGGCCAGCAAAACATTCCTTTATTTATGAAGCATAGAATGCATGCAGTCCTGGATAGAACTGTGATGATGAAATATCCATGGAAGCCATTTGGGAATATAACACTATCAGTTGCCGATGCTGGGTTGCGCATGAACTCTTCTGTTGCAATATAAAAGAACAATCTGAGATAAGTTTCTGATGTTTTCCTCCTATTCCTACCTTCCCAACTCAGAGAACAGCAGTTCTGACCAGAGGCAAGCTTGCAAGAAACACGAGCTGTATGTCAGCTTCAGGGATCTTGGCTGGCAGGTAATAAAATTTCTGTGCTTGAAGTTAGAGAGTTGCAGTGTTTTGATCCACCATTGTTACCATACTGGAAATGTGAATCCTGTGACTCAATTTCCAGTTCTGACCTTTTGTTTGTCCACTTTCAAAAATGCAAAAGACCGAGTCCACCCTGGTGGGGGCATTCTTTTTGTGTACAATCTTCTAATTTATATCTGAAAGTAAACTGTTCAGGAACAGAAAGGTACTTTGGTCTCATAGATATCCAAAGATAGAGAAAGAGTATCTTTCTGTCTTCTTTCCTGTGCTTACAGATTTCAAGCCAATTCTGGGATGATTCCACACATCTCTTCAGTTACTTCTCTGAGATGTTGGAATGTTGCAAGTTTTCAACAATGAAGAAGGAATGAATTAGAGCACATTAAAATTTATTTATATTTTTTAAGACACCTTGTAATATTTGATTGCACACCCTTTTATACACCAGTTCAAATGAAGTACACAGTTGATTAGTAAAACCAGTTTTTTCAGATCTTGGCTTCTGGAGAGAAAAAAAGGGTTTTATATAGAATGTTGTGATGGTGCTTTCAGACCAGTTCCTATGCTCTAAAAAATGTTACATAATTCATTTTCAATTGCAAAATTCCAAGTGAACTGTAGTTTGGATCAGATATATTGCCTGCATCTCTGTAGCCCACAACAACACCCCAAATCTGTCTCCTTGACTTATAGTAATACTTCGTGGAAAAGGCCCTAGGTGAGTGGAAAAGCATCTGCTTTGCATGCAAAAGACATCACGTTAAGGACCCAATTCTGTCCAGTTTTTCCAGTGCTAGTTAGTTGTGCCAGTGGGACATGCTCTGCATCTGGAAAGGGACAGGAAGTTTCTATAAAGTACTATTATGGGATGCTTGTCTGGGACACTCCAACAGGCTAGCTCAGGTATCTGTAGTGTTTCCTTACCACGAGGTTGCATTGTGGCTATACTGGAGCTGGGTAGTTGGCTCGGACTGGGCCATCAATTCCTTATGTCTTCAGGTACAGACGAGAGTGAAACCCTAGATAGCCACTTTCAGTCCTCATGGACTATATTATTTTAGATGAATTACTGTATCAATCGAATTAGATTGTAGGAATTGCCCTCTTATTGCTCAATCCTGCACTACCTTGGAGGGGCAATCAGGAAGTCTACCAAAAGTTAGTAAAAACCTAATGGGATAAGTTTTAATAACTTATAGATCTCAGACCCATACCAGCTATATAGCTGGCTCTTAGTATTTGAATTTAATAATAAAACATATTTGTTCAGGCAAGTTGATTCCAGGCTGATGCAATCTAGCTGATGCAATCTGAAACTGCTCTTACAGCATGAGTCAGCAGAATTGGAAGTGCTGAGTCACTGGTCACCTGACTGTAGTATCTCTAACTGATTGGTGTTCCACTAAATTTAAGTGTGTATGAGATTATTGCAACGTGTGGGTTACTGAGGAGGAGTATTTTGCTGTTTTGATACTCTGAAAGACTGAACTGTATCTGTGGACTGACTTGTGGACTGTTTAACTGGATTTACTGAGATTGGAATATCCCTGCTACTTGATGTATGTATATGACTGATCTACTGCTCTGACCTTGGACTGAGTTACTGGACTTATCTTCTGCCTCTCGTTTAAACAATATAGTTATCTTTAACTATAAAGAGCTGTCGTGTTTACTCTGTGCTGCTGCCCGTTTGCCTCTGCACAACTACTCTGCTAAGCCCTGCACATCAGCAGGGTCTTACACCCCAACACTGGTTATGGGCCCAGAACTGGCAGTGTGCTACAGGTGAACTTTCCTGGTGTTGCTGGTGGCTATATTTGAAGGCAATTTCCAGAAGTTTGATTCCTGGAAAAATTCCAGTGTCCGGGTCATAAAATGGAGTCAAGTCTGCTATCACTGGGTGGATTCCCTATTACCCGTCTAAATGGGAAGAACTACACGACTTGGGCTCAAAAGGTGTGCTTATGCCTAAGAAAGGAGGGGCTCTGGCAAGTCGTATCCAACCCACCTAAATTGGAGGACTTAGATGAAGAAGACGTTGCTGACAAAATATCTAAGTACCACCATGACAATGAGAGGGCATTGTGTTTCATTGGCTTAACATTGGAAGATCACCAATTGGTCCACATCAGAGGGATTGAGTCTGCAAAAGAGTGCTGGGACATTCTAAAAACTATCTATGTTCGTGATAGTGCAGGTGCTCAAATACACCTGACACGCAAGCTATTTCGAGCACGGCTCGCTCCCAGAGGGGACATGCTTGCTCATCTTGAGTTTATGAAGCACACCCTCCATGAGCTGCAGGAGCAGGAGCTGATATTTACTGAACTCCAGCAGGCGTACATTGTGCTTTCATCGCTGGACGAAAGCTATGACAACTTCATCGCCAACATGGAGGTATTGCCACGCACTGAGATAACGATGGCAGGTATTACCAGCAGGCTGCTAGACAAAGCCAGACGGCGCAAAGACTCTGCACTGCTTCATGATTCTCGCCAGACCTCCACTATTTGACGTGACAGAGAACAGCCAACTGAGGACTGCACAGGACAAGCAGCAAGAGCCTTCACTGTCAAGAAATGCTTTAAATGTGGTGCCACTGGGCATATTGCACGCCACTGCAAATCGAAAAAAGGAAAGAAGTTTGGTGCTGCTGAAACCCATACTGGGGCTCATCTGGCTCTGACAGGCACAGATGGTCTGGGCTCCAATGTCTGGGTCGTAGACAGTGGTGCCTCTCACTCCATTGCAAAGCACAAGGAAATCTTTGCATCATTTGAGCCTGTAAGTACTCAAAAAGTATCTTTGGCTGATGGGCTATGTGTAAATGTGACTGGGGAAGGAACTGTATATCTCCCTTGTTTAGCTAAATCCTTAAATATGATTTGTGTGCCTACACTGAAATACAATCTCCTGTCTGTGGGTGCTCTGGTAAAAGAAGGTTTCAAAGTATCTTTTGAAGAGGACCAATGCCTTACCCAAGGAAGGGATGGTAATTCTGCTATTGCTATACTGCAAAATGGGCTATTTGTACTGAACTGTGTAACTGCTCAGTCTGTATATGACAGCAAGGTGCCCCATGATAACTTATTCATTTGCTGCACAGGCGCCTTGGTCATGCTAATTTCAAAACCTTAAAAATGACTGTAGAATTGTCAAAAGGAATAAAACTGAAACCTTGCAGCAAATATCTGGACTGTGAGGCTTGCAAGGAAGAGAAAACAAAAGCTGCTCCAGCCAAACGTGGCAGTGAATTTAAAACTACTGACGTGCTCCAAATTGTGTTTGCCAACCTATTCGGTCCTTTCAACCCAGTTTGGGAGGAGCTAAATATGTCCTGGAAATAGAGGACCATTATTCCAGATATGTTCTGCCCCATATCGGCCCCAACACAACTCAACACAACTCATTTGTTGAGAGAAGGGGTCAGACTCTGCAAGCAATGGCAAGAACAATGCTGAATGACAGTGGTCTCCCTAATAATTTTTGGGGTGAAAGTTTTATGTGCGCTAACCATTTACTGAATGTTCTTGCACACTCTTCCACAATGGAATTACCTTTTACGCGCTGGCATTGTAAACAACCAAACTTAGATTATTTGCATACTTTTGGTTGACCTCCTTGGGTTCATATTCCAGCCCAAAATAGGAAAAAAGGGGGTCATAGAGCCAGAAAGCTTTATTTCTTGGGTTATGAATCAAACCATAAATCCTATCGATTTGGTACTCCTGGTTCAACTCAAATTTGGAAAAGTGCTAGTGCAAAATTCCTAGAGCAAAGTGGATGGGAAAGGCTACAACATGAATTTGTGCCTCATTATTCCTTAGACTTTGACATTTCTGGAAAAAGAAATTCTGAATCTCCTATCTCATTGCCTACCAACAAATTGGCTACAAAAACCAAAACTGAAAGTTCTGCTTTAAATCACTCTCGGGTCTTGGGAGAGGAGGAGCAAGAAACAAAAGAGGGGCTAAGTCCAATAGGCTCTGGACAACAGGAGCCTATACCACTGAGACGCTCCACCAGAGAACAAAAAGCTCCAGATCGCTATAGTCCTGGTGCAATTTGTCAAGTATCAGTAGAGCCAAGATCTTATAATGATCTGCAATCCATGTCACCAGAAGACAAAAGTGCTTGGGAAACAGCTGTTAACAATGAGCTTGATTCTTTAAAGAAACTACAAGTCTATGAGGATGCTGTACTGCCTCCTGGTGAGCATGCTATTGGCTGCAGATGGGTGTTTAAACTGAAAAAAGGAGTAAATGGTGTAACTAAATGCAAGGCTAGACTTGTTGCTCAAGGGTTTGCACAAACCTCTGCTTGTTATGATGTAACGTTTTCACCATCTTTACGCTCTGAATCGCTAAGGGTTGCACTTCTATGCGCTGCAAAATATAAATATATTGTAACTCATTGTGATATAGAAACTGCTTACTTGAATGCTCCTTTAAGGCATGTAATTTATATGCAAAAACCCCCAGGTGTGACTGCAAATACTGGAAAAGATTGCTGGCTACTGAAAAAATCTCTGTATGGTTTAAAACAATCTGGTTATGAATGGAATACTTGTATTAATGATGCTTTAATACAGCTAGGTTTTAAAGCTGGCCTAGCAGAGCCATGTCTATTTACAAAGGATACTGAACAAAACAAACAGATCATTCTTTTGTTCATAGATGATTTGGCCATAATAACCAAAACTGACTCAGAAGCTAAAGAATTAATTCAGAAGCTAGAAAAGAAATTTTCACTGAGAAATCTTGGTAGAATCAAAAAGTACTTAGGAGTTGATATATCTGAAACAAAACAGGGATACAAACTATCTCAAACTCAGAAAATAATGCAACTTCTGCAAAAGTATAACATGGAACAATGTAATCCAGCAAAAACCCCTATGGGACTGGAATACAACAATGATGACTCTCCAAGTCCACTGTTTGATTCAGACATATACAGGTCTTTCATTTGAAATAAACTTCCTATTAATCTTACATTGGAAACTGGACAAGACCTGATATTTGCTATAGTGTGAAAAATGGGTTAATATGTTTAGAATACTGTGCAACAGAAAATAATCTTGCTGACCATTTTACCAAGGCACAAAACATTGCTAAGCACAATGAGCATTGTGAACTGTATGGAAAATGTATATGAAAACTGTATAAACCATGCATATTATCTTAAACTGTAAAGGAACAACTTACCTGTCCAAAGGAGGAGAATGTTAGTATTTGAATTTAATAATAAAACATATTTGTTCAGGCAAGTTGATTCCAGGCTGATGCAATCTAGCTGATGCAATCTGAAACTGCTCTTATAGCATGAGTCAGCAGAATTGGAAGTGCTGAGTCACTGGTCACCTGAATGTAATATCTCTAACTGATTGGTGTTTCACTATATTTAAGTGTGTATGAGATTATTGCAACGTGTGGGTTACTGAGGAGGAGTATTTTGCTGTTTTGATACTCTGAAAGACTGAACTGTATCTGTGGACTGACTTGTGGACTGTTTAACTGGATTTACTGAGATTGGAATATCCCTGCTACTTGATGTATGTATATGACTGATCTACTGCTCTGACCTTGGACTGTGTTACTGGACTTATCTTCTGCCTTTCGTTTAAACAATATAGTTATCTTTAACTATAAAG
Source organism: Cryptoblepharus egeriae (assembly GCA_030015325.1). NCBI lineage: Eukaryota > Metazoa > Chordata > Lepidosauria > Squamata > Scincidae > Cryptoblepharus > Cryptoblepharus egeriae. The sequence continues at coordinate 178,190,007 of JAREYC010000003.1, read as the reverse complement.
AGCTGTCGTGTTTACTCTGTGCTGCTGCCCGTTTGCCTCTGCACAACTACTCTGCTAAGCCCTGCACATCAGCAGGGTCTTACACCCCAACACTGGCATTATTAAGTCTAAAGAGAGAAAAGGGCTGGGGCAAACCCAAAAATGGGGAATAAATTCTGATGTGCCTGTTTTCCACATGCTTGTTCCCAATCCCCTTTCCTTCCCCCACCCCTGCAGGAAGCACCTGCAGTCTCCCCTTCCCAATTTTTGACACCAGCAGAGCCTCCTGGAACTGCTGCTATGTATGCCATGCATATCTCTCACTATTTGTGGCAGCAATCCTGCAATGCACAACAGTGATCCAGCTTTTATGCTGCTTTATTCTTGTGCTGTCAGAATGATAAATAGAAATATGCCCTTATGCTGAGTTATGTAGCAGCTACCACCTAACCTGTGCTGAATATTGTATAGGCCAGTTCCAATGAGTAGTCAGTCTTGTTCCTATAAATAGGAGAGACAAGTCCCTTACAGGCCCTCAGAGGGAAGGATATGCTGTATCTTGCATTTATGTGGTACATTTTGCATAGGACTGAGACCTGCAAGATCCAGCTTCAAATCCCTTCTTGGCCATGAACCTTCCAGGGTGACCAGTCATTCACTCTCAGCCTCACCTACCTCACAAGGGTTGGTGTGAGGACAGCAGGAGGGGAGAACTAAGCTTTTGTAATTTCAGTGCAAGTAGGGATTGGGCTGCCCAAAGTTCAATGGATCAGCTAAACCTGAATGGTTCATCTGACAATTTCAATCCTATGCTTTCCTAGCACCCCGGGCTACACTGGGGCCAAAATGGTGACCACTGTATCATGTGGCACAGGGAAGCAGCACCAAATCTCCCCAAGATAAACAAACATTCCCTTATCACTTTTAACACCCAAGTAATGCCAATGTGTCTCCTAAGATCTAGACCTGCTAGATTAGGGACAGACCCTATGAGACCCATGTCAGGTTTTCCAGCTCAGGAGGAAGTTAGGATACAGTGACAAAGTCTGCCATTGTCTCCACATTCATCCCAGGCCTGCCACACCCTGCCCTCCCTCCATCCTGACATGCCCTATGCCTTGCCACCACCTGGCAGCCATACTCACAGCCAGGACTTCTTGGTGTCCGTCTTTGGGTGCTGAGGCTTGGCACTAACAGTCCATTATTAGCTTTGGTGCAAAAATGGCTCACAGACGTTTTGCAACAGTCTAGGTCTGCCCATAGGATTGGGCCTAGAATTGCCTGTATCCTAAAGTGAGTAAGATATGAGCACAGTATAATTTACCCTAAGTTCTGTCCATTATTTCAATAAATCCTCTTTTTTCCTCTATCCTAACTCAGGACTGGATCATTGCTCCAGAAGGTTATGCTGCATATTACTGCGAAGGAGAATGTGCCTTTCCCTTGAACTCTTATATGAATGCTACAAACCATGCTATTGTGCAAACACTGGTGAGTCTCCTTTAAGTTCTGTCCACATTTTACTGAATGCCATCAGCATGCTGTTTTTTATCGTATGGGCCATAGGTTTTTTTTTAAACAGGGTAAATTTTTTTTGCAGTGAATGTGTCTGAATGGGTGCCTTCTTTCAATATCTGCTACTCCTATCCACTTCATAAGCTTCTTCTTATAGGTGTTCTACTTTTATGCCTTCATGTAGAGTGGGGGAATGTGCACAAATTGGCTGCGCTGCTATCTGAAGCCCTGGGGAGATTGAACTGCTGCCAATTAGATTGACCATAATTGCCCTAGATGTTGTAGATTGGACAGAGCTTTGAGGTGCATATTTGGCTCCACTGAATGTGCATGAACATGCATCTCTCAGCCAAGGACTCCCAGCTCAACAAACTATCACAATGCATCCAAGTGTCCATCAAGAGCTTTCACTGGCCCAGTGACAGATTTTTTCAGTATAGACCACTCTGTCCATGATTGGCTGGGTGGACTGGACGTTAACATCTGACCTTGGCAGTGGTGCAATCCTGAGGATCACATTGCTGCATTTCCCTCTCCCTACCCTTTAAAGGGGCAAAATTCCTTTAACTGGGCCATCATAAATGCACCAGTTTAAGAACCTCTGGTCTACTCTCTGGTCCATATTACAAATCAATTTAATGACTCAAGTTCTTGTTCAGAGATGGTTGAGCAAAATGTCTTTGTGGCTGTGTGTTCATATTTGTCTTGGTGTTTGTATATGTTGGCTGTGCATTTAAAGATATACCTTGAAAAAATAAAAATGTACATTTTCTGCCTGACAACTTATGTACCCCACAGGTTCACTTTATCAATCCAACCACTGTGCCGAAGCCTTGCTGTGCCCCTACGCAGCTCAACGCCATTTCAGTCCTCTACTTTGATGACAGTTCCAATGTCATTTTGAAGAAATACCGAAACATGGTGGTACGGGCCTGCGGCTGCCATTAAATCTACTGGACAAGAAAGCTCCATGCAGCTTGTAGAACATTCAGGTTTTTAACATGGACCTTTTAAAAAAGAAAAAAAAACTCACTTTAAAACCTGCCACCACTCTTTGGAATAACATTTCTGAAGGGGCCAAACAGTCAGGAAAGGATTCTAGACCCAAGTGGCTTTTTCAGCAAGTGTTGGTTTTAAGATGCAAAATTGTGCAAATGGAAGCACAATTAAAATCACGATCAAGGACCAATTTGGAAGCAACTCCATCCTTTGGTAGGCAAGTCACCTCTGGACCCTCTGTCAAGAGGAATGAACATTTTAATCAAGAAACCATCAATGGTGAAACAAGTTTGTGTGTGGCATGCCTATGCACGCTTGCAAAGATTTTTAAAAGTTACTCATGATGATTTTTGTAATTAAAGAGTGATTGCAGTTGCCTGGATGAAACACATTCCTTTAAAAATATTTAAGGATGCTGAAAGCCTGGTCCATTTTCTGTTTTCATATTGCTGTCCTCCCATGGCATTACATGTTTAGAATGATTCTCCTTCCAGGTGACAGTCTCATTTGTTGCAAAGCAGATCTCAGTCACTGTATGTTGGAATATTACACGCAGTTGGGCATCATGTTCCCTTTTCAAAAGCGCATCTCAGTACAGATCATACCAATTGTTCATGCACCTCATGCACATTCTGATTATTTATGCAATGTCTTCCCTTTTCAAACACTTAATGCAGACCTGAATAACTGTTGTAACATCTCAAATTCAACTAACTTAATGTTGAAGTCTCCAGATTTTTTCCTTCACAGTAACTTTTGCAATGGTTAGACAACATTTACAAGTTCTACTTACTTCTCACAAAAACCACAGCAGTGAATGTGTGGCCTGCAGAGTGTCCCTAATATTACCTCCTTCAGCTCATTCCAACATCATAGGCAAGTGATGAGCTGAAGGCTCCAAACTAGCAAAGCTCTCTTTAGGTATTCAGGAAGGATGTATGCTAGAGACAAGGATTTTATTTTTAAACAGCATTTCCTCAGCTTCTCCATCCATTGGGTCTGCATTCCTGTGTTGAATCTGGTGTTGAGAAACTTTTGAAATATTGTGTAGATGAGGCTGAACAAAAGATTGCATTGGATATTTATCAGACTGAAAGGCTATAAATAAGCTTGTGAGACAGTAGGAGTTAGGCATAGGAAGGAACACCCTAATGCCCAAGAGGTGGACAACTGAATAGGCACAGCAATTCTGAAAAAAATTGATGGACACCAAACTAGAGTTAACCATCTCATATTGAGACCAATATGATTAAGACTGCATCAGTAGGATAATGGTTCCCCAAATTCAAATTATGTTAGTACTCCTATGTTCAGCATTGGTATCACCACACTTAAAGGACCAAGTTATATTTTTGGGTATTCTGATCCATAAAGGGTACTGATGTATTCAATCAGTTTCAAAGGGCACTGATCTAGAAACAGTAACTGCAGCCCTTTTCAAAAGTTACTTGTTCTCCCAGGCACCACCCTTCTTGCATCTAACAAAATCTGGCAAGATTTGGATGCTGCCTACTTGGATCGCATGACATTTCTGTGAAATCAACATGGTATCACCCGGCTAAATGGGAAAAAGAGGCTGTGCCACAAACCCAGAAGGTTTGGGAATCATCACACTAGAGCTTCAGAAAATCAGGGAAGAGTGGGCAAAGATGGTACCTGTAGCTCTAACAACTTCAAGCATCCTGCATATCTTTGAAGGCAATACATAAGACAGCAACTTGGGAATTGCTACAACATTATCTGATACATATTGCCTTGCCTAATAAGGCCTTTGGCAAGTAGAATTCTTCAAAGATGGTGCAGAACTCAGGAGCATTCTTGCCTTTTTAAAGATATCTTGTTTTTCCACGTCCCAACTGTCAGATCCATAGGAGAACAGAAAAATTTAGGCCTGGAGTAATATAGCATGGATATTGGCAGAGCCTAGTGCTCTGGAACCAGGCTTAATGAAGAATAAATCTTGGATTCTCTTCTACGCTATAGAAAGACTAGGCAGTTACTGCTGATCAAGCTAGTTCCCAGTTCTAGTGGTTGTACTGTATGCAAGGTGGCCTCTCCATGTGTTCAGTGTGGCCTTGGGGGTTAAGGGGGAGCCCCTTCCCTTGGAGCCAAACCAAACCATGACGATTCCTGGCTAGTACGAGAAAGAGCTTCCTAGTAACTATCAGGAGTACTGATCCACCCTGGAATCACAAAAAATGAAAATTCACAGATTAAGTTCAGTTTCCCCCCACTTATTGGCTCTGAATTCAGGCAAAACACCCAAGGAGACTCATGTGCACTCAAGAGTTTGATTCCTCCAAAGAGTTTTTCCATATCGAGTTTTTCCATATCGTCCATATGGCTCCATTTGGCTTCCCCTCACCTGAAAGAGTTCCAAAGGGGACCCCTTGCATGCCCCTCTAAAAAGGACCCCCTCTGCCCCCTCTAGCTGTGCCACTACCTCCAACAGTCACATCCTCCAAGTTTAGGTATTTTTGTGCAAATTATATCAATTAAGTTATGCATACATGTGCAAAGTAGTTGTCATCATCTGCCTACTTGCATGGTGTGTTCCAGTACCTGCAAAATGTAGTCTGTTGCACACCCTTTAGCCATGGCACTGATGCTAATAGAGGAGGAATGGTTTGGACTAATACCCAGAGGACAATAGACTGCATTGAGTGTCTATTTTTTTCCTAATAAGAAGGCAAATTAGATCTTTTCCATGGGTTAAAGTTTTCCAATCACACTTTTATTTCCTTCAGATTTGTGATGGTGCCTCTCCTGCCACATACAGGAGGTCAACAGACATCTGAGCATTACAATAGAAGTGCTTGTCAGTGTATCCTCCTTGAAATTTAATGAGCCTCATTCAGGGAACCTGGATACTTCTTTTAAAACTAACATGAAACATATAAGACCACCTTGTGAGTGTGTCTGTGTATAATAATATGGTCATGGGTGAGCTCTAGTGCCTTGTGATCCAGTCTATGTTGGTGGCTGTTTTCTGTATGACAGGCCACCCTTAATAAAAACCGTTTCACTGTATACACTCCAATCTTTTTATATGTTTTATGGGGATATTGTTTCTTGGGTTTATTTCTGATTTTTTTTTACCCTCCAAGTAAATAGCAGACCGGCTGCTAAGCTCTCTGTAACTCCACTGTTTGTACATGTTTGTGTAAATAGTTTTCACAATGCAGAACAAAATTATTTATTTCAATCTTTTTTTCCCTATTGCATTCAGGAAAAGAAATTATTCATCTCTCCTTTGAACACATTTAATTTCTTATTTAATAAATTAATATTTAATAAAATATTAAAAATATTAAAAAAATATACATTTGGGTCCTTTTTTTCCTTAGAACAGTTGTTTTTAATGGTTTTGTTTGTACAAATTATTCAAATAAATAATTGCAGTTTTACATGTGTAAAAAGCCCACTAGTTTTGTGTCTCATTGTGGTGATTTTTCTTTCTTTCTTTCTTTCTTTCTTTCTTTCTTTCTTTCTTTCTTTCTTTCTTTCTTTCTTTCTTTCTTTCTTTCTTCCTTTCTTCCTTTCTTCCTTCCTTCCTTCCTTCCTTTCTTTCATGTAGCCCAGTCTTACATAGGAAGCATAACCTATTATGTTATAATTCTAACTGCATACTGTGGGATTTAACTCCCTGATAAGGCGAAAGCTGAATTCCTACACACACTGGAAGTACTGTAATCTCTGCTCAATATAATAAGATTTCACTCTGAAAAAGTGTGCACAGGATTGTAATGTTGTATTTCTAACTGCAGGTGATCTTATCCATGTGACCAAAGATGGAGCACAGGTTTCAGAACTTGAGAAACCAAATTTCTGTGTTAAAAGATCATAAAATTAGTAGGCTTAAAATATTAGAACACACACACACATACAAAGATCATGCTACTGCATTAAAAAGGTTTGTCCAAAAATAAAATATAAAAATATAATATCTGCTCCAGAAGATGATCAGACTTGAGCTATGGATCCTCTGGGTAAGAGTATTCACCACCACCACCACCACCAATGAAGGGTGGGTTTGATTTTAGTTTTAGGAAAAGCTGGTAGATATCAAGTCCACAAGACCAATTCTTCATTGGAGAGTAAGTGTTAATATTATGGAGATTACTTCTTATGTATACATGGTTAAGATTGGGTTTAGGTAGCCCAATCCTAAACTTCCTGCACCATATATTACAGCGGCAGCAAAATGGCAGCCACCATTTCATGCTGAGCCAGAAAAGCTGCTGGAGGATTACCCTAGAGTACCAAAACCGACACGGGGGACAGGATCTGGTGGAGGAGACTTTCAGTGGTTCCACCTTCGTCACAGGCCTGTCCAGTTCCACCCTCCCCCCACCTAGGAAAGCCATCCTTCCAACACTCCCTATACCTCTAGCATTTGCTCTACTGATGGCTGGGGGTTTCTCTTGAGCACTAATGGCTGATAAATGCCTAACTTCTGGTGTTTAATTTGAAGGTGTGGAAATATAGCATGTTTATACCTTATACAGCATGCTTATAAACTGATGGCTTATAAACTTTCGCAGCATACCTTCATATTATTTGTGGCACACAGGTCACAATCACTGCTATAGGGAGATCCCATGATGTGAAAGTTCTCCCAAAGTTATGAAGGAATCTCTGTCATTACTGAGTGGATTAGGAACAGTGTGCGGTACTTAAATATTGGTATTTAAAAGTTTCTGTGCTTTTCAGGCCTATTCAGGGGGCCACACTGCACAAAACAAAATATGAATTTTAATCTCCATCTTAAAATACAGTGGTGCCTCACATAAAGAGCTTAATTTGTTCCGGAGGCATGCTCTCTCAGTGAAACGCTCTTAAAGTGAAGCAGATTTTTCCATAGGAAATAATGGAAACTCAGACGATTGGTTCCACAACCCCCTAAATATCCATATAAAAATATTAACTGGATGTAAAAATGATGACAGAACACTAATTGAATTCAAAACATGCATTCAATGTGCATGATCCTATGAAGTCTACTTAGGCTGCAATCCTAAAGACACTTTCCTGGGAGTAAGCCCCATTTAACACAGTGGGGCTTACTTCTGGGTAGACTTGGCTAGGAGGCTGCAATCAAAGACACTTTCCTGGGAGGCTTACCTGGGCTGCTGCTGGAGGTTCAAGGTGGCCGGTGGGGGGACTTGGGGGCAGTTAGGGGCAGCTGCCTCTGGCACCTCTAGGCAACTGCCCCTAAGTTGGGGGCAGTTAGAGGCAGCAGCGCTGGCCGGCAGCCCTTTTAAAGAGCCTCCATGCAGAGCGTCAGGGCTGCATAGCACGCGTGTCCATAGCGTGCTTGCTTGTTAAGTGAAGCAGAACTTGTTATGTGAAGCAAGATTTCTTGGAAATTTTTGCTTGTTATGTGAAACACTTGTTAAGTGAGGCGCTTGTTAAGCGAGGTACCACTGTACATACTTTCATATGAAGCTTAATGTACATTTTAAAAGAATAGGGGTTGGACAATTTGCAAATGGCTAATATGCATCACTTCAGTATCTGCATTGAATGTAACTTCTGAATTATTACACATTTGTACAACTAGTTCAACAATCAGTTTGCTGCTCACAAAGACCTTACGGAAGGAGAAGGGCTACTCCCACCCCAATGACTTCATGTTTCACATTTAATAAGGGGCAGTGGTGAGCAAGAAAATGATTTTTCCATAATTGGTCAGGGTTGCAAACCACATGGGAAACTGTGCTCAGACCTGCTTCTTGCATGATGAATCTGTGGCCGCTAGAGGTGCTTGTAATAACATTAGTAGTTCTATTGTCAGGAAAAGAAGGGGCAGATGAGCAATCAGTGATCGTTATTGTACTTATTTTTTCTTTTAAAAAATTCACCTTATAAGTTAATTTCAACACAGATTTAAAGAATCCACTGCCCTCAAAACAGGCATCCTGTGCCTCTACAGAAGCAGGCATCGTGTGCCAGTGGGCATATCCATGTGGCTAGCAGGCACGGTTGTGCTTTCCCCATGTTCAAGAAATCTGGATAAAATTTTGCCAGAAAAGTACTTAATGTGTATTTTTGTACATCTGTTCAGGTTGCGTGTGCTTCCAACACTAATAGGTGAATTAATGCACTTGAAGAGGATGTGCGAATGTCTGCATGCATATCAAAAACACACAAATACACACACACACACACATAGAGCTATTGCTAGGGTCAGCTTTACCCAGCGCAGTGATGTCATTAGAGATTACATTTCTGAAGAGGAGATGCTGATTGTGGGAGTGACACCAGAATTTTGCTGCATCCAGTGCCGGATTTATATATACGCTAAACAAGCAACAGCTTAGGGCTCCACTCTATTGGGCACCTCCCAAAAATCTGAAGGGAAAATACCCTGGATGTACATTTCCAAAATATAAGATAAAAAACAAATAAAATAAAACCTACATATAGCAACAGTGTTTTGTGTTGTGTAGGTCCATATAAATACCATATATTTGTTACCATAATAGCATATATATATAAAATAGCATATATTATATTAAAATAAATTACTATATAGCATATATTCAACACAAAAAACAGTGACAATTTGTTGTTGACAAAGGACAGCTGGACATATAAAGGGCCCCGTTACCTTCTTTGGACGATCAACTGGAGCTTTCAAAGGAGAAGGTAACGGGGTAGTGGCTGGATAGTGGAGCCACTATCTTCTTCCTTCAGTGGCATCCCCTTCAAGTGGCACCCAGGGCATTGCCCTACTTGCACATGCCTAGATACACCTCAACACACACTGTGTCCTTTATACATTCAGTTCCTTTACCTCACTTTCTTTTATTTTCTTACTTAAACTTATAATCCATCTTATTCCCTCTTGCAAGGATTCTGCATCAGAGTTACTTGTCAACATTTGCAGCAGCTGCATAAATCTTAATGTAAGATTATTGGGTGGAGGGAAAGCGATGGGGGGAAAATGTGAATTCATTGCTGTCAGCCCTCAAAGATGCCCAGTTGATTATAGCACAGCTGTCAGCAACTGTTTCAAAGAAGTAGGAGGTAAATTAATTCTGTTTACTGCTGACATAGTTCAGAGATTTAGTCATTCCAGTAAAATTATAGAGGCACGAGGGAAGGAAGGAGGGAGGGAAAAGAAACTCTAATGACACACCAGCCAAGAAGTTGAAAACTTTTTTCCAATTTAGGTAGATATAATTTACTTTACAGAGATTGCTGCACAGAGAATATGCACAGAGAATATGATATTGCATATCATATTCTGCACAGAGAATATGATACTGGTATAAAAGCTATATATATATTTGTACAAGGGATATTTACTGGGTGCATGTCTAGATGTGGTGCAACTGCTTGTCTGTCAAACCAGGAATTATGGAACAAAAGTTTCCTTACTCTAAGACAGTGGTTCTCAATCTTCCTAACGCCGTGACCCCTTTATAAGTTCCTCATGTTGTGGGGACCCCCAACCATAAAATTATTTTTGTTGCTACTTTATAACTATAATTTTGTAAATATCCGATATGCAGGATGTATTTTCATTGTTACAAATGAAATGTGTGTTCTATGCACACATTGAACACAATGGGATTTATTTCAGAGTAGGCATGAATAGGATTGGGCCCTGAGGCTGTCAGTCAGCCCCAGTGTGCACGCAGCTACAGCCAGAGGTCTGGCAAGCCTGACCTGGCCCCCTGCACCAGGGGTCTTTAGGCGACCCCCAGGAAAGCTCCAAGCGACCCTCAAAGGGGTCCTGACCCCCACTTTGAGAAACGCTACTCTAAGGAGACCTTTTTTATTTCCTACCATAAGATGCAGCCGATGCGCTGTTGGTGTGGCTAACTGGCTACATATGGGGTTTTGATAGGATTGGGCTATGTGGATATATATCTGATTTGCTTTCACGTTTACATGTGACAGTGGATCACGTGTACTGGATGTACATTCATTCACTCTGCCAATGTTATATGTTACATTTTACAGACAACGCAATCTGTCATCATGGTACATCATCACATCTGTTGAGAAGAAGCCTAGGAAACACTTTCTGTTTCAGGGATAAGAGCACATGTCAAGTTAGGCTAGTAGGACCACACCTTTGTGTCCTGTCCTGGGGCTCCTTTCAATTTAGATTCATCTCAAGTATCCTGGGTGAAAAGGAGACAAGACATGTACTTCCTGGAAACAGAAGATGTCAAAGAACATCCTTCCTTTGTGTGTTAAGATTTAAGAACATGGAGACAGTCCATGTAACTGAGCACCACTAGGTTCTCATGATGATCTCCATGTGCATTCTGGAAGGACATGAAAGCCTGGCCCTTTCCGATTGTTGCCCTCCCCTTCCCTCCCTTCCTGGTATTCAGTGGCATACTATCTCTGAAAGTAGAGGTTCCAGTTGGCTGTCATGGTCTGAAGGCATGGCCTGAGAGGAACCAAGGCTCAGTGGTACAGTTACTGTGTGTTTCGCATGCAGAAGATCCCAGGTCACCTCATGGTATTTCTAGGTCGGGCTGGTAATAATTGTCTGAATCTTAAGAAGTCAGCATCATCAGTTCTTTTAAAATCCCCTTTAAAATTCTTTTAAATAGCCCCATAGTCAGATTTGGAATAAGCAGCTTCTTATCTAGCCTCTGAGAGCACACAATGTGGCACTCTGCCATGGCTAAGCACGTCATAGCCAGGTTGGTACCTGGAGACCCTTAAATACATGCATTGAATGAATGAGTTCTAGATATAATTAAAAGGTGTTGAAAGAGTGGATTGTCAAAAAACAAAGCATCAGAAAGCGGGGGATACTTGTAGGTAACTTTAATTTCCTGCAATAGCTTTTATTTCCTGCACTATCAATATCAAAAAGACAGTTAAAAATACGGGAGGTGCTTTTCCCCCCCTTGTTTGCAGAGGTAGGAAAATACTCCTCCTGTGGAATTTCTACCTGCATGCAGGTGACACAAGCACAAAAACTAATGGCAGTTCTGGTTGCGTGGTGAAGCAATAGCTTTAGAGAGGTCGGGGATTTAAAAAGAGCTCACAGCAGGAATAAAAATCTTGGTCCTTTCAGTCTGGTGGTGGTGGTGGTGGTGGTGATATTTTGGTAGGGTTTCTGCATTGCCACATCCTTAACCTAATGGTTAATCTGTCTGGCTCTGATGTGAACTTTGGCCTGGCTAATGCAGGGAAACTATTCCATGTTGCTGGATTTATTCCTCTGTAATGCGCTACTGATGTGTCAAGTTCTTTCCATGACTTCACATAAACTATGTGAAAGTGGAAGGATGCTGAGTCTGGAATGAGTTACAAAGGGGTCAGAGTTCAGCTATGTTGTCTCTTAGTTCTCTTCAGCAAGGGACACTCTTTTTTTCCTTCCAGTGTTTGGGCAACTGATTTAACTGTTACCCTCATTTGCAATGCATTTACCTGCGGAAATAAGTTCCGTCGAGAGCAATGGGATGCATTTACATCTAAAAAATTAATTTAACAAATAAACCCACTACATGGACAGTTATTTAAATTATTTTTATTAAGTTTTGCATATGGATTTTTTCACCTTTAACCTGCACAGGTCATGTTTGGAACAGTTAATTTAACTTATAATTTAAAAAAGAATATATGTAAATATATAAGAGAAAACTTTCCAAATGATTTAGAGCACAATCCTAACCATGTCTACTCAAAGGTAAGCCACATTGTATTCAAAGGACTTATTCCCAGGAAAGTATCTTTAGGATTGCAGCCTTTGAGCTGTGATTCTTGAATATTTCAGCCTGGGGACCCTCCTCTGAGAATGACAATCTATCTGGGGGACCCCCCCCCCCCCAGATGTGATGCCATGGCCAGAAGTGACACCAGGAGGTGACATCATTGTGGTGCCAGAGCTCTTCTATTTCTACTAAGTCCCATATGTTCAATGAGACTTGCCCTACAATCCAGAGTAACTACAGGAAGATGTACTCTGGATTGCTCTATGCATTTCCCATAGGTTTCCCATAGGTGGCACCTTAACTGCATCGGTGTAAAAGTTCCCGTAGTTACTCTGGATTGTAGCCTTACTCCCAGGAAAGCACCGTGAGTTCCCTATTCCTTCTGTATGAGTTGCTGATTATCATAGCCTCAATCCTATCCAACTTTCCAGCACTTACACAGTCACAGCGTAACCCTAAGGTAAGGCAACAATGGCTCCTTGGCTTGCAGAGGCCTCCATGACTGCTCCCCTACCTCGATTTGCAACATACAACCATTGACATGGCTCAATTAATGCTAAAAAGTTGGACTTTCCCAAAAACTCTGTTAAAAATATTTAAATCAATTACAACCCAACTGGGTGCTACCACCAGCAGAATATATGATCCCATTGACCATGATAGCCAAAAAACTGTCATAAAGCATGTTCTGGCATTGCGCTGAGTAGTACACTGAATGTCAATGTGACGTGTCTTAACCTATATCCACAGACCCAAAAGGACCTGGTTAGACAGGTAGGATGGCAAGGGAAGTGAAGAGGGGAGGGAATGGAGGCAAGGTGGTTGGAGGAAGGGTAGGTCTGGCAGCAGTGGTGTGGACCAGATCAAATCTCCTTCAGCCCCTTTTTGATACCCAGAGCTGTGCCAGTGGATTTGCTGGAGGTGGTCTATGGGGATCCACTGCAGGGCCTTTAGCTCTCCCTGCACAGGATACAGCATGGTTGTACAGCAAAGGGGGGGGGGGGAGGACAGGATTGAGCAGTTAATCTGACATATTGTTTGATTAAACTTTGCAACCACATTTTAAAATGCTGTTAATGTAGTGAGAATTCTAGAACCAATCCAGTAAAATAACAATTTGCCCACAGCATACATTTGCTGAAATGGCTATTTTTCCCTTTGTTTTCTCCCTTGAAGGGTAAACAAAACAGAGCCCTTTTTTGTGTAGCATTATTTTTGGAAACAGAAAAGAAAAACAAAAAGGAATATTACAATTAACAGAAAGTTCCTTTTTTTAGTTTACCCATTATTTCAGTTTCACATTACAACTAGAAGTCAACTATGACTCTCGTAAGGTAAAGGACATATATACCATACACAGACTGTGTAACTATAAATATTGTTGGGGCATCTGGGTTTAAGAAGCTGTAGTTAACTTTCTGTCAGCACTGCCATTGGAAACTCTTATGTTCTGAGATTTATATCTTTATTTTGGGAGGGGGTGAGAAAGAGGTGGTGGTGGGGAGATTGGATTCCCTTGGATTGCTGCCCCAAAGTTTTGGCTATCAAGCATTTATTTTTGCCGTTTATGCTGCATGCCATGAGGGATGGATTCAATTTGTCTGTTATGAGTTTCAGTGGATCATATAACTGTAGCACTGTTTAGGTCCCTTTTTAAAAAATAACATACAAATTATTGTTGACATATTTTCTGCTTAGTGGGAAACAAAGAAACCTTATAGACACTGACCATTACTCACTCCCAACACAGTAAATGCAGTTTTGTTTAAAAGGCTCATGATGGCACTTGTTTTTCCTTGCGCAGATCTTGGATTAGCCAGAGGCCCCTTGAAACAATAACATGATTCAAAGATCAATAACTATGAATCAATTACATGATTCAAGCAGGAATAAGGTCAAAGGCCAAAAAATGGCAGCCTTCAGGCTGTAATTCTAGCCATACTTTCCTGGGAGTAAGCGCCATCCACTATAATGGAACTTATATCTGAGTAGACAGGTATAGGATTGAGAACTTAGGCAGCCATTTCCAAACTTTTATTTTTACTGGTGTATCCCTTAACTTTCTGGGCCATTAGACAGAGCTCCCCATTAGGGCCACATTCCTATTCATTATAAAGTGCAAAGTGATGGAGTGATTGTCTCCATCTGTAATTATTTTCCCCATCAATTAGCATATGATCCATTCTCATTGCAAACTGTTTAAGATAGTATTTCATGCAGCAAACTGTAATGGGATTGTAACCCACATAGTGGGTTCTGATCTAAAGTTTGAGAAACATCATAGACTTCATGTATAGTGGCAATGTGGTACATGAGAACAATCATGTGGAGGGGCTCCTATGGCAAGAAAGAAATCAGTGAAACAGCTTTCCACACATCACAGCAACTACACAGGAAAACTAGTTTAGGGTTGTCAGTCTGCCCTATTTCTCCAGCCATGATTAAGACATAATAATAATAATAATAAATAAATAAATAATAAATTCTTTATTGCATTGTACATATATACGCAGTGTACACATACAATGAAATTCACAAGACATCCAGAGACCAGACCCAATGCACACACTACAACCCCAAAACACACCTCCACCACCCAAAATACAACTCCCCCTAAAACACATAAGCATCCACACAAAAGACCAAGAAATACTGCCTTAACTGTACATACCAGCAATTAAAGTTGGCTCTCCTATATACAAAGCAAGAGTTCTAGCACTGAGCTACAGCCCCATCCAGGATATAAAGCCATGGGAAGATATAGAATGAATACACATGCAAAATATGGCTGCATTCTGACCTTATATTCACAGGAAAGTCAACCTCTCGTCTTTTAATATATTGGATAAGGAAAGGTGTTTTGTAATTTAGTGAAATGCATATTTTTAAAAACTACTCGCATGTCAATTCATTTGTGTTGTCTACAACCATTTTTATCACCTCTTTGAACACTGTGGCAAATCCAAAAGACTGGTGTGGTTACACTACACTTGTAAGCCATGCAGCTTTTTCTTTTTTGCAAATGTAGTGGTTTGACCACTTAGCTGAAAGCTGGAGTAGAAAACCTTCAGCTTTCTTTGGGAAAAACCACTAAACCAGCAAGAGTCACCTCTTGGGAAGTTTGGAGACTGAGAATATGGAGCCTTTCAGAAGTGAAAGGAATTTCCAGTTAACACCACTAGACCACAAATTTAGGTCTCATCACATTTCGCTAGTGATGGTGATACAGAGAGATATTATTGTTCAAAGGACTTTGCACATGGAAATGAGCATAAATGTGATCTGATGCTTAACAGGTTATGGACAGTCAAGTTTGCACCACTCTTACACTGTTTCCAGTTTTGAAATGCTACCCAGAAAAGCCCTCAGAAAAAATAAAGGCAATTGTGCCCAATTTTTAAAAAATAAAAATAATGGAAATTGTATGAGATATATATATCTCATACTGTGGTAGGTTTCCCAGAAATAACAAATGAAACAGGCATGGTCACCACATAGCAAAGGTCTGAGTGGACCCATCGGGGACCAGGCAGAAGAGGTAATTAAATTTTTCATGGCCTACAAGAAGCAGAAGATCCTGCAATCCTGCACCATAACAGGCCAGTCCTGGATAGGATTGAACCATAAGGCTGCAATCCTATATGCATTTACCTGGGAGTAAGTCCCTTACTGAACATAGTGGGACTTAGTGCCATCACTATGGTTTGCAGGAAATTGACATGTCACCCCCATGATGGACCTCCTCCCATGCAATGGGAGTTCAGCGTCCCAAGTAGTGGGCATGGTGATGCACCATTACCCCTCCACATCTGGTTTTTTGTCTATAGGACAACGGTACAAGACAAAGTTTAAATTCCTCACTGTAGTCTCAATACTATGGTCCCAATTACATTATGTGGCCTGACCTGCTATTTTTAAAATATAGGAAGAAAAAAAACCAAGACTTCTCTGATCATGAGTGGTAAACATTTTGCCTAGTTTATATAGTATGCTTTGTCTCTGCCCTCTAAAAACTTCCAGGTAAACTTCCTGCCATTTCCTATTATCTTCCAGTCCTCTAACTCCATTTCCCTGAACATCTTCATCTAAAAATGGGTTGACAACAAAATATACAGTTGATGGGACTGGAATTTTGCCTTGGTCAAGCGCACGTTAAATGACACATTTAGGATATCTGAAGAGCCGCAGAGCTATATATAGGCATTGCTGAACGACGGAATACGCCACCCTCCTCCTCTAAGCCACAATGCCACTAAGACAGATGATATGAATTACTGTCATTACCAAAATTGCTAGCTGCAGAAGAAACATCCCAAACACCATATCGTGTGTGCTCGACGTTCAGCTATCAAACCACTGTCATTATGCAAAATGGCTTAAACGGTGCTGGTATGAACTGACGCTGGAAATGGAAAGCATCATGCTTCAGTCATTGTGACCAAAGATTGGCCACATGGATATAGAACAGGTTGCTCTTCCACCACCACCATCCCCAAAGCATTTTTTGTGTCCATAGCTTTGTGGTAGGAACAATTTGTTCCAACCCATGTCTGCCCAACTTTATGAACTGGGAGACCCTATATATAAAACAAAAGGGTCCTAAATGCTCTTATACTTGCAGCTGATCTTCCTTTTCTCTATGCTGAGCCATTCTGCGAAGCTCCAGTACCAGAGGTGAGCTTGGCTGGGGGAAAAGTGCTTGGAGAAAGAAACTATATTAAAATCAGGAATGGGTTCAGCTCCTTGTCACCTACACCCTTTTGTTCTAAAAACAATAAAGGATTGATTTATACTTCATTTGAGTTGGGAGTTTTACATCAGGAACCAGCCTCTTGTTATTTTTAGTTCAGAGTGTCTTTCTTTCCACTCAGGCATGGAAATGATGTGGCCTTGGCACAGGTCTGCAGAACCTCAGGATCAATGGATCTGTCAAAACAGGTCCAACATCTTCTCTACATGTACATATGTAGGAAAAAGTGGGATGGAGTCTGCAAGTCATGCATTCAGTGTTGTCATGCAAGATCCTGGTGTGCTTGAATAGTTCTGAGAGCCCACTACTCAAGTCCTGGCTGAGGGCAGGTTTCAGCCAGCAAATCATGAGTTAGGTGGACTCCTTCATTTCTTTGGAGGCAGTTGTGATGACACATAATGGCATGGCAAAAGGGTAACCATCATCCCTAGTGCCACACCTCGGACCAAAAACAATCCTGTACTGGTTATCAAGGATTTTTGCTGCTGTATGACCCCGTTTCTGTGCATGATGGTTTTGTGCATGATCACACAGGGAATACTTGGAATAGTATCTTTATTACCAATGACCACTTCTTTCTCTACACCTTGTACAGTGCACTGAACTTCATGAATGTGCAAAGCCTGTGAAAACCTGTGAGGTTTAATCCTGCCCAGACTGCAAAATATTTCTGTACAGATGCAATGCTCGAGCAGAGCAAGTATCTCCTTTGTCTTCACCGGAGCCAGGCTAGGAAAGTCTCTCTCTCTCTCTCTCTCTCTCTCTCTCTCTCTCTCTCTCTCTCTCTGTGTGTGTGTGTGTGTGTATGTGAGTGAGTGAACAGATGACTGCTTCTTATGGACCAAGGTTATGTGTGGCCTCAGGATGTGATTCAGTAAGGGGCTTACTAGGCCATTCATCCAGCTGTGGGCTCTCCTCGGCTTCATTTTATGGGTTCACGGTGCACTTCCTTGCACAATAGTCTGACAACTGACAATCTCCAAGTACGGTCTTATCTCTCACAAACCTGAAGTGGCAGCTGCTGTGGGTTTCTTCCTAGAAGATGAAAAGAAAAAAAGAGGAAGGTTCTTCTCATAAACTTTATAGAACCCACAACACAGACGCTGGAAGACATGAGGATTTGAAAAAAATAAAAAAATCACTACCTCCTGATCAGTAATGAGTAAGGAGCATGCTGAAAAAAACAAACACAAAGGCTACATCTAAAGACAGGGCTGTAGTAACTGAATTAAAGGATGTCTTGTGGTGGAAAACATAAGTATGAGATATAAACAAGCTGTTCCAAACAGTGAGTGAGTGTTTGATGAGTTCAGGAGCTATCTTAGAGTGACTGAGATCATGGACCACGGGCAGGTCCATGGAGGTATCTCAACCAGGATGGTAACTGGGGTGGTTGCCTCAAGCAACAGATTGGAGGGACACTTCTGTCTGCACTCTTGCCTTCGTTGTTTCTCCTCTTCCTCCTCTTCCTCTTTCTCTTCCTCCTACTCCTCCTCCATGCCTGAATTGGAAAAGCAAGAGAAGGCAGAGCTTTAAGAGTAAAAGAGGAAGTGTGAAGGGGATGTGGCCTCCAGCATTGGACACTGTTGCCCACTGTTTTCCTGTTCTATGTCATCTCTTTCTATTTGTGCAATTTTTATAAGATTCAGATACAGGTATAGGGAAGTTGGATCACATAAAGGTTGGTTATACAGAGGATACCCACATTAGGACCACTGTTGTACATCCCCTATTACCTTCTATTTGTTCAAAACTTCTTTACATAAATCAGTTAAACGACACTTTTTGATTTAAACTTATCATATTATCTATATTTTTTTCTCTTCTCCTAATCTAAACCCAACACAATAATGAATACTGTCAATCTTCAAAATACTATATCTTGTTAAAAACAAAGATACAAGAACAATACCAATTGTTCAATACAATTAATTTCAATAAAGATACAGGATAATACAAATAATACGTCTTTCTTAATCTTCTTTTATCAGTATGACTAGATCTCAGTATAAACATAATCTCTTTCTTTTCCTTTGCTGGGAAGAGAACGAACAGACTGGCACATCACTATGTAAGGGGACAATGACAACATTTGTCACCCTGGCTCAATAAGAAAGAACTCATAGTAGTTCTTATAGTAGGATGAGAGAATTCATAGTAGGATGAGAGAATTCCTCATCCTTGTACTTGTGTGAGTGTAAAGTCCGAGAAAGGCGGGATATAAATTTTTTAAATAAATAAATAAATAAATAAATAAATAAAGAAAGAAAGAAAGAAAGAAAGAAAGAAAGAAAGAAAGAAAGAAAGAAAGGCTGGATTCAGATAAAATGCTAATGCTAAACCATAGTTAAACCATGGTTTAGTGCTCATACCACTGTGGTATATGTTGGCTGATGTATTTCCACCTTTTCTTCACACGCAAAAAATTTGCAGCTTCCACTCCTTATTTAAAACAAATGTTTTCCCCTCCTTTTTTGGGGGGGAGGGCTTCCCTCCTGTATCTAATCAGTACATTTTTTATTTATCTACTTATTTAATTAAGGGCACAGTCCTAACTAATTTTCCAGCTCCTGGGTAACAGCAATGCTGCTCTGAGGTATGGGAAGAAACATGGCCTTCGCTTGAGGAGGCCTCTGTGACTGTCCCCCAACTGCAGGATGCAGCAGAGATGCCCTACTGACACAGCTATGTCAATTAGTCTTCCCCATTTTACAGCTGTGCCAATTAGTCCCCCCATTTTAAAAGCCTGGGTGAGATGTCACCTTTGGGGTGACAGCACTTTCGAGATATCAGAGCTTTTCACCAAGGAACACAAAAATTATTTACACCACTGGTGGATATGGAGACATCCCCTGCGTCCCTACCCCCACATGCCTCTAGGTTCCCGAATAGTCCCCATGTGCCTTTTAACTTGCTTTGCAGGCTTACTCCAATGAAAATATCTTGCTTAATAAGACTGCTTTAAGCTTTCAAGCTTTTAGTGACATTTACACTGCCTTGTGGCAGCCTGAATGGTTGGGGAAAAAACAAAAACAAAAACCAACAACTAGATCATGCCTAACTGGAGGTGAACATTAACTGCTTCCTGTTAAGCACAATCTAGTTTTTCCCCCTCTAAACAGTCAGGCTGTCAGGAGGCAGCCTGTACTTGCTATAAGCTTGTAAGCAAGCTTGTTAAGGCTGGAGTACATTTATAGAGGGGCATGGAAACTTCCATATTCATGGATAATTGAAACTGTGTTCATGAGATCTGTGGATACAAGAGGCCCCCTAATTATTGTTTGAAGGGGGGCATTAACTGTACATAGCCTTCTAAAGGCTTCTCTCTAAGAGTTTCTGACCCAGATCATTCCATAGCAGGTCACAGCCCATCTTAGTAGGGTCAGAAGTATAAGATAATCATCCCATTTTCTATTTTTTTCTCTGTGTGAAAATGTCAGGATAACATCTGTCTTCACAAACAATATTTTATTCCTTGTAAACTTCTCCTGTTCTGTGTTACAAAAATGGCCTCAAGCAAGGAAGTGTATCTTCAACTGATTTTAGCTCCCAGGAAAGCTGCTCTCCTCCAAAGAACTGCTTACCATCTGTTTAGCTACAAAGTGCATTTGATTTTCAGGCTTTTTACCCCTCTGGTGACACCAGATGCAAGCACATCTGTGTTATCCTATTCCTCTCCTTTCCTGGTGCCTGAGTTTGCTGGAATCAGGACTGTAATGCTTTCTGGTTGTCCAGCTCAGCCCTGATTTTTTTTAAAAACCTTCCAAATATCACCCCATATTTGGAAAGTATTGCACATTATCCATTGCACATGGGTGATTTGAAGACCTCTTTGCCATGTGTGTGGTGCAATCTGAAAACAATCTCCTGGCTACATTTTATTTTATTTTATTTTATTTTATTTTATTTTATTTTATTTATTTATTTATTTATTTATTTATTTATTTATTTATTTACGGAATTTTTATCCTGCCTTTCTCAGTCAGGACGACTCAAGGCAGCTAACGTTAAACATTTAGAAACAACCCACCAACCAAAAATTATGATAAAAACTAGTTAAGAACATAGTTAAAAACACAATACCCCCCAAATCTCCCTGATTAGCTAAAATCCTTTGACCAGAAGAATGTTTTCAGGCCCAACCGAAAACTATACCAGGAGGAAGCAGTTTTCAATTCCAAGGGAAGAGAGTTCCAGAGCTGCAACCACCAAGAAGGCACTGCTTCTAGCTGGCACATCTCTCACCTCTCTCGGTGGCAGGTCCCCCCAGATGACCGTAGGTGACGGGTCGGATTGTATGGATATAGGCAGTCCCTAATATACCCTGGACCTGAACCATATAGAGCTTTAAAGGTCAAGACCAGCACTTTGAATTCAGCCTGGAAATGAATAGGCAGCCAGTGTAGCCACCAAAGCAGTGGTCCAACAGAGTCGAACCACTGAGCCCCAGCAACCACACAAGCTGCCATATTCTGTGCAGGTTGGAGTTTCTGGACCTTCTTCAGATGCAACCCCATGTAGAACGTGTTACAAAGGCCCAGTCTAGATGCCACTAAGGTGCCACATCTAGAATCTGGGCAAAATCCAGAGTAACTATAGGGAGTCCTTGCTCCAGTGTAAGAACCAAGATATGATTCCAATATGAATTTCCCATAGGTTTTCACTAGATGGTGCAGTAACTATGGGTGCATGTAAAGTCTCTTATGTGCTCCCGTAGTTACTCTGGATTTGGGGGTAAGTCTAGATGGCACATGGCCAGATCTGACCGACCTAGATATGGCTGCAGCTGGCGGATCAGCTGAAGCTGATTAAAGGTTTCCTTGGCCCCAGCTGACACCCGGATCTACCACAAAGTACAGCCCTTTCCTTGAACTCAGCTGAATTAATTACAATTAGAGGGTTCCTTAAGCATTCCCTGCAAAAAGAGGACATTACTGACTTTCACCAATTCATATACCGCACACTTCCTCATTTGCTTCTCCATCTGCACCTCTTATCCTTAGGGAAACTTTGATGTGGTCCTTGTTATTTTTGCATCTGGATTCCACATTTAGGAGTTCCGTACTTGGTGATGATCTGGAGGAGGGGTACAGTTGTGGAGTCGAATTGCTTAATGAGTTGTTCACTAGTTATCCCACTGTGCTGGTATCTTGTTCCAGGGTGGGTTTGCTGCTGGCTACAATATTTCCCAGATGTTGCAACTGCAATAATAATAATAATAAAAAAAACGATCATCATTATTTTTAGTTGTGGGTTGGTGAGTATCATGACTTAGAAGATGATCCTCTTCAACAATAGCTTGCAGAAGCCCCACTTGAAATGAATGGCAGCTGTGCATGAGAACGGCCGACAGGTTGCCAAACTCTGATCCATTTCAGTGGGGCTTTCATTGGATGACTTCCCAGTAGATTGTGCCTCAAGGAAAGGTTGGAATAAGGTTGGCATTCGTATAAATGCAACTGGGTTAATGTTTGTACTTGCTCCAGTCCAGAAACTTGTAGGCTGCACTTGCCTTGAAATTTGCTGTGATTGTTATGGTTTTGCCTGAACTGTTACCTGATCAGTGATCAACATCTTAACATATGAGGCTACTTTCTATCCAGTCAGACTTCTTCTCCAGCTAGCCAGTGGCATCGCTAGAGGGGTTTGAGGGTGGGCTGCAGAATTGCACACACATGAGGGTGATACTTTATCACTAAATTTTTTAAATTTTGGTATTTTTGAATAACGATATGGCTGCAGTCCTCAAGTGCACTTAGGCTAGACTGTTTATCACTGGGCTGGCCTAATTCCAAGACAGGCCAGCCTAGCTACATCAGAAAGGCTTGGGCCAGTACAGTGGTACCCTGTAAGACAAACACTTTGTAAGACTAAAATTTCCAAGGAAATCTTAGAAATAAGGGTCCAATCTTACAAACTTACTAATAAGGGTCCAATCCTAAACTGGCCCAGCACTTAAACTGGCCCACTTGCACACTACGGTAAGACTCTCTACATAATTTAGTGTTTTGCACCCCTATGCCACTGCGGCTGCAATCCTATCCATGCTTTCCTGGGAGTAAGCCTCATTGACTACAATGGGACTGTCTTCTGAGCACACAATTGAGCTCTCCTATATTTTTCTCAATATGAAGCAGAAGTGTGCAGGGGAATCCAGTACCATCATGGTATGGCAGTTAATCTGCAGATCCATCCTGGCTGACATTCTAGGTAATCCCACAGAAAATTCTTAACTTGTAACTCGCTTTTCGAGTGTGTTCAACTAGCCAGTTAACTTTTTTTTCCTATTTAAAGATCTGTTCTCCTGCATCTCCCTCCCTTGCATCTCTTGTGCAATCTGGTTATGATTACGGGTTACAGCCACCCGCATTTTGATAAACTTATAACAGCTGCTTTGCAGGAAATCACCCACAATTCAACCCTGATGTTGTATGGATGTCTTTAGTTAGCTTAAATAGGCTTTTAACATTTGTGTGTGTGTGTGTGTGTAAGCACACAAAACACCTATCGCCAGTTTTGACTCCAGAGATCAAACAGCTAACAATGTGTTGATCCTGGTTTGCTTTCTGATGATGTATTGTATCATTTTGGAGAATTATGAGGGATGAAGGTTTTCTTCTGCAGATATATCAAAGCCGCTGAGCGAAAGGGGGTAAAGCAGCATCCTGGGGGAGGAAGCTATTAACAGCTATGCTTGGAACATTTGTAGGGTCACACTGCGTCATAGCTCTTGAGTTCATTGAACGTTAACTTCTATTTCCCCCACCATCACCATAGGAAATGAGTTTCTATAATCCACTGCTTTGAGCCCCGTCCTCAGCGGGATAATGAAGAATGAACTACCCCATTGGATAGGAGACTGCACCCCATACATCATCACAATTGTGAGCGCTATTCAACAAATAAAAATGTTCGTCTTCCTAAACGACTGAGCAGCAGTCCTTCACAAAGCAGTCTTTATTTGTGAGCTATGGGGTGTTTGCCTGCAAGGGACAGAGATGGGGCAAGACAAAGACCTCCTGGTGCCAGTAACTAGAGTTGTTCCTCTACCTGGTGATGTGCCAGCTCCTGCTGCCCAGATTGGTAGAGACAGAGGGCGAATGGACCAGAACTGTGGAGGCCCTTTATATGGTCCTGCCCACCCTCTCCTCCATATGTCCTCTTACCCCTCCTCACCCTTTATCCATTCTAATTGATTATTTTCTGGGCTCAGTCCAAGTATCCCCTTAGGAGCTCTTCTCAGGTCCCAGGCCCCTTCCCCATCAAACAAGGATACATCACAAACAGGTCTCACGCTCCAACTCGAATGGAGGCCTGGGTTCAATTTTATTTGTTTAGATTTTGCTTTTAATCTTATTTTTTTCTGTTTGTACAGAACATGCAAGCAGCTTACAAACAGCAGTCACAAATTAATACAAAATTAATAGATTCAATTAAAAATACTTATAATGGACAGCAGCAGAGAGGAAAAAATCAGAAAATAAACTATGCGGCACACAAGATAATGCAAAACATTTGCGTGCATTCTGGTTTCAAACTGCCTTCTTGGGAATCTTGAAATTTTTTGGGGGGGCCATGATAGATGCTTATGTTTTGTTGGAGATAGATATGTTTTTGGAACATCTGATAGATGTTTCTCCGTGAAAACGTGAGTAATGGGGATTCCTCCTTGAATGACAAAGGGCTGCCTCTGCGATCACAGGAATTATTACTAACTGGTTCAAGCTTTTCCAAAATCTGAATCCATGCTTGTTAAGGAACTCTGAGAAGGAAGAAACTCAAAACATTCCTTTTTGTTTGGTGGAATTTGTATGTGAGCTGGAAATGTTGAGTGATTTATACAACCATTAAACGTACACTAAATCAATCTCAATTAGGGAAAAGAGGGGGTAAGATTTATTTTTTCTTTGTGAATGGCCCCCAAGCCAGGAGTTTAAACATGAGGTCTGGTGTTGTAAGGCAAATGGCAATTGGTTATTTGGGAAATACAGTATAAACTCAGTCAATTTAGAACTGCTAGTTTTTAATGTTCCACGAATTGAACACAACGTGTATCCGATTACATGCTGCAAAAGGTTCTTATACTTACGAGGAGAAAAACCTTTGAGGTCAGATTGCAATTTTCCATTTGCTCTCTCTCTCTCTCTCTCTCTCTCTCTCTCTCTCTCTCTCTCTCTCTCTCTCTCGTGTGTGTGTGTGTGTGTGTGTGTGGAGGGGGGAAGAAAGATGGACATGCAGATCACAGATCAACAGCATATTTCTCTATTTCTGAACCATAAATTTTAAAATGGAGGCAAGAGAAATCTCTTTAAGGCTCTGGTCCTATATACTTTTACAAGGGAATAATTGAATCCAGTTGCATTTGCCTCTGAGTAAACATGCACAGCATAGGGTTGTAGTGGCTTAGTGGCTAAAGGCATTGTGTCTGTCAATCTGACGATCGGCATGTCAATGGTTTGAGACCCAAGTACTGCAAGACGGATGAGCACCTGTCCTTAGCCCGGCTCCTGCCAACCTAGCAGTTTGAAAGCATGCAAATGCGAGTAGAGAAAGTAGATAAATAGGTGTACCTCCTTAGTGAAAAGTAACAGTATTTCATAAGCATATGGGCCACATGTCCACGGAGGCGTCTTCGGACATCACTGTCTCAACTATGTAGAAACAGGAATGAGCACTGCACCCTACAAATGGTACAACCTACAGGGGACACATTTACCTTTAAATATGTACAGCAGTGGTCCCCAAGTTGTGCACTTCAGTGAACTATAAGATGACCCTTGTGGCCTCTTCTTCTGGCATTCCTGGGTGCCACCATTTTGTGCTGGCCAAAATAGTGTAAGCTCATGCAATTCTGTGGTACAAGGTACCAAGACTCCAGTAAGTTTGGAAACCACTGCTGTATAGGATCATGTTGCATGAGGAGTAGAGTTATGATCAAAATATCAAAAGGGCTAAGTGTTGCATGTTAGCAAATCCTTTTCGTGAAATTGGGACGCTGCATGAGTTGAAGACAGCTGAAGAAGCAGGAGTTGTTGGTTTCTTTTTCCTGATTATTTAACCCTTCTTCTTTTTAGTTTAGAAAACAACTAATGTGATTGACAAGTTACAACTTGCGCTCCAAAATAAAGGCAACGCAGCTCATAAAACAGAACTCACTTTTTAATGAAAAAGTGATCCATTTTAATTTCAGTTGTGATCCATTGCAGTGGCAAAAATATGAGTTTATTTCTGTGGATCAAAATGATGAATATTTGTTGCCTTCTTATTCTTTGTGCTTAATTAAGTGAAGACTTTTTGGAGCGCCAGCATCACTAGAAAAAATTTGGCCCTAATGTTCCATATTGACAATGACATACCAAAGGGGTCTGTCTTTATGAATCAGTTCAAATATGAGGTTGTTGGGAAGGCAGCCCGTTTTAAAAGTGTAATCTTCAAAGGTTGTAAGTTATTTACTCTCCCTATTTACAACTGGTTCCAAAGGCTTCTCTTTGCTTAATATGCTTCTTTTTTTTTGGGGGGGGGGGGGGGCTAGTGAATGGCTCACCTACAGACACTGTAACACATTAACTGCACTGGGATTATATTCTTGGCTGATCAACTGAAAAGTTGGAGAGGAGTATAAACACCTCTTGGGTCATTGTGAGAGGAGACCTTTTGGCTTGGGAGTGTAATTAAAAGCGCTTGGGAATGTGGCTAACCTCACCTCACAAAAACAAGCACAGTGTTTACTCTGATGTAATGTATTAGGAACATAAAAATGCTTTTTGAACTTAAAAAATGGAAGGAAAAATCCACTTTCTGTATTTGTGTGTGTATGTTTGCAACATTGAGACATAGGTTGAATATGTATCTGAGAGTCAGAGAACTACGTTATGGCCTCTTTTTTATATAGGTTGACTACACTTTTAAAAGATTTACTTGAATATATGAAGCCATACAGAGTCAAAATATTAATGGTCCTTCTAGTTAAGTGTTAACTGGAAGTTGCTCTCCATGGTTTTTGAAAGAATTCTTCCCTACCTGGAGGTGCCTTCCCTACCTGGAGCCACCTAAGGGTGCCTTAACCCTTGGCACCTCCAGGTAGGGAAGGATGGGCTCTGATGATCCTGAGCCTGGTGCCACAAGAGACCAGGAACACAAAATGTGGTTTAAAGCCCCTCCAGAGGCATTAGAAGGCCATAAATGGAACAGAGGAGTGGCCTTTCCTAAACGTCTCAAATCTGTTGTATGGGGGCCCAGGGGCATTAGCCCTTTGATCACCTAGATCACCCCCAGGTATGTCAGTGAACCTGACTTTGGGTAGGTGCAAAGCATGGACTCTACCACTGAGCTATGGCCCCTCTCCAAATATAACATGTACTTCCTAAACCAGCACAACACAATAGATAAGAAACAAATGCATGGGAAGAAGAGGAAAATTACCAGAGTATCGCATAGCAAAATATCATAGTTGAAAAATGGGATTGGGCAGATATGTGGAAACATGCCCTACAATCCAGAGTAACTATGGGAGCACGTAAGAGACATTATGTGCACCCGTAGTTACGGCACTACCTAGTGAAAACCTATGGGAAATTCATATTGCAATCAAGAGTAAATTGTTCTTACATCGGACCAAGGACTCCCTGTTGTTACTCTGGATTGTGCCCGAAGTCCATCACAGGTTACAAGCCATGATGACTTTGATGGTTACAAGCAATAACGACAACATTCTGGTTTAAGAAAAAGGTACCCAAGAATACCAGATACAATGGAGGGTACGAGGATGCATGTCTCTTGTCTTGTGTGCTCCCCGAGGCATCTGGTGGGTCATTGTGGGATACAGAAAGCTAGACCAGATAGACATTGGCTTGATCTAGTAGAGGCTCTTCTTATGTTCTTTTGTGAATGGGGAGGCTGCAGTTATAGAGAATCATCAATACTTCACTTTTCCCTCTGCCACGCTTGCATGGTGCAACCAATTCTGCATCCTTGGATCAGGTGGTCTTAAGGGTCCAAACCTACCTAGGGCTGGCTTGTGCGATGCAGAACATCCTGGAACATCCGGTTGGCTGGCCAGGGTCCAGGCCAGTTGCAAGAGGTAAGTAAAGACCATTTTTGCACCTCTTCCACTACTCTCTGGTCCCCAATGGGTTTACTGAGAACTTACCAGCTACTGTATTTGCTGGCTTATAAGATGCACTTTTTCCTACTTGACATGTAGTTTCTTATCTGTTCTGGGAGGAGAATTCAATGATGTGATCCTACACAACTGCCATATCTAGAGGGGGAGCAAAGCACAAGGTTTTGCAGGGAGCCTCACCATGGCGTGAAAGCAGACCCTCTCTTTCCCTTTGGAGTCATTCCCAGTGGTGGGAGAAAAGCAGAGGTGAATGCCTGGGGGGGGGGGGACTGTGAGCCACTTGCATTTTTGGTGAGGCTCCCTACAAAATCTAGGGTGCAATCCTAACCTAGGTCAGCACATTGCATCAGTCTTTCCATTCCTGTGGTGATGTAGGGAGGCCAGTACATGTCTGTGCTCTCGCCTAACCCTCCTCCAGGAGTGGCACAGAAGTGTCTTACACCACTTTTGTGACACCCCCCAAGTTGTATGCTGGGGCTTAGGCTGGCCTAACTGGAGATTAGCATTTCAGCCTTAGTGCTTAGCACCCCCTTTAGTTACACCACTGGCTTCCACCTGGAAAGTGAAGTGGAACTACCTTGATACAGGTTTACCACTGTTTGTGAGAATTGCCCCAAAACAATAATTATGTCTTTCTGTCCCCTATTTTTGTTTTGTTTTCTCAGAGAGAGAGAGAGAGAGAGAGAGAGCAGCTGGGAGGTAGCTTGCTCTTTCTAATTTCATTGACAGCAGCAGTGATATATAGAGTAATTCTATCTTAACAACCTGCAACAAAGGATAAGACAGTAGTCCTCTTACATTCCCCAGACAGTAGGAGATGTTTACTCATTCTCACAGCAGACTTTCTCATCATTCATCTCGACTTT
Organism: Cryptoblepharus egeriae; assembly: GCA_030015325.1. Lineage (NCBI taxonomy): Eukaryota > Metazoa > Chordata > Lepidosauria > Squamata > Scincidae > Cryptoblepharus > Cryptoblepharus egeriae. The sequence goes on along the minus strand of JAREYC010000003.1, from coordinate 178,161,084 downwards.
ATTAGCCTGCCAGGAAGCAATAAAGCTATAATTTAAGAAATGTATCACGAAGGGGAAAGCCTTTGTTTGCTTGTTTGTTGCTTTAGTAAATATAGCTGGGGATCTGGAATCAATTCTCTGCTCCTCTCTCGGGACTTTCTACAGGATTCTCCATCTATAATCCAGGAGGCCTCCCAGGAGGTACTGCATTGTAGATAAGTAGTCATGGATGCATCCCTGGGGGGAAAATATAATCTTGGATGATGGACAGAAGAAATTAATCGAGGCTTGTCATTTGTGAAGCAAGTGGGATATTCACAGACCAAATCATTTTGGTGACCCCGCCAGAGATGTTTTAAAATGTTAAACCTAGGGCCCAGTCCTATGCATGTCTAGTCAGAAGTAAGTCCTATTATGTTCAGTGGGGCTTATTCTCAGTAAAGTGTGGCTAAGATTGCAGCCCTAATGTTGCATATTTGCACAATGGTGGGGAACTTCATCCGGTGACATAGCTAGATGGGGGTGCAAAGCCACGGTGATCCTGGAGAATTGTAGTTACGTGACACTGCAATGATGGTAGGAAACTCCAACTCCAAAGTGTTAACACCTTTACAGAAAAGAAGGCTGTTCCCTTTTTTTGAACAGACCTGCAAATTGCTTATTTGCATTCAAAATTACTGGCTTTGTCGTTTAGTTACATGCCTGAACAGAGGACCTTGACAATTGTCTCTCATCTGGGGATCACAGACTGTGATAAATGATCAGTAATTAGTCAGGGCATTTCCCCAGGGAACAAAAGAGATTTTAATAAAGGAAATGGTAAGGCAAGTTGGTCATTGTGGGGTAGCTGTCTATGCTTGCCTAGCTATAGACTTGCTCAGTGGGGATCATGTTACACAACAGGTGCAGTACCTAAGACTGCTCTCCCCTTGTCATTTCGAAAAACCAAGGCACCCAAGGCTTGTGTCTGGCGTCGTTGCTCTGCATGGGTCAAAAAACTCTGCACTTCTTTGTGGACAGGTATCAAATCAAAGGACTCAGTCACCTCAGGCCTGGGTTGCCATAATTCCCTTCCACAAAACTGGGATGGTACCTGATGGGTACTGTATATGTGGCACAAGGTGTCCCGTGCCATGAGCAAAAGCACCCAGTTTGATATTATTGACTTATAACACTAGCTAAAAGGTGGGTTTGGGGTAGTTTGAAAGGGACAAAATTTCAGTTCTTGCTATGCTGCCATTTTACCTAGGTATGCCTCTGGATGGTGCAAAACTGCTGCAAACGGAGACAAAACTGGTCAGAGCCTTGGGGGCAGGGCACAATCCTGTGCGTGTCTACTCAGAATTAAACCCTATTTTAATGAATGGGGCTTACTCCCAGGAACAATGCACCTCCATGGGCACTTCCCTCCCTGGTCCCCTTATCTGGGGTACCAGCTGTGGAGAGCCTTCTTGAACTCACTCCCACCCCCCCCACACACACACACATGCACACACACACAACCTCTCACACCACAAACACACCCTCCCTGCTTGAGGTACAGGTGGCAGGCATTTCATACAGCCTGAGAGGTACTTGAGCCAGGTGCTATGAGCAATGATGGGCCCAGCCTGGCCCAACAACCGGTTCCCCAGAAGAGGGTCGGGGGTGGGGCCAGGGAAAAATTAAATTTAAATTTTTTTAAAATTTTTAAAAAATTAAAAAAATTAAAATTCACTGTCATGGGACTTAGCTCTGAGTAGTCAGGTTGGGCTCTCAGGCTGCAGTGCCAGCCACTTTCCTGGGAGTAAGTCCCATTGACTATCATGGGACTTACTTCAGAGTAGTCAGGATTGGGCTCTCAGGCTGCAGTGCCAGCCCTTGCAGCTGGCTGCTCGTGCTGCTGCTAAAGGCTCCAGCAGCCTGGGCACTTTTAAATTTGCCGCTCTTAGCTGCAGCCCGGCGAGGCGCCCCACAAGCCCCAGCGGCCGGGGAAAGGACGCTCCAGCGCAGGGTCTTGTGGGGCGCCTCGCCGGGCTGCTGCTAAGGGCGGCAAATTTAAAAGTGCCCGGGCTGCTGGAGCCTTTAGCAGCTGCACAAGCATCTGAACCGGTCTGGACCGTTCTGGGGGCTACCAGATCGGTAGCAGTGGGGAGATTGGAGCATCCGGTCCCCGCGATCCAGACCGAACCAGCCTCAGCCCACCTGTGGCTATGAGGGTTTGTATGCATGCATGGGTTTGTATGCATGACTGTCCCTCAGATCCTCAGGTCTTGACTCATAGTAGGTCCTGACTCAGGTCCTGATTCATAGTAGGAAGACCTCAGGTCCTGACTCATAGCCTTGTATGCATGACTGTCCCTCAGGTCCTCAGGTCCACGACTGTCCCTCAGGTCCTGCCCTAGTAATGGCTTCATCCCTCCCTTTCCTTCTCCTGTGGAAACTCCTTCAAGGACAGGAAAAGAATGGTGGTGTGTTACATCTCTGAATGTCTACATCTACACTTCTGCATGCCATGTAACCTGTCTACTTGTCTACATCTACACTTCTGCATGCCATACAACCTGCTGGCAGAATAATATCTTATTTGAGGCCTGTTTTTAGTAACTGGGGTTGCAATCCTAACCCACCGTTAGGCTGACACAAGTCCTGGCACAGGTCCTATGTTGGCCTGGGGGTATCACAAAAGTGCCATAAAGCACTTCTGTGTCACTCCTGGGGGAGTGTTAGGGCAATGTACAGACATGTGACAGCCTCCCTATACCCCCATGGGAATGGGGAGCAGGTGAATTATGCTGGCTTAAATTGGTTCGGTTTGCACCCTGTGAATTCTCGTATTTTCAAACAAACATTTCTGCCCTTTTTCTTCTCCACCTTCTACCTTTCTGTCCTACTCAGCCAGGGAACTGAACGTTTTTGGGCATATTATTGTCACAGTTAGCCTTATGTATTGCAGGAATTGGTCATCTGGTTTTGAGGCTTCACCACCTTCTGGCAGCTCTCCTAGAGAGTGTAATGTTCTTATTTGTTATAGGTCCAGTATCCATGAAGGGTTTGCTTTAATGCCTACTTAAGGCCACTCTGCCTCACCACACTCTTTTGAAGATGCTTCATGTTGAGTACAAGCAAGGCTGAGGCCAGCTAATTGCACAAAATCCTTTGTTGTTCACCCAGCTTACGCTAGTGTGTCAACTTAATCCATTCTGACTTCACTACAGTTCCCCATGTTTCAGTAACTTAAAAACTGGACAAGAAAACTATTCAAAAACTGCAGTTAGTTCAGAATGCAGCTGCCCGAGTGCTTACTGGGGCCAGATGTTGTGAGTTGCCTTGGCCGCTTCTTCAGCAACTATACTGGATGCCCAATCATTTCTGGTCCCAATTCATGCTTGTATCTTTAAGACTCTACATGATCTGGACCCTGGGTACTTTAAAGACCACCTTACATCTATCTTACATCCCAAACCTTAAAGACCACCTTAAAGACCACCTTATATCACAAACCTCTTAGGTTTGCTGAAGAGGAGCTTCTAGAAGTGCTGCCTTTGTCCCAGCTAGGGTAGTGGCAACTCATCATCATGCCTTCTCCATAGTAGCACCACAACTATGGAAAACCCTCTTTGGGAAACTGAGGAATACTCCCTTTCTCATGCATCTCTGATATGGGCTCAAAAAATACTTGTTTCACCTAGCATTTGGTTGTTGAATGGTTATGACATACTGTTTTTATAACACACATGCTTTCCTGGTCTCTCATCTGTTCTCCATTGGTTTAATGAGTTCTTTTTTTCCTGGACTTTCCTCTGGTTCAGTATTAGTCTTTCACCATGCAATGCTTTCATTATGTTTGATGCTAATATTAATGCTATCTTTTGTTAGACGGGTTCATCCCTTATTTTGATTTAAAAAAAAACTTTTTATAACTCTTTAGGAATGTTTTATAACATTCTAGTGCCATGTTGATTTTTTTTTACGGTTGTTTGACGCTGCAATTCTAACACCCTGTTAGGCCGGCATAAGTCCCAGCACATGTCCCGTGCTGGCCTGGGGGTATCACAAAAGTGCTCGAAGGCACATCTGCACCATAAGACATCTGCCCTGTGAGGCACAGATATGTGCCAGCCTCCCCCACACTACCAAGGGAATGGCAAGACAGGTGAGTTTTGCTGGCATAACTAGGTTTTGATTGCATCTTTATTCTTGTTAAAAACCTTGTAAGCTGTCTTGGCATTTGTCCTGGCATGGGAAAGGTGGGGTATAAGTAAGTAAGTAAATAAATAAATCCTTACCATAAAACCAAGTTCACAGTAATGACACCTATGCCTCTGTGAAGTAAATGCAAGACAGCAGTAAGGTCTACCATTTGCTTCTTGAGGCAGAATTATACCTTCCATTTTTATAGTTATTGTTTATAATTATAGTTTATTGCAAATTGGGGTAGTTAAATGTTTTAAAATGTTTCAAATATGTTATTGTTTATTATCTAATTTATTGCTGTTAGCTGCCTTGGGTCCCCTTAAGGGGAAAAAATGGGATACAAATTCAATAAATACCTCGTCATAACAAAAATAATAAATAAATAACATATAATAATTAATAATATATTATAATATATAATAATAAAATAATAATAATCAAAGGTGCAAAAAAGTTTCATTTTCCTGGCTGCCTTATTTGCGTCCTTGTTGGCACAGGTTATAAATCTGTATCTGAGCTGTACAACATAGACTTCCAGGGAGGTCTCAGTTCCCCTTTCCACTTTTAGTATCTAGAATCATAGAATCAGAAGGGATCCAGTAGGTCATCTATTCCAACTCCTGCCTGTAGCAGGAAATTCTCCTAGAGCATCTCTGACAGGTGCTTGCTGAACCTCTGCTTGAAGATCCCCAGTGAGGGAGAGTCCACCACTGGCAGCAACAGGGAACTGAACCTCTGCTCGGGCAGGTAGGTTGGTGGAGGGAGTAGTTTGAGGAAGGGTAGGTGGAGGGATCTAGGTAGGCGGCGGGGAGGTCCTAGGCGTAGACCTCAGTGGCAGAGACATCTGTGAGATCCTATATCCTTAACCTGAGCCCAACAAAATAGCTAGTGTGGATCCAAGTGGGCCATCAGGCCCCAGGGGTCAGAGTATGTAAGTAAAAAGTTATTTACATCTCTTTTATTGCTTGGACCCTTGTAGGATGCAACAAATGCTGTTTCAACGCCACTGTCTCTCATAGGCTGGTTCCATAGAGGATTGGGCTATATATATTGCTGGTCTGGAGAAACTTGTTAATCAGCATTGAATTTTAAGAGGTGGCCTTAAGGAGGATGTGGATTAGGGTTGCCATGTTACCCGGTTGGCTAGGTGGAGCTCAGATTCTGCCCGTGCTCCACCCTGTCTGATTGCACCACTGGTGGGTCCTGATTCAAAGGGTTCATTGGACTTCCTTGGGGCATTCATCAGAGCTGAGTTTCGGTGGGCCAAGAAGACTGGAGCAAGGTAGGCTGCTACACTGGTTTGCTCTGCCTGAGAAGTAAACAAGAATGGGAAAGAGATGGGAGAGGCTCTCAAACAGGTAGGTCGTGATGGTATTGGGAAAGAACACCCACAGCATCAATAATAGGAAGCAGTGACATGCCAACTCACCGATCCACCCACCTGCCATTGTGCCATGCATCCATCCATCAGCCAGCACTTACAACTGTGACAGCCCAGTTGCAATAGGTTCAGAGTCCCTCCAATTCCTTGCACCAATGTCAGAGAAGGGCTGAACTCTCGGGGACCAGTCTTCCTGTCCCCAGCCCTCCATTTTAGGCAGACACAATATGGCTGAGATTCAACTGTGTGCTAATGTATGTTACCTTGAGATCATTTTTGACAAGGTGTTGTTTGGAGAGGAAAAGCTGCATTTGTGGTGTGTTTAAGAACCTCGTAGTTCAACACTCAATTTGCAATACCAGCAAAGGATTTGTAAAACATGATTTCCATGATAATCAAAGCAGACTACCTTTCAGGGATCCCCTGCTTTCTGGCAGTTCGTTTTTTGATGATCCACTCTTTCAACCTCTTTCAATTATATGCAGAACACATTCGTTAAATGTATGTTTCACTCTTTCAACCTCTCTCTGCTGTTCTAAAGGCCAAAATTGTCCTCCCTGCATTGTAGCTCCTGATATAACCCCATTCTTGAAGGTTTAAATGAGAATCCATTTGAAGAAATCTTTGTGTGGCAGCAGGAATTAGCAAGATAAAGGGCATTTGCAACTTGCTAACATTGGAATCAACATTTATAAACTAAAAAAATATTGGGTTCCATTTTTCAATGGTTTTCACTTTTGGAAAGTGCTCCAGTCACTAACCAGTCCAATAAGTGGGAGATGCTTGTACTTGGATTTGAGGCAATGGGGGCCTGGGCCCCAGGTACCATCCTTGGGGGAAGGACACATAGGGAGTGACAAAAAAATTAAATCACTGAAATTGCTAAAGTCTTTCTGAATAATCATGCATATACCATTGTATTTTCCAGCAGAATCCAGTTCAACAAATAGCTTTGAAATACCTCTCAAATGTTATGGCAAAAAAATAAAAAAGCATGGAGCCCTATGGGAAATGAAAGTGAGTTGCATTTTTGCACCTTTACTTACAAGTAGACAAATGTGTGTAACAGCACAATCCAGTGTAAATATGGAACCTCTTAAGTCGACGGAAGAAGCATTTTCTCTGGATTGTTCTATGCATTTGTCATAGGTTTCCCATAGGTGGTGCCATAACTACATTGACGTAAGAGGTCCCGTAGTTACTCTGGATTGTCAATCAACAGTAATTTCAGCCAATAATTTTGGCCTTCAGTCAGTTGGAAATGGCAGACTGAGAGAAATCCAATGCCCCCAGAACAGTCCTGATCCAATGAACACAGCCCCTCAAAATCTACCCAGAATGAAGGCCAAAATAATTGCACTGAGTCCTATGGAAAGTGGGATGAAGCTACACAGCCATGTTTACATGTGAATAAGCAAACATGTCTTGGCCCGTGTTCAGGTCTGGCACAGAGGAATGCAAGGCCACCAGAATGGTCCCAATCCAGTGGAAATGGAGCTCAACAACTGCTACAGGATGCAGCCTCACCATGTCCCCAAAAAGAAAAAACAGAGGCTAGCAGAGCAATCCTAAACATACTTCCCTTGGAGCAAGTGATGGGAATGATCTACTGGATGCAGATATTATAATACTCTTTAGCTCTGCAACAAATGAGACTCTTCCCCTTATGCCTCTTTTTAGGAATGTAGAGCTTGTCATTGTCCCCCCAAATGGTCAATTGTATTTTCCCTTATTCCTTTTTTTTTTTTTGCATTCTGCTGGTATTACTTGATTCACATGAATGCAGTTCACTGTGACAATGCTTTATTCTTATTCATAGCAATGAATGGCAAGCAGCCATTCACATGTAGGTGAACAGGGTGCAATCCTAATCATGTCTACTCAAAAGTAAGCCTCACTTTGTTCAATCAACAGTAATTTCAGCCAATAATTTTGGCCTTTTGACTCTTACTCCCAGGAAAGTGTCTTTAGGATTCAGTCTAAGGAAAGCAGCCCGGAATAGAAGTGGAGGACGTGTCCATATCTTTGTAGTTTCTCAATAGTTGGGAAGTCTCATGATGAAGTCAAGCAGAATTTGGAATGGATTTTTCTGTAGAAGAATGGCTGAAAAGATCATGCTTTCCAAACATGTAAGAGTTTGTCACACTGGAACGAGAGATCCCAAACCCATTCAGTGTGTGATTCTACCATCACTTACTGCTTCTCAGCAATGCGCTTTGATCTTGGTTATGTCTGCTTCTGTGTTTCTGCTACCCTTTGGCACCTCTCCAACCTGGAATTAAAAACAAGGGGGGCCCTTATTGCGGCACCTGAAAACAGCCCCTTATTATCTGGCAGGAAATATCACTATAAAAGCTGAACCTGCAACCTAAACACGAGACACAAGCATGAATACTGAAATCTGACCTGCCCACCCTGGTGTCAAAGAGATAGGTCTGACTTGGCATCTGCCACTTGCAAACATATTTTGCTTCTGTATAAGCCAGGATTTTAGTGCCACAGAAACCCAGCAATATCACCTTCTCCTTCCGCACCCCTGTTTGCAGCTCAGTGTTAGAGCTAAACCCTTCTGGAAAACAAAGAGGTGCCTGTTGATAGATAATCCTTGAAGACCAGGCTTTGTGCAAAGCTCAAAGAAACACCACCATTCAATGGAATTGGCAGGAAACACAAATAACTCTGGCTAATTTTTGAGAGTGTTTTTCAGGCCTGATAATGGGCCGCATTGAGTGTTTCTTTCTTTCAAGGGGCCAGTAGTAATATGATGTATTTATCAAAGCAGATATTTCAGGAAACAATGTTATATAAGGGGGAAGGAAGTCCAAGTTAAACAACCTGATATCTATGGAGGGGAAGAAAAATCGGAAAGAGCAGGTGCAAAGATGTAACACTGTCAGCTTAGTCAACAAATCCTTTTTGATCCAACAAAGATGGCTAGAACCTAAATGCTGTGCAATCCATCCATCAACTAAGCTTGGCACAATGAAACACTGACACTTACAAAAGAAGAAGAGACTTCAAAGGTGCACAGAAGATCATGTATGAGTTCTGAGTCACAAGCAATGGCGTAGTTAGAAAGCAGCGAGCTTTAATGCAATGTGCCACTGGCCCATACCAGAGTCATGGTGGCATTGAATTCATTAATAAATTTGGGGGGAAAAGACTGAATTAAACCACTGGCCCAAATAACCTTACCCTACAATCCAGAGTAACTACGGGAAGATGTAAGAGGCACTTATTCTATTTATTTCCCATAGGTAGCACCGTAAATACATCAGTGTAAAGGTCCTGTAGTTACTCTGGATTGCAGCCATCACCAGTCATCTCGTTTAAGCATGAAAGGCCTTTAAACTAAATCCAGAATTTTCTGCATGAAGACCATGTGTCCTGCAACCTACCTGTAAATGTTTGGGGGCTAATGATGAGAGATAGTCTATGATTGTATTACTTTCTGACTTTTTGAAGGATTCTGATAAGATGATACGGTGATTTTAACATTGTGTAGGCTGCTAATGATGGCTCCTATAAATCAAAGTAGGTATCTCTTAAATTATTCTTTATAGGGTAGAAGAGCTTAGTTATGTGGCAGACAATTCAATTTCCAAAGTCTTGGAACAAGTTACTAAAAACAATGTGTTAGTGGGTTCAGCATACAATGTTTTCCTAGTATAGTACAATAAAGCATTAATAATATAATAAACAGTATAATAAAGCGCATCCTTACACAAACACTTTAATGACAACAGACATTTCCTTCTCTGTATGTAGCCATTATATTCACAGAATAAGTAGAATGGTTATTCATAGAACTTTTACCTTTCTTTTCTAAAAGATAAAAATGATGATAATATCACAAAAGAGATACTTAAAACACATCACCATCAACAATATACACATCTTAGGTTTGGGAGTTTCCTTAAGGCAATAATTTTCATTTTTTTTACATTTTGTGGCACATTGACAAGGCACTAAATTTATCAAGGTACAGCATCAGTTTTTTTTAACCATTGACAAGGCACACTGTGCTCGGAAAGGGGGTTCAAATCCCGCAGTTGTCCTAATGATTGTTCCTAAAGTCCTGTGGCATACCTGTGGACTTTCTGCAGCACACCCATGTGCCAGAGCTCAGTGGTTGAAAATTGCTGCGTTGGTGGGAAATAGACACGACAGTGGCAGATCCATTGCTTGAAAAGCACCTTGTGTGCTCAAACCCAAAATCTATTTCAGGGCTTGCTTTTTCCGCTGTTTGGTGCATGGTGCTGGTCACAGGCTGCCTGATTTCAGTGCTAGTCTCAGAGTGCAGAATTATGGCTGAGGACATTTATTTGCCGGAAGGGCTGTGAGGAATCAAGGCCTCATTCATGAAGGAGCATTCCAAAGAAACTGAGATGATTTCTTATCTGCCTTATAGCTGACAACAGTTCTTAAAATAGGCCACCCAGTTGCTGCCTGTCCTTTTCTGCTGGGACACTAAGGAGTTGTTATCATGAAGCGAAGCAGGCAGCAGTCGGAAGGAGAGGCGACAGCTTTTTAACAGCCCCCTCAATTCTTCCCTGGGGCATTTTTAATCAGAAAACACATTTCCTGCTGTGAGATGCATGCACAGAGGACCTTGCACATCAGCTGGCCTAGTGACAGGTCAGGGAATCTCCGCTTCATTATTCTGTACCTCCCCAGTTTACAACATTTTGGACAACAGCAACTTTCAGCAAGGCATATAAGAATATAACCTTGCTTTCATCAAGGTTATAACAATCACCTTGATGGGTCACATCAGAGCAGAGGATCATCAGATGAATGTTAAGCACAGACATTCTCGGTTAAATTTTGGATGGGAGACTGAAAGCTTATAAAGCTGTCATGAGACAACAGAGCTAGGCAGAATCAGACTGACCAACCTACAGACTGACCAACCTAAAACTACTCCTGCTGGAAGCTTGGAAGGCATACCCAGATACCATATATGACAACCAAGCCATGAAGTATTCCATCAGGATAAGAAGAGTCTGCGTGTTGCCTGTAGAATAATTATCATAGTAACTCATTTGTAACCTACTATGGAGACTTGGGCATATTCTTCGGTATGGGTCAGGTGGGTTATTATCTCCTCAGATAAAATAAATCTTGTCCAGCACTTTGTTCTGCCATCCAGTTGCCTCTGAAATATTCATCACTGAAGGCAATAGCCTTCCCCTGCTCCATGTGGAATTCACAGTAGATTTTATTTTTTGGGGTGTCCTACATTTTGAGGGGGATCTTGTCCTCTTTTGCAGTTTATATGGTCACTCTGCCTAGAAGGGACACCATGCAGTCTTGTACCATCATTGTAAACAGAAACATGAGGAAAATGGTATCATTTTCCCTGATTGACCGCTGTCCCCAGCCATTGCCTCCAACCCCATTTCCAATGTCCCACCTCAAATTGCCTAACATTCAACAATGTCTGATTCAACATTACTGTAGAACTTGTAGAACTTCATCGGAAATGCAATGACTCAACAGGGGAAAGAACGTTTCCTCTTCTAAGCTTGAGAATGACTCAGTTTCCCTAATGGCAACATGTTACTGTGAATTCTGTTTAAATTCAAATTTGCTATCTGTAAATTCGCTTATCTAGGAGGGGCAGAATTGCCACCTACCTCTCATTATCTGTAACTCTGTTCTTCTTATCAGCAAATTCTGTCCTGGTGCTGCATTAAATTTACAATTGTATTGGGCTGCGGAGAATCATCAAATGCATGTGTGTCTGTTTCCAGACTTGCCCCACTATCTCAGGAACTTCAGAAGAACCTTCACAGCTTGGCAATGATTAGAAACTGATAATCAGTTTCCTGAGGGCTGCTCTGGGTCTGAAACAGGCCAGTGGAAGACACCAAGACAGGTGAAGGAGAAGGGTGGGTGAAGCAACCCTGTCCCTACTGATGGATAGACAGCCCAGAGGAGGAAGCATCTTATGTTGGAGACAATGATGAGCAGGGTGACCAGATGCCAAACCCAAAAACCCTGGTCCAAGGCCAAAATTCCTACCCCAGGCCAAAATTCCCATACCCCCAAGCCAAAATTCCTACCCGCTTAAAAAAATTGCCAAAAAATGTATCTTTTTTGTTTTTATATTTTTTTGTTTTGGGGTATAACTTTTGTTAGTAAGGAGATATCTCAAAACCCATTTTTGCATTGGATTCTGCTCTTCAATACGAATCCAGCAACATATGACATGATGGTGTACATGATGGTGCACCATCGCGAGGACAAAAAATAAGGCAAAATGCAGGACAATGAAGCCAAAATGTAGGACACCCAGACAGGAGGCTAAAAATCCAGACAAATACAGGTTTTTCCGGTCATATGATCACCCTGATGATGAGCCCTTGCTAAACTGCAGGTTCATAGATTCAGATTCATAGAGTGGGCAGTGAAGAGAGTCCTGTGGAACCGAATCCCCTTTTCCCCATAGGATCAGTGATTTAGTTACTGCTAATTCAGTATTCACTAGGTCAGTGAATACTAAACCTAAATACTAAACCTTTAGAGAGATTTTTAGGGTGCAAGGGAAGAAACCTTAGGAAGGAAACTTTTACGGAGTACGTTTTTTGTGAGGGAAAGGATGAGGACTGTGATGTGATCCTCAAGATCCTGTCTCTAAGGGGGAACAAAGAGGGGGTGCTTTCACTTATTTTCACTCAGTACAATCTGCTCCAGTAGGAACAGGGAGCCCTGTGCAGCCCTCCATAAGGCTCCCCACCGCTTATAATGTTCATTGCATCTTTCGGAAAATTGAAGTGGTTTGGGATTGCTCCATTTGAAGATCCCAAGTTTTGGGAACCTATTGCATTTGAAGATTCCAACCTTCTAGGACCTGGTTCAGTCCACACTTTCTAAAAGCAAACAAAAGCACCCACCTCAGCCCTCGTTTAGCGACATAATCCTGGGGGTCACATAGCTGTCTTTGCTCATTCTCCCACCCCTTACAGGGACCAAGAGACCTTTACATAAATTGGGGGACTGCAACCCCCCCAATTTGAGTACCACTGCAGTAGGTTTTCCAGGAACCTAAACCCAGTGGATAGCAACTCTATGAGTGGAACTGACTCTATGTTCAGAAATGAACGTTCAGCCCACCACATGTTACTCTGAGCCAAGGAGTTGTTGTAAAGTGAGAAAGATCAGGATTGAATGTCCACTCTTAAAAAAAATATTAATATTCTGTGCCACGATAACCCACATTTTGTGTCTAGAAAATTTTATTTTTGCAACACGTGTAATTTGGTGAAATGTGTGTCATTCCTCTCCTTTTGCATCAGGGTTTCTTTACCTGTGGACAAAGACAAGAGGCTTAACAATGTAGGAAAGTGGAGTTTGGCACCCTAAATAAAGAGCAAAATACTAATTTTTGGGCTGCCTTGGGTCTTCCCTTGGAAGGGAGGAAAGCTGGATATAAATTGAATGAATGAAATTTTCTTCAAACACATTTCTGTCTTCTGAATTTTCAGCAGGCATTTCCTATCCATATAGTTTTAACCACATTCTTGCAAAATGAGTTCTAAAAATTAATTCATTTTTTAAACAAAAATTAAAAGGAAGCTAAGTCTGTGCCACACTGTGTGCTCTTTTGCTTATGCAGAATTAGGCCTCTGGGTTTTCTTGCTCTGCTTTGAGTTGGTCACTTTGGGTAAATGTTATCAGATTCTTGTAGATTCCTCAATATTCAACTTTGGAGGCAACGGAGAGATGGAAAGGAAACTCGGATTACGAAAAACCAATATATTAACCTGAGGGTAGTTCTGAGTCATAACCTTCCACCCTCAGTTTCTGAAATGCTTTGATGGGGAGAAGAAATGCCTCTTATGTTAGCTCTCATCTCAGATGATTTCAGATGCTGATGAGAAAACAGCCTTGGCAGGATGTTGAAGTACCTATAGGGTATGTAAATGACCAAAACATTGACAATAGTAAAATTCAGCATAAATAGCAGATACCCTGCCCTGAGTTCCATGATGCAATGCAAATGGGTGTATGACTGAAGTTGCTACTTCATTCATATTTATAAACTTGAAATAACAATTCAATTTGATATTATGTCATATGCTTCCTGTATGGCTTGGGTTAATTCATCTGATAAGTTTGCTTTCCATGATAAGTTTTCTTCACGCAGTTTTTAAAAATGGAAATTGTGCACCCTGATCTACAGCATTCAGAACTGACTCAGGGAGATCAGTCAGTTAAGAAAATCAAAACAAAAACTCTTAATTTCACCATAAGGCTGTATATGTTACCAGGTTGTTGAAATGCAAAATTAAAATATATTCCCTTCCAGAAAACTGTGCCCATTTTGTTGTCCAGCTCCTTTTTATGCAGGAAAACAAAATCCAAAAGAAGGAAAGAACAATCTCTAACCATTTGTAATTTAAAAATCAAGATGAGTGACTAATGTCTTATGACAAATCTTATTTATGCAAATGGGCTGTGGGTGAAGCAAGCGGTAAAGACGCTGTGCCTGTTAACCAGAAGGCCAGGGTTCGATTCCCGGGTCAGCCCCACAAGACAGGGTGAGCTCCTGTCCTTAGCCCAGCTCTGCAACGCCAGCTGGATCCAATCGTATGGGCTCTGCCTTTCCATTGGACTAATTCAGTGGCATGGAGAGGGGGGATTTGCTGCTCAGGTAACAGCCTATTCTCCATAACAATCCAACCCAGGCTTTCGTGCTTCGCATGCAGCGTATGCAATGCAGAGCACGATACCATAGTCTTTCAAGACTGACTGAGGCCTGCTTTATTTTTTATTTATGAAAAATGGAATAGCAGTTTGATTTTGGGGAGGGGGCTTTGAGGGAGTCAGAGCCACTGTGGTCCCAGTCCTAGCAGGACTGCCAATTCTAGAGGGTAGTTCTGGAGATTTTTCCCAGTCCCAAGGTATTTACATATATATAACCTGTTCCCCATGATCCCCCATTCAGAGATTTGGATGGTGTGTGGTCAGTAGTACTAATGATTAAACTTAGCCCTATTTTTATTTCAATCAGGTGAGGCAGTGGATATTCCAAATCTGTGTATAGGACCAGTAGTAGTCCCAAAGGAGTCCCAAAGTAGCAAAGTTTGATTGAGATATAAGAGAATTCTATTGGTAGGCAGTTCATCTGAACAAGGAGGTGAAGTTTATGCTGTCTTAGATAGAGTTGTATTCCTCCCATGCTTGATTCCTGTATCTTGATGTCTAGCAATTGAATATGCGGACCAACTCATTTGGAAAAACATAATGTGGTTTGCAATAATATAAACAAACACTGTGTGCTGTATGGCTTGTTCACATATAAATATCACCAAATATTGAACATATAATAAATAAGTCACCAAATATTGAACATTGTTTTATAAAAGTGAATCATCCTTAAAAACAACAACTGCAGGTGTTTCTGATGTAGCTTTTTCCCTTTGATATATGCAAGGCCCTGTCCTTTCCCACTGAAAGCACTTCTATGACTTCATAAAGGAAAAAAAAACTCCTATGTTTTAAATACACATATGTGCGCTGCCCTTTGGATTGATGTAAGATTAATGAAGTAACAAATACAAGGGGAAGAAATAGCCTCTTGATTGATTTACTCCTGTCTCTTTTAATAGTAACTGGCATTAAGGGCATTCCAGAAGAGCCAATTTTTATTTTATTTTTTAAAAATTTCTGTCAATTTTCTGGATCCTGTCAACTACTTTTGAATCTTGAAAATAGAGCTTGTGAGTACATTTCAGCAGAGTATGCTGACCTCTTCTGGCAAAAAAGACGAGTTGCTGATTGATCAGAATTTCAGAACTGAGTTACAGCCGCAACAAAGACAGACAGACAGACAGATAGATAGATAGATAAAAGCAGGCCTCCGTCAGTCTTGGAAGACTATGGTATTGTGCTCGGCGCTGCATACGCTGCGTGCGAAGCACAAAAGCCTGGGTTGGATTGTTATGGAGGATAGGCTGTTACCCAAGCAGCAAATCCCCCCTCTCCACGCCACTGAATTAGTCCAATGGAAAGGCAGAGCCAATACTATTGGATCTAGCTGGTGTGGCAGAGCTGGGCTAAGGACAGGAGCTCACCCTGAATGTGGGGCCGACCCGGGAATCAAACCCTGGCCTGCTGGTTAACAGGCACAGTGTCTTAGCCACTTGTGCCACCCACAGCCCTAGATAGATGGATAGATGGATAGATAGAAAGAAAGAAAGAAAGAAAGAAAGAAAGAAAGAAAGAAAGAAAGAAAGAAAGAAAGACAGACAGACCCGATGGACAATTGTCTCAGGACAGGAACTTTCATGGTGCCCAGGGTAAAGCAGTGATAAATGTTAGGTGCACACAAGGACATGGGAATGAGAAGGGAAAGATACTGGTATAACAGATGAGACTGATATTAAAAATTATTAATTCATTAGTAACCCAATCCTAATTAGCTCCTCCACTGCCAAAGCAGCTGCTTCAACAGGATATGAATTGCATGCTGTTGTGGGAGGGAACAGTCACAGAGGTCTCCTAAAAGCAAAAGCATTTACAATCCCTTTCTTCAAAGTAAACCTCAACTTCCAAACTTGTGCCGGAATAGGCAGGAAGGAAAAACTGCACTGTATGCAGCACAAGTATTAGGTCTATTGTGGGAAGACAAGGCTCATCCCTTTCCCCATGTTTGAGCTCATCCCAATGGGTCTAGTCAGACTTAGGCCACCTCTAGAGATTTGTAATTTAGGGTTCCATCATAATTTAGGCTGGCACCACAAATTGGTCTTCCCATTCCCGTGGTGTTGCAAGGAAGCAAAGGCATGTCTATGCACTGGCCTAACCCACTCCAAGAAGTGGTGCAGATGTGTTTTATGGCACTTTGGTGACACCCCCCAAGTCAGCACAGAACTTATGCCCGGGATTAGGCTGGGCTAACTGTAGGTTATTGATGGTTAGTGATGCAGGCTGATGGTTTCTCATGACACTACCAGACACATATATGACACAGTTATCCTTGCTTACAGTTTTTACACCAACAGATATAAAAAGCTGCATTAAACTGCATCCGAAGGCTGCAGTCCTACACTTGGCAGTACACAACTAAGGTTCCAATCCTAATCTCCAGTTAGGCCTACATAGTTACTACACTGACCTAGGGGTGTCACAAAAGTGCAACAAGGCACTTCTGCCCCAATCCTGGGGTGGGGTGGAGGTTGGGTAGGCTAATGCAGAGGCGTACATAGGTATCCCCAGACCAAGAGGATATACCAGGTGAGTTATGTCAACCTAAATTGTTTAGGATTGTGCTCTCAATTTCACTCTGGTTGTGAGGAATGGGTTTTGGTATTGAATGAATCTTTATTGCCCACAGGGGGAGCTGATGTTACACTAATGAAACATTTTCCAAAGAAACATTGTTTAAAAAGAATTCACAAGAGAGAAAGAAAATTGGAGTTTGATTTTAATTTGATGCATTTGTTTCCCACCTTCTCCTAGGGAGCTCATGCATGGAATGCATTTCAAAGGGTTACGCATAGAACAGCCACATTCCCACTGGGGCTCTGGAAGACCTCATTATCCTGCTGGTCCCTGGAGTCGTCTCCCCCACCTAATTGCTCCTATATAAATCAAAGAAGGCCTAATCTCTGATTCAGCATGAGGTGCTTCAAATGGAGATAATCAGAAGCAAGATCTTGGTTTCCAAATCTTTTTATGACTGGAAACAACTTTTTTAAAAAAAACCCCTATCAGGAGCTATCTAGCTTTATAAGACTTTTAAAATGTCTTGCATGTAAACATTCATATTTGGCTCAGTTTCATTTTCTATGGCTGCAACCCTAATCTCCAGTTAGGCTAGCCTAAGCCCCAGCATAAGTCCTGTGATGACCTGGGAGTGTCACCAAAGTGTTGTAAGATGCTTCTGTCCCACTCCTGGGTGGTGTTTAGACCAGTGCATTGACATGTGCATGCCTCCCTACATCAATGGAAAGTTGTGCTGGCCTAGGTTAGGATTGTACCCTAAAAGGCATAACACAGTTTCCTTCTGTGTTATCAGCTTCTCAGTTTTACAATCCATCAAAAATTGGATCCCAACATGCAGATGGGTCCTGTGGCTTATAGTTTGGGAACTACTGGTCTGAGGGATGCAGGGAAATGCTTAAAACTGATACCTGGGGCTCTGATAGATGAGTGGGGCCAGGAAATAGCACATCCAGATACTGGCCAAGCCTAAACTCATTAGTGTAACATTAGCTCCCCCTGTGGGAAATAAAGATTCATTCAATGCCAAAACCCATTTTTGTGACCAGAGTGAGATTCGGTTGTGTACTGCCAGGCCCAGGACTGCAGCCTTCAGTTGCCATTTTATGCAGCTTTGATATCTGTTGGTGTAAAAACTATAAGCAAGGATAAGTGTGTCATATGTGCTAGTAGTGCAATGAGAAAACCGACATTGACAAGCCATATTCTCTCTTGCCCTCACAGAAACTACAACGGGAGGTACAAAATTAAATATAAGGTTACAAAAGCTTGCGGTGTAATGAACCATCAGAAAACTGAGTTAGCCAGGGAACTCAGTCCTTTTAATCAGGCTGCAATCCTAACCTCCAGTTTATCTGGCCTAAGCCCCAGTATAAGTCCTATGCTGACCTCAAGGTGTCACCAAAGTGCCATAGGTACTTCTGCACCACTGCTGGGGGAGGGTTAGGATCAGTGATGGGCTTCAAAAAATTTAAGAACCGGTTCTCTGCCCATCTGGCAGCCACTGTTAAATGGCTATTTTTAAACTTTATATGTACTATCTCTTGTTAAGAACCGGTTCTATAGAATAGGTGCGAACCTGCTGGAGCCGACCACAGGTTAGGATGCACTTGCCTCCCTATATCACCAGGTAATGGGAAGGCAGATCAGTTGTTTCGACCTAGGTTAGGAATGCACCCTAAATCAATTGACTAAGCATGGGTCAGGCAGTTAGCCAGTGCATTGTGGATTTTCTCTAGAGTGAGCTGATTAATGTTTCTTCCCCCACCATGCATTAGGCAGGGGGGTCCAAACTTTTTGGCAGAAGGGCAACATCATCTCTCTGACACTGAGTCAAGGACCAGATAATTAAATTAAATTTTAAATTTTAATAAATTTACATAAATTTAAATATAAAAGTGCTTGTCTGTGTGCCAGATGGTGAGGTTTTGTCATGGGCCGCATTGATGTTTGCTTTGGGCCTCTGAGGTTTTCTGGCCCCTGGGCCAGGATTTGGACATGCCTGCATTAGGTAATTGATTCAGTTAATTTCACCCTTCCTGGCTGAAGGGCTCTGCTTTTCAAACAGATCAGTGCTGGTCACAGGTTCCACTGTGAAAGTCCTTGTAGCCCTTCTACCAGACTGAGGAAGCCAAACTTTTGTCACACTGCAAGAAAAATACACTGCAAGAATACACTAAACACAAAAATACACTATACATGGCAAGAAAAATTCAGAGGTCCCACAGTTTTCTTGAAAGCAACATGGGCTTATCCTGAAATCCCAGTCCAAATCTCTGGTTAACTGTGACACTGATGATGGTGATGGGTTTCCAAATTGTGGCCAATTTTTGTGTCAGCCACAAAATTTTATCCAGCTCTCAGAAACTTGTCTTTTTCCCAGAGCATTTGCTAGTATCTGACATTTTTACTCAACATATATCATATGTTAGTTTAAGTATGGCATTTTTTTTAAATTATTACACTTTTCTGTTCCAAATCATGTCATGCTGATTACAAAAAAGATCCAAATAAAACCTTGATTCATTTATATTTCTTTCATTTCTAAAGAAAGAAATTTTATATTTCTAAAACTAATTTTTTTTTCATCCTGCAAAAATGTACAAAGTATAAAATGTGTCTATGATGTGGCCCTCATATAAAAGTTTGGAAACTCCTGATTATGATATGATCCCACAAGCTGATGAGAATGCTCATTCTCACAAACTTTGCAGGAGGAATGGTGACGTTTCTCCCTATTTAAATAATGTTGCAAATGAAGAGAATGTTTATTACTTTTTTCTATATGGTTTGACAGGCCTTTTGAACAAAACCTTGTTCCAAAGACTTGAAGTACTTGGAGGGTCACTGACTATAGCTCCTGTGCACAACATCTCCTAAGTTCACTGAAGGATAAATCATGGTTCATGGAAGCTGAAAATGAAATGATCACAGAAACCAGCATAGAATCTGGAAATTGTGATATAGCAGCAAGATTATAAATACAGCAGCAAGAAATGCTTTCCTTTCTAGCATTGCTACATTTGTGCAGTGTCATCTGGTGAAAACCATGCCATGCATTGAACAGATGCATTTTGCAATTGTTTGGCCACCTGGAAAGAAAGTTTTCCATTGCTTGATCATATGATTTGTTTGCAGATAAAATCACATGCATTTGGTCCAACCTGGATGCAACAGCTGAAGCAGAGCCTAAGCTGGAAAAATCACTTAATGTCTCTTGATAAAATTACATGGATTTTGTTCAGCCTCTGGTGTTCTTGGATGTTGACAGGTGGTTGGGAAAGTCTGCATGAATATCCATCTTGTTTGGGTTCATGGCTTGGGGGCCAACGACTGCATGCCTGTACTACTTGATGACCTTGACAGCTTTCACTCAGTCTCAGATCTCTCCTACATGGAAAACAGATAGCACA
The DNA here is from genome assembly GCA_030015325.1 of Cryptoblepharus egeriae. Lineage (NCBI taxonomy): Eukaryota > Metazoa > Chordata > Lepidosauria > Squamata > Scincidae > Cryptoblepharus > Cryptoblepharus egeriae. The sequence continues at coordinate 178,140,903 of JAREYC010000003.1, read as the reverse complement.
ACTCCACGCATTCATGGATGACACATCCTTTCTCTATGCTTATCTGTCTGACTCCTGACCCAGCTTTGATACCAAGACCATTAGGCATTTGCACTTATGGATTAAAGCAGGCATCAGTCTTGAAAAACTATGGTATCATGCTCGGCGCTGCATACGCTGCATGTGAAGCATGAAGGCCTGGGTAAGATTGATATGGAGGATAGGCTGTTACCCAAGCAGCAAATCCCCCCTCTCCACGACACTGAAATAGTCCAATGGAAAGGCAGAGCCAGTATGATTGGTTCCAGCTGCGTCACAGAGCTGGGCTAAGGACAGGAACTCACCCAGTCTTGTGGGGACCGACCTGGGTCTTGAACTCTGGCCTGCTGGTTAACAGGCACAGTGTCTTAACCACTTGCGCCACCCACAGCCTACTGCACTTATGGAACAGCAGGGACAATTTCTTCTTCTGTTTCTTCCTGTTCTTTGAAACAGGGGACTCACCAAATCTGCTGAACCTTCTAGATCTGTGGTTCCCAAGCTGTGAGTGGTGGCTCCCCCAGGATCCACAAACACAGCAAAAGAAGGTGAGGAATCTTCAAGAAAAATTCTTCATCCTATACACTGTATGCCTCTCAAACCATATACTTATGGGGAGCTGCGGCCAGTGGGTCAATATGTCAAGGGAAAGGAAAGGTTTGGGAACAACTGGGACCTAGGAACCAGTTCTACATGGTTCATACATTAACCATGGTTCATACATCAACACATCCATACATTAACAGGAAAAATTGAACTTTCATGTTCAGATATTGACTGAACAGTGCTGGAGGTCAATTCCCCCACCATATACTGTAGGAGCAGTCCTGTAGGGTTCTGTAGTGGCAGGATCTTACAAACTGTTTTAAGGTAAAGGTGTGGTCACCCTGCTAAAAGGTGGTGCTCTAAGCTTGGACACTAAGGGTGGTATTCATCCCCGTTACAAGGCCAAAGTACGACTTGAACCACTGAACCACCAAAGCCCCTACCTACTGTTTTACAGTGGCACAAAATTTCTGGAAGAAATTATCTGTAAATTCAAAGAATAAGATGGGAAATCCTCAGTACATCAATATGTTGATGACATCAACTCTATTTTGGTGCAATAGTTCCTGTACTTAATGTCTTGCACTGTGATTAACTGAGTGATGGCCAACAGTTTGCTACTGGATTAAGACAAAACAAATACGATTATTCTCTGTTGGTTTGTATTCAATGTGCGAGTCAGAGAGGATTGCCTGCTGTTGATGGTGCCCCCCCAACCTCTGGAGGAACAGAAATCTTTTTCTGAAATCTGTTTCTGAAATCTGGATTTGGTGCTGCTCCTGGAGAACCAACTTGCCTGTCTTTTCCCTCCACTACCTGCCAATAGTCTTCAAGTTGCTGTTCCCTTGCAGAGGAAAAGAATCTTTGGCTTTTGAGAGCATGACAAATAATGAAAATGGTGGAAACTGGCTATGCTAAACCACAGCAACATCAACAACAGCACTCCCAAAGGATGTCCATGTGTCACCAGAGCACCTGAACCGAATTAAGCCATGTACATCTATGAGTTGCACAAGCAAATCATGCAGTGTCCATTTTTTAAGGGCCTGAGAACATTGCAACAAATAGGAGACATTTAACGAGAACAAAGACATCCAACATCAAACATCCCTTTGCCTCTGAAAATTAATTGCAAGAAAATAGGCCTCTTAATCAGTTGCAGATTTGTCTCTGTATAATAGCTAGCGTGACTCCACTTAATTATGACACTATAGTCTGGAGTGAGGAGTGGAGTTCTCAGCTTTGTCTTGTTTAAGGTGAAAGGGTGTGGAAGGTGGTAGCATTAAAAGGTCAGATGTGACGGAAGGAGGGCACAGAGCTTTTGGGGTGGTCTGCATCATGAGCCAATCAATTATTTTTTAAGACATTAGTTCCTTTCCTTTAAACATAGAAAATAAGTAGTATTATGACTTATATGATTTATATAACTTATATGATTTGCAACTCTTTGGGGGAATACTTCCAATGTGAAATGTACTTTGCAGCCAGAGATTGTGTGGACAAATATATCAACAAGTTTTGCAAGGTATTCAAACTTCCTAATGTTATCTTGCCGGAATGCAAACCAGAAACTGGAATAATAAGAGGGGCGTAGCTCGAAGAGATAGAAAGCACTAGGTTTTGCAGGGAACCTCACTGCAGCTTGGAAGGGGCACCTCCCTCTCTTTTTCAGAGCCATTCCATGGTGGGGAGTGAAATGAAGCCATATGATAGGGATGTAGAGGGGCCTCTTGCATGCTGTGATGAGGCTTCCTGCAAATGTAGTGCTTTGCACTACACCACTGATAAAAAAACACTCTTTTGGGGAGCAGCTGTATCTCAATAGAAGAGCACTTGTGTGTAAAGAAAAATTCCTGCCACTGCAAGCCAGTGTTTGACAATACTGAACATAGGCTGCAAACTGCAATCTGCAATCCTAAACACACTTTCCGGGGAGTAAGGCCCATTGAACACACTTCTGAGTAACCATGGTTAGGATTGTGCTCTTAATGAGTCAGTAGCCAATGTGCAACTCCATTTGAAAAGGCTCATTGATTTCTGTGCCACAACAGCCCAAGAACTTCTTCCCAACCTCTACAAACTCAGTGGCAGAACACAGGGAAGCTAGTGCAACCAGAGAGAAACAACAGACTAAAACTTTGTGACAATTTCACAGACAATGGTTTAGTGATGGATCATCCATTAAAACTACTGACATCAACAGCCCTACTACGTCATCAGTGATGGAACTGGGGCTGAAAATGTCCATCATACATAACAAAATCCAAGAGCAACATTGACAGCTGGCCTGGTTAGTTGCTTTTTGGCTTGAACCAAGTTGATCAATGATGTAGTGTTATCTGCTATGGTATGATCAGAAGAATTTGAGATATATATAGTTGCACTGAAGCAGAGGTTCTCAAGCATTTTAGCACTAGAAACCCCTTTTTAAAATGATCCACATAGCTTATTGAGATGTTAGAAAAAATTGATTCTACTTACTTACTTACTTACTTACTTACTTACTTACTTACAATTAGTAATTTACTTATTTGCAAAAAAGAGGAAAAAAATCTTGATCTATTTTTTGTAAAGATGTAACCCTAATAAATAGCTTCAAGGCTTGAGAGGCCAGTTATTTGGCCCATACGTCACTTGCCGCTGTTTGTTATTTGAATAGCCACAGGTGGTAGTTCCCAAACTTTTTTGGCTGGTGGCTCCCTTGACCTTCTGGGCCATTGGCTGTGGCTCCCTGTTAGGGTTACAGTCCTGTGATGATTCCATGGCTCATTTGGTTGTGAGAGGGAGCCACATCTCAGTCTGAGAATCACTGGTTTGGGGCTTGTGGCAATTAATTATCTGATCTTTCCAGTGCCTGTGTTTTCTTTAGAGGCTCTGCAGGACCTATCAAAATCTGGGACATACCCCACCAAGTGGGCCTTGACCCGGGGCCTTGACCTGTGCTAAAGCAATATATACATGATTGGCATGTGGGGATTATGCACAGCATTCCATATTACTTATGTTCACTTTTTGGCAGCAATTCTGTACACATTTACCTGAAAGTAAGTTCCATTAAACTCAATGGGACATACTTCTGAGAAACCTATTAAATGGGCTTGTATGTTGGAAGATATACAGAAATAAATCTAGAGCACTTATGGACCTGGACTTTAAAAATCAGAAAATATGGAGGGAGTTCAGTTACTCTTAAGTCCCCGTCCCCAGCAGCTATCGGTGATACTCTGTCTGTCTGGAAGCCTTTGTGATAAGGTGACGTACAACATTTAAACTTGAACATGAAGATGTGCTAATTCTTTGGGACAGACTGTGCATATAAGTACGTGTTTATGTAAATAATAGCTCTCACTTAAGCCTGAATTCAATCATCAAAGAGTGGGGGGGAGGTCTTCACATTTTGTTTGGTCTTTTACTAGTCAAAAATGGTTGGTATTTAATAAGCCCTGGAGCCAGCACTCAGTAGGACAGGCTTTTTATAGGTTGGAGGCACCCACTGAAAGCTTCTCTCCTGTATTGACCTGCATGCAGCTGAATTGAATTTCCCTCCTACAGCCGATGCTTCTCCCATATAGATCAAAACAACACAGCAGACAAATGTGACATTTCTAGACCGCAGTTCTTGCGCATTACCAGCAAGCCAGGAATGCTAGAGAACATTTGAAGTTTAAAAGGACTTTCATGGTTCCACAGGAGAACTAAAACAGATGGAGTTTCAGAATGACCTCCTGACCTATGAAACACTACTGACCTGAATTATCGTTCAGCAGAAGGTTACTCTCGGATTCGGGTTACCTTGGGGCTGAGGTTGAACCAGCTATTCAGGCTCAGAGGCATTTTTGAAAGTATTATCTAGCTGGAAGAGGGAAGCTTCTTGAAACATAAGAGGGGTGTATCAGCTTCTACACAGTGGTCCCGACCCAAGAAAAATTAGCCAGGCTTAAGACCCAATTACGTTAAACACAGCAAATGCGTCCCATTGATTTTGATGGGATGCAAACATGACTGGCTTTCTGTAGATCACTGGTTCTCAAACTGAAGCCAGAATCTCCAAGATAGAATGAGACATCACAAAAAATGTGGGCTGCTACTCCAAATGGCGTGCCAATTTACCTTCTTTCTTGATATAATTCATTTGAACTGAATGTTCTTTTATCTGGTTTTTTCTTGTATTAATTGTTTATTGTAAGTATTTACGTAGCCATTAGCCAAAGCCAAATTCCAAGTATGGTATTCATACTTGACACATCTATCTGTCTGCTGTATGTCTGTTATTTCCTCATCAATTGTAGCCAAAGATATGGGGTGAAGGTGGGAAAAAATACATAATCATGATGTCTTTGGACAAGGATCAAATTACCAGGGGTCATTTTGAGGGGGAACGCACCAAAATGAAGTATTGGCACCTATGTGGGTGAATTTGGTGGCCCCCGAGTAGACATGCCTATGATTGCAAATAACAACTTGATGGTGAGTACCTGTGAGTACTGGCAAGTGAGTTCCAGCACCTACTTTCCAGAAAAATAGCACTGCAAATTACTATATTTTATAGCAGTGATACTCAAATAGGGAACCCCAGCTCATATAACGATGTCCCATTCCTTTTAATGGGCAGGGGAAATGCAGCAATGTGCAGCAATCAGCAACAATTATGGTGGCCTTTTGGAGATACCCTTGCAGCATGGCACCTGGGGCCAGGATCCTCCTGGCCATCCTTTTTGGCCATTCTCCTGGCTATAACAACACCACTCCTGTGTCTTTTGCACTGTCTTGATTTGCCAGATAGGATTGAGTTCTTAGTCTGTAACAGAAAAAAGATCCTGTAGTACTTCAGGAATTAACACATTTATTTCAGCATGAGCTTCCATGGACCATAGTCTCTAGTTGTGTTACTGATCGCATGGACCACTGACACATTCATACCAGACACTATCAGCTTTGTGCAGGCAGAATGCTGATGGCTTAGAGCAGGGGTGGGCAATTTACATGTCAAATCAGAATAAATTTCCATAATTGGATACGTTTGCGGCAGAACTTAAATGAATTTCATTGAACTTTATAATGCACATGGGAACTTTAATACAGACATATACATGAACCCTTTGCCACACACCTCTTGCATAGCGAAAACATTCAGACCAAGCCAGAAACACGTGGAGACATACATAAGGTTTCATGGAGGATGCATGATCAGTATTTATGCACAGTCCGCACTGTACAAAACTGTAACTGAGCATTCATTTGTGTTCTTTGATCTCAACCTTTCCCTCTCCAGTATGCTTTGGAGAATGCAACTGATTTTAGCCGCAAAGCTTCCTCCAATTTTAGCTACAAGAAATGGAGATGTTACTTTTGCTTCCTCCTCATCCCACTGCTGCCTTAAATGCTTGCAATTTTGTTTCATGCCGTAAATCTGCTCTGGTGGTGGTAAACTGTTTGGAAGTCCTTGTTGATTCCACTTGATCTCCCAAAACAGCACATTAAAAAAAAACCCAGCTCTTGTTCAGATGTCTTTCTATCACCCGAGTGATGATTTTACCTCGAGGCTGGAACTTTATAAACTTTGAGACTGCTGTGGTTTTTCACTTCAGTTAACTTTCAACCAAATCTATATTGCCTTTACAAAAAGCCGCAAGAGAGGGAAACAAATGACATCTTGATCTTATTTACTCAATGCAAGGGGCTGTGAAACATTAGAGAAACGCATGTCAGTTGCCCCCCTGGTCACAGATCTAGCCTCACTGCCACAAGTGTCCCATAGGAGGCCTATGTGTTTACTTGTACTACTGACATTAGAACAGCATCCACCTACCTCAACTTGCATTTCTCTGATATAAAGGTCCTTCCTTTATATAAAGGTCCTTCTAAGACTGGCCTGTTGCCATGAAAAATCCATTCATACCTCCCTTGCTTTGGAATATACTGAGCTTGTCTTGAGCATACTTGGATGATCCACCATCCTAGGACCCCCACGCAATGAATCCAGGAGCACCTTCTGTGCAAGAATCCAGGAGCACCTCCTGTGCAAATATCATATTTTTTTGCAAACTGGGCAAAGAGGAATTCCTGTTAAGCAGGAGGAAACAGCCATCCCTTTTCATTCCAGGATAGCATCTCTCTTGGGGTTACTGGTCGGCATCTACCTTGTCTCTTTCTTATTCAAGATCCTTTCAGGGACTGAGTCTGGGGTCTTGAGAATACACAGTGTGTGCTCTAGGATAGAATTATGTGTTTTCTTTCAAGGAACAGGGATTCGGTCAACTAGAAGCTAGATGTCATCAATGAGGAGAGCTCCAACCGTTCTCATGAGGTTACATAATAATAATAATAATTGCTCATCATTACTAATCTAAAATTCTTGAAAAAGATTGATTTATGTTCTTTTTTGATGAATTTATTGGAAACATTATCCTTTTTCTTACTTAACATTAGTGTTAATATGGGGGGGAGGAGGTCCACTGGTAAGCCATGGTCCTGCAACAGTGCAGTCATGAAGCACTCATAAGTACAGCATTTGTCAGTGTGCAAGGGGGGGGGGGGGGCTTCAGAAGTGCATTGGGCTAAACCTTACTGATGCTCCCTTGGTCACCCCAGCATATGGACAGCATCCACTAATCTCACCACATCATGCAAAAAAACCCTTCTCCCTCCCTTTGGAGACATTCCAGGAGGGCGAGCAAAATGGAGATTTATGCCTGGAATGGCTCAGAAGAAGGAAGGGCCCCATGCACACCCCAGCGAGGCGCTCCATAAAATCATAGTGCTTTGCACCCCCTCTAGCTATGCTACTGCCCAAAAAGCACAGTACATTGTTGCTATTTTGAATTACTTTTGAGTAAGACAAATGACTGGAGATGTTTGCTAAAATAAGGATTCCATACATTGCAAGTGGCTTTTCTTTTAATTTTACACCACATTGTAAGAGGGGACATCAAACAGCATAACTTGTCAACACAGGAGTGTATTAGAAGGGAAAAATAATAATAAAACAAGGATAAATAACCCACTTTTGAGAGACTAATTTAAAGCAGGACAGTCTGCATTGGATTATTTTAACAAACTACAAGGAGGAGAAAATTCCTGACATTTGGAACGCAGATATGAAATACAGAAGCAGAGGTCTTGTCCTGAGAGAGCAGTTCTAGACTACTCCAGATGTACAAGCCTACAAAGATCTCTCCCACCCCAAATGAGGTCTACACAACATTTGACCAGTGACACTGAATATAGCCCACCAGCCATAGATGGTATCCTACTAGGCAGTGTTGGGAAGAGTCCTGTGGGGCATGACTCAACTCGAGTCAGAGAGGCTTGCTACTGATGCCTGACCACCAAAGAGGACTGAGCTCAACCTGTAAACAGAAGGAAAATAAACACCGTCAGACAAAGTTGTAGGAAGGCATCCATCAGACCTTTACTTAAGGGCTCCTCCTAACATGGAGTGACCACAGACCAAACCAGCTTGCAGACTGTAGGACAGTACTGATGGTGCTGCCTTTGATTTGATGGACCACAAGTTATGGTTATGCAAGGAATCAGGCATTCTAGAGCTCATGGGCAAAGCGAATGGCCCACATTGCATCCATTTATCTATATATTCCTGGATGAAAAACACTTGTAGTTATGCTATGGAATGTATAATGTATGGTTGTCGCAGTTAAACCTGGTTTGCTACAGCCAAACCTGGCTCCCTATGAGTCTATGGCTGCAATCCTAACCATACGTTCCTGAGAGTAAGTACTGTTGAACACAATGAGACTTACTTCTGAGTAGACATGCTTAGGATTGCATGGTATGATACATATGTTTGCAAAGTTGAGTTTATTGACAGTTAATGCCCTGGCATTTCGGGCAGTGATGCCATGACATTGTGTGATGCTGTGATATTACTTTCAGGTTCTCCCTGGAGGAGAGGCACAAGCTATGGCAGCTTCATTTCTTCCTTCCTTCTCCAAAGAAGGAACAGGGTGAGTGAATTTGCCAACACCTCCTCCGCAACTACGGTAAGTCTGGGAGCAGTCATTCACCACACTTGGCATTGCACTGGGGCGAATGCCTTCAGGTTTTGCCTGATTTACAGCTCTGTTTATTGTATATGCAAGTTACATTTTTAGGTAAGAGTCTCACATACTCTTGCATACTCCTAAATATGCTGAGTGTGCAGTGCCCCTTACTGCCCAATCAGCGTTGCCATAATTCTCTTACACAAAAGCTGTCAAACTTGCCAGTATGTGAATACAATCCCCGAAAACCAGGACAGTCCCAGTTTTCCTGATCACATGGCAACCCTTGCCTAATCCCATGGAACACATTTTATGGTGTCTCAAATGGTGTCTCCATTGCTGTTCCAATGGAGTGTTTTGCCACACACAGCCAGGCCATCACCAGAGATTGCAAGCACCACCCATGTTTGGCAGCCACTAGCAGTGCTGGCACATTGGCAGAGGGGCATTTTATGGGTAGGTGAGGGTGTTCCTACCAGACGAGCAAGAAGTGAGCATTGTGTTCAATGAGAGTTACTCCCAGGAAAGGGAGTGCCAAATTCCAGGGAGTGTCCAGTGCCAGATTCCAAAATGGCAGATTCTACCCTCTTGTGACTCCCCCTAGCTTAAGGTTGTGATTTCCCAAAGGTGTCCTGAACCCCACTTTGAGTACCACTGCCATAGACTATTAAGGGGCTATGGAGGGGTAAAAGACAATAATTTCCCTCCTGATCACCCATATAGCATATTGCATTGGGAAGATAGGTCTTGGATATTTCTCCAACTTGAGCTTGGTATAGGGTTGCCACAATTCTCTTCCACAAAATCAGGACAGGACCCTTTGTCTTATTTGCCAGTATGTGAACACAATCCCCCCCCCAAAAAAATTGGGATTTGGGATCTTTATTTTGCAAGGCCATCATGGTTCCATATACTGTGCTGTCGGCTCCCTTTGGGGTGTGAGGCATGCTGCTTCCCTCTGTTTCCTTAAGATGGAAATAATCTGCAAAAAAGATGGTTTCCAACTTTTCTATAATTGACAGGATGTAAGCTCCTTAGACATAACAAAGAAAGGTTGGGGGAAACCACAAACACTCCATATGGAGTTTAGTTCCTGTTTACTAGTGTTCTGTTTACAGTGTGCCCTTTGATGGTCAGATAACCAAACGGTGTCTCAAGTTTCCAGCAATTCCCCGCTTGTTCTCTGCTTCTTTGGGATCTAGGAAGTGATTTGCATTAAACAAGAGAAAGAGATTGTGACAACATGCTCTCTTTTGGAAATAGGGAATTCATTGCTCTGGTTTAGAAAATACAAACGTTTTACACATGCCATCTGGGTGGAAATAGTTGGGATATTGAAAGTACAAGCTTAACAAGGATGATGTAGCCCTCATCCTTCCACAGTCCTATTCGTGTGATATCGTAGACTTACTGGTTTCAGATTTGGAAAATCTCCACTAGATCTAGGATGAGCCAAATATGCACATCTGACAGTGCAATCCTAGGCACATTTACTCAGAAGTAAGTCCAACTTTATTCAGTGAAACTCACTCTCAGGTAAGTGTGCACAGCATTGTACTTTTGGGCCTTAAATCCTAGAAGACATTCTGAATTGGGACTCCAGCCTTCTCCTTTCCTCCCATCCACATCTAAATGACATTTTCTTCAGCTAGGAGAGGAATTCTTGTGCTCATGCAAAACTACAACCAGGGATTTTGTACATTTACAAGCTCCCATTATTTCCTTGCTGATTTCAACTATTTTTAGAAATGAGAAGCCTTGTTGGGACCCTCGCAGACTACGCAAGCATTTGCAGGCTGCCAGAGATCAAAGATGAAAATCTGAGGCAGAGAGGAACTCTTGGGACCATAATGCTCTCAGTGCAAGGTGTCATGGGCGTACCTTATCATTTGTGATGTCCATGTGTTGGTGGTATTATTATTAACTTTATTTTTAATAACTTTATTAATATCCTGCCTTACTCCTAAAAGACTGAAGGCGGCTATGCTTGTACCACCAGCACCGTCAACCTCAGGATTGGGCTCAAAGTAAACTACTTTGTGTTTTTGAAACTTAAGTCTTTGCATCTACCAGAAAGGCCCTATGCAAATACTTCAATAATAAAATATATTGCAATAAACAGGCCATGATAATAATGCCCATATTTTATTTTATTTCTCTTTTTAGACTTACGGCGCAATCCTAAATAAGAAACCACTATGGAACTCAATCCTGCTGTTGTACAAGATTACTGCTAAACACAGAGCACATCATCAGTTGCCAGTTTGGAACCACCATGGCACTGTTTTAGTAGTGACATAGCTAGAGGGGGTCAAAACACTAGGTTTTTCAGGGAGCCTCCCCAGGATGTGGAAGTGGCCCCTTCCCAATCCTTTTGAAGCCATTCCAGGCATACGCCTCTATTTTGCTCCCCCTCACGGAAAGATCCAGAAGGGGAAGAGAAAGTAGCATCCTGCAGTGAGGTTCCCACCTTGCAAGTCTTAGGCTGCAATCCTATCCTCCAGTTAGGCTAGCCTCAGCATAAGTCCCATGCTGGCCTTGGGGTGTCACAGAATTGCCCTCAAGCACTTCTGCCCCACTCCTAGGAGAGAAGGTTAGGCCAGTGCACAGACATGCGCTTGCCTCCCTACAGTGGGAAGACCGATGACTTGTGCCAGCCTAAGTCAGGATTGCACTGCACCTGCTAGCTATGCTGCTGGTTTTGGAACTACCATGTCAAATGGCAACAGAGTGAGTGGCCCACTGCCATTACTATCTATAAATGGGAAATCAGGCAAGCTGGTGCAGTGGGAGGGTAATGGGGAGATGGAGGAATTGGGGAGGGAATTGGCAAGAAGAGAGCAGGTGGGAGTAGGGTGAAGGGGGGAGTATCAGGGCAAAATCCAGAGTAACTATGGAGAGTCCTTGCTCTGGTGTAAGAACAATTTACTCTGGATTCCAATATGAATTTCCCATAGGTTTCCACTAGGAGGTGCAGTAACTATGGGTGCACATAATGTCTCTTACGTGCTCCCGTAGTTACTCTGGATTTGGGGGTCAGTGGCAGTGATGTTCTATCCCTTCAATCCAGAGTAACTACAGGAGCACGTAAGAGACATTACTTGTACCCGTAGTTACTACACCACCTAGTGAAAACCTACGGGAAATTCATATTGCAATCCAGAGCAAATTGTTCTTACACCAGAGCAAGGATTCCCCGTAGTTACTCTGGATTGCGCCCTATATCTGTTTCCTCTCCTGTCCCTTTTACTCTTCAGCATGTATCAGCAAAGTGGCAGATCTGAGATCAATTTGGAAGCTTGCCCAGGGGAAAGAAATGAAAGCTCAATTGCCATGAGAAGACCTCTGTGACTACCCTGGCACCAAAAGATGCAGCACACACTTCTTTGTGGCATGGCTGCACTGCATTGTGGCACTGCATTTTCCCCCTTTCTGTAACAGAAATACCATAATGACATAGTAAACTAATGACTTAAAAATGGCAGAGTAATCAAAGTCAGCTCTTAATCTTACAGTCACCTTGAACTTATTTCTGGTTACTGTAAACTTGTCCAGCTTTAGTTCTCAAGGTTCACCTGCCTCTGAATGTGGGGTTAATTCCCATTTAACTTTCTGAATGGGACAGGAAAATAATGACTCCAAGGCACATTATTCATCTTATTATTCTCCATGTTCAACTTCTTTTTTTTTTTTTTAAAGGAAAAATAAGTCAAAGAGCATTCTTGCAGGAATTAAGGCAAGGGGTAATTTAATGCTCCTAAGGTGTTGGCAAATACTGCATTTAATTAAATTCTATTTTACCAGCTACTAAAGGCAGATGGAATGAATATTGAATATTTCTAGTGTGTAGGATAGAAGTGCATGGAGAAACTAATAGATTGAGGTCAGTAGATGGATTGGACAGTGTCAACCTCCTTTAAAGGCATCCCGGCTAGCTTCAGCCTGTGGCAAGGAGTTCTACAGTCCAGTTCACACACTGGATAAAGACGGGCAGAGCAATCCAGAGTTAGAGCAGTGAGAAGGGCCTGAGCTTGGCTGCCCCAACTATGGTATTCTGAATGCAGAGCAAGCAGTTATGCTGCATCCAGAGAGTTATGCTGAATCCAGAGCATCCAGTTATGCTGCATCCAGAGAGTGTGGGCTGCCAGACCATGCTCAGTAGACACCATGTCAGTGGCACCTAGGGTGGGCTTGCTCTTGAGGAGACCTCTCTCAGATCACACTGAAGAAGGAATCCCTGCTGTTGTAATTTGCAAAAAGGAAAAGAGCATCCTTCTATCCACTCTACCAAACCTCTTAGCTGTTCATTGACTAGGATTGTTATGGTAGGTATATGATTTGTGGAAGCTTTATAACGGAGCTTATAAATGACAAAATGCCAGTGGTGGAGCCAGGCTGACAGTTACAGGGGGCTACTTTAAGACAAGTGAGTTGACCAGAAGAAACTATGCATGGAAGATGGAAAGATTTGGTATGAACATTTGATCTGATTAAACAACCTCTTATGATTGTATTTATATTCTTATAATTGCACTTGATCTAGGAAGAGCAGGGTCCAAATCTTACTTCCTGAGTCTGGACCAGTAACTACCTCCCAATCTAGCTTAACCTCTAAAGATAATAAAAGGAAGTGGAGGAGCCTTAAATTACTTGGAGGGAGAAGACTATGCTCTGTACAGTTCATCAAAGGGTTAAAAATATTGACTGTAATGAAAGTGAAGAAGGAAATATTGAGGAAATAAACAAAATCAGCATGAATAACAGCAAAAGGAAGACGAATAAATAATAATGAACACATCAAAAATAAATTTCGCAATGAGATTTTTACAGAAACACAATGAAGTATTTTAGGGACATTGGGACGATCCACCAAAAACTATGCCATGAAAATCGAAGGGCTTTGATCCTGGATGACTTTGGCAGGAAGAATCAGGCACACAGGTGACATGCTTTGCAAATGGGCAAACTTTCTTCCTACTTTGCAGAGATGAGAATACTGGTGAAGAGGAGCTGTCTTGGGTTTCCTTCCTAGGAAGAAAAGTGGGAAACACACAAAATATATATATATATTTATATATATATAAATACTGGGCCAAGATTGGGCTCTGTAGTCTCCCTAGAAATTTAACTTGACTAACAGAGGCTAAATGTATGGACTGTGAAGGGTGCTAGAGTTATAGAACAGAAATTCTTTACAGAATAATCATTCCTTCCTCAACTGTCTCTTGTACCGGTAATTGTGAAATCCTATAGGGTGACACAGAAATGTGTACATTTTTATCAATAATCTGGCTTCCATACTCTTGCATATTTCCATTTGCAAATCACAGTGCAATTATTTTTGTCAGTGTTGTCACAGGAAGGTGGCAGCTTTTATCTCGCAATATACCGTATTTCCCAGACCATGAAGCACACCAAAATTTAAAGGAGAAAAACAAAAAAAAAATTCTGAACCAAATGTGGCCATTTTGCACCACGCCTACCCAAACTGTGCTTATTTTTATCTGCTTTTTCCAACTGATCCTCCTGCTTTCTCCAGCCTCGTATCATTTTTTCAGTTGGAGGCAGCCCAAAATGTCTCTCTGCTGCTCTGTTTCCATGTTCCTTAGCATATTTTACTACTTCCAGTTTAAAAGAAATTTTATATGCTAGTTTTCTCTGCTTTGACATCCTTGTATGTAGCACGAGGAGGTACCAGTAGTATTTTTCTGAAGAAAATACAGTAATGAAAGAACTATCAGTAACTACCGTAATGTGTCCTCAGTAATGTGTCCCCCCCTCAGACACCCACACCTCATTCCACACATGTGTTCTCAATACACACACACAACACACAGCTTCACACACATGGACTCAAATCATAGAATCATAGAGTTGGAAGGGATCTAGTAGGTCATCTAGTCCAACCCCCTGCCTGCAGACACATCTTCACATACATGTTCATATACACACATGCACTCATACACAAACACTCTTACACACACACACTCAGGTACACACATCCACTCACCCATGTGGTACATTTACACACATACACAAGTGCACTCACATACATACACTTTTGATGGTCCAGGGTGAGTGGGGTGCAGATGAGTGAGTGGGGAGGGACTCCAGGGTGAAAGAGCATAGGGATTGAGAAAAGAATAGAACCCCTGGTGGCTTCTCTGAATCAAACACCACTTATGGTACTTCTGAGTAGACATGGAAAGGATTGTGCCCAAAGGCTGAAAAAGAGGACATGTCCTGGAAAAGGGGGACTGATGGATAACCTGTGCAGGGCAAGCCACTGTCTCTTGTCCTTCAGACCCCTTGATCTCTGGGGCTTGCCAGTCTCTACCCTCTTTGTGTTACTCCAAGAGTGCTGGGATGAGCTGGGCAAGGGATGTACCACCAGTTCAGGCTCCATCCTTCCAGCTCAGTAATGTGTCCCCCAAGACCTCCCCCCACACACACCCAGACAAACCTGTGGAGGCTCTTTCCCCTCCTCCTTTCTGGGGGTCCAGGCTGGTCCCACATCCTAGCCCAGGGGTGATGCTCCCTCCAGGCTCTTAGGCACCTCTCTTTGGGGAGGGAGGGAATCTGCCTACTCAGAAGTAAGTGCCATTGTCTTCCATGGAATTTACTCTCAGGAAAGTGTGCACTTGGAGACTTGCAATCTTAAGATCACCAGGGTGCTTGTTAAAACTTTTAGGACATGATCCCGAGGGGCTGATTAAAGGAGGGAGGTCCAAGATCAGGCAGTTTTAACTTTTAAAAGTTACCTGCAGGCTCTGCTTGGCTGCTGGAGGTTGCAGGGAGTCGCTGGAGGAGGGAGGATTGTGCCGGCTCTGCAGCAGCTGGGCTTGGCAAGGTGGTGGGCTTGGCACGGAGGAAGAAGGATTGGGACCAGTGATGCTCCCAATCACTTGGAAGGGAGAAGCTTGGAAGGGAGAAACAGCACACCAGGCAGGATTCCTTCATGTGCTGGTGCAAGGATGCTGAAGCCACGAGGAGAAAGGAGGAGGGAGGGGAACATGGGGATGGAATGGGGAGCCCCACGGAGGTGAGGATCACTTTCCAAGGCGCACCAACATTTCACCCCACATTTTTGGGGGAAAATAAGGCGTCTGTTCAAGCGGGAAATACGGTAGTTTGGCATAACAAAATATTGAAACATGAACCACCTATGGATCCAATCAGGGGTGATACTCTTTATTTATTTATTTATTTATTTATTTATTTATTACCACTATTGAAGGAATTAGGAAAAATTCCTGAATTTTTTTTTATGAAAATTTTTATGAAAAAATAAAATTTGGATTTTTCTTACTTTGCAATTTTCCATCATAATTTATTAAAGAATGCCCTTTTAAAAAAAATTATGAAAAGCTAATGGCATATAATCAGATTTTGAATGAACATTTGGAAAACATGACACACACAAAGGATTTTTAATGGCTGACATTTTGAACAAATATGACATGAAAGTTAAAAAAAAAATTCAAAACTTATTGTCCCGTGAAATGTCTTGCAGCTTTGGAAAACAACTACTGTATTTACATCAAGATGCTATTGATTAAGCAAAGTTCCACTTTCAGTGTCCTTATTTAATGTCTTCAGTCCTTTGTGTTACTTGTGACAAATTCCACAATTTCCCCCCTACACTGCTCAGTACATGCTAATTTTTTCCTTGTGGTAGAAACCCAAATTATTTCCTCTTGAACTTTTCAGCAGCTCCATTGATCAGGAACAGCTTCTTCTCCCTGATCAGGATCAGGGGGAAGAGAATGTTTTAGGTGACTTCTGGCATGGATTCCAGAATGCCAGTATGGTATAGCGACGTCAGTGTTTAACTTGAACCAGATGTGTGTAAGTCTGAATCCTTGCCCACTTGTGAATTTCACGGGGTAGTAGTAAGTAGGTCACTGTTCCTCTGTTTGATCTACTCAGCAGGGCTGTTGTGAGGGTAACATAACCCATATATACATACTGTGCCTTGAATTCCATTGAAGGAGGTTTCAGGGACTATTCAACCAGTTATGTCTGAGATCTACAGACAGGATCACAGAGAATCTCCACATCTACTATTCTTTGTGTACTGGTAGTTTAGGCAACCACTCCATCGGTACAAAGCCTGAAGGAAAGTAAAGAACATTCTCCTATGATACTATATGTGTACTTTGCTGATTAGATTCCTAATTTAATTGCACACGACCGTTTTTATAGTAGCAACAAACTCTTGGTGTTCTTTGCCGCAATAATTTAGAAGGGACGCCAGAGGGGAAGGGTGGGGCTGATCGTCTCATTTCGTGCCAAGATTTTGAAGCTACCAGGTAGACTTGTCAATCTCAAGGCCTAAGCATTTAGCAGTTATAAAGAACTCATTAAAGGAGCAGAGATTTATTTGAAGCACCTCGAGCTGATTAAAGGCTTGAGCACCACAAAATCATGAACAGAGGTTACTCACTTGGGTGCAACCCAGGAAACCCGGCCTCAGTCCAAGATCCATTGAAATTAATGAGTGGGTGCCTAAGGAAGCTACACAGTGGATATCATCAAATATCCCTTTCCTGGAGGTTTCTCTTTCTTTAGGAATTCAGATTCCTTGAGTGGATCACATCCCAATTGCATGAATTTTTTTTACCATTAAAAAAAATTCAGTTTAGTTTTCAATTATTTAATGTTTTGTTTGGTTTTTATTTAATTCATGTTCATTTCCTTGTGTTTTAAGTTTATTTTTTAAAAATGCTTTTCTTTCTTGTAATTGGAGGAGCTCCTGGGAGGAGATCCAACTTTTTAATTCCCTAAATGCATTCAGGAGGGGGAGAGCAACTGTCCATCTCTATCCAAACTAAGGACAAAATCCAGAGTAACTAAGGGGAGTCCTTGCTCTGGTGTTAGAACAACTAACTCTGGATTCCAATATGAATTTCCCATAGGTTTTCACTAGGTGGTGCAGTAATTATGGGTGTACATAAAGTCTCTTACATGCTCCCGTAGTTACTCTGGATTTGGGGGATAGTGTCTTTTTCAGGGGTTGTTTGCTGGGCATCAGGCTGCCAAAAACATGGTCAACAGTGATCGTTGGTGAAGTTTGGCAGGTATTACAAAACTGTGATGCTATCCTTGGTTTCTTTGCAGTTTCTTTGTGAGCAAAATCTGTAGGGGTATCAGGTTGGCAAAATCTCTATCAGCGGCTTTGGAGAGGTACATATGATTGATTGTAGTCAAATAAGCCAGGCTTAGGTACACTGATGGTCCTGCCTTTGCTATACAATAACTATGTGTGTTTGTATGAAAGGCTTAAATGAGCTGGATAATGCTACTCTCTTCATTTGTTGGAGGAATCCTGTCTGTTTTAGATGTGCATCTTCAATAGTTTTTAAAAAAATGTCTGCAGGTTGTGGCTTGCCACTTACTCATGGATCTAGGCATGTGCCTTTCATAATGGGCTTTTCCATTTATTATAATTTATCAATGAGCCAGATGAAATTTCTGTGCTGAATGCAAAAATGAATTGTGGAAAGGGGGTCAAGGATAGGCCAGTTCTCTTAAGAGAGAGAGAACGAAATGGAAGACTTCTGTTGAACCACCGGCTGGAGATCAATTTGCCGGTGACCTTGCTAAGATCTTTATGTTTGCTCAAACTGCAGAGCAACAAATCATGTTAGATGAAATGCAATTGTCTGAAATGAATCCACTTGCAAATCAGTTTCCATTTTCTTTAGCTGAAGGGAATAACCAATTCAAATGGCAAGAAAAACGTAAGAATAATTTCACTGTGTAACCTCATCCTTATACGACTTGACACTGATGATTCAGTATTATGTGTTCAGGCAAGGTCTACTTTAACACAATGGCTCAAGAGGATCTATCATAGGCCTTTTCTGATATGCTGGAGAATGGTGGGTGGGTTCTCCAATTTCAATATGAAAGAAACCTGCTTGTACAGAGGTGGTAGCCCAAATGCTACATCAGTGTGCCAACTCTGGAGAGGCTCCACATGGTACTTTAAAGTTTCCAGAGAACTGAGAGCAACTGGTGACCACCATTTTCCCTTACAGTGTCCTGGAACCACTCCATGCCCAGAGCAGTTTGTGGAAAATAAACGTAAAGGTATCCCCCGCAGGTTACCCTGCTAGGGAGCAGTGATCATCCTCATTTTTAGAGCCATAGAGCCAGCATTGTCTGACATGTGGCTCACATGTGCATGAAATGCTGTTACTGTCCCACTCAAGTGGTACATTTTTATCCATTTGCATTTACATGCTTTTGAACTGATAGGTTGGCAGGAGCTGGTCAAAGGATGGGAGCTCACCATGTCTGGCAGTACTCAAGTCTCGAACTGCTGACCTGCCGATCTTCATATTAGGCACAGAGCCTTAAACCACTAAGCCAACCGTAGTGGAAAATAGCAGCTGGCAAAAAGAGCTTTGTGGATCCTTTTAAACTTTCAGTGATTTAAACAGAAAATAAAAAGTTTGCCATAGTGCCATGCTGCTGCTCTGAATGAAATAATGAAACACATTTTTGGGGATGGGGAAAGGTGTATGAATACCCTTACCAGTGATCTCTCTGCATAGAAACTAGTTTTTAAAACTAGTATCTCCATGTAGGAGCTACTTAAAAGGTTGTGATGTTTTGCATGATCCCAGGAGCCTTGAATTCCATAAATCACAGGGGTGGCATGAACAAGTCTCCTGCGATGGCATCAATTTGCAAAGGTGTGCAAGGTCTGCCTGAACCTCCTGACCTTTGAAACTGCAAGTCTCTTTCCACTTTCAATCCTCTACATCATTTGTTTTGGGTAAAATTACACCTAGTTACACCTCTCTTTGCAGCGAGAGGAGAGTCCCAACTTGTTTCCCAATCAGTTGCCTTTGAAGTTTCGCCAAGTGCCTAATAATATTTGACATGCAATTCAGAGAAAATATCTCATCTGAACTTTTATCAAAGCAGTTAGCCTATCTCCATTTTTAAAAATATAGGCAATTCTTCCAGAGGCTTATTGTAGCTGCCTACAAAATGTGATGAATAGAGCCATAGCATCCTCTGCTTCTGCAGTGGCTGCATGAAAGGACATAGGGAGAGTGTCAGCAGGTGTGCTTTAAAGTGTGCATTAACATGTGCTTATTTTCCCCTGTACTGAGATCCTATGTACTGGCCAATGACACAGCTAAGTGGTTCAGAAGGAAAAGGTGAAACACAAGACATAACTGTGGGGATAAACTAGCAAAAATAGCGAAGGAGAATCAAAGTAAAGCAATTCAACATTTCCTAGCTACTTATATAGCTAGGTTAAACATATAAGTGACCATATGTTCATAACCAAAACATGAGGACAAGGCCACTCCAACTGGAGGACATCCGAACTAAAAGCTAAAAACACTCATATATATTGCTTTCATGTGCTTTATTTAAACACTAGCGAAAAGCGTACCCGCATTGCGGGAGTAACATTTCCCCATATGCCATCCCCCACGGTGCATCAACACCCCATGTGCAACTTCCCCCCATGCACAACTTCCCCCATGTGCAACTTTTCCCCATGCACATCAGTCCCCAATGCGCAAATCCCCCCATGTGCAACTTCCCCCATGTACATCATCCCCCCATGCACAACTTCCCCTCATGCACAATTTCCACAATGCGCAACTTCCCCATGCACAATTTCCACCATGTGCATCATCTCCCCATGTGCATCATCCCCTATGTGCAACTTCCCCATGCGCAACTTCCCCCATGCGCAATGTCTCCCATGTGTATCAACCCCCATGCACAACTTCCCCCATGTGCAACTTCCCAATGCGCATCAATCCCCATACAGATCAGTTCACCATGTGCAACTTCCCCCATGCACAACTTTCCCCCATGCAGGATAGAAATTCATCAAATAAATAAATAAATAAATAAATAAATAAATAAATAAATAAATAAATAAATACGTAAGTAAGTAAGTAAGTAATGTATTGCATATAATTTATTAATTTCAAGAAGGCTGCATGTTGTCTGCTCACAGGAAAAGGAGACTTATGAAGTTTTTTCCCCAGGACAGAAAGCTAAAATCCAAGACATGTCATGGAAAAGCAGGACATATGGGCACCCTGTTTACAGTCAATCCATTATAACTGCAGTAACTGTGTGTGTGTAACACACCCATAGGTTTAACTATATGTGAATTGAAAATATATTTAAAATATTTCTTATATCCTCTGCAACCTCCTACCAGTAACAGACCTGTAACATGCTACCCTGGGGCAAAGTTTTCATCATGTCACCATCAGGGGAAATTTACCAAAGCACTTGGAGATTTGCACAATGCTCTGATATGCTTGAAAACCTTATGAGGCTCTGCTACTATCATAAAAAGTCCTTCCAGATTACACCAGTAGCTTTAAAAGGCCTTTCAAGTGCATCAGAGAGTGCATAGGGCTTTCCCTGCCTGCAGAATTATTCCAATGGAGGTGGCATGGTGGGTGGAAGCAGCATGTCATGGATGTGGAAGGTTTGGTGTCTGGGGCTTTCACTCTTGTCCCTACCGGCCTGCCACTGCCTCCTGCCATTTCACAGATCTCTCCGCAATTAATGATGATTGCCTTGCACTTGCCATTAATGCCAGGTAGGCATTTAATGCAAATGTCTACAATTTCCACAAATGTACACACTTTTTTTTGCATAATTACACCATTTTCTTTGTGTGACATCTATAGAGTATCAATTGATTTTGGCATCTATCGAGTCTTGGAACCAACCCTTGTGGATATGGAGATATACAATGAGAGAAGAAGAGCAGGGGGAGAGAGGAATCTTTAAAATTGTAAAGACCCCCATTTGATTGCAGAACCAACATATAATCTGGGATTCTCCTGTGTGGATGGAGGGGAAGATCAGAACAAGCTGGACAAGCATGCCTGTGGTCTGGAAAATATACCTATGATCTTTGTGTAAGTACCAGTGGGAAGCAAACAGGCATTGGCCAAGACTCATATGACTCAAACTTGAGTCCTGAAAACATGGGCACTGACTCAGGATTCGGGAAGATTATCATATGTTTTCTGGGCAATATGCTGTGGCTCTGGAAATCCGTAGGAAAAAAAAGCACAAGAAGATCCAAAATTAAAATTGCAATCCAGTATCCAATTAAAGGAATCAGTCCCATTTAACTCACATGCATAGGATTGAGCTGTAAAAGGTATTATGCATAAAGAGTTAAAACTTACACATTTAAACTTCCTATAAGGTATGCAGTTCACTGGGAGAGTATTCACTCTGCAATGTCAACATGTAGTATTTTCTTAAACTTTTCTTTGTTCTTATTTGAACAGAAATATATTGAATATAACTGATTGTCCATGTGTGATTAAATCCAATTATTATTATTTTTTCTCCCCAATAAGCCAGAGTGCAAAGTGTCACTCGAAGATGTAACTGCAGAAGGTCACCCACATTTTTTTCTGGCAGAAAATGATTCATCTCAGCTGGGTTTCCTGGTGAAAGGCAAGGTTAGATAAATATAGGAGACTTTCCAGCAGAGGAAGGCTTAAGTTAAGTAGGTGGTGGTCTGTTCTCGTGCTGGCACCTGCTAAATCACTCCAGATTGAGTTTGTTTCAAAAGGAGTTTAACCTCTTCCAATCTGAGAAGTTTCATGGGTTAACTAGTTTGTCATTTTTGGTTATTGTAAAACCCATAAACTACTGCAGAAGTTGAAAGTATAAATTGGTGCTCCAAGCGGGTGGACGATCCAAAATTCTTCAGGATGGTCAAAGACCAAGTAGACTTTGAAGTATGCAAAAAAACCTCTCCAAGCTATAGAAATGGGTGGCAGATAACTGAGGTTCAGTGTAGATGAATGAAAGGTAATACAGGCTGAGCTCCCAAATGTCTTAATGTTGCTGATGCAATTTGGTGGCCATTGATCAGGAAAGAGACCTGTTGAAATCATGATGTTCAATGGAAATTAACAACGTGATATGGAATTGAACAACATTTGGATTTCTGCAGATGGTTCTGGTGTCCCTATCTCCAAATGCCATTGTACGAGAAAGAACGTAGAACCAGAAAAGGACAACCAAATCATCAAGATATTCATGTGTCTTTCCCATCTGGGAAGTTTTTGGGTTACAGCTGTGGACTGCCACTACCTTGATCCTCTTCTCACTCACTCAGTGAGTGGAAAGTGGACAGAAGAGCTGATTGAAGTGTTTGAATGGGCACCAGTTAGAAGGCGTTGTAATGGATGGATGCAGGGTGAAGGACACCCCTCAAAAGTTCACTGCTTCCTCACCAACAAAGAGCCATTCAAAGCAGGCATTTCAACTGGCATCAGGGCTGGTCTGCCCTTGAACCAGTGGTGGGCTCTAGCAGGTACGCACCTACTCTTTAGAACCGGTTCTTACAAGAGATAGGACATATAAAGTTTAAAAATAGCCATTTAAAAGTGGCTGCCAGATGGGCAGAGAACCGGTTCTTAAATTTTTTGAAGCCCATCACTGCCTTGAACATTTTGTCATTGTGGGAAGAAAACTGAGGAAGCTTGTTTAGAACTTTGGGTCGTCAAAAGAAATGGATTGGCAGTTGACTTAGGACAAAGACAGACCAAATAAAACATTTCTTGACCCAATACATCAATATGTTGAACTTGGTGCCATAAGCTGTAATGTTGGCTTAGATTTAGTGTGTGACTACACAACATATGAAGAATAGTTCTATTAAAGGTTATTAGTTATGAAAGTTCAATGGACGTTCTAATGAGCCGTTCTCCAAGTACCAGCTGGTGGATTGGGCTGACAGCAGGGAATATAATTTCCTTCATTCATGACCCACTTGTAGGTTTCCCAGTGGGACAGGATGCTAGTTAAGATAGAATCTGGGCCAACATCCCCAATCCAGCCAGGAACTGATAAGGCCATCAACTTGAGTACCTAAAAAACTTCCCCAAGCTACAACTGAGATAAGAAAATTGCAATTAAGGATGCAATGTGGACCTTTCTTTTCTTTTCTATGACCAATGCCCAGGAAACCTATCCCTGGATGTTATCAGAGCTCAGCAGATGGAGATAGCTGTTACCAGTGCTTTTCTTCTAGAAATAAAGGTGGGATAGTCACCATGAAGGGTGGGGGTACTCACTACGATGATGTTATTTGTAATCATAGGCATGTCTACTTAGTACCACAGTGGTGCCAGCACTCACTACACAAGGTGCTGATACACATACAGAGGTGCCGGTACTCCATCCTAGTGAATACCCTCTCAAAAAGACCCCTACTTGTTACTATTTGGAAGTTATTATTTAAAGCTTAGGACAGTGGTGGCTCAGTGGTTAAAGATGCTGCGCTTGAAGGTTGGCCATTTGAGACCTGGGTATTGCATGACACAGTGAGCTCCCCTTCCTTTCCAGCTCCTGGCAACTTCACAGTTTGAAAGCATGTAAAAGCAAGTAGATAAATAAGTACCACTGTTGTGGGAAGATAACAGTGTTCCGAATGTCTGGCATTTAGTCATGCTGGCCACATGACCACAGAGTTGTCTTCAAACATGCAGGTTCTTTGGCCTTGTCACAGACAGTCAAGAATTGTCATTAGAGTCACTCACAACTAGCAGGGCAACTTGCAAGGGACACCTTTACCTATTCAAAGCTCTGACTCCACAAGTCACTGAATTCCTGGCTCTTATTCTTATGACTTAAACACAAACATAGCCCTGGTGCCAGCTTCTTTAACATACTGGAGCCACAGAAGATTGGGTGGTGAATCTCTTTGAAGAGACAAACGTGGCCAGTTTCAACTTGATTGAGCAAAGCATCCAAAGCATTTGCAGTCTGTAAAGCTGGTGTCAATGTTGTGGCAAAGCAACTGAAGCTGCAAAGGAGGCCCTCCCCTGTTTGAATTTTGGCAGGATTGGGTGACCTTATGCAATCTGCTTCTTCTCAGTTTCAATGACAACATGGCAGGGTGACCATATATCATAAACAAAAATGAGGACAGGGCCTTAAAGCGTAGGACCAGTGGCATAGCTAATGATCATATCACCCAGTGCAAAGCTCAAAACATTGCCCCAGAAGTAATGTCACATCCACAAATGACGTTATCCCTGGGTATTTCTAAAAAGAAAATGGGGGGATACATTGCATACAACAATAAGTTAAATGACAATAATAATATGACAATCGGTTTATATTATAATTTTTACCTAAAGGCACTACTTTATAAAACAATGTTACATTTTTATTACAATGTACTAAACTATTAAAACTAAATACTGACCTACCCCCAAATCCAGAGTAACTACAGGAGCACGTAAGAGACTTTACGTGCACCCATAGTTACTACACCACCTAGTGAAAACCTATGGGAAATTCATATTGGAATCCAGAGTAAGTTGTTCTTACACCGGAGCAAGGACTCCCCACAGTTACTCTGGATTTTGCCCCTATACTTTTAATCAAAATACTGTATTTACACAACTAATCTAAAGTGCAACCTGATGTTGGAGACTAAATTTGGCTGAAAATGGTGTATGCTAGATTCTAGTAAATATGGTATTAAATTAAAAAAAATATTTCCTATATTTTATTACATATAATTTACTAATAACAGAAGGCTACATGCTACCTGCTCACAATGAGGTTTTTTCTAGGACATAAAGCTAAAAAAAGGATGTGTCTTAGAAAAACAGGACATATGGTCACCCTGAACATGGGGATAAATCACACAGTTGTTTGTAAGCCATAATCAAAATTGTTTAGGTGAAACTTTTGGGCACACAAAGTGCTGCACAAATGCTAAGTAGAGAGTGCTACACAAATGCTAAACCAGAGAGTTTGCCAGACAGTTACAGGAGCATGTGAGCCGAACTGGTGTTTCCTTTTCTTCTCCCAAATGATGGGGAGCTTTGCTCATTAATTCCCCCAGTCATGTTTAATCTAATTATCAAGGGAAACACTTCATGGAATCCCTTGGTTTCTGAAAATTTTCCACACAACAAAGGAATTATGAATTTTGATATGACAGATTTTCTCTGCTTCACGACTTTTCAGCTTGATTGGTTGATTTGATCATTGACTGACAACTCACTTCTGTGTCCCCCTGACCACTATCGATCAACACAGTGGCACCAAAATGGCGTTCACTGTATGGTGGGAGAAAGAATGTCCTCTAGATAAGGGAACCATTGTCCCTTTATCCACAGGGATGGGAGCTTACTCCATCTTGCAGTACTCAGGTCTTGGATTGATGACCTGCCAATCTTCAGACTGATAGGTAGTGCCTTTAACCACTGAGCCACTGCAGCCCTAATAAAGTACCATTACAGTAAAAATGGTATGGCAAAAGTAAAGGGTACAGTAATGTACCTTACACCATTAAATTATGTAAAGCACCAGTATAGCAAATCAAATAGCTTGGGAGGGCAGTATTTAGCAGAAACACGGGATGAAAGTAAAAATGTCCGCTCACTCAGTTGTTCATATTCCCCATCTGAACTCATGCAGTTTAAGTAAATTTAGCTCTTAATAAATGCATGTTTAATGCATTTGATGTCATGTTGTACGGGGTCCTCACCAAAATGAAATGCATTTCCTTAGGGTGACCATATAGAATTGAGGACACTCTGAGGACAGAGTACCTTTAGCTTTAACCATTGCATAGAAGAGGGAACTGAGGCAGGTGCTGCTTTCTTAAAGCCCTCTATGATGAGGGGATGATAAGAGGATAAGAACATCTACACCACGTTTCTTCTCCTTTTAGGGAGGTGAGAAGGGGATGGGATACTGAACGTAACAGAGTGATTCTATGATGAAGCCCTCAATTCCCTCTTCTATGCAATGGTTAAAGGTAGAGGCACTCTGTCCTCCATTATATATGGTCACTCTGATTTCCTAACCTGTATCAAGGGTGCAAAAGTGTCTAATCCTAAGTGTGTCTACTCAGAAGTAAGTCCCAATATGTTCTATGGGATTTACTCTCAGGAAAGTGTGTTTAGGATTGCAGCCTTAAATGCAGAATCACTCTGTGACGTTCAGTATCCCATCCTAAGTGTGTCTACTCAGAAGTAAGTCCCAATATGTTCTATGGGATTTACTCTCAGGAAAGTGTGTTTAGGATTGCAGCCTTAAATGCAGAATCACTCTGTGACGTTCAGTATCCCATCCCCTTCTCACCTCCCTAAAAGGAGAAGAAACGTGGTGTAGATGTTCTTATCCCCTTGTCAGAAATGTACTCTTTCTCACCATTGTGTAGTGACTCATTAACAAACGAACATGTTGTGATTCCACCACAAAAACTCTCAAAATAATTGTTACAGCTACAGACCAGGGGCTGAAGAATAATGTTTCCAAAGTGCCTCGATAGAATACAAATTGGATGCTTTTTGTAGAGATTATCTAATTTTAATTAAAAATTCCCCCGGGGCAATGCTTTAACTCCTTTTGAATATACTGTACTGGGGTTTTGTCATTGCTGGGTGGCAAACAGATTATCAGCCTGTCACATTCTGCATCCGGAGCATTTATTTATCAACAATAATGTGGAGTTCCATGAAATTCCAAAGAAAGGAGCTTGAATGGAGTTGGGTTTTGCCCTGATTTTCTGTCCCAATTTTGCAGCAAGAGTCGAAACCATTTGCCCAAATATATTGTGTCTATTAAATTTTCCCAGTGCATAGCTAGAAAGTGTGAAAATTCCGGAAGTTTCTAGATTCCTCCTAAAAAAATTCTAAACTCTAAATTTTTATTTACTAAACTTTCTAAATTTCTTACTAAAATTTCTAAACTTCTAAATTTTTATCCAAATTTTTGTCTTCTGATAGGAACACATTCATTGCACTTCTGCCCAAGATTGATACACATGGCGCTGTAAAATGTCTTCCTACTCGCATTGTAAAGGACTGTGGGGCAGAGACCTGCCCTTCACCTATCATCTCACTATTGTGTGTATAGTAAACAGCCATTCCCTACAATTCAGAGTAACTACGGGAGCATGTAAGAGACATTTAGGCTGACGTAGTTACGCCACTCCCTAGTGAAAACCTATGGGAAATTCATATTGCAATCCAGAGTAAATTGTTCTTATGTCGGAGCAAGGACTCCCCGTAGTTACTCTGGATTGCACCTATAATCACTGATGGTGAAACACTATTATTTATTTAAGGGATTTATACCCAATTTTTCCCATGTCAAAGCAAACGCCCAAAGCAGTTTACAGAACTTTTAAATCCTTTTTGTCCTCACAACAACCCTGTGAGGTAGGTAGTAGTTGTTCTATGGATAGGTCATAGAACTGTTCTCTTCTGGATTGAATCCTTCAGTGTGGCTTCTGGCATCAGAAAAAGCCTTCCAAGCTTCCAGCAGGAACAGTTTTAGGTCAGCCAAGCTGTAAACAGTCATCTCCTGGCTCTGTTTTCTCATGACACTCAAATAATAACGACTTGGATCTCCAGGTGCACTTCTGTTAAGTGTCTTCTGCTCATGGAAAAGCTGTTTCCAATTTAGCAGAGGAATGCATGAGAAAGTCTGCCACTTCTTTGTGCACCATGATGTACAACAACATAATGCAGTCCCTAATAGGCCATGCAATGCAGAGAGTCTTCTGCTGATGTTTCCACAAGAGTTCACTAAACAGCAGTTGCTTCCTTCTTCAGCTCATATTCCGAGGGATCTGAGCCAAGAAAGGCAACAGCAGTTTTAGGGTGAAATCCAGAGTAACTACGGGAAGTCCTTGCTCTGGAGTAAGAAGAAGTTACTCTGGATTGCAATATGAATTTCCCATAGGTTTTCACTAGGTGGTGCAGTAACTACGGGTGCACGTAATGTCTCTTACGTGCTCCCTTGGTTATTCTGGATTGTGCCCTAACTGGCTTTTTCCTTAGTCCGTGGCTGCCTTCTGCGCAGCAAAGTAGACCACCTCCCTTCCAGCTTGCTGCTGGCTCTATGACACTGGAAAGGGCACACAGGACTTTCTCAAAATTGCCTAACACAGATGGCCAACTTTGGTCTTGTTAAAGAGATTGCTCACCTGTTTGGGGTTCTCTGCCACTGTGTCATTAGTTTGGTTTCCTGAGAGTAAGACCAATGGGGCTTATTTCTGAGTAGATATGGATAGGATTGTACCCTTAGTGAATAGATATAGTCAAAGGAATTCATACAGTTTTAAACTTTCCAATACAAAAAAACCTGTCTAAACCTGCAATCCTAAAGAGACTTTCCTGGGAGTAAGACCCATTAAACACAATAGGGCTTACTTCTGAGTAGACATGGTTAGTACTGTGCTCTAAATTATAATGTATCAGGAAATATCTATCCACTCTCGGGTGTTTTCCAGCTAATTGTGACCAATATACATGGCTGTCCTGTTCATGGCAGCTGCTCCCACACAGGTGATCATCTTAGGTGCAGCAAGATAACAATTGTTTTTCCACCCCATGGATGGACTCCATCTCCATGGTCTTGAAGGTCTAAACGTAGAACAAAATATTTATGGACACAGTATGGAATTCTACAATATAGGTACAATCATCTTCACTTTGTGAAGTATTAGTGGTGGAGGGGTGAGGGTTTAAAGATTCTACCTTTCTATTCACCAATACTTTTAATTTCATATTAGGTTTGTTGTCTTCCGAGATACGTCTTGTACGTTGCTAACAGAATGGGGAAACAATACTAACTGAACCCTGAAAGTAAACCGCTGCCTGATTAAACAGATATATTTCTACCTGTATATAAACTTGTAAAGGTTTAACCTTTACATGTCTTGCCTTTTCTAAAAATCATATGGATTGTCCCATATCCTTAGCCTCAGAGGATAGTGCTCTATCTACTAGATTTGACACTATGCTCCTTTCATGTGAATCCTGTGGCATAATACTTTGTGACACTGTCTTTTTAGTCACGTTAGGGCTTATAATACTGATCCTCTTTTCCACTACTGCCTCTTCCCACCACCCACCCCCCCACCCATCCACCCCCACACACACACACACACAGAGAGAGAGAGAGAGAGAGAGAGAGAGAGAGAGAGAGAGAGAGCATATATAGCAAGTATGCTCTTGTTCTTATTGCGAAGGTGTTTGTTGATGTGTCTCCAAGGGAAGAGCGGAGTTGAGAAAGGGGCTGATATACTTCCATTCGAAGCCCCAGGCAGCAAGTCCAAAGTATGGAATGTGAAAAGATCAAGTGTATTTATTTCCAGTATTTCCTTGTAAGGAAATGTTCTTGAAAGCATAATGTAGGTTTTTGGCACAAATATTGGCAAGACAACTTGGAGAAAAGCTTCTATTTTTAAATGAATGCTGAAAAATAAAACTTGATATCACCAATTGGGTACAAACCCATCTTGTTTGGTTAGACAGGCATGTTTGTGCATATATGGTGTGCATGCATATGTTCGTACATGTACAAATACATAGAGATGCTGGCTGCAATCCTAATCCCAAATTAGGCCTGCTTAAGTCACAAGTCCTGTGTTGGCCTGAATGTGTCACAAAAGTGCTGTCAAGCGCTACTGTACAGGGTTAGACAGGTGATTAGTAATGCGCCAGCCTCTCTATGCCACCATGGGAATGGGGAGACAAGTGAGTTATGCTGGCCTAAACTGGTTAGGATTGCACCTTCCATGATCTAAGTAATGTGCAGCACAATTTATCTATGATCTAAATAATGTGCAGCACAATTTAATCCATGCTTACTTCAGTTCCGTGGTGTTTGATGCAGCTCGTCCTAGTTAAATGTGTGTGCATCAGATTTGCTGCCTTCATTTCTACAACAGTAGAACATTTTAAATTTAAAAAGCTAGAGAGCAAAAGGAAGATAATGTAGTGCAAAAGGGGGAACCCTTTCAAAGATGTTGTGTATGGCAAAAGGCGGTGATTACATTTGAAATTTAAAATCTACCCCAATATATGTTGCTCTGAGTTTCTGAAGGCAAAGTAAAGGCAGTATGCCTCCAACCCTTAAGATCACTTTCAAGGCCATATTATCTGGCTCATTTCCACTGGAGATACCATTGGTTGGTCCTGAGAACAGGACTGAATGTCCTCTAGGACCTTTTTAGGCAAAGCTGCAATACCTTTTTTGTAACCTTAAAAATCCAATAGGCTCACGTCTTCCCTGCTTTTAGATATGCTGGAAAGACTACAGTGAAGTCAGATGGGTACAAATGGTGTCTAGATCTCCTCCTTATCTCCATCCGTTTCTCTCAGAGCTGCCTGCTCCTCCACGAAGGAGGAGGATATTATGCATATTAACTATGCATTTTTTCTGTACAAATTCAAGTAGACAGGTGGAGAGGGGGGGGGGGGTTTAAATTATGTTCACAGTTCCACTCATGTGATGGGAGAATTTCAATTTCTATATATCTCTGATGTGATTTTATTTTTAAAAGCATCTTCTTGGTCCCCAACTGACCAGCAAATAAAGAATTGTGCTATGAGCCAGATCATTAAATTGTGATCCCCAGAAGCAGGCAATTCAAGTTGCTCAGGTGATCTCAAGCATTCAATCCTCAGTGGTGTAGTGACAGGAGGGATGACAGGTAAGTACTCCAGGTGCTAGGTAAGTACTGCAATATGTCTTGTAAATGGCCGCTCGCTCTTTCGGGGGCCCTCCCACTGTCAGAGTCATTCCAGGCAGCAACATCAATTCACAGGGGCACCTGTAGCCCAACCACTACCAGTCCTCACAGGTTAATGCTCAGAGATTGCAAAAAGCAGGGTCATGCACACACAGATCCTTTCTCATCTGCCCAGGTCCAACGTTGGGAAGGTCTCCAGAATGCTCCATGGGTAGGGTTGCCATAATTCTCTTCCACAAAACTGAGACAGGATTCTGCAGTATGAAAATGCAATCCCTGAAAACTGGGATTGCCTTGTTTTTCAGGGGCATATGGCAACCCTATCCATGGGTGTTGGGAAGTTCTCCATGATGCTCCATGGTCTCCAAGATGCTCCCCAGGTGTTCTTGCAGTAATGAAAACCCTATAATTCTTGCAGACCCTATAATTAAGTTGATCAGTCGTCACTCATGCCAAAATGATGAAGAGCTTCAGAGCCAAACTCTGGAATTTGAAGGATCTGAGACTTAGGGTGCAATCCAGAGTAACTATGGGAAGTCCATAGTTGTAGGGTTAGGCTACAATCCAGAGTAAAAACGGCAGCACATAAGAGACATTACGTGCGCCTGTAGTTACTGCACCACCTCATGAAAACCTATGGAAAATTCAAATTGCAATCCAGAATAAATTGTTCTTACTCCGGAGCAAGGACTCCCTGTAATTATTCTGGATTGTGACCTAAGGCTGCAATCCTAAAGACTCTTTCCTGGGAGTGAGATCTATTGAACACAATGGGGCTTACATTTGAGTAGACATGGTTAGGATTGTGCTCAAAGTAATCTTGGATACTCCATGCCAATGGAGAACAGCTCTGTAGGAAACATGGGACTTTAGTAAGTATCCAGCTTTGCTACCGCCTGGAGTGCCATGTGTGGACTGCGCACAAATGATGGAGTGATGCGCCTGGAGTTCTGAGGTGGTAGAAAGCCAATTGTTGCGGCTCCAATTTTTAATGCTTCCAAAGGGAAATAAAACCTTGGGGATGGGTGGTGGGAAAGTCACATAGCATCACAGACGAAATCTTGAACAAGCCACCACAAATGGGTTTCAGATCCTGGTTTGTTCAGTCATTAGATTGGTTCAGATTTACAATATACTTCTTCTGTTTGAACGGTCCCATGTGTTAAAGGTTGTCTGTGCACATTTTGTCAAAATGTTTATCTCCTAATGGTTTATCTCCTAAATCAGGGGTGTCCAACCTTTTAGCTTCCCTGGGCCGCACTGGAAGAAAACGAGTTTGTTTGGGCCACACAAAAATACTAACAACTTTTTAAAAAAATGTCCTATATTTTGTCCTACATTTCTTAAATCTTGGAGTAAGTCTCATTGATTTTAATGGGGCTTACTTCTGAGTAGGCATGATGCATAGGATGGGCAGTGATCCTCTCCAAGCTAAACCTTGGAGTAAGTCTCATTGATTATCATGGGGTTTTCTGCTGAGTAGCCATGCATAGGATTGGGCTCTCAGACTGCAACTTGGGAGTAAGCCTCATTGACTTTGGTGGGGCTTACATCTGAGGAGGCATGCTGCATAGGATGGGCTGTGATCCTGTCCAAGCTTAACCTTGGAGATATGCTGCAATCCTGAACACACTTTCCTGGGAGTAAGACCCACTGGGTACAATGGGCCTTGCTTCTGAGTAGACATGGTTAGGGTTGCAGCATATCTCCAGGGTTAGGCTTGGAGAGAATCACAGCCCATCCTATGCATCATTGGGCTCTCAGACTGCAACTTGGGAGTAAGCATCATTGACTTTAACGGGGCTTACTTCTGAGTAGGTTTCAAGGGCAGCAGGCAGCAGCTGTGATAGAGGCAGAGGCTGCTTTGGGGGGATGCGGGTGGGCTAGCGCTGCAAGGTCTGCAGGGGCCTGAAATGCTCTGAGTGCCAGGAGACAGGTCGGGGAAGGAACCAGGCAGCCCAGACCAGCTTTGTGGCGGCCACCCAGGGCAGTGCGCAGAGAAGCAAGCAAACTTTGAAAATGGCTGCTGCCACAAAGCTGGGTTTTCCAATGGTGGTGGCCAGCTTTGCAGGAGGGCCGCATCCACCCTCGTCCTTGGCCACATGTGGCCCCCGGGCCGTATGCTGGACACCCCTGTCCTAAATCATGCAAATAGTGTTGGTTGGGAGATTGCTTTGAACCACTTCTTTACTCATGCTGCTAAAAATGCAAAATCCAGAGTAACTATGGGGAGTCCTTGCTCTGGTGTAAGAACAAATTACTCTGGATTGCAATATGAATTTTCCATAGGTTTTCACTAGGTGGTGCAGTAACTATGGGTGCACGTAAAGTCTCTTAAGTGCTCCCGTAGTTACTCTGGATTTGGGGGTTACTGTATACCTGCAAGCAAAAAGGAAAATTTACACGAAAGGAGGAAAAGAAGGCAAGGCCCAAACCTTGGGTATGCTATGAATTCATACGTCATAAAACATGCAGGGCCAATTAGACAGGGTAAATATAATCCAGTCTAGCCTATGGTTAGAATTAACCAGTTTCCCAAGGTCAGACATAACAGGAAACTGCAGTGCATTCAAAACTGAAAATAAAAGATTTAATTTTGCCCGGTACATTTGAAGGAAAAGGTGAGGGAATAAGAACTGAGTCAAAAACATGTGAACCCTAACCACCTTTTAGTATTGGAATTTGCTTTTTGAAATGAAACCCTATCAGGACTCACCTAGGTTTACCAGAGATAAAAAAAAAAAATCTAAAAAGAAATATTTTTATTGATTTGCTTTTTTAAATTTAAGTAAGCATAACCAGAAAAAGATGAGCAAATATTACTCTCTGTATGTTTGCACATGCTTGCATACTTCAGATTTGAGCTCTTTGCAAGATAATTAGCAGCTACACTCACGTCAGTCTCATTCTAGTCAATGGGATGTATTCCCATGAAAGTGTGCATAAGATTGCACTCACAATGTTTGATTTTCTAACAGCCTGAGGGCTTGAAGCAGTTGGTTCTCAGATTTTTCCATCCCTCTTTGGAGACTCGCCAAGAATCAGGTAATTATCTACCAATGGCTCCCAACCATAGAACAGAGCCATTGATCTAAACCATGGTTTAGGATGACTATCTGCAAAATGTTAATGATACAGATGGGTGATGCAAGTTCCATCGTTCAGTGGAAATTCCATTCCATTTGTTAGGTGTCTTCATCTGTTGTTATTTAAAGGTACATAACAAAACTTTTCACAACTTAGCACTTAATATGGCTTTCAAAAGCAATCCTAAAGTAGTTTTGGTTTTATTGCATTTCCTGAAAAATGTTAACACCTTATATATTTTACAAATAACATTTTGTGCATGGTTATTGTATATGTTCAGCAGAATTTTGACAAACACACAAATTCATACCTCACAACCTTCAGTATCACCAAAATGTATCTAAAAACAAAGCTTTCTAACAGCAGGTACTTACTGACCTAGATTAAGTTGCCTAATATGTCAAAACCCTGGAAAAAAATGAAGTTCACATTGACCTAAATGACTTCAGGCATAATATCTGACCAAAGGAATTGTGTCACACAGTATAAACATAAAGATAAAAAATAAAGGACATATAAAAATGCAAAAAAAATATTAAAAAATAGGGGATTTTTTTATTTTGCTGGAATGAATACCGTTTTCTTTTGTGGAAAGCAAGATATTCATTCTCCATGTTTGCACAATTCACATGCAGGATTTTAAGGGGCAAACAGAGCACTCCATGCACAAACATGCCAAGATACCCCAAGGCTGTTTTTTTCTGATGTGAAAATGGATTCAAGAGGGAGCAATTTTGAGCCTGTGTGTGTGTGTGCGCATGCATGCGTGTATGTGCATGTGTGTGCGTTTTAGCATTTTCCTGCTAATCATTGTCCTGCTGCATTTTCCTCACTTCTAGAGGGTAAATATCCATGATCCAACTCTTTGCGAGTCTCTTAAGAACATAAGAAAAGCCTCCACTGGATCAAGCCAAAGGCCCATCTCGTCCAACTTTCTATATCACACAGTGGCCCACCAGATGCCCCATGGAGCACATATGACACTTGCACATATGACACCCCCACTTCTGGAATTTTGACATTATCCACCTCTACACACACCCCTCATGGCTTGAAACTTGTGATGGTCCCCTCCTCTAGGAATTTGTCCAGTACCTTCTTAAAGGCACTGAGGCTAGATGCCATCACCACATCCTGTAGCAGGGAGTTCCACAGACCAACTACATACTGGGTAAAGAAATATTTTTATTTTGTCTGCCCTAACCCTCCTGACATTCAATTTTAGTGGATGTCCCCTATTTCTGGTGTTATGTGAAAAAGAAAAGAGCATCTCTCTATTCACTCTATCCATCCCTTGCATAATTTTATATATCTCAATCAAGTCTCTCCTCAAGCACCTCTTTTGTAGACTGAAGAGCCCCAAACGCTGTAGTCTTTCCTCATACAGAAGGTGTCAATCAATCATTTTGGTTCATCTGAACCTTCTCTGTTTTCTCCATATCCTTTTTGAGATGCAGCGACCAGAACTGGACACAGTACTCCAAAAGTGGCCTCACACCAGCAATTTGTACAATGGCATAATAATATTTGTTGTTTTATTCTAATTTTCCTTTCTAATCACCCCAAGCATGGAATTTGCCTTCTTTGCTGCCGCCGCACATTGAGTTTGATTTGGTTCATTGTTTAATAGCTTGTGGATTATTACTTTTATCCATAACAAGCCATAACTAAGGGGGTGAAGGCTGCAAAGGATGATGAACATAGGAAAGGACACCACAACTGGCCAGATTTTTAAAATTATTGCTATTTTCAATTAATATTAATAATAATATTAATAATATTTTCAGTTAATCAACTGAATTGAAATATCTCTATTCTGTCAAAAGTTAAACTTTAAGGTGGGGCAATAGTGCATCACAAAGCCCACTACCCAGCTTTGACCTGCATTGCAGGACTTCCATCATGGAAGTGATGCGTTGTCCTCCCACATTGGGTGACAAAAAACAGCGGCATACTTAGATCATTTGGCACTCAGGGCCCACAAATTTTTTGGACACCCCTATATATCAAAATTATTTAATTAATTATTATCAGTATTAATTCATACAGTTAATTAGAAATTAATTAATATTTACCATACTAATCACCTTATCAATTAAATCTCTGTTTTATTCTTGGGGAGGTGAGGGTGCCTTCTGGAGCACTTGTTGAGCTTACGTTCACTGGATTGGGACCATTCTGATAACCTTGCATTCCTCTATGCCTAACCTGAACACAAGCCAAGACAACTTTGCTTCCTCACAAATAAACATAGCTGTATAGCTCAGTTCCACTTTCCATAGTGTTCAATAGACTTCCCACTGTCTTGATTTTGGGGGGCTGCGTTCATTGGATCAGGACCATTCTGGGGGTGCTCAATTCCTCTCAGTCTGCCCTTTCCAACAGATTGAGCAGTTTGCCTACTTAAGAGTAAAGCATGATATGGTTCAGTTTCACTTTCCATAGGGGTCTGTGCATTTTTTTTAATTTTCTGGCCATAACATTTGATAGGAAGAAGCTATTTCAAAGCTGTTTAAAGCATTGGATACTGCTGGAAAATATGTATCCAACGGTCTATGTGCTGATGGGGATAACCATCAATAGTTGTTTGATTTGGTTTTAGCCAAATGGTTGTAGTGATTTTAGCAATTTTTTGTTTTGAGGGTGTTACCAGGGTTCCAGGGTCCCCCATGGATCCCATTGACCCAAACCCTAGTGATGCAACTGCTTTCACCTGCTTTGATTAGACTTCTCATTAGTTTACTTTCCTGCCTTAGCTTATATGTTTCTGCCTACCTCAGCTTATATACAGAACTCAGACAGCAGTACAATCACAGCCCTGTGAACACCCTCTTGATAATAGCCTTTGATATCAGCCTTTAGCCTTTATTTATTTGCTTATTGCCAAGCTACCTTCCATGTATCCGCAATGTTTAAATTAAAGCGTAGAAAAATGGATTTATTTTGAAACGTATAACCCTCCTCTGAATATGGTTCTCTTTATCTCCATAATCATAACCATGGAGCCTCCAACAAAATGTATAATGTCCAGTAGTCACTGCGATGCCTACCATGAAAGAGGGTCACACAAACACATGTCTCCTTCTGGTCCTTTTCATTTACAAAAGTATGCTCAGATGCCAACAACAGATGTTTCTGCTTTGGAACTGCATGGGACATTCCCCACCCCATTCAATCTGATATAAAAATAGGCCACGGAGGATGCGGTAATATATTCCTCTTATCACCAAGAAGTTAGCACCCTGACCTGCTCAGTAGGAGAAGATGAACTGGGGCTTGAAGAGCAGATATTTTTTGAAGATTAGACTTCAGCCATTGTGCTGACTCCTCTTCCTCAAGGTCCGTCAGTAATTAAATCTCACAGGTTATTGGTTTACTTTCTGGATTCTAACTTTGGATGTTAGATACAGTAAAGCCTTGGACTGAAAGTAACTTGGGTTGAGAGTATTTTGCACAACAAGCAAACATTTCTAATAAATTTTGACTTGCAATACAGTGCAGGTTAATTTGTTTTATTTTTCTTTATATTTTATGTTTTCTTTATTATTTTGTATTTTTGGGTTGTGGAACGAATACTTTCCATTCTTTCTTATGGGAAAATTTGCTTTTATATACAAGTCTTTTGGATTACAAGCATGCATCTGGAATGAATTGTGCTCATCAACCAAGCTACCAATGTATTTAGGACGAAACCTGTGGTTTTGCTCAAAACAAAGTTAGCACAACATGTATTTTTCCAGGTTGCATCAGACAAAAAGGAAAGTTTCCTTCTATCTCTATTTGTGATATGTCATGAACGTCACAAGGATGGAGAGGGCCTTTAATGGCCTGCCAAAGATTGTGTAACTCTTGCTCCCTGAGCAACATCATCCATTTTGCAGGCATGTTTTCATGGAAAGATGAGTGACAAGTCAGGAAGGCAGAAAAATTGGGGAAAGGATTCAGATTTTGTGCCTGTTGCTAAAATCTTCCTCCCTCTGGCCATTGCACTGTAAACCTCTTTTTCCTTGCCCCCTCTGCCAACTTATTTGCACCTGTGTAGCCTTCTGGAGTTGCTGCTGTGTATGGCATGACTTATACCAGTCGCAGCAGCAGCCTGGCAATTTACAAGTATGGCTTGGTTAATCAATGATGTCTGATTTCCTATATTTATGATTTACAGTCTGAAAAACATTATTGGGTAGAGCAGGTTAATAAAAAGAAAACAACAGTTTTGAAAAAAATAAAAACATGAATATTGCAAAGCAGGCACCAACTTGGAGGAGGCATTGCATTCTGTGTGTGGAAGGAGAAGAAATGCTCTTCTAAAACTCACCTTCTGATATGTGCCAGCTTAAGTTTTTATATTAACAATATTTCTTTTCTATTGTGTTGCCTGATTAATTAGTTGATTGAAAGATTTAAATAGATTAATCTGACTGAGCAATATAACCCCCATTTAAATATGCAGTTACAGTCATGAAAAATTTTAAAAGAATTTTTAGTGGCATCAGAGACATACAGCCCAATCCAGAGCAACTAATCTGTCCACATAAGAGCCCTTAGGTTGCCCTATCTAACACTAGGTTGGAGCAACTGCAAGATGCTCCAGCCCAGTTACTCTGAAGGAGGCTTAGGGCAGAGCAAGGCAAGATAGGGTGCCCTAAGAGAGGTGGACCTGCTCTGCCCTAACTGGGGCAGCCTAAGCAGCTCAGGAGAGGCAAGTTGAGGGCATGTTTAGCATTGCCTAGGGCAGAGCAGTTACTCTGAATCCAGAGCCTGTTTCCAAGGCAGAAATGCCCTCTTCCAGCCCTCAGAGTTATACCACCTCAGGAGCAGGTATAGTAATGAGTAGACCCATAGGGGTCCATGATAAGGCCCGAGTAAGAATGGCAGTGCTGACCAAAAATCTGAGTTCTTGGCCAGCCTAGGTGCAACCCCTGCCTCTCAACCTCAGGATATGGAACAAACTACGGCTGCCCACAAACCTCAGGATACAGCAGGCCACTCCAAGAAGCCCCTTGTATTCACTGGAGAATGTACTGGCATCTCATCAGGGACTCCTTATAAGGCAGGCACCCAGTGGCCTCACCAGACTGGTGCGGCTGGTGTGGGCTGCATTGGGGATGCGCTCCGTATGGGGTGATGTGCCGGAGGAGTTTGACTGTCCTTTGGCAGGCCCCGGGCGTCAGCACCCCCATTCAGGCCTGCTCCAAGGCGGAGAATCAGCCAGAAGCTGCCACTTGTCTGAGGAGCTGGCCTGAACGGCCATCTGAGATGCACTGCGCAGAAACACACTGAGCATGCCGAACAGCTTCAGAGGAGACTTCCTTAGAGCAGAGAAAGTCCGCGCCTCTGCACAGCCATTCGGCCTCACTCAGGAGGCGGAGCGGCAGCCGAATGGCTTCAGAAAGAGTACTGCACAGGCACCAACTCTGACGCCTGCACAGTCTCCCCCGAAGCCAAAAGGCTTCAGATAAGTACTGTGCAGGTGTCAGAGATGGTGCCAACTGGCTTCAGAAAGAGTACTGCGCAGGCACCAACTTTGGAGTCCAGGTGCAGTCCAGGTGGAGGGGGGCACGCAGACTTCCGCACCAGGTGATGTGCAGAGTCATGTCACCCTGTAGGCACCACAGCTGTTCCTTGTTCAGTGTGATCTGAGGGGTGTCTCCTCAGGAGCAAGTCTTCCCCTTGTGTCAATTACTTAGCATGCTCTGGAGCAGTTAGGGCAGCCCAGGCTTCCTGACTCTCTGGATTCAGCATAACTTTCTGCTCTGGATACAGAATAGTTAGGAGAGTGCAGTTAGGTCAGAGCAGGCTGAATTTGCTCTGGATTGCAGCCATAGGCTGCAATGCTAAAGTCACTTTCTTGAGAGTAAGACCCATTGAACACAATGGGGCTTACTTTTGAGTAGACAAAGTTAGGATTGTGCTAATAATGGACAGTTATGAGCATAATTCAAGTTTTTTCTTCTGATGGAGATTAAACAAATATGTTTTGACAGGTATCACTATAGAATTGGTATTTAATATAATTTGAGGGAAAATAATAATAGGCACTGAAAATGTCATTGGCCTTATTCGGTAATGCAGGAAGAGAGATTAAAAATCCCACAATTTGTTAACATTGATTTGGGCTAGATTTAAAAGAGATATTGGGCATGTAAATGTCTGTGCAATCCTAACTGGCCATGTGGGCAGGCAGCAGGAGACAGGACTGGAATTCAATACTTGTGCTGGATCCAAGCCCCACTCCCTGAGCAGTACAGAACAGACCTGGGTTGTTCCAGGGGTGGGCACAGGCCTATTCGCTCCAGTTCAGGAGGGGGGGGGGTTCTTCCAATACCCCTGCTGCTGGCGAGCTGGCAGCAGCGGAGGGCCCCCAGAACCATGGGGACCGGTTCCTTCCTCCCCCCGGCTGGGGGGAGGCAAGCAGGATGCTGCACGCTCCACCACACTCTTCCTTCCTCCCCCTGGCCGGGGGGAGGCAGGCAGGATGCTGCACGCTCCACCGTGCTCTTCCTTCGTCTCCCTGGCCGGGGGGGTGGCACAGAGCCCCAGCCTATGCAGGTCTACTCTGAAGTAAGTCCTAGTATAG
This sequence comes from Cryptoblepharus egeriae, assembly GCA_030015325.1. NCBI lineage: Eukaryota > Metazoa > Chordata > Lepidosauria > Squamata > Scincidae > Cryptoblepharus > Cryptoblepharus egeriae. The sequence continues at coordinate 178,100,132 of JAREYC010000003.1, read as the reverse complement.
TCAATGGAAAGTGTGGAGAGGACTTACTCTCAGGAAAGTGTGGAGAGGACTGCAGCTTCAGAGCCCCATCCTATGCAGGTCTACGCAGAAGTAAGTAATTTTATTTTTATTTTTTAATTTTTTTAAAAATTAAGTACTCCATCATGTCATATGGATTCGTATTGTAGAGCAGAATCCAATGAAGAAATCGGTTTTGAAATTTCTCCTTCCTATCAACCGTTATGGCCAAAAAAACTAAAAATAAAAAATATGCATTGAGCTCTCTGGGAATGGGAAAAAGCCCAATATTGTGGCTTACTCATGAGTAGGCAAACATGCCACTGTCCACTGGAAAGGCCAGGCTGAGAGGAATCCAAGACGTAGTCCTCTTTTTGAGGTTTGGGCATCTGGTCACTCTTCCGTTATCTCCCTTTCCCCCATTTCAGCAACTACAAGTCCCTCTGCTCCCCTGTCTTCTTGCTGGCTCTTTCAAAATCAGAGTAGTGCATTAGATTCGATGGTAAATTAGATTTTAGTAAATATGGTATTTTGATTTAAAATATGGGCTGCGCATTAGATTAAATGGCGCATTAGATTCGAGTAAATGTGGTATATCCTGTGAGTTCAGTCCTAGGATTGCACTGGACTGGCACAAGTCCCTTACAGGCAGCTGAGCTTTTTTCAGATCTTATTATGGACACATGCCCTACAATCCAGAGTAACTACGGGAGCATGTAAGAGACAATACGTGTACCCGTAGTTACTGCACCACATAGTGAAAACCTATGGGAAATGCATATTGCAATCCAGAGCAAACTGTTCTTACACCGGAGCAAGGACTCTCCGTAGTTACTCTGGATTGCACTCATGGAAATGAATATGATCTATCTATCCATCCATCCATCCATCCATCCATCCATCCATCTACAGTATTTATATACCGTTTTTCAACAGAAAAGTTAACAAAATGGTTTACAAGAAAATGAAAAAATTAATAGCTAATGGGTCCCTGCCCCAAAAGGGCTCACAATCTAAAGTGCAAAAAGAACACCAGCAGAAGCCACTAGAACAGACATTGCTGGGGTGTGCAGGGCCAGTTACTCTCCCCCTGCTAAATAAAAGAGGAACACCCACTTGAAAGAGTGTCTCTTGCCCAGTAAGGAGGGGTACTGCCTCTATTGCCCCATATTTCATTCAAGTACCATCTTACGTTGACTGTCAGTTACGGACTTGGGTCCTGTGGTGTCCTGGGCACAAGCCTGCAATGCCATCCCCCTCATCGCACCAGCACCCATCTGATATTTAGTTATAAACTTTGAGTCGTTGTGCCATGCTCTGAACAACTCCAAAATCCTTCTGATGTTGCTGGTGCAATTATAAAGAATTTTTTTGGTTCTCTAATGAGAACCAGAAGTACTTTTTAAGATCAGAAGTTTACTTCAGAATGTTTTTGGGACAATTTGGAGCACCACGTGGGGCTTTGTCTGCCCACAGAACAACTCTGATGGGAAAGTGGAGGCAACAGCAATGGGGCATGGCATGCATGGCACCAGGGCTTTTGTTTCTGCTCCCCCCCCCCCCCGTCCTGCCACTGAAGTGGGATCACTATTACCAGGTTTTCCATATTGAATCAATGGCTTTTTGGGAGGGGGTATTCATTAACATTAGGTGCAATTTAGAAATAGGGAGGGGAGAGAACATGCTATCAGCAATTATGAAGTATGGGTAAGGATAGATTTGTCACTGCAAGCTGTTCTTCAACTTCAAAGCACCTGAACTTTCTTAAAGGTTTTGTCTTTGAGCCGAAAGGAATATATTCAGCAGGCAACTTTGAGAGATGTTGCCTCTAGCAGAGTTTTCACATTTCATACAGATCTAGCAACAATCTATATTGGGTTTCACCTGATTTATTCCCTGTGCAATATTTCATCTTGCCTGCCGTCTCTTTAGCACCCACTCTTCATTTTGTGAATATTGCTGGAAGGGAGAAAAATACCTTATCCCAGGCGCAGACTTTCTTTCCCCTTTGGAAATCACCTTTTATTTATTTAATTAAACAGGCAGCTCACCTCATTCCGAAGAATACAAGCGCAGAATATTAAATTACAATTAAGTCTAATTAGAAAGCTAAAAATGCAATAGTTATTAACACCTCCCACTTTTTCTTTTTTTAAAAAAAAGGTTTTATCCTTTTACATGAATCTTTATCAGTTCTCTTTGTATAAGGCGTCAAGACATATTGCATAAAATATTTAGAAATGTGTACTGTCATTATGAAGTGTGAAATATTGGCTGAAACTCAAACCACACCTTTCTGGGAGTAAGTATTATTATACACAGTGAGACTTACTTTTGAGTAGACGTGCTTAAATTGTTACTTACAGGAAAATTAATTTTCAATGCAGTCCTAAATATATGTACCCAGCTCATAGAATTAAAACTCACAGTACACAACAGTGTATAGGATTACACTGATAGTTAAGCAAAATCTCAACTATTTTATACAAAAAGAAACAAAAGACAAAGAATAACCCTTCCTTCCTACCCAAGGAAGGCTTGGATATTGCTGCATTCAAGATGAGTTTCGATCCCAAGGAAGGACAATCATGCATTTACTATTTTAAACTATTAATAAATATTTATGTCCAGCTTTTCAACAAAAAGTAGTTCACAAAGCACGTTGCATAGCAAAAGAAATCAATAAATGGCTTTGTCTTGCTTCTATAGGAAAACAAATGACATCAAATTAAATTTAAATGGAAAAATAAAATTTACAGCGCAATTCTATCTTGGCTGAAATAGGCAGGTTGGCATGCCTGTAGTACAGTGATCCTCAACTTTTTTGGGCCCAGGGACCAGTTCTGCAGGGAAAAAAATTCCCAGGGACCATTCTGGGTGAGGGGGGAGAGTTGTGCCCCTGGTGACAAAGAGGGAGGGCTTCCCCACCTAGAGCACAGCACAGCTGCCTACAGCTGTAAATCCCATTATTATAAATAGAGCTATTGCTCAGTTACTGTGGATGGGATTGCAGGTCAGACCCCAATGTCTCAATGCATGTCTTCTCAGAGCAGGGATTTTTCAACCTTTGCCAGTGCAGGATGCATCGAAAATGCACAAAGCCATCCTAGTCACACTTATTGGAGATTGACAGCCAAATCCAGAGTAATTACATGAGCATTTAAGAGACATTATGTGCACCCGTAGTTACTTCACCACTTAGTGTAAACCTATAGGAAATTCATACTGCAATCCAGAGTAAATTGTTCTTACACTGGAGCAAGGACTCTCTGTAGTTACTCTGGATTTTGCCCTAAGCCTCATTGACTATAATGGGACTTATTTCTGAGTAGACAGGCATTGGACTTGGCTCTGAGGCTGCAATCCTGTTCACACTTTCCTGGGAGTAAGCTCCACTGACTACAATGGGAATTATTTCTGAGTAGACAGGCACAGGATTGGTCTCTGAGGCTGCAATCCTTCAACAGAGCCCTCCTGCTGTGAGGAGGTGAAGAGGCATTTAGAGTCCACTCGTGGACTGGTCAGGCAGCTGCCAAGGACCTCCAGTGGTCCCCGGACTGGGGGATGAGAAACCCTCCTGAATATCCTGAGAAAGACTGGAGTACTGCTATGCCACTCAATGGCAAGGAGAAACTTATCCTCTTACCCCAGATAACACAGCAGCCGCCCCAGTGAATCTACTCAGAATCGATCTGCACCACTGATTTTGGTCTCAGAATTGCATTCTTAAAATGATAATGTTCAACATTTTGGCTTTCATCCTCACTGGTAACACAATTGAAATTTATCATACAGTAAAGGGAGAAAAAGCAAGCATTCATATGACCAAATGACATGAAGAATATACATATGGTATATCTCTAAAGTTTATTTTTTAAAATAAACTTTACTGGAACCATATGAGCCGCAGGTTTGCCAGGTGTGGAAGTGGAAGCTTATGGAGAGTAGATCTTTGGCCATTTGTCTTTGATTTGTTTGCTTATAATCAGAATCCAAATAGATTTTCTACTTGACGTCCAAAAAGATACTAGGTCCATTCTTTTTTTTTTTTGACTAGTGAGTAATTTTCAGACTAGTGATTGGGGTTAAGACCCTAATGCTGAGTTTGAGAGTACCAACTGTTGGGTGTTGCAAACATGCCATAAGGTGAAAAATCCAAAGACAGAGAAGACACAGAATAAGATTTCCTGGCCAGAAGCATGGTTCAGGGGGTGCACTTTGGTACAGCAGCTGTCACAACATGCTGTGGGTCTCTTTCCCCTTGCCATAGGAGCCATTGCCATCGCTGTCCCAAATAGCTCCAGTGGCAATGGGGACAGACCCTTACATGAGGATGGGGCCTTACAGTTGCAGTACCTGCCATACTTATCATAACTTATGTAAAATTGTGAAAATGCAAAACAAATCATGCAAAATAGGATAAAACGGTGTCAGTGTGCAAAGGGCAGGACTGCCTTGGTGCAGAATAGTGAAGCACACACTGCCCTGCTGAATATGTAATGAATACCTGTAAGAGTAGAATGCCAAAGTTGTGACTTTTATGCTTCAGCACTGACTCTGGCTTAGAGTTTGTGGTTTGATGCTAGATTAAAACTAAATATGTTATTTCCATTGTTGTCGGTGCACAGCAAAGAACATGAGTGTTAATTTTGCAGAAGTCTTTTGTTTCTCGTTGCCTGCAGGTAGCACTTTAAGAAAACATTCCCAGTGGCCCATAATCTTTAAAATATCATTTTGAAATGGAGGCCCTCCCCGCCCACCTTCCCCCTGGGGGCAGATCTTAGTGATAATGCGAATGCCTGCGCCGAAATTGGCATCTCTGCTTGCACAAAACTGCAGATTGACCTCGGGGCAAAACAGAGGTGTGTATGTAACACAAAGCCACTTGGCATATGGTTTGAAGTTTCAGTCCCTTTTGCAGCATGCGATGATCGTGATTGATTTGCGCAAAGGGAAAATTAACTCTCCAAACTCCAAAGATGACAATTTCCCAGCGATTCATGACACTAATCCCAGCTTCGGAAAGGGGCAAGAGGGTGTTTCTCTAACATCCGATGACAGAAAGGTGGCCATTTGACATTCCCTTCTGGCTACTGACAATGGGGATCATTGCTAGCTTCCCACTGAGATCTCCTAAAGATAGCTTTAACTGTCCATGAGACATGGGGATGATGGAAGGAAAAGGCATTTGAATTCTGTGGAATGTTTAATTTTTTTTATTCTAAAACTTAAAGTCCAGCACACGATTTCTTGTAATTATGAATATATCTAGTGCCATCCATGGGTACAGCAGTTCACAAAAATGAATTATTAAAATCCATAAATAACAACTGAAAATTGAGAGATTGGGGAGGCAGTTTCATAAATTTCTTTGGATCACATTTACTAAAACCTGGTTGTCCTATGCAAATGTCATAAATGCATGGAGTGTCTGTGGCTAGACACTTTCCTGGGAGTAAGACCCACTGAACACAGTGGGGCTTACTTTTGAGTAGACATGATTAGGACTGCACTCTATGAGTCAATGGGCAAAATCCAGAGTAACTACTGGGAGTCCTTGCTCCAGTAGTAAGAACAACTTACTCTGGATTGCAATATGAATTTCCCATAGGTTTTCACTAGGTGGTGCAGTAACTATGGGTGCACGTAAAGTCTCTTATGTGTTCCTGTAGTTACTCTGGATTTAGGGGAATGAGTCTATCTCTATGTCAATTATTGATTCCCATCCTTCTCCTAAATAGCCCCTACTCTCCCCATAGAAATAGTTTGTCTCCAGCAGCAAATATTTTTTTCTCTCATGGAGAGAAACATTATTTCAGTAATCATAGGGAGGATTATCACTCTCACCTATGGAAAATGTGTGTTGCTTCAGAAATGCTCTCTACCACACTAGTGGTGTGTGGGGGGCTTGCTGACCATATGACTGCAAAAGAAGATAAGGCCCACCTGAGAAAAATGTAAGACATGACAAAATAAAAGCTCATATGTGTTGCTTTCAAAAACTCTTGTTTGTGGTTAATTTAAACACTATGTGTACAAGTCCCATGCTGGTCTTGGAATCTCACAAAACTGCTGGAAGGCGCTTCTGCACCACTCCTGACCTAGGGCTAGGCCCTTGCATAAGCATGCGCTTGACTCCCTACATCAGTACAGGAACAGGAAGACCAATGAGTTGTGCTAGCCTAGGTTAGGATTGCACCCTATATTACTTATTATTAAATTTAAAACTATTTATTACACGGTAGTTTTAATAGTTTTTAATTTAATAATAAGTAATTATTAGTTTTTATTAACAATTTATTTATCACACCCACCGATGGACAGTACCATTTTGTGGTAATGGGATTGTGTGCTCCAGTGGTACAAAGGGCTATGATGGTGGTAGCCTAGCCACTAGCAGGGACTACCATGCCAGACAGGCCTTTGTTGAGCCAGATTTTATTGTAGTTACTTCTGAGCTTCATAATATTTTTTGGGCCTTTCTGGTTTTTTATCTTAGTGGCAACAATGTGAATTCTTACATCACTTATCTGACAATCCAAAGTAACTATGGGAAGACGTAAGAGGCACTTACTCTGGATTGCTCTATGCATTTCCCATAGGTTTCCCACAGGTGACATCATAACTACGTTGGTGTAAAAGGTCATGTAGTTACTCTGGATTGTAGCCATAGTGTTATTCAACATGAGGCCCATGCATCTTGCCCTCCATCTTGAAGTCAATCAGCATTAAGGTTAATGATTTCATCCATCACTAGGGAACTTTGGGGGTGAAAACGTTGGGGTCACCAGGACTCCCAAGAATGTGTCACCACCAGCAGTTGGATTGTTCCAGAGTTGCCCTCATTCCACCCAGTGGTCAAATGACTCCCAAAACCAAGGGCCTCTAAAATTTTTATCAGAAGGGCAAAATCATCTTTCTGATACTGGAAGAAAAATTTATGTTTCAAACTTGAATATTTGAGTATTTCAAATGAATATGAACATATATTAGTGATGGAACTGAATCAATGAATAAATTCAAAACAGTTCATTAACATTTTCCAACACACACACAGAGGGTGATCTTCAAACCACTTCATAAGCATTTTCATACACAGAGGACTTGCCTGCCCACAACCTTCGTAGTCCTCAAAATACCCTCCCAAAGTATGCAGAACAGACCTCCCCTCGCCTCTGGAGGATTACATGGCTCACGTAATTTAGGGTTGCCATGATTCTCTTCCACAAAATCAGGACAGGAGTCTCTATTCCATTTCCCAGTATGTGAACACAATATAAAAAATTGGGATTGCCCTTGTTTTTTGGGACGTATGCAGTGATGGGCTTCAAATAAATTAAGAACCGGTTCTCTGCCCATCTGGCAGCCACTTTTAAATGGCTATTTTTAAACTTTATATGTACTGTCTCTTGTTAACAACCGGTTCTATAGAGTAGGTGCGAACCTGCTGGAGCCCACCACTGGACGTATGGTGACCCCTAAGGGCTTGAGGGCTGGATGAAAGTTCACCATGGTCCAGATTTGATGCTAGGACCGGGGTTTGGAGACCCCATTTTAATCTGAGAATGAGGTGGAGGGAGATGGGCTCAACTGCCACATTCCAAGTTATCTCCAACACTCACAAATGGGAATTTATGCAATAGATATTCCACTGCAGATTCTCCAACACGTTAATAAAGTTGTGGTTCTTGTTAATCCCAAATGCTTACGTCTTATCTCTTTACAACTCTGTGTGCAAAAGAAGGATAGGTTGAAACTTTTCTTCTACAATGTGAAGGTCTCCTGTAAATCCATGATTAATCAGTGCTATAATTATAGGCATTTTATACTGCAGTTTTTGCAGTGGCGCTTTCATGTCTAACTTCAAAGTGTCTGGTGGTCAGCATTTGCATCCAGTCCACTCTTCCAAGCCACAAAGCCACAAAGAATAAAGAGATTTGGGGAAAAAGCTGTTTATATTATGTTTGTGGGAGGCTGGCTTAAAAACAGGACTGAATTTTCACAAGAATGCAATCATTTCAATCTTGTCTGTTAATCACAAATTAAAATGCTTGCAGTGTGTGTCAGTATTTATTCATTTGATTGGCAATTTAGGAAGCTGTCATTGGTTATTTGAAGAACGTGTTTATTTAATGTCACAGTCTTGGGTCACTACTCCTCAAAGGAGACTTCAAACACATAAAACAAGCAAATATGACAAATCATGTCAGCACTTGGAACTGGACACTGCTTCTTATTTACTCCCAGGTAAACTAAATGGATCCGGCATGGACATCTTGTGCTGCATTCTGAATTGGCATCCCTTCTGTACACATATGCTCTCAGATATCAGTAGAACTGTGCATCAATGCAGCAGTATTGAGCTTGAAAATTCATTTTCACTTCATTAAACACTTTGATCTTTTCCATTATTCAGTGAAGGGTTTCTTTGGAATATATTATTTCATAATTTTTAAAGAACTCTTCATTATAACCAATTTATAGTGCAGTTCTAAACCCTGATTAGGTGCTCTTCTCTACCACCTTTGTTTCTTGGTCTTTGATGATGGTAGAACATTCATTTCATGCACAAAGGTCACTCTTGCACACTCATGCACAAAGAGACCAATGGAAGGGAGTTTTCCTGAAAGTCCCTGACTCGTGGAACACTGCTATGGGTCGCTAAAACATGGAAGGAGGGCTGGTCTCCAGACCAAGGGCAACAATGGCAATTGCAGCTGTGGCAAGCAAGATAGTTGTGGTGCTGTGTCCTCCCCCCACCCTCTCAAAAAAGTGTCTCACAGGATAATTCTGACCATGGAGTCAAAGATGCAACTGGCAGGTTGGAAACACATGGTTGAAGAAATGTCTGTCATGTTACCCAATCCACAAAATGTGTTCCAAGAGTAAAGGCAGTGTTTATCACAGGATACATACCTATACAGTAGATCTGTGGTTTCCAAGCTATGAGTCAGATCCCAACAGTTGGTTGCGACCCAATTTTTGATGGGTTGCAGAATTGATCAGGCAGGTTAGGCTACATGCATTAAGGGTTAAATATGCTGCTACTGGGTGGGGAGCATATTGCCCACGTACCATCATAGACACACCCCATTGGCATTCATAAATCAGGCAGCAACCTTTGGGCAAAGGTATCAAGACTGGTCCTGATCTGATCAATGTAGAGCTAAGATAATGATCCAGAAGGAACCCCTCCCACACTATAGTAAAAAAGATGTAGGCAGAGGATTGAGTGATGAGTAAAGTGAGACACTTTTTAAAGGATTGCAAACCTAGGTGGATCACAATATAAGGTATTTTTGAGAAATGGATCTTGGGACTGTAATGCTGGGGAAGAATCAGGGTGCTCATATGTCCCCAGTTTCCAGGACATGTCCTGGATTTTAGCCTTTTGTCCTGGAAAACTTCAATGTCCCCCTTTTCCTTGTGAGCTGGTAGAACGTTGCCTTCTTGTAATTAATAAATTCTATGTAATAAAGCATATGTAATAGTTTTGAAGGAAATATACTTGAAGAAATCCTTCATGCAGTTGATTGCCAAGATGGGAGAGTACAGTGTATTTTTAGATGCTCCTGGGGCTTTGGGAAAACTTTGTTTAACCATCTCCCTTGCACGTTCTGTCTGGGCAAGGAACAAAATGCTTTGCCTCAGTAGCATGGAACTGTAATTGCAGCAGCATCATTAAAATGAGAAGGAATTATGCCCAGACAATTTACCTTATCTTGTAAGTTAACAGGGGGAAAATCGGTATCATGATTCCCTGCCAACAACACAGAAGCACATGATATACGAAATGAAGCACTAGCAGTTTGACTTTTGGAGTGATGTTTTAGTGCCTCTTGCCAGTATTCTCATGACAATCAGCAGAGTCCATATTATGTGTTTATGCAATTCTCTGGCATAACCATTCCGATACTTCCCATCCATCTTTTTTTTAAATAGAGAAGCAACTTTAAAAATCACAACCGATGTGGAAAAAGGTGGTGGGACAAAACAGCTTTGAAACTTTTTCCATCAGCCATTTTTCCCACCTAAAACTTCCCTCCCCTGTCTGTTTTCCTGCTCTAGAGGAAAAAAAGAAGAGTGGCCCATAGCTCTTCCTTTATGGGGATGGGCATCTCACCACTACCCTGGTATTGCTGCCAAATGCAATGATGCCAAAATGGGTACAGCCACACTGGAAGTCTTCTTGGGGGAAGTGGATTTTTGTCTGCTTCTATTGAAAAGCCCTAAGCTCTGCAATGGGGCATCTCAAGTCTGTGAGTGTGATCGCTATTTTGGTACCTGGAGGATAAGATACTGTGGAGCGTTTCCTAACCATCTACCTAGGCTGCTTCCTATACCACTCTACCCCTGTCTTTCCCTTGCCCTGGAACACCAAACGCCATGGTCAAGGTTCCTACTGCCACCTGGAGTTCTTACCATGCACCAGGCAGTGTCCATCTGGTGCTGGGCTCAGTGTCAACTGGAAGTGGGCCTGTGCCAGCTCCTCTTTAGGAGACATGGATGTGCCTTATGGCAATTTGGAACACCCTATGCCAGTGCTGGAGCTCAGTACTGGTCTGAGATTAGATAGGAGTGGACCCTAACTCAGCTAAATTAACCAGCCTCGGGAAGGTGTTAGTCCTTCTTTCCACCACTGCCTGTTTTCCATCTCCATTTGCAGATTTCAAGCTTGCTCTAAAGGCCAACACCAACACTGAACATCATACAACAATATCTCACCAGTTCTTAAATCATGGTTAAGTGTTTGAAGAAGGGATCACCCACTACCCCCGTCCAAACATCTGTTGGACTGTGATACCGTAGTATATAATAAAAGCAACATGGAATGGTAGGCCACTTCATTTCCAGTTTAGCTCTAAGACATAATCGTCAAAAAGAGATCCTACAGGAAGGAAAAGTTCTTGGAGGACACTTCAAACAAATATTACCAGTTGTATCCCATTCCTCAAATCCAGGCCACAATCAACAATTGTTTAAAAAATAATTCACTTTGGTCAACAATCAAAGACCACAAGTTGACACAAAATGGGAGAGCGGATCGGATGACAGAATCGCAGAACGCTTTCTTACAGTTAAAAAAATTGGAATGTTCCTATAAAGAGATTAATGTCAACAGTGTTTGAATTATGGGCACTATGGGTGTCTTTAATGAAGCTATAATCAGCCCCATACCCTAGTTATGTCTCATTTCAACCAACTAATATTGCATGTAGTAAATATAGAAGCTAAGGGGACCATCACCAAAGATAAGACCCTCTGTAATGTGCACCTTATGAAGGATTTTCTGAATCCTTTTGTTAGAATCATGGCAGATCCAGATTTTTAGCAGAATCTACCAATTTCAAAAGTAAAACAAAAAGGCAAACAGAATGGAGAACAGGGCAGAAAGGACTCTTGGGACTGCAACAGGAGACAGCCCCCCCCCTCCCCCAAAAAGCAGGCCTCCATCAGTCTTGAAAGACTATGGTATCGTGCTTGGTGCTGCATACGCTGCATGCGGAGCATGAAAGCCTGGGTTGGATTTTTTTATGGAGGATAGGCTGTTACCCAAGCAGCAAATCCCCCCTCTCCACACCACTGAATTAGTCCAATGGAAAGACAGAGCCAATACGATTGGATCCAGCTGGCGTCGCAGAGCTGGGCTAAGGACAGGAGCTCACCCTGTCTTGTGGGGCTGACCCAGGAATCGAACCCTGGCCTCCTGGTTAACAGGCACAGCGTCTGTTAATGAGGGGCTGTTAACGTATGTTAACGAGGGGCTGTCTCTTAACAGGGGCTGTTAAGACAGCCCCAACTTTCCTAATATTTCCTTGAATTTTATAATTTTATAATGGTGTCTTTCTGGTGTTTATCATTCCTGTATTCAAAGCATGAACTTTTTTTCTAAAACAGAATTTGGATTAACCAAAATAAACCCAAACAAGCTATAATTAGCCCTGGCAGGACTTAGGATGTTCAAACTGATACTTACTAGATAACACGTCAATTCTTGGTTGCTTAGCCAACAGGAAGACAAATTTATCTGAGTATCTTTGGCAATTTCACAAGAAGAGTCATGTAGGAGATAGCTGTGATTTCCTGACTCCATCTACCACAGACACACCCAGAGAAGAACAGCTATTTACTGAGTTCAGGGACTTTCCACTTCTGGTCAAAGTATGGAAAGGTTAGATGGTTGAATCAGGAATCAGTGTTGATATAAGTTTTTAATGTATTGACTGGTGTGGGTGAGTAGTGAGCAATTTTCCTCCAACCTCCCAATAGTAGAATTTGGGATCACCAAATGAAGGATGCAATCCTAATCCCCAGTTAGGCCAGCATAAACCCCAGTACAAGTCCTGGCATTCCTGGGAGTGTCACAAAAGTGTCGTGGGAGAGTACAGCATCACAGCCACCCCACAAAAGACAGCAGGCCAGGGTTCGAGACTCAGGTCCGCACAATACAGGGTGAGCTCCTGTCCTTAGCCCAGCTTTGCGACACAGCTGGAACCAATCGTATCTGCTCTGCCGTTCCATTGGACTATTTCAATGGCATGGAGAGGGAGGATTTGTTGCTTGGGTAACAGCCATAACAATCTAGCATATCAATCTCCATATCAATCTACCCATGCCTTCGTGCTTCGCATGCAACATCGAGCACAATACCATAGTTTTTCAAGACTGATGGATGCCACATAGCTCAAGTGTGTGGCGTATCATTATACAAGAAGCAAAGGGGTCTAGATTACTTAAGAAGGAGAGTGTTACTCTTGAAAAGGATGCAAATTGTGAGTCAGGTGAACTCCATATGCATGTATTCTTCTCTTACTCTATGCTTACGCATGCACACACATATGTCCTTTCGGTGCTGCAGAAGTTATTGGAGAACAAACTCAAGGCTGAAGGAAAGTGATGGTGACAATAGTACCACCTACTGACATATAATGACAGGGTTCTTATGAAAGGAGGAAAAAGTTGGGGAAAAGAAAACAAAATGCCGGTTGAAAATTATATAGCAAGAGGTTCACTGACTCAGGGCAGTTAAAAAAGTATTCAAAAACTTGCAAGCCCATTTCACAAAACTGGAAACTCCAGAGATGTTTTTGAGGTTTGAAAAGCTATTTGTCTCTCTAAAATAACCACCTGGTCAGGTCTAAGCTGAAGAATGAAGAGCACATTACTGATTTGTAAATAAAAATTAAAATAGAAGATTAAGACCATGCCAAAATGAAATAATAATAACTTTTATAATAATGCCGGTTTTATAATAATAAATTGTAACTTTCTTAGTGATACACAAAATGGCACATAAAGGCTGCAATCCTAAAGACACTTTCCTGGGAGAAAGACCCATTGAACACAATGGGGCTTAGTTTTGAGTAGACATGGTTAGGACTGAAATGAAAGTGTCATTGCCTGTCATTAGCTGCTCATGCTGGCAGCCACATGCCCACAGTTCCTAATGACAAAGTGAAGGCAACAAGGTATTGCAGGAGAAGGATAGAGAAATGTGACATAGACTGGAATCCTAAAGACACTTTCCTGGGAGTAAGACCCATTGAACATAATGGGGCTTACTTTTGAGTAGACATGGTTAGGATTGTGCTCTTACTTGAGGAAAGGCCTCTGAATGGTTGGTCTCTAATAATATAGAGCCTAGGTCTGTTTGCTCTGCTCTAATTACAGCCATTATAGGAAATGTACTCAGGGCTGTGGGTGGCACAAGACAGGGTGAGCTCCTGTCCTTAGCCCAGCTCTGTGACGCCAGCTGGATCCAATCGTACTGGCTCTGCCTTTCCATTGGACTAATTCAGTGGCGTGGAGAGGGGGATTTGCTGCTTGGGTAACAGCATATCCTCCATAACAATCTAACCCAGGCTTTCGTGCTCCGCATGCAGTGTATGCAGCGCCAAGCACGATAATGACGGAGGCCTGCTTTTAACAGAAAATGTACATATATAGGGTGGCAGGCACAGCAAATGATATTCACTAGCACTCTGGGCTCCACCAGACTCACCTGGTGAGCTCTCAGGATTGGACTCTCCATTAGTTTTTTTTTTCAGTACAGTTTGCTTGACCATTGCCAGAATCAAGCACTGTATATCTAATGGCTAACATACGTACATCAGTATTTTATCCCTGAAGGGATGTGATAATAGGCATGAGGTGGTATTTAGAAGCTGGTAGCATAAGTGATGCGGGATGGGATCGAAATTTGAGAACTAGCACCTTATGAGATTTTGTATTTGATGCCTGACTAAACAATCAAGAAAGGTGAGGAAACACTTGGCATCCAAATAGCATGACACAATTCAGGTTGCACTACATACTACAGAACAGGAAGGTAGGAACTCAGTAGTAAGCTGGCATTTTTGGCAGTTGTCTCATGTTTGATAAGGCATCATCTTCTCAAAAAGACAAGCTGAACTAATACAAAATCAGTGACCAATAAAACTCCATGTGATACATTTAAGCCAAGCTCACTAAGGTGCAATCCTAACCTAGGTTGGCACAACTCATTGGTCTTCACATGGAGTTGTAAGGAGGCAAGCGCATGTCTGTGCACTGACCTAAACCTCCCCAGGTGTGACACACAAGTGTCTTATGGCACTTTTGTGACACCCCCAGGTCAGCAAAGGACTTAGCCAGGACTAAGCCAGGGCTTAGGCCGTCCTAACTAAAGACACTTTCTTGGGAGTATGACCCATTGAACACAATGGGGCTTACTTTTGAGTAGACATAGTTAGGATTGTGCTCTAAGTGTTTTTCCACCCCTAGGCCAGAATTGCACAGTGATGCAAAGTCTGTAATTTCATTGCTGATCTTCCTTATTTAAAGGTTGACCAGGTTGCATGTTTGCCTCCCCCACTGATTTCAGGAATGTTCAGAGAGACAGAATAAGCAATAGGTCAGCAAAGGCAAGTTCCTTCCTGAATTAAATGGGCTTCTGGTTGTAAAATAAGTCCAGGATCAGATAAGGCCAGTACAGTAGCAATTCTAACCATTTAACTGCTTGAACTAGCAAACAAATTTACCCTTACCAGCTATGTGAGACTTTTTCCATATGATTTTCCTACTACTGATATAGTACCCTTTATGAAAGGACTGGATTGATCTGTGATTTGGACAATCACTGGAAGGTCATGAAAGTGTCTCTCTCACACACACACAAACACACACACAACACACAACAAAGAGAGAGAGAGAGAGAGAGAGAGAGAGAGAGAGCCCACTCCCACCACCAGGAAATTAAATTACTACTGCAAGACATCAGGTGAGACTAAATGCTATGGTTAACATGGAGCTACTGCCAAGTTAAGGGGCTGTGGGTGGCGCAAGTGGCTAAGACACTGTGCCTGTTAACCAGCAGGCCAGGGTTCGAGACCCGGGTCAGCCCCACAAGACAGGGTGAGCTCCTGTCCTTAGCCCAGCTCTGCGACGCAGCTGGATCCATTCGTATTGGCTCTGCCTTTCCATTGGACTAATTCAGTGGTGTGGAGAGGGGGGATTTGCTGCTTGGGTAACAGCCTATCCTCCATAATAATCTAACCCAGGTTTTTGTGCTTCGCATGCAGCGTATGCAGCGCCGAGCACAATACCATAGTCTTCCAAGACTGACGGAGGTTAATATAATGTATATAGAAAACTCCAGTATAATTACTGGTATGTCTTGTTAATATGTGTCCAAGCCAAGCCAGGATGACCATATAGAAGTGAGACAGATTGCTTCTACCATTAAGCATTATATAGAAAAGGGAATTTTGGCAGGTGCTGCTTTTTAAACCCTTCTATGTTGAGTTAAATCTGCCTAAATTACCTTTTCTTTGCAATAGTTAAAGGTAGAGGCACTCTGCCCTCCATTCTATATGGTCACCCTGGTCCAAGCCTTACCACAACCAACATTATGGAGCAAGAAAACAACAACCTAACAATGACATCAATAAGTATGCTAAGAAGTTAATGTGGAAAAAGCAAATGAGAAGTCATTGCTATTCATAACAGCATCATGCTAAGTATATGTATCTATACTAAAAAAGGCTACTGGGGCAGGCCTGGATCAGTCAGGGATTCTCAATGGATAGGGAGAAAAACGCGTTGTGCCCCTTTGCGGAGGGAGAGATGGAGATGATGGAGGGATCCACTAAGAACCAGTTTTCAGAAATTCCAACCAGAAGGGGACGAAAAGGGGCGCAATGTGTTTTCCTCCATATATTTTCCATTGAAGAATCCCTGACTGATCACCATGGGCTGGTTCAGACTGTCAATCAGTCAATCAGTCCCAAACTGGGGTGTCACCAAATTCCTCTCTTGCTGAAAATTCATGATAGTTCCAAACTCCTTCCACTCATTAAGATATACACATTTCCACAGATTCTTTAATACTTTATTTATATCCCGCCTTTCTCCCAGAGGGGCCCAAGGTGGCTTACAATGTTATTGTTGCTAAAACAGTAACAACAACATCAATACATTAAAACTGAATTAAATCCAATCCAATATTAAAACAGTTTGACAAAACAGACTTCTTAAAACATTAAAAAACATATTATGTTAAAACACTGATTAAAAAAACTAATTGAAAACCATATTAAAAGAGAGCAAACATGAGACATCTATTCTGGGGAAAAAAACTAATTGTGTTGATGCACTCCACATTTTCCGCTTCTTGCTGCCCTTTCAGGTCCATACTGGTTTCTTGAGAATTTCCTAACCTATCTATTCCATCAGACCTTCTATTCCAGGAAGCCAGGATGGGTTTATAAACTGTGACAGTCTTGGCCATTCAAGAGCAAATTACTTACAAAACAATAACATCTTGGTCAGACCATGGTTTCTCATGAGGTTGCCTGAAAAAGCAAGATAAAAAAGATTAAAACTTTAATTAACCCTACAATCCAGAGTAACTACGGGAGCACGTAAGAGACATTACGTGCACCCATACTTACTGCACCAACTAGTGAAAACCTATGGAAAATTCATATTGGAATCTAGAGTAAATTGTTCTTACACCAAAGCAAGGACTCCCCATAGTTACTCTGGCTTGCACCCTTAGTGTATCCAGCCTTGCCTATGAGATAGGGTGGGGAAAATCTAAAATAAAAATGCATTTTTATTTCTGAACTAAATAAGAAACCCAGCATGGCCTTTCCAGACTTATTAATCAATCCCTTAAGAACTAATAAGAAAAGCAACATGGCTCATTGTGCTGCCAAATGCATCTGCCGTGATTTCCAGTATAAGCTGTAGATATTCATTATTGACATGTAACATTCCCTTGGGGACAGCCGTTGCCCCTGTCCAGAGCTATCCTCATCATCAGGCTGTCCTCAACTCTGGGCACTTCCCTCCTGCAATGCTCTCACCATAAGATTTGTTCTATGAAGAGTACAGCAGTGGACAAGGTCAAAGGCTGGTGTCCTGGGGACATCTGGATTTATGGGTCTCCAAGCACATGCGTTTCTACACACATGCACATGTTATTGCTGGGGAAGGAAACGAATCATGGTGTTAAATCCTATGGAAATTTTTCCTTACCAGAGTAAGTAGGAGCAAGGTGTAAGTAGGTCATACTCGTTAAGCCCTACTGAACACCAATAAGGTGATTTCCAAATAAACTTACTGCATAGATTTCATAAATAATAAGAATTGTCTATACTCAGGCATATGGTCATTCATCTACAAAGTTTTACCTTAAGTACCTGGACATAGGATGCAGGAAATCAATCCATGTGGCTCAAATAAGTGAGCCAATCAACATGTTTCAGCACATTCCTATGTAAGAGGAGGAGGAAATCTGTGTGAATGGTATTGGAGCCCTATCATCTCCTCAGGTGTCCATGTGGTCCTAAGGCTACTCAGCTGAGTCACCAGAGACATAAGTAGCCAATAAAGCTGGAAATTCCTATTTCATCAGTCTTTTTCTTCTGACTTGGACTTAGTCCAGTGAATTGAAAGTCTTAATGAGTTATATTTTTAAGAGGATGCCTTGGGTGTACAGCTGCTCTTACAGATTCAATACTTTGCAGTGGAAGACAATTAGGTCTATTTAATCTATTTATCTAAGCATGTCTACTCAAAAGCAATCGCCATTGTGTTCAATGGGTTGTACTCCCAAGAAAGTGTCTTAGGATTGCAGCCTAGTGTATAAAAGCTAAAACCACTCATATATATTTATTTCATGTGGTTCATTTAAACACTAAACTACGTACTTATAGGTGCCTCTTACTATCCATTTGTGTTCCATTCCGGAACATCCTGTGGATTAAAAAAATTGTATATAACAAAAAAATATGGAAAAATAGATTTAAAATCCCACCTCCAGATTTCTTGCTCTTCCATTACACCTAATGGAATAAGATAGTGCCTTAATATCTGCTGGGGTTTGATTTTGGTACTGAAGAATGGAATTATTGTTTGCTGCTTGTATGACTGCCTCTCTGCAGCAGTAGAAAGGCAGTTTTTATAATTGTGATTTGCAGTGGCCACCTGTGTTGAGTCACATCTGTGTATAAAAATCTGTGCATAACAAGGCTGGACCTGTATTATTAAATTTAAAACTACTACATATAATTTATTACATATATGAGATGATTTATGAATTATAAAAAGTCCAAATGCTGCATGCTCACAAGAGAGAAGAGGACAATGAAGTTTTACTTCCAGTACACAAGATTAAAAAAGAGGACATGTCCTGAAAAAATGCTTTGGAGCCACTCCCAGTGGTGAGAGCAAATCAAAGGTGTTGCTTTGTAAAATAGAGGTGTTCCAGGCACCTAACTGAAAACCATGCTTATTTCTGCACAGTCGTTTGTTGGGATCTTGGCTGGGATGTTCTGGAGACCCTTGTTCTTCAGGGACACTGATCATATGACACAGCATTTTATTGAGTCAACTCATTTAGCTCGGTATTCAGGCAGCAAATGCAGCTTTCCAGGGTTTAAAGGGTCTTTCCCAGTTCTACCTGGACATGCGATGGATTATACCTGGGATCTTTGGCCTGAGAAACAGGTGTTTGAGCCCAAGGATGTGGCTGCAGCCTCAGAGTGGGGAGTTTCTTAAACTCTGTGCACAGGAGAACTGATTGGGAATCTTTTAGGTTTAGTAGCATGTGCAGGGAGCTGGTTTGACCAACAGCCTCCCCTGAAATAAGGAAGATAAGCCCTACAATCCAGAATAACTACGGGAGCACATAAGAGACATTATGTGCACCCATACTTACTGCACCATCTAGTGAAAACCTATGGGAAATTCATATTGCAATCCAGAGTAAATTGTTCTTACACTGGAGCAAGGACTCCCCGTAGTTACTCTGGATTGCGCCCTTAGGGGGAAAGTGGAGGTCAAGATGAGGTGGGTTGTACATTGAACATATAGCATTAAATATAAAAGGTCATTTCGATGAAATAGGGATTACCTAAACTGACACATTAAAGATGAAATCCTAATAAATTTGGACCAGCATAATTCACCTGGCAAATCTTCCTGTGGTGGTGTGGGATGTTGGCATATGCCTATGCCCCAGGAGTGGGGCAGAAGTACATTACTTCTCATTTGCAACTCCAAAAAGGAATCCTTTCCTCCTGCAAAACCACTACAAGTATGAAAGATCATACTGGTGCAGGCCTCCATCAGTCTTGAAAGACTGTGGTATTGTGCTCGATGCTGCATACGCTGCATGCAAAGCACGAAAGCCTGTGTTAGATTTTTATGGAGGATATGCTGTTACCCAAGCAGCAAATCCCCCCTCTCCACGCCACTGAATTAGTCCAATGGAAAGGCAGAGCCAATACGATTGGATCCAGCTGGCGTTGCAGAGCTGGGCTAAGGACAGGAGCTCACCCTGTCTTGTGGGGCCGACCCAGGTCTCGAACCCTGGCCTGCTGGTTAACAGGCACAGTGTCTTAACCGCTTGCGCCACTCACAGCCCCTCATACTGGTGCATCTCCATGAGTATTCAGGAGAATAGAGACTAGCAATATGCAGTGCCATCACTTGTGTTTGTATCACCCAGCGAGTCACCCCCATGGTGGGAACGGCAACAATCACTGCCCCACCCTTGCTGGTTTTTTGGGCTATAATTTGCAATAGAATAAAGATATTTGGCTAGTGTGGGGTCACCTCCATACACATTGTCCAGTGTGGCCCATGGTTCACCCCACCCAGCAAAACTACTGGCAATATGATAATTATTTAAATTAGAATTTTACAGTTTTCATTCTAAAACTGTAAGAGTATTACATATAAGATAATATTACATATTTCATGAATAGAAATTTATTTGGATAACTCTTAATTGGCTGGAATTTTGAAATACTTATTTGCACGTGAATCTTACTGCAAACAGGATAACTTTCATTCATTCATTCATCCATCCATCCATCCATCCATCCGTCCGTCCGTCCGTCCGTCCGTCCGTCCGTCCGTCTGTCTATCTATCTATCTATCTATCTATCTATCTATCTATCTATCTATCTATCTATCTCCTGCCTTTCCATGTATATGCCATGTATATGCCATGTATATGTATATGAATATGTATATTCCAAGTGTATGCCCAAGGTGATTTAGGGGCTGCAATCCTAAAGACACTTTTCTAGAAGTAAGACCCATTGCACGCAATAGGGCTTCCTTTTGAATAGACATGGTTAGGATTGTTCTCAAAGTGTCATGATAAAAGTATAACTTATCAAAAATGGTAAATAGGGGAAAACATGATTATTAAAAAGCACTTAATGAGAACATTAATCTAACACTAAATGAACACATTTAAAATCAAGGCAAAATACCGCAAAACCCATCACATATAGTCTTTAACCAGGGCATGAAGGCAGCAGCTCCCGTGCCTATTATTTGTCCAAGGTAGACTCCCTCTGCCATGGAAGCTCAGTTCAGGCTAATATCTTCTGATAGACCTACCCACATTTCATTTCTCTATTTCTTTTCAAAGGACCCCTTTTAAATGATTTCTCATCCCAATTAGGGTTGCCTTAGTTTTCTTCCACAAAATCCTGACAGGACCTTCTATCCCATTTGCCAGAATGTGAACACAATCTCCCCAAATCAGGAATGTCCCTGGTTTTGGGGATGTATGGCAACCCTAATCCTGATAGATCTTTGAAGTCAGGAGCTCTTGAATATCAGATACTTACTGCAACCTGGCATCGTTCATTCCGATTTTTTCCCTCTAGTCTTTAAAATAAGTGGAAATGGAAATGTTAGGGATCTGTTTTGATCTTGTTTTAGCCACTGAAAAGGAGCCAGAGGGTTTTTATTGTTCCTTAAAATGGAACACTTCGTCGACTTGATTGGGGGTGACACAAGCAGTAGTTGAATAAGTCAGTAACGTAGACTGGAGAGTCTTGTGTTAGCTCCAGCCTTGATCGAGGGTGGCTCTGCCGTGCCATTTGGATCCCATGCTATTGTCCCAGGAAGGGGTGTACATTTCTGGCTGACTCTGAATCAAACCTCCATTCTCCCCCCATTGTTTTCATTTAATTGGATTCATATTTGCCTCTTAAGATTCTTAAAGGGCTCGGAAACGAATGCCCAGAAGAGGGCGGCAGTTCTCCTAACAAGACCACAAGCAGGGTTTGTTTGAAAGAGATTCTGACAAGGTGCACCCACTAGAATCTGTAGCAAAAGAGGTTAGAAACTGCTGGAAGAAATGGGGCGAGGGGGGGGGAGAGGATTGTCATAACCAATTTATACTGCTTCATTAAACCCAAAGGCATTTCAGTAGTTCTGTCCATTTTTCTCAAGCGATATTAAGCATCTGTTCCAGGTTTCATACTAAAATTACACCCAACTTTAATAAAATGATGGATTGAAAAGTTTTTCCATGCTGTAATTTATGATGCTTTTTAAAAACTGAATGCTTGTAAGTGATAAATAGCCACTGCCAGTTTTTTCCCCAAGCTTGAACTAGCAACTGTGGGTTGGAAAAATGTTTTTCGAAGTGCAGAATCCACAAATGAATTCTTCAGGAGCCTTGAGCCAAACTGCAATAAACTTGGTTAAATTATTTAAAAAATAGTGTTTGGTCTAAACAAAGAGAGGGAGGGTTAATGATCTAGATTTGGGCTCAGTCTTTGCATATGTGTGTGTGTGTGTGTAAGAAAGGTTTTTAAACCTTTCCTCCTGCCCTCTTTCCCCACCGAAGATCACCCCCTGAAGCTGTCATTGCAGCAAATAATATTGAGCTCCACCACCATTCGTTAGAACCTGTTGACCCGGCTATCTATAAATACTTCCTGCTTAAGCAGGATTTTATTGATGTGCCTCAGTAACACTTAGAGCCCAATCCTTTGCATGTCTACTTCAAAATAAGTTACTGTAGTCAATGGGACTTACTCCTGGGTAAGTGCGAATAGAATTGCAGCCTTGTTGCAATGTTTGAGGTGTTCCACCTACTATCTGCTCACTTACAGCACAATCCTATGCATACCTACTCATAAGTCGTCCACATTGTGTAAGATGGGGCTTTCCCCCAGAGGCTACAACCCTATCTGGGGTTTACCTATTTACCTGGGAGTATGCCAGAGGCTTCAATTATGGGACTATGGTTACAGGAAATTCATAGGATTAAGGCAGTGATTTTCAACCTTTTTCATCTCGTGGCACACAGACATGGCGCTAAAACCATCAAGGCACACCATCAGTCTTTTGACAATTGACAAGGCACACCATGCTGCTGGTGGCGGGTTCACATCCCTCAATGGCCCTATTAATAAATGATATTATCTAATAAATTAATACATTTTCAAACACCCATGGCACACTGGTTGAAAATCACTGGATTAGGGTCTCAGTTTTATAGCTGCTGCTGGAATAGGAGATTCCCGATGCTCAATAACATGGCCACAAACTGGTATTCCTTCCTTTGTAATCCTCCTTGGCTTTTCAGCCTAGTATAAACATTTTATTTCCTGCTATAGGCAGGACTAGATGGCCATAGTGTGTCCCTTCCAATTGTATGATTCTATGATTATAAACACAGGAATAGTTACTCTGTGACTGTCTCAGGGCATTCTAAATACTGGCCTGGAGTCAGGATTGATAATTACAAACATGACACTTGCCATTAACAAATGGAATAAAAACCAGAAGTCAGCCAGAAACGTTCCTTTTATGCCAATGAGGGGGCCTGATCTGGACATCCCACTATGTCGCTAATTTCACAATAGAAAATTACCTCCCAAGTGTGTGTTTAGTTTTGCTATAAACAGCTGTTTTGAGGGCAGAGAGCCTCGATGGGCTTTAGTGACTCTCTTGAAATCGGAAATCTCTGATATAGTGGTAGTGCCTTTATCTAGTCTCTTGGATAAACACATGTAAATGAATGCACGTGAACATTAAGGCACTGCTCAACACAACAGTCTGCCACATCTTACAGATTGAATGGCCTTTCTGTTTTTCTAGGGTATTTTTATTCCAAAGTACAATATAAACTCCATCTTGGTTTTTCTAAAACCCAGGCAACTGCACTGCATACCTCAGATAAAGTATGCAGTGTGTAATATGATGTGATCATTCATAGGAACATAGAAGCATGGCAAATACGTCCTTATTGCATCTGTGATATGTTAGAGCAGTGATTTTCAACCAGTGTGCCATGGCACACTGGTGTGCCACAGACAGTCCTCAGGTGTGCTGTGGGAATTTGGGAAGTCCCATTAATTAATGGGTAAACTGGGGGATTTGAACACCCTGGTGTGCCTTGTCAGTGGTTAAAAACAACTGATGGTGTGCATTGACAATTTTTGTGTCACATGTGCCATGTGATGAAAAAGGTTGAAAATCGTTGTGTTAGATGATGTGAACTGATCGCATCTCACATGCGCCAAGGTGCCCTGCACTGCAGTCTGTGCCTAAAGAAGATTGCTTATGTGATTGATTGATTTCTGACACTTACCGGATCTTTTCAATGAATGGGCGCAAAGCAGCATACGATGAGACATAAGTGTACAAAAAACAGCATCAAAATTAGCAGCTGATGTTTCGATGTGCCAGAACCGTTGCGTGATACTGGAACTCTGAAGAGAGGATTTTATTCAAGGTGGGAATGAGGCCAAGAGGGGGTGTGGATCTGCTGGTGGTAACTTGTACTGTTTCTAAAAACAGTCAAGAGTGTGGGAAACATTTTCGAGGCACGTCTATGAACCTGGTTACTATTAGGTTCGGAAGAAATAGCAGAAAGCACTTACGGGTTTCATTGCTGCACCGTGCTATTGTGATAGCCTGCTATAGAGATGCCTTCTGACGTGAATTGGATAAGTTTATGGAGGGCATTTTATGGAACATGGACCTTCCATGTTCAGGGATACTATATCTTTGGCAACTGAACAAAAGATTGATCTGTAGATGCCATATACATCACAGAGATGGCCTGTTAAGGTATTAATGTGAAAATTTATGCTTCTTTCACTCAGCATCAATGTTTGGGATGCAGATGAACTACACAAATTATTATGTGCTATCAAAAAGGAAATAAATTAGCACATGTGTATTTCTATTGCAAGCTCATATAACAGCACAGTAATAAATATTTTTTTCTGGGCATACATTCATATATTTTTTCTGTTGCTCTAGAACACTAGAAAATTTCTCTGGAGCTTTTGCTGATTAGAACTTACTACAGAGTGTTAGTGACTGAGGTCATGCATGACCAAGTCCTAGAATCTCCATCAGTCCTACAGAAAAATCAAAAGCTCTCCTGTGTTTTCAAATAAATACTCATGCGTGCAAACTACAGGCACTGAAACCTTTGGAGAGTAATTAGCAGCTACAAAATCTGATTTTTGAATACCTGAAGGATCTGATTTTTGAATACCTGAAGGACTTGAAGCTATTAGATATCTGATCCTTCCATCACACTTTGGAGACCCACCTAAAATCAGGTTCAAACCCCACCAGTGGTCCCAACCCATACTTTGGGAACCATTGTTGCAGAGTCTTTGGGAAGCAGAGTTGCCGTATTTCTTAAAAAACAGGGGTAATCCCAAATTTGGGGGATTGTGTTCACATACTGGCAAATGGGGCAGAGGGTCTTGTCTCGATTTTATGCAGGAGAATTATGGCAACCCTTATTCTTTTATCCTAACACATTTTTGCACTATATGCTGAAGCTACCTGCCTATAGGTCACTAAGTTGTTTGTCTTGCTTTGCTGGCTGCATGGCTCATGGTATATTTGATTGTCTTTATCAACATCCTCTGACTTTAATCTGATGCCCAAGAGTATAACTGTTATAAGAGTATGACTCCAATATAACTGGAGATTAATGCCTTGGACCTTTGATTGACCTAATCCTTGGTCTACTTTGTATGGAGCAGTGGAACAGTGCTTTTCAAGTTGGGGGTCTGGACCCAATGGTGGGATGCTAATTGATTTTTGTTGGGTCCCCAAAAGATGATGGAAAGATTGAATGACTAATTGCATCAAACATTGAGGCTGCTCAAAAATCAGATATTGTAGTTGTTTACCCTGATAAGAGATCAGCTCCTGTGGTTTGCAAGTAGGAGAGATAAATCCTTGATGGTCGTTTATTCTGGATATTATTACTTATAGAATAACATATTTTTTTCTGAGATAACTCTCTCTCTCTCTCTGTAAACCTGGATGGGTCCTGACTGAGTGTCATTTAAAAAAGTGTGTCCTGTTGCTAAAAATATGAGAACCACTGATGCAGAGGAAGATGTACCAAGGCTGCAATCTAAGCTCCAGTTAGGCCTGGCATAAGTCCTATGCTGACCAGGCGGTGTCACAAAATTGCCATAAGGCACTTCTGCACCACTGTGTTGGGAGTGGGGGGTTAGACCAGTGCACATGCACATGCCAACCTCCCCACACCACTATGGAAATATATGCCAGGTGACTTATGCTGGACTAAATATATGCCAGGTGACTTATGCTGGATTGCGCCCTAAGAGTTACATTTTTTGCTGGAACAGGGCTGAGTCGCTTGGAGAGAGGTTTCTACCATACCTGGCTAAAGCGCTGAATCATTAGTAAAGAAAGGTGCACTCTTGACATGCCCCTTGGCTCAGGGCTTGAGAACCATTTTTGCTAGTACAGTGATGCCTCACGTAACAAATTTAATTCGTTCTGGAGGCATGTTTGTTACGTGAAATGTTCTTTACGTGAAGCGGAGTTTCCCATAGGAAATAATGGGGACTCAGACAGTTGGTTCCACAACCCAAAAAAATATTCATTTAAAAATATTAACTGGATGTAAAAATGATGACAGAATACTGGGATTGAATTCAAAACATGCATTCAATGTGCATGATCTTATGAAATCTACTTAGGCTGCAATCCTAAAGACACTTTCCTGGGAGTAAGCCCCATTTAACACAATGGGACTTACTTCTGGGTAGACATGGTTAGGAGGCTGTAATCCAAGACACCTTCAAAGTGTTTCCTCACTTTCTCCTTCTCTCCATCCTGAGCCTCTCTCCCCCCTGCTCCCTTCTGGCTAGCCCTGAGCTGCTTCCCTCTTCTCCATGGCTCTTCTTTCCCTCTGCCCAGTGGACACCCGGCCACAGGAGGAACAGCATGGAAGTGTTGCTTTCACTATGGGCAGGTGCGCTAGGCAGCCCTGACGCTTTTTAAACAGGCTGCCGGCCAGTGCATCTGCCCCAACTGCCAATGAATCTGTTCTTTACGTGAAGCACAGTTTGTTACGTGAAGCAGAATCCTAGATAAATTTTTGTTTGTTACATGAAACATACTTTACATGAGGTGTTCTTTATGTGAGGCGCCACTGTATAAGGTGACTCTGCTGAATCAGCCAAAGAGCCTTTCTTGTGCAGCAGCCTGTTAAAACAGGGCCTTTGGGAAGCCCCCAAGCAGGACCTTAAGACAATTCCCAAATGACCTGCTCCAGGGTCATTCCATTCCTTGCACCACATTGTACCTGCCAGTGCTCCTTCAACCCCATGTGAGCTGCAACTGAAGTGTGCATGTCCCCCTCAGTTCACAACCAGCTATGAGGCTGTCAGTCACATTTACATTAGGCGCCTCCAGCAAGAAAGGTGGGGAGGGGGAGGGAAGAGATTTTACATTCCTGTGGAAAACATCAGACAGTGCCTTGTAATTAACTACAGAAGTCACTTTGGGTTTTCTTAAGCAACTGAGGCAGGGGAAGGATGGGGGAGCGTTGGATGGTCTTCCCTCCGGGGAAGGGGAGACAGTTATCACACCAGGCACCAACTCTGGAAGGCTCCTTTTACCTGGGCAGGTCACTCAAGCGGTAACATTGTCAACTTAGGATAAAAATTAAGGGCATATTTTTAGGTTTTTCAAAAGAGTTGAGTCAGTGATGATGCAGAAATTGCATCATGTGATGGGCAACATAGGTCAGTATTCTTGCATCTCTGTACTTTCCCTTCTTTCAAAAACCATTGATTTGACCTGAAACAAAATTCTTTATTTTTTCAAAAGGATTTTTTCTTTCAAATTTTAGGTCATTATAATAAACAATAGCTTCATGGCCCTTCATCCTGGTTTGATTCACATATAAATCATGGTTTCCTGTTACAATGGTTTCCTGTTACAATGATGGAGTTAGAACAAACCAGAATATTAAGCCAGGATCAAACCATTATGTGGTTGCCTGGCTTCATCAAACTTTAGTTAAACAACAATGAGTTTAAAAGTGGATTGGAGAGATCTATGGAGGACACATCTCTGAATGTTAGATGGACGTGTGCCACCTAACTGGGAGTTAGGATTGTGTTAACATCCAGAAGTTTCTCAAATTCATCCATATCATGGAATGCCAGTTTGTTTTAAGCAGAAGTATTCACTTTCTCTATTACATGTGCAGAAGAGTAGGATGGGGGAGATCAGAGTTACCCTTTTCGTTGTAGGAAACCATGCATTGTCTCCTAAGGAAGCTAACTGCACAATCCTAACCGTGTCCATTATGTTCAAAGGGTCTTACTCACAGGAAAGTGTCTTTAGGATTGCAGCCTGACCCTACAATCCAGAGTAACAACAGGAAGCCGTAAGAGGCACTTCCTTTGGATTGCTCTATGCATTTCTCATAGGTTTTCCATAGGTGGCACTGTTACTATGTCGGTGTAAAAGTTTACGTAGTTACTCTGGATTGTAGCCACAAGTCTTCATAGTCTTGTATAATTCTCTTGAAATCAAAGTTTGTCATGAGAAAGGTTTCATTGACTTTGATGCCTGTAGTCAGGAGATGCATTCTGAGGATACTGCCCATAATTTCATGCCACATATGAATCAGCCTATTTGCTTCTTGCATGTTTACTGCAGATCCAAGTCCAGCCTTGGCTTGAGGACTCTCAAATCTTAAGGACTCTCAAAATCTTAAAGGAACAGGAAAAAACCAAATGCTGTTTTATTTCTTCCTGTGCATGGGGCCTGAATGGAGCATCTGCGTAACTCACGTTCCACTCTTGAGCCCTTGGACTCTATTTTTATCCGTAGATATTTTTACTATATCAGTTTCTTACAATGGAGGTGCCTCTGAGTAATTAAATTGGCAATTGGTAGCCTAACATCTTCATAAAACAGGTGGGATTTCAACTGCTGTCAAAAATGGTTTTATATGTTTACATAGACTTTAAATAACTCTTTAATTATGGGGCCTGCTTCCTGTTACATAAACATCAAGCTACTTTATCCTATAAGTGGGACCCTGCTAGTAGAGGAAACAAATGAGACTAGATTCGGTGCAGAAAGACCTGAATCCAAAAGGAAATAAGGGAGAAATGATACTGGTGGACTAGAGGAGCAATTTTTTCAACTGTTTTTATTTGTTTTTTTTCTGCAGAAGGCTGGAGTTGGAGGTTCTTCTTATGTCTTGATTTCACTTTCCTGCAGTGTTTGTTTTCAGACATGCACAACCTGTGACTTACCAAACTAGATCTGGCAAGACCTGGGAATGCATGATCCAAGAAATTGCATGAGATTCGCTAAAAACTGGGAAGAAAGAAAGAAATAGAAGTGGTGCCTAGAGACAATTTGTATAGATGAAAAGAATATTTTAAAAATGAATATGGTTGTTAGTGAATAGTTGGATAGGCTAGAAAATTTAAGTGATTGAATTTATGGCTTTGTGGTTGTAATGTATGAATATAATTTTTGTTTTCTATATATATAAAAGAGAAAAGTCACTGACTCTCTGACTCATCAATGCCCAGCCAAAACCACTGGGGGGGTTGATGCGCATGGGGTATTGATGCGCATGGGGTGTTGATGCGCATGGGGGGATGATGCGCATAGGGGGATGATGTGCATAGGGGGATGAACATGGGAGATGTTGCGCATGGGGTGGATGTGCATGGGGGTTGTTGTGCATGGGCAGTTGATGTGCAGTAAGGGGGATGTCGTACGGGGAATTTTACTCCAGCAACGCGGGTATGCTTTTGCTAGTTATTTTATAAAATTTGAATAAAAATAATAAATAAAAAGAAAAAAAAGAAATTAACTACAAACTGGGGAAACTTCAGAGAATTTGGCCGGAGCGAATTGTGCAGTTTGTGTGCCAAACCTAGGAAAGCACATTGGTCTGGCCCTACAATCCAGAGTAACTACGGGAGCACATAAGAGACATTATGTGTACCCTTAGTTACTGCACTACCTAGTGAAATCCTATGGGAAATTCATATTGCAATCCAGAGTAAATTGTTCTTACATCAGAGCAAGGACTTCCCCGTAGTTACTCTGGATTGCATGCTAAATCTCCTTGGTCCCACACCAGGTGTCCCAGGAGGGGGGGAGCTGCCCCAAGAACAGGAAATAGGATTCGTATGTGCTTTTGCCACTGAGATGCTCCACCTTCATCCCACCCCCTTTGAGAATCAAAGTTTGAGGATCAAGCTTATTTTAAATTTTATATATATATATTAAATTTTATATATATTTTAAATTATATATATATTTATTTATAAATATAAATAAATTTTATATTTAAACAGAAATCCTATACATGTCTACTTAGAAGTTAAACTCACTGTGTTATACACATGTACACTGTGTATAATCTCACTGTCAATTCATGTCTACTCAGAAGTTAATCTCATTCACTCTTAGAAAAATGCATATAGGATTGCAGGAGGGTTCTGAGAATTCGTCACACTGAAACTATTTTAGTTTTTATTTCCCAGAAAGGTTTTCCTGGGACATGTATTATATTTTGATATCAATACACCACATGCAAAGAAAAAAGCCTCGCTTGAGAACTAAACTCCGGAACAAAGATTTTTCCATTGCTACAAACATTTTTTTTAATTGCAAACTCTATTGAATCTCTATAGGTTCTTAGGAGCCGGGTTTGTTTTGATCTGGCGTACTCCTTTTGTGCAACATGATACGCAGCAGGCTTCAGTCTTTCTCCAAATCAGCTCAACATATGTCATTGGCTGCGCATAGCTGCCCCTTCTCTTTGAGACAAGATTTGGTAGCATATGCAGGACGAGGGTTGCCACAGATACTCCAGGGAAAGGAAGAAATACAAGGCAATTAGCAAGAAGCAATCCCCAGACTCTCTCTGTTAAACCTTTGGTAGGAAGTACAAAGACTTATGTTGCAGGCATGGAAACAATTAAGGTCAACAAGTAATCGTGGAAAAGGAAACTCTAAAAATCAAGAACATGGTAAATGACCTAGTAAACACCCCCTACTCGGACTTAATATATACTGCATCTGGGGTTCACATGTATAATTTAGCCAGCTTTTCCACCCCTCCCCAGATAATGACTTCCCATTGCAATTACCTGGAGGAAGTTGTTTGAGCGTTCTCATAGTGGTAAAATAGGCATGGTGTTGCTTCATTTTAAGTCAAAGAAGTTTGCCGATCTCATTAAGAATACAGGACACCATGGGTCTTTTTTCTGAAAGAGTCCCTTATATAAGTGACTTTCATGAAGCGATAAAGTTATTTTGAAAACAGAGTGCCTCTTAACTGATTACTTAGTTGTCTGTTTGGGAAATAGGCTGTGCACCTTGCATAGAAGATTCTAGGGAAAAAAAGATAGGATTATTTCACAGTTGAAAGAAATCTTGCAGTGCAATTCTTTTTAATAACTCTAATGCCAACTCATAAAGGCTAATGAAAGATTATTTTTTCACCTAAGTACTTCAGTGTCTGGGATTTTCCTGTGATTCAGATGGGAAACTGGGAGCGTGGATATTTCACAATAAATAAAGTGTGTGTTGAAAGTTATTTCAGCTTTTTCAATTTTTAAAAAAAATCATTCTAATTCTAAAGGCTTTGGGAAAGTAACAACATAATAAAAATGTGAAAAATAGTATCTAGTAATATTATAACTAGAAAAAATTGCAATAATATTAAAAAAATAAAATGTTGTGGAAAGTATTTTTATAGTCAATTATCTGCTGCCATAAAACCCAGATAAGATTGTTTTGCAAGTAAAGGCTAAGAGAAAAAGCTATGAATCATGGTTTACTAATTTGAATCTCACTTCTTCCATGAACTCACTAGACAGCCTAACTACCATAAAAAATATGGTGCAGGATGGCTGCAGGGTAGGAATACATACCTACTTAATGCTCCCCTACCCTACGAGATTGTTGTAAGGAGAACATCAACATAATGCTTGTGATGTGCTTTGCATACTCACAATGTGCAATACAAATGCCAAGCTTGGTTAGTGTAAGCAATATTCAGGCTGTTCTATGGCTGGATGTGGAACAGAAATGTAATAAGCAAATAAAATAATATTGCTAAGTAGAAGGAGCTGCTTATTTACGTAAAGTGTTGGTCAGTTTTTGAACCAAGGGCTGCTTGGTACCATAGAATTATATTAAAGGTACTAGCAAAATGTACCCATGTTGCAGGAGTAAAATTTCAAGAATATTTTCACCACCCCCTGTCCACCAACTCATCCCATCCACCATCTGCCCGTGCACCATCCAAAAGGGCCATGGATTCTAGAATGTAAGCATTAACTAGTCCAATGATCCCCAAACTTTTTTTGATAGGTGTACCCTTGGCTTTCCATGGGCTCTCCATTCTTCCTGAGGATGACAATCTGTCCCAAAAAAATCCCCAGGAATTTATGTCATCAATCCGAAAGTGACATCATGGCTGGAAGGGCTATCAAACAGGAAGTGACATCACTGTGATGCCAGAGCTCCTCCATGTCTACTCAGATGTAAATCCCATTGTGTTCCATGAGACTTACTCCTAGGAAAGTGTAGATTGCAGCCTGAGGGTCTGATTCCAAGATAGCAGACCCCAGTGCCAGATTCCAAGATAGCTGAGTCCAGTTTTTTGTGATCCCTCTGTAATAAAGTCGTAACCCCCCTGAAGGGATCCTGACCCTCACTTTGCCAACCACTGCTATACATTGTACACTATAGGCAGCAGGATTTTCTATAAAGGAAAGGATATCGTGGCTCATCTTGCAGGTTTCCATGGCCTCCTAGGGAGCCACGGTTCACAAATTTAGAACCACTAAACTAGTGGAGGAAAGTTTCAGTGATGCTAGTGACCATGTCAGCAATCTCTGAAGTCTAAGACTGTGAGGTATGAAGATGAAAGCATCACGTCAGAGAAGTCCTGTTGAGGTGTGGCAAGATGTGGCTGCCATTTTGAGATTGTGCTGAAGGTCTCAGAGGTGACCTCCAGATAGGCTTGCATAAGCCCCGACATAAGTCCTATGTCACACCTGGGGGTGTGACAAAAGTGGCGTAAGACACTTCTGTCACACTCCGGGGGGGGGGGCTGTTAAGCCAGCGCACAGGCATATGCTGACCTCCCCACATCACCATGGGAAGATATGAGTTATGCTGATCTAAATTGGTTAGGATTTAATATATTTCACTTAAAATATATACATTGGCACTGATTGAATGCATGGTGAAAAGACTGTGAAAAGGACTGTATTAATGTGTGATTGAAGTATAAAATTTTTATTTTATTTATTCTACATATACTGAATCCATCTCATGACAGTGCATCTGAATTTCATTGTATATATTTGTACAATGACAATAAAGTATCTATCTATTGCACCCACAATGACTAGGATTGACTCTGCACTGACCTCTCCAGCTGATCTTCTTGGCACTATGTATTATACCATCTCCATTCAAGAATAGGCTGATTTCATGAATTTGCAGAGGAAAATAAAAAAAAATTTAAAGGAAGGAGTTTTTCTTCTAGTTCTGTGCAACCACATTGCAATCACCATCCTGGAAAAAAAAAAACTGTCCATGCAGTGTCACAAATATCTCTGAAACCCTTGTCACTTGTCTCCACTGCAGGCTACTTGCAAGATGCTTTCGGAGGCAGCACTCAGAGCGGTTTGTAACTCGAGGCTAGATCTGTCATGCGGTGAATGTAACGCACAGTGACATCTGTCACAGCTTTTCTCCGATAAACCTATCATGATTGCTTTGACCAAAGAAGAGACATCTGAAGCCAGGGATGGAAGAATGCAAATAATATTTTGTGTACAGCCCAACACAAAAATAATGATGCATTTCTTGTTAGAAAGATGTTCATATATGCATCTATGTGGGAGAAATTCTTATACCAACCATAGCATGTTTTCTTTGACATGTTACAGAGATCTTTTATTGATGTAGCAGAATGTCTGGAATTCTGAGATTAAAGCCCTCAGGCTCATCTTGTATTTACAATTGTGGATTGTTGCATGAACATACTTAAGAATTCAGGCTTTCTATCTGTTATACAATCCTCAGGTAGAAATTTTGTAGATAAATCCACCAAATTTGTCTGATTTTTAATAATTGACTTGGAAATTATTCGGGGCTCCCTCTTTGAATTGCCGTTGTACTCCCCAGCACTGTGTTAAACATCAGAGAGGTGATCTAGCCTTTCCTCCTCATGTAGCAAATGCTCCAGAGAGCATTTAAGGGTCAAACAAGACCTGATGTGAAACATATCTTTGAATCCTGTGCTTAGGATTCTCCATGTCAACCCCAATGCATCTGTGGCAGGCTTTGACCTGTGGCAATGGAGATGGGGATTTAATCCTGCAGTCAGGCCATTCTCTCAATGGAGAGCCACCCCAGCTGCTGTACTGTATTTGTACCAAAAAGTGTTATTTGATGCTGCAACTCTGGTGGGTCGATCGTTGTTGGGAAAATGGCAGGAAAAAATAGGGTTCCTCTCTCAGTGGTGATCCAGACACTTTTCAGGGTGGTGGGGGGGAGAGAGAGAGGGCAGTTGGTTACAAAAAAACCTATCCATGAGGGTTTTAATTACAAAACTCCAGACAATCTGTTAATAAAAGATACGGGGCACAAAGCCTCTCTATCCCCCTCATTTTCATTGGGTTCCACACTGTCTTGCATATTATAGATATTTTTTTAAAAATACCTCCTATCATTGGACCATGCCATGTGTTTCGACACCTTAGCAATTATGAATTAGCAATATTTGCATAAAGGTGTCCCTGACAGGTTGTCCTGCTAGTCATAACTGACTCTAAGGGTGAGGCTCACCTCCATGATTTATTTCTCAACTTGCATTTTATTTGCTTTTAAACTGCTAAATGGCAAGTGATAGAAGCTCACACCATCTTGCAGTACTCTGGTCTCGAACTACCGTCCTGCTGACTTTCTAGGTCACAATCTTAGGGCACAATCCAGAGTAACTATGGGGAGTCCTTGCTCCGGTGTAAGAACAATTTACGCTGGATTGCATTATGAATTTTCCATAGGTTTTCACTAGGTGGTGCAGCAACTACGGATGCACATAATGGGCACAACCCAGAGCAAGTTCAGCTTGCTCTGCCCTAACTGCTCTCTCCTAACTATTCTGTATCCAGAGCAGAAAGTTATGCTGCATCCAGAGAGTCAGGAAGCCTGGGCTGCCCTAACTGCTCCAGAGCATGCTAAGTAATTGACACATGGGAAGGACTTGCTCCTGAGGAGACACTCCTCAGATCACACTGGACAAGGAACAGCTGTGGTGCCTGTAGTGGTGACACAACTCTGCGCATCACCCGATGCGGAAGTCTGCGCGTCACCCCTGGGATGCGCGCACCCCCTACTTTGACTGCACAGTCGCAAAAGTTGGTGCCTGCGCAGTTGTTTCTGAACTGGCTTCAGAAAGAGTACTGCACAGGCACCATCTCTGACACTTGCACAGTACTTTTCTGAATCCTTTCGGCGTCAGAGTTGGTGCCTGTGCAGTACTCTTTCTGAAGCTATTCGGCTGCCGCTCCGCCTCCTGAGTGAGGCCGAATGGCTGTGCAGAAACGGACTTCCTCCGCTCTAAGGAAGTCTCCTCCGAAGCTGTTCGGCATGCTCAGTGTGGTTCTGCGCAATGCACCTCAGCTGGCTATTCGGGCCAGCTCTGAGGATGAATGGTAGCTTCTGGCTGCTGCTCCATCTTGGAGCAGGCCTGAATGGGCATGGTGATGCCTGGGGCCTGCCAAAGGACAGTCAAACTCCTCCGGCACATCACCCCATACGGAGTGCATCACCCAATGCAGCCTGCACCAGCTGCACCAGTCTGGTGACGCCACTGGGTGCCTGCCTTATAAGGAGTCCCTGATGAGATGCCAGTACATTCTACAATGAATACAAGGGGCTTCTTGGAGTGGCCTGCTGTATCCTGAGGTTTGTGGGCAGCCGTAGTTGTTTCATATCCTGAGGTTGAGAGGAAGGGGTTGCAGCTAGGCTGGCCAAGAACTCAGATTTTTGGTCAACACTGCCATTCTTACTCAGGCCTTATCATGGACCCCTATGGGTCTACTCATTACTGTACCTGCTCCTGAGGTGGTATATCTCTGAGGAGCTGGAAGAGGGCATTTCTGCCTTGGAAACAGGCTCTGGATACAGAGTGACTGCTCTGCCCTAGGCAATGCTCAACATGTCCTCAACATGCCTCTCCTGAACTGCTTAGGGCAGAGCAGCTAGGGCAGAGCAGGTCCACCTCTCTTAGGGCACCCTATCTTGCCTTGCTCTGCCCTAAGCCTCTTCCAGAGTAACTGGGGTGGAGCATGTTGCAATTGCTCCACTCTAGTGATAGATAGGGCAACCCAAGGCCTCTTATGCGGACAGATTAGTTGCTCTGGATTGTTCTGAATGTCTCTTACGTGCTCCTGTAGTTACTCTGGATTGTAGGGAAAGGCTGCAATCCAAAAGACACTTTCCTGGAAGTAAGACTCATTGAACACAATGAAGCCTACTTTGGAATAGGATTGTGCTCACAGCGTTTTTAACCACTGAGTCATTTCAGCCCTATATTTTTCTCCCTTTACATGCTAGTGATTTGAACCAGTATCCCCCTTTTTTAAGTCACTGGCTTCTCCCTTGAGCTACACAGGCTCTTATCTGCATAAATGCACTTAAATGGGATATGTGATTTTCTGTGTAAATTGGTTTTATAAATTTAAATTTAGAATTTTGAAACCCTACCCATTTTCCCACTACAACAGGTCTGCACAGCTTGTGACACACCAAGCGCTGCATGTCAGCAACAACCAGTTGCTCACATCAACTTCTAGGTTTTATTTTCTGTTGTCAATTCTAATGTAAGCTATTCCTGGGAATTCCCCCCAATATGTGTTATAATATTGGAAATTCCAGGAAACCTGTTAAAATCCTCAGAATTACTTTCAGTAGTCATCTGTTGATTGATGCTAATTCCTGGAGGCTTCAGACTAATCCTGGAGTATTGGCAACCCTAGTTTTCCTGTGAAGCATGACAGGCTACATAATTTGTGACATATGATGCTGCTCTGCTGCACATTTAAATTCCCGTTGCCCTTCTTGAATTCCCCCCTCTCCCTTCAGGGAACCCAAAATGTTGGACTTATTGGACTTGCTTGCCTGGGAAATAGACATGTCAACAGACGTTCCCAAGCCATTGATGTAACATGCGGAATCAGCTACAGGTGCCCCTGCACATCTGATGGGTTAGGGACTGGAACTGTGGTGAAACGTGGAAATACTGTAGTTGAAAAGTGGAACCAGGACCTTTTTTAGCTTACAAATTAGCTTCCAATGCTTTCTTAGCTAGCAAATTGCACATATGACACCTGCGTCTGGCATTTTGAGCTTGTCCACTCCAACACACACACCCCTGTGGCTTGTAACCCATGATGGTCCTTTCCTCTAGTAATTTGTCCACTCCATTCTTAAAGGAATTGAGGCTAGAATGCCATCATCACATCCAGTGGCAGGGAGTTCCACAGACCAGCTACATGCTGGGTAAAGAAATACCCAGCAAGTGCCTCTTCTCTAGACTTAAGAGCCCCAAATGCTGTAGCCTTTCCTTGTACAGAAGGTGTCCTAGACCATCCATCATTTTGGTCACTCTGCTCTGAACCTTCTCCATTTCCTCTATATTCTTTTTGAGATGAGGTGATAGTAATCCAAATGTCATCTCACCATTGATTTATACAATGGCATTATAATTTTTGCCATTGTATTATCAACCCCTTTTCTAAAGACCCCAGGCATGGAATTTGCTTTCTTCGCTGCTGCCACACAAAAGGTTGACACCTTCATCGAGCTATCCACCAGCACCGCCAGATCTCTCTCCTGTTCTATCACAGATAGCTCAGAGCCCATCAATCTATATGTAAAGTTAGGATTCTTTGCCCAAATGTGCATAACTTTACATTTACTCACGTTAAATTGCATCTGCCATTTTGTTGCCCATTCTTCCAGTATGGAGAAATCCGTCTGGAGCTCTTCACAGTCTCTTCTGGTCTTCACCACTTGGAATAGTTGGATGTCATCCACAAACATGGCTACCTCGTTGCTTAACTCTAGGTCATTTATGAACAGGTTGAAAAGCACTGGTCCCAGGACAGACCCCTGGGACACCCCACTTTTCACCTCTCTCCATTGGAAAAATTTCCCATTGACACCCAATCTCTGAGTCCTGCCCCTCAACCACTTCCCAGTCCAAGAATAGACCTGCCCTCTAATTCCCTGTCTGTGGCATTTACTCAGAAGTCTTTGGTGAGGAACCAAAGAAAGTCCAGCTATATAATGCATCATGCATCCACATGTCTGCAGGACATGTCCACTTGTCTCCTGTCCACATGCCTCCTGCATCCACATGTCTGTTGACCTTCTGCTCCATTTATGGCTCCCCAGAACACTGCACCATTCAAACTCATATCAGAAGAACTATTTAGTTGTAACACTTCTATATCAGACATATGTCCTCCGTGCCTTCTCAGAAAACAAATATTTATCCTGGAAATTATTCCAAGACATTAAAAGGAATGCAGATGATTAAGAATGGCAATTTGCTTTAAAGCTTTCCCCAGAAACGGTAAAATGGCCGTTGATTGACAATTGTTATTCAAGGCCCTGGCCTGTGCGTCAGCTTATTCACAACACCTGTCATCACTTCTTGTCATGAATCTTGTTCGAGTTATGATTTAATTTATGCTTCATATGTCATAAAAAAACCCAGAGCTTAATTTTTTTCTGCCCCCCAGTAAAACTGTTCACTGATCAGCTTCATTGCTGTGACAGATGAAGATGCTGGCACTAAAGACTCTTCACCAACTATTTTTCTGGCAAAGGTGCTAACTACCAAAGCTTGGGCTGGCAGTTTTTTGAGATGGAGCTTCCTCCCAACAAAAGAGTAACTGCATTCCAAGAGCCCTGCAGGCCTAAGAAACCTGATGTCATCACACACCATTTGAGCTGAGTGTGTAGCTGACAAAGCAAAATTATTGACAATAGATTTGTCACAGTGTCAACTGTGACTATTGCAGATACCCAACACTTGCTAATCTGTCGCTGTGGCTATACATTGTATTCACTGGGGGAAGATCAGCATCCAACAACTCCCAGACTATGGTCTCAATTTGAGTCCTGCTGCTTTAGGTGGTAGAAAAGCATACATTATGCTGTGACTGAAAGGATCCAAGGATTGATTGAAAGGATCCAAGGAAGGGATCCAAGCAGGATAACTATTAACCACTGTGGCAAGAGACTATGGCAGAGTTCACAAAGTACTAGTAAGATAGTAGTTTTTATTGGCTTGTACTTTGGCTTGTACAATCAGTTGTGCAAGTGTTCGTGTAAGCGGAAGAAACAGTTTGGATAGAAGCTTGCTTTCATGCACCATGTTCTTGTGTGTTAAGTGTTAAGATGCACCATGTTCTTGTGTGTTAAGTGTTAAGATAGCCATTCTTTATGTGCATTGTGTGCATGCCATGCATGTGTGTGCACACGGGTTTCAAGTTGCAAGCAAGCAGCATCTTCATAGGACTTGCTCTAATCTCTGCTGAGAGGAACCGCTTTCTCGTCGAGTGTGCGTCCCTGGCTGCTATACCAAGTTTCATCTGAGAAATGCCAGAGGAAGTCATAGATGTGGTCACTTAATCTCTCTTAAAATAGCTACAGCTGGAAGCCAAACTCAACCATCCTGTTTCTTGTTTGTAGCAGTGATTCACAGAGCTGTATCGGTTTCATGAAATGCTCTGTGGATAATAACGCCACCACAACTGTCATCACAAGAGGCCAACAAATCACTGTGTATAAACAGACAGGGGGGGATTTGTGGGGTGGGTGGGAAGAGAATGCATTTCAAAGCAGCAATGATTTTCACAACCGAGTGTGGCAGATCCACAATCCAACAAGGAATATATGCTCAAGATGTGCTAATGCTTATACTACAAACCTAAGCTGCAAATGTACATGCTTTTATGTGCAGCCTCTGGAGCAGAAGGTTTTGTCCAAATTGTCCCCTGAAGGCAGTATTTTTTCCCCAAAGACAGAAAGCATATTCATACATACAATCATACGCTCTGCTTGGGATGTATATGCTCTGTAGTTTATACACCTCAGCATCCAAGAGGTCTTAGAAATTTTCAGGACTGTTCTGGAGGGTATCATATAGTTCTTTTTCTTTTAATTTACAAACTCATGTGCAAGGAAAACATTAAATACACCAAAGCTCAATCGTATCTCATTTATTGGTTAGTAATAACCAGGGTTTTTTCTGGGGGTACTCACCGGTACTCAGTACTGGCACCTTTTTCCACCTGCTCCCCAACATTAGTCAAATGGGGATGACTAACTACACCACTATAATGATTACTAATACCTTTTTTCCCCAGAATAAACACTGGTAGCAACCCAATCCCAATCCCAGCATTGTCCGAAGACACTTCTATGGTCATGTGGCCAGCATGACTTGATGCCAAGGTGCTTGGAATGACGTTATTTTCCCACCACCAAGGTGGAAATATTTATCTACTTGCACTTACATGCTTGAAACTGCTGGGTTGGCAAGAGCTGTGCCAGAGATGGGAGCTCACCCTGTCTTGCAATACTCCAGTTTCGAACTGCTGACCTGATGGAATTCTGATCAAGCAGTACTTTAACCCCAGCACTCTAACCACTGAGCCATTGCCGTGTTTTACAGTGCATTTAAATCCCTCATTGTAACTTTTTAAAAATCTATTTGGAAATGTTAGCTGCAAAGCCTTGTATTTCTTCCATTTAAGCATCATGAAGCTGTCATCACGTTTGGGTTTGCAAGCCAAAACTAATTTAGCTTGCATATTTATTAAGTCATCATCAGGTTAACCGCACACTCCTTGCATGAATGCTATGAGAGAACATGAGAAGGCACTCTGTCCTGTTGAGAGAGAAGAAATAGCAAGTATGACTTCAATTAGGGCAGAGATTTTCAACATTTTTCATCCATTGACACACTACATACCAAAATTGTCAATGCACACTATCAGTTTTTTAATTGACAAGCCCCCAAATCCAGAAAAACTACGGGAGCACGTAAGAGACTTTACGTGTACCTGTAATTACTGCACCACCTACTGAAAACCTATGGGAAATTCATATTGGAATCCAGAGTAAGTTGTTCTTACACCGGAGCAAGGACTCCCCGTAGTTACTCTGGATTTTGCCCAAGGTGCACCTTGCTATTGATTGATAAGCTAGCGCCATGCTATCATATCCCCTTCTCCAAAATCCCATTGCACATCTGCAAGCCATTCATGGCACACCAATGTGCCACAGCACAGTGGTTGAAAATGAACGAACTAAATAGAACAGCTTTCATTGCAATAACATTGAACCAAATGCACAAAAAGTGCATATACAAGAAACTAAGAAGAGTGTTTGTCCAGTACTGAAAATGATTGCTCAGAGTAATGGTAATGAAAGTAATGAATTATTCAGGATGGTGGAATCCAAAACATACCATGAAACACTCCAGAAGAATCTGGTCATACTTTGTGAATGGGCAGGAAAATGACAAATACAATTCAAGTAAGTTTGAAGTGGTACACAGTGGGGTAAATAAATTCTATCTTCATAGATATTTTGATCAGACTATCTATATCTTGGGTATCTTGAGGCCTGGGTGGGCTGCACACTGTGTGACAAACTCAGCATGGGAATTATTAGGAACAGAACTTAAAATAAAGCTGACCATTCCATAATGTGATCACAGAAAGTTGCATCATGTGCAGTTGTGGTCAACCTGTGGCAAAGGTTAGCATGCTGGAAAAATCGCATGGGAGACAACAAGTATGCTTATCAAAGAGACTGAACATCCTTCTTGTTGTAAAGGGGGCTTTGTTGTTTAGGAAAATAGATGTTTTAAAAGCACAATCCAAACTTGTGTTGAAGCAGGGTGACGGACATGCCTGCATTGCATCAATTGCAACAACATTGCATCCATTGGAACAAATAATGCATACAAGTTTGTGCTTGCTGTTGCGCTACCTGAGGATGCCGCTTTTTCAATGGGTTTACTCCAATATTAGACACCGATTATGGCAGTATATATCTGAGCTATCCCTTGACTGTCGCAGGCTGCCCAGGAACAGGGCTCAGTTCTGGCACAAGCATTGGACCTCGGACCTGCCTTCTGCTCCCCAGCCACCTGCCCACTGTCCCACCTGATGTTGGGATGGTGTCACAGGAGTGTAGAGGAACTGGGAATATATAGGATGACAACTGAGTAGGATTCCTGCCTCATCTGATCTTCTTAGGGAAACATAACTCTTTGACTTTTCCACAAAGTTCAACTGGGAATAGGAAAAGGGATAAACAAAGTATGACTTGAATGTAGGACAAGGATGAGCTCTCAACATCATAAAAAGTCCATTGATCATTCCTCTTAGAAGAATATGGGCAAATCTTGTGCTGGTGAGGTGTAGACTTTTTCCCCAGGATTACTAGATGAAAACTTTGTCCATAGGGCGTTATAAATGTCAAAGTAATCTTTAAGTGTTGCTATTTTCTGAGTTATCATCAACAGGTAAGGAAATAGAGGTGGCCAAGATCATTGTCAGAGGAAACATCAATATATAAAATGTATAAAAGAGGCCAGAGGTCTAGAAAATGATACCTGAGAGCCAGCCCTAGCATGAAAAATATTCAACGCTGGTGATATCTGCAGGATTTTCACCACCGAATTAATGATCAATGTCGAATGAACTTTGGAAGTTTACCCAATTTATTTTCTATTCATTATAATGAATAGAAAATATTGTCTGAATAACATAATGTAAGTTATATGGGAGTCAGCTGTGTTTCTGAAATCTTTCTGAAATCTCCTAAAGCTGCAAGTTACCAAAATTCTAGTCTGGAAACAAGGTCAGTGCTATGGGGTTGTGAGACAGTCTTCACCATGTCCTAAGTTTTCTGGAGTTTCAAATAGAAACCTGAAAAGATGCACCCTTCTCAACAAGGATATCCTTACATGAGAGATGTTCAAGAATAGGTCATATAGCAGAGTTTCCAAAACTTTCAGCATCATGACCTACCTCATCCTCCGCAGTGGGACACAACAAGATTCTCCTTGTAATCCCAGAGGTGTCTACTGGGTTGTGCCAGAGTCTGACACACTAGATCCAAACACATGCACACATACTGTACACACAAACAAAATCTGACACTAGTCTTGGGGAGGTAGTGGTCTTATTAGGTTTTGCATTACCTGTATGGGTCACCAGTGCATTATCCCATATTGGTTCTCCTTCCATGCAGTGGGTGAGGAAACAACCTGGGTGGTGGATGTGGTGAATGTACCAATGTACTGGGTTTTTTTGGCCATACATTTCGATAGAACAGA
Organism: Cryptoblepharus egeriae; assembly: GCA_030015325.1. NCBI lineage: Eukaryota > Metazoa > Chordata > Lepidosauria > Squamata > Scincidae > Cryptoblepharus > Cryptoblepharus egeriae. Next base: position 178,057,099 of record JAREYC010000003.1, on the reverse strand, counting down.
GATATTGCAAAGTGGTTTCTTTCATTGGATTCTGCTGTAAATTATGCATCAAATGGTATGTAACTTGATAGTATTATTCCTACAGATTTTGGTCATTAGCAATGTCAATCCCCACCATCTCTACCCTTCATAGAAGATGATGTGTCTTTTGACTGCTGCTCTCACGCTGACCCTTAAATATGCAATAATAGCAATTTTTTTAAAATTGTCCTCCTTACGAGAAAGAAGCATATGAGATTTCTCTTTCTTGGATTTCTCATGCAAGGACACTAACATCTCATCACATGTCACGAGTCTCTATGCTGACTCCAATACAATGCCCCTTCACTATTCAGAAGGACTGTATGGGCTCCATTCAGGCACACAGAATAATTGACTGAAAATGATAAATGGCTGTATCGATGGTTAGCTAAATGATTTGAAGCATGTGTAGTTCACGAGCATGAAATGTTCCAGTCCCCAAGGCAAACTCCATATGGAATCATAATAAAATCATCCTTCGCTCCACATTCCATTAGGACATCCTCATGGGAAAGAGGGAATTGGAGGGGGGTTAAAAATGCTGTAAGTTCATATTTCCCATAACTTGAGGAGTCTCACTGATTTCCCTGAAAATTGATGAGACATATTGGCAGAGAGTGAAAATACATTTTCAGGATTCAGAACTAGTGGCATCATTGTCTAAACAAATGACTTGATTGTCCATAATGAGGATGCGACTGCTCAAAGGAACAATGATGGCATTATATTGCCTATCATCTATTAATAAATATTCTAATGCAAGCAGTCATTTGAACAGAGTTATATTTGGAGGTTAATAATGGGTTGATTATTTTTTAAGCCAACACAGTAATTTCTAAGTGCAGTCAATTGGAGTCTTCAATTTCACACCCTTAAATGGTTACAAATATTATTAGCTTTTTATGTAAAGCTGAGTTAATAATTTTCTTTTTAACAAACTGAGAATATACCTATGATGAATGGACTCACAAAATACATTTTTAGTTATATCAGATGTGGTTTGCTAGATTTCCTTTGATGTATTTTTAAAATATGCGGTAGAGTAGGAGTTGTTGGCTGTTTGGGAGATCCCTAGAGCAAATTGCTCCTTGAGTGATAGTCTTGGCAGAAAGCTATCAAAAAAATGTGAATAGTGGTATATGAAGAAGGTGTCCAGGGGATATCCCAACCCTGGGGGTTTCAGGCTGTGGGGGTGTCCAAGAGGCTGCCCCAAGATGATGGCAAAATTGTGATTCTGATTGCATCCGTGGTTTGGCTAGCATTGATTGCAAAAGAAACTTGTTTACTGGTGTGGTTATAAACGCAACGATATAAATATACAAATATAAATATAGAAACATACAAAGTTTGTACACCCCCATTTTGTTCCCACTGCCCAGAATAGATCCAAAGGGGAGAAAATGGGGCTGCTTTCACACCGTGATGAAGCTCCTGCAAAACTTAAGAGTTCTGAACCCCCTCTAACTCCTCCACTGTATTGGTGTTTGAGGGATGACAAGCCAATTTAAAGTGATGAGAAAAATTGTTTATGCCCCGAAACAGCTATGAGATTGCTGTCTCCTGCTCCCTGTCTATCAGATAAAAGTCTTTTTTTTTTTAAAAAGAAGACATTTATGAAGTTAGCCAATTTTATTGCTGTCACTGACCCAGTCTCATTTCTGAAACATTCCACTAACACTGTCTGCACATAACACTCTTAGGATATTTCAGTGCATCAGACTCAGTGAGAAGAATGCATTGAACTGAATCCATAAGATCAACAGAACATAAGCAATGATGAGAGTGAAACCCAGGGTGGTCTAAAGTTATGTCATATTGGCAACTTCCATAATCTTGCTTGGATGTTATGATTCTTAAAAACGCACAGCATAGTGTAAATGATTTATACCCAAAGATGTGCCTGTCACATGACTCCATACTGGCTAGAGAATATGGAGCCAGGATATGCATCCTGAAGATTTCAACTTCCATTTAACGTATATGGACTGTGTTTTGCTTATTTTTTTCCAATAAATCCACTCTGAAGCATTCTCTTGCCATAGCATAGTCCCCCAACCCTAGAAATTTCAGGCAGTGGTGTCTCATGTATGCCACTGATGATCACGTAGCCTGGCGCCAACCTCACAGCGTTGCCCCGGCGGTCACACTAAAATCTGCCTGAACCACCCAGCAGCTCACTGCCCACTTTCCCCAAACAAAGGCATCAAGCTGATTTTGTAGCACCCTCTTCAATGATAAAATCAAATTTAGTTTATTAAATAAATAAAAACTGTGCCCCATGTTGGTTAGAGATATTTTGCTGGAGTGAAAAGGGATCATTTTTCTCTCCTTGTGAAATATGTTGGCCTGATGCAACCAGAAGTTCCCTGACATGGAGTGTGTGCAGCCTACACCAGATGATGCACCCACAGAGGTGACGTACACAGGGTGCTGTGGCACCCCATAACTGCAATTTTGTGATGATGCACACTACCACATTATGTCATATATCAGTGGATGTGCGACGCAGCTGGAACCAATCGTATTGGCTCTACCTTTCCATTGAACTATTTCAGTGGCATGGAGAGGGGGGATTTGCTGCTTGGGTAACAGCCTATCCTCCATAACAATCCAACCCAGGCTTCCGTGCTTCGCATGCAGCGTATGCAGCGCCAAGCACGATACCATAGTCTCTCAAGACTGACAGATGCCTGCTGCTGTATTGAAGAGCAGAATCCAATGCAAAAATCTGTGTTGAAATTCTCCTTCCTATCAAAAGCTGTGGCCAAAACACTGAAAGCAAAAATACAGTTCTATGGAAAGTGAAAGTGCTCCATATCACAGCTTTGCTTGTAGGTAGGCAGATGTGCCATAGTCTAGGGGAAAAGGGCAGGCTGAGAAGAATCTAAGACACCAGAATTGTTCTGATCCAATGAATGCAGTCCCACAAATCACCCCAGAAGGAAGCAGCTGATAATTGCATTGAAATCTATGGATGTGTATTATGCTTTCAGAATAGTCCTGATCTTATGCACCCCTAGGATCAGCATATACTCCACAATGTAATGGATGCATAATTTACTACCGAATGCAATGAAACAAACCACTTTCAAATATCTTTATTTTCAGTCTTTTTCATCTCATGGCACACTGACAGGTGTGGAAATTGTCAAGGCACACCATCAGTTTTTCAACAGTCAATAAGCCACGCCTTGCTGTTAGTGGGGCCTCGCATCCCCACTCGCCCTACTAATTTCTCTTGATCCTTTTGCCTTTGCAGGAAGCTTCAATTTTTTGCTGAATACCATACTTACTTGAATCTTAACACTCACCTTTTTCAGCCGAATTTAGTCTCCAAAATAGGGGCGCATATTAGATTTGATTAAATACAGTATTTTGATTATAAGTGTGGGTCAGTATTTCGTTTGTTTATTGTAATGAAAAATGTAACATAAACCCATTGTTGTATAAAAGTAGAGTAATTAGATAAAAAAAATAACATAAACCCATTGTAAGATTATTATTGTCATAGAACTCATTGCTTAATGCAGTAAAATTACATTTTGCACCTTCCTTGCAGCTGCACAATACAATCACCAGTAAAAAAAATTTTTAAAATCTCAAACCTTTTAAAATCACGGTGTGTATTAGATTTGATGGCATATTAGATTTAAGTGAAAACAGTGTATTGCCACCTTTTTGTTTGGATTGTACGGAAACCAGAAACCATCCTACTTTCTTCTTTGGTGCTGTTTTTCCTTCAGATGATCCTTAATTCCAAGCAGTTCATTACACATTCTCTATTTTCTTTTTCACTGTGTGCATGAAATGTTTTGATTGTGGGCAAGGCCCTGTGGTATTTATAACGTATGTATGGCACCTAATAACCTCAGCCATTATGAAAATAAAGGATGATGATGATTCTATTATTAAGTCAATTTTTCCCATTTAGATCCCACCCTCCCTCCAAGGAGGTGATGTAATCACATTTCCCCCACACAATAACTCCAAGTAGTAAGTGGGGCTGAGCAGAGATAATGATTTGCCATACGGGACAGAATGGGTTGAGCTAGGTGTCCTTGGTCCAGTGCCAACATTTTAGCCACAACTCCGCAATGTACTGGATAAAATTGGGGCCAACTTCCTTGAGCATACATGGAAGTGCTGCAGAAAATTCCACTGCACACTCTTCCTTCAGTGCAATCATTACATGTGCTGCAGCAGGCAGGTTGGCATGCCTGCAGTGCATCGAGCACATGTTTAGGGCTGCTGCTATGCTACCACATAGGGAAGGAGATTTTTCCTCTTACCCCAGGAGTTAATGCAGTAGCAGCTCCAGTCTACTCAGATCTGCACCACCTCAGGGATGTGGCACAGATTTGAGTTGAATGGAACAACTTTGAGCTGCTCTACACTGGCCAGGAATGGGACTTGGATCTGGCACAAGTGCCAGGTCCTGGCCCCACCCATTGTCTCACCCACTGTCTTCCCTTCTGCTGCCCTGGAATGCTTTCTTTCCACCCTCCCCATGCACCCAACCTCCACACCAGCCAGGCTCAACTAACAATGACTTACCTATTTGTGGCACCACCCAGGCTGGATTTGTTTTCCACATGCTGGTGCACCTCCATGCACCAATGTGGCTTTTTCCTGAAGAGGTATAAACATGATTTATGGCATGTATGCTACCATCCTTGGCAGGTGCAATGGACTCACACCAGCCTAGGTCACCCATAGGAATGCATCCTTCATAACTGACCACTCAGGAAGATGTAGTCGCTCTGGAGTTCAACTTTTGCCAAGAAGATCCAGCTCTGAACCTCCACTCAGTCGCTAAGATTCCTGGGTGACCTTGAGCCTGTTACTATCTTTTCACCTTACCTACCTCACAGGATTGTTGGGTGGATAAAGGAAGGAATGAACCATATCTCATACACCTCCTTGAGCTTCTCAGAGAAAGGGTGGATAAATGGAGGGAATGAACCATATCACATTCACTATCTTGGAGAAAGGGTGGTATAAAACCATGGAGGGAAAAATCTTGGAATATCATCTGCCAGCCAACAGTTGATAATTTCTACTAACAAAAGGTCATGAGATGCATCACAGAGAGAAGTAAAAATATAAAAAATGCAAACTATAAAATCATGCATGTATTCAAATGCAGTGCATCTGCTTAGAAGAGGAGTTTTCTGCTCTCCGAAATAATATTGAACCATTATTCCTAGTCTTGGCCTTCACTATGGCCACAGTGTCAATTACTAAAACAAAAATTAATTCCACCTGAAAACACTTTCCTCTGTTAAGCTTAAAGGAAAGCATAAGCAAATACAACTATTTTAACAATAATGAGCGCAATAATGCACTTTCTTTTCGTATCAGTTTTGGTCTGTTAGCTACCCGATGATGTGATGCCCTATAAATGGCTTCAAGAGCGGTCCTTGTCAGTCACTCCTGCCTGAGGGGGATCGTGCTGGCTTGTTCAACCCTCAAAAGTAATTAAACATAATCAAGGAAAAATGCAAGGGGGTCTGCTTTACTCTGCATTCCAAACTCCACCTACATTGGGAGCACCTCAAAGAAATGGACTGTTAAAGCAAACTTTTTTAATGGAGATTAAAAGTTGCTATTTCTGCTGGAAACAAACCAGAATCTGTTTATATATTACTATGAAATTGTAAAAATTGGGAGATTAGAACATGGTTTCTGTTATCTCTTTTTCTTTCTGGAGAATGTTACGAAAAACTGGTGATTATCATCAATGGTGAATCTCAGTGCAACAAAAGTGACATAAGGTTACTTTTGGGGGGGAGGGATAGGTCAATGCACAGACATGCGCTTGCCTCCCTACACCACCACAGGAACAGGAAGACTGTTGAGGCCAGCCTACATTAGGATTGCACCCTATGTGAATGTCAGAACAAAGAGATTATAAAATTAATTCCTGGTTTTGTTTTTATTTTTCCCAGTGACCCTCCTCCTCTGCTGGTTCTACTTGTTACTACAGCACTAGAAGCAGAGCCACAGAACCCAGAAAGTTTTTTCAGATATTTTCAATTCCTGTGGCACACTGGTTGAAAATCATTGTCATAGATAATCCCTTAGGTCATTGGTTCTCAATCTTTCTAATGCCGTGACCCCTTTATAAGTTCCTCATGTTGTGGGGACCCCCAACCATAAAGGCATTCAGCTGGAAGTAAGATCTTTCTACTGCCGCTCACACATCTGCCCATCAGCAAGCTGCAGTTAGAGTGTTTATCCCTGAGCCTTCCTTTCCTAAGGTTTCTCTTTCCCAAATTCCTCATCATCTGACTCCTGCATAACTTACTTCCATTCCTCCTAATGACACGTGCTCTAAGGCTGCAATCTTAACTATATCAACTTAATAAGCTGTGAATCACATTTAACTCCGAGAACTTATTTCTGAGTAAATGTACTGCTACACACCACCCAAGTGCTACAACATTTATGAAATGCCATGAAATGAAACCATGAGCAGTTGTATAAAATCTACTACCACTTGTTGGCACATTGCACCACCAGCTCTACAAAGACAGAATGCCTTAGTGAATGGAGATGGTGCACATTGCAGCACCGGCTCACTTTACCAGTCTGCAGACTGCAGCAGAGCCTGGGCAAAATGCTTTGCAGCCATTGGCTGTTGAAGGGCCTGGGGGATGGAGCCCGGCTGTTACTGGGCTTGTTCTACCCGGGGAAGATCAGTTGGGCTCCAGCAAGCGTCCCCCACCCTCCCTCCCTGTAGTGCAGCTTAGGATTAGCTGGTCGCTTTGGGGCCGGGTAGGAATTTTTTGGATGCCACCTGATTGGCTTTTGGTGGCATTCTTTTTCACCTACCCTGAGCTGTACGGGGGAGAGAGATAACTTTAATTGGCTTTTAAGCCTGGTCACTTTTGGCAGGAGTCGTGCAGAGTATGCAGGATAAGCCATTGGTGTGCAGCCTTAGGTAGCAAGGGTTTGGGGGTGAGGAAGCTCCCTGTGATGCTTTTACGGCTCCAGGGGTAAGTCTGACGAACCCCCTTACCTGGATGGGAAACCTAGGCGCAGTGTCTGGCTGGACAGCCGGCGGCTGCGCATCCAGCTATCTTGACCTTCGGGTTGGCAAAGACGGGCATCCTTGAACTCTGTTCAAGGAATGCCCTGAGCCAGGCTGGGAATGCCCTTAACCAACTTTAACATTTGCATGGGGAACTATACGGAGAGCCGCATCCCCTTAGACTGCACAGCTATTCTAGAGCAGTCCCTGTTTAATTTTAATATGTTAAATAGTTAATAAAAATGGCCCAAATCCAGCACTTTTGTCCGGCTTCTTATTTGCGTCTGTCTGGGGTAAAGAATATTATAACTTATAAGCAATCTACTTCTACCAGTGCATGCTGATCTTCCTCATCTATCAATTGGCAGACTTAAATCTAGGAAGCCATATCTGGTTCTTGCACAAAAGCTGTTTAAAAAATTTTAACATCAAGGTCCAATGGAAACCTACATCGTCTGCTGAAAGCCCACTTAAAGGCAGCAGATAGATAGATGATCCTACACAAAAGGTACCAGGTTTTAATCTACCTTGCCAGCATTGGTCAGCTCTGAACAAGGTCCATACCCAACACGAAGACTACCAGGATTCACTGTTTAAATGGGGTCCAATTAGTATCTACACCTCAGTGTGACTGTGGTGCTCCTCGACAAACTAGTCATCACATTGTGCCCGACTGTAAATTGATAACTTATATTGACACAGTGTCTAGTTTTTTTTTCAATATAGGCCACTCTGGCTGCAATCCTAAAGACACTTTCCTGAGAGTAAGTACTATTGAACACAATGGGACTTACTTCTGAGAAGACATGCTTAGGATTGCACTGTCTGTCCTTGAATGGCTGGATGGAGTGGACGTTAACATCTGATTTACCATCTGATTTACAATACAGTCCATGTATTGTATGCTATATGCTAAATAAACATGAATACAATAAATATGAATCTTAGGTATTTAAAAAATAAACAACATAAATCTAACCTATATAACAAAGATAACCCAGATGTGTAAAGCCTTAGAGCGCAATCCTAACAGTCTACACAAAAGTTAGCCCCATTGTGTTCAGTGAGTCTTACTCCCAGGAAAGTGTCTTTAGGATTGCAGCCAAAGAGGAACAAGTAACAAGCATCCTAAATGAGCAACCTAAATACTTAATACACTTATTAATACACTTAATACACTTATTAAATCTGGTACAGACATATGGTTGTGTCAGTGTGATATTTTGTTCACACCCATATCAAGCTTCTCAAGGACTGTTCAAAACACTGATTTGATTTTATTGTTGGGCTCAACATAGCATGAATGTGCATTTACAGGACCACTCCAGAGCTTTTGATGATGACCTACATTTGACCTTCCAGAATGATCCACAATCTAGGCTTTCTTTGAAAATAAAGAAATGTAGCCTGGAGGAAAGCTTGGCTGTGTTGTCTTCTCAAAGGATGGGGGGGGGGGTCACAAAAACAAGGCCACAAAAAACAAGAACATCAACAGGGCATCAGTTAGAGTGACCTTTGTAAGGTCACAACAAAACAAACCCGGATCTCCCCTTGCAAAAGTGACATGTCCTCTTTCTCAGCAAGGCCCTGTATGTTTAGCCTCTGTTGCAATACAATGATGGAATTGAAGAGTGGTTTTCCTTGGGCTCATGGTGTGGAGAGAAAGGGTTAAAACCTCAGTCCCATTAAACACATCAGAAGGAGAAAGAAGCGTTTGTGTGTTTGGCCATGCGCAGCAATTGCGCAGCACTTTACAGAGTTCAAAAAACTTCACAGACTTTCCACAATCCTGACCACAATTTCCTGTGTTCCTTATTGAACACAATGGGACATACTTCTGAGTAGATATACTTAGGATTGCACTCAGTATCCCTGACAATGGCTATGCAGCATAGGCTAATATTTCCAGTGGTGGGATTCAAATAAATTTACAACAGGTTCTATGTCCCATTAGTAACCGGTTCTCAGAACCAGGCGCTCGTTAGCATCCAAACTCAAATCCCACCTCAGCCATGAAGTTTAGTCACTCATACTCAGCCTCACCTACCTCACAGGGCTGTTGTGAGAACAGGCGGAGGGGAGGAACTAAAAAGCTTGCAAGCCTCCTTGGGCATTTTCTTTAGCATTGCAAATGCAGGATAAAAATCCCATAAATAAATAAATAAATAAATAAATAAATAAATAAATAAATAAATAAATAAATCTTGGAATCAATCTTTCTGTGGGTAAGAAGAAGTCAACAATGGTGCTGGTTAGGCTCTCAGCATCAATTATTTGGATGGGCAACAGATAAGCATACATGTTTATGGGCACTTTATGGGAGCATAGACGTGGCGGTATATAAACTGAAACTGTGGTGGGTTGATTTCACAAAAAGATACACATTTTATTTTATTTCACAAGCACCTTGCAGTAATGCTTAGCATATAATTTGCTTCATGTAATTCTTAAGTATGCCCCACAGACAGAGTTTTATATACTGACTCCCTGAGAAAGAGACAGACAGAAAACCCCCCAGTGCATCTATAGAAGAAGCAATTATTTTAATTTAGCCATTAAGATTTAATGTTATAGGTGCAATTCTGGTTCAGCCGCAGCAAAGTTCCTACTGGCTTTGGACAGACATTACTGCTAATGATAGTACTCATACTTTCCACCATACCTGCAACATGCAGAGTATCTTGTAAGTATTTTTTGGAGTGGAGGAATGGGAAGCAAGAGGAACTGGGTAAGGGGAAGGTTGAGGAGAAGGGCCAGAATTGGGGTGGTTACAGTGGCAGGCTTTGCCTCAATACCAGGCCAGGAAACCCAACATGGATTCTTCTTGGTTCTGTGCCTGCTCAATAGCAAGCACAGATCCAGGGAGACCCATTGCGGCTGCTTGGGTGTTACATGGGGTAAGAGAATATTTGCTTACTTATCCTGAGAAGACCTCGCTCTGCTTACCATCCGTTTAAACAGCAGTCGCCTTTTTCATGCCTCTGTAGCATTAGGGAATCATAGGGCTACCAATCACGTTCAAAGTTAGGGTTATGATTGCCCATATAGACAAAAGCTATAGGCACACTGTCTTCCATTCTATATTGTCACCCTGGGCTATGCAACCTTTATAAAGTCCAGACCTAACATGCTAACACATGTCACTTTAATAGTGAGAAAGCATGTAAATGCAAATAGATAAATACTGTATTTACTCGAATCTAATGCACCCCCTAAACATGTAATCAAAATGCCACATTTACTTGAATCTAATTAACCGTTGAATTTAATGCGCACCCTGATTTTGGAGACTAAATTCAGCTGAAAAAAATGAGCATAAGATTCCTGTAAATACATTAGCTTAGAGGTGTCTTCGGACAACTCTGTCTTTTCAGCCTTGAAATAGGGATAAATACTACCCTTGTTGGTTAGTTGGGTGGTTGGTTGGATGGTTGGTTACAACTAGCAGGGCAACCTCTATCTTTTAAAAACTTAATAGTTATACGTGTTGGCATGTAATAGTTGCAGCTAATACTTGTAACTTTAGTAGTAATTTTCCAAATTTGGGGGGGAATGCCCAGCCTTGTTCCCTCATGTGATTCTTTTATGGGGGTTTACGGGATCCAAATGGGGATTGTGCGTGTGGTAAGGGAGAGTTGATATTGCTGATCTAACAAGTGAGAAGATTTTATTGCTCCATTTTTCCAGCCTCATAGATAATAATTATCATAAATCTCAAAAGTTGGATCTGGTCTGCCTGCTGACAGCAGGTGCTAAAGAAAATGTTCCCTTTGCTCAAGCACTATCAAGTACAAGCCAATTAAAAGGTGCGCATTTGAGAGTCTCCACCAATGTACCTTGCATCTGTCTAACTCTGGCGCGAGGCATAGAGAGTGACTCAAGCCCTGTCAAATAGAGTGTGACCTTCAATCTGCCACTCTTGTGGTGAAAGGCGAGGGGGAGTAAATTACTTGGTCCCCTCATTCTGTTCCTGGTGAATGCCAAACAGTCGGAGCTGACCTGCCGCCAGTCTCACAGGCTCCTGTTCCGAGTGGCTCCCTACAGTTTACACAACCCAGCCATGAATACAATAAAAGAGGAGCGCCATTGAAAAGGGCCCTGCATGTAAAAGAGGTGGCCATTAGATCATAGTAATTATTCCATTTACATCACACAGTGACACAGTGGGACATGAAAGCCTCATCAAACACTTCTCTTCACCCAGGCCTTGGCTGCTAATGAGGCACATTGGGTTGCATTGTGCTCCCCATTTACTCATGGGCTATGGGCCTGCCTGCCAACAACAGCTCAGCGCACCAGACAGGCTGTCCCTTTCAGAACCATTTATTCCTTTCTTGACCTCTAACCCCAAGGGTTATGACATCAGCAGCCCTGATTTGTGATCATTTTTATTGGCACCCATTCAATTCTTGTTTCCTGTGTTTTAACTCTCTCCCCACTCCCTTCCTCACCCTAAATGTACTGATTCTAAGAGGCATCTGCCAAAAAAAGTCTATAAAGTAACTCAAAGCATTAACAAAGAGGCTTCTGATCTTACTTGGGGGAGGGGAGCGAAGGACCCCATTGCTACTATTTTTGCCAATAATAACGAGTCATTCATTATGTAGGTGCACCAACACTATGACATCGATCAGTTCAGAGCAGATGTCCAATAATTTTAAGTTGCAAAGGGGGAAAAAGTTCTATTTATTTTCCTTTAAAAAAATACCCTTAAGCAACAAATATGTCATTTGGATCCACATTTGCACAGCATTCGTTTGGGTCTTTGTTGAAAGGATTAGAGAAGGCTGGGCTGAGATCATCAGATGCTAATTTGAGGCTAATTTTTTCCTCTTTAACTTGCTGCTGCTCAGTTCAAAAAGAATGGAAGTCGAATGTTTTAAGAATGCTCCTTCTCTGTATTCAAAGAGCGAGGCACAGAGCATCGGAGGTTTCATTGGAAATTGTGAAATGGATATCTGTCTTTCCATTGCAGCCTTTATTTCAAACGAATGTTGGAAATGGAGGAAAAAAGTATCCTCTGAAGAGATTCTCAAAACACATGTTTTCTGAGAACACAGTTTATTCTGGGGGGCTCAGATGGCCATTCAACAGACAATTTACAGCTGGATTTGGTTTATCCAAAATTCAGCAAATCATTTGCCCAGCAGAATAGAGTTTGATGGGAAGCTGCATAAACAAATATTCACAAAATCATGATTTTTTTTAAAAAAAGTAATGTTCCAATGTTTTGATATAGAATTTAATACAAATTGAGCAATATGTGTATTTCAACTTAAAAAAAACCCCACAAATGTGCACTTCATTTTTAAAGGAATATAGTTCTATCTTCATTCAAATAAATCTGCAATCTGATACTTTCTCATGTGGAATTAGTTCCACTGAGATCAATGCAGTTTCCTTCTTCCTTGGATGAGGGTCGCAAAGAAAAAGTTGCAGAACGTGAGCACAGAAAATAATTAGGAATTACAGTCGTTTCTATTACACAACTATTAAAAAAAAGCAGGCCTCTGTCAGTCTTGGAAGGCTATGGTATTGTGCTTGGCACTGCATACTCTGTATGCAACGCATGAAGGCCTGGGTAGATTAATATGCAGGATAGGCTGTTACCCAAGCAGCAAATCCCCCTCTCCGCGCCACTGAATTAGTCCAATGGAAAGGCAGAGCCAATACGATTGGATCCAGCTGGCATCGCAGAGGTGGGCTAAGGACAGGAGCTCACCCTGTCTTGTGTGGACCGACCCAGGTCTCAAACCCTGACCTGCTGGTTAACAGGCAAAGTGTCTTAACCACTTGCACCACCCACAGCCTACACAACTATTACAAAAGCCATATACAATCACAATGTATGACTTGGCTTTCAGAGTGAGGATTCTGAAATACTAGAATATAATTCACACAATCTTCAGAGAAGATGATAAAGGTGGAACTATGTCCCAATATAAGCATTCACTCGAAAACTGGATATAGTCAATTTATGAAGAGAGGATTTTAATTCAAGTGACTGTTTGGTCTCCAGACTCCCTGTATTGGTTATTCCTTCTGTTCAGAGCCTGTATGTGTACAGATGCAAAAATATGTGCAGATCAGGTGTACAGAGATTTGGTATGCAAGGTTGGAATGCACAATCTCAATTTTATTCTCCTAGCACTGATTGCACCTAGTTTTCAAATTACTGAATACGTGAGTCCTTATCTTCATGTTTTGGTAGACTATTCTAGAGAATATGAAATACGGAATATGATTTTCTTCCTCTTTGATCAGCAGTTTATCCTGATCCAGTAAATCCAGACTCTCCCTTACTACCATTTTATTTCAGTATTGGAGCTTGAAAGACCAATGAAAAGGTATGCCATGAGAAGGGGGAGTCTACCCACTCAGCACTTCAGTGGGGGGGGAAGGGTTTCCAGTGATCTCAAGCCAGGTATGTTTTTCCAAGTAGATGTGATAAATTCTGAGTTTGATGCATGTATTGTTGCATGTGATTAAATCTGGCTCAGAGCCATTCTTGGAGTAAATAAACTAACAAACAATGAAAGACAAACTCCTAAGGAGTGTAAGAGACCTGGAGCACATTTCTAACCACGTCTACTCAAAAGTGTGCCCCATCGTGTCTTACTCGCAGGAAAGTGTCTTGAGGATTGCAGCCTTCAATCAAATTAAAGGTTTGTCTTGACTAGGACTCTCGTCACTTCCATAAAATGCCCATCAGAGCACAAAAGCAATTTTTCTCTATCAGCATTTGGTACAGTCTATTTTCAAGGAGATACCACCAGTCGAACATCAAAAAGCTGTTTGAAAGACTTTCCCTCCATAACATTTTTCAGTCCTAAAAAACACCTGAGCATGTGACCACCACTAGCCAGTAAACTCCCTAAATTAATTATGTGACCAATGGAGTTATATAAATATTTGTATCCTTATCCTGATGTCCTAATTGCTGATCAATTTCAATTCTAGTATTTGAGCTCTAGTATTTGCAAGGGAAAGACAAGACATCCATCTGGCATTCCACACCAACAAGTTCATCATTTTATAATGGTTTGTCTGGCCTGTGAGAAGCCCCATATGCCTTCAGCTTTCTTTATGGGACAAATGCTCCAACCAGCTCCTTGACTATATCTATACCCTCTCTCTTATTTTTTTGGGAACCTTTCCCAGCTAAGTGGAAACACACGACTGCTTCTCACGCTCTACCCTAATTATGAAGGAAATGCTGGTGGCTTTCTACCATTTATTCTTTACTTGCAGAGAAGGAATGGAGGTGCAAAACCATTGCAGCAATCTGAGAGAATCTGGCAGGACCTGCCTTGCACCACAATGCAGAGTGACCATATGTTTTTTTCCAGGACATGTCCTCTTTTTAAGCCTTGAATCCTGGAAAAAACATTGGCCCTACAATCCAGAGTAACTACGGGAGCACGTAAGAGACATTACGTGTACCCTTAGTTACTGCACTACCTAGTGAAAACCTATGGAAAATTCATATTGCAATCCAGAGCAAATTGTTCTTACACCGGAGCAAGGACTCCACGTAGTTACTCTGGATTGCGCCCTTAGTGTCCTCCTTCAGATGCTTTCTGGTATGAATCACCTTCCCTCCACCCCTGCTGATAGTTTGTAATATGAGTATAATATGCCTTTTTGCTGCTATTGCTCACACTGCATGCATTCTCTATCCTCCAGATTTTTTTAAGGGATGCATAATAAGCTCCTACTTTCAGTGCAAGCAATTAGGTAATTACTGTCTTTGCATTAGTAGAACTCTCTCCAGATACTTTACACTCTGCTTGCGAAAGAACTTTGTGTAACACTGAAGTTTACATACCTTTGTGTTACATTCATAGAAGATGCTCAATTAAGAAAAAAAAACACAATGCGATAGTTTTGCATATTCTATAACTTGTATTCTCTGAGGCAAGATAGCAGCAGCAGGTTTACTCCAACCTATAATTTAACCAAGATTTTGATCCGGAATTTACATACAATTATCAGCCTTTGAGTGATCCTTCCTACAAAACCAATGCAACTCCAAAGACAATAAAATATGCCCTCTGGAATCTTTCTTACAGATGGCTGGGCTGTTCCAAAGTGCTTAGTGGAATTGGGCACCTAGATCCCTTAGGCACACTGGAAACACCCACCCTAATGATGATTCGTTCCCAACAATAATGTGGCTGGAATGTCCCTTCTGAAGGGAAGGTTCCTAGGAACTGATCACAGGCGAAGCCCCGTGCTTATTCTTTAATTTGCAGACTGTATAAATACAGTGGGAGACACTAACAGAATAGCAGAAAAAACCAGCTCCAAGTTGGAGAATAAGTGGGTAATCCCTTTTGCTGTTCTTTCAAAACAAGTGAACGATTAGACATCTCATCCCTGTTCTGTTTCAAAACAGACAAAATTTCAGGACAAAATAAATATTTTTTATTTATTGAAAAATAAATAAATTTTTAGTTAGTCTGTGAAACTCCTTGCCATAGTATGTTGTCTGGCCCAGGTGCCCTTAAAAGGATATCAGACAGATTTCTGGAGGAAATGTCCGTCACAGGTTACAAACCATGAGGCAACCTCCTTATTATAGATGTAGGCTAGCTCTTCAAGGTACTAGGATTTATGCTTCTTAGTGATCCCAGAGCATTAATTGTGCCACTGTGAGATACAGAAGGATGGATGAGATAAACCTTTAGTCTGATCCAGCGGGACTCTTCCTGTGTTCTGTTGTATTGCACAGTTTGGTGTCCAACATTCTGATGGAACTGTATAGAGCCCATTTTTTTCTTGAGAATACACAATTGAAAATCAGGTTTATGTGCAGTTTAAAAACCAGGCTGCCCTTAAAGCATAACTTCAGAATGCACTTAAGTGAGTAGGTGGAGCATGGCGCCACTCAATTCCACACATCCAGAAATCAGATTAGCTTCACAAGCTGCACCTCATCCTTACGCCCACATGATGCCCAGGGAAGAAGATTTTCCAAGAGGCACCTTAGAATACAAAACACTGATGTGATTTGGCTGGCCCTGAGAATTTGGTATCACACAGTGCCACAACAAAACATTTTGAAGACCCATTGATATTCATGGGAAAATGGAGCATGTGCGTTCTTGTGTGAGTATTTCTACCTCTATCATGACACATGGTCTCAAGTTCAGACTAGTGTAAATGACATAGCTTTTGAAGTTGAAATGAATGGAAAAGCATTGGCCAAATGGAGACCTCTTTGTATATTAAAGTCAGTGCGACCAGGATGTTAGGATAGGATATAATGCAGGATATAACAAAATAAAAGCAGAGAACTCTCATAAATATTGCTTTCATTGCTTAAACACTAAAGGGACCCCCTTTCATACTGAAAAATTGTCTGGCATCATCTGTGTAACTTATAATAGGTATATGGTGTCATCAACCTGGCCAGAAGTTACATAACACCAGAAGTGTCATCATTGTGATGTCAGAACGACCGCCATATCTACTCAGAAGTAAGTCCCATTGTGTTTAATGAGATTTGCTCCAAGGAAATTCAGGCTGTCATCCTATCCACAATTTCCTGGGAGTAAGCTCCATTGACAATAATGGAATTTACTTTTGTGTAGACCTGCATAGGATTGTGGTATGAGTTTGCTGGAAGACCCATGGAGGTTGCCCAATGTGGCCTGGGACAGTCTCAGAGAACCTAGCTGATCCAGAACCAAAAAACCCCATGGAGTGGCAGAGCTTTACTTTGGATAAGAGGAATTAAATGCTGCAATCCTAAAGACACTTTCCTGGAAGTAAGACCCATTCAACAAAATGGGGCTTACTTTTGAGTAGATATACTTACTTTCCTGGAAGTAAGACCCATTCAACAAAATGGGGCTTACTTTTGAGTAGATATGGTTAGAATTGTGCCTATTCTCTTACCCCACGGAGATCTTCAGCCTCCTCTTAAACTGTGCTGGATGCAATACAGGCCATATGGTCTTACATATGCCTGTATGCAATACAGGCCATACAGGCCAGCGTGGCTTAAGATTGTGTTGTTAGATACACACACCTGTAAAATAGTGAAAAAGACAACAGTGTAAATTTTGTTTTACTTATTATTATGTCATGTATTTTGCCAGATGGTCTCAAAGTGGCTTGCGATGTGAGACATCAAGAATAGCAAAGGGTAAATAAAAATATAAAACAATAGAGATGGCAATTTAAAAACCCAAAGTAAGACAATCTGTAAAGCAATTAAAAGGATCTCTGATACCATTAAAAGCCATTAAGCACTTGTAAGAGAAGCCAGAGGGCAGACTGAGGACAATACTTAAAAGTCAGCTATGGCTCCCACTCTATGCGGTTCTGCTTCATTCTCTTACAGAGTAAACTGAAATTGGTAGCTCCCACTGCCGTAGTCTGCAATGGAGTAAAAAGTTCATCCTGATCAGTGAAGAAAGCAAGAAGGAAGTGGTAGATGGTGTTGGCATGGAGGTTAAAAGATAGGCTTCATACTAAGCAAATCTCTGGCATGGTAAACTGGGAATGATTCCTACCCATTACTCATTTTATTGCACAATTCTAGTGCCTATACTTCCTTGGTGAGCCATGGTGAGTGTGAAAATTTAAGTTGAAACAGCTGCTACTTCTATTGAGCTACTATTCTATTGAGTAATGGGGAGAAAATGTTTGACCCTGCTAAATATAGCCAACAGGCATTTGTCCTAATCAGTGGTGGGCTCTAGCAGGTTCGCACCCCTCTATAGAACCGGTTCTTAACAAGAGATAGGACATATAAAGTTTAAAAATAGCCATTTAAAAGTGGCTGCCAGATGGGCAGAGAACCGGTTCTTAAATTTTTTGAAGCCCATCATTGGTCCTAATGTACCTGGGGACTGATCATTTGGGGTGTTACCATCGTTTCTAATGGCTCAATCCTAAATGGAGTGACCATGGTCAGAATGAGCATCATCTATCCTGGTCCTTTCCTGAACAATTTAAAGCAATGGCAGATGTGCTCAAGGATCTCTTTCATCTTATTCAGAACCATTCCAATGTGCTTCATTAAACCTCGGTAAATTCCAGTTATTTCAGATACACATTAGCATAATTTAAGCATAGTTGTTTTAGACTAATTTAAAATGAGTTGATAAAAATCCAGTTGCTATGTCAGTGCACTTCTACACAACCCCATTGTAAGTGACACCCACACTCTTAGGAATGCCACATCGCAAGCTGTGGCCAAGCCTTTCTCAGGTACAAGCTGAATCCATGTAACTCACTCAGTCTTTTAAAAATAGATGTGTTGCTGTGCAAGGATTCGAGGATTCTGCACTCCTTTAATGAGTTATAAAATAGGTGTTATCTACGCCTGCTCAACTGCTATGCATTGATGATTAGAAGTTGGTGAAGAAAAAAAAATGAACCTCAATTCTGGAAGCTGGAAATATAAAATGCAATGGGGATAGTGAGGGGACTTCTTTTATTCCACAGCCAGAGTTGTCCATAACTCAGTGGTGACATTGAGTTGACATCATTGATGTCATATGTCATAATAATTATATGTCATTATAACGTATACTCGCATAACTTTGCAAGCTGATCCTATCCCTTGCGTCTCCAACTAAAAAAGATCTCAGGTTTCAGACCTAAAGAAATCTCACCTGCAACCTCTCTTCCAGCTTTTTAGAAGGTTGAGAAAAATTTATATTTTGCCCTTCAAAGAAAATTGCTCAAGTTCTATAACATGATGATTCAATTACATTTTTAACACTTTATGCCCCAATCCTATCGCACTTGAGGTGCCAGAATTAGATGGGCTACTGCCCCATACTGCCAGCTCACTGTTGCAAACTGCAAGGAGTGATGCATGCATGGCAGCATAGGAAGCCCTGCAGGTGCCAGTAAGTTGGCAGCAGGAAGACAGAGGTTCCAGGGTGTTCCAGGCTAGGATGGGAAACAAGCCAGAGTTGAGAATCTTGATGACAAACACATGGATGAGATACTATCCCTTATTTATTTATCTGGATCACCTATTTTTCTTCTCAGATTTACAACAGCAATATAGGTGGCTTGGGTCTGCAGATTTCCCTCACTGCAGATGTTGAACCCCCAGATCACCCCCTTGATGGTATGTAAATATAATGACATACAGGTGGGGCTTCTTTATGTGTGGATTTGGAATCTGTGGATTTGTATCAACATGGATGCTGAACCCCCAGTTTGTCTCCCTGAAGACCTCCTGGGTAGAACTGGAAACTTGTTCCACTTGCACCACAGAGTTTTTCTGGGTTTTGGAGAGGCCTAATAGCCACTCCAGTGTTCAGAATGATGCCTAGAGCATTTTTTACACTATTCAGTAACCTTGAAGACATTGAAAAAAATGCTTGAGGTAGCTTTCTAATTCAGTTGGTGAAACATGGCCTCTTGGAATGCACCAGGAACAATTTTTTTTTCAATGACTTCTGGTAAACATTCCGTTTATTGAAAGTCATAGAAAAAAGTGCTCCAGGTGCCATTCTGGAGAATGAGACTCCAAGGCTCAGAATAGTTCCAGCCATGTTTCAACTATTCCAGTTAGATTAGTAGATCCCATGGACAGATTGACACTTGTTCATACATGTTTCACTGTATGTGATCCTCCCTCTCCCTGAAGTGGACATCTGAATAACAATGGAATGATCAGCCAGCGATTTTCAATCTTTTTCATCTCATGGCACACTGATCAAATTCTAAAATAGTCAAGGCATGCCATCAGTTTTTTTACTATTGACAAGGCACATTAATACGCTTGTACCAAGCTTGATCATTGCATTGGGCATGGTCATTCCTGGTACTGCATGAGGAATACCTTAAATGTTGCACACACTTGGTGCAAACCCAGGCTGACCGTTTGTCCAGCATTCCCCGGAGAGCTACGATAAAACAGGGAGGTCTTTGGGGGGGGGTTAGGAAAACCCACCAGCCTCTCCAGGATTTGGGCCAGGCCCCGGCAGCCCTTTAAACATTTGCATGTGCACTTTAAATTTTTGCGCACACCCTTTAACTCTTGCACGTGCTGCACACTGCTCTGGGATTCTTCCAGAGCTGGAAAATACTGAGACAGACCAGGAGAAAGTTCCTCCCTTGCCTCATCTTCTCTGGGGCCTCCGTGGTCTCTATTGCCTCACAAGCTGCTGGCTCTCCCATGCCTCCTCTCCTCCCCAGCCAGGCTGCCTTGTCATGTGGCCCCCTCTCTGGCCATGCCGCACCGCCTCTGCAGCCTTAGCAGCCAGCCTCCATGCCGCTTCTTTTCCCCTCTGACCACCTGAACAAGTGTGAGTATGTGTGTGTGTGTGTGAGTGTATGAGTGTGTGTATGTTTATGAGTGTGCCCTTTTGTGTGTGTCCTTGTGTGTATGAATGTGTGTGAGTGTGTGTATGAGTGTGTCCTTGTGTGTACGTGTGTGTGTGTGTTGCTGGAAATTGCTTTGAGAGTGTCTTACATGTCTGGGTCAAAATCACATATGTTGAAGTCACTGACATGGCTTGTGTTGCTGCAAATTGCTTTGAGGGTGTCTTACATGTCTGGGTCAGAATCATGCATGTTAAAAGGTTTTCAATTTTTAAAGTGTTGAAATTAAGTACAGGAAAGCAATATGAGTATTTTTTTTTTTGCTTTATTTCAACATGTTCTACATTTGTCCTACATTTTTTGGGGTGTCCTACTTTTTAAGCTGCTAAATGGAATATCCAATTGTTTTTTGATATGCAAGATGTTGACTTTATTAAGCAGCTTGCTCGTTATATAGCTTGTATTATTAAGGCTAATCTATCACGTAGTTGACAACCTTTTTGTTTTCGCTTGCTGGATTATTGATTGTGTTGTGTATACACCTATGGAGGTTTTTTCATGCCAATAAAGGTTTCATTATCCATTATCCATAATTTTTAAGTGGGTAGGAATTTTGGCTTGGGGTAGAAATTTTGGAGAGCTTGTCAGGGAATTTTGGGTTCAGCATCTGGTCACCCTGTGCAAACCATTGTGTGCATCTGCATCAAAAAGTACATCTGGAGATATATGAGGCACTGTCCAGAATATCCAGAACTCTTCCTCAGACTAGCTATTAAGTGGTACGAGTGTGATCCATTTTGGTGAATGGCATAGTGTTAAGACCTCTTTTTTTAAAAAAATGTTGTGACACACGCCTCACAGTGTCATCAGAGCCTTGGGTGCCATGTCACACAACAGTGTTACAAATTGTTTTACTGCTCTGCATGAGAATACAAGTCAGGTATGCAGGTTATCATTTATCAGTGTGATAGCATCTAGAGATGTGGTAGAGCAAAAGCGAGGACCATGACTCAAGTTTCGGAGGATGGGAAGGGTTGGAGGAGTAGGGAAGAAGTGAGCATGGGAGAGGATTGGCTGTGCAGAGTCATGCATTGCTGAATTACAGAGAAGGAGATTAAAGTTATATGATAGGGAGGAAAAAGGAAGGGAAAGGCAAAAGGAATTCACCAGCCAAGTTAGGCAGGTTTGGGTGTTTCTCTCTGACCAACAGATGCCCCTTATTTTCAAAAGTGGCTGACTAGGTGGAAAGTGGCTTCTAGTTCGAGAAAGGAATCCCAAAGTCCTCTTGGGAGAACCTTGTAGGATTCTCAGTCATCAGTCACAAGAAGCTCAAATGCAATTATGGCTGCAATCCTACTCATTTACTTGGGAGTAAGCCCCATTGACTATAATGGGGCTTAAATCTGAATAGACAGGCATAGGATTGTGCTTTAAGGCTACAGTCCTAACTCCCATTTAGGCTAGCCTAAGCCTCAGCACAAGTCCTGTGCTGACCTGGGGGTATCACAAAAGTGCTGTAAGACACTTCTGCGCCACTCCTGGATAAGTTATTCCAGTGCACTGCATGGATATGCACTGGCCTCTCTACATTATCATAGGAATGGTGAGACTAGTTGAGCTGTGGCAGCCTAGATTAGGATTGCACCCAATGGGGACAATCCTATCAAATTTGGGAACACAACTCCAAGATAAAGGAAAAAACATTTCCTTTCAGTGAGGAGGCCTCAGTGACCACCATTGCTGAAAAGTTGCGTTCACATCTTACATCTTTGGTTAGGATTGTGCTCTTACACTCCAAGCCCAGGCTTGCCTCCCGCATTGAATTTATGGGGACTTATGGCCCAGTTCTATCATGGATTTGGCTGGCCCATAGAGGGCTTTATGACAGTGGAACATAGTCCTATTGTCCTAAAATGGCTTTTTGGTGGCATTCCAGTCAGTGGGAACAAAATGGAGGTGTAAGACAGCAACCTCCATTTTGCTCTTGCAGACCGGAATGGCTTCAAATGAGTGGGGAAGTGCTGCTTGCATGTTGCATAAGGTTGCCTTCAAAGTGTAGTGCTTGGCACCCCCTCTTTCTATTCCACTGCCTGTGTATATTGTTCTGAATTCCTAGGAGTTGTGGTCAGGTATAAGTGTCTACCTGGTATAATAATATGCAGAGAAAATAACTGTGATGAAATAAACTGAAGATATCACAATCCGCTGTCATGTAAGAAGATACAAATATGGCAACCCTGACCACTGTTTCATCACAACACTGTCACCTGTCGAAGTGTCTCACGGCTTATAAATATGGATAGTTTGATTTCCCAGACAACTTGCATTTTTAAACTAGGAAGAGAGTATCAGTGGTAGTATTAATTAGGCTAATTCTCAACATGGACTGCACATAATTAATTTGTTCATTAAGGTGCTTTCAACATTTCATTACAGGAAGTGCAAGAGATCACTGACGAAGTTTGAAGAAGTAATTAGCAATAGCAGATGTCAATGCATATAACGGTAAAATGAGACCAGAAAAGTACTGCCTGCCAATGATAAAGAGGACAATTCCAACTGAGATTTAATTATAGAGATTTAATTACAATGTACTTCCACTTATCCTGAACAGTACATACTTTTAAGGTACAGCTATTAATTCCCATCAAAAACTGGTAAAAATTTGCAATTTAAATCTCCATTTCAATAGTTCCTTGGCCATCAGACTAGCGTCAGTGAGAAAAACCTATATCCATTTTCCTACCTTCAAGAAAGGACACAGGCTGCTCAGGATTGGGGATACTGCAGCTTGCTACAGTACAGAGCTGTAGCTTAGCCTTTCTACAGGCATCAGAGGAATCCTATCCCCAACCATTTTATGCTCTCCAGTTGTGTTGACGGAGCATGCTATGTGAGTTATGGGGGTCGACAAAAACCAACAATTCCCCCTTGCTCCTCCTCTTCACTCCAACTTGATTGGAAAAGTCCTTTATTGTTCTAATATCTATCTATCTATCTATCTATCTATCTATCTATCTATCTATCTATCTATCTATCTATCTATCTATCTATCTATCTACAGTATTTATATACCGCTTTTCAACTAAGAAGTTCACAAAGCGGTTTACAAATACTCATTCCTCATGTGCAGTTTTAGAAAATTCAACAGGTATAGAAGTTCTACATCTCCTTTAATTAATTAAATAATTAATGTTGAATAATTAGTGTTGAATTAATGTGCAAATCCACATGTCCAAATAGTTATTATTATTATCATTGGCATCCTTCAGTCTCTAAAGACTATGGTATCGTGCTCTGACTGGAGGTCCTGAAACAACATCTAGTGTGACTAAAGAGGCCAATTCGAGAGTGTCCATCCCTTCCACACTGAGGACAAATAAATTCCGTCCCCTGCCCAGGTCCCAGGTTTCGCTGCTTTCGGGTCTGTCTCTTTGCTTCAGCCTGCCGAACAAGTGTCTCTTCCAGTTGGAGAAGGCCATGCTGGGTCTTTTGCCTCCACGCTGAGCGGTCAGAGGTCAAGGTTTCCCAGCTGTTGATGTCCATTCCCAAGGCCTTTAGATCCCTCTTGCAGATGTCCTTGTATCGCAGCTGTGGTCTCCTTCTTGGGCGTTTTCCCTGCACTAATTCTCCATATAAGAGATCTTTTGGAATCCGACCATCAGCCATTCTCACGACATGCCCAAGCCAGCGTAGACGCCGCTGTTTCAGAAGTGTGAACATGCTAGAGATTCCAGCACGTTCCAATACTGTGTCATTTGAGACTTTGTCATGCCAGGTGATTCCAAGAATACGTCGGAGACAGCGCATATGGAAGGTGTTCAGCTTCCTCTCCTGCCATGCATAAAGGGTCCAAGACTCACTGCAGTACAAGAGTGTGCTCAGGACGCAAGCTCTATAGACCTGGATCTTTGTATGTTCCGTCAGCTTCTTATTAAGCCATACTCTCTTTGTAAGCCTGGAGAATGTAGTAGCCGCTTTACCAATGCGTTTATTCAGCTCAGAGTCTAAGGAGAGTGTCAGAGATAGTTGAGCCAAGGTACACAAAGTCATGGACAACCTCCAGTTCATGTTCAGAGATTGTGATACAGGGAGGTGAGTCCACACCCTGACCCAAATAGTACCAGAGTACATACACACATGATTGCATGTGAAGGTATCTGAATCCTCATATGGAAGAGATGGTGTCATGCCCCTCACTTCCCTCTTCACTAAACAGGTCCACTTCAATCTCTTCTTGCTTCCCTTCAGCCATGGTGCAGGTTTCCCCACGCAGCAAGACAGAAACCAGACCAGGTAAGTTGCAAACACCAGTGGATCTTTTATATTTGACAGGTAGCACAGGCTTGGTTACATAGGAGGGAAGAGGGATGCTTAGTTACAATAACCACTTTATACAACAGTTCACACAAGTACAATAAAGTCTTAGACCTTGCAGCTTCACAGGTAAGTTCCTTTCACTCCCTGTTTTTGCTTTCTGTCAACAGTCTGTCCTTCTCTCGTAGGTTCACAACACCCACAGTCCGGACTTCTCTTTCTTCCTCTCGTTCTGGAACTTCTCGTACAACTTCCCCACAACAGGTGAGTAACAGGTAAGTATATCTCAACTATACATAACTTTAACTCAGCTTTTCCTTTTGTTCCAGGCGCTGGATGGCTCTCTCTCTCTTCACCCTGCTCCCCTGGACAAGGATGTCTGCTACCGAGGACAGCGATCAGCACCCCTCACTTCTTTTTCGTGTCGTTTTCTCGACTCCCCGCCTTTCCCTTAAATTCCTCTGCCTCCTCCCCTCCCTTTCCGGACCTCTTCCTCCAGTCTCCTCCGCAGAAAGCGGGAAGAGCTTGGATTGGGATGGGCTGATATGGGATGTCCCAGTACATCCCCATCTTCCGTGACATGTAAAGTCTTAGGAGCTCCCAATAGAAGTCAGACCACCTTTCACGGTCCTTCTCCGTAGAGGCCAACACCTCAGCCCACACGTCTTGGTTTCACCAGCTCGCCCATCAAGTTCTCCTGGGTTTCAGGGGCTCCACCACAGATGGTTGTTATGGAAAGTCCTGTCAATAAATTTCCTTTTATTTAACTTTTAAAATTTAATGCTTTAAAAGAAGCAGTGTGCATGACAAAATATTTCACAACACCTACTTTTTAGAAGGACAATCTGTTGGGATTATCCACCAGAAGTGATGTCATTAATCTGGAAGTGCTGTAATGACCAGAAGTGACATCGTGAAGGAGAACAATTTTTAACACCACCATACAAACAAAGAAACAAGCAGCTAAATTAAAAGTTTATTTAATTTTTAAAAATTTATTAATTTAATTTTTTAAGTATACATTTGAACACTAGAAGAACTAGAAGAATCTAGAAGAACGAGATTGAACACTAGAAGAAGAATGCATTTGAAGAACGAGAAGAACACTAGAAGAAAACTAGAAGAGGAGAAAGAATCCTCCCCTGCAGTTGCTCATTAGCTAAAATAATTTGCCAGCCATACAAAGATTTCAATGCTATCTACGTACCCAGGAGTAAGCCTCCTCGACTATTAGTGTTAAAACATATACTGAACACCATAGCATGCAAAAAGTACAAATCTGTAACATTTTCCCAAATGCAGTCACATACCATGATTCGTTATCTAGTACCAACCAAAAGAACATGTCTACAAAGATTTAGGAATGAGAGAAATTCAAGTTCATTTAGAATGGGAAATTAGTTCTAAATGTTTGTGTAACATCATCTTATAGGCAGTGGCATAACTAGGTCCAATATATCTTCGTATGTGGTACTGTGAACTGTCTCCCATAACTGGTGTACAGGATCTTTGTTGCAGATTCTTGTGCAGAATCTGCAGCAAGGATCTGAAGCCACAAATTCATTATCAAGGATCAACCCTTCTGTAGTATAAACCAAAAGTGCATGTCTACAAAGATATCAGAATCACAGAAGGGCTTCAATCCTAACCACACTTTCTTCTTCTCACTTACTTCTGAGTAGATATCCTTAGGACTGAATAATATGTATAAGGCATTCTGCCTCAATTTTTGCTTCTCCTGCTTGGAATAGTTCTACAGGGGAAGGCTAACTGCTGCAGAGAGGTCCCCTGCAAAACTTAGTGCATTGCACCCCCTCTGGCTATGCCACTGCCTACAGTGGAAAAATGCAGCAATGTGAATTCCTCATTTATAGGAGACCCAGAAGAACATATCAAGGACCCATAAGTGTGTGTCTTTTCATACCCTTCTGATAACATGAAAAGCTGCAGTGGTTCTGGTGCCGAAGCTTTCAGATGGATAGCATTCATTCATTCATTCATTCATTCATTCATTCATTCATTCATTCATTCCCTTTCTTTTTTATGCTTGCTGGCACGCTCCTATTCAAAAAAGAAACCTGGCTAAAAGTGCCAGGTTTCAGCACATTTTTTGCCATATATTTCTTGGTGTGGTTCATGGGAACAGCTAAATTGGCTGGAATTCATTTTTCCAAAGATAACATATCCAAGGAACCTGCTCTGAGTTTCAGGTTCTGGAGGAAGTCAGGAACAAAATGAGTTTCACTCGGCATGGGGTGCATCAAAAACTTCCGTTGTCACACTTGTTAGCAGGACCTGAGCTGGAGGTAAATTATACCCCTCCCTTCCCGACAGGCATAGTATGTCTCGCAGGGCTCCTGATGAAGTCTCCTTTCAACACATCACTTGATCCCTCTTAATTTCAGCGACTTCCATGGCATTTGCTTCCACGTAGGAGTAAAAAAAGGAGCACAGTCATAAATGCACTTTACAGGTCTGCAAGATAGGAGTGGTTTTGATGGGGTGAGTCGCTCCTGGGAAAGCAGCACAGAGGTGCTCCAGCATCTGCTGTCTTACAGTTGTGTTACTAAGGGTGTAACAAAGATTTAGGAATCTTTAGATTCCTTTAGATTTAGTTTAGAGCACCTCAAATAAAACCCTAACCAACTTAAGATAAGTTTGCCATAATTCTCTTCCACAAACTGGGACAGGACCCTCTGACCCATTTGCCGGGGTTAACACATTCCCCCAAAATCAGAACTGTCCCTGTTTTGGGGGACATATGGCAATCCTAAACTTATAGCATGCACAGTTTAGAGGCTGATGTTGCAACATAATGTCTCTCCCTGCCACTCTGAATTTTCATCAATAACAAATAAAAATGACCAAAGCCAGTCTCCAGTAGGCACAGGACCTGTGTCTGGAGTCAATGTAGCAGGGCGGCTATTGGGAAATAGCAGTACAGAGGAATTCTGCTGCCTGCTGTAGCAATAATGGACCAAATAATGATCCCCCACTCCCCCACCCAAAAAATGATCCAAAC
The DNA here is from genome assembly GCA_030015325.1 of Cryptoblepharus egeriae. Lineage (NCBI taxonomy): Eukaryota > Metazoa > Chordata > Lepidosauria > Squamata > Scincidae > Cryptoblepharus > Cryptoblepharus egeriae. The sequence goes on along the minus strand of JAREYC010000003.1, from coordinate 178,029,407 downwards.
AAAATAATAATAATAATTTAGCCTAAAATGAATGACAGCAAGTAAAATGATCCTCTTCCCCAAATGAATGCTAACTTGAAAAATGAACCACTCTTCTGTTTTGTCAAATTCCCTTTCTAAAAATGACGCAGAGAACTTATGTCCATTTTAAGCTAATTAGTACCATGGGTCAAACACAGTTACCTCTAGGGTCATACAAACTACTGCTAAACCCCAGCATTCATGGGAAGATAACCAGTAGGCTGCAGTTGACGTAGTTGTTAAAGGCACTGAGCCTGCCCACCTGAAGATCGGCAGGTCAACGGTTTGAGACCTAAGTACTGAAAGACAGGATGAGCTCCTGTGCTTAGCTCAGCTCCTGCCAACCTAGCAGTTCAAAAGCATATAAGTTCAAGTCGATAAATAGGGACCACCTTGGTGGGAATTTAAGAGCATTCTCTCCGTCTCAGTGCATAGTCATGGTGATCACAGAAGCATATTTGGACAATGCTGGCTCTTTGGCTTAGAAACAGGGGTGAGCACCCTAGAGTTGCTCATGACTAGCAGGACAAGCTGCAGGGGACACATTTGCCTTTAACAAGTAGGTAGCTTCCCTGGGGGGCTAATTGCAGTTTTCCAAGCAGAAAATGTTCTAGGTACAGCAGCGCTACTCATCTCTCCACCATTCAGCAGTCTCCATGCAGTTTGCCAGTCAGTTCATTGGCCAGTCCATGAGTCACCAGTCTGTCCATCCAACTGTTTTTCTACCATCCACAAATTCTGCCGCCTTCAGATACCACTTTTATCTCTGAGGTTCTTGCTGCCTCTAAATGGCCACAGCTGTGCAGCACACTCATTGCCCCCTACAATGCTGGTGTTAACCCCATGCTTCCCAGAGCTGTCACAACAAGGGGCCACTGTTGACACCATGCTATCTCCACACAGAAAATCTTCTATAGATTTAAAAATGAAAATAAAAGGAGTAATGAAATAAGCACAATTCTTTTAATGAAATGAGCAGAATTCACATCTTTATGGTGCTATGAGGTCAATATAATATTCCTGAACCAACTACCTAAAGACATCACGTATTCTGCATCTACATGTAGATCTCCAACAACAGTTTTTCAGGGCCCAATTCTATGCGCCAGTGGGAACCACCTTGCAATGATGCATCATGGATTATGGCTGTTGTGAAAGGCATCATGCCAAAGAGTACAACCAGGCCTGCCTGGTGCCAGGATCTAGAACCAGTGAGGAAGGATGCAGGCAATGGTAGAATGGGATGGGGTATAAATGGGGGTATAAAAACTTGAAGAAAACACAAGTCATGGGTCAGGGTGTGGATCCACCTCCCTTTATCACAATTTCTGAACATGAACTGGAGGTTGTCCATGACTTTGTATACCTTGACTCAACTATCTCCGACACTCTCTCCTTAGATACTGAGCTGAATAAACGTATTGGTAAAGCGGCTACCATGTTCTCCAAGCTTACAAAGAGAGTATGGCTTAATAAGAAGCTGACAGAACATAGAAAGATCCAGGTCTATAGAGCCTGCATCCTGAGCACACTCTTGTACTGCAGCGAGTCTTGGACCCTTTATGCATGGCAGGAGAGAAAGCTGAACACCTTCCATATGCGCTGTCTCCGACGTATTCTTGGCATCACCTGGCGTGACAAAGTTCCAAACGACGCAGTCTTGGAACGTGCTGGAATTTCTAGCATGTGCACACTTCTGAAAAAGCGATGTCTACGCTGGCTTAGGCATGTCGTGAGGATGGCTGATGGTCAGATTCCAAAAGATCTCCTATATGGAGAATTAGTGCAGGGAAAGTGCGCTAGAGGGAGACCACAGCTGCGATACAAAGACATCTGCAGGAGGGATCTAAAGGCCTTGGGAATGGACATCAACAGGTGGGAAACCTTGACCTCCAATTGTTCAGCGTGGAGGCAAAAGACCCAGCATGGCCTTCTCCATGGAAGAGACACTGGAAGAGACACTTGTTCGGCAGGCTGAAGCACAGAGACAGACCCGAAAGCAGCGAAACCTGGGGCCTGGGCAGGGGACGGAATTTATTTGTCCTCAGTGTGGAAGGGATGGACACTCTCGAACTGGCCTTTTTAGCCACACTAGATGTTGTTTCAGGACCTCCAATAGAGAACAATACCATAGTCTTTCAAGAGTGAAGGATGCCAATGCAAATAAATGGGATGGAGGAGGGAAGGAGGAGCAAATTTGTGGAGGTAGGACAAGGCAGGGATGGCAGACTGGGACCAGTAGGGGGTTAGGAACAGCTGCAGATGTTACTTTCTGATTCTATCCTTCATCAAGGTCCTGATCTACTTACAAGGGGCTGCATGTTTCCGGGCCAGAAAATTTGCTGGTGCAGGACTGTTCATATGCCCTCTTTCTCCAGGGCTTCTTTTTTAGCAATGTGTCCTGGGGGGTGCGGGGGACTTCACTGTCCTCTATTTCCTTGTGAACAGGAAGCATGTAGCCTTGTTGGAATTAATTAATTATGGCTGCAATCCTAAACACACTTTCCTGGGAGTAAGATCCACTGAACACAATGGGGCTTACTTTTGAGTAGACATGGTTAGGACTGTGCTCCAAATGTGCACTAAACTTTATTTGTGATAGAAAACATTTGTGCAAATGTCCTGAGACTTTGTAGTCCACTGTAAAGAACTGCTTGGGGCCAGCTTTTCAATCCCCTAAAAAATGTGAAAGGAAAGGAGGAGGGAGTAAGGCAAGCATCCAGACATAAAATAATTCCTTTTCAAATGACTCCCAAAGAAGAAACTGTATTTTGCTGCCTAAGCAAGAACAGCTATTCAGAAAGTCTGAGACATCTATTCACAAAGCTGAGGGTTGGGAAGATAATTGTGACACATGATTCCCAAAGTGTTTGGGAATCCCATATATTAGGATTATCACACATGAAAGAAAAATGTGCTGTTGTGGAAAAGGACAGGTGTATTCCTGTAGTGCCCAGCAAATCCCACCTTCATCGCCCTGACTGACAGCTTCAGCACAAACTACTCATTACCAATTCCCTTTGTATCCTGTAATAATGAGATTAAGGTTCTCTGCTCACCAACCATAGAGTCTTTGCGGGTCGGGTGGCATTAAGATGGTAGAAATTCCTTCAAGGGTTAGCAACTCTTTCTACACCTCTTTTCAACAAAAATAGCGCACAAACCAAGAGTACAAACCTTACTATGTCTACTCAAAAGTAAGCCGCATTTTGTTCAATGAGTCTTACTCCCAGGCAAGAGCCTTTAGGATTCTAGCACAATTTACTTGGTAAACTGGTGAAATTAAAGTTTGCTTTGATAGACGGCTTTTCTGCAAAATGTTGCAAAGTGGTGTGCATTTGGAGAAAAGAAATTCAAAATAAAATACCATTAAAATGTCTTAAAAATCAGCAAAATAAAATAAGCTAGTTGCTGAATGAGTGTCGATCAATGGCAGAATTCATCAATCCAATGTTTCTTTTTTGTAGGGTCATAAGAAAACACAGTATTTCAGAGAATTAAGATAGAGAGTGAGTGAATATACGTGTGTGAGTGAAAGGAGTTATGTTGCCTTGCCTAAGGGCAGAAATGGAATCAGTGTCAGAATCACATTAAAGCTGTAGTCTTAACCTTCACTTAAGCCAGCCTAAGTCCTGTGTTGACCTGGGGGTGTCACAAAAGTGCAGTAAGAAACTTTTGCACTTCTGCCCACTCCTGAGAGTTAGGCCAATGGACAGGCATACGCCAACCTCCCCACACCATCACAAAAAGATAGGCCAGGTGAGTTAGGCCAGCCTAAATTTCTTAGGATTGCACTTTCTGTGATCAATAGCCTAATGGCTCCAGCTCTTCTCCTCTAGCCCACCTCTCTCTCTCTCTCTCTCTCTCTCTCTCTCTCTCTCTCTCTCTCTCTCTCTCTCTCTCAGTTTAGCTTTGGCAGCATAAATTACTGGCACCCAACTTTATGAGTTGAGGCAGTTAGTGGGGCAGGACCCAAGATTAAATGATAACCAGGCCTGCCTGGGCCATGCCCTCGTAAGTATTCTCTTTCTGCCCAGACCTGCCAGTAGCGACGGTATAGCTGTGCTCTTTGACAGATAGAGTTAGATTCCCTTTATCTTTCATGCTAATGTGATGCATGCAGACTTGGCAGATCTTGTGTCAAGTCTTATTGTTTATCAGTTGCCTTCTTCTTCTTCTTTCCACACTTCCACATATACACAAAGGACCAAGGTTGCTTAAGGGATCACTAACTTGCCAGTCTAGCCCTCCAGCCAAGGTTGTGCATTGCTTTCTATTACTTTCCCCAGGCACATTCCGCAACAGATCAATAATTTGCTATTTCTTTTTTTAATCTATGGAGAAATGTAAATTTAGAATGTGTTCCAGAATGTGGGCCAAGCCACATGAAGCCACACATCAGCCTATGAATGTTTTCATTAGACAATTAGTATTTAATGTATGTTATGCCATTGCAATAAGTAGGCAATTGACCCCGGTTGTTGCAATAGCACATCAGTCAGCACCATGTTCTCACTTCTGCAAAACATGGTGCAATCACTTCACCAAGAAAATCCTTTTCACACTGCAGGATTTGGTGGGGGGTAATCTGGCAAGTAGGGGCACTGCAGTTCCTATGAATACTGATGTTCAACTCAAGCTTACGTATCTCTCCCAAAAAATTGTGGTACTGGTTCCAAAATTGTTGGACTGGTGTAATGCCAGAAGATTGCCAATATTGTGTGAGAGCAGCATTTCTTTCCAAATGAGCGTTTGACATTATGTGAGGATGCTCAAATGAGCAGTGGAGGAATCAGTCAAGGATGCATTTCCTGGTGTTATTCTGGTTTAGGGACAGGAGATCCTCATGCCATGCCAAAGATCTTATAATTATTATAGAATGAAAAAAAATTATGCAGTAATTCCTTCTGCAACTGAGGACATGTTAGAGCAGTGAAAGTTTTCTCTGATCTCTGGTGCCTATGAGCTAAACTGGTGTGAAAAGCAAAACACAGAAGATAAACTGCTGGACCATATATTGGACCTCACTGGACTGCTGGATCTCACTATCCATTGAAACTTATCCCACAGATTCTCTCATTCACTTCTAGGAAAATGTAACCAATTTCACTGCACACGGGGTCTCTTTGTGCCCATTCACAGTCATGTGCGGTAGTGAAACAATTCTGAGAGGCCTAATGCACAGTGTAGACACAACCTCTGCCACAGAAAGATGCAATATTCATAAATCTGTGATGAAATTGGTTCAGAAAGTGTTGAATGTACTGTAGTACGTGAAGTGTTCTTTATGAGAATTTTACATAAAATGATGTAAGAAAAGGGCTTTCAATATAAGGGATGTTTATTTTTCAATTCAAAGAGCCAACCTCATTAATGTTAAGACAAAATCGCTGGTAAATAAAATGGAGATAGTTAGGTTATACCTGTAGGTTCTTTCCAGGATTGCCATATGAGTGTCACAGCATCTCAAGAACTGTCACCTGCAAGGTAGGGGGCTGGGAAATGGCGGGTATGAAATCACAAATCATGTTTGAGCTGGACAGTTTTGAAGTTTACTGGATGTATATCTGTCCACCTCTAAACATCATATGGATGTATTTGGACAGAAGTGTTGTTAGATCTGTTACTTCTAAGCATCCTCAACACAACTCGGATCTAAAGACTTTATTTAGTTGTCATGCGTGACTCCTTGCTAAAATATTAAAATCCCTGTGTCCATGAAAAATGCGGGTCCAAATTAAATTCTTTGTCAAGGAAAGTGGAATTCTTCAGGCTGCTGACATTATTATTCAAACTGACCAGATTTGCATAATATATCTCATGTTGCCTAAATTATTCTGCATGTTTTCTAGTTTTGCATAATTGACAATGATTTTCCTAACCATTGAAACTGAAGCCCTGCCTGAAACGCTCCCCTGACTTATTTCACGAGACAGGGCCGACATATTTTCAAGCATATTTTTGGAGCTGCAAGAAAGTTGATATATGACATATTTAATGTACAAATCTAAGGTGCCCAAGTTACACATAGCATGTGTAACTTTAAAAAATCCCATCCATGTCTTTGTCCCTAAAGTACCACCTCAACAATTTTGGGGTTTATCCACAGTTTTGGACTGATTAAGTGTGCAATCTTAATTAAGTGTGCACATTTAATTTAGTTTAGAAGCATAAGTCATCTGGCATATCTTCCCATAGTGGTGTTGGGAGGTCGGCATATGCCCATGCACTGGCCTAACCCCACCACCCAGGAGTGGGACAGAAGTGGCTTACTGCAGTTTTGTGACACCAGCAGGCAAGCTGACCAGATGTCCGGTTTTCCCTGAACATCGCCAGAAATTACACTCTTTAGTTCTAATTAAAGAGACATCCAGACATCCAGTAAAGAACTGAATTGTTCATGAGACACATGACATGACAGTGGAACGCCTGGAAAGAGTGCCCAAAGGTACAGAAACCAGGCATGGGTGAACCATCCACCACTGGTCTAGCCATGCTTCCAGCATGCTTTTTTAAAAGCCGGGGCAGACATACTGCCCTGCCTGGTTTTCAGGCCTCCAGATGCTCCTTCCAGGCACTCTGTGGTGCCACAGCAGCAGCAACAGGCCAGCCGGTGCGCTGTGCTATAATTTGGCACCCTGGGCGAAGATGATGCCTGCTTAGAGGTACTTAGATGTCTTTCGGTGCTGGGAACAGTATTGGGGAGGGGGCTGCAGTCTATGATCCCTGCTCGACAACAATGCCTGGTAAGAATGCTGCCCAGTGCTTGCTGTTCTCTGCCACTGCAGAGTGCTCACTGTTCCTCACCAATGCCCAGTGCTCACTGTTCTCCGCCACTGCTCTCTGATACTCTCTGATACCCAGTGCCTGTCAGAGCCCATCACTGCCCACTGCTCACTTCCAACTACCTACCACTCAGTGCCCAGCAATGCCCAGGCCTACAAATATTCTTGAAATTTAACTGGGGGATGTTGTGCATGGTGGGTTGATGGGCATGGTGGGTTGATGCGCATGGGGGGGGTTGATGTGCATGGGGGATGTTGCTCATGGGGAGTTCATGCGCATAGAGGTTTCATGTGCATGGGGAGATGATGAACATGGGGGATGATGCGCATGGGGGATGATGCGCATGAGGGTTGATGCACATGGGGGACGTTGTGCATGGGTATTGAGGGGTTCATGTGCATGGAGGGTTCATGTGCATGGGAGGTTGATGTGCATGGGGGTTGGTGTTCAGGGATGGTTAATGTGCATGGGTTTTTTAATGTGCATAGGGAGATTGATGAGCATGGGGGGTTTGATGCGCATGGGTGTTGATGCACATGGGGGTGTTGCACATGGGGGTTTGTGTGTAGGAGGTTGATGTGCATGGGGGTTAATCCACATGGGTTTTGATGCGCGTGGTGGGATATTGTGCATGGGGTGTTCATGCACATTGGGCTTGTTGTGCAAGGGGAGATGTTGCACATGAGGAGTGTTGTGCATGGAGGTGTTACGTATGGGTGTGTGTGCATGGGGGTGTTGTGCATGAAGGGTTTGGTGTGCATGGGAGTTTGATGCGCATGGGGGTTGATGCACATAGGAGGGTGTTGCACATGGGACGGTGTTGCGCAATGGGGGATAGCGTATGGAGGGTATTGTACTCCTGCAACATGGGTACATTTCGCTAGTAGAATATATATAATTATTACCTCTTGTTTAAAAAAATTCACTACTTTTCAGGAAAAGTTCAGAAAGTGGTTTGAAAGATAAAATACATTTTTAAAAAATGACTTCTTGTTACAGAAGGACACATTATTGGGTTGAATCAGGCAGTTGTTACCCTCTCTTACTAAGGCTGCAATCCTAACCACACTTTCCTGGGATTAAGTATTGAATAGAATGGGACTTCCTTCTGAGTAGAAATGCTTAGAATTGGACTGTAATTACAAGAAAACCACTTAAAAGTTGCCTCTCAGGCCAACCACACAGCAAGTAGGGGTAGCAGGAACATTAGATCTAATAAAATAAAATTTTATTTCAACCCTAGCTGGAGTGGGGTTGAGGGAGAGAATAGGTTAGCAAAAGTATATCCAGTGCTTTTATTTCCAATGAGACTATACTACCCCCAAACATCGCAGCCAGTATTGCCTGGAGCCTCCTCCACTCAAGCATACAATGCAAGTGCATGCTGTTGCTTCTTTTCTACCTGCAGGTAGCAGCAACCCACTGCATACGATTAAACTGTAGTGCAGTTTAATTGGGGTGTCAGCATCACTTATATCTGCAGTGGAGTCTGTGGCTTTAACAAAACAAACAAATACAACATGTAAATGTGAACTTCACTATCTTTTTTTTTAATGTACTGTCCTTTAGGGAGATGAAGATCAAAAACTACAAAAGATGCCAACCGTCAGAGGCATTATTTAGGATATATTTCCCTATTCTGGAAGCTAGAAATGGAAAGTCGAAAACCTGATTCTATTTGTTTACCACTTGGATTTTGGAAATCACTCTTCTGAATGAAGTGTGTCCCATCATAACCACTGTGTTCAGCAAAGAGTGACCAGTGGGTTGTTCCCCCATGTGTCATTCACACACATCAGATCACAGTTAGAAAATCTTGCTTGTAAAAACAGATGTAGGATGTGATGTGGTCCTAAGCAACCTTGGTGCTGGTGAAGTGTGCACTCTGCCTGTGCATATTGTTGCACACCATGTCACAGAATATGTCACTAGGAAGTGCTAGTCTCTGAAAATTGAAGCAAATGCTTCTAATTTTCTGTGAATGGCTCTCCCTGACTGATAGGGTATCAGAATAACTGAGTTCAGATGAACTGAAAACCCCTAAATGTGGAACATGAATTGCCCAAGTCTCTGATCTCTCAAAATGTCTGAACATGAGTTGGGAGTTAGTTTGTTATTAGGGATGCAGCAGCCCCAAAAGGTCCATTTAGATTTAGGTCACCTCTGAAGATGGCCTAAATCTGAGTAGTCAGAAGCAATAGTAAGAAGAAGTCTGTCTTCTCCACATTGCCTGGGACCTGACTGCTGGACCAACCCACACCTTCCACCTCCCATTTGCCTCCAGGAATGCCTCCTCCGAACCATCCCCCTGCCCCAGACACCTGCTCCTGCTTCCTCCAATCCTCCTCATCCCCTGTCCCAACAACTGTGCTCTGTTCCCACAGTTGTACAGAGTAGTGGGGAGGTCAATGCTAATCAGTACTCTGGCCTAAGTCCCCAGGAAAGGCACAGATGTGCCTTACCACCCTTTTACAACACCTGGCCAGTGCAAGCAACCTGTGCTGGCTTACATCCCCGTTAGGATTGTGCAGTCCTATTTTCCTGAGAGAAAGCTCCACTTTCCTGGGAGTAAACTCCATTGATGATAATGGGACTTCTGGTGGACATCCAAGGATTAAGCTCTTCGCTGGATCTTTCTTTGAATAAAAACAACATACATCCTTTGTTTATTCATATGGCAAAATGCAGCAGCATAACATGAAATGCACATCTATACTAATAAAAGGCTAATTCTGTCTGTTTGTCAGCTCCCCCTCTAGTTCCGCCTAACGTTCTACATAGACATATTATACCTCTTTGGAGTTGGGATGATCCCAGGATTAACCCTCACACCTCCACACCCACAATTCCACACACATCCTAAACCCCTCTAGCTTCGCCACACCTGCTCTACACAGACATATTATACCTTTTTGAAATCAGGATGATCTTGGGATTAACCCCACACATAACCCAACTCCACACTCCACACACACAACACAACTCCACACACGTCCTCTTACCAAGGAGTGCGGCTTTTAAGCTAGTATTTAATAAAGTATACAAACTAGTACGTCTAGTAGGAAAACAATATAAATAAATGAATCTGACTTGGAAACTCTTTCTAGAAAATATTTTCACATGCATGACTATTACTATGTTTGCGTTTGGTTATAATGATACAGTATTTGATCTGCAAACATCACAGGAAAATTGTGCCAATTCCTGGATTTGTTTTTTTTATTATACTGTGAAATTTTTATAATCTTTCTTTTACACAATTCAAGCGGACATCCCAACATGACGTGTCAAGGTGACCACTCTTCAGTGTTTGTGCCCAAACAAGAAATAAAAGATGTTTTGTAGATTTGGGCTCTATCAGTTCCACAATATATTTCTACGCTTGGATTCAAATTGGTAAGATCTGATCAGTCACATAGCTAGAGGGGGTGCAAAGTGCTTCCATTTTGCTCCCATACCCAAAAGGGAGGAGTTGCTTGTAAGCTGCAGTGAGGCTCCCTGCAAAACTTAGCTGCCCATAATGATCATATCATCCTGATTTTGTGGGAGCTGCATAGATTACCAGTTTGTTTCTGACCCCAAATCAAGGTGCTGATTATTACCTTGATGGTCCAGTCCTATGAGAGATTTTAGTCCTATGAGGGAGAGGTGGAGTTGGAAGGATGAGAAGATTGGGATGGCGTGAAGAACAGATCAAGGTCAGGAAGGTGTTAACATCACCCTTGGATCCTGGATCCACCTGGACTTCTGCCGGCTAAATTGCTGGCAATGGTCAGAGTAAGACCCACGCAAGTCATGGAACTTACTCCTCAACATGGAAACAAATGCTGCATCAGTGGGGTTGTTTACATCTGTTGGAAGGTGTATTTCATAGGGTTCAATTATGAGAGTCCTAAATGATTTGTATATCATAATAAAGGAATGTTTACACCAGCATGGATCTTCTCTACACTTTGGTCATCAATGTAGATCTTATTCTGGATATCATTCTCTTCAGATGAACATAGGGCATTCACTAGTAACAATGGCCTTTTCTATGAGGGCACCATCTATGTGGAATCCCCCCTCCCTGACTGAATGGCCCCTCTTTAACCCTTCTTGGATTTGGCTTTCAAGTTCAAGCTTTGGGGAGCATGATGTTTATGGGGTGATGATGCTGTGGTTTTGTAGAGAAATGGAGTTGTTGAACTGCCTTTTAGTAGCTTTTGGATTTTGTTCCTCATTGTATTTTTAATTATCTATGGCTGCAATCCTAACAGCACTTCCCTGGAAGTAAGCCTCATTGAACTCAGTGGAACTTACCTCTGAGTAGACATGATCAGGATTGTATGTTATGTTGCCTTAAGTTGCTATAGTAAAAAATGCAGCGCATAGTATTTTCAGTAAATTAAAGGGGGAAACTTTAAGCTAAACTTTTAACTTTATTCACTGATTTAATTTTTATTCATTAATTTTTTATTGATTGATTTCAAAACAGAAATCCCATGTTTTTTTCTGAAAAATCTACAAATTTTGCTCATAAATTTTTAAAGTGAATTTGGAAAGTGGAGGACTATGGCTTAGGTTGCATGTACACATGTGCAAGGTCCCAGGGGTCTGTTCTTTCCCAGCACGAACTAGTGCCAGTCCTGATCCAGTTATGCTCCAAATATTTTTCCTCACCCTGCCTTTCCCTTGTCACGTCTGCAGTAATGAAATATTTGCAGTCATAATTTTCCATAGTGTCATCTTTAATAGGCTCCAATTAAGGCCTTCTAAAATTACATAGATGTTAAAAGATTTCTCTCTGTCTGTGTATTCAGATGATTTCCCCTACTCTCATCTTGGACTTTCAAGTTTGAGAATCTTCCTATCTATTAAAACACAGAAAATTGCACTCTGTCTCCAATTAATCAGATCTGATTTGAATGTGGCTAACATGGGCCAATGGTTGAATTTCACACCCCATTTGGAAACATACCCCAGAATGTCAGCTCTGAATTGCTCTGGTGCTTCTGCCATATTATTCAATTATAAAAGGAATTATTTTTAATTTTGGAAAATTATTGGTGGCAGATCTTTTATTTCCCAACATGCTATTAACCTTAATTGAATTTTGCTTAAATTTATTCAATAGCGGGGATTTTTATTGATGTGATGTGTTGGCATTTACACAGAATTATGGAACTAATTTTTTTCCCTCCCTTAAAAATGGATATAAAAATGAATGTAATAAAAGACTTTAGATAGAAGACAAAGCTTAGTTTTAAACACTGTATGATATTTTAGCATACTATATTTGGATTTCTAAATTTTTATTTCCACAGTGTTCTTAGACAAGATGGCTATATGTTACTCCCAGCTTCCAAAATGAAATGCCTCTGAATATTAGCACTGGAAAGCATAAGTGCAAAGGCAGATATCTGCATAGAGGTCCTGTATATTGGCTTTCTTGATGGGTCACAGTGGCAAAGTACAATGTCAGATGTGCTTTTCCAACAAGATGCTTGTTCTTTTTCTTCAGCATTTATCCTGCACAGTGACGGGGTCCGCTACTCTGGATCTCTGGCACCATTTCTCCTAGTTGTGGGCTTGGTCTGGGTGCAGGTGGGTGGTTCTCATCCACTGATCCAAGAAGATACACCTGTTCTTATGATAATTAAGGTCTTTATTTAGGTTGATGTTTAAGAACCTTTTTTAAATCTATAAATGTGACAAAGTGGCACAGCTGATGATCATGTAGCCCAGTGCAAAGCTCAAAATGGTGCCCTGTGATGCCATCCCTGGGTATTTTCAGAAAGAAAAATGGGGAAAAACCAGTCTCCCCCTCCTCAGCCATTCACCACCATTTGCTCTGCTACTGGCTTAGCAATTTGTTATCTGGAATAAAAGATTTTGCTCCCCCTCCCCAACAACAACAAAATAAAATTTAATTTAAAAAAAAAATGAAAATTGTTTCCCTTCTTGGTTAGGAAAACCTAACCTTGGTGCTGGGGCAAAAAGGAATGCTTATTCTTTCCCTGCTAAATATAAGAGTAGCACCACATAGAAGTGGTAAAATGAACGTGTAGGGGGGAAAGTGACATTGCTGGGTAAGATTCTGCCCCAACCAGTACATTAAGATCTGCACAGAGCTCTCTTTTGTTAATTCTGTGTGTAGATAATTTTCTTTGTGGGATCTGGACCACTGCAGATGTCTTAATCCCATGGAGAAGTCCTTAGACATTTATGTGAGGGGGCTCCTTACAGGCATCTAATGAATTACCCCATTTAATATGTGAAATGGGCTCTAATTGTATGAAATGCTAACATGTTAAGATAGATCTTTAGCAGTGTTTCTGGCCATCTGGTGCCTAATCAGAATGATGCAATTTTTTAAACATGTCACCCTCCAATCTCATTGTGTTACCCCCCCCCCCAATGGAAACATGCAAGATCCCTCAAGGTGATATGGTGTGGCATCAACAGTGGCCCTTTGCTGTGACAGGAACATGGGATTATCAGCATGACTGAAACATGTTAACACCCCATGACTTCGACATATTAACACAGTTGTAGTCACTTGGGGACATCAGTGTCCTTGGGGATAAAAGGAAGGAGGAGGTGTAGTAAGCAGAAAGAAGAAATGTTTTAGGAAGAAGAGTGGATGGATGGATGTGGATGGAAGAGGGATGGCCAGAAACTGGTGGAGAGCTGAGAGGGTGCTGCTGTAACCAGAAGAACTGTTGATTTGAGAACTGGGAGGAAGGATCCTACAGCTCCATAGGCAATCTATCCACAGATCCCATTGGAGTTGAGTTCAGTAGTAGTTTTGTATGCTTCTAGATCTAGCAATGTTTGAGCCAGGGGGAATACGGTATTTACTCGAATCTAACACTCACCTTTTCCAGCTGAATTCAGTCTCCAAAATCAGGGTGCATATTTTATTTGATGGTGCATTAGATTTGAGTATGGGCTGTGGGTGGCGCAAGCAGTTAAGACGCTGTGCCTGTTAACCAGGAGGCCAGGGTTCGATTCCCGGGTTGGCCCCTCCCCCACAAGACAGGGTTAGCTCCTGTCCTTAGCCCAGCTCTGCGGTGCCAGCTGGATCCAATCATATTGGCTCTGCCTTTCCACTGGACTAATTCAGTGGCGTGGAGAGGGGAGATTTGCTCTTGGGTAACAGCCTATCCTCCATAACACTCCAACCCAGGCTTTCGTGCTTTGCATGCAGCGTATGCAGCGCCAAGCACAATACCATAGTCTTCCAAGACTGACCGAGGCCTGCTTTTTTTTTTTTAGATTTGAGTAAATATGTAATTAACTTAAACTGGGCATAAGTTATACTCTGTTCCCCCCCCCCTTTGGTTGCATCAGAGGGTAAAGCAGGAATAAGAGAAAGAAATCCCCCTTCCCCTCCTAATCCACCTGCTCCTTGCTAGATACAGCATGGTCCTTTTTGGCAAGACTGCATTGGTTGAGGAGGAAATGATTTAATAAGCCTAAGGTCTTGGAGTGTTGGTGCTGGGTGTTGTAAACATGAGGCGAAAGCATATTTATGGCATCCTCTGCGTAGGGCATGAGTAGCACTGGCCTTGTACCAGTCCTAATAGTGTCCAAAGATGGACACATGCTGCCCTCCAGACAGTGGTAAGGATTTTCAGAGTGGGGGAAATATTATGAGGTGGGGAAGAACCCAGCAGGAGGCGGGACATGCTGCTTGTCTATGCTATCTATATAGCTGACACAGTTGTGCGAAGCCTCACTGTGAGGCGTTGGGCTTTCCTTTCTCTGTTTTGAGGGGGCAAATATTTATTATTATTTTTTATTTTTATTATTCATAATAGAGGGAGGAGGGAACTCTTATTTTTAACTGCAAATCGCAGTTTAAAAAACTGCTTTTTCTACTGTTGTAGAGAGGAGGCCATGCAAGCAGTCATTCCATTCTTCAGCCTGGCCAGGCCAAAGCAGAGGGTTCTTTGTCTTTCTAATTGATAACTGCCTCTGTACAACAGTAAGAAAACCTGTCTTTAAACAATTTTATTTACTTTAATAAAAAAATTTGATTCTTCACATAAATACACAAACACAGTATACATATAAACCCATTTATGCACCCACCCAAGCCTTGGGATACCAGCGCACCCATATACATTTCAGTTTAACTTTTCTCTCCTTAACCCTTATCCTCCCTTATTTTACATAGCCCCTTTCCTGGGAAGAGGGAACTCTGCCATTGGTCCTGGCGAGTATACCTTGCCAGTTTGGCTTCAATTTATATACACACAGGGTTACTCACTTTTGAATGAAAAGTAGGTAGGTAGATAGGTAGGTATGGACTTTCTGCCATACCATGGCTTCCTCATGTTACGATTCAGAGAACTTCATTTACTGATGATTCAAAGAGCAACTTTTCCAAACTGACAGAAAGCATTTTTGAACATGTAAGTGAACTTGCTTCACTACAAATAAGCTGCTGTCTATTCATTTGTTTTATGTCGCCCAGGTCTTTGTGCCCAGTAGCGATTAAATGTTCCACTAATGGACTTTTGAGACCATTCCTCTTTATTATTTGGTGCAAGTGAAGGAATGAGATCTGTTTGATGTCAGAAAGCATCAGGCATATTAACAGATCTTTCCTGATACTGAAAGAACGGCATCTGGATGGCTAATTCCAAGGAGAGGGCAATGACAGTTAATTTTTCTAATGATACGCAGAGCTACCAAAAATATATCTGACATTTCCCCCCACAAAAGCAAAACAAAGCTGGGAGTCAAAGAGGCCACAGAATAGCACTCGCTCCTGACATGATCAGATCATAGTCTCCAACGTCTCCCAGTTAAAAATGGGGACACACTCGTGTACTTAGAATACCTCATCCTCATGAAAAGATTTCTGCTTGTTCTTAAAGACATATTCTGCACTCCACGCTGCCAGCTGCACACCACAGTTGATGTGGGCCTGCCACTGAAAACAACGTGGCCATAGCTTGTTTATTTTTATTTTCCTAATACTGTGTAGTTCAATGCTGTGATGTTTCATCACCACATTGTTTTATGCAGTTCCCCTTCCCAACAAGTGGAAACCAATAATGTGGGGAACTGGCTGGAAATGGAGATTATGGACACAATCCAGAGACATTACGTGCACCCATAGTTACTGCACCCCCTAGTGAAAACCTATGGGAAATTCATATTGCAGTCCAGAGTAACTTGTTCTTATTCTGGAGCAAGGACTCCCTGTAGTTACTCTGGATTCTACCCATATTTTTTTCATGGAGTAAGCACATTTTGGAGGGATTATGTGTCACAGGAATGCCCTTTCTTATGGCAACCCTCATGCTTGTCATAATGTGCCAGTTGTTCCTTTGTATACTTGCAGATGCATCAAAATGTGCATGTCCTTGACTGGATGCTCTTAGATTTCCCTTTGAGAAGCCAGGGAGGGGGACACATTAAAACTTGTATTCTTGTATGTTCACACGTTCAAATGCAGGTTGTCTATACGTTTGGCAGAAAAAAAATCTAAAATGCTCAAAAAAGAAAAATAGTGGCAAAATACAGTAGCAGTCAAAATAATGTCAGAGGTCAGCCAGGTCAAGCATTAACCAAAGTAGTCCATCTAGCCAGAATCTCAGCACTGGGAGCAATGGTAGCACATACATGGCCATTGGGGGTGGTTGAGAATGCAGTGGGGAGCCCAGTGCAGGTACACCAGCAATCTATCTACCTACAGTATTTATATACTGCTTTTTCAACCAGCAACCTCGCAACAGCACTGGCAGAGATTTACTGAAACAGAAACTTTGAAATTGGGACTGTCCCTTTATAGAGAGAACATTGGAGCAAATGTTGGATTGATATATTTAAAATATATTTATTTCCATTTATTTGAAATTTCCAGCTGTGTCCATGGAATATAATGTGTGGAGAGGTTTCTAGGTCCAGGGGTTAGGGCTGGACGTTGATGAATCGGTGATTTTTCATTGTTAAGTATAGAGATGAAAACATGTTATATATCCATTTTCACCCCCTTCCAGATTGTATTTCTAAAAATCAGTTCTTAGTGGGTGGCTACATCATGGAAGGAATTCCCTCCCCAAATTTCACGCTTCTAGGTCCAGCAGTTTTGGCTGGGCTTTGATGATTCCAAGTAGACATGCCTATGATTACAAATAGAATGGAGGGCAAAGTGCCTCTACCTTTAAACATTGCATAGAAGAGGGAATTTAGGCAGGTTTAGCTCAATATTTAAAAAGCAACACCTGCCTCAATTCCCTCTTCTACACAATGTTTGTGTTCAATAGTGCTTACTCCTAAAAAAGTGTGGTTAAGATTGCAGCTGATTAAAGCCATGCTGTTCTTGGCAAAATTTAAGCAACAGAGATATCAGATGACCTCCAATGATATAGTACATGGCAGAAGTATCTCAAGATCTTGAGGACGCTGTTGAGGGGCAGATGAACAAAACTGGAGATCCTCATGGAGGTCCTCAGATGTCCAGGCATAAACCTCGATAATGGAGAAGCTCTGAGATGTTGTGTCATTGAGGGTCTGCACAATCCTCCCATTATGTGAATTAAATAGCCAGCACTTATTTTGTACAGACTGTATTTGTACGGTAAGTAGCTATTGTAATTACCTTTTTTTACATAGGAATACAGCACTTATTTGGTGTGTGTTTGTAAAAAGCTGTTGTTGCACTGGAACAAGGCAACTGTGTGTACAAGGTATGTAATTACATGTTCCTTCGTTGGAATGTGGTAAACACACTATTAAGGATTTATTTTGGAATGTATATTAACAGGTAGCATGGCAGTAAAAGTAAACCCCTGCTTGTTCCCAAAAAATCTCATCTCTTTATGTGTGCCATTGATTAATCCAGGAGTAAATTACTTTTTATTAAATTAGTAATCACAAGGAATATTGAGTGTGCACAAGAACAAGACAGGTGAATTACATAGAATAAGCATAATTTTCAGATTCTGACTCAGCATCATTGAGTTCCCTCGTTCACATTCAATTTTCCCAGGGCGACATGATATACAATTGTTCCATGACTGTGTGTGCTTTAAAAATCAGAAAACTGCTACCTAGAAAATATATATATAAGATTATATTTCAGTGTTACTGCCCAAGGTGTTCCCACAGAAAAGTGCCTGAATGTGATCCTATAATTCATGTTTGCCCTGAAGCACCGACTTGCCTTCCATTCCTTTTCTCTTCTAATGAAGAGAAGGATAATATTCTAATGCTTTCTCAGTGAGGGAATTTCATCTACACCCAGCTGTTTATTGTCATTTGTATTATAATGACTACCTTATTACACAGGATAGCTGTAGAGCCATTTTAACTTACTCCCGACTTTGCTTATCCTCCAGAGTTCCTGAGCCCATGCACATATTAGTATATGGTGGTATACTATATAGCAGTGGTCCTCAACATTTTTGGACCCAGGGACCGGGTCTGTGGGAAAAAATGTTTCCAGGGACCAGCCCGGGGCTGGGGGGAGAGTCCTGCCTCTGGCAACCTGGAGGGAGGGCTTCCCCACCTAGAGCACAGCACAGCTGCCTCCAGCTGTAAATCCCATTACAGTGGTGCCTCACATAAAGAGCTTAATTCGTTCCAGAGGCATGCTCTTTAAGTGAAACGCTGTTTCAGTGAAGCAGATTTTCCCATAGGAAACAATGGAAACTCAGACGATTGGTTTCACAACCCCCAAAATATTCATGTGAAAATATTAACTGGATGTAAAAATGATGACAAAACACTGGAATTGATTCAAAACATGCATTCAATGTGCAGGATCCTATGAAGTCTACTTAGGCTGCAAATCTAAAGACATTTTCCAGGGAGTAAGCCCATTTAACACAATGGGGCTCATTTCTGGGTAGACATGGTTAGGAGGCTGCAATCAAAGACACTTTCCTGGGAGTAAGACCCATTTAACACAATGGGGCTTACTTCTGAGTTGACGTGTTAGGAGACTGCAATCAAAGACATTTTCCTGGGAGGCTTACCTGGGCTGCTGGAGGTTCAAGGTGGCCAGGGGGGACACTTGGGGACAGTTAGGGACAGCTGCTTCTGGCACCCCCAGGCAACTGCCCCCAAGTTGGGGGCAGTTAGAGGCAGCAGCACTGGCTGGCAGTCCTTTTAAACAGCCTCCACGCGGAGCATCAGGGCTGCATAAGTGCTTGTTAAGTGAAGCGGAACTTGTTATGTGAAGCAAGATTCCTTGGAAATTTAGACTTGTTATGTAAAGCACTTGTTATGTGCTTGTTATGAGATGTGCTTGTTATGTGCTTGTTATGAGAGGTACCACTGTATAATAAATAGAGCTATTGCTCAGTTACTGTGGATAGGTGAGAGCCTAATGTCTCAATGCATGTCTACTCAGAGCAGGGATTTTCAACCTCTTTCAGTGCAGGATGCACAAAACCATCCTACTCACTCATATTGGAGAGTAAGCCTCATTGACTATTATGGGACTTATTTCTGAGTAGACAGGCATTGGATTGGACTCTGAGGCTGCAATCCTCAGACAGAGCCCTCCTGCTGTGAGGAGGGGAACAGGAACAGGGAACAGTCCTCTTGTGGACCAGTCAGGCAGCTGCCATGGACCTCCAGTGGTCCCTTGACCAGGGGTTGAGAAACCCTGCTATATAGTGGTACCTCATATATACTATAGTATATTGTGCTATATTGGTATATATATAAAAGTAGGCTGTTATAAATATAATAGCCCACGATTAACACTACTAATAGCCCACAGGTATTGCTTGTGGAGGTACAATATAACAACATTAATTAGTGAAAAGCTATCCCTCTTTCCAGCATCTCCACCTCCCTCAATCCTCAATCACTCCCTAGCCTCTTCTTCGTCTGGTCTGTTAGTAGTTGACAGTTGCAATGCTGACAGATGAATCTTCCTAACCTGCTTGATTGATATGGAAGGTTGGCCAGAAGATGCAGACACATTTACACCAGGGATGTCACTAGGATTTGCTTCACATGGTGCAGAGGCCAGTGTGCCACCTCTATGCAGTGGGTGGGACAACACCTGAATAGTTGGCATGGTCATTTGCAATTGCCCTGCCTGCACTGGTTTTTTCAACCACACATTTTAATAAAATAAAGGTATTTCAAACTGCTTTGCTTCACTGCATTCTGCTGCAAATCGCACATCCAATGGTATATAACGTGATGGGATTATTTCTACAAACCATGATTTTAGCCATTTTGGTCACTACTGGTGTCACCTTTCTAACCAGGGTGATCAGGTTATTCCTGAACCCCAGGGCCAAAATTCCTGAACCCCAGGGCCAAAATTCCTACCCACTTAAAAAAATTGCCAAAACCTGATTTTTTTTGTTTTTGTTTTTTGGTTTTTTTACCATAACATTTGATACGAAGGAGATATCTCCAAACTGATTTTTGCATTGGATTCTGCTCTTCAATACAAATCCAATGACATATGGTATGATGGGGTACTCTGTCTTCGTGAAGTTTCAAAACTTCACAGTATCAAAACTTCGTGAAGTTTCAAAACGGTATCATGAAGTTTCAAAATGAAGCCAAAATGTAGGACAATGAAGCCAAAATGTAGGACGCCTGGACAGGAGGCTAAAAATCCAGACAAATCCAGGTTTTTCTGGTCATATGGTCACCCTGTTTCTAACACCCTTGTGATGTCCCTAATCAGGACCATTTTGGAAGCCTTGCACTCCCTGAGAGTGATCTTCTTGCTTGCTTAATTGCTAGTAAACATGGCTGTAACTTGCTAGTAAACAAAAGCATTTCATTTTCACTGCAATCATCAGGGACCCCATTCTGGGGTTAATTGTCAGGAATGTGTTCATTGGATCAGACAGTTCTGTTATTCTTGGATCCACTCAGCCTGCCCTTTCCTATGGACTATGACATGTTTGCCTACTCACAAGTTAAGCCGCAATATGGGTCACTTTCATAGAATTCAATGCATATTTTTGTTTTTTTAGGTTTTGGGTCATTACATTTGATGGGAAGGTGCTATTTCAAAACTGATTGTTGCATGCATTAGATTCTGCTCTTCAATACGAATCCAACGGTATATGACATGATGGGGTTTGACGCACCATCACAAAGTAATAAGTTTTGGGTTCCCCCAATGCACGTCACCCCTCTTGGGCACATCACCCAGTGCAGACCGCACCACCCTGCTGGTGGGGGTGTCACCCCTGTTTACGCATAGTTTAAGACTTTTATGTAGAAAGATGTTAGGCACATGGAATGAATGTTTCAGGAGGCTGTGGGACAATCTCCCTTTTCCATTTTTGTCTTTTTCCCTCTATGTCAGTGGCTCCCAATTTTACCTGGAACACAAAACCCCTACAGTCTCTTCTTCCTGGCTAGGATGAGAAAATCTAAGATGGTTTCACCCAAATCTTGAGATCCAGGATGGCGGTACCCAGGGAATAGATGAGATGAGCCACTAGAGAAAGCTTGCAGTGCCCATGGGAGTGATCCATTGATGATTTAACGTGTTGTAATGCACACTTTGGGACGTCCATGAAAGTGGGACTTTCATCGCCATCTCAGATGCATGCTTTCAGAACCGTCCAGCTGTTATACTTCTGCTACCACCAAGACTGCCAAGTCTGGTGAGTTTTGGAATTACTTGGCAACAACTGTGAGCCACTCTCTTTATGTGATGGTGTTGTTGAGAAAAAAAAATGGCCTATGGTTGTATATTAAACAGAGTTGTATGGTGGAAGATTATTTTTCTGATTGGTTAGCATCAAATCCTGTTAGTTTGCTGCTGACAACAAAATGGGGGGAAAGGCAATAAAAACAGTGTCAAAAAAATTTGCCAACAATTTAAAATACATAAATAAGGAAGGTAACCCTGCAATGGAGCTACTAGATTCTGCAGCAGTTCTGGAGATCAACCTATGTTCAACATAGGTTTCTGGCTCCGGCAAAGCTGAGCTCCCCTAGTCCCTGACTTTGTCTGGTCACCATTGCAACCATATAAATGCCCATCATCATATCATCTGGGAGGGAATTCCATACACTTATGTGAAGAACAACCATACATGTGCACAACTTGGTTAACTTTGTTTGGATTTTGTCCACTGTTCTAGTTATTACCGTACTTTTTCTTTCCTTCTTTCCTGAATAAACTAATCAAGCAAATTTGAAGAGATTTCTGATGTGTTAAAATGTTTTCAGTTCCATTCAGCACTGCAATCAGGTGATAATGATAAATGATAAGAAATTATTTTTATCATGATAAAATGATTAGAATAATTTATCTGTGAGCAGATAGAGTCTCCACTGAAGTCTCCACTGATTATAATCAGTTTTGTATCTTTTTAAACTGTAAATCAAAATAGTGTTTCTGAAAGACAATTGTCTTTCACTCTCAGGTTTGGTGGAAGGTATTAGCTGCCATTCATTTCAAAATGTGATGGGGATTTCCAGAACCCCAAACTGCGGTGAACAGTGGGAGCTAGGGAAAATTTCCTGATAAATCTTGCTGGTGTGTATGAGGATAACAATGAACTTGGGAACACCAGGCAGGTCCCATTATAATGAGTGGAGGTTGCTAAGACAAAGTAGTTTTACAGTGGTGGGCTTCGGGGGGTTCTCACATGTTCTATATAACCCTTTGCTAATGAGCGCCTGGTTCTGAAAACTGCTTACTAATGGGACATACCCTACAATCCAGAGTAACTACAGGAGCACGTATGAGACATTACTTCTTTTACCTGTACTTACAGCACCACCTAGTGAAAACCTATGGAAAATTCATATTGCAATCCAGAGCAAATTGTTCTTAAACCAGAGTAAGGACTCCCCATAGTCCATAGAAGCTGTTGTTCTATGGATATAGAACCTGTTGTTAATTTATTTGAATCCCACCACTGAATATAGAGTTAAATTAACGACATATTGCAATATGTATGAGTGCTTTGAGCTTTTGTATTCTCGTGTCCTACTTTATCTCATATCCCTGCAGAGTGAAAACATTCAGACCAAGCTGGAAACACATAGAATTGTTCAGAGGCAATTGGAGGGGGTTAAAAGAATGCCCACAGGTGTGTGCCCACAGGCTCCAAGTCTCCAAAGGGCTAGCGACTCATTCAAGACTGAGGTCCCTGCTAGCTGCCCTGAACCAGATAGCCCTGGGCCAGGGTTTGCCAACCCTTGTATTAGAGATTCTCCCAGGGAAAAGTAACTTATTATTTTTCTTGCATAAGAAAAGTAAGTTAGAAAAAAAAATCCAGCTGAGTCAGCACATTAAAGACATTGCGCAAAGATATGAAGACATGCGCAGTGACATGCCCTCCCAGCCCCTCATCATGCAACCTGATTCCCTTGTATTGCTGTCCTCACTATAGGCCTGTTCATAATTGAGCACTCACATTATTTTTCCCATTTGCCTGAAACAAATGCAGGTGTCAACATGCCATTTAGTTTTTGAGTTAATTGACAAAACAAACTCTGCTTAGTATTTTGCCAAGTTGCGGTGCTTCTTATGTTGTTCTTTGTTCCCTATGAAAAATTATGAATCTGGGAATGGAACATCAGGCGGCATTCAGACTGATGCCTCTGTAAATGGAAGCGCACTTGGCACTTGGCAAGGGCATGCTCCTTATGAGAATAGAAGAAGCATTTACCTTATGTGAAGACCGGAATGCATCCCTCATTCTCAAAGGATGCCACTCATTTCAAGGGTTAGGATTGCACTGACAGTCTCCTGGAACCTAAACGGGTACACCAGATACCCTCCTCTTTACCTGCTGCTGCTCTTATCCAGAGATCTTCAGCCCTTTTCATCCCCATTAAGTTGTTGTAACCACACAACTGAGGCTTTGTGACCCCAAAGGGGCCTCAACCCCAAGGTTGAAGAACACTGCATTAGAATATCTACATTGCCCATGTTAACCCACATGATGTCAAATTGAGTTACAAAGTGCAAGACGGAGAGGACTGCTTAGAAAAAGGCTCTTATCCTAAAAAGAAACACAAGGGAAACAGCAGCAGCAGCCAACAGAAGATATTCTATACAGGATAGAGATGAGTTGAAATTGTCCAACTAAAAGAACCCACAATTAAAGATACCTGTTTTATTTATTTACCCTACAATCCAGAGTAAACTACAGAAAGAAGTAAGAGGCACTTGCTCTGAATTGCTCTATGCATTTCCCATAGGTTTCCCATAGATGGCACCGTAACTACATTGGTGTAAAAGGTCCTGTAGTTACTCTGGATTGTAGCCTTAGCAGGGGATCATGGGATGTACAGTGAAATCCTAAACCTGTATAGTCACAAGTAAGTCCTATTGTATTCAATAGGGCCTACTTTCAGGAAAGTGTGTTTAGGATTGCAGACATACACAAATTGTGAATAGAGCATGTTGTGATTCTTCCACTTCTCAAATCATGTGTGAATGTTCTGGAAGACAGACTGACATGCACCCATTTTTTATTTTTACAAATTCACTTGCAACCCACATTTACATATGAAAAAAATCTTGTGGTATTTCAACTTTTTAATACCAAATTCTCAACCTTCCCATAACATTGATAATCATCTGATGGCAGAAATATCCCTATGTTTTGAACAGGTGTGCTATTTTTTGCAACTTTGAAACTATAAAATCCATACTTTCCGTGGAAATGTGAGTGAAATATGAATCTGTCAGATTTGCAATGCTACTGACGATTGCTGCCATCCTCAACACATTTTCCTGGGAATAAGACCCACTGAACACAATGGGGCTTACTTTTAAGTAGACCCGATTAGGATTGAGTTCAATATTTGAGGAGGGGAATTTGAAAAATCCAGTGAGCAACCTAAATATCTCATTAAGTTATCTCTTTCTTGATTTTCTGAGTTTTCTGTCTCTAATACCCAAACTTTGGCCTACTTTGAAAATTTAAACCAAAGTTGTTTGTTTGTTTGTTTGTTTGTTTGTTTGTTTGTTTGTTTGTTCTTTCTTTCTTTCTTTCTTTCTTTCTTTCTTTCTTTCTTTCTTTCTTTCTTTCTTTCTTTCTTTGTATCCATCCATCAATCCAATTTCATCCAGGGAAGGAAAGG
This sequence comes from Cryptoblepharus egeriae, assembly GCA_030015325.1. Taxonomy (NCBI): domain Eukaryota; kingdom Metazoa; phylum Chordata; class Lepidosauria; order Squamata; family Scincidae; genus Cryptoblepharus; species Cryptoblepharus egeriae. The sequence continues at coordinate 178,004,558 of JAREYC010000003.1, read as the reverse complement.
TGTTACAATACAACAATAACCCACATGGTTCCTTTAAGAAAGTTCATCCATTCATTTAAATTGCATTTTCAGCCCTGGTTATTGTCCCTGTGCCTGCAAAGAATGTTTCCAGCCATAAAAGCCCATCATCTGCCACAATTATGGATAACCAGAGTGTGTCCGGAGGGCGGAAATGCCACAGTGAAAGATTGTACTGCAATTCAGTACAGAATTTATAACTTTCCTCAGGGCTAAACTGTCAACCTGATCATAATGCTTTGACAACAGCTCTAGCAAAGCTAATGCAGAGGCACAGTTGTTCCCTCATTTTTTTCCTTTCTAAGGCCCAGCTTATTTCAAAGACATAAAGGAGCATCTACAACAAACAGAACATTATAGAAATTGAGTGTTATTTATGATGGGCAGCCCAATCCTAACCCTGGCAGCTCACAGCACGCAACACCTCTGACGGAGCACACATTGCATGCTATGGTGGGGACAAAACCAGACTGCCCAGGAGGAGTATGTAAAAATATTTAACTTACCTCCCAGTAGGCCACATTCCCACCTAATGGACTCCTCAGAATGACCCACACCACTTATTTAACTAGCTTAAGTCTAAGGAGAGTCGGGGGCTTGCCTGTTATGGATTTAGGGTATATGGGTGCTTGGATGTGCTGTTGCTGTCATGGTTTGCCCCAGGTTTCACCTCGGACCTTCCACAATCCTCCCTTGAAATGCCCCTGCTGCCACCTTATCTGCTCTGTCAGGTGATATGTGGCGCACTGCTAGTGGCGCAAGGCTTCCCAGCTGCCACGCAGGAGAGGGAGAGACCAACACCTCCCTTGGTGGCATATAGCAGTCACCCACCACTTGCTGCAGGGTGACCACAATGCCCAGATATTCAAGGAAGAGCTGGGATGGTTTGGCATTGCAGGTAATTTGTTTAGTATAGTTCTGATTATTTGTATGCTGATATAAACTGATTTGACAGCACAATTCTAATCCCTGGTTAGGCTGCTATAAACCCCGGCATAGGTCCTATGCTGACCTGGGAGAGTCAGAAAAGTGCCATGAGCACTTCCGCGCCACTCCTGGGAGCTAGGTCAGTGCATAAACATGCGCTGCCTCCCCACAACTTTGCGGGAATGTGAAGATGGGTGAGTTATGGTGGCCTAAATAAGTTAGCTGGCATATGGGTTAAATCCGGAGTAACTACAGGGAGTCCTTGCTCCGGAGTAAGAACAAGTTACTCTGGATTGCAATAAGAATCTCCCATAGGTTTTCACTAGGTGGTGCAGTAACTACGTGTGCAGGTGATGTCTCTTACGTGCTCCCGTATTTACTCTGGATTGTGCCCTAAATTAGTTATTCCCCTGCTCACTGGGCAAGACACACTCTTTTAAGTAGGTGTTTCTCTTTTATTTAGCAGGGGAAGAGTAACTGGCCCAACACACCCCAGCAATGTCTGTACTAGTGGCTTCTGCTGGTGTATGAGCCCTTTTGGGACAGGGACCCATTCACTATTAATTATCTCATTTTCTTTATAAACCGCTTTTGAACTTTTTAGTTGAAAAGTATATAAATACTGTTAGATAATAAATAGATAGGGTTGCAGACATATGGTATGAGCTAGTGTGTGTTTTTAATACACCGTTGTTTTTAGATTGTACTTTTACCGTATGTCGGTGATGTTCTCTTCTCAGCCTCTTTCTGAGAATTCAGTGGGTTTTACATCTAAAGAAACACATGGGGACTTGCAGCTGGGAAAGGAAAGCCAAGCCCAGTTGATGTGAGGCTACTAAAATAAGGCTGGAGAAAAAAACCTTCCTGCTTATCTATCCCTAAACTCAGCAGCCTGGCACAAAAACATAGTTGTCCTAAATTGTTGACGAAAGATGCTTAGAGCAAAATGAGCTGGTTGTTGCTCATGTGGTTATTGCTCACCTGTTTTGGATCTTCTAGTCACCTCAGAAGCTTCTGTGATACTTCAGCATCTCTAAACTGGAACTGCTGAATCATCCAGACATAGTAGCTGTTGTTCTTTTGTTGTTACTATTGCTACTTCTTCAATTGACCAGCAAATATTATGAATCCCACCTGATTCCCAGGAGCAGAAAATTCAGGTGACCCCCAAGTATTTGTAGGGTTTCCAACAGAAAAGACCATAACAACACCCAAAAAAAATTTCATATAGTTTTTATGGTTTTTATTCTTCTTCCTTTGCCCTCTTACATAGGTATGAGCACCATTGACTGTAATAGGCTTACTTCAGAGTAGACATGCAAAGGGTCTCTCAGAAGTGGCTGGCAGGTGCTGGCAGAGTGCCAAAAATGACCGTCTCCTGGCCGGGACTTTTTTTTTGCATGTTTTACAAGAAATCGCTTGTATTGCAAGTAAAAATTTATTAGAAAATTGTTAGCTTGTCTTGCAAAATGCTTTCAATCCAAATTACTCTCAGTCCAAGGTTTTACTGTAAATAAAATAAATAAAAAGCAAAACAATGCACACCGCTTTGCACATTTGTGTAGTTCCAATGCTGGGATCATCTAATCTCCACAAGAACTTGCCTGACCATCCAACTAGATCGGATGCATGGAAACAGTATAAGTTGAATAGGAAAAGTAGCCAGAAAAGGTACAGGAGGTTTTTGTTTTATATGTTGCATTTTAATTTCCTTGCCCAGCTATATTTTCCCCTTTCCAGTTTATGAGTATCTCTTCATTTTATCATTGCGTCTTTCCCTCTGTTATTTAAATTCACATATTATTAAGAAACTTAGGGTGAAATCCAGAGTAACAATGGGGAGTCCTTGCTCTGGAGTAAGAACAAGTTACTCTGGATTGCAGTATGAATTTCCCATAGGTTTTTATTAGGTGGTGTAGTAACTACGGGTGCACGTAATGTCTCTTACGTGCTCCTGTAGTTACTCTGGATTGTTGTTCAACCTACAGCAGTAGGTTGTAGACTACCTACATTCCAATATTATTTGATTTTAAAGATTTCCCTGGATTTGGGGAATTTTCTTTCGCCTAAGAGTGAGGTCTTCCTGGGTAGACTTCTTCTGTCTAAGCTGTCTAGCTTTTGGTGGTGGCAATAAACTCCTTTATCCTAGTTCATTTACCCAGTTTACCCAGTTAAAAAAGTGAACTGGGGAGCAGAAAGGTGGGTGCCAGGCTCTATCCACTATGTGCATTGCCCATTTTGCCCTACTTACCTTTACAACCATCCTCCAACTCACCTTTGGTTAAGGCCCTCTGGAATTTTGCCACCCACCCTAAATTCAATGAGGATTTTCAGCTCCACACTAAATTAGGAGCTGCGGTCCCTATTTATAACTCGGACTATGATCTTTAGTATAATTATATTGAAATGGACCCCCCTTGGTTTTTATGGAACTTACACCTGCCGGGTTGTTGTCGTGACTTTTTTTAAAAGACAAATAATGAGCTGTTTCTCTCAGGTAATGAATTTCTCACAAGAACAGCAGATTTCTCCCGATTGCCACCAACTGGGGCTCGGCCCTGGAGAGAACAACATCCCAATATCTTGGCACCATCAACACTTGACTTTCCCTCTGATTCATCCGACCTCAAACCCAGACCAAAGCCAGTTCCAGCCATCACCATCTCCTTTCAAATCTCATTCCTTTTGAATTACAGCACAGACAAAAATTAAAGTTAATAACAAGAGGATAATTTTGCCTCTAATCTGATCTTCCTCAAGCATGTTTGAAGTTCACTTGCGTGGCCTGCGCTACAATTAGAAGGTTCAGATGCGTAAGACTTTTTCCCCACCCAGTGAGGAATGGGCAGGAAGTGGTTGAAACATTTCATATCCTGGATACTTTTCAATAAAGAAGCAGTTTAGTAACTTTACTGGAGGGCTTCATTCCTGCCAAAAGTGTGGCAAAAAAGACTGGAAGTATCTTTCTTTTCGACTGCCTCAGAGGCCTGTAATAAGTTCATTGCTCTCAACAATAATTCAAGGTTTTTGGAATTAACTTGAATGGCAAAACCTAAAGTATCCAAGTGGCTTCAGGTGCATACTTAGAAACATGGGCTGTCTACTCACTCTACTTTATACCTTGCTACCCAACCATATTATGCGACAGCCTTTTCGGACGTTATCACTTCTGCATACACATGAAAGAAGAAAATGGAGGTTGGCGTTCAGCTGATTTGTCAGTGTGCGGTACATGCAGTAGGATCAAGTTCCAAATCACATGGATCTTCTGGATGCACAAGGTTGCCTCATATGAATGTATACTGGATGTATAGATGTTCTTGGGGATGATCAGGCAGTGTAGTGGCACAGGAGACATGCTCCAGTTTCGATCTCACACACTGTGTATGTGGAGGGAATAACGTTTGATGAGAACTACTTGAAGTGCTATTTCAAGACAGTTTGAAGAAACCAACCATAGATAGATTGATCAAGTTGGGGATAGTATAAGAATAAGTGGTAACAAATTACTGAATTGTTCATCAGTTTTTGTAGCATGAGCAAAGGATGATTCTATTTTCTACTTACACAACCAAAATGTAAGGTCTAAGGATGGATGGTAGTGGCATGGAATAGCTATACCTCACAAAATATGGGAATAATGTCCAGGCAGTAACTTATTACTGGGAGGTCCTGTTTTACTTTTTGACTAATTGGCATGAGACTAAAAGGTAAAGATAAAGGAATTTACCTGCTATAAATTCAGAACACACAGCCAGAAATGCAAGGACCTCAAATAAAAAGAACTAAAGGAAGCTGAAGTTCATCAACCAATTCTCCTGACGAACCTTAAATTCACCAACTCGGCCATCTTCTGATGTTCTCCCTTGGAAATGCTTTCTGGTCCCTGGGAACAGGTCAATAAAGGGAGACTTTTGTTACTGCTGGATCCAATCGTATTGGCTCTGCCTTTCCATTGGACTAATTCAGTGGTGTGGAGAAGGGGGATTTGCTGCTTGGGTAACAGCCTATCCTCCATAACAATCTAACCCAGGCTTTCGTGCTTCGCATGTAGCGTATGCAGCGCCGAGCACGATACCATAGTCTTCCAAGACTGACAAAGGCCTGCTTATGTGCCTATGAATTAGCTCCCCGTTCTTTCCCAGATTGTACAATGTATGTTTTATGATGTTTTAAATTGCAATATACATTGAGTGCAAGAAAGAAAACTGATTGAATTTTGTCATATTTAAATGGCAAACCTATTCTAGCTTCAGACAGCTATCCTTATCGAGTCACAAGAGATTTACCCCCAAATCCAGAGTAACTACGGGAGCACATAAGAGACTTTATGTGCACCCATAGTTACTGCACCACCTAGTGAAACCTACCTGAAATTCATATTGGAATCCAGAGTAAGTTGTTCTTACACCGGAGCAAGGATTCCCTGTAGTTACTCTGGATTTTGCCCTTAGTGTGTGTGGATGTATATATGAGTAAGAGCACAATCCTAATCATGTCTACTCAAAAGTAAGCCCCATTATGTTCAATGGGCCTTTCTCCCAAGAAAGTGTCTTAAGGATTGCAGTCTAAGTGAAATGGGTAGCCCAGCATTCCATACACACCCAAATTTCTTATGTATTTCTGCCCAGAAATATCACACACAGCATAATTATACTGGAGTCAAATATTTACTGCCATCTTCCAAGTGTGGGGCCATGCAAATCCTTCTTAAATTAACTTTTTTAAGAACCTTGAAGATTTAATGAGCTATGGTGGCTTTCATATCAGAGTTAAGGATTTTTTTTTTAACAAGCAAATGGTTGATTTGTATCTCTGCAGCGTCTTTTAAAAAGAAAAGAGAAGCCAGCAACTATCACGTCAAAATACTCCCTCCTAGCAGAAAAAGGCCAATTATGTAATTAACCAGCCAAGCCAAAGTATGAAGAGACGCCAAGCTGTGTTCGTGTTTTCATCCTCTGTATCCAACCGAAAGCTGCTGAGCCAAATGCTAAGCTGGTTTCAGCAGAGGCTGACACTGGCTCTTAGAGGCAGCACCTCGACACGATGACACAAATCTTGAAGGGATTGCAAACGTTTTAGAGGATGGAATAAACATGCAATATCATCCCAGGGTAGCGCAGCAGTGCGGATAACCACCACAAAATGATATCAAAGATCAAAAGCCTGGAAGGAATCATCTGATTTCATAATCTAGCCATCCAGACTGAACCCAACACTTCCACTAACTCTTTGTAGTCACATTATAGGCTGTAAATATGTTGTAGTGTAACGAAGTACAAAATATTTGTATATGGGTACAGCTCAGGTAACCGTTCTCATGCAAAAGACTGTACCTGGCTGGGTTCATTTGTGCAGATCAACAAACTCTGTATGCTGTACACATTACTAGGAGTGGCCTGCTGTCTGATGCCACAGTTCTCATGTGTCCAATGAAGTAGATTCAGAGGTGTCCAAACCACATATGGCCCATGGTGAGCCTCCATGTGGCAAGCCCCCTCCATCTGATCCTTGAGCATGCCTGTAAGACTCTGGAGGTGAAGGATGCTCTGCTCCCAGAACCTCCAGGGGGTATTCTGAGTGCTGGGAAGGCTGCAATCACCTCCTCTCTGTGTGTATGAAAGTACGTACGAACTTTCGAAGTACTTATGAACGTACTTATGAACTTTCAAAGACCACTATGTGTGAAAATGTTTAGAAAATGTAAATGATTCTAACACATAAACAAATCTTTATGTGTTAGATGTTTATGAATGAATTTTCATTCATTCACTCATTCATATGTTTCAACTCTAATAAATCAATTTATTTATGTAAATTGATATATTCATTTTTTTCTTCTGGTCCCTGACCCACTAGCCATTATTTTTTTTATTTTCTTTGTAAACCGCTTTGTGAACTTTTTAGTTGAAAAGCAGTATATAAATACTGTAGACAGAAAGACAGACAGAGAGGCAGACAGACAGATGATAGAGGGGGGAGGGAGGGATGATTTGGCCATCCAAAAAAGGTTCAGTCAATTTGTAAAATAAATGAAGAAAAGTCACTTGCAATTTTATCATCATTGTAACCCTGTGCATTAAATTGCACTTTTGATTTTTTTGTCCCTGTGTTTTCATTTTATATACTGTAATTTTTAAAAAAAAATACTTTTTAAAACCTGTATTAACCTGTTAAAAATACTTCTTTTGTATTTTCTTTTTGGTATAACAATCAGATTTCAGTATATTTAAGTCTCTAAAGTTACTTACCCGGTAGCATAGCTATAAGGGGGGTGGCACAGTAAGTATTGCAAGGGCCTCTCCTACTCGTCATTGGAGTCATTCTGGATCAGAGGTATCACCAGAGTTGTGTGGCTGGTGTGGACCACACCAGGTGATATTCCCCACTAGGGTGATGTACCAGAGGAATTTGACACTTCTTCAGCAGTTTTAGTGCTCTCTGAGCCCAGTATGCATGCTCAGAAATCCAGGCATGCATGCTGGGCTTGGTTTGTTCAGAGCGCTGCTGGGAGGGAGGGGCAGCCTGACTCAGGTCAGCCAGCTTCAGAGGCGCACTGCGCATGTGCTAAAGTTTGTGCATGCACAGTTCAGGGGGTAATGTGCTGGAGTCCTGCAGCAGGTGATGCGAACCCTGGCGATGCCCCTATTCCACATTCCTTCTGTGCACTTATTCCGAGGGATTGTGGCATAGCTACAGGGGCAGAAATAACGTAGCTATTGTAGTGTAGCATAATTTTCCTTTCAGGATATAATGGAAACTATAATTCTGGACAGTAGTGTAGCTAGAGGGAGGCAGAGCAGTCAGTCTTGGAGGGAGTCTCACCCCTTCAGAGCCATTCCAGATAGGGGGGAGCTACACCACCAGTTCTGGATGTGGGGTATATCATGGATACAAGTTTACCGCTTGACCAAACTACAGTTCCCAGAATTTTTCAAGAGATCTCAAGACAGTTTTCCCATTGGAAAACCAGCAGTGTGCATTTCCTATAAGTTTTTGATGACATTTCTGCAGACCTTCCTGTGCTGAACACCAACTTTTTATCCATAGCAGTACTGCACTCATGTTCATTTCAGTGCGATCACTGTGGGAACAAGATACCATTTAACGGCAGTAAATCTGTCCACATGGATTTGTCTCACTGCTTTAATCTTTTTTAATCATATAATAAAGCCATCCACAAATTTCTTAACTCAGTAATTTATGAAGAGCTAATCTCATACATTTTTATTTGCCCCAAGCATACGTATGCTTGGGGTATATGGAAAGAGCCATGTGGAAGGGAATTTGGGGCACAAAAATAGAGCAAATGGAAAAGGTTAATTCATCTCTGCAATAATTAGTGTCCTGATCTCTCTGCTTCTAGTTGCATTTGTAAAAAGAGAGAGAGATCTCATGATTAACTAAGAAAATGTCAAGGTGCCATGACTCCCAGAAGCCAAGGCCCCTCGGCAAGTGCCTGGCTAGGCCAATCCTAGTGCATGGCAAAAAAATCCCTTGATGGTTTCACCATGATCTGAACTCTCCACATAACCTGTGTTCTCAAGAACAGGGTGCATGAATTGGCCACGAACCCTACCATGCCATTCTGTATAAAACCACAACAGAGAAGCAACTCCAGAGTGTATTACACTGTATTCTGCCAAAGGCAGGGCAGAGGAAAAAAGAAGATGCTCCAGTACTGGAAATAGCTGGGAGGTCATGAATTTTCTAAAAATACACATAATTCTTCCTGGCTATTGAATCAAAGCCCAAGCTGTGGGGCATGACAACACTTCAACCTTTACCCCCAGATCACTGATGATTTAAATGAGAACAGAACTTCAGAAGAAGGAGGCACTTCTAAGAAGTCAGTTATATGAAAGTCCTGCTGAGCTTTCTAAAATTTATTTTTCTATATAAACCATTTTTAACTTTTATATTGAAAAGCGATACAGATCATTTTAAAAAAATAATATTTTTACAGTTTACATTTGAAACTTTGTGGTGGGCTAGAATACAAAGTTTTGCCCATGTATGTGACGTACCCCCAAATCCGGAGTAACTACAGGAGCACGTTAAGTTACTGCACCATCTAGTGAAAACCTATGGGAAATTCATATTGGAATCCAGAGTAAGTTGTTCTCATACCAGATCAAGGATTCCCCGTAGTTACTCTGGATTTTGCCCATAATATATTTGTTCTCATGACACCCCCAGCATGAGTAGGTATGCATGTAAAGGGGAGGAGAGAGGAGAATCATGGCAGATGTCCCTGCCCCAATCTGTGCATGAATGATGGCATGGTGTGCCAGTGTATACAATTCCATACAAGCTCTGGATCACTGGAAAAGCTGGGTTCATATCAGCTGGGTTCATATCAACCTGGTATGAACCAGCTTTTATATGAACCAACCTGGTATGAACAAACCCGGTTCATACCAGGTTCATACCAGGGAAAGATGCATGAACTCATGATTCAAACATTCATGCTCATCAATCATCCATTATATGCATTAAGTAATTGTGGCTATGTCATGCGAACATAGCTCATGGGTAGCATGGGGCACATTTGTTCATCATCCTTGCCCAGCTAGCTGGGCAATAGGCACTTTCTCAAATGGGTGCTCCTTTTCATTAAATAGGAGACAGTAACTCTCTCTTTTCACCTTGTTCTAGTGGCTGGTGTTCCTCTGCATCTTTTTAGATTGTGAGCCCTTTTGGGATAGGGACCTTTTTGGATAGGGAGTTGTTTGATTGTATCTATAGCCGTTTTTTATGATAATTTTTAGGTGGTCGGTGGTTTTAAATTTTTTAAATTTATTTTAAATTTGTATTAAATGTTGTATTAAATGTTTTTATATATATTGTTATTAATGTTTGTAAGCTGCCTTGAGTTGGCCTTGCTGAGAAAGGCAGGATAGAAATCTCGTACATAAATAAAATAAACTGCTTTGTGAACTTTTTGTTGAAAAGTGGTATATAAATACTACTGCTGCTATTGTTGTTGTTGTTGTTGCTGCTGCTGCTACTACTACTACTACTACTATAACCTTCTGAGTAGGTGGATCTCCAAGGTTTCCAAGCAAAAGCTGGATGCACACTGCATCAAACCACCACATCTTTAGGGTTAGCTACTCCAACTAAAAACCAACTAGAATCATACTGTATTTCATCAAGAAAAGCAGTGATGCAAATGCTGCCAGGAATTCCTGCCCAATTATTACAGGCCTTAGCTGATCCCAAGTACAGATATCTTGAACTCACCACTCCCATCACCCAGACCCATTTAGTTCCACCATCTTTGATTTAATATCTTGGGGTGTTTTGATCCCCCCCCCAGGTTCTGGGATTTACTCATAAATTATTTCTGTCATGCATCTTCCCTCTGTGCTGGTTGTAAAAGCTGATAATGATCTTCCTGTTATTTTGTTGTCATCTGAAATTCTTTGCCAGATAATTCCTGGGAGAATTTCAGTAGGCATTATCTGAGCAATTTGTTGTCAGCATGTGCAGGTCCCAAATTCAAGTTGTTTTCAGTGCTAAACCACAGTTTATTGTTTGTTCCCTTCCCTGAAGAGATAGAAACTGCTATCCAAGGCCTTGGTTCCCTGTGAGATAACCTTGACTGATTCAAAAACTGCTTTTCATGAATATTTTTTTCGGTAGGCTTCAGATGAATATCATTTTGTCAACAAACCTTTCTGGGAGTATATGCATCTGTAAGTGACTGTAGGGAAAGAAGCATGTCTAATTACATTTGACTTACTTAAATGTCAAAGTAGCCCTTTGCTGAGCTGCTTTTACAATGCATGCCCAGTTGTTGCTCGGGAATCTTGGTGTTACCAACAGTGTATCCATGACAGTTCTCAAAATAATACTGTTTTTGGAAACAACAATAATAGGGAAGGCAGGGCAGGGACAAAAATTGCAGAGACGGCAGCGGGCCCTGCTGTCACATCATAACCTCCCTCCCAGCCTGATGGCCCTTTTGGCATGGTCCAGGGTGACCATATAGAATGGAGGACAGTTTGTCTCTACCTTTAAAATTGGGATGGGTCCCTCTGTCCCATTTGCCGTTAATCTCCCAAAATCAGGATTGTCCATATTTTTCAGGACATATAGCAACCCTAATTCTATAGAACAAGGAATTTGGGCGGGTGCTGCTTTTAAAACCCGTCTATGGGCACAATCCAGAATAACTACGAGGAGTCCTTGCTCCAATGTAAGAACAATTTACTCTGGATTGCAATATGAATTTCCCATAGGTTTTCACTAGGTGGTGCCATAAATATGTAATTATATAAATAGCTATATCCTATTATCACCTTCCAAATGTCATTTTGGTGATTCTGGCTTTCATAGGTTTATTTCACAGTGAGCTCCATAGATGGATAGAATCATAGAGTTGGAAGGGATCCAGTAGATCATCCAGTCCAACCCCCTGCCTGTAGCAGGAAATCTTCATATTGTGGGGACCCGGGTCTCAAACCCTGGCCTGCTGGTTAACAGGCTGGCCCTACAATCCAGAGTAAATACGGGAGCACGTAAGAGACATTACGTGCACCCTTAGTTACTGCACCATCTAATGAAAACCTATGGGAAATTCATACTGCAATCCACAGCAAATTGTTCTTACACCGGAGCAAGGACTCCCCGTAGTTACTCTGGATTGTGCCCATAGTGTCTTAACCACTTGCACCACCAGAGTCACCCATTAACCTTTGTAGATGTGAGCAGTGCCACATTGAGTATCTACTCTGGTCAATGAACTTGTCCCAATTTATTGACAATGGCATTATTTGATCCTTTCACACCTCTCCACTTACATCTGTGTAAGCACTTTAGGAAAGTTGGGATCTTCAATGAGCTGGAAATTTTGTATGTCAGGTGGCTAGCAGCAAAATTTATCAGCTGCTCTAGATCCATTCATAACTTCAAAGATCTAACAACTGTCAAAACTGATCTTTGCACTTTGGGCAGGAAAACATCTGGAAACCACCTTTGTAATTTAAGTCACCTTTGTACTCTGCTTTGCTGGCCAGGGTTAGAGATACTACCTCCTTATCCCAGCAGCCAAGATACCTGTGCAGCAGGCCAAGATACCTGTGAAGCTCTCATCTGTTTGCCTCAACTTGAAACCATCCCAATGAAAATTATTTCCAGATTCATATTCTGTATCCTAATCTTGCCTCCTGCAGCACACAAAAAATTGCAAAAATGCATCTATGACCAAATTATAACCGACCCATATGTAAATACGTGATAGAAAGGGAAGGAGGGGTTAGACTTGGGAGAGGAGATCCCCATCTTGGGTGGCCTTGCGTAAGACCCAGCCACAGGTATAGTGCCAGGGGGGATTTCAGAAGGTACAAAGCAACCAAGAAAAATGGAGTTGGGTTGGGCTACAGATCCATGCCTCCCCCCCCCCATGTTAAGGCATGCAAAGCAGGGTCTCAGTGTCCCAGATACCAGCTCGTTTAAGGAGGTAGTACATCTCCTTACAGGGAGACATGATAAACCAAACCTTTTTATTACTTTCTTCAAACAAAGCTAATAAATCAAGATCCCTGAAAATGCATGTTATGCAAAACTTAATTGGATTTGGCATGCAGCCCACTAGGAGCAGTGCTAATCTGACTTCTGATCAGAGAGCTCCATTTTAATGGGTGGATTTGAGTCGCCCACGTTGGAGTTGCTAAATCCTGCCTTTAAATGCAGTATGTGTGCATCTTTCACTCTGGGAAGTGGAGGAGTTGAGCATTGTTTTGGTCTTTGTGCAACATGAAGGAAAGGAGAGGCTCTAAAGAATAGAAGACAAAGCCTTTATGAAAGCACACATCTTAGCTCTTGAGATAGGCTAATCACCTAATAGAGCTCCAAAGATTTTGCAAAACTCTCAAGAGTGTTTGGCAGCACGGCACTATGCTGGGCACGTCCATCCAAGCATTTCACCATGTTCCCAGCTTCCAGAGGCTGCATAGTAAAGTGGGGCACAAACAGGGCAATGTGTTGTGGGGCAGGGGACAACAACACTTAGGGCGCAATCCAGAGTAACTACGTGGAGTCCTTGCTCCGGTGTAAGAACAATTTGCTCTGGATTGCAATATGAATTTCCCATAGGTTTTCACTAGGTAGTGCAGTAACTAAGGGTACACGTAATGTCTCTTACGTGCTCCCATAGTTACTCTGGATTGTAGGGCCAGTAGATATGTGAAAGAATTAATGGTAAATTTCACACAAATGCTTATGTTCTAAATATATTATTTCTTAAGTCCCACTGAGTTTCGTGAACATTCAGTTATGCACATTTAGGATCACATCATATAAAATTCTCTTTTATAATTCAGCAATGGGTCTTGCAATAAGAGAATGAGTTATTTGTGGAATCAATAAATGCAAATGGGCAGGAACGTGTGGCACAAAAAACCATCTGCAGCCCCTCACCTCAGGACATCATCTGGTTCATCAAACTTAATAAACCCCAATTCTAATGTTTGGAATGGCCAAGAATTGGGTGTCAGTTCCCAGTCAGGTCACAATTCACAGCTGGTAGGCTGCACTAAGCTTGGTGGATTTCAGTTCACGTAGGCCTGATTGTGTCACAGTGTAGTGGTTCGTAAGGTGGAGGTCAGGACCCACTTCATTTCAGGGGGGTTGTGAAAATCTGGGTGCTGCCATCTTGGAATTGGGCAGTTGGGATACAATTCATGCTTCCCTGGGAATATGTTTCATTGATACAATGGGACTTACTCCATATGGAGAAGCTCTTTTTTGATGTCACTTCTTGTTTGATGCCACTCCTGACCATGACATCACTGCAGGTTGATAATATCACTTCTGGGAGAGGGGGGACCCCAGAAATTGTCATTCTCAGAATGTGGTCCCAGGATGAAATGCTTGTCAACCACTGTCATTGTGAGAGAGTGGAGGATGTTTTCATAGATCCTGATGCAATGAACTAATCGTAGCTGGGCTAGATGCATATATTCCATATACATGCATTTTCCTTCTTAAAATCTCATAAAGCATGATCTATTTCCAGTGAGCTTGTGAGCACATTTCTTCCCTTGCATGTCCCCTGTTTATTTCTAGAAACAGCACTGGCCATGACTTTGGTGTAGCTGAGGCAAAGACAACTTCTGTTCAAGTAATAATACAGGTGTCTATGTTTTGTCACTTGGCAAGATACTTCTTGAAGAGGAAAACCTTGATAATGCAGTTTGGTTGTAAGAATAATAATCTTTCCAAAAGTGCACACTTTAGACCATCACTCAGGAGCCCCAGACAGCAAAAGAGAAATAGACAGCCAGGTGTTTTGTTTCTCTGTAACATTCCCTTAAGGGTCAACAAATCACATTTCAAAGACTGGATACATTGACGCATGGGATTGCTAAAGAGAAGCTGTGCAACCATCACTCCCCAGATGTGTTATCTATCATGGTTCTGTTTGATTCTGTAAATTTACCATGTCTTATTTTTTCTGTAGAGAAAAATATACTTGTACAGGGGCAGCTCAAGGCACCACTGTACCCAACTTTGGCCAAGCTTCCTTTCGTGGGCTGCCTCTCCGCCATCACATTGGGCTAACTGCTAATGCTGGAGTACTTTATAGGATCAGGATGTTAATCAAGGACAAACCATGGACTCTCTATACATTTTGTAATTTCGGGATTTTAAATAACTAATCAAGTGGAAATGTTATGTTTTGGGGGGAGATGAGAGGGCTTTGGTAAGCACTGACATTCTTCTGAAACCCCAGCACTGCCGTTACCCCACATACTACATTGGTCTTCATAGATAAATAATGTACCCAGAGAGAGATTTTCTCTTGGTCAGTAACGCTGCCGGATATCTGATGCCGAATCTCATAATAAAATCATAAGACTGGCAATAGACTGATCTTTACCTCCAGCAAAGAGAAGATTTTATTTATCCAATATCAAGCAAGTGGCTGAACTTGGCACTAACTAGGTCAGTAGCTTATTGCACTAGACGGTTTTTCTAGCAGAGCACCTTAGTTCTGCTGACTAGCAAGGCGGTGGTTGACTCATTTGAGTGAGAACCAAGGGATAAAAAATGATAAATCGCTAATTTCACTTGGCAAAAAGACACCAGACAGCGTCTGGAAGGCGCTGTTCAAACTCAGGTTCTGTGAGACTTTTGCAGTTGAAAGAGATCCTTCTGCCTAAATATTTGCAGGTTCGGGACATTTGACGTCTTAAGAAGCTGGCAGAAAATAATCAGATTGAATTGACTGTGTTGGCAGCAGGACTTGGAAGGAGAATGAACCATTATGCTAAGTACTCCACGGAGTAAAATCTCAGCCAAACTGCTAGAACTGTGTGGAATTTCCCAGTGTAAGGAATATGCCTACCTTGGTTCCTGCCTGAAACACCTTGAAAGTCACTGAAAACCATAACATAGCTGGTAACCTAAAAATGAAGGTAGTTGTGGTCATACTTGGAAATAATTGTTCTCAGATTTCAAATAGAGATAATATAGACGTCAGGCAGTATAATATATAGCTGGTGGATATAGTGTATTTTACTTACAGTACGATAAATGTATAGTAGTTTATTTTTATCTATTATACTTTATACTAGCATTTCCCAAATTGTGGGTGGTGACCCCATATGCACTGGGCTCAATGTGATGCTCCTGATTGAGCCAAAATGCCTTTTTGGAAGGCTCGTCTGGGTAGTGTTAGGCCTATGACCACTTTACTGGCCTATGGGGCCTTCAGAGTGATCTGCAGAAGAAATAGGAAGTATTTTCCACTTTGTGGATAAAACTTTCTGTTCAACCGGAAATAGCTCTGGTCACTGTAGACTATTCTGAGGGCATATGAAGACAATAAAGTGGGTTCAGGAATTAGTATGTCCCAAAAGAGGGTCATACACTGTGGTCTCCTAAAAAGGTATTCTGGCACTACCAAGAGCATCACAGTGGAGCATACTTTCCATGGTGGGCCAATGAGAGGTGAGTAAAAATCTTATGCTTTGGTCAGCTTTCTGGCTGCCTATGAGTTTCTTCCAATCCCATGCCAGCAATGTAGCTGGTATATCTTTTGAGGATAGGATGAAGGTGAGATGGTTTGAAAAATGGGAGCTAGGATCTAGCATGCACTTAGGACACTATCACCCTTTTCTCCTGCTTCCCACCCCTGCCTTGCCCAAATTTCTCCTGCCCACCCATAGTCCACCCACACTGTTAGTGTTCTAGACCAATGAAATGTGTTCATATGAGTAATGTATGCACTGGCCATTTCCTCCAGCAGCTTCATTTTGTGTGATGATGTAATTTTGGTATTGCCACAATGAAGACTACAGACGTTGACAGAGACATCCACCACCATTGTCCCTTGATAGGACTGGGCCATATTTGAACTATTAATATGAGTGATCCAATAACAATTATTATCTGAACATTTTTCGAAACTGTCTTTCTCTGGGACCAGAGAAACAATCATTGATTATACTTTCTGAAACCACAAAAGTTTATAGGCAAAGCTGAGATTTTCATATTAGTTGCATTTTAACTTAAAGCAAGAGACTTCCAAATGGGAGTATTAAAGTTGCCATCCATGCCAATATAATGCATTGGGCACCTCTAAGTCGCACAGGGAGTATGGCTGGAACTTCATATTATGGCCAATCTGCATTTCTATACACTCAGTTTCTCCGTCACCAAACAGCATTGTCGAGAATATTCCCACAGAAGAAGTGGTGGTGGGGAATGTTTAACACCCTATTGCTACTCCCCATTTTGTTCTTGCCATCTTCTTCCCACAGTTGCTTTCAGCCAGCTATGGGTTTCAGTAGGTAAATAAAAAAAACTTATGCAGTAAATAAAAGGGCATCGTGAGATGAAACTTGTGTTAAATTTCCGAGACTTGGCAACAAAGGGGCTGCCTTTCAAGAAACAAAGGCTCAAAGGTTTGATTATCCTGGGAAAGGACTTTTAAGGAGACAAGTGAAGTCTATGTTATGCCGTTTGTACAATTGAAAGCTTGTTATATATTACATATGTAAAATCATGGGAACATTAATATAAAATTGGCTGACGTGTCTTGGGTTATTACTGCCAGAACTTTTCGGAGCAGCAGGTTAATTTTGAAATGCCCTTGATGATTTTCAGGAGTCTAATCGAGATGTTTGCTGTTATTAATAAGAATAAGAATTTATGTAGTAAAGTAAATTGACACGCTGATATATTACAAGGAGTGTGAATCACAGTCTCAGTTCAGAAAGGATAAGAGCGCTAAATGAATACTTTATACTTAACACAAAGAATGAAAATGGATATCTTGCATTTATTTGTTTTTGCTGGCCTCAGTTATAATGGCCTCTTAATACCATTTTTCTATTCCCATTTGAGAGACTTGGTTTTTGAGGTTCGACCAATATGTGGGGACCCGTAAATGAAACTCACGTAAATTTCATTGGTTTGTTCTGTTTTATGCCAATAACAACTTAAGCTGTTATAGGCAAAGTAGGGGAGTAACAAAAAACAAATCTTCAAAGCCAGAGATGGGCAAATTCTCAGGGTCACTTTAACCTACTGAATACAGTATTTTGGAGACTGAAAACACATATTGCTGTACTGTCTGAAATCTTATAGGAGTGAGAATAATAATAATATGGGCATAATCCTAAACAATTTAGGACGGCCTGATTCACCTGGCATATCTTCTCATGGTGGTGTGAAGGTTGGCTTATCCCTGTGCACTGGCCTTACCCTTACCCATCCCAAGAATGGGGCAGAAGTGCTTTATGGCACTTTAATGACATCCCCAGTTCAGGATTTATGCCAGGGTTTATGCCGGCCTAACTGGAGATTAGGATTGCAGCCTATGCTATACAAATGGCTGGATTACTTTCCAGTTTCACCCGGAGAGCACAATTCTAACCATGCCCAATCAAAAGGAAAGTAGCTTTAGGATTGCAGCCTAAGAATAGGGCAGTGGTTTTCAACCAGTGTTCCATGGCACAATAGTGTGCCGTGAATAGTACACAGGTGTGCAGTAGGAGTTTAGACAAATGTTATTTATAAATAGGACTATTGGGAATGTGATCCTCCCACCAGCAGATCAAAAGTTCTTAAAAAAGAACATTCAGCTTGAATTTTGGATGGAGGGGGTTAATAGAGAAGGTGAAACCAACTTCCCTTTATAACTGAACTTTCCTTTTTGCTGCTTCCAGTTTTGTGACATCAATAGGTATGAACGAGATTATTAATTTTTTTGCTTAATTATTCCATTCATTTTTATTATTACAAACCTAATTCATTTTGTGATTCACTTATTCAAAGTCACATCCATTTTTTATTATTTCTTTCATTTTCATTATTCCCATTTATAGCATTATTGACAGGGACAATGTGGGGAACAGGGATGACAGCAGCTTCGATTGTTGCCATCTATAAGGGAACACTTTTTCCCCATTTCTCTGACCTGTCCCAACATTGCTGAAATACTCCCATTTTTACGGTGCTGCTTTATAAACCCCTATATATTGAGCTAAACTTGCCTAAATTTCCTTTTCTATGTAATGGTTAAAGGTGCAGGCATTCTGTGCTCCATTCTTTATGGTCACCCTGTGAAATTGAGAAATTATGAAATTCCTTATGAAATTTCCAATTCTACTGCAAGGTTACTAGCCCTTTGGATTTCCCAAGAACTACATCTGATATGCTCCATAACAATGCACGACGCTTTCTTCATGCTTTCTGCCACTAGAGTATCAGAAGCATTGTTTTAACATGAGTGGGAGGGAAGGGGAGAGAATTTCAACAGGGGAGTAGAAAAAATGCAATTTTTCCTACAGTTTGGATAAATAAACCTAGCTGGAAAGAATTTGAGAAAAGCAATGCTCTCCTCAACTGTGAGGTACTATGAGCTCTGATATTGATATTTCAGAACTCATAAATATAAATCTTGGTAGCATCTCTAGTGGGATCTACACACTTGCAGAGAACATGCATTCCAACTAAGGGTGTGCATTCAGTGCAAAATCCAAACAGCCAAGTGTGAAATCTTTCTAATTCTTACCTCTTAAAAGTCTCTTGTTTCACTCCTTTTCCCCCTTATGAATGGAAATGTGAGCAAACATTATACCACACCTGAATTAAAATCTGATAGGGCTGCCAGGGGCTGGATAAAATTACTTCAGGAGCCAAATCTAGCCCACGGGCATGTCTGCACAACAAATATAAACAAGTTTTTAACTGTTGTGGCTTTGCCTTCACTATTACTCTCTGAACTGCTGTTCTGAGCAATTCATAGTATATGTGATTAGAATGGCCAGGATCCCTACAGGTACATGAGTGTAAACTGTGGGATCAGAACAGAAGTAACCTCCCCTTCCCCATGATAGTGCAGCAGCAGTCCCAATACTTACACTGGATTCACCGCACGTAAGCCAGCTTGACTAATCCAGTGCATATTTGGATTCCACTGTCTGATTAAAAATTCCAGCATAATACAGTGGCTCAAATGATCCATTAGAATTTATGTGGAAACTATAACATAAAAAACAGTTATCAATAATAACTGGTGGAAGCGTAAACCAGAAAAAGTGATAGAATATGAGAAAGTGATGAACTTGTGAGATTTTTGAATACAAATTGTTAAAGTCCTGATGCACAATAGACACAAGACATTACAGTAATAGGAAAAAGTAAACCATCATTGACATATTAATACTTGGCAATAGTAGAATTGATGAAAAGGAACATTAAAAAATCAGTAAATATCAGGATATACAAATTGAAATCCAAAGACCATGGGGCAAAACAGCATTGGTCATCCTATTAGTGGTTGTCACTTTTGGTGCAGTCCCAAAAATTGGGGATTTACATTAGAAATATCTGAACATCAACAAAATCTCTACTGGTCTATTGAAAAAAAAAAAACCTTATATGGTTTGGCACACAATATTTGCAAATATATTATGACAAGCTAGTAACTAAAGCCAAATGCATCTAAAGAATCAGCAGTGTGATATGCAAGTTAATAAAAATAATAAGGGTAATAGCATAAGAGCCACAGAAATTATCATCAATCAACTGCAGAAAGTAGCTTTGTTAGGATTTTATTAGTAGCTTACATTTTTGTGTTAGTGTTTACAATATCAAAATAAGATTTAAAAAGGCACCCCATGTCTTAGGAAAGGTTCAATGTTTGGCTAAAACAAACCAGTCAATAATACCTATCTGGTTGTGCAAGAATATCATTGTCCTCGTTGTCATCATCATAGTCATCATAGTGTTTATTGTGGTTGTTGATGATGATGTTAATGCCTAAAAATACTGGACCCTAGAAGGAAAGATAGGCTCTAGAATCTGAATTTACA
The DNA here is from genome assembly GCA_030015325.1 of Cryptoblepharus egeriae. Lineage (NCBI taxonomy): Eukaryota > Metazoa > Chordata > Lepidosauria > Squamata > Scincidae > Cryptoblepharus > Cryptoblepharus egeriae. The sequence goes on along the minus strand of JAREYC010000003.1, from coordinate 177,984,279 downwards.
ATACAATTTATTTGCATTTGTTGTGAAATAGATAAAAATGCTAGGGTTGGATCTATAATACTGCTTATTTCAAGAAGAAATTGTCCTGCTTTTCTCTCTAATGCCCATTCTGCTAAGCTGGTTTAATTTTTTTAGGGGGGAGTGTTAGGCATAGGATTAATACAGACTATTTCTTTTTTGTTAATTGCTATCCTCGAAGCAGAATTAAATAAATAAATAAATGATGGTGGTGCAGCCAAGTTCACGCTCCGCTGAGCCATGTAGGGAAACGCACGGCTGACAGTGACACTGAAAACCAGTTGTCAGTCTAATGTAATCAAAGAGACAAGTGGCTCTGCTGGCAAGAACTGAATTATTGTTTTCTGTCCAAATCAGTGTCATCGGTCGGGGACGCACTGAAGCTTATGCATTGCTAACAAAACTCCCCCAGAAGCTGCCTTTGTTATCAAAATATGGTGGGTTTTTGGTGTTCGCTGCATAACCTCATTCTGTAAGAGGAATATACCTTGTGGTCATGCTATTGTGTTCATGCTTCTTGTACAATGATACAGTGCAGAGACCCGACGCCTGATCTAATTAGACAACTGTAATCTTTTTTTAAAAAAACAACAACCAACGAGTTTGCTACAGATAATTCAAGAGAGTATGTTTTTTGGCTACATGTGAAAATCCATCCCTGTCACATGCATACATTTTTTCAGACACAATATGCAGAGCTACAGTATAGAAGGCAGGCGCCAGCAGTGGTGTTGTAAGAGGGGGTGGATCTGATGGAGTGAGCATGCTAGGGCCGTCCATGTGCATCCCCTGGTGGGGCTCCTTGCATGCTCTCTCCGAGATTGACTGCTCCGTCCCCCTCCAGCTATGCCACTGAGCCACACATTCATTTAAGGGTGTGGTGGGATTTATACTTAACAATGCACGATATCTTCCATGGAGTTTATGGCATCTGTACTTTGACCGCACTGCTCCTGTTTGCATTTGTAACTGCTTGTTTGGGGAAGCCTTGGGCAGCAAATAAAATTTCACAAGGCTCACTGGGTCCTGCTGCAAAGGGGAGAGCCAGGTGAAAACCAATATAAACGCAGGCGCTGACTGATCTCCACTTACCCCAGTGCACCATTTTCAGATTCAGTCAGAAGATGCTTCAGAAGGTCATGAGCACAGAACAAGGGCCTCTTTGGGCTCTTGTCTGTAGCTTCAGGTATTCAGAGGTCACGCATGATCTGCATTGAAATGTTGTATTTTCACACCAGGATACAATCAGCCGCTAAAGCAGTCAGTGTGCTGTGGCATACTAGCATGTGCTGTGAATGGTCGGCAGGTGTGCTATAGAAGTTTGGTGGTCCAATGGAGGTGTGAGCCCACCATCAGCAGCATGATGTGTCTTGTCAGTGGTCCAAAAGCTAGTGGTTGACAATTTTAGGTCATCTTGTCAGTGTGCCATGAGATGAAAAAGATTGAAAACCACTGTGCTAAAGTTGCAAACAAGCCATTTCCTTCTTCTTCCCCCCTCCCACCCATTCTAACATTTTGTGGCTCTAGAAGCCACTGAACATGTTCAGTTCTTAAAAGAGGGAGTTCCTTTAAAAAAAATTATGAACTTGGTGGGCTCTCAGGATCCTTGTGCTTGGGATCTGTAGATTAGGGATTTACAGTATCTGTAGATCAGCATAGGGATTGATATAATACTGAGAAGCAGGAATATATGGCAGAAATGTATTGACCCTACCAATGACCTCTGAAATTACCATAGTGGTTAAGTACATGAGATGTCATTTGCAATCCAGTTTATAATACATGTGACGCAGATATTCCTTTAAAATGCATGTATTCTTGCAAGCCTGTAAATAGAAGACCACCTACTAAGAATCAGGAAAGCAACAAGTAGAAAACGGCTGTATTACTCTTGTTTCTGCTTCAGGGTTCATCTCATGCATACTACTGCTTGCCAGCTCATCTTCTGATCAGATAATTTGCAAATTTAACGACAGGCATATAAAAAGACTGGATAAGCCAGAAAGTTGAAGGCATGTTATCAAAAGCAATGAGGAACTGTTTTGAAAACACAAGTTATCCAATGTCTTCAATAGCAAATAGAAAGCCTGGATTTGTAATTAAGACAGTTAACCCTTCCCAACATGCAAACTTGGAAGTAACCTGATCAGAATTGTGGAGTTAGACTACTGGAAGTATAATCTGGGTTAGTATTAAAGTGCTTTTTTAAAAGAAATGAAAGTTTTTAAAAAAGCTTAGTCTAAGCTATTTTTTACATTCTGAAGTAGTTCCTTTAATGTCTGATTTCGCTTCACTGGCTTTGATTCCTCAGACTCAGTTGCAGCTGGCTTTTTTTATCCTCACACACACTTAGACTCCATGAGAGAGAGAGAGAGAGAGAGAGCATACAGCAGTTTCTGTCTGAGGGTCAGGTGGCCATGTGCCAAAAAGGGCCCCAAAGAAGCAGCAGGGAGGCTGTCTGGGATGGGGGTTCTCTTGCCACCTGTGTCCTGTCACTTGGGAGGGGAGGGACTGCAGCTGAAGGGAAGGGAGGGGAGGGATTGCACCAGGTAGTAATTGCACTTCTGCTGTTCCACTGGGGCTCCTTTGAGACACCATGCCACCTCAGCTTTGTGAGGAGTGCTTGGCTTTTTCTCTCCCCGGTGCTCCTGCAGCAAGGCAAGGCAGGCTTTTAGTGTCCCTGGAAATGGTGCCGCATAGCCTTGAGGCTAAAGAGGCTCCCCCAAGGTCACACACATGGCAACCTTGGGGAATCACTGTGGTTGAGAGGTGGCCAAGATGGTTGTCCCTGATGGTTGGGAATGAGGTCACAACCCCTAGTTTGAGTACTAATGGCTTAGGATGCTAATGCCATTCTAAAAGCACATACTCACCTTTACTGTAATTCCACTGATGCAGTAGTGGTAGTCCTGGTGTGCAGTATTTATATGGTACCAGCAATATATTAGGATGAATAGTACTAATATAAGTCAGGGTGACCAGACACCCAAAACTCAAAAGGATGACAAGGTCTTGGATTCCTCTCAGCCTGGCCTTTCCAATGGACAATGACACATTTGCCGACTCACAAGTAAAGCCACGATATTGGGCACTTTCACTATCCCATAGAGCTCAATGCATAATTTTTATTTTTAGTTTTTGGGCCAGAACGGTTGATAGGAAGGAGATATTTCAAAATTGATTTTTGCATTGGATTCTGCTCTTCAGTACGAATCCAGTGACATATGACACGATGGGGTACTGCACACCATTGCAAAGTTCCAAAATGAAGCCAAAATGGAGGACAATGAAGCCCTTTTGGAGGACACCTGGAGAGGAGGCTAAAAAAGAGGACAAATCCGGAAATTTCCAGTCACCCTGATATAAATAGTTTGCAAAGACAAATTCTGTGACTTTCTAAGATTTTCCTAAGCTTTACTATTAATGACACACCAGCCCTAGATTATCATACTAGAACGTGTAAATTACAGTTGTGTATAGAGCAAAAACTGTTCATTACAGGGAAACAGAATTATGATGTGGCTCCACCTACTTTCCTGTAGGCAACAGGAGCCGATCCAGTCATGACATGGCAATAATGATTGCACATTTCTAGTTAGTCTAGCCAGTTGGCTTATTACTCACGTAGTTGTGGTATCTTCTCCCACTGGTTACTGTTAACACTGTTCTTCCTAGCAAAATATTTCAGAATATTTGTTCATTTGTCTACAGATATATAACCAGCTTTATATCCTAATCTTCATTCAATGCGGCTTGCGATAATAATAAAATATAAACATTATTAAAATACAAACATTGAGATTAACATTTACTCCTAAAACCAGTAAACCTAACAATTTCATTAAGAGCAAAAAAAAAAAAAAGGCAGAAAACCAGCAGCAATAAAAATGTAGGCCAATAAAATTAATCAGCAAAAAAATCCTTAAATATCTATATTAAAAAGTCCAAATATTTTATTTCTCTATAAATTGCTTGAAGAACTTTCAGTTGAAAAGCAGTATATAAATACTGCTTTTTGATTGATTTCATATTCAATTATGTATACACTCTTAACTTGCATCTCTTTTTGTTCTTTAAAATAAAGTAATAAATAATTGCCATTTTTTTCTAAAAAGCGGGGCTTTTAATCCTATATTCCACCCCTCTGGTAAGTATACACCATCAGTGTAGCTAGAACAGCACATTAATCAGATTGTCTCAATTCTTGGCAAATAAAATTCTCCCTAAAACCATAATATAAAAATACATTTCTTTAGGTAGTGGCGGCGGCAGCATTAACCACAATCCCACAAATTAAGTGAAAGGCAAATTTTAATCTGCAAATTAAGTTTCAGTTGATGAGCCGACCTACAAAGGATGAAAACTTTCATCCCTAGCGGTGATTTCTTGGCAAAAATGTTGTCTTACAGGAGTATACACATCCAGATAACGTTCCAGTGAATCTCCTCTCCACTTCATTTGTTTCCTGTGAAAGAAGTCACAGAAACATCTGGGCATTCATCATTTATTGTTACTCAAATTTGGTGTCGTACATAAGAAATGCCAAAATGGTTTCCAGAAAAGCTTGGATGATCCTGGGATTGTGCACCTTGAACCCTGCCAGCTATCTAAAATCCTAAAAGTCTGTGTCCTACGTATTTGGTATTTGCCTGAAACTACTAACACTAAACACAAGAGAAGGATATCTTCAAGACTGCCATTCGGGAAGCCCTATTGGCACCAAAGGAAATTTCCTCCTTAGAAATAATAGCAGATTTGGGAGGGATCACCCTCCCAACCATTTTCATCAGGATGGTGACACAAGGTGAAAGGTGTAAATATACTCCCCGAGAGATTCTCACCCAAGATACTAGTTTAAGAAACAATATGGAGGGTCAAGTATAATGTATGATGTGTAATTACAACATATTGTGTGATTCACTGACTTCTCATTTGGGAAGATATTTATTTGTATGTTTAAAAATGTATATACTGCTTTTCTGACATTCAAAGAAGCATCCAACAGAAAAGTTAAACATACAAAAAACAGAAATTTTGATATAAAATATTGGAATAAAACCAGGGGCAGCCCAATTGGGCTGAAACATTAATGAATGTGGAATTAACATAACATAAACTTTGTTGCCCCACAGCAAGCAACTTGGATATGTGCGCTGTCACATATCTAAGTGGTCCACATTGGGTTGACCCCGCTGGGGATGGGGTTTGGTATCCAGTCTAAAACCTGGAGTCCAGTCCCATCCTTTGCCCCAAGCTGGCTTGCCTACTAAATGCCTATTACCTTCCCACCCTTATCTTGGAATACTTTTGCATGGCTCAATCTTGCTCACCACCTAAAAGGGAAGGGGCTCCTTCCATGCTCCCTCCAAGACTGACTGCTCTGCCCCCCTTTAGCTATGCCACTGGTTGGCCCCTTTTGATACACAGTGCTTGCTGGGCTTTTCATATTTTTCATATCCCTTCTTAAAGGGAAGGGATACAGCCAATATATGTCAGAAACAGATGAACTTGAAAGAGCAGAGGGTGGGGGAAAAGGTGATTAAATAAATGCTGCTAGTAACATAATTATATAGTTTTCAAACAGTCCTAACTCACTTGTCTCAGCAAGAAATGCTGGTACACGTGAGAAATAATTTATATTGCTTACTACAGGTTTTTAATCCTGGCAAACACTTTTCTTATATGAAGAGGTGGGAGCACCTGCGCCTGTGATTATATGTATTAGCGCAAAGCTGCAACATGTTCTGGGTTCTAAAGTGGTGTTTATTATTAAATCAGCTCCATTTTTTTAAAGCAGCACTTGGGTGTCAGTCTTGATGGAAAACGTGACACAACCTGTCATTTAAAACCAGGGACATGTCAAAAAATATGGTGTGATCCAATGAATGGAACATTTTTCCCCACTCAAATGTAATTACTTCATAGTGTATGGATACAAATATTTTACCAGGCACCAAATTGCCAAGTTGCACAAGTAACAACTCTCTCCTTAAGGTTACACGTCTTACTTGGGAGTAAGTTCAACTCAGTGGGTCTTACTCAGGGTGACCAGTATGAAGGACAGAGTGCCTGTATCTTTAACCATAGAAAATTAAGACAGGTTTAGCTCATCACAGAAGGGTTTAAAAAGCAGCACCTGCCTAAATTCCCTCTTCTATACATTGGCTAAAGGTAGAGGCACTCTGACCTCCATTCTATATAGTCACCCTGGTCTTACTTCTAAGTAAACATGTGTAGGATTGCACTACTAGGAATCTTTCCTGAACCCTTTCCTGAACCCTGAACCCTTTCAACTTCTATAGGATTCAATGCTTATCCATCTGCATTGGTGTAGAGTTGTGGTGGATAGGATTGGGCTGTAAATCACAAACCTTGGCACTGACTCTAGTTCAGACCTAATTGGGCCAAATGATTTCTGGAAGAGGTAGACTTTAATAATAGATTTCAATTGCAATAAATAAAGCAAGAAGATTCTTCTATTATACAATATGTAGCATTTTTAAAAAAACTGAGCACATCCTCCATCAAATCCCTCCCCTGGAGGAGTCTTTCATGTATATGTTATTTCCTATGGAAAGGAAATCCTGATGTACCCAATGACATTAACAACTTGAAATCTGTTGTGCCATGCAATGTGTCAAGCTGAGCAGGAAATGTGGCAAACCAAAGGTGACAAAAATCATGGTCAACCAGTGATGGTTTTTCAGACTCATAATCACCCCTCTTAATATTTTCATATCTTGTTCAGCTTTGTGACCTAAAAATTAGATCTTTGTTGTTAATGTGGTCTCAAATGGACATAGCCCAGTTGGTGGATGGATGAGGATGATGGTGTCATCTGTTGATGTTTCTGATAATGAAAAAGCATCTGTTTTATTTTGTGATATCTACATCACCTCATAACATGGATCAAACATATTGAGGATGATCTGTGGACCCAGCGATTGACCATCAATGAGACTAGAACAGTGATTTTCAACCAGTGGCATGGATACCACCAGTGGCACTTGAGGTGGTATCTGGTGATACTAACGGGACCCCTGCTACTCACTAGTGTGACCAGGAACATCACACAACAGAGTTGAAGACTTGCTAGGTGGACAGAGCTATAAAGTATGCTTTTCATATGTGAAAAAGACCTCAAATCCATACTGGCCCTCTTATTGGTGTTTGTTGTGTCTCATCTGACCTCCCCACTCAGAACTGGTGATGAAGTCATCACCAATTACTTCCAGTGGTACTTTGAATTGGTGGAACATGTGAAGTGGTACAGAGCAGAACAAACCTTGAGAGAAATTGGGCTAGAACTGTTGCCACCACTTCTCAAGAGTGGAAGAGCACCATGAATGACACTCTCTATTCCAGCAGTGTCTACAGCAGCATGAGAGGATGACCTGATCCCAAGGCCAAGCTGATGACTAAAAAAGAAGTGTACCCTCAAGGATAGCACATATTCTGCGCTAACCAGGCATTTTGTATACGATGCTTGTCAGAAATGAAATGTGTGATTTGTTGCAAAAAAAAATCCATAAAATGTACTGAAGAGTATGACTAGTGACAGAGACAGCCTTGTCTGTGATTCTGGAGACTGCTTGAAGTCAACATAGATACAATTTAGATGAATGATAACCACTGACTTTGGTCCTTGGGGTGCATATGACTCCCTTTACCTCTGCAAAAGAAATAAAAAAACCCCATGATTTATATTTCCACAAACAATGACATAACTAGAGGGGGCAAAGCACTATTGCAGGGAGTTTCCCCACAGTCTTCAAGGGCCTCCTTCCCTTTAGTGTCATTCCAGGCAGAGGATACAAAGCAGAGGGGTACACCTCCATTGTGCATATGCCACCTGGAATGGCTCCAAAGGGAAGAGGCCCCTTATATGCTGCGGAGAGACTCTCTGAAAGACTTTGCTTTGCCCTCTCTAGTTATGCCACTGATCACAAAAGACCTGTGGAAGTAGGTTGGGTTTCACTCAAAGCATTGCGAGCAGGCAATCTTTGACAGACAACGTGCAGACTTGCTACAAGGGTTTCCTCTATTTATTACAGAGTTTGGGATGAAAGGTTTTTCTAGATTTTATTCGGCCCCCAAGGAAGTACATCTGCTTGAAATGGTTGCAGCACCTAATTCCACAATAAGCATTTGTCCTGCAGCTTTAGTTTTTGTCCTTTGATTTGAGGACAAAACCCTCTTGGTATATTTGCATACATCTTTGACCTGTATGTACCTCTGGAAGGCAAGCACACCTTTTTTATTTTATTGCTTGGTGTTTTGAGTTGCCACTTGTGTCACTCAAGCAGTAACTCACTCTCGCCTACCTCACAGAGTTGTTGTGAGAACAAAAGGAGGGGAGGAACTATGTGTACACCACCCTGAAACGAAATCAAGAGTATAGTCTTTCTACACTGTAAAATCCCTCAGAATGGAGCACTTCAAACCAAAGGAAGAAAGTCATATATTTCCCATGCAAGCTCCTAAAATTCCCTCCTAGCTACTTTCCTCCGCCACACAGTTATGAACCCATGTTTCTGAGGTGAACATGGATTAAGAACAATAACAGCCAAAGGAGAGAGGGTGTGCTGGCGGTGGAGGGTAATGGCCGATAAAGAAAGCATGAAGCACTCTCTTTCCATCTCTCATCTCTCCCGGATGCGTACTTATCTTAGGGTGTTTTGCAAGAGAAAAGGAGCTGTTGTGTGAATGCCACCCACAAACCCTGTTCAGATGGCATTATGTGGATGCTGTTCACTCAGTGGAGAAATTAATTAATTAATTAATTAATTAATTGATTTATACCCAGCCTTTCCAAAGTTAATGTGGTTGGTTTTATCCCTTCTCCTCACAACAGCACAGTAAGGTACCTGAGGTGGAGTGAGTGACTGGCCCAAAGTCACCCAGGAAGCTTCATGGCTGAGGGGGGATTTGAACCTGGTTCTTCCAGATTCCAGTCCATCTCTCTAACAACTACACCATCCAGGCTTCATATCTTTATTTAAGGAATTTATATCCTTTCTTTCCTGTGCCAGTTCAAACACCAATTTCAAACACTGTGCCAATTTCAAAGCTATAAATCCTCCCCTCCTGCTATCCTCACAACAACCCTGTGAGGTAGGAGAGGCGGAGAGTGAGTGACTGATCCAAGGTCACCCTGGAAGCTTTGTGGCTGAGGGAAGAGTTGAACTTGAAACTTCCTGGTCTTTATTCAACTCCGTAACCACTACACCTTCCTGTCTCTCACTTCTGCTACAACAGTACACCAGCAAAAAAATGCTGCTCACATATAAAATATTTTTCTGTTCCACCAAATGCTATAGAGAGGAATCTTTGTGATCTGAAAAGTGGCCTACAGTACAATCCTATTCGTATCTTCTCAGAAGGAAGTTCAATTGAGTTCAGTGGGGTTTACTCCTTATGTGACACCCCCACATAGGCACAGGACTTATGTTGGGGCTTAAGCCAGCCTAACTGGAGCTTAGGATTGCAGCCAAAGTGATGAGAAACAAATAGAAGTTGCAACTATAAAGATGCAACAACACAATCAGATTATGTTTGACTTTCTCATAGTTCCTCATAGTTTCAGCAGTACTTAGCCATACTCTCGGTTTCACAAAACCCAAAGATCTTTGGTGAAGTTCATATGTTTTAATTGTCAGTCAAAGCATGCATCATGCGTAGGACAAATATTAGCCCAAATAATATCCTTTTAATTATATGGTCCCTTCAATTTTATGGTTGTGGTTTTTGAGCCTGAAGACTTCTCTGGATTTGTAAAGAGATCACAAGATGTCTCACAATAATCGCTGGGCTTAATTGGAGCTAAATTATTATGTGAGGCGTCTGACTGCACTGTTCCTTTTACAGGAGGTTTACATGTGTTTAAACTAAATTGAACACAGTATGTCAATGAACGCACTTTCATCTTCCATGAAAGATGCAGACGTTTGTGGGGTGAATTTAATTGCGGGTGACCATTTTTGGGAGAAGCATTCCCTCCCCACGACACTATACAAACCTCACCATGCATGTGATCTGTTTTCACATATTCTTTTTCTAAGCCCTGTTTCCACATTGTCTTGCAAATGTTTTCCAAAATGCTGCATTTGGGGGGGGGGGGATTATGGGAAAACTGATCAACAGTTTTGCAGGTCATTCAATAAGGTGGTTAAAATGTGCATTAAAACACAATTCTAAAATATGTTTAAAATGTTGAGAACCTAAACTCATCTACTCATTTAATGATTAGAGACCATTAGATTTTGAAAGCAGAAAGCTGCTTGCAATCTCCAAGGCAGGGAATGGTTTGTATAATAAGCTACTCTAACCCTATCACCCAAAGACTGCATGGATAGACTTCTTCCTCATTAAGGCAAACTTCCACTTGAATTACCCTTTCCAGTAGAGTGTGTGGTTGTGATGGGCCATTCTGGATTGGAGCCATAGCAAGGTAGAATTCCTCAATTAATCACTCCCCCAAAAGAATAGCTAGAGGAGGGCAAAACAGTAGGTACTGCAGGCACCATACTGCGCAGCCTACACAGTCATTCTAGCCCCTTCATGTTGTCATACTACCTGGTATTCCAGGTAGTGATGACAACATGAAGGCACTTGCTAGAGAAAAAAGCATCTCCTGCACATTGCCATTGCAGCCCTGATTGGCTATGATAGTGAATGGGAGAGGCCGCTTATATGGCATGTTGTAGTATCTGCAGTACGTAACATTTCCCCCCTCCAGCCCTGCTAGTTTCCCCCCTCCCACCAATTCAGTTTATAAAAAGCAAGTATGACAGTCTCAAAAACATGCTTCAATTAGGGTGCTATCTGTGTTCCCTTTTGGCCAATGCAAGTCCCTTGCCCTACCTGAAAAGTGTCATAAAAGTGCAATAATGCACTTTTGCACCATTCTGTGGGGAGACTGGCCAGTGCACAGACATGTACCAGCTTCTCTGCACCAGTGCCACAAGCCTCCAGGTTGGGCGTGTTTGGATTGGCCACAATCTGCCAATGCAGGGGTTTGGGGGGCATAGGAATGCGGGGGAGGAAGTAGGAAGGAGATGCTCCAGGGTGCAGAGAAGGGAGGCAGCAGGCATTCCCAGGAGTAATTGTATGGGGATCGGGAGGCAGGGCAAGGATCTGGTACTTGTTCCTGATCCTAACCATGTTCTGGGCAGCTTGGGCCAGGACCTTGCTCAGATTTTGCTATCTTCTGATGTGGTGCAGATCCATGTAGCCCCACTGGGGATCAGAGGAAGAAATTCCCCTTTCCCCTGGCTGAGTCAGTTAAGTCCCTGAACCTTGAGCTGGATACTGCAAAGGCCTGTTGGCCTGCCTGTTCCAGCACAAGTTTCAATCTGGCTGTTAATTCCTTGATGAAATGCCTCTTAGATTGGGTCCAACTATGTGGGCTGTGAGTCAATTTCAGTTGGGTCTCCATCAATTTCCTTATGTATTTTATTTAGACTTGCTGGTATGTGACTGCATTTGTTACAGATCTATACTTTTAATAGGCTACAATGTATTTGCTTTTAACAATGATAATTCAGTGTGGCTTCCTCTTGAGTAAGTTTGGATAGGACTGTGGCCTTTGGAGAATTGTTTTTAAACAGATCAGCAATTGCTTGGGAGGATTAATTCTTTATTTTAAATACATTTTAAATCTTGTTGTAAACTTTTGATTTACTTGGTTTGATTTGAATTTGTCAAATGGGGGTGTGAAAATTTTTCCTATTTCTTGTCCACTTCCAATTGGTCCTGACAGTCATTCTAAAAAGTGGGTTTGTCATTCTAAACATGGAGATACTGTAGGAGGATTTCCTGCTACAGGCAGGGGGTTAGACTAGATGACCAAGAATGGAGGAGGAAGTGCCTCTACCTTTAATCATTGCATAGAGGAGGGAATTTAGGTAGGTGTAGCTCATCATAGAAAAGTTTAAAAAGCAGCACCTGCCTAAATTCCCTTTTCTATGCAATGGTTTAATGTAGAGGCACCCTGTGCTCCATTCTGTATGGTCACCCTGTAGATGACCTATTAGGTCTCTTTCAACTCTATGATTCTATCCCAGTGCAAAACATTTGAGAGTGACTGGCTTAATAGAGTGGATCCTAAGGGGAATATGCCTAGTTAAGAGACAGGAGCGAACGTACATGGAATTCCTGTTAACAAACAAACTGTGGCAGTACAATGCAAGCTATGCAGCATACTATGGCAGTGTGTTGTAAGTCATCCCACGCAGCCACTGTGTGGGCTGAGGCAACCTATGATATCGCTGCCAAAAATAATGGTACTGTACATGCTGTATGGCTCCTCTTTAAGAGGCAACCCCAGAGGGCCTCATGTGAGAGGATTGGGGAAATGGTTTCCGTTTTACAGCAAAAGCCTGTGTGATCACACACTTGCCTGGGCCTGGGTGATCTCTTAGAATAGATGGAATGGAAACAGTTGTCTGATAAGTTGCATTCATTAATTTTTTTAAGTAGATTAAGGCTCCAGTCCTAAATTGCAGTTAGGCTGGTCTAAGCCCTGGCATAGATCCTCTGCTGACCTGGGGGTGTCACAAAAGTACTGTAAGACTTTTGTGCACCACTCCTGGGGGAGGGTTAGGCCAGTGCACAGACATGTGATTGCCTTCCTACTTTACTACAGGAATGGGAAGACTGATGAGTTGTGCCAGCCTAGGTTAGGAGTGCAACCAAGATTCATACACTGAGGTTAACTAGCAATTTCAAACTATAAAAAATTATTAGAAAATGCCTACATGGTCTACAGAAGATTATGTGGAAATTGCCTATGTGCCTATAGGACAGGCTCATTATGTGGCCAAATGAGATCGTTGCCTCAGTTATGTTGTATGAACATTCTTATGTGAGTTTGGCCCCAAAATTACTGAGCCTGTGCTGCCAGAACTACTGTTCCAGCAGTGCAGGATCCTTTGTGGTAGTGTGAAAGCTGGGCTGCTGTTGTTGCTGGCTTCCAGACCACTGCTCCAAATTCACAGTGATGCATACAGCAGCGACTCCAGAAGCCTCCACTGGAGCTGGTAAGTTGGCAACAAGTGCATGTTGTGAGTAGCAAAAAGGAGGGCAAGAAGAATTTTGTAGAGGAACAGAGATACAAAGGACATACGAAGGAGAGGGTAGATCCCTGTGGAACTACTGTGCACCAAACCTTATCACTTCATTTCCAGACTCCCTTGCCCCCTTTCTCTTCTCCAGTGTATGCCCAAAAAATTGGCTGGTGTACATTTGACATTGATAAGCAACTGGGGAGCCTACTGGGGGTAAGTTAATTTTTATTACTTCTGTGGTTGCCTTCCATTGCTGCATTTAGCATGATCTCCAGCAGTAGCTCATTGACACCAATGGCGGGGGATAGGATTGTGCAGTAAAGTCTCTTGATCTTAAAATGTAGTTATTTGTCTGTCATATTCTTCCTTACACCAGCAATTACACCTTCTCTTTCATTTGCACAGTAGTACCCAAAGTGGTAGCAGTTTTCCCATATTTCAGTTTTCAACCCTCTCGTTTGGTTAATGTGTCACATTTAATCCCAAATGAGTTGTTATGGATTCATTATGATCTACAGGTGTAGGTCAATTATATGTGAATTATTTATAAGTGATTTTGTGTCAAAGTGACTGAGGCTGGCTCTTCAAATTGAAAGATAAGCTTCCCTCCTTAGAGCAGTTAATGGCTAAAGGCAGCCTGCTTACCCTGGCGATGAGGCAGGCAATTCAACTTACCTTAAAAGTTTGTGACGTTTTAGTTTCCTTCTGGTTCTTTCTTTGCTGAGTCCTTCCCTTCCCACAAGTAAATTGCTCTGAACTGAAACTGCTTGCACATGCTTGCAAGATTTCCACTCAAAGAACTTGATTCATTGTTGCCTTATTACCATGATAACTAATTGCACCATTGGGCATTGGGCACCACAGTTCAGTGGGCAATGCACACCAGTGGGTGGTGAATACCACTAAGCACCGGCAGGCAGCAGGCATCATCGGGCACCAGCAGGCCCAGGGTATCACAGGGCACCAGGGGGCAGCGAGCATAATCAGGCAGCAGCGGGCACCACAGGGCACCACCAAACCCCAGGCATCCCTACTGGGCAGAAGGTATCACTACCAGGCACAATCATGGAGCAGGTAGCGGGCACCACTGGACAGCTGACTCCAGTGGACAGCAGACACTGAGTAGTGTTACCAAGGTCATGACCCAGACAGGACTCAGAAACTGGCACACTTGCAGGCAGCGACAACCACAGCCTGCAGTTCCCCAGCTCAGTGCTGGGCCAGGCAGACTGACGCTGAGCTGGGGGACCTTTGCACATGTGCCAGGCTGGTTTGCATAGGCTTCCCCAACACAGGTGGACCTGGGTTGCCCTAGCTGGGGCAGCGTAGGCAATTCAGGAGAGACTTGTTGAGGGCATGCTTACATTGCCTAGGACAGAGCAGTTACTCTGTATCCAGAGCCTGTTTCCAGGGCAGAAATGCCTTTTTCCAGCTCCTTAGGTTTATACCACCTCAGAAGCAGGTATAACAATGAGTAGACCCATAGGGATCCATGATAACCCCGAGTAAGAATGGCAGTGTTGACCAAAAATCTGAGTTCTTGGCCAGCCTAGCTGCAACCCCTGCCTCTCAACTTCAGGATATGGCACAACTATGGCAGCCACTAACCTGGAGATACAGCAGACCACTGCAACAAGCCCCTTCTATTCATTGTAGACTGTACTGGCATCTCATCACGACTCCTTAAAATGCAGGCACCACAGCTGTTCCTTGTTCAAAGTTATCTGAGTGGGGGGGTCTCCTCAGGAGCAAGCCCTCCTCAGGTGTCATTGACTTGGTGCCTACTGAGCATGCTCTGGAGCAGTTAGGACAGCCCAGGGTTCCTGACTCTCTGGATGCAGCATAACTTTCTGCTTTGGATTCAGAATAGTTGGGGCAGCCCAGCAAGGGCTCTCCTCACTACCCTCACTCTGGATTGTGCCCTAAATAATTAATCATTTTTAAAACTCCCTGCAGTTATAAAGCTAGCACAAGAGGAAGTGAGATGGACTAGATATTTTTACCCTGATATGTCAGCTTTTTTATGTTTTATGATCCTCCTTCCCCACATCCAAACATGAAAAGGTGACCCTTCTCGTACTGGTATAGTCCTTTGTACCGCTTTGGAAGTTCATTCCTCTGCATACATGTACAGGATAGGCCTTGGTTGATAAGAGATATCAAAAGTTTGCCTTAGAAACCGTGATTTGGTAAGAAGAACTGTCTTTGCACCCTCACCTTTGGTTGTTCTTGGTTTGTAGATTCCACCTTTTTACCTGCCCAGCTATACTTGGGTTCTCCTCTGAGTGGAGCCACCCAGTGACTCATCCTGTTCTGTAGATATAGATCCTTTTCTTCCAGAACAAAATTTACATAAGAATTCAATGAGATAAAGAACTATGAAAGATGCAATTAAACAACCAGGATAATTTGTTTTCCAAGGGCCCTGTGGCACTCTCAAAGAGCTTCAGGTATCAGAAACACCAAGAACAAGACCAGCAGGAAGGTGATGGCAAGATGTCTGGAAGTGGGTTATCAATGTAGAGAGCAGGCAACAATAGCAACTTGTTGCTATTAAGCAACAAGGAAATTTTTTCCTCCCAGCAAACTTCATTTAAAAAAACATCAAAACCGAATCTCAAATTTCCTGTTCTTAATTTATCTAAATTAATCTAAAACCTAGGGATTTTCTTTTTCATCTGAACATCAACCTCAGCATTTTCCAAACTGATGGGTGCCAATGACCCCAATTTTTTGACAGCAGTGGCAAAATGGAAGCGTTAGTTTCCCAGTATTTCCCAGACTTTGGGAACCTGCGAGCTGGTGCATCATAACAGTCACCAGAAGAAGAAAAGCCTCAACCCAGATCTCACCTCTGTCATTAACTCACTAGGTGGCCTTCATCCTGGTACACCCTCTCAGCCTATCATCAGCAATAGCAGAATAATAAAGCTGACTGGTGTTATGGGACTGCTGTAAGGATCACAGCGAGATAAGGTCTGTGCACCATGTTAGGCAAAATGGAAAGAGTTTTACCAGCTTGAAATATTCTAACATGGTATATTTCTGAACTATAACTGAAGACACAATTCACTCTGGCATCTCTGGACCAGAGGCATGAAGGAACTGTTGTAGTGTGCATCAAGCAGGAAGCTGAAGGAAGTAGTAAAAAAAATCAGGGTGCTTTCACCCCAAATCTGTAGCTGTCTCCCTGCAGTACACCACTACCAGAGCTATTCTGATCTGCTTCCCACTTGATCACCTTAAGTGGGATGCAAATCAGAAGCTTGTGAATCTTTCACTTCTCTCCGACCCTCTCCCCTCCCTCCTTTATGATCCCATTTAATAAATTACAAAGTGCAGTATGTTCTGAATCTCTACCTTTGCATGATGGAGTCAAGCAATTGCAACTATGCTAAGGTTGCACGCAGCTAAATTTGCACCTGGCAGCAGTGGCACAGCTAGAGGAGAGGTGGAGCTGTTAGTCTTCGAGGGAGATGTGCAATGGGCCACTCCGTTTTGTTTGAATGATTCCAAAGAGGAAAGGCCTTTTCAGGTTGATCACATGGGGTCTTTTTCTAGGGACTGTCCACTTTTTTAGCCTTGTGTCCTGGAAAAAAATCTTAATTGCCCTCCATTTCCTTGTGAGTAGATAGCATGTAGCCTTCTTGAACAGCAATTAATAAATTATGGCTGCAATCCTAAACTCACTTCCCTGGGAGTAAGACCCATTCAACACAATGGGGCTTTTCAGTAGACATGGTTAGGATTGTGCTCTATATGTAAGCAATTACAGTGGTACCTCACGTAACAGAATTCGTTCTGGAGGCAGTTCCTTTACGTGAAACTTTCTTTACGTGAAGCGGATTTTCCCATAGGAAATAATGGGAACGCAGATGATTGGTTCCACAACCCCAAAAATATTCATATAAAAATATTAACTGGATGTAAAAATGATGACAAAACACTGTAATTGAATTCAAAACATGCATTCAATGGGCATGATCCTATGAAGACTACTTAGGCTGCAATCCTAAAGACACTTTCTTGGGAGTAAGCCTCATTTAACACAATGAGGTAGACTTCTGGGAAGACATGGATAGGAGGCTGCAATCCAAGACACCTTCAAAGTGTCTCCCCACTTTCTCCTTCTCTTCATCCTGAGCCTCTCTCTCCCCTGCTCCCTTCTGGCTAGCCCTGAGCTGCTTCCCTCTTCTCCATTGCTCTTCTCTCCCTCTGCCCAGCAGACGCCTGGCCACAGGAGGAACAGCATGGAAGTGTTGCTTTCACTATGGGCAGGTGTGCTACGCAGCCCTGATGCTTTTTAAACAGGCTGCCGGCCAGCGCGTCTGCTTCAACTGCCAACAAATGTTTTCTTTACGTGAAGCACTTTCTTTACGTGAAGCAGAATCCTAGAGAAATTTTTGTTTGTTACGTGAAACATACTTTATGCGAGGCATTCTTTACATGAGGTGTCACTGTATATGTAATAATTTTGCTTTTAATAATAAGTAATATAGTGCAATCCCCAGTCCATGACCCAGTGCTGGTCTGTGGTGTCTTAGTGACCGGGCTGGGCTAAGTAAAGCTGCACCGGGACCAGAGGCAAGAGACCTGCTGCCTCCAGTCAGATGTGTCCTGCTGGTCCAGAACAAACTAGGCATGCACAAACCAGCTACTAGGCTGTGTTTGCCAGTTCATTCCCATCCAGAGTGAACAGGATACATGCAGCCTAGTCACTGAGTTGTGTATGCCCAGATTGCTCCAGGCTGGAGAAAACTGGACATGCATAGCCCAGCCGGTCTATGGAAAAAACATGTGGATATGTGGACCAATGATAAGTATGCAAATTAACCGCATAAGAGCTTTAAATTTGTCATGTCCTACATATTTCTTAGATGTCCTACATTTTGAGGAACCTTTTCACCTGTCCTTAGCCCAGCTCTGTGACACCAGCTGGATCCAATCGTATTGGCTCTGCCTTTCCGTTGGACTAATTCAGTGGCGTGGAGAGGGGGGATTTGCTGCTTGGGTAACAGCCTATCCTCCATAACAATCTAACCCAGGCTTTTGTGCTTCGCATGTAGCATATGCAGCGCCGAGCACGATACCATAGTCTTTCAAGACTGACGGAGGCCTGCTTTTTCCTCTCTTGTGGTTTTGTCACCCTGGGCCTCTTGTATGTCTCCCTTCAAGACTGGCTGCTCACCCCCTCTAGCTATGCAACTACCTGGCAGTAACCTACCACTTGCTGCCTTTGCTTTAAATCTTCATACTTAGAGTGCAAAAGAGTGAACATTACTTGTTTCAAATGAACTCGCCTTTATGTTCTGTATTAGTCACTACTACAAGTTGCCCAACCCAGTGACTCATGCAGAGAAGCAACGGGAGACCTCTCTGAAGGCCAGCTCTTCAGCTTTATTGAGACGTGGCAGAATTCTGCTCAAACAGCCATTCGGCAGGAGGAAAGGACAAAGCCAGGAGTCATACATAGACACAGCATGAGGGCCGGTTCTGTGGCACATTGTGGTACCTGCAGTACTTCTCGCCTCACAGCTACACTACTGGCTAGCAGCGCTCCTGTCATCTGTGCCTCAATGCATGTTCTTTGGCCACAGCAACTATAATAGTCTTCCCACAGCCTCACAAATAAAGAAAGCTCTCTGTGGTCACTCCAACCCAGTGACTGACATGAGTAGGAGTAATTCTCCCTGCCCTACATAATTTCTATTCTGTTAATTTCTGTTTTCACTAATAAAAAGGTCAATCTGTTGTTGGTTTGTATAGGCCACCAATAGTTTCTTAATCCTTCATTTCATTATACCACATTGCAATCCTAAAGGCACTTTCCTGGGAGTAAGACCCACTGAACAAGATGGGGCTTACTTTTGAGTAGACATGGTTAGGATTGTGCCCTAAAGCACTTTCTGGAACCAAGTAGCACCTTAGTTTGAAACGCTATAAGAACTTCACCTGTCCTATCAGCCTTCCAATGACCTTCCAAGTTCTGCCTTAGTTTTATTTTTCCCCCTTGATCCTCTTGTGTTTGTTATTGTCTCTGCTGTTTCTTTTATTTTACTTCTTTGTGTTGGTCACTATAACTTTTATTATGTTTTATGATTTTAAATTGTTGTTGTTACACATGTTGGGTGCCTTGTAAAGGGGAAAGGTGAGGTATAATATTTGTAAATCAAATATTTCCAAACCCTCACTCACTCTGTTTATTTTTTAAAATCTTCATTGTCCTCCTTTTCCTTGTTAGCAGGTAGTGGTATGAAGCCTGCTTGTAATTCATAAATTATATATAATAGATTTAAATTTAATAATATGCAATATTGTGCTTTAATTAACCACCTGAAAGCAATATATATGGGTGTTTTAGTTTTTATTTTGTTGTGTTCTACATTTTTCTTGTGTGTCCTACATTTTGGGGGCACCTTGTCCCCTTTTTTGGTATGACATATAGTCACCCTGCGGAACTTCATTTTGGAGCTACTTCCTTTATCCAGGGCCTCTTCTCCTGACAAGCTGCTGGCATTGGGCAGCATAAGATAGGGCTGTTAGAAATGGAAGATCTGGGTTCAAATTCCTATTCAACCATGAAGCTTCCTAAGTGACCTTGGGCCAGTCACTATTTCTCAGCTTCACCTACCTCACAGGATTGTTGTAAGGACAATATGTTTGAATCTCAGAATAAATACCATGGATGAAAATTATGACATGTCTCTGGACACTTTCACACTTTCCCAGAGAACATCATACAAAATGAAAATACAAAAGGTTGGAGAACAATATTTGCCTTGATTAGTGGCATCCTTCCTGGGAATGATGAAGGCACACATACATATCTCTGCCCACTACTTACATACCACCAAGAAAAAAAAAGATCGGGAGGAAAAGAGCTGAGTATAAGCCCGATCAAATTGATTAAACCCAGTCAAAAAACACCCTAACCAATTATTCTGAGTCAATGGAAATTTATATGCATGGAAGGGCACAACCAATTGAGAGGATTATAGAAATCACAATGATGTGTGACATAATTGCATGAGAGACTCAACCTGCAAAGCTTATTGCGGAGGCTCAAGCTAGCCAGTTGCTGTCATTGTACAGGGTATTATACAATATCTTGCAAGGCAGTTATACAATGGAAGCTCTGTTAGGCAACCTGCTACCTTTCACTGCTCAGCCGCATCTCTTCCTGCACAGGAGCAACTGTAGGCTGTGCAAGCTGCTGTACATTGCCTTTGCCATGTACAACATGTTATGAGACTTCCAGGCTTTTGGGAAAGGGGGGCTGAGAGCATGTCTTCCAAAGATGCACATCAGATGGAAGAGATTGATTTTGCCTTGTCCTGGAACATGCTGGAAGAAAGATGCACCTGTTGGATTTCAGCCTGACACCCAGTGATTAAAAGCCCAGATCTTCTATTTGGGGGGAAAGAAGCATTAAACATTCTGTGATAGCTTGTATTAAGCAAGGCAGCTTGAACCAACAACATTAAAGATCTTCCCTTTACGATTCAGTCTTTTCAGTACATGGGAGATGATCAGCACCTCAGCATTCCTTCAGGTTGTTCAGCCTTTCCAGCCTGCCCCTGTTTTATTCTCAGAAACTTGCACTGCCACATTCTCAGCTGGAAACCATCCATGAAGCGATAAACCAGTGTCTTGACTGTATCGTGACAGTCTGCAGGTGAGGGTTAATAGAACTGAATGCTTCTTCGCATTGAAACTTTGAGCTAGCATCTCCCTTGTGTGTTATTTCACAATGTTGCTAAGTGTGAGACGGGAGTGTGTATGTATGCCATTTCTATTTCTTTGCAGCTACTAACACAAGGAAAAGCACCAAAAATGTTGGAAGAATTCATTTCCAAAGGCACCTCTTCCATCCTGACTTAAAAGGACCACAGTATGCTCCCTTAATGTTGTTGAGATGACATATCATTTTGTGTGTCCTCCTAACATGGGTACCAAACATCACAAGGTACTGGCAGTGATGTATAATCAGTTATGTCTGGCTGAATGATGTCATCAATTTTGGGGGGGACAATGATGACAACATGTGTGTCACAACTTTATGGCTGGAGATCCTCTTCCCCCATAATCCAGAGTAACTATGAGTGCACGTAAGAGATATTACGTGTACCCATAGTTACTGCACCACCTAGTGAAAACCTATGGGAAATTCGTTTTGCAATCCAGAGCAAATTGTTCTTACGCCGGAGCAAGGACTTTCCATAGTTACTCTGGACTGCACCCATAATCTCTCTGACACTGTTTCAGGGCTGAGAAACTGATCTACATTTCAAATTTGAATAAATTTACATAAAAAAATATTTTAGAGTCAGAACTTGAATGAATGAATTCAAATCAGTTCATAAAATCACAAAGAGGGGGTGATCTCCAAACCAGTTCATAAGCTCTTTCATGCAGAGATACATGCAGCCTCCCTGGCCCTCAGGACACCCTCCAAAGATGAGGGAACAGAGCCCCCGCACCTCCAGAGGATTACAGGGCTCACCTATGGGGCAGATGGGGGACTTTAGATCAGTCACCCCTGAAAAAGATTGCCATAATTCTCATCCACAAAATCAGGACAGGACCTTTGTCCCATTTGCTAGTATGTGAACACAGTTCCCATGGGGACATATGGCAACCCTACCCCTGATCTAAAAGAATCTGAGCCAATCCTGAAAATTTGGGGGGGGGGGAGGATCTAACTGCCACCACATTAAAGCTAATGTTAAAAATAGAGAAGTAAAAGCTAACTCTCAATCTGAAAATAAAGAACTAAAAAATAAAACCAAAAACAGCGAAAAACAAAGACTAGAAGTGAATCAAAAACTGAATCCTAAAAACTAAAATCAAATCAAGATTAAACTATAACTCAAATAAAATAGTAAAAGGATAAAAATGAAAATCTAAAAAAACTAGAACTAAAACTGAATGCTTGATGCTTATCACAGATTTTGAAAGTTTCTTCCAAAGCTACAGTTTTCCTATTTTTATATTAAAGTACATTGATGGCTGAAAAGAGCCGGTGAAAACAATAACACAATACCCAGTTCTTCAGAAACTGAAAAATTGGCCTCTCTAGAGTCACTTTGGAAATTAATTTTCATCTTTGTCTTCTCCACCCCAACTTGCATCTTTGGAGACTGGGTGCTTCTTTCGACTACAGTTTAGCAATCTAGCATCTTCTGAAATCATTTTGGAGTTTTGCTTAACTTCACTCTAATTAGCACCGAATAACAAAACTCCCTCAGCCGCACCTCTTTTGCCAACTTTTAACAAGCTGTCAGAAAAAGTGGAGTGTGAATAACAAGCTCATTTTATATATGGTTCTTTATTTTTATTTTTGTTTTGTTTGAGCTGCCTTTCCTCATCAATGGCGTCATATAGAACGGAATCCACGGCTTTAAAAGTTGAAGGCTATTGTTTGCAAATATTCAAATTTGGGCTGCAATCCTAAAGACACTTTCCTGGAAGTAAGCTCCATTGTATACAATGAGGCTTACTTTTGAGTAGACATGGTTAGCATTGAGCTCTTAGTGAATTTTCCTGATGCTGGATGCAAATGTTGAGAGAGACTTTTTTTCATTCAAAATTTTAATTCATATATTGAATGGAATTTTTTCACCTCAAAATTTGAAAGCCCATTAATCTTTGTAGTCTTGATTTTGCAGATCAGATTTCAATTACATCTTATTAGCTGTATATGATAAAACTAGGAAAAAGCGTGCCCACGTTGTGGGAGTAACATTTCCCCATATGCCATCTCCGCACAGCACATAAACACCCCATACGCCACTTCCCCTCATGCGCCACTTCCCCCCGTGCGTCACTTCCCCCATGCTCTACTTCCCCCATGCGCATCATCCCCATGCGCATTATTCCCCCATGTGCAACTTCCCTCCATGCGCCACTTCCCCATGCGCATCATGCCCCCATGCGCAACTTCCCCATGCGCAACTTGCCCCCATGCGCAACTTTCACAAGTGCGCAATTTTCCCCTTGCACAATTTTCTCCATGTGCAACTTAACTCAAGCGCATCATCCCCACGCGCCTCATCCCCACATGCGCAACTTCCCCCATGCACAACTTCCCCATGCACAACTTTCCCTATGTGCAAATTTCCCCCATGCATGTCATCCGCCCATGCGCAACTTTTCCACATGTGCAACTTGCCCCATGCGCAACTTTCCCCCATGCACAACTTTCCCCCATGTGCAACTTAGCTCAAGCACCTCAACCCCATGCGCATCATCCCCCATGCACAACTTCCCCCATGCACAACTTTCCCCATGTGCAAATTTCCCCCATGCATGTCATCTGCCCATGCACAACTTTTCCACATGTGCAACTTGCCCCATGCGCAACTTTTCCACATGCGCAACTTTCCCCATGCACAATTTTCCCCCATGTGCAACTTAGCTCAAGCGCATCAACCCCATGCGCAACTTCCCCACATGTGCAACTTCCCCCATGCGCAACTTCCCCATGCACAACTTCCCCATGCGCAACTTCCCCCATGCACAACTGCCCCCATGCACAACTTTCCCCCGTGAGCAACTTTCCCCATGTGCAATCTCCCCATGTGCAACTTAGCTCAAGTGCATCATCCCCACACGCCTCATCCCCACATGCGCAACTTCCCCATGCACAACTTCCCCCATGCGCAACTTTCCCCATGTGCATATTTCCCCCATGCGTATCATCCGCCCATGCGCAACTTCCCCCATGTGCAACTTCCCCCATGCGCAACTTTCCCCATATGCATCATCCCCATGCGCATTGGTCCCCCCATTCGCATCTTTCCCCCATGTGCATCGGTCCCCCCATGTGCATCGGTCTCCCCATGTGCAACTTCCCCCCATGCGCAATTTCCCCCATGCGCATCAACCCCCATGAGCATCAACCCCCATGCACAACTTTCCCCATGCACAACTTCCCCCATGCGCAACTTTCCCCTTGCGCAACTTCTCCCCATGCGCAGCATCCTCGCCAGTGCAACCTCTTCCTCTGAACAACATCCCCCCACAGCACCAGGCACTGAGCACCAAATGGGCTGGATGTTATTCAGTCTCCCATGTTAAGTATAGGACAGAAACACGTTGCCCCCTTTTCAGCCCCTGAAGGGTTAATTTCTCCAGATGGATCTTGGTGGGAGTTCAGGTGACAGAAGGAACTCCCAGAATTCCATGCTTCAGACCCAGCAGTTGGGGCGGAATGTTGCTGAGTCAGCAATTCTCAATGCAAAGTATAGGGAGGAAAACGCGTTGCACCCCTTTTCACCCCCTTTCGGTTGGAATTTCTGAAAACCGGTTCTTAGTGCACCCCTCCGTCACGGAAGGAACACCCACCCCAAATTTCACACTTCTAGGCCCAGCGGTTTTGGCAGGGTGTTGATGAGTCAGTGAGTCAGTCAGTGAGTGACTTTTCTCTTTGATATGTTTTGAAGATATAGTCCAATATTAATGAATTCTGAGTGATATTTATCAAATGCCACCATATGGAAAAAGTGTCATTGGGCTGGCATGCTGACCCAGGATATCACAAACATACCATAAAGCATACATCTGCAATATTTGAAGAGAAGAGGAGGCTGGCACAGGGAGCGGTGATGGGTCCTGATATCAACCAGCATAGTAGTCAGGGGTGGGGAGAGTGTGCAGAGGAGGCAGGGGGAAACATTTTGGGATGGGGTGAAGGCAAGCAGGATGGAAGTGTGAGTGGGCAGACAGGGCATGGGAGGTAGGGCTAGGACCTGGCACTTGTTCTGGATCCAAGCCCAGTGCCCAGCAGCTTGAGACAGTCTTGTCACTTCTTGGATCTATGCCACTGAAAACAGTGGTGCAAATCTGAGTAGACCCATTGGTAGCACTGCAGTAAAGGGAAAAGTTTTCCATTGCCCCAGGATAGTACAGAAGCACCCCCAATCTTGCACTGGATACTATGAGGCACCACTGGCCTGCCTGTTCTAGCACAAAATGGGATTGGATAGGAAATACTGATGTTACAATCCTGTGTGCACCTTCACAGACGTACGTCACTCTAATTGTGTTCAATGGGATTTATTCCCCCAATTAAGATTGCAATCTCAATTATGAATTATGGTCTTTAAAAGTACTGGTGAGTAAATTACAGACCAACTTTATTAGAATATGGTGACCAATACATGCTCCATGCAGGGCAGCAGTGTCGCAATTCTGCTTCTGGACTTTCAGCATCCACTGGACAAGGTAAAGCAGTCGTGTGAAGTGGTGGAGCAAAACTGGGTGGGTGGGGGAAAATATGGGGTGGGTACTGGAAGAGGACAGGATGGGTGGCTCTGGCAGCAATAGTGCTCACTGCATCCTAAACCTTCCATTCAGAGGTCTTCCTTCCTTCCTTCCTTCCTTCCTTCCTTCCTTCCTTCCTTCCTTCCTTTCCAGTTAACAAGTGCAGATCTGAAGAGGTTCATTTCCATTGTAAAAGAGTTCCTTACAAAAGGGTAAGGGGGTAATAATTCCTCTTTCTTCTTCCAAGCCTACCATTCTGATGCCACCCTTCCCCAGGTGGATTGAAGGCAAGCCTTTTGGGGGCAGGTGCATTGATAGAAAAGGATAGGATTGGGTTTTTAGAAAATGAACGTATTATATGCATTGTTAGAAGGGAGGAAAAACAGAATATATCCACCATTTTGCATTTGTATCTTTCTCAAACTATTACAGCCTGGACAATATCTGAGGGACTCTACTCACAGCTCAGTCTTGTGCTGAATTTTATGACAGCTCATCAGCAAACCACCATTAGGTCCACTGATGATGTGTGGTGCATACCACTGCTGCAGATATGAAAAATAACAGCATAAGCATGGAATGCAATGGGATCTTTGGCTCATCAAAGATTTGAAGCCTAAACTGAGGATGTCACTTCTAGCCATGACATCACTTCTGGTGGATGCTGACAGATTGTCATTCTACAAAGTGGATCCCATTGCTAAGGTTTTGAGAACCAGGAAGTTGGATTAATGGATTAAATACTTAAAAATAAACTCAAACTCTGCCTCAATTTATTTGGAAACTAGCAAAATCACAAAATCACAAGAATGATCAGTGGGATGGAAGGGAAACCCTATGAGGAAAGGTTGGGGGAACTTGGTATGTTCAGCCTGGAGAAGAGGAGACTGAGAGGAGACATGATTGCCCTCTTCAGATACTTGAAGGGCTGTCTTAGGGAGGAAGGGGCCAATTTGTTCATAGCTGCTTCTGAAAGCAGGACTAGAACCAATGGGTACAAACTGCAAGAGAGGAGATTCCGGTTGGATATCCAGAAAAAATTCCTGACGGTGAGGGCGGTTCGGCAGTGGAACAGATTGCCAAGGGAGGTGATGGACTCTCCCTCACTAGGGATCTTTAAGCAGAGGCTCGACGAGCACCTGTCGGGGATGCTCTAGGGGGATTTCCTGCTGCTGGCAGGGGGTTGGACTAGATGACCTACTAGATCCCTTCCAACTCTATGATTCTATGATTCTATGAAAATGTGCCCGCGTTGCAGGAGTAAAATACCACCTGTACACCATCTCCCCCATTGCATATAACACCTCTATAACAGCCCTATGTGCATCAACCCCCATGCACATCATATACCCATGAGCATCAACCCAACATGCACATCAACCCCCATGCGCAACATCCCACCATGAGCAACATCCTCACATGTACATAAACTCCCCATGCGCATCAAACCCTCCCATGTGCATCAACCACCGCATCCTCATCAACCACCGCATGCGCATCAACCCCCATGTGCATCAACCCCCTATGCACATCAAACCTCCATGCACATCAAACCCCCATGCGCATCAACTCCCCATGCGCATCAACCACCATGTGCAACATACCCATGCACATCATCCCCCATGTGCACCAAACCCCCATAAGCAACATCCCCCATAAGCTACATCCCACCATGCATATAAACTACCCCATGCGCATCAAAACCCCATGCGCATCAAACCCCCATGCGCAATCCCCCAAGTGCATCAACCCCCCATGAGCAACTTACCCCATGTGTATCAACCTCCATGTGCAACCCCCCTATGTGCATCAACCCCCATGCGCATTGACTTCCCCCATGCACATTAACTTCCCCATGTGCATCAACCCCACCATCCGTCCCATTCATAACATCCCCCTGCGCAACATCCCCCATGCACACCTTCCCCCCTGCACACTGACTCCCTTCACACCGTTCCCCCTTGAGCACCAACTCCCATGCGCACCATCCCCCATGCGCACCATCCCCCCCAGTGCACCCACCCTCCCAGTGCATCAGGCACCAGGCATCAAATTGGCTGGATCTTGATCAGTCAGTCTTCCATGTGAAGTAGTACAAAAATACGTTGCACCCCCTTTTAGCCCCTTAATTTTTAAATTTCTCAACATTGGTTCTTGGTGGGTGTTGATATCACAGAAAGATGACCCTCCCCAAATTTCATGCTTCTAGGTCCAGGGGTTTGAGCAGAGCATCCCTCAGAGATTCTTAAATGTATAGTGAGGAAAACACTTTGCACCACTTTTCACCCCCTTCCGGTTGGAATTTCTGAAAACCGGTTCTTAGTGGGTGCCTCCATCACGAAAGGAACACCTTTCCCAAATTTCACGTTTCTAGGCTCAGCGGTTTTGTCTGGCCTTTTATGAGTCAGTGAGTGAGTGAACCAGTGATTCAGTGAGCGAATCAGTCAGTGACTTTTCAATTTTATATATATAGATTAGACATTGTTTTCTGTAAAAATATTAGTGCAGTGGCACCTCATGTAACAAATTTAATTCATTATGGAGGCATGGTAGCTACGTGAAACGTCTTTACGTGAAGCGGACTTTCCTATAGGAAACAATGGAAACTCAGACGATGGGTTCCACAACCTAAAAAATATTCATATAAAAATATTAACTGTATGAAAAAATGATGACAAAACACTGTAATTGAAGGCTTATTTCACAATGAGGCTTACTTCTGGGTAGACATGGTTAGGAGGCTGAATTCAAAGACACTTTCCCGGGTGGCTTACCTGGGCTGATGCTGAAGGATTAAGGTGGCTGGTGGGGACACTTGGGGGCAGTTAAGGGCAACTACCTCTGGCGCCCCCAGACAACTGCCCCCAAGTTGGGAGCAGTTAAAGGCAGCAGGACTGGCTGGCAGCCATTTTTAACAGCCTCAGCGTCGAGTGTCAGGGCTGCATAGCGCATGTGCCCATTAGGTGCCAGGGGAGTTTGCTTGTTACATGAAACAGATTTGTTATATGAAGCTGGATTCCTTGGAAATTTAGACTTGTTACGTGGAACATACTTTACATGAGGCACTTGTTACATGAGACGCCAATTGTATATGAACAATACATATGGCAAAATCAGCATCTGAGAAACAAAGAGAGAAAAAGAGAAGACCTGCTTTTGTATCACATAGAGCAGATCTCTTCTAAGGTGAAGCCTGCTGTGGCATGATGTTGATAATGAAAAAAACAAAGTGCCTTTCTTACATAAATGACGGTGTTATCCATATGAAAATGTCTGCCAATTTAATCAACGGATTGAAATTCAAATGATTAATGAACTAAAATGTCTTTAATCAAGTGCCTTCTTTGCTATCAGATGTTAAGTGCCTTATGTAAAATTAAGTAAACTTTCAAATACTGTGAATATCAAACACTGAAATCAAATATAATTGGGCATCAAACACACACGGCAAATGCTGGTGAATACCTGAGGATATTGAAGCAGTTTAGAGTTGGGGGGAAAATGTCCAAAACATTCCAGATCTTTTTGGAAACAAAAAGTTGATTCATTTCTAAGGGAGGTGTTCTTAGATTGGGTGTTGGGACTTTTTTCAACAAGCCTAAATTCAGCGCAGAGGTCACTTAACAGAAAATGTCCTCCTGACATGTTATTTGACACTTTTATGGCTGAGAGCACCATCCAAAGCCATTCTATATATAATTAACTCAGCAGGACAACATGGCTCTCATTTTTGCACTTTCAAATTCTTCAGATTCCAACCTCAGAATGTGAATAGATGCTTGAGTATGGCTACCCAAACAGTCCTTTGTTTCTATTTCTGTAGGTTTTCATGGCCAGTAATAGTCCAACCATTTATCATATCTGGGAAGACCATGATTGTGTAAGAGGATTAAAATCCATGTTGTTAAAAAATTCCAACAATTCCTTCTGTAACCTTTTTCAGAATTTCTTCCAAAAAAAATGGGCTTATAAAGGACACTAAAATAGAGGACAATAAAACAATTATTTTAATAAAGCCAATAATTGTTACACTCAACAAGCGAACACTAGAGTTTCCTGGAATCTTATCTGAGGATTTCTAAGAGAAGATCTGTAATGGCAGGGAAGTTTCCCTAAACAGTGGTTTTCCTTGCATCCAAACAATTTGGGGAGTAAGAACCCATTCTTTCATTGGTACACAGATTCTTTTTCAAGTCAAATCTTGGCATCCATCACTCAATGCTGCATGTAAAGCAGGAAGGCCTGGGTATATTGATATGGAGGATTGGCTGTTGCCCAAGCAGCAAATCCCCCCTCTCCACACCACTGAAATAGTCCAATGGAAAGGCAGAGCCAATACAATTGGTTCCAGCTGAGTCGCAAAGCTGGGCTAGGGACAGGAGCTCACCCTGTCTTGTGGAGACCCGGGGCTCGAACCCTGACCTGCTGGTTAACAGGCACAGTGTCTTAACCACTTGTGTGACCCATAGTTGTAGCCTTATTACCTCCAAAGGTGCGATGAGAACACAAGCTTGGCATAGCATCAAGGAGAGGAGACAGAGGCCACCAAGGATTTGCGATGCTGGAGGATGAGATTTATGAATGAAACTACTAAGGTAGTGAGGTTTTTCTTAGTGCTGCATAATAGAAATCACAGCTTATTAAAGTTAGAAAGTTCATTGTGGCCAGCAAAAAAATAGTCTATAAAAGAGATGCGTACAACATGTATTGAAGTAATGTGTTCCAGTGATTCCATTGCACCAGAACCGACAGATTCTTTTTGGTTCAGAGCCATACTCTGAACACATTCACCACCATCATCCTCCACTTTTACAGTCTAATGCACAACATGCCATATTTGAAACAGCCACATGGTGGCAATTAATATACAAGTGCTTTGAAATCCATTAGAACAGTGGTACGCAAACTTTTAGCAGTGGTACTCAATTTTTAAAATTGGCAAACTATTGGGATCCACTTAGTTTTTGATACTTAAAAAAAAGATTAACATTGCAATCCTAACCACACTTTCCTAGGAATAAGTACTATTGAACACAATGGGACCTACAAAGAGTAGACATGCTTAAGATTGCACTACCTTCTTAAGCTTCTATTTTTATCCTTTTCACTATGGTGCATAGCAGCCTTCCAGAGCATTTGTTGTTCATTGGATCAGGACCATTCTGGTGACACTGCATTCCTGCTAACTGCTTTTCCAAATGGATTGAGACACAGTCACCTATTCACAACTAAATACATAACGCAGTTCAGTTTCACTTTCCATATCAACTGAAGCCTCCAACCAAATTTGGTTTGTTCAAAAACCCCACACATAAATCAGCATTTCCCACCGACATATTACTCGTTTGGATGCATAGGTTTCCATAACAGTTCCCCCATCCCCACATGGAATAAACTTCATATTTTTCACTTTTTATTATGTGACTAGCATTTTTCATGAGAGTTTTGAACACATGGCACACTCACTCACTCACATATCAATATCAGCCAAAACTGCTGGACCTAGAAGTGTGAAATTTGGGGAGGGTGTTTCTTCCATGATAGTGGCACCCATTAAAAACTAGTTTTTGGAAATTCAAACTATAAGAGGGTGACAAGGGGAGCAATGCATTTTCATCACTATACTTAACATTGAAGAATCACTAACTGATCAATACCCTGCCCAACCCCTGGACCTAGAAGCATGAAAGTTGGGGAGTGTATTCCTTAAATCACATGATTTATAAATCCCACTAAGAATGAATTTTTAAAAATTTAACTCCTGAGGTATAAAGGGGTGCAACGTGTTTTTGCCCCTATTTGTACCATTAAATACTGACTGATCAACACCTAGCCCCATGACCTGCACCATGAAGCATGAAATTTGCAGGGCATATTCCTTCTGTGATGTAAGAACCGATTTGGTGCACACAAGGAGTGGTGCACATGGGAGAGATGCATGATATGCCCATGATATGTATTTGTTTTATTTTTTCCCATGATATTTATTTTTTGCCCATGATATGTATTTGTTTTATTTTTCTTTATATTTTATATTAAATTTTGTTTCGTATGTATTTATGTTTTGTATGTATGTTTTGTATTATATTACAGTATTGTAATCATTTTATATGAATATTTTTAGGCTGTGGAACGAATTGTCTGAGTTTCCATTATTCTGATGGGAAAATTTGCTTTGATATAGAAGCATTTTGAATTTCAAGCAGGCTTCTGGAATGAATTATGCTCATAAACCCAGGTACGCTGTACATCCTTACAGTCTGATAGTGAACATGGCTAACGGCAGCGGACATACTACAGTAATGAATGAGAACTATACCAGCGCAATGTGCGGAGATACCAAGTTTTTCATCTTTGAAGTTTAAAGCCGGCAGTAAAATCCAGAAAGTCAGTCCTATTTCCTTTTATATTAGCATGTTAACAAGATTTGAAAAAGCAGGACAGACCATACAGGATGACACAGCTGGGTGCTCCTCCAGTCTGGGGTTCTAATGAAAGCCAGAACCGGCAGGCAGGTTGGGACTGTGGCTTGTCTGCTGTTTACAGCCGCGGCAGGAGGAGTCCACTGCTGGCCCAGCGATGAAGCCATAATGTCCTCATCAAACACGGATGCTTTCTGTTCTGCCCAGGAAAAACAGTTGGGATTAATTAGGAAAGGAAATGCCACAATATTTGCAATTACTTCTGTCGCTTTAAAACCTTTGTAGCAAATGAAGGCCAACCGTTTCTGGCAGGGGCACTGAAAGCAAGCGTAGGAAATAGGAGGAAAGACAAGATGGGAACTGATTAAAGGAAGAGGTCCAAATCATGAATGAGGCTGGAAGAAAGGCAGGGCAGCCTGGTTAGGATGGAAGTCTGCAGGGCGGGAACACAGACGGCTGCA
Organism: Cryptoblepharus egeriae; assembly: GCA_030015325.1. Classification (NCBI taxonomy): domain Eukaryota; kingdom Metazoa; phylum Chordata; class Lepidosauria; order Squamata; family Scincidae; genus Cryptoblepharus; species Cryptoblepharus egeriae. The sequence continues at coordinate 177,952,047 of JAREYC010000003.1, read as the reverse complement.
AAGGATGAACGAAAATCCATTGGAGAAACAGAGGCAAATATATACTGTATGTACACACATGTACAGCCATGCACAGGCGCATGTGCTCACACATCCACAGGTTCCGGCCTTAAGAGCATTTTGAACAATTTGGCCAAATTGGACACTGTGTCTGGAGGGGCCCATACTGAAGCAGTAAGAAGAGTACCCACAGCTTCAGACACCGGAGCTGATGTTCTGGGATGGTATCTTATTTATTATTTTATTTATTAGATTTGTACTCCACCTTTCTCCCCAAAGAGTACCCAAGTCAGCTAACAATAAATAAAACAACATATTAAAAAAACTTAAAATAAAATTAAAACAGTATAAAATGCAATCAGCAATTAAAAAAACCAAGTAAAGGTCTGTTTAGACTAGGGATCCTCAATCCTATCTCATGGCACAATGCTCCTGCTGGCCCAGGAGTTAACTAGGAATGTACAGCCCAGAGACTCGGCTGTGCGTGTCCAGTTCATTCCAGCCCTGGAGCAAACTGGGCATGCGCAGCCTAGTCACTGGACTGTGCATGCCCAGTTCACTCCTGGTCTGGAACATACTGGGCATGCGCAGTCCATGGAACATTTTCCATGGGACCATTTTTCCCATGGGACCTCCAACAAAGTTTGAGGATTACTGGTTTAAAGGCAGCCATTATGAGGCCTCAAAGGCTCTTTTAACTTTTAAAATTTTAAAATCTTTTAATCTTTTAAAATTTTAGGCCCTGCCAGAAAGTTACCACAGGTAGTGAGGAGGCTGGTCTCATTTATTTAGTGTATGACAAATGCATGTATTTATGGTAAATCATATGTCAATGGGAAATTTCCATGAATTTTGAGAACCAGGAATTCCACATTGATGTCTGGCTGCCAACTGATGCCAACTGCCAATTCTTCAATGTAGTCTGGCTGCCAATTGTTACTAGTTGTTTAGTTCACACTTTCGTACTATCTCCGGTGCACCACAAGGCAGTGAACTAGCATCACACCCAGTTGGTCTCAATTCAAAGAGGAGGTGAGTACCATAGTGTAGGCACCACCACCAAAAAGTCTCATATCTTCCATGTTGAGGTGTCAGATGGAAAATACAGTGAGTAGAGGATTGCCACTGGACCCTTCCACCTGCCCCTGAATATTATTGGAGATTTTCTTTCCTAGGCACAATCCTAACTAATTTAGGCCTGCAAAACTCATCTGTCACCCTGTTTCCACAGTGGCGTGAGGAGGCCAGTGCACAGACGTGCACCATCTCAGGGAGTGGCACAGAAGGCCTAACGGCACTTATTCAACACCCCCAAACCAGTACAAAGAACTTCTACAAGACTAACTGGAGGTTTAGATTGTTCTGCTAGTAATGTAAAAATAGCACTGCAATTCTGTTCAAACTTTCCTAGGAGTAAGTCCCACTAAACACAATGAGACTTCTCAGCAGGCATGCACAAGATCGTGCTGTTGAAAAGCTGTCAGTGTAATTTGTCTCTTTAGCACAACTCAGTCTCTACAAACCATGTGCAAGTTTCTGTACAGTCCAAGAACATTTGATTGAGACCAAGTTCTCATGTGCGCCTCCTTAGATGACCAGTCAGCACATCCTGAAATTTATGCCCTACATTATTTAAACCGTATAGCTACACATGAAACTTACACATAAGGGAATGCAACTTATTAAATTGTTTCTGTAAGTTGATCTCCGAAATGGCATATAAACAGGACACAAAGAGGAATGGGCTTTGCATGGTCTTTGATCACAGATGTTAGATCCCCTAAAGGGGGAGGGAAGGAATGATGTTCAAACGAGAGAATGATGTTCAAATGAATTTGTTTCAAATGCGTCAGTGTACAGCAATGGACACTTAATGACTATTTATTCATTAAACAATAAGCCAAATGTATAACTAAAAAAATAATTTTGAAATGTTTCCATGTCTAAATATTACCACTGGAATGTCCATGAACTTTTGTGCAATTTCCCCACTACCCAAATTAATTTTTTAAAAGGACATAGGGAGAAATGTTAATGAAGACATTTTAAAAAGAAATAAAATATTTGTTTCTAGAACTAGGACACATTTTTATATGTATGTTTTCAAAATTGAAACTAAGGTTTATAACCACTTACAGGTATAACCAATAAGACCAGCACAACACATCTACTCCTTGTGATGGTGTGGGGAGGCCAACGCATGTCTGTGCACTGTCCAAACTCCCCCAGGAGTGGCGCAGAAGTGCCTTATGATGCTTTTGTGACACACCGAGCCAGCATAGGACTTGTTCCAGTATTTGTGCCATCTTAACTGTGATCCATGGTTACTGACTGAGGCACTGTTTCTCAAAGTGGGGGTTGGAACCCCTTTGGGGGTCGCCTAGAGCTTTCCTGGGGGTTGCCTAAAGACCCCTGCTGCAGGGGGCCAGGTCAGGCTTGCCAGACCTCTGGCTGTAGCTGCACGTGCACTGGGGCTGACTGACAGCCTCAGAGTGCAATCCTATGCATGCCTACTCTGAAATAAGTCCCATTATAGTCAGGGGGCCTTTACTCCCATTTAAATGTGGATAGGATTGCAGCCTCAGGGCCCAATCCTATGCATGCCTACTCTGAAATAAATCCCACTGTGTTCAATGTGTGCATAGAACACACATTTCATTTGTAACAATGAAAATACATCCTGCATATTGGATATTTACATTACGATTCATAACAGTAGCAAAATTACAGTTATAACGTAGCAATGAAAATAATTTTACGGTTGGGGGTCCCCACAACATGAGGAACTTATAAAGGGGTCACGGCGTTAGGAAGATTGAGAACTGGACTAAGGGAACTCTGGCTTTGACTTTTTGAAATAAGATCACAAGAAAACAGATTTAAAACAGTATATGAGATGATAGCTTGAACTGTGACATTATTGCATTACAAGCTGAACCAGTTATTTTTCATTATGCTAAATTTGCACATTATGCAAATTATTTATATAGTAATCAAAGCACCAATTTCCTTTTCCTGGGCTTAAAAGAGCTTCAGCTGGGAGGCAGACACTAACTGAATGAGAAGCCATGGGAGAGTGATTATCACTTTGTATTCATATGACAATCACAGGGGGGAAGGAAGAGATCTGCCTCCCAGCTGAAACCCAAAATGAATTTGTAGCTTTGTTGAAGACTTTCTCTGCCAAGATTATTCACCTGCTTATCTTTTAATTTAAGGGGCCCCATATTTATCCAGCACAATGGAGCCCTGTATAATGCTAAAGACTGGGAAAGCTTCCTGTGGCTTCCTGAATGTTCTTTAAAAGTCCAGGAAACTTTAATTACTGCTTAGGATTGCATCAGAAGGCTTTCCAAGTTGTGTGGAGAAAGAGATCAGGGTGTTTGCTCCACTGCCCCCCTCCTCAAGCCTGCCACTTTTGCGTACAGAACTAGATGGCTGATATATATGCCAAGCCATATATGAGAAGTGCCAACAACCTGAATTCAGATCAGAAATGGGCCTGTGAACAGGGCCAGACTAAGCTAATGTGGGGCCAGTAACATCTGATATTTTAAAAATGCTCAAACTCTCTCTGCTCAGGAAAGAACCTTATATTTAAATGACAGGCTACTTCTCCCTGCATTGGACACAATGGGGCTTACTTTTGAGTAGATATGGTTAGGATTGTGCTCTTATGGTGAAATGCAGAGTAACTACGGGGAGTCCTTGCTCTAGAGTAAGAACAAGTTACTCTGGATTGCAAAATGAATTTCCCATAGAATCATAGAATCCTAGAGTTGGAAGGGACCTTGTAGGTCATCTAGTCCAACCCTCTGCCTGCAGCAGGAAATCCTCCTAGAGCATCCCCAACAGGTGCTTGTCGAGCCTCTGCTTGAAGATCCCCAGTGAGGGAGAGTCCACCACCTCCCTTGGCAGTCTGTTCCAATGCCGAACCGCCCTCACCTTCAAGAATTTTTTCCGGATATCCAACCAGAATCTCCTTTCTTGCAGTTTGTACCCATTGGTTCTAGTTCTCCTTTCAGTAGCAGCTATGAACAAATGAGCCCCTTCCTCCCTATGACAGCCCTTCAGATATCTGAAGAGGGCAATCATGTCTCCCCTCAGCCTCCTTTCCTCCAGGCTGAACATCCCAAGTTCCCCTAACCTTTCGTCGTAGGGTTTCCCTTCCATCCCACTGATCATTCTTGTCGCTCTCCTCTGGACTTGCTCCAGTTTAGCTGCATCTTTCTTCAAGTGAGGTGCCCAGAACTGAACACAGTACTCAAGGTGAGGTCTGACCAATGCTGAATAAAGAGGAACTAGAACTTCTTGTGACTTGGAAGCTACAGTCCTCTTAATGCAGCCTAAAATGGCATTTGCTTTCTTTGCAGACACATCACACTGTTGACTCATGTTCAGCTTGTGATCCACGGCGACTCCAAGATCCCGCTCACATGTTGTGCTGCCAAGCCAAGTGTCCCCCATTTTATACCTCTGTTTTTGGTTTTTATTGCCTAGGTGCAGAACCTGGCACTTTTCCCTGTTGAAACTCATTCTATTTGTTACAGCCCAGTATTCCAGTTTATCCAGATCCTCCTGGAAGTTTCTCCTGTCTTCTGTTGTTTTTGCCACTCCTCCCAGCTTGGTGTCATCTGCAAATTTGATCCAGGCTCCCCCCATATCCATATCTCCCAAGATCTGGTTTGCTGGAAGTGGGAGGGGCCAGGCTGGAGTCAGGGGGCGGGGAGGGTCAGGCGGCGGGACTGGGGAGGGGCGAGGGGCGGGGCAAGGTTGGCGCCTGCGCAGTGCTTGTACTAAAGCTGGCAGGCCAGCTTCAGTAGAGGCACTGCGCTTGCGCCAATGTTGGCGCCTGCGCAGTGCCTGCCCTGAAGCGGGTTGCATGGTGCCTGCCCAGAAGTGGGCAGGCCCGCTTCTAAGCAGGCACCGTGCAAGCGCCAATGTTGGCGCTTGCACGGTGGGCGCAAAAACATGGTGGACCAAACCGGTCCGCTATGTTTTTGCATTTCCCTGTCACTGGTGATTTGCCAGCGACAGGGAAACAGGAAGATCCGGTTCCGGCGCCCACCTCTGCCCATATCCCTTCCTCCAAGTCATTGAGGAAAATGTTAAAAAGAACCAGGCCCAAGACAGAGCCTTGGGGTACCCCACTTGAAACCGATCTCTAGGTTGACACAGAATCATTTACTAAAACCCTTTGAGTGCAGTCGTCAAGCCAGTTGCAGATCTATATATCTATATATAACCTAACGATTGCCTCGTTTTTCACTGGGTGAAATATGGTTTTCAGTATGGTGCAGTAACTACGGGTGCACATAATGTCTCTTATGTTCTCCCATAGTTACTCTGGATTGTGCCCTACGTCTAATATATTTTAGTAAATGGGTCTGCATCAACCTGGAGATCAGTTTCAAGTGGGGTACCCCAAGGCTCTGTCTTGGGACCGGTTCTCTTTAACATTTTCATTAATGACATAGAGGAAGGGATACAGGGGAGCCTGGATCAAATTTGCGGATGACACCAAGCTGGGAGGAGTAGCAAACACAACAGAAGACAGGAGAAACCTCCAGGAGGATCTGGATAAACTGGAATCCTGGGCTGTAACAAACAAAATGAATTTCAACAGGGAGAAGTGCAAAGTTCTGCACTTGGGCAATAAAAGCCAAAAATACAGGTATAAAATGGGGGATACTTGGCTTGGCAGCACAACATGTGAGCAGGATCTTGGAGTTGCCGTGGATCACAAGCTGAACATGAGTCAGTAGTGTGATGCGTCTGCAAAGAAGGCAAATGCCATTTTAGGCTGCATTAAGAGGACTGTAGCTTCCAAGTCATGAGAAGTTATAGTTCCTCTTTATTCTGCATTGGTGAGACCTCACCTTGAGTACTGTGTTCAGTTCCGGGCACCTCACTTTAAGAAAGATGCAGCCAAGCTGGAGCAAGTCCAGAGGAGAGCGACAAGAATGATCAGTGGGATGGAAGGGAAACCCTACGAGGAAAGGTTGGGAGAACTTGGGATGTTCAGCCTGGAGAAGAGGAGGCTGAGAGGAGACATGATCGCCCTCTTCAGATACTTGAAGGGCTGTCATAGGGAGGAAGGGGCTCATTTGTTCATAGCTGCTTCTGAAAGCAGAACTAGAACCAATGGGTACAAACTGCAAGAGAGGAGATTCCGGCTGGAAATCCGGAAAAAATTCCTGACGGTGAGGGCGGTTCGGCAGTGGAACAGATTGCCAAGGGAGGTGGTGGACTCTCCCTCACTGGGGATCTTCAAGCAGAGGCTCGATGAGCACCTGTTGGAGATGCTCTAGGGGGAATTCCTGCTGCAGGCAGGGGGTTGGACTAGATGACCTACTAGGTCCTTTCCAACTCTATGATTCTATGATTCTATGATTCTAATAGTTTAGTAGACTGATATTATAATTATTAGAATGATGGATCAGGATTGTCAATTGTCTTTTGGTATCATGATCTTGGTAAATTAATGCTGTCAGACAGAAGAACCTTGATATTGTTTTAAAATTATGCCCGCAAAAAAATTTACAAGGAATACTTTTAGAAAAAAAGAAATCATCACTAGTTCTATGAATTGTTACACACATTCCTATCCCACTTTCACCAAACGCACCCATAATGTCAGATCCTTTAGTGTGTGATCTGGTTGATCATGTACCACATCCTGATATGGAAAAATATACCCCATTGCCCTCAAGTCATCAGCAATTAGTTAATTAATCCCATCAGAAATTATTAGTATGAATTCATTGAGCACAGTGCTGCCAGCAGTCGTGTGGACTGGGGCATCTTTCCTGATGACAAAGAAGCTCATCAAGGAGAGGCAAAGGCTGTGGAAGGAAAACAAAATGTAAGTGTTCAAAGCTTTGCTGTAAAAGGATGAATGAGCTAAAAGGAGCTGAAGGGTTGCGTGAGACCCTACCTACTTTTGAGGCCGCCATGTTGGCCTTGGGGTTAGTAAGCTGTGGTTATCACTACAGTAGCTTCATGACTGAGCAAGATGAAACCAGCTTAGGAAGCAAGATCCCACAACGTCCTTCCTGAGCACTGGCCCCTTGCTGGTCTGATTGCTCCCCCTCTCCCAGTGCCAGAAATGTGCTTTACGGCATGTTTAAAAAACCTAGTTTTGGTTGTGTACTTGTACCACAGGTGTTGAATCCTATAGAACAGGACTTTAAATCCAACCACTTACTCTTTGTCCTAAATGCTAGATTAGTGGTATTCACAATATCGGACTGGGACTGGAGATTGAAGCAGGGCACCTGAATGGATGGGAGTGTCTCTGCACACATTTTCCCTGTCCTGCTAGGGTGTCCTCCTTTCATACACAGACAAGGAGATGAGACAGATCCATAGAGGAGAGGTGTCTCCTTGGTTCCTAGAGCAAAATCAGATGTGAGTTTTATTTGTTTCCACACCTGTGAGATATTTCAAACACACTGCACACTATCTCTGTGGACTGTTAACATGTTCCATCCAGTGGTGGGCTCCAGCAGGTTTGCACCTACTCTACAGAACCGGTTGTTAATGAGAGATAGGACATATAAAGTTTAAAAACAGCCATTTAAAAGTGACTGCCAGATGGGCAGAGAACCGGTTGTTAATTTCTTTGAAGCCCATCACTGGTTCCATCAAAAGGAGTCAAGTTGAGTCAGTTAGCGATCTGATCTTTTCATGACCTGTATTTTCATTGGAGACTCTGCGGGACCCACTGGAATTTAAAACAGAACCCACCATGTGGATCCCAACCCACAGTTTGAGAAATATTGCTTGAACTGCATTTCAGAATGTGGCATGGAATAATAGAATCATAGAATCATAGAGTTGGAAGGGACCTAGTAGGTCATCTAGTCCAACCCCCTGCCTGCAACAGGAATTCCCCCTAGAGCATCTCCGACAGGTGCTCATCGAGCCTCTGCTTGAAGATCCCCAGTGAGGGAGAGTCCACCACCTCCCTTGGCAATCTCTTCCACTGCCAAACCGCCCTCACAGTCAGGAATTTTTTCCGGATTTCCAGCCGGAATCTCCTTTCTTGCAGTTTGTACCCATTGGTTCTAGTTCTGCTTTCAGAAGCAGCTATGAACAAATTGGCCCCTTCCTCCCTATGACAGCCCTTCAGGTATCTGAAGAGGGCAATCAGGTCTCCCCTCAGCCTCCTCTTCTCCAGGCTGAACATCCCAAGTTCCCACAACCTTTCCTCGTAGGGCTTCCCTTCCATCCCACTGATCATTCTTGTCGCTCTCCTCTGGACTTGCTCCAGTTTGGCTGCAAGTAGCTGCAAGCCTCTGTTCTGTACTACCTTTGCATAGTGCAGAATCATTCTGTATTTCACATTTGCATTTCCATTCTACTAGACAATTTAGTTTGTTCACACTGGTGTTCAGGACTCCTCTATCACACTACTGGGTATTTTCATAGGCACTATAAAAATCTGATTTTCTGATAAGTCAGAAAGACCAACCTTATCCAGGGAAAAGCCAAACTGGTTGGAAACAAGGGAGCAATTTGACACATTTCCTTTATACTGAGTGTTTAATGTTGATCATAAAAATTAAAGGGAAGAGATGAAACCTGAAATCTGCTATGCATTTACACCTCCCCAGGTTTGTGTGTGTGCATGCATGTGTGCACATGCTGTTTTCTTTCCAAACACAAACACTTTTTTTCCAGTTTGCACGACGATTTCAGCTCAAATAATATTTTATCTTCAGATAAAAACTAAACAAAAGTTAGCAGAAAAGTGTACAAGTTTACAGTAAAAGAATGTATTTGCTTCATTAAATCTGACTATGCTTCAGCTCAAAATAGGACCTGTATAGGGTAGAAAGACACTTTAAGAAGGATATATGTCTAGCTAGGGGACATTGACAGGGGAATGTAACTGGGCAGGGGAGCTTAATACCCACCCAAAACCCAGTTCTCCCTTAGTAACTGGGGAGAACTGGTTGTTTGCAGGAGGGGAAAATTGTCTTTTGTCTGCTTGTTTTTTTCCAGTTGATTGTAGCTGAGGTGCAGACCTGGCCCATCAATTAGGCCAAATGTAGCAGTCCCCATCCAAATCTGCAACAATACATTTCTGTATTTAAATTTATATATTTATTGTGGAAATGTAACATTAGAAGCCATTTATAAGTGTTGCTCTCCCCCCCTCCCCTCAAAAGATAGTAGACAAGTTTACTGGGTACCATTATAATTGCTAAGCTGGCCATTATTTGCTCTATAAACCCTATTGTTGGATAATTCTTTCTCATGTGGAGGGACTGAAAGATTCCAGCAATAACTCACCTTTGTCATTTTAAGTCAACTATAATCAAGCTTTCATTCTATGGTTCCCCAGATTGTTCCCCTCCTTTTCTGAGCTGTGGCAGCCTAAAGATGCCCATAAATTTTGACATAAAGCCATAGCTCCAAGCTAATTATATTAGCTGTAGTGAAGACTGCAGGTGTCCTTTTTGACACTCCAACTTGTTGTATTTTGACCTGGCCTCCTCTGTTGTAAAGTTTATATGATACAAGGTATATAATTACACTCTATCCTTAAAAAAGAAACCTCCTCAACAACTGCACACCTGGCCTATATGTAAGAACCACATTCCTGTTGAAAATGTGTCGTTAACAAATTCTGTAACATGTACAGAGAAAACACTGGATTTTTATCCTGGATTTTATACTGATGTTTTAATATTGTTTTTTAAATTGATGTTATTTTTTAATGGTATTGATGTTTTTATTGGGCTTGTTGAACAATAAACCACCTTTTGCTCAGTGGCATCACTAGGGTTTGCATCACCCAGTATGGGAGGCCAGCAATTCTCACCCCATGATGGGTTCCCTCCTATGCAAAGAGTGTGGCAATGCCGTAGGTGGTAGGCATGGTGAGGCTCCATTCTCTATTGGGATTTTTTAAACTTTTGATAGAACAGAGGTATTTCAATGCAGTTTGTTCCATTGCGTTCTGCCTGAAATAACACATTGAATGATATAGATCATGTTATTACTCAAAATACCAAGATTTTAAAATTTTTGGCCTTATAATGGTGTCAGTACACCAGTGCATACATCATCCAGTGCAGCCCACACCCTGTCTACCCCCTAGCAATGCCACTGGTTTTTCTCAAGGGATGCCAATTCACATGTTAAAACTAATACTTGCTGCCTGTAAGTAATACATAGGAAAACATCTTCACACCAATGGTAACATCAATATTTTCTATATTAACATTATTTTATGGCTAAATGTAAAGTGGAAAGGCAGGGATGAATGCATAGTACAAGTGAAGCTTCTCCTTCGCCTGCATATTCTGCTCTCATATGAATTTTCCCTAAGAAGGGGGATGTGCTGCACCTGTCTGTGCTTTAGCAGGCAGCACATCAACACCTTGGCACACTAACACAGCAAGTGGTAAGTATTACAATGCCATGGCAGCAGGAGATTCTTTTGTGTCACTTTGTGCCAACTTCATTGCAAACAAAACAGATCTCTAAGATTTTGTTAGGACTGTGTCACAATCAGCAGTGGTGAACATATATCTTTTGTATCCTCTGAACACATTCACAGCAGATAATAAATTATATGACGAGCACTGCAGATTGAGAGTCCACATGGCCAAGATTTAATCTTCTGCAATGATCATATGCAGTGACAAGGGACTGAAGGCATCGATACATTCTCTAATTATACAGTGGCTCAGATTGTAGAGCTTAGGTCTGGCCTATGATCCTTAGATCCTGGCTTGTGAGTTTCTTTCCAGAGATCCAGGCAAGGATTGCATCAAGTTGGAGGAAGAGAGCAAAACTGTGACAACGGAGAGATTGTGCACAAACACCAACTTTCAAGTTTATTCCTCTTTTAATTGCAAAGCTGTATATACATATTTTACATCATCATCATAATCAAACCCCCCATGTTCACCAACACCCCCCATGCACCAGCCACCCCAAGCACATCAACCCCCATGCGAAACACCCCCCCAAAGCACATCATCTCCCCTAGTGCAACATCTCTCAAGTGCCCCATCCCCCCTGTGCTCACTCCCTCTCAGTGCATCAGCTGGATGTTGATCAGTCAGTCTTCAATGTTAAATATAGGACAAAAACACCTTGCACCCCTTTCTCTGCCCCTAAAGGGTTAAATTTCTCCACATCGGTTCTTGGTGGGTGTTGACATCACAGAAGAATATCAAGAAGCATTTCATGCTTCTAGGTCCAGGGGTTTTGGCTGTGCGTTGTTGAGTGAGTGAGTGAGTCAGTCAGTCAGTCAGTCAGTCAGTGACTTTTCAGTTTTATAAATATAGATAAAGCTGAAAAGAGGACATGACCTGGAAAAATGAAACATATGGTTACCCTGATTATGTGTAGTTGTTCCCCCCCATCCAGAATGGCTTCGAAAGGGAGGGTCTACTTGCAGAATATGCTCATAATGTGCCTGGAGAACATAGTGATTTGCACCCCTCTAGCTATGCCACTGTGGACAAGCTCTGGTGGAACTGGAATGTTTGACACTTTGGTCCTTTGGATGGATACACAAAAGCAATTCTTAGCTGTGAGTGAAGACAGACCTCCTGCTGAAAGAGAAGTCTCAGCAATTTCTTCACACACTGTGTTCGCTCAGCTTCCTCTGACCGTCTCAATTTGTATGACAGATGTATATTCTACCAAGTCAAATACTGGGTCAGCCGTCAGTCCTGCTCTTCTCGCACACACTTCAGCAGGGCTGCCTGTCTTTTAACTTTTAAACTATTATGTGCACCCTTTTGTTGCTATATTCCATCTTATTTTTAAAAATGGAAGCAGGGAATAAAATATAACCTTGTTCTGGTGATTGGGTTTAGGAAGTATTTTGGCGATATCAAAAGTCCTGTCCTATCAGCAACATTGTCCAAAACCAGCTTCGGCTGGAAATATGCAGAACTGGTTTGGTCAAAGCCTGATCCCAAGAAGGAAAAAAAGTTGCATTTATACCAAGAGAGCTTCCAAACCAATTCTGCTGCTTTGGGAATGCAACACTTGATTTTGCATGGGTATGACCACATTGATGACTGGCACAGACATTGAATCCACTCCCTTCCAGATCCTGATCTTCCCACTCCCCACTGCTGCCTTCCCAGTTTCACAATCTCACTGCCCCATTCTGCCCTCTTTCCAATTTCTCCCCACTTCTCCCACTGACTTACCTGCTCCAGTGGGCAACAGGAAAGCCAGCAGTACAGGCAGGAAGGGACTAGCCTACCACTCAGCAAGCCCAACAACATGCAGAGTAGCACACTGCTGGAGTCAGGATGTCCACATGCCATAACAAAAAGGAGGACAAGAATGTAGGACACCCAACAAAATGTAGGACACCCAAGAAAAAAATGTAAGACACTGAGCACAATCCTAACCAGTCTACTCAAAAGAAAGCCCCATTGTGTATCATGGGTCTTACTCCCATGAAAGTGTTTTTAGGATTGTAGCTATTGTCAAATACAGTAAAAGCTAAAAATACCGATATATAGTGTGTCCATGTGCTTAAACATTTTATTACTTATTGTTAAATTAATTAATTTCATGCTGCCCAATCACAAGGAAAAGGGGGATATTGATGTTTCTCTACGACACAAAGAAAAATCCAGGACATGTCTGGAAAAAGAGGACGTAAGGTCACTCTTTGCTAGAGTGCCCTTTAGAACTGGCACCAACTGCTTTATGGTATTTAGGACCAGAGGAAGAGAAAAGCGGCCCAGCAGACAGTAAATATAGGATGTGGCTTGGACTGGTATGGCAAGGCAATTTTCATACTTGATCGCAGATTAATTGTCAGAACCACCCCAGACAAAAATCTTATAAACACTTCTTATATTTCCTTTAGAAACATACGTATGTTTCTCCTGGGGAGGAACCTTGAACGTTGACTCAAATTTTACTTTTTTGAAATAGTGGACCCTATAAGAGAGCCAAAATATTTAAAGAAAAGCCACAATGTACTTCAAGTTCCTGAAGGCCTGTCCATGGACTGCATCCATGGAGGCGGCAACCAGATCAGATAGGAAGTGATCTTATATTAACTCAGATGTTGGTCCATCCGGGACAGCACTGTCCATGCAGTTGCTCTCCAGGGTTTCAAACAGAAATTTTTCTCTGGAGATGTTGCCACAAAAAATATGGAACCTTTAGCATGCAAAACAGATGCTCCATCTTTGCACTACAACTTGATTCCTTCTCCAACATCCGCCTGAAATTCTGCATAGAAGCTTCCACTTGTAACCCACAAGGACTCATGAGAACTCTATGAAGTGGCATAGCTCGAGGGGGGCAATGAGCTACGTTTTTGAGGGAGTCTCACCGCAGTGTGTAAGCAGCTCCTCTCTTTCTTTTTGGAGCAGTTCTGGGTTGTGCAAGCAAAATGGAGTTGAGTACCTGGTTCTGAGGCTCCCTGCAAAACTTATTGTGCACCTTCTGGATGTGTTGCTAGATCTTTGTGGAGGTTGAATGAGGTTGGGAATGGAGGTGAGGCCAGTAAGCAGACCACGCTACACACTACAAGTCCGTTGTCCATAGTTTACCAAGATGTATGGCAGGGACGGAGGGAAGATCTTCAACTTCATGAACCTGAACATTAGCAGCAAACCCAGTGAGGAAGAGGAAGCTGACTGGTCAGGAGTGAGGGGATACAAAGCAGTAGAACGAGAGAGGATCATCCAACTTGTTTTCTATCCTGGAGAAGGATCATCTTTAAAAAAAAATTTCTCTTTTTTTCCAGCTGGGCTTTTCAGTCTTCCTTTAATCTGTTTGACACGACCTTATCAGGACTCTGCTAGTTATGTTCTGCTTCCCTTATGTAGTTGTTCTCAACAAAGTGAAACTGCATATACTTGTCTCCTTCTGTTAGGCATTCGCAGGAGCAGAACCGAAATGCTAAAAGACTTTGAAAGATGTGACAGCCAAGTTCCTCAGTACAGTGAGCACGTGGATTGATCGGTTGTGATTTTTTTTCTGGAAAGAACAAGACTCGTCAGCGCTCGACTCGAAACGCTGCCAAGTGCATCATCATCAGGATGACCCAGGTGCTGTCAGCCCAAATGGAGTGCTTTCAGTTTTTTTTTAAAAAAAGAGTGGGGAATCATCATTGTTGGAAGATTTCCAAAAATTCTCCTGATTTGTGTGTTAGCAAGACCTTATCAAAAGTCCATATTAAATGTTTTAGGATCTGGGCACCTCAATGGGATTCTCCTTCCATAAGAACCTGCTTGGTCAGTTGGTAAAATCCTTCTACCTCCCACTGTAGCGTGGTTAGCAATGACATGCAAACAGTGTTCCCTGATGTAGCCAGAGGGGGATGCAAGGCACTAAGGCTGCAATCCCAACCTCTGGTTAGGCCAGCCTAAGCCCGAGCATAAGTCCTGTGCTGATCTTGGGGTGTCACAAAAATGCCATTAAATAGGGTTGCCATATGTCCCCAAAAAACAGGGACAATCCTGATTTTGGAAGATTGTGTTCACATGCTGGCAAATGGGACATGTGACCTCTCCTGATTTTGGGGAAGAAAATTGTGGCAATCCTGTGTTAAGGCACTTCCATGCCACTCCTGGAGGAGGCTTAGGCCAGTGCACAGACATGCGCTTGCCTCCGTACATCACCATGGGAAGTAACTCATTAAATGAACGAGCCAAGCACATGGCCTCTCATCCTCAGAGCCATTCAAGGCTATAGGAACTTAGCAGAGGCAGAATAATTAAAATTAGTACATAAGGGAAAATGCATTTGGATAATCTTATAACCCCTTATCCCAGCTTCTGTTTCAGAGTGCTTTGGTTCTCTTCCCCAAGACTTATTTAAAAAAATACATGCAAACAGAACATTGAAATGGCATATTTATGGTCATAGTGATCTTGATTGGTAGGAAATTTAGCATAGGCAAAAGGGGGTACTTTTTAGCATAATGAACCTATGGAACTGTCTGCCCTGAGGTGTGGTGATGGCCACTAGCTGAGACAGCTTAAAAGGGATATTATTAGGCAATGGATAAGCACTATTTCCTTATTTTTAAAAAATTAAATTTTTTTCAGTGAAAATATTTTCAGTGGCACTATGTTTCTGAATACCCCCCACTTTGAGAAACACTGATCTAGGTTGTTATTATGAGGACGTTTTACAGCTGTCTCCTTGAACTGCTGAATCCCAGATCCAAGTCAAGTAAACTGTGAACCCGAGTAACACTTTGTCCCTCTGCTGATTCTCTGATTAAATCTGCAATCTGCACAAATCCATAAGTTATTTCTCCATAGCTAATAGGAGATTCAAGGGACCATGGACCACTTGGACCATGGATGTGAAGCTGAAGTCAGAGGCTATTTCCCCCCATAATACAATCCTTTGAAAACTGGAATAAAACCACTATTCCAGAGACAGAAAAAAATCTGAATTTTCAGTTCTAGTTTTATGATTGTATTGCACTAAAAGTCACATTTAAATGTTCACTTTGCTACCACTATAAACAAGGGTATGGAAGAATGAATGATGTCTAATATAATAACTTAGCTCAGAGAATGTCTTCATGCTATTCACCATTCATTATTATCACCGTGCCACTCCCCATCCTGAGTAGTTGGGGGAAAGTAAAACCAAATAGAGAAAGCAAGTCCATTCAAAAGATCTGTCCGTAAAAGGGATTACAGCGTATGGTTCCTACAGAAGCTGCTGAATGATCTGATTTGTTCAGATCATGTCTGTTTATTTTGGTCTGGATTTTTTTGTAGTAAACATTATTATGCTGCAGTGAAAAGGGGGCTTTGTTGGTTTTAGAAGAAAGATATTTGTATGATAAAATGGGGTGGAGTGGGAATCAGACAAAAGTTGACTCCTCTGCATTTTTCCAGTCTTAAAAATACAAAACGGCACCCCTCCCGAATTAGGTTAAATACTTGCACCGATCAATGTGCCGTCCATGTTCATGAGACTTCTGAAGTTCTAGACATATATGCATATCTAATGTATAGAAAATTCAAATGTTTTTGACATATAATACACATAATAGAAGAGTGTTTCTCAACCACTGGTATGGGTTTCATCAGTGGTACCCAAGGTGGAGTCCATGATACTTGTAGCACCCTTGAACCTCTGACACAGGCAGCAAGATTAGGAATGTAATGTAACAAACGCAGTAGGCTTAGTGGGCAGAACTTCAAAGCGTGCTTTTTCATGCTCAAAAAGTCCTCCTATATACCTTGAGCACCTGACTGGTGTTTTTTGCATCACGTCTGCCCTTCCAACCCAAAATTCTGTCATGGCCAGTTATTTCCAGTGAAACTTTGAATAGTTGGACCCAGAGGCGTACCTAGGCAAAATGGCGCCAGTAGCAAGGACTGAAATTGTGACCCTATCAAAAGACTTGAAACCCACTAGTGTGCAATGGCTAGTCCTCAGGTGTGCCGTGGGAATTTGGGGTTTGACATTAATTAATAGGAATTTGATTTGAACAGTGTGGTGTGCCTTGTCAATGGTAAAAACAGCTGATGGTGCACCTTGAGATTTTCAGTGCTTTGTTAGTGTGCCATGAGATGAAAAAGGTTAAAAATCACAGAACTCGGGTGACCAGATGTTATAACTGCACAAGAGGACAAGGCACCCCAAAACGTAGTACATCCAAGAAAATTAAAGGATATAAGAAAAAGCAGAAAACATTCTTATGCGGATGTCATGTGGTTAATTTAAACATATTAAATTTTAAACTATGTTACATATAATTTATTGATCACAAGATGGCTATGCACTCAATACAGGGACTCTTCCACAGGGAAAAGGAGGACATTTAAGTTATTTTGCAGGACTAGGCTAAAGAAGAGAACAAGTCCTGTTTAGTCATCCTGGATATAAATCAGCCTCATTCACAGATTTCAGGAGCCAACCAAAGAGATGCATGGGAGTGGAAATGGATAATGCTGCCAAAATAATACCTTCATTAGCATTATAATAAAAATAATATCTTCATTAATACCAAGCAAATAAGTACACCACCAAAGAATTTCAAGTTCTCCAGAACTCTATTAATTGTGTTTGATGGAATGGAAAAGGAAGCAAAAGGGGATGGGATTTGTAAAACAAAAGCAAAAAGCTTTCCTCAAGATGTTGTACAAAGGAAAAGCGGTATGAATAATTATAAATAAAATAAAATATTTTAAAGTAAGCAATTACATGTAAAAGAGTCAAAGATTAACTGACTTGAAATGTAGCCTTTCAAAAAGGACAGAGAGCCCAGTCCTATTCTTATCTACTCAGAAGTCCCATTATAATCTAAAGGACTTACTTTAGATTATACTCAATGGTCCAGTCCCATTATAATCAATTTTAATCCATAGGGGTGACTATAAGGTGTCTATATGTCCACTTTTTCCAGGACATACCCTCTTTTTTAGCCTTATGCCCTGGAAAAAATTGTCCCTCTTTTCACTGTGAGCAGCATAATAGCCTTTTTTGTAGCCTTCACTCTGCCAGGAAGGCAGTGCAGGCTGCAGTACAGGGGATCTCAAGGGCAGGATCCTATGCCTGTCTACTCAGAAGCAAATCCCATGCTGCTCAATGTTAGTCAATCTTCAAGCTAACTAACCTGAAGTTACACATCCACACACATCCACAAAGGATCTGACTATTTCAAGCCTGGAAAGGGGAGCAGAGCAGGGGAGACCAGAAGTTACACAGACACCTGCCCCCCAGTCTAAGCTGCCCCTAATCAGGGTGACCATGTGTCCTCTTTTTCCAGGATGTCCCCTTTTTTAGCCCTGTGTCCTGGAATAAATCTCCACTGTCCTCCTTTTCCTTGTGAGAAGGAAATATATACCATAGTCAGAATCTATGAATTCCAAGAAGGCTCACAAGGAAAAGGAGGTCAGTGAAGATGTTCACCATGCCCAAGGGGCTTACTTCTGAGTAGAGAGACAGGCTTCGGCTCTTATACCCCTCTCCCCATTTCGTGAGTGAAGGCACCATTGACTTCAGAGGGGCTTACTTCTGAGTAGACAGGCAGAGGCTCCTGGTGTGAAGCCAAGATGGTTCATCTTCTGGGGAGGGGTGAGGTGGAGCCTGGAGGAGGAAGGGAAGGGGCTGCAGTGGGCTGCACAGGAAGCGCCCAATCCTGTGCATGCCTACTCAGATGCAAAGCTCCATTACAGCCATGGGGCTAACTCCCAGGAAAGTGAGTATAGGATTGTGGCCTCAGGGGGCCCGATCCTCTGCCCCCTTCCTCCAGGAGGCTCACCCAGAGCAGGCAGCCTGGAGGACAGCTGGCCAGCTGATTGGGCTTCCTCCAAAGCTGCAGTGGCAAAGTGGCTCTGGTCGCCCTCTCCATGGGCAGAGAGTTGCAAAATGCATCCTTTGCTACTCCCTCAATACGCCAGTGGTTGGACCATGTGAAGTGGTACAGTGGAGGACAAACCTTGGGAAACACTGCAATAGAATTGGTTGTTGATCTCCTTGTTGCTGTTCCCACTTTGCTGCAAATCATGGTTGCCATCATAGTTACTACAGGCATTTCTTGCTACTGTCCCTTCAAACATGTTGAGAGTGCCTTTTCATTTGACCCAAACCAAAGAGATGCTGGGAACCCTCAACCACAGTAAACGTACACATCTGTCCTTTTCTAAGATTAAATAGTCATATGGGAGGCAGACATAGTCCAAGTATGTGGATTATACACATCTGACTTTACTTAGGTTGTTTATCTTTTAAACACCATTAACCACAAATTAGCAGGCTCTTCTGTGGCCATAAATTCATAGATTCCATTAGGGAACAGTCAATTAGGGGATGATTACATTTCTGCAATGCATGTTTTAGGCTATTTGTGTGGTGGTGTCTCTTTGTTTTTCCACTTTGCGGCAAAGGACGAAAGCATCAAAAGCAGAACATCTGATGGTTGGCCAAACATTCGTAGAAAATGCAACGATACATATTAGCTGTGCTTGGAAATGTTAGCGCTTCGTGTTTGTGTTATACAAAAGATCGTAATCAGTGTACTCAGCTGATAATAGTCTGGCCTTTTTTGCTTTTTAAATTTTAAAAGAGATGAACAGTTATTCTTGTTGGGATTGAGATCAAAACGTTTTAGTGGCCAAGGTGGTCCCCACAGAACTTATTGATTATTGGTTTTGTTCTTGTCTCTCATGCTTTCCTTTCTCTAAGTAGATTCCCTTCCCCAATATTCTCACAATAACTCCATAGAATAGATGGTGAGATTGTGACCAGTCCAAGGATAAACCAATTAATTCCATGGCTGAACAGGGATACAGACTTACCCCCAAATCCAGAGTAACTACGGGAACACATAAGAGACCTTACGTGCACCCGTAGTTACTGCACCACCCAGTGAAAACATATGGGAAATTCATATTGGTATCCAGAGTAAATTTTTCTTACACTGGAGCAAGGACTCCCCGTAGTTACTCTGGATTGCGCCCTTAGTTGTCCTTGGTCTAAATTTAACATTCTTTTTACTACACTACACGAGCAACCTTGTTATACACAGATTTTTTACACATGGATTTGACTCAGCATGAATGGCCACTGCAAATCAGAATTTTTTAAAAAACTGCTTTTCTACTGTTGTAGATAGTCATGCAAGCAGGCCTTTGCACCCATGAGCTTAGATGGTGTGCTGTCATAACTTGATTTACGGTACGTTTGTGACAGTATGCACCAGTGGAGTGCTTTACTAAAATAGCACTGGGCCATTCGTTTGTAAACTCACCATTAATCATGCTGGTGAGATGACATGTGTTTCCAAAAAATGAAAGAAAAAAAGAAATAAAATGAAACTAGCTATTAGGCAATGGCATAAATCATGCACAAAGTGTAACTAAACATAAAGAAACTGGATCTCCCCATATCTATGGCAGTTAGAAACAGCATGGACTGTGCACATATAAAGCTTCCTTAAATGTTTCCTTTTCAAGCCTTTAATAGGTTGACAACAACATTTTAATAATAGTCAGGCAGGCCTGGTTTTGGAAAGCAGCATACATGATGGGAACAGCTCTTACTATCCATCCATAAAATTGCATATTCCATTTCTGCAGATTTAAAGCTTGACAAAACCTTGATGTTCATATTGCTAGAGCACTCAGAACTGTCAAAGCCTCTTCTACAACTGGATGTCAAGAGATGCCACCTTTTCTAGAACTTCTGGAATATCTTCTCATTTTTCCATAACAAAAACCCACAGATAATTCACAGAAGGAACACCCTCCCCAAATTTCACACTTCTATGTCTATGGGTTTGGGGCAGGATGTTGATCAGTCAGCAATTCCTCAATGTAAAGTATAGGGAGGAAAACACGTTGCACCCCTATTCACCCCCTTCTGGTTTGAATTTCCAAAAACTGGTTATTAGTGGATCCCTGTGTCACAGAAGGAACACCTTCCTCATTTTTCATGCTTCTATGTCTGGTGCTTTTGGCTGGGCATTGATGAGTCTGATGCTGATGATGACAATGGCCTATGTACAATGGGGGCAGCACATTTACTGTGGGAGCTGCAGTGTGCTGTGTAATGCCCCATCCCATTCACTACTGGAATCATCCCTGCACATTGCCGTTGCTGCCTGGAATACCTCCAACACAAGTGGAAGAACTGCCATGCCTGCAGTACTTACTGTGCCACCCCCTTTAGCTATGCCACAGGATGATGATGCAGGGAGAAGAAAACAAGGACATATGCAACACAAGACTGAACTGCACTTCTTTGTTCACCAGTTTTGTTCCAGCTGCAATGTTTTATTTTCTGCTCCATCCTCCATTCCACTAGCACATTGTGCGTGCGTGTCATCCGCTTCACCGTTCTGGCTTGGGCAGCGGGTGAGCAGCTGCCATTGGCAATGATGAACCTGTGCCAACCAGAAGAGGTTGCCAGGCCTGTTCTCTTGTGAGCTTTGTATGGCACATCCACAGCAAATATAGCCACCAGACTGAATTTTATCTGAAAATAATATACAAAATAAAGGAGTAAATGCTAGGAAAGAAACAGTTGGGCTTCCTTTCCCTTCCTGACCTTGCTTTAAATAAAGATGAAGCCAACAAAAAATAGCTTTCATAACAATAGAAGGGTAAAATAAAAATCTACACAGCTAATCAATTTTATTTACACTTTTTTAGATTCCTGACTTTGGATTGTCAAAAGTCCAAAATTTTCTTTTGATTGCCCACTTTCGCAAAGAACAAAAAATTCCAGCGGCAATGATACCCAGTTTGGTTTCTACTGAATGAGGGCGCATCAGTGACTAGAGGTGCAATACTATGCCTGACTACTCAGAAGTAAGTCCCATTATATTCAATTGGGCTTACTCCCAGGAAAGTGTGTTCAGGATTGCAGTTAATCATCGTGTATTCAGAATATCTTGGCTGGAATGCGTTTGTCACCTTTCTCAAGTTCTGATGGATTCTGTTAAAACATATAGAGATTGCCAAACTCTTGACCATGAGCTCCCACTGACAAAGCATCAAATAGATATTCAGAATTAATCAGCATCTGTTTAATAAAAGCAGCTCACAACATAAACATTTAAGAAAGATAGCACCACAGTGCTCTGAGATGAGGTCCATCTTAAGTACATGGGGTAGCGGCAGCAGCAGGCCTCCGTCAGTCTTAAAAGACTATGGTATCGTGCTAGGTGCTGCATACGCTGCATGTGAAGCACAAAAGCCTGGTTAGATTGTTATGGAGGATAGGCTGTTACCCAAGCAGCAAATCCCCCCTCTCCATGCCACTGAATTAGTCCAATGGAAAGGCAGAGCCAATACGATTGGATCCGGCTGACATCACAGAGCTGGGCTAAGGACAGGAGCTCACCCTGTCTTGTGGGGGCAACCCGGGTCTCAAACCCTAGCCTTCTGGTTAACAGGCACAGTGTCTTAACCAGTTGCACCACCCACAGCGGCAGCATGATGCATATATCTTTTGGTCTTGTGTGGTCCAGGAGGCATCTGGCAGACAACGGTGAGATATAGGAAACTGAAATAGGTGGATCCTGGGCTTGATCCGTATGTACTCTTCTTATGTTCTTATGAGATGTACTGGGATGATGGCCAATCTTGTGGAGTGTCTTGTGATAGGCCAGAAAAAGTGCCCATCCGATTATTCCCTCCACAACACTACAGGTCCAATCTTGTTATATACGTATTTTATACATGAATTTGACTCACTGTGAATGGCCATTGCAAATCACAGTTATAAAAACTGCTTTCCTACTGTTGTAGATAGGTTGTCATGCAAGCAATCATTCAATTTTTCAGTCCCAGAATCAAACCCCTGCAAATATTGAGGCACTATCTTATTCAATTACATGCTTTAAAGGAGCAAGAAACCTGGAAGTGGGACTTTAAACCTATTTTTTCTTTATACACAGATTTTTTTAATCCATGGGAGATTCCAGAACAGAATCCTAGTGGATAACAAGAGGCACCTATACAATGAATAATTCCACCTATTGAGTATCAGTGATAAGAAGGTTTATTTGAGCATTTGAGCAGAGGAACCATTGGATGCAGATGAGATGGTTTTTATAGATCATGATTCAAGAAAGAATAAAACAATACATTTTTTGGAAACTGGATATACTATTTGGAAACATACTGTAATCCTCTTGCTTTCTCCCCACTTTTCTCTGAAAATATATTTCTTGCTATCACTTAAAACTCCCGTCAGTCCTGGAAGTGAAAACCCCAAAAATATGAACATGGTTAAATTATTGCTAATGATATCACTCTTTGAATGTTTCCAGTGGACAGCAATGGCCTTTTATCTTTAAGCTCCATTGCAGATGATGAAGCACAGCTGCGACAGACATTAACCTCTTTACTCTTTCCCTGGTGTCAAAAACTGCTATATATAAATATGCTAACTGAGGACTTTGGTTCAGCATCTGGCCTCTTTTTCAACCCATTGGAGAACACTGGGGAACGCAGGAGAACGTAGTGGAACGTTGACTGAAAGTGTATCCCGAGTGTGACATTCAGAGCTCTTGTACCACAGGATTCTGCTGTGGACCAGTACGTGTTCAATAAGCAATATTTTACGTGCGTCACCCATGTGAGATGTGCATGGTTGCCATCTGGGAGGCTGAATCCAGTAGTCTTGTGGTGAAACTTGCTGGTTCAAAAGAAGAATATGCTTTGGCTTCTCACACTTCAGAAAATTACTGAATCCTGTTCCTTTTCTGTGCAAAGGAGGGGGGAATAGGAACAGTGGTGTAGGTAGAGAGGGGCAGAGCAGTCAGTGTTGGAGGGAGTCACACGCCCTCAGAACCAAACCAGGCTGGGGGTAGCCGAGAGCCATGGGCTCTCTCTCTCTGTCTCTCTCTCTTTCTCTTACACACACACACACACACACACACACACACACACACACACACATTCATAGTAGGTCAGTGGCATGAACAACAAAATGCTTACAGTTACCGCCTGCCATGTTCTTTTTCCCCACAAATGCCCCGTGTATATATGGCTCTTTATAGGGCAACATACAAATCCTGAAAGAACTGAATGGGTCTGAAGCAGAGGTGGGTCCGGCCTGGCCCAACAACCGGTTCCCCGGAAGTGGGCAGGCCGGGGTCAGGGGGTGGGGCCGGGGAGGGTCAGGGGTGTGGCTGGGGAGGCTACGCTGTCCCACACTGCGGGTGGGCGGGGTGAGGGGCAGGGCGAGGGGCAGGCCCCAACCCTGGCGTACTGCATGTGCGCCAAGGTTGGCGCAAGCGCATTCGTGTCCTAAAGGAAGAGGACACAATTGCACTTGCATCAAGATTGACGCAGGCGCAGTGATGGGCTCGCCCGGGTGAACCGGTCAGCCTGGGTTTTTGGCCCCCTGCTAGTGAGTGGATCACTAGCGGTGGGCCAAAATTAGGAACAGGTTCAGACAATCTGGCCCGAACCAGCCTGGGCCCATCACTGGAGATGCTCAAGCCCTTCACAATATTCCTTAATGCACCAAAAAAACTCCCAAATGCACCAAAAAAACTAACTCTTGGAGATTATAATTCAGGAAGACTTGAAAAATATCTTCCGCCTGGCCTTGGAACAGACCATCCCAGATTCAGATGTTTAGCTGACTCGAAACAATTTAACCCCTCGTCTTTCACATGAAGCCATGCGCTTCACTGACCTGTGAAGCTATCAGCCTGACCTGTTTTTCTAAGGCCAAGTCAGAAAGCAGATGAGATCCTATGAAAAAAGCAGACTTTTCGCCCCAGAGGCTGGCAACAAGAACAGAAGAGCTTCATTTGCAAATGGTAGAGATCAGCCCTAGAAGTCCTTGGCTCTCTTACAATAGTCTTTCCCACAAATTAATTGAATGGGAACTACAATGAAGCCAGAACATCAAGCCACATTTGCAAAAAGGCAAAAGTTATACTTGTCATATTTATTTATTTATACCCCTAATCCCTCCAAATGTCTTGGAACGAGTGCTGTACCAGACAGCAACTTAGGCCACAATCCAGAGTAACTATGGGAGCACATAAGAGACATTATGTGTACCTGTAGTTACTGCACCACCTAGTGAAAAAACTATAGGAAATTAATATTGTAATCCAGAGTACAGTAACTTTTTCTTACTCCGAAGCAAGGACTCCCCATAGTTACCGTACTCTGTATTTCACCCTTAGAGGGCCTCAAGCTTAAACTGCTGTCATTGCAAATTAATCAGCATGAGCTTTAGTTGATTATTCAGTGAAGGTTAATTTTAATCAATGAGGTTATAGTTGGTTGAAGATAACGTGATTAACAAAATATTAGGAAATGAAATGCTGTAAACCCACATGAGAGGGCGTAAGAATCTGATCATTATACCATTTAGGGTTATTTCCTGAAAGGAATCCCCACAGTTAACTGAAACAGTGGATACCTGGTAAGGCCCCCTTCCAGATGTGGGGGAGCTGTGGTCTCCCCCACCTCTGGAAGGTCTTTGGAGTATTGCAGAGGCCACACATGCTTGAAGCTAGTGTGGGGCTCAGAATCAGGGCCTGTAAGAGGGGGGTCCAGCAGGTACATTGTTCTGGGCCCAAGAGCTACAGAGGGACCCATGACTGAAGGACCATTTGAGAATCATCTGAAGGACATACACACACATACATACATACAATTTCAAACGTAAGTTTTTTTTAACTTTTGTTTTACAGTAAAACAATAAAGCATCTGCTGAAAGATCTTTCAGTAAGCTTAAACTTATAAAAAATTATTTGTGGTCTACTATGTCACAAACTCGACTGGCTGACCTAGCAAGACTAAGCACTGAGTCTAGCATTGCCAGACAAGTTGATTTTGATAGCGTTATTAGAAGTTTTGCACATAAGAAAGCCAGGAAAGCACTTATTAAATAGTTTAATTTTTTTCTAATTTTTTCCTTGGTAAGATTTTAGTATTTTATATTGTCACATTACTTGAATACCGGTATGTTTTAACATAATGTTTTATCTATCTATATATATGAAAGAGAAAAGTCACTGACTAACGCACTCACTCACTCACTCACTCATCAACGCCCTGCCAAAACCGCCGGGCCTGGAGGTGTGAAATCTGTGACGGAGGGGTGCATTAAGAACCGGTTTTTGGAAATTCCAACTGGGCGTGAAAAGGGGTGCAACGTATTTTCCTCCCTATACTTTGCATTGGAGAATTGGTGACTGAGGGATGCTCTGCGCCAACTCCCGAACCTAGAAACATGAAATTTGGGGAGGGTGTTCCTTCTGTGACATCAACACCCACCAAGAACCCATGTGGAGAAATTTAACCCTTAAGGGGCTGAAAAGGGGTGCAACGTCTTTTTGTCCTATACTTAACATGGAAGACTGACCAATATCCAGCCACTGTTGTGCTCAGTGCACTGGGGGGCACGTTGTTTGGAGGAAGAGATTGCAATGGAGAAATGCTGCACATGGAGGTGTTTCGCATGGAGGGGTTGATGTGCATGGGGAAATTATGCGCATGGGGAATGATGAGCATGGGGAGATGTTGCACATGGTGAGATTTTGCATGTGGGGGTTTGATGCACGTAGGGGGATGATGTGTGTAGGGGGATGATGAACATAGGGAATGTTGTGCATGGGGGAATTGTGCGCATGGGGGAATTATGCGCACAGGGAGA
The DNA here is from genome assembly GCA_030015325.1 of Cryptoblepharus egeriae. Taxonomy (NCBI): domain Eukaryota; kingdom Metazoa; phylum Chordata; class Lepidosauria; order Squamata; family Scincidae; genus Cryptoblepharus; species Cryptoblepharus egeriae. The sequence goes on along the minus strand of JAREYC010000003.1, from coordinate 177,925,932 downwards.
CGTTGCGCATGGGGAGATGTTGTGCATGGGGAGATGTTCCGCGTGGGAGTTTGATGCGCGTGGGGGTTTAATGAGCATAGGGGGATGATGCGCATAGGGGGATGATGAGCATGGGGAATGTTGCACATGGGGGATTATGTTGTGCATGGGGAATATTGCGCATTCGGGGTTGAAGCACATGCAGAGATGTTGCGCATGGGAAAATGTTGCCCATGGGGGATGTTGCATGTGGGGATTGATGTGCATGGGGGTGATGCGCATGGGGGTTTGATACGCATGGGGGTGATGCGCATGGGGGTTTGATACACATGGGAGTTTGATGCACATAGGGAGATGTTGCACATGGGGTATGTTGCACATGGGGGTTGTTGTGCATGGGGGTTTGATGAGCATGGGGTGTTGATGTGCATGGGGGATTGATGGGGGATGCCGTATGGGGAATTTTACTCCCGCAATGCGGGAAAATGCATTTCACTAGTATGATCAATAAATGAGCACTTGCTGAAGTTTGTTGCACATTAGCCTCAATTTTTTTATTTCAAAATAATTTTGCAATTCTTAGGGGCCCCAAATGGGTTTTGTACTGCCTTAAAAAATTTCTCTTGGAGGCCCTGCTCAGAATGACCATTTCTACAACAACAAAAACTGCCAGTTTCCAGTAAACTTGGCATCCATCAGTTTTGAAAGTTTTCAAATAAGATACAAATATGGTATCGTGCTCAATGCTGCATGCGAAGCACAAAGGCCTGGGTAGATTGATATGGAGGATAGGCTGTTACCCAAGCAGCAAATCCCCCCTCTCCACGCCACTGAAATAGTCCAGTGGAACGGCAGAGCCAATATGATTTGTTCCAGCTGCATTACAGAGCTGGGCTGAGGACAGGAGCTCACCCTGTCTTGTGGGGACCTGGGTTTCGAACCCTGGTCTTCTGGTTAACATGCTCAGGGTCTTAACCACTTGTGCCACCACATTTTCCAGTGATACTTCCTTATAATGCATTCTGAGCAGTGGTGGGATTCAAATAAATTAACAGGTTCTATGACTGGCAGCACAATCCAGAGCAACTAATCTGTCCACATAAGAGCCCTTGGGTTGCTCTATCTATCACTAGGGTGGAGCAACTGCAAGATGTTGAGAGGCATGTTGAGGGCATGTTGAGCATTGTCTAGGGCAGAGCAGTTACTCTGTATCCAGAGCATCTTTCCAAGGCAGAAATGCCCTCTTCCAGCTCCTCAGAGATATAACACCTCAGGAGCAGGTATAGTAATGAGTAGACCCATAGGAGTCCATGATAAGGCCTGAGTAAGAATGGCAGTGTTGACCAAAAATCTGAGTTCTTGGCCAGCCTAGCTGCAACCCCTGCCTCTCAACCTCAGGATATGGAACAACTATGGCAGCCCACTAACCTGGGGATACAGCAGGCCACTCCAAGAAGCCCCTTCTATTCACTGTAGAATGTACTGGCATCTCATCAGGGACTCCTTATAAGGCAGACACCCAGTGGCGTCACCAGACTGGTGCGGCTGGTGTGGGCTACATTGGGTGAGGCGCTCCGTATGGGGTGATGCGCTCCATATGGGGTGATACGCCGGAGGAGTTTGACTGTCCTTTGGCAGGTCCCAGGCATCAGCACGCCCATTCAGGCCTGCTCCAAGGCAGAGTAGCAGCCAGAAGCTGCCGCTCATCCTCGGAGCTGGCCTGAACGGCCAGTTGAGATGCACTGTGCAGAAACAGACTGAGCATGCCAAACAGCTTCAGAGGAGACTTCCTTAGAGCGGAGGAAGTCCGCACCTCTGCTCAGCCATTCGGCCTCACTCAGGAGGCGGAGCGGCAGCCGAATAGCTTCAGAAAAAGTACTGCACAGGCACCAACTCTGACGCCTGCACAGTCTCCTCTGAAGCCGAAAGTCTTCAGAAAAGTACTGTGCAGGCGTCAGAGATGGTGCCTGTGCAGAACTCTTTCTGAAGCCAGTTGGCTTCAGAAACAACTGCGCAGGCGCCAACTTTGGCGACTGCACAGTCCAGGTAGAGGGGTGTGCGCATCCCAGGGGTGACATACAGATTTCCTCACCAGGTGATGCGCAGAGTCGTGTCACCACTGTAGGCACCACATCTGTTCCTTGTTCAGTGTGATCTGAGGGATGTTTCCTCAGGAGCAAGTCCTCCCCATGTGTCTATTACTTAACGTGCTATGGAGCAGTTAGGGAGCCCTGGCTTCCTGACTCTCTGGATGCAGCATAACTTTCTGCTCTGGATACAGAATAGTTAGGAGAGAGCAGTTAGGGCAGAGCAGGCTGAACTTGCTCTGGATTGTGCCCCTAATAACCTAACTTAACAACAGACTCTATGTCCCATTAGTAACGTTCTCAGAACCAGGCGCTCATTAGCAAAGGGTTCTATAAAACCTGTGAGAACCCCCTGAAGTCTTCCACTGATTCTGAGGCCTGGAGAAGCCTTCCAAGGGCTTCATTTTCAATTTCCCACCTTGGTTTTCTACCACCACCAGCAAAAATATGCTGATCGCCAGTCTGGCCTCCACTGCTAGTGATGAAAGGTCTTCATAGACTGGTGGAGATGTTACCACAACAGCACCCTGTTTGCTATGCCAATGGAAGTTGGGGTCTACTAGTATCCTAGTGTGCTATACTATGTAATTCTCTTAGTGTATAGCTATGTGCTTGGCATTATGCACATCTGGACAAGGGCCAGAGTGTGGTTAGAGATTGAGTCCTATGACCAAGGGTCTGTTTTGAAGAGATACTTACCGGTACTGAGTACCAGCACCTCTGTGATACCCGAAGTAGACATATGATTACAAATAATATTTTCATGGTGAATATCCCCACATTTATAACATCTTCATGGTTATACTATACCTACCACTATTTCTTTTTTAAAAGCACTGACTATGACCATTAACTCCCAGATGTGCAGCTCTGCATGGATCATGTCGATGATATTTTAAAGTCCATTGGGCTGGAATGTACAGTTTCTGATTATGTTTCAAAGCTCCAGACCTCTCAATGAAAAACATGATTGGACCTGTCAAACTGATCTGGGATTTTAAAAAAAAACCCTACGGGCAGATCTATAGACCTAAGGATGTTCATCAGACCAATCATAAAAAATAAGACTCCTCATTTTGCAAATTCAAATTCTTTGCAAGCTCTGCTGAAGAATTAAACATTGACAAAGCACTACAAAGTAAACACAGGCTGATGTCTGAATCTCTTTGCTTGAACAATTAAGAGTGTTTGGCACCATTTTTATGGTGGTAAACTCTGGCAAAAGGTAAAAAAACAACCAAAATTGACCAGCTTCTGCTGAGATTTTATAACCACAAAGACAAAGCTGGATCCACTCTCAAAATGCGCCTGTCAGAACTGTCACTTACCAACAGTGTCCTTTGTCACTTTGTTATGTTGTGTGGGTATGTGGTTATGTTTTCATGGAGAGCAAGTAGTGTGTCTCTCATCTGAAAATCGCAAAACAAGAAGTAAGATTTGGGCATGGAAAAGTTCAATGGGCAAAATAAGGGCCAAAAGCTTCATAGTTCCTAAGCATGTCCACTCAGGAGTAAGTCCCATTGTATTCAGTAGTACTTACTCCCAGGAAAAGGTGACTTTTCACTTTGTACTGCTCCTAAAATTTGGCTTATGAATTTTTTCCCACTATTTTTTTCATCCATTTTATAGATGGTACACACATGGCCCAACTTCTTGCACCAGAGCCTCAGAGAAGGGTAGATTCAAGCCATATATTGTAACAGCCTAGGGTCAAAAGAGGATGAGGGAGCTAAATTCTCATTTGAAGAGAGAAGTGAAAAGGCTCAAAAGAAACTTTCAGTGCTGTCTTATACATGTTAATTCAGATGTAAGCCCCATTATATTTGGTAGGGTTTACTCCCAGTAAAGTTGATATAGGATTGCAGCCTTTGTACCCCTGATAAGATTCCTATTAGTGTCTCCGCCATGTGCGTTAATGTACGTGATGCCAACACTGTGCCTGCTCAATCCCTCCTGAGGGTGTTTTGACCTGAAAAGGGGGTTAAGATTTGAACCCACTCCCTTTTGGAACCTGATCCACCATCTTGTTGCCTTCCTGTTTGGTCCTTCCCCTATCCTTCCCCACCTCTCCCACCATCCTATCTGTGTCACTGATCCACCAGTGTGCATAAAGGAACTCTGACTTTCTCTCCAGTGTTCTAATAGTGCACACTGTGCACACTGAAATATGCTTTGTGCACCTGCAGTGACATAGTTGATGCTGGCAGATGAGACTGTTCAGTTAGAGCCTGAAGCTGCATAATCTAGACACAACTGAGTGAAAGGTGACCAGAGGATAAGGCCCCCCCACAAAATGTAGGGCACCTAAGAAAAATATAGGCCATGACACTCATTAAAAACACTCATATATATATATATTTGCTTTCATGCAGTTAATGTAAACTCTATATTAAGGTATTTATCTATTGTAGGCTGCAATCCTAATTTCCACTTAGGCTGGCCTAAACCCCAGCATAAGTCCTGTCCTGACCTAGGATTGTCACAAAAGTGCAGTAAGACACTTCTGTTCCGCTCCTAGGGGGATAGGCCAATGCACAGGCATATAAAGACTTCCCCACACAATCATGGATTGAGCCCTATATCATCTAAGTGAACCTTGCCATGGAGTGGGAACATCGCTAAGATGATGATGATTTATTAAATTTAAAACTACTACATGTAATTTATTACATATAATAAATATACAGCGTAATCCTGACTTGCGCTGGAACGGACAGGCTGGCGTTCCTGCACAGTATCCAGCGCAAGTTCAGAGGCTGCCCCGCTCTCTGCTCCCTTCTCTCCCAGAGGAGCACCTACATGAAAAGTGCCTCTTATCCAGTTAGCAGGGGTTACCAAATGGCATGAGGGTTTGAGAATTATGGAAGGGTCAGAGAATGCAACACCCTCACATATGCTTTGGACACTGCTTGGCTCCTTCTGGAAGTGCTAAGCACTCTCCACATGTGCTATAAGATGTTCTTAGCCAATCGAAATGGTCCTTCTCAAAGTCAAAGCTGTGCCATCCTAGTGCTGTGCCATCTAAGTGCCATATAAGTGCCAAAAGTCTGTGCTACTATTTTGTTTTCCATCAGTGGAGCCAACAGTGGCATCTGTGTACATGGCAGGCTCCCTTATTGGCATTAGTTCAACTTTTCCTCTGCCCACTTTCCTGGCTAGAGTTTGCACAACTGTCTATGGATCTGGTGCATCTGAAGTGCATGTTGCCCATAGCTTTTTTTCCTCCCAGCTCTTTCTCTGAAATATTGGTAAGAAATATTGGTACTGAAATATTGGTAAGAAAATTGTGAATGGGGGACAAAGTTTCTGAAAATTGTTGTTTTTGTTTGTGTTCCCATCAGGCTCACTCTTGAATATGGCACACCTCACATGAAACTACCTTATTATCCAAAAACAGACCACAGGCCTATCTTAACCTATATGAGGCCCAATCCAAACCTGTGCTGGCATATGAGGTATCTTGAGTGGCTGAATGTCCTCTTTTTTCTATGACATGTCCTCTTTTTCAGCCCTGCAACATGTACTTAATGGGCAGTGTGTGTACGCACTATCTTTCAGAAGGTATCAATAGCAAGAAGGAAGAGATGGTGTGGAAAATATTTTTAAACATCTTATATATTTGTGATTTTTAAGATATATTACAAGGCAACTTAGATCTTTGAAATCTTATTAGGGCAGGGTGACCACATGACCCAGATTTTTCCAGATTTGTCCTCTTTTTTAGCCTCCTGTCCGGGTGTCCTCCAAAAGAGCTTCATTGTCCTCCATTTTTGCTTCATTTTGGAACTTTGCAATGGTGTGTAGTACCCCATCATGTCATATGTTGTTGGATTCGTATTGAAGATCAGAATCCAATGAAAAAAATCAGTTTTGAAATATCTCCTTCCTATCAAATGTTATGGTCAAAAAACTAAAACTGAAAAATATGCATTGAGCTCTATGGGAAAGTGAAAGTTCCCAGTATCACAGCTTTACTCTTGAGTGGGGAAACGTGCCATTGTCTGCTGGAAAGGCCAAGCTGAGAGGAATCCAAGACCTTGTCCTCCTTTTGAGGTTTGGGCATCTGGTCACCCTATATTAGGGGTTCCTCAATGACAACAGTAAGAGTGACTTCATACCCATTACTATTATTCTTCCTTGGCAACTCTCAGGCACAGAAAAAATGTAAAGTATGTTGTAGGACAGTGTTTCTTAACTGGTGGTATGAGTACCACCACTGGTAGTTGAGGTGATGTCTGGTGGTACATGCGGGATCTCTGGACATCTACCACCCAGTAGCATGACAAGAAAGGTAAATGGTAGGAGGCTCCAAAGCATGTTTTTCATGCTTGAAAAAGCACTGCTATCAACCCTGAGGTTGTTTTTGTTGGTCCCAATCCAAAAGTAACTGGCAGTGATGTCACCAGTTACTTCCAATGGTACTTCAAATATGAAGACCATGTGAAGCAATAAGGAGGAAGACAAAACATTGAGAAGCTGTACCTAGAAGTGATGAGAAGTGTTCCTAGAAGCACTGTTCTAGGATACACAGTTAATGCTGGGAGGATCAGCACAAACCCAGTACTGTCCTGGGAATGTCATAAAAGTGCTGTCAGGCACTTCTGCACCACTCCTGGGGGAAGGTTAGGCCAATGCACAGACACGCGCTTGCCTCCCTACATCACCATGGGAAAGGGAAGACCAATGAGTTGTGCCAGTAGGATTGCACCCTACTAGGAGAATATTCAGGCTCAGAATTTATCCAGGGGAACTTTTGAGAAAAAATTCATTTCAGCTCTAATGCAGAATTTTGTTTTCTTTTGCTCAGTCTACATAAACCCAGCCTACAAGTTATACACTAGTTATCTCAACAAGAAGTACCCTAAAATGAACATATAAAGATGATTTGATGACAGAAGTATGACTATGCTAGGAAAGTGATTTTAATGAAATCTTTTTTTTAAAGTGTAGGCTGTCAAAGAATCTGTTTCCTATAATGACAGAGGGATTTTTCACTTACTTACATTCTTCATCAATATTGGCCTTTTCAGGCTTCACAGCACTTAAGCAAACACTTTGTGGTTTAGGTAAATAGACAGCACATGAAATTTTGTCAGCCACCACACCCAGAGATCCTAAATCAAAAAGAGAGCAAATCACAAGGCACTCACCTTGATGGTAATATATATAATTTAAAATGATGGAAATGTGTAAAATATTCCGGAACATGGGAAAATATTGTTTCATTGAGAAAGATTAGTACTAGGGGTTAACATTTGGGAAAGCGACATTTCATCAGGAAGAGCTGTTGCTCTAGCAAGATAGATTAACATTCCCAACCAAAGTAAATGTAAGCACAAGTGGAATTCCAAGCCAGCCTTCTGAATGTAGCCTTGGGCTCTCTTTTTGGAGGCAGCAAATGTCAGAAGCACAAAGACTGTCACTGCAAAACATTTATATGCTTCTGAGGCCATGAAATACTGTGGGCTCTTTGTGTCTTGCAACTATTGGCTCCTCAATTTTCTTTCACGCATCAAGAAATAGTTGGAGGATAAGAATATATGAGCAGTCGTCCTGGAAAAAATAGGGAAGAGATGGTCAAATGGAAGGTCCATCGAGTCCAGCACTGTATTCAACCAGTAGCTAGACATGAAAGCAGTAGCCTTTTCCACTGTCATTCATCGATAACTAGTAGTCAAACCTGAACAGCACTGAGATCCTCACTAAGAGTCTCAGCACTGAGATTCAAGTCTCCCACTTTGTCATTAATTATTAATTGGCCATTGATTGTCATTAATTTGCCATCATTAATCCATAACTTTTTTTTTTTAATCTTTTGACTTATGTCTAACTTTGTTTGAAGAGCGAGTCCAAACCCAGGAGTGGCAAAAACCAAGAAAGCAAGCACACACAAAACAAAGTCACAAGCACACACAAAAGCGAGTCTTGAGTCTATTCAGTTTTCGATACACATAACTCAAGTCCATTATAAATTGCAAAAAATACATGTTTTTGCTACTTGAGTCCAAGTCATCCAAAACTTGGCCCATTCCTGGTTGTCACAAATCTAATTGTCACTTATCTGTTGTCACAAATGTAATTGGTCATTCATTATGTGTGTCGCAAGCACACACAAAAGCGCATCTTGACTCAAATCTATTCAAGACGTTTCATTTTTAGGGCAAAACCCCATGTCAGTGCCCAAGTTTTTGATACACATGACTCAAGTCCATATGAGTTGCAAAAAACATACATGTTTTTGCTACTTGAGGCTATGAGCACAATCCTAACCATGTCTACTCAAAAGTAAGCCCCATTGTGTTCAATGGGTCTTACTCCCAGGATAATTAGTAATTAAGGTTCAACAATCAACAAAGTCCATAACTTTTAGGAAGATAATATTGTATGACTAAGCAAACATGAGAAATGGAGGAAAAAGTTACAGTGTGAATGGCTTTATTTTGCTTGCTGTCTCCACTTGGAAATAGAGATTGTGATGCAGTATATTAAGGGGCGATAATGACCATTAGACATTAGCAGCCTCTATTCTCATCCCATCATTTTTTAATTAAAATAATTAAAACACTGTTTCTAGCTCACCCGTGACTATCCTCAGTTGCAAGAAGCCCTTTGATGTCCTACTTGTTCTGGCCCCCCTGATGTGGTGAACAGCTGGGCGGTCCATAATTTGCCAGGTTAAAAGGTGGCCGCCCTACCATGCAATAAGAAGTCATCCACTTTATGTATTCAGAGACCATTTTACTCCTTGTGAAGACTCATCCTGAAAGAATGGTGAGCCGCATTCAGGATGGAGTCTCCTTTGTTAATGTTAGCCCAAAAAAATAAAGCCAGATTGAAGAGAAAGTCCTTTTGTGGAAGCTTTTAAACACACAAACACAAAAGAGATTGACTTGGACATGTTGACTATTTCATGATGGAGGTTTCTGGTATGTAGCTTTGCTATGAGAGGTTGGCACGGGATGGAAAACAATTGATGTGATACATAAATCCTCACCATGCTGATTGTACACACCCCATTGAAAAATGTAAGTCAACAAAAAGTCCTGTTCTTTAAATACATACATATATGTGTGTATATATGTGTGTGTGTGCGTGAGTAACCTCAAGCTGAAGCATGTCTTAATCCTCCATTTTATTCGGTATCATTTACCTTAACCAGCACATATAAAGGATATGTCCTGACTTTTAGACTACACTAAACTTTCCATGAAAGTAGCTTTAAAGAACAGGCCAATATTTGTACAGCAGATAATACTGAGACAACAGAGCTGGCCCTTAAGTAAGCAAGAGAGAGGTGGAGAAAAAAAATCTTCATTTTATATGTTTAAATGGGCTAGTTATTGTATATTCAGAGACACAGAGACTACATTCTGTTAAAGAGAAGCACTGTTAATTCTTTGCATTACAAGCACAAGGATTTATAAATATATTTGTGTTTTTTTATTTATTTATCAAAAAACCTCTTCAATACTCAGCACTAAAGGCCCTGAATAAAGGAATAATTCTAAGTTTATGGAATAGAAAAGCATCAGAAAACTGCCCTTAACAATGCAAAAGTAGAAAGAGTGGTGTGCAAAAGAATGAAAAGTGGAAAAGTTGGGGGCAAATAGGTATGAATTTAAGGTAAAACACCAGGAGAGTTGCAGTCAGCAAAACTATAATCTTGTGATATATGCAGATGTTGTAACAGAATGTTTTTAGAGTATCAAATGATGAGGCTCCTTCCCAAGGGCTATAATCCAAATAGGTCAGTGTAAATCATTGTAAATCTCATTTTTGGAGACAAAGAAGGCACCTCCAAAATGCTCAGGATATTTTCACTAGAGCTGTCACCCAGTTAAAGAAAACACACTTTCTATAGCAATTCTATACATGTGGTTGGTGGGTTTTGCTCTCTGGCAAGTGCACTGAGGATTGCAGCATTTCTTGTCAGTTATCATTATGAGTTTCACAGATAATCCTTCAAACCTTCTGCATCAGCCAATCTTGCAGTCTGTGAAAAAAGGCCCAGCAAAGACAAAAACTATGCTGTAGTCATATGCAACAGGGGGAACAGTAAGCGACTCTATGCATGCACCAGATTCCGTTGGACACTCTGCCCATACTGATGTGCTGGTGATAAATATGGGACACGGGCAGTGATGGGCTTCAAAGAAATTAAGAACCGGTTCTCTCTCCATCTGGCAGCCACTTTTAAATGGCTATTTTTAAACTTTATATGTACTATCTCTTGTTAAGAACCGGTTCTATAGAGTAGGTGCGAACCTGCTGGTGCCCACCACTGGACAGGGGTAGGGAGGGAAGGATCAGGACATTTCAGGCGATCCATTGCCTGCAGAAGGAATTGAATTCCCCACTGAATTACAAATTGCATGATGTAATTTGGATGCCTAAGTCCTTATTAGAATTATCCAGTGATGGGAAAAGTCCAGCAGTACTTGACTCGAGTTAAGTCACTACTCAAAAACTCAAAAAGCTCAAAAACGAGTCATAACAGGGGCACTTTCCAAGTTGCCATGTCACCCCTTCACAATTCAAAAGAATTCAAATCAAGTTGTTTCCCTTCCAAAAACCATGCCATTGCTCCATAAAGAAAAAACAGGGCTGTATCTGTGCACTGGTCCAACCTCCCAGGAGTGGTGCAGAAGTGCCTTATGGGACCAGCACTGGTCTTATAATGGGATTTGTGCTGGTCTGAGGGTAAGGATTGCAGCATGAGTTATTGAAAAAAAGACATTTTCACAACTTGAGTCCAACTCACTTGATCTGAGTTCCCATCTCTGGACTAATGCATATCCTCAAAAGTCTTATATAAAGCACTTTTTACTCTGTGCATTATGTTCAGTACTATTATTTAATTTCTGAGAAAAGGTAGGGTTTATGTAGGGACTTCGATTGACAATGTTTGACACAATGTCAAGAGAATCATTGACCAAATAGAATTGTTTCCAATAAGTTTGCTGCCATGACTATCAGTGCAATCATAAGCATGTCTAATAAATAGGGACCTGCAAGAAGTGAAGCTATTTTTCCCAAAAAGGGTGCTTAAACAAAACAGGAAAAATAACCTCACCTTTTACAGGTCTCTACTAATAAGTAAGTCCTATTTTATACATTGGGACCAACTCCCTGGAAAGTGTTTCTAGGATTGCAGTCTAAAGTGCTACTCATGAGCAGATTTGGTAAGCAGTCCAGCCCAGGTTCTCTTTTCCCACTTCCTTGTTACTACCTGCTCAGAAATGAGCTTCTGATTGATGACTTTCATCTTCAAGGCAGGAACATTTCTTTGAAAGCAAACAGCCTGTGTTATAGTCAATATGTATGGAATGCATGTGTGCATGCATATGCACGTGTGTGTATGCTCATGCACAGTTTGAGGGCTCTTCTAAAACCAGAAGAAATAAATGTTGCTCTTAAATGGATCCTCTCAGGAATTACTATACAGGCATCCCCCACTTTTTGAATGGGTTAGGAACCAGAGCATCATCCAAAAGTGAAAAGTGTTGGAAAGTGGAACCCAGTCTTTTTCTGCTTGCAAAAGCAAAATGGTCACCAAAAAAGACATACGTTTCACTTCCAGAAACCTAATACATACTTAATAACACATAGGGCAAAATCCAGAGTAACTACAGGGAGTCCTTGCTTTGGTGTAAGAACAACTTACTCTGGATTCCAATATGAATTTTCCATAGGTTTTCACTAGGTGGTGCAGTAACTATGCGTGCAAGTGAAGTCTCTTACGTGCTCCCATAGTTACTCTGGATTTGGGGGATAATCGTAATCCATAACACATTACAGTAAAATGAATAAATGCATGTGTGGACAATGAATATCTTGTATATTTGAATGATGGTCATTTACTGAAGAAAGACAAGGAAATGCGAAAAATAGTGTGATCACCCTGTCACATGCAAATCAACATCAGGGAAGACAATTTCAACCTTCAGACCAGCAGAAAGAGAGAGGTTGAAAGAGTAGCGCATGTGTTGGATGAATGAGTTCTGAGTATAACTGAAAGGATCTGAAAGAGTGAAACCATCAGAAAATGAACCGTCAGAAAGCAGGGAACACCTATACACATTTCAAGTTTCCCAAAGGAACACTTCTCTGATTTCTACTGCGGTGCAAATAAGGACCCATGAAACATATTATCCTACCTACACAGTCATCAGTGATTCACCAAGGAGGACCTTCATAACTTGCTTCAAGAGGAGTGTTTGGCTCAAGCCCATGACTACAAAGTATATTCTGCTTCTTTGGAAACATTGGTCAGGTTCCAAAGTTAGTTTTTTTTAAAAATACATGCTACCATTGTATAATCCTTCTTTGTGAAGTCACAACAAATACCAGCAGTTGCTACTTTATCATTGTCCCAGACTGTTTGCTTTTAACCAGTTTATCATCCAGGAAACTGACATTTTCATATTTGCTAGCCTGGAGTGTCAGTAAAATTAAGATTGGCTGAGTACAGCTATAACTACTATCAATTTTCATTCCTGGAGAACAGCTTGAAATTGCCTTCAGGAAAAGAAGGCTTCTGTTGCTTTGGATGAGAGAGAGAGAGAGAGAGAGAGAGAGAGAGAAAATATATAATAATCAACTTCTCCTTTGTCCTCAGGCTAAACATGTGGTTAGTCTCACAAAGAGCATTCAACAACTTTACAGGTTCCATCCCTGTTTGATTTAAGCTTTTAGGCAACTAATAGTGTGTGAAAGACGGAAAAGGCTGTTGACTTGGCCCTGTTGCTTTTCCAAGAAGGAAGCACATTAAATGCAAGTTTCAGGTTAATGGGGAAAGACCAGTGTCATTGATAGGATTAGCAAAATCTCAAAGGAAGCTAAAATTAAAGGCTGGGTGGGACCTTCATGATCAACCCAGTATGACCCAATCCACTTAGTACACTCATCAATAAAAGCACTATTCCCCTGAGATCCTGTGCTTGACTTAAGAATTGTAATGACTGTGACATAACATATTTTACCACTATCTGAAACTTGCTTAAAATAAATTGAAATTAAAATTTCGTTAATTAGATTTCTCTTCACATGTATACAACTATGTAGGGTGTGTGACTGCAATCCTATACACACTTTCCTGAGAGAAAGGCTGCAATCCTTACTCTTAAAGTGAAGACACTTTCCTGAGAGTAAAACCCATTGAACACAATGGGGCTTTCTTTTGAGTAGACATGGTTAGGATTGCACCCATAGTGTGAGTGTGGGGAGGCACACAAGGTAGCTTGCAAAAGTTTGGTATTCATCAATATTCTTGCTAGCTTGCTTCTGGGTAGCCATCTTTCTGAAATGTATATCCCTTCTAACTAGCCTGAAAATATGAAATCATATACAATAAAATGAAACGGTGTAACCAAAATTATAGCCAGCAAGATAAAATCATGGTAACAAGAGCAGAGATACACAGTGTCATAACAGAGGCCTAAAGCAATTCTGTACAAGGAAGATTTTTTTTAAAGTTTTTGAAGTTTAGAAAGAAATAAGCAAAACTGGCTTCTTGTTGAAAGAAACTTCAAAGTCAATGTGACACCATTACAAAGGCCCTGATTTTAATATGTGATCAATCAAATTCACATTTGAGTAGTCTGCAAAGTAGTTTGAGTAGTGCTCACAGCACTATCATAAATTGCTGTGGACAGTGGCGCGGCTAATGATCATGTAGCCTAGAGCAAAGAACAAAATCTTACCCTGGAAGTGATGTCTCTTCCTGGAGTATTTTTTTAATTTTTCTTATTTTCCCCTGCAACAACAAAATCAAATTTAATTAAGTAAATTGTGCCCCTTATTGGCTAGGGAAACTGTGTTGGACAGGGTGACCAGATGCCAAACCCAAAATTCCTGAACCCCAAGGCCAAAATTCCTAATCCCAGGCCAAAATTCCTACCCACTGAAAAAAATTGCCAAAAAATGTATTTTTTTGTCTTTTTCTGTTTTTTGACCATAACCTTTTATAGGAAGGAGATATCTCCAAACTGATTTTTGCATTCGATTCTGCTCTTCAATATGAATCCAACGACATATGGCATGATGGGGTACTGTGCACTATCACAAAGTTTCAAAATGAAGCCAAAATGTAGGACAATGAAGCCAAAATGTAGGACACCGGGACAGGAGGCTAAACATCCAGACAAATCTGGGTTTTTCCGGTCATCTGGTCACCCTGGACCGTTGGGTGAAAGAAGAATGATTAGTTTTCTTACTGCCAACTATGAGAGGAGTACCATTTGGAAGTGCCTTACACCCAGTTAGCATGGGTAACTGTATTATGATATATGTATATGAAAATGAGAGCTGATTCATATCAACATCTTATTAGTTCCATACAGTATCAGAATTGCATCTCATTGGCTCTCAAAGCAATCAGTATCATGGGAATGTTTGCATTTTTAAAAATCCACTTTTTGTTCCATTGGCTTTTGTGTTTTCATTTTCTGGTTAATTGGCCCTAACCTTTCTTAGAATACAGATATTGTAGTGTGGTTTGTTTCACTACATTTTCCATTAAATTATATTTCCAACAGTATATAAAATGATGGTATTATGCTTATATTCCCCGTTTTTCACAAGTTTAGCCACTATTGTCAAGCTCAGCTTATAGCCCCCCAAAGGTTGTAGCCTGGTGCATCTGCACCCCTTGCACTCCCTAGCTATGCCACTAGCCCTGGAGCAGGCAGGCTATCATACCTGTTCTGCATCCAGTGGTTCATTGGGGCTGCTACCACACTACTGCAGGGTACAGATAAATCTTTTCCCTTCCTTGGATAGGTCTACAGTAGCCCCAATAGGGTTTCTTGCTTCTGTGCTGCCTCTGGAGGCTGTGGAGAACCAAGAAGACAAGAGCAGACAAAGGCTCTGCTCTTGCAATCTAGCATATCACCATGTCCCTGACCCTCCTGCTACCGGTTCAGACTTATATGTCAGCTGAGCTCAGCTGGCATGGAGGCAATCTTCCCTGTTGCCTCTCCAGTACCAGCTGGATCCTCCATGATTCTCCACATTCATGGGTCCCATATCTGCAATTGTAAACATCTGAGACAAAGAGAGTCCACACAGGTGTCTCCAGATGTTCTTCACAATTTCTCATCTGGAGATTCTGAAAATTTCTGTTGGGTCATACCTGGTGGCAACCCACTCCACAGGTCACTCTGGGCACTTTGAAACTTCTTCCAGCATTTGAAGGCAACTTCTGGTTTACTTCCCAGGACTGCAAATGACAAAAGAGAGAATTACTGGCCTTGTGTCATCCAGGAGAGACTTTAGAAGTTTCAAGTAAGATAACTGATGAAGTTTTGGGACCCCAGCATTTGTGGAGGTCCTTATTCACAGGGGAAACCAAACCCCCACAAATAAGGAGGGCAAATTGTACCCCACTGCCTGTGGAAATGTAGTTTCCTTATAGCCACCATCATGACAGATTCATTAAAACTAATTCCAAAAGGAGCTGAAAATAAAATTACATGCAGGTTACGTATTGAGAATATTCACGTAGAAAAGAAATAAAAGCCTACATCATCCAAAGAGAGAAGGGGAAAAAGTGAAGGTTCCAGATTGCTTCATGCATTACAAGGGTAAAAGCCATAAAACATCCTACTCAATTCCAACCTTGCTCAATTCTCATGAGATCACAGGCTCTGAATTCAAGACAAGTTGTGGTGTTAACAGTGCGTGGGAGCCATCTATTCCGAGTAGGACGTTAAAGGAGTTGACATCCTGTTCGGTTACATTTTCTAAGCCTGAGCTAAATGGGAGAACCAGATCAAAGGAAGCCAGGTGTGTCAAGGATTAATTTGCCAACACAAGGAAAGACAAAGTGGCTTCGCTAGGAGAGATCAACCTCCCTAGATAAGGAAATCAGCCGGCATCACTGACAGCAGAACTACCCAGCTCTTATCTACTAAATATAAACACTGCATACAATTTCTTCTTCATTAATCATATTGACAGCACTTCCTAACTGAATGCAGATTTGGATCCCGACCGCAAGGTCCACAACCAGTATTTAGGCATCATTCCATCAAACCATGGCTGAAGACAATGATCTTGTTGTCTGAATTACAAACCAAAATCAGAAACCATGACAGGATGACGGTTTGCAATATTGCTTCTATTGATGACTGAGGTTCAAACTTCATATGATGCAGATCCGTGATCAGGGTTGCAGTCCTATCCTTGTTTTCCTGGGAGTATGTACTACTGAACACAATGGGGCTTATTTCTGAATAGACATGCTTAGGATTGCTTTGCAGGTCTCCTGACATCTTTTCCTATAAGCACCTGTGGTCTATGCATGTTGATTTGGACATGCATTGTACAGGGAGAATGTTTCCCAACTGCATTTATTCTCTGAAATGTTTTCCCCCAGATGGTGTTTTGCAAAGTACATTATGACAATTTCTATTAAATAAATTTATAGCTGCTATAAGACAAAAATGGGAAATCAAACAGATCTTTAAACTGTATTACTGCATCCCTCCTCCAAAGACTATATTAATGTATGTGCCTGGCATTAAGGTAGGGTAGAAAAGTTAAAGCCTATAGACTGGAAGGGAGTAACTTCTGGACTGACCTTAACAGAGTGCATACATACATACAGTGTGCCCACAGTATTTGGAGTGGGATCTGTTCCAGGGCCCCTTGCAGAAACTGAATTCTCTGGATAATTAAATTCATGGTTGAGAACACCTCTGAACACAAACCAGAAGTTATGCCCAGTCAAATCTGGGAAGCAACAGAATACTTCTTAGATGCAAGTGGTAGACACTTTTAGTCACAACTGGGAGGTCCTCTGTAACCCTCCAGCTGTGGGATGAGAATCCACAGATACTGAAATTTGCAGGTGCCAAGCTCACAAATAAGGAGAGCCCACTGTATATCAATTATATAGACCAGAACAGGGATGTCCAAACTTTTTGGCAGGAGGGCCATCTGACACTATGTTGGGGCCAGGAAAAATTATTTACATTTCAAATTTGAATATATTTACATAAATTTAAATATAAGGGCATTAGATATATTATAAGTCTTGTCTGCAAGCTAGATGAAGGGGTATTGCCATCTGGCCCCTGGGCCGTGATTAGGACACCCCATCACAGAACAAAGAAATTTCATGTTAGTAAGAGTCCTCTGAATTATGTTAAAGATCCCTAGCTGCCTTATAAACTATAAATCCCAGAAGTCTTGGTAAGAGAGAATTAATATCAGTCTCATTTGACATTGCGCAGTAATAGAACGTGTGCCCTGAGATTCATAAGGAAGGTGTTTATCCTTGTCATTTGCCAAAACCTAACTTGTACCGAGTGGGAATAGCAGCAACAATATGCCCTGTTCATAAAGACCCATGGAGATTTCCTTTTATTTTCTTTTTTTAAGCATGATTAGCGTAGCACCTAAAAGGGGATTCATACGGGAGCTGCTAAGTTTGAGCTCTGCAGGGTGTTCTCTGCCTTTCCAATCAAGAGGGCCGGATGGCAATTAAGAACCTCACGAACAGCTGGTCTGCCCTATTGACATCTCTTTGTCCTGCTGCGGCCCTGATGCACAGAACCCTGGCGCAATTAACAAGGCACCAGGAGCTCATTTCCCAAACGTCGTAAATGACAACATCCCGAAAGGGATACCGCCTGGCTTTGCTCTCACTACAAAAGCTAGCACCAGCAGGCAGGAAGCAGAACACATTGGAAGCAAGGAAGTGCCCCGGACAAGTCGGCAGCATTTGTGACCCACCAAGCTATGTGCTGCATCCCACCAAATGCTCAGTAAAGCTGCTGGCTTTGCAGATGGCCTCGGACTGTGAAAAGAGGCCAGAGATCAAGGACCTGGCACGGACCTGACTGCTTAGCTGCATTTGACTTGATGGGCCCTATAATGTACTGACTTAGGAATTCCTAGGGGGTCTGGCTCTATCCTAGCTTTTTCAATTGTCCTCTCCTAAGTACATCATTTGATGTACTTTCCTATCAGGGAAGATGGCATTACATAGGTATTTTAGTAATGGCTCAGTGTGAAATGTTATATATGGTGTGTGGAAAAACCTGTGGAGTCTGCTTTTTCTCATCCCTACATGCTAAGCTGCATGTGTCAAAATCTCCGTTTTGCACCACTATGTGAAGGCAAAAACACTGCTATGTGGCAGCTTATAAGAAGGTGACGCATCATGTAGGTAGGTTGCAGTGATGATTTGGGGGGCATACACTTGATTATTGCAAGGCAGCAGTGGCAGAGGAGCATCAGAGTAGTAGTGGCAGCAGGAATGTCTGTAGGACTGCAGAGTGGGCTCCAAAAACTATCTGTCCCCCAATGTCTTCGCTCCCCCTTTTACCACCGCTGGTGCATGTTTAGCCCCATGTGATGCAAAAGCTTCATTTGCTCATTCCAGCAAACAAAAGCACTGTTAACACCACAGAAAATGAGTAGGTTTTTCTTTTGCCCTAATCAGATTCATTCATTCATTCATTCATTCATTCATTCATTCATTCATTCATTCATTGCATGTTATAAAAGGCCATGCAGTGAGTGCCATATCTGAGCATCCATCTTTCCAATCAAAATTGGACCCTCTCTCTATACATTTTCCCAAATTCGTACCCAGAAATGGGAACTTGAGTCAAAAGATTAGGACTGCAATCCTATCCACACTTTACTTACCCTACAATCCAGAGTAACTATAGGAGCACATAAGAGACATTACGTGCACCCGTAGTTACTGCACCACCTAGTGAAAACTTATGGAAAATTCATATTGCAATCCAGAGCAAATTGTTCTTACACCGGAGCAAGGACTCCCTGTAGTTACTCTGGATTGTGCCCTAAGCCCCGCTGAACACAATAGGACTTACTCCTGAGTAGGCATGCGTAGGGTTGTGCCCTTGCTCTCAAATCACAAAAAAATCCATCTTTCAAGTCATTCTAAAGCTCTAGAGCTTTGGGGAAATTTGGTTTATCAGTTCAAATCAAGGGGACCATTTAATTTATTTTATGATGGAAACCACTGTGCAGGCCAGAACTTTGCCTGGTTCCATTTTTATTGTTACTTCCCACCCCAACTTTGAATATGAATAGGAAGTGCACCCAAATGAATGTCACACCAAATCTAATCTGAGCCTTAATTCAACTTTGAATAGGCATTTCAGTGGCAATTACAGATAGATCCGACTATAGATACTCCACCTACATTGAACTTAGCTAGTGTGTTATCTGAAGACAATTCCAGCTCAACCATAAAGACTCTTCCTTAACACAGGTGATAACACCTTGTCGACTACAAGGGCATCAGATCATACCTTATTAAAGAATGAAATCGGACCTGGTATCCTTGGGGCAATTGATTTTAATCTCTCTGTTGATATAGTTTTCTCTTGCTGACAAGACTAGTTTGAAGGAGTGCCAAAAAGCCAGAGGCAGTTGACCTTCCTAGGAAGCAAAGGGAAAGAAGTTTTTGACCCTTATTGGTGGAGAGAGGAGTCTCACTCACTTGGGCAGACACTTTTATCTCAAATAGGTTGGTGACTCAAATAGGTTGGTGTCTATATGTTGTTCGTTGGCCCAGTTGATTAAAGTCTATGGTTGATGATGCCAAGGCAGAAAATGGACCTACTGAAAGAAAAAGAAGATACTTATCACGTGTTTCGCTGGCTGGCAGCACACCTCCTACGCTGGCACTATCTTCCATAAAGCAGTCAACACAAGTCGTAAAAAGTGCTCTGACAGGGCCTTCCCACTCATCCAGAGCTTCTGCTTGCCAGAGTAGGTAAGACAGAGGGAAAGATGGGAAGGGATACAGAGGGCAAAACGGGCAGGGAGAGGGTGAATCACAGTGGAGGAAGCCAGCAAAGTGGATGGCTGGGTTAGGCCCAGGAGGGGTTAGGCCCAGGAGAGGGCCAAATTCTTTCCATCAGAACCACTCAACCTGATCTCCAGCATGGAGATCTCCATCCAGACCTCTGTCAGCTATTTAGTTAGTGCAGGTCCAAGTAGACCAGCAGAGGCTTAACCTTGGGTAAGGGAACAAATGTTCATTTACTTAGAGGAGATCTCTGCAACTGCCCCCCCACCATAGGACACTGTGGCACTGCTGCATTGGAGGAGGGGAATGTATTGTAAGCCCAGCTTTGCTGATCCTTGGCACTGCTGAGAGATTATTTGCTCCAAGTCCTGGGTTTTGCTTTTAAAGAAAAACATATTGGCTTAGCCTTAGGCAAAAATGCAAATTGCTTCGCATTCAACATGCAACTTTGTTTCTTGTGTATGATTTTCTTTTTCCTTCCACCCTTTTCCTGGCCAGAGTCCAGATTGACACAGGCAAGTACACGCATCCCACACACAAATGAGCCATATATGCATGTACTGGTATGCATGTTGTTGCATGACAAACCTTTGAAGTTCAGGCAGTAAAATGTCATCACTCTACAAGGAAGTTAGATGGGGGTGAGTGGGAGAGCTGAATAGCCAGGTCTTGTCGGAGTTGAGTACCTCTCTCTCTCTCTCTCTCTCTCACACACACACACACACACACACACGAGAGAGAGAGAGAGAGAGAGAGAGAGAGAGAGAGAGAGAGAGAGACTTCAAGGTCGAAATGAATTGTGCCAGTCTGCCTAAATGTAGTTTGCACATTGGATTCTAGTTGCATAATTTGGGATTACACACATATTGAATCAGTTTAGCCAGAGCTAGTGTGGGAAAGATTGTTTCAAAAGAGGAATCTGAGCCCTGTCTGATCCTATTCTCTGACCGAGAAACTCATTGCTTGGTCAGGAATGATGTTAGGAAACGTTTTTTTTTTTTTTCTCCACTCTGACTATAAAGATCACAAACACCTCCTGGCCCTATTCCCTGAGATCCTTTAGCAATGGGGCCTGAATCATGTACCTCTGGCCCACAAGAATGTGCTCTGCCACTGAGATATGGATCGACCTTAGTCCCTCCTCCACACCCCCATGCTATTTTTATATACTTGGCACAGTGCAAGCATTGCCTTGAAGATACTATAATTCAATGTTTCTTCTCAAACCTTTTAGCACCAGGACCTACTTTTAGAATGCCAACCCGTCAGGATCCACCAGTGATGTCATGGGTCCTGGAAGTGATGTCATGGCTGGATTTGACTCTCATCAAGCAGGAAAAATTTTAACAACTTTCATACAACAAAATCAAATAAATCAATTAAATAAGCACGTAAATTAAAAGTTTGTATGTATATTTTTAAAAGTATTTAAAATTAAAAACACACTTAATCCTCTTAAGAGGTTGCTAATGTGTTTTTTTAATTCCCCAAATATCTCCAAAGCTGCAATCCTATTCACACTTACCTGGGAGTAAACCCCATTGTCTACCATTGTTAACAGCACATACATAATACCAGATTAAAAGTAGAGATGATGATGGATGATGAAAAGTAGAGATCTATAATCCCTGATATATCCCTGATATATCTAGATCAGGGGTCCTCAAACTAAGGCCCGCAGGCTGGATATGGCTCCCCAGGGACCTCAATCCGGCCCGCCGGTATGTACCAACTCCCCTGCCCCCTCAGGCAAGCCCCGCAGCAGCCCCACAGCAGCAGGAGCTTCTTCCTGGAGCGTCTTCCTCGCAGCTCAGCTCCTCCCTGGCTATGCCTGGAGGCGGGGAAGGAAGGAAGGGAGGCGCCTGCCCTGCTCTTGCTCCCTCCTTCACCTCAGTGCCGCCCGTCCAGCACCAGCCTGCCCAGTGCCAGCCTCCGACTCGGCCGCCTCAAGAGGAGAGCAGAGGAGGCGCCACACCACCCACATACTTGCACCCTCCAGGCACAGGGGGCTTCCCTCCAGGCGCATGGAGGGCTTTCCCCCAAGCACGTCACTCACTCAGGTCGTGCGGGAGGGGCTTCCTCCAGGCGCATGGGGGGCTCCCTCCGAGTGCGCATGAACCACCCACCCAGATCGCACAGGAGGGGGCTTCCCTCCAGGTGCACGGGGGGCTTCCCTCCAGGAGTGCACGCCGTCTGCCGGCTGGCAACAGTAAGAACACAATCCTAACCATGTCTACTTGAATGTAAGCCACATTGTGTTCAATGACTCTTACTCCCAGGAAAGTGTCTTTAGGATTTGCAGCCTAAGTCTTACTCCCAGGTAAACTGTTGCTGAGCCCAATCCTATGCATGCCAACTCAGAAGTAAACCCCATTAAAGATAATGTGGCTTACTACCAGGTAAACTGTTGTTGTTGTGGAGGAGCTTTTCATGACCCTCCGAGGGGGTCCTGCCTGCCCCCCACTTTGAGAGTGCTGTCAGAGTCACTGGAGCAGGGGTTCCCAAAGTGGGGGTCAGGACCCCCTTGGAGCAGGGTCACCAGAGGCTCACCTCAAAAGGAGGAGAAAGTCTTAGATTCCTCTCAGCCTGGCCCCGGAGCAGGGCAGATGTGCTGCCTGCGGGAGGAGGACGAGCGGTTGTCAATGATGTGTCAATGAAAGTTGTCAGTGATGTGACAGAATATGGCCCTGAAAATTTATTTCTAGCTCAGACTGATGAGATCTTTTATCAGAAGCAATGGGAAAAACAGCAGTACCCAATCCAACCAACTGCAAATGGTTCTTGGCTCAGCACTAGAGATGGCAGAATTAATCCCTTTCCTCCATTCGTTGGATACCCAGCAGATCAGCAAGAGGGAAAAACAGGAGAGAGGGAGGAAGCTTGAGGTTTATGGTGGGGATAGCCAGAGCAAGTAACAGGTTTTGTTGTGCTTCTAATGATACAGCTGTGGGCAGTGATGTCACTAGGATTTGCATCACCCTCTCTAGTGCATCACCCACAAGCAGTTGGGGGGGCAACAACCTGGATGGTGGGTGAGGCCCTGCCTCCGCTGCTTCTTTGATCAAATGTTTTGATAGGATTAGGATATTTCAAAGTGGTTTGTTTCATTGCTTTCTGCTATAAATTATGCATCCAACGGTATATAACATGATAGTATTATTCCTAAAAACCATTATTTTAGCCATTTTGGTCACTAGTGATGTCACCTCCCCACATGCCACACTTATTGCAGTGTTCTCAAACCTTTTTGCCTGGGACCCACTTTTGAGAGTTACAATCTGACCAGGAGCCGCCAACAGTGATGCCATGGTTGGAAGTCACATAAACAAGCAAATTAAAATAAATACTAATTGCAAATGCATTAAACCAAACAAATAATCTCAAACTCTGCTCTCCCCCATAAAATCAGAAAGTTCTACCCAATGCCCAGTTCAATTTAAATACTTATATTTAAACCGGTTCAGTGTGATTTAAACCACTGTGATTTCGAATTTTAAATTCAGTATGTTTATTTGTGCTGCACTGATATTTTAAAAAAGTATTAACTTGGGCTGGGGAGAAGAGTTTGGACTACCACCTGGCTTTATACAAAAAATTGTTTTCTCACCCTCCATGGGTGGTATATGTATGTTATCCTCAATCTGGGGTCCTCTACCAGAGGCCTGGGAGTTTGAGGGTTCTGCGCAGTATCTTAGCTGTTCCTAGCAATGCACTTTTCTGGATCGAGTGTTCTGCTGTCCCTCCTGGAATCTCTTGGAGCCATTCTTCCAGCTTGGGTGTCACAGCCCCTAGTGCTCCAATCACTATTGGGATCACTTTCACCTTCACTTGCCACAGTCTTTCTAATTCCTCCTTCAAACCCTGATACTTTCCCACCATTTCATGCTCTTTTTTCCTGGTGTTGCTGTCGTTTGGTATCGCTACGTCTATCACCAGGGCTGTCTTCTGGGCCTTATCTACCACCACAGTGTCTGGCTGGTTAGCCAGTACCTTCTTGTCTGTCTGGATATGGAAGTCCCACAGGACCTTAGCCCTGTCATTCTCCACAACCTTCAGAGGGGTCTCCCATCTGGTCTTGGGAAGGGTTAGTCCATAGGCTGAGCAGATGTTCCTATACACGATGCCGGCTACTTGGTTGTGCCGTTCAGTGTATGCTGTTCCTGCCTGCATCTTACACCCTGCCACGATGTGTTGGATTGTTTCTGGCGTTTCTCTGCACAGCCTGCACTTTGGATCTTCTCTTGTATGGTAAATCCCCACTTCTATGGATCTGGTACTTAGTGCCTGTTCTTGTGCTGCCATGATGAGGGCTTCAGTGCTATCAGATTTTCCAGCCACTGATAGGATTTCTCAATGTCAGCAACTTCGGTTTTCTGGCGATGGTACATCCCGTGCAGGGTCTTATCTTGCCAGGACACTTCCTCAGTTTGATCTTCCTTCCGTATTTGCTGTTGCTGTTGTTGCTGGAGACATTCTCTCATCAGCTCATCTTTGGGAGCATCTCACTGATATATTCCTGGATATTCTGGGTTTCATCCAGGATAGCAGTTTTGACGCTCATCAGACCCCGGCCGCCTTCTTTCCGACTACTGTATAGTCTCTGGATGTTAGACTTGGGGTGGAAACCCCCACGCATTGTGAGGAGCTTTCGGGTCTTCACCTCGGCCACCTCCATTTCTTTCTGTGGCCAGCTTACTATGCCAGCAGGGTATCTGATGACTGGCAGCGCATATGTATTGATGGCATGTACCTTATTTTTCCCATTGAGCTGGCTTTTCAGGATCTGTCGTATTCTTTGATGGTACTTGGATATTGCTGTCTTCCTTGCCTCCTCTTCATGATTTCCATGCGATTGTGGGATACCTAGGTACTTATAGTTGGTCTCTATATCTGTTATGTATCCTGTTGGTAGTTCTACCCAACTGGTCTTAACCACTTTTCCTCTTTTCCACATTTTCCACATTTAATATATATTAAATGTGCTTTTCAAATTTAACTTACCTTTACTGAAGACAGTGTGGGGGAGGCTGCCTTGTGGAGTATTTATTGAGCTCCAGGTGCACAGGATCAGGACCATTCAGAAAGCCTTGCACTCCCCTGAACTGACCTTCCACACCAGGCAAGGCACATTTGCTTACTTGTGAGTAAATGTGGCTGTGCAGTTCACTTTTGCTACCATAAGTATCAATGCATTGGAAAGCTTGGAGGAAGTGCTTCCTTCTGGGGTGATTTATGGCACCGCATTCATTGCATCAGGACAATTCCAGTGTCTTTGGGTTCATCTCACATTGGCCTTTCCAGCACACCATGGAAATTTTGCCTACTCACAAGTAAAGCCGTAATACAGGTCACTTTCACTTTCCATAAAGCTCCATGCATTTTTTGTTTTCCAATTTTTTGGCAATAATTTTTGAAGAAATGAGTTATTTCAAAACTGATTTTTTTGTTTTGGATTTTGCATTGAATTCCACATCTAGTGGTTCTCAAGTATTTCAGCCCAGGATGCCCTTCTGAGAATGACAATCTGTCATGAAGTTATGTCATCTACCTAGAAGTGTCAGCAAACAAAAAGTGACAATACTAGGATACCAGAGCTCCTCCATGTCTACTCGGAAGTGTTACACCATTGTGTTACACCCCATTGTGTTACATCCAGGAAAGTACAAATTGCATCCAGGTTGTCCCGTGCCTAGATGGTGGTGTCCAGAACCATATTCCAAGACTGCAGCAACTGGTTTTTTTTACCCACCCCAAATGAAATTGCAGCCTCTCTCAAGGGGGTTCTGTTCCCCACTGTGAAAACTACTGAATTCTGAAGTCTGAGTAGGACTTGGGAACCACTGTGCTAAACTCTGAATTACAAATCACAGAGCAGATGCTCTTCTGGGATAAGGTTTATCTGATTAGATACAGTTATTTCTAAAGGCCTGTCTTTATTTTTGAGTACATACTGTACATGTGACCTTCCCCCCCACCCCACCCCTTGGTCTTCTTCAACAGTTGGCAGGTTTGTTTGCACTAAGTTGTCGCTTTGAATAATTGTGCCGAACAGATCCAGTTTTTCAGGACATACAGCATTTTTTCAACATTTTGCAAACAGGTTTGTTTTATGAGATTTCAGCTGCTATTGAAGCCCTAAGGCCTCTTAGGGGGGGGGAGAAGCCCACAGAAGCTGCCAGGGGGCCTCTAGGCTCAGTAGATATAAGTTTTGCTCCTGTTATTTGTATTAAAGGTTACCTGATAAATAGTCTGTCTGCCACATGTATCTAACCACATTTTCCCAGCACTGAAAATCTTATACAACATTTATTTTGCCATAAAATTAACAAAAAACAGAATTAACAGAAAAAAATATTTTGTTTTCTTCTTTGCTATGCTTGAAGTTTTCCAGCATAGGTTTTGGAAACCACAAATTTCCTCTCAACTGGAATTAGGTAAGTAAATAAATTCACTGCTGTGTTTATATAATTATTCAGATAATTTCTAACAAGACTAGAGGGAATTCTTAGGGGGATAATAGCATCAAGTGGATGTCAAAGCAGATCTTGTGTGTCTGGAAAATGAGAGTCATACAAGAGATAAAATTGAGTACATGGAATTACAGAAGTTCATTTAGTATGAAGGACGAATCCTATCATTAGGAAATATGGAGCACCCAACCACTGGTGACAGATTTTGGGGGCCAGTAAAATTGGGAGAATGGGAGGGGCAGGTTTGACCTGGGGCCACAATCACAATCAATCAATCATTAATTTATGGATGTATTTTAACCCTCTTTTCTCCTGCTTGGAACCTCAAGGGTGCTTGCAATTATTAAAAAAAAATAAAAACCATATTAAAGCAACAGCAAAAAAATACTAGTTAATACTAGTTACCAGTTAAGCAATTAAAAGCCCAGTCAGATTCTAAGAGCAATCATAACCCTTGTTGAGGCTGGTGTCATAAAAGTGCCATTGGGGGCAGTTAGGCTAGTGCACTGACTTGCAATGGCCACCCCACACCACCGTTGGGAACAGGGAGTTGGTGAATTCTGTTGGTCTGAATTGGTTAGGATTGCACTCTGTATTGAAGAATTGTGTTTGATAATCAGCATTTGCCACTAAAGGTCATCATAAATAAAAATGTCTTAAAGCTTTTATCTTTGGAGACCTATCTAAACAAAGCTGGCACAAGTAACTGGGGGAAGATACAATTGTGCTCTGAAACCTGGTTTACTACAACCAGGCTGCAATCCTAATCCCCAGTTAGGCTGGCATAAATCCTGGCATAAGTACTGTGCCAGCCTGGAAGTGATGCAAAAGTGCCCTAACGCACTTCTCTGGCAGTCCTGTGGGGGATTATGCTAGTGCACAGACATGCGCTGGTCTTCTATGCTACCACAGGAAGAGGGACATCGGACCATTGCACGGGCCTAAATTGGTTAGAAATGCACCTACAGTGATATCTAGTTGTATTGTAGCTAAGAACAAGAGTATTATAACAGAGAACACGAGTGAGCATTCAGAACCCAAGGACAGATCTGACAGTAGGAAATATGGAAATGCTTACTCATCTTTTTAAAGAGTTTCCATCATGCCTAAAGCATGGGATTGGAACTCTTCTATCATAAATATAATTACACATTATGATAATCTCTGGGAACTTTTCTGTGTTCAGATAAGCCTATTCTAAATGTGCCATTGAAGTAAAAGACAAGTGGGAGGACAATTACCTTGTCAACAAAGACCAGATTGACACAGTTTTATGCAGGGAAAGTATGCTCATTTTGGAAGTAATATGAGTGGAATTCATATTGGAGATAACGTGTCTGGGGTGGACTTAATGTTTTGGGGTGGGATCTGGGACACAGCCCAGCAGTTTTAGATAGGCCAAGAGATGATGGAATTATCAAAGTTGTTGGCTGAGCTCAAGCAAAATCTAAATAGGGGGACAGTCCTTCCCCCTACTTTTTCCCCAAATGACCATAAATCACCCCCCTACACACAAAAAAAGTGTGACATCCTTTTTTCCTGGTCAGTTTTGGCAAACATGATCCATGCTCCAGACACTGTGGACACTTGCATAAGTGTCCTCTTAACACATGATGGGATCAGAAATAATATTATGGATATTAAGGATCTGATTATTAGCACAATCCTAACCATGTTTACTCAAAAGTAAGCCCAATTATGTTTCATGGGTCTTACTCATTAGTCTTTAGGATGGCAGCATATATTTCTGTATAATATGGTATGGTATTTCTGATGTTAAATACTGTATAGTACAACAATTGCAATTTGTTCTGGGAGAAAGGCAGCATCTCCACAATCAAAGCTCTAACTTGAGCCCATGATTTGAGTTCACATTAATGATAATAATAATAATAATAATAATAATAATAATAATAATAATAATAATAATAATAATAATAGGCACACTGGGTGCAATGCCGAAAGACCTTGGCAGACACCTGAAAACTATTGGCATTGATAAAATATCATTCTGCCAATTGCAGAAAGCCGCTCTTCTGGGTTCAGCAAGAATTATACGCCGCTACATCACACAGTCCTAGACTCTTGGGAAGGGTCCGACTGGTGATGGGAATGAAACCAGCACGAAATTGTTTGCTGTGTATTTATGTTTGATTTTCAATATAATAATAATAATAATAATAATAATAATAATAATAATAATAATAATAATAATAATAATAAACAACTGACCACCACTTGGAACATAATACACCAGACATCACTGTGGCTGAGGAAAAACAAGTCTGGATAATTGACATTGCAATACCTGGAAATTGTTGGCTTCTTGAGAAAGAACATGAGAAGATCACGTGGTTTAAGGACCTACAGACAGAAATTCAGAGAAAGTGGGAAAAGAAAGATGCTGTGATTCCAGTAATAATAGGTGCTCTTGGTGGATTCCATTAAGTCTCCAGGAACATCTAAATTTAATTGGCCTCCAGAAGATCACAACTGCCCAGTTACAAAAAGCTGCACTCTTGGGAACTTCACACATATTGAGACAATACCTTTGTGATTCCTAGTTCCTTGGATAGGAACTGAATTACAATAGAGCCAATTACAGTCAAACACCTGACGACTGTGAAATAGTACATAATAATAATAATCTCTCTATATATAATTGAAAAGTCACTGGCCCACTGACTGACTGACTCATCAACAGCTAGCCAAAACCACCAGGCCTAGTAGCTTGAACTTTTGGAGGGTGTTCCTTCCTTGATGAAGGCACCAACTAAGAACTGGTTTTTGGAAATTCCAACCAGAAAGGGGTGAAAAGGGGCACAACATGTTTTCCTCCCTATACTTTCCGATGACAGTCCCTGACTGATTCCTGCCCTGTCTCAACCCCTGGACCTAGAAGCATGAAATTCAGGGAGGGTGTTCCTTCTGTGATGGGAACACCCACCATGAACTGATTTCTAGAAATTTATCCCCTAAGGATCTGAAAAGGGGTGCAACACATGTGCACCATGTGCACATGGGAGGTTATTGAGCATGGGGGTTGATGCACATGGGAGGTTGATGTGCATGGGAGGGTATCGCACATAGGGCTAATGTGCATGGGGATGATACAAGGTGGGGGTGTTGATACGCATGGGGGGATGGTGCGCATGTGAGGGTGATGCACATGGGGAATGATACACAGTGGAGTGTACTGATGTGCATAGGAGGTGGTGTGCATAGGGGGATGATGCTTATGGGGGTTGGTGTGCATGGGGTGATGGTGCGCATGGGAGGATGATGTGCATAGAGGGATTTTGAGCATGGGACGGTGTTGCGCATGGGGGAATGGTGCGCATGGGAGGGCGTTGTACATGAGCAGATGTTGCGCATGGGAGGGTGTTGTGCATGGGGGCTTGTGCGCATGGGGGCTGGTGCGCATGGAGGATGGTGTGCAGGGGGTTGGTGTGCATGGGGGGTTGGTGAGCATGGGGGATTGGTTTGTAGTGGGGGTTGATGTGTTGTGGGTGGACAGCATATGGGGGAATTTTACTCCTGCAACATGGGTACATTTTTACTAGTAATAATAATAAAATGGCTGCACTTTTTGGGTCAGCCAATCACCAAGAAAGAATTTTTACAAAATATTAGTACAGTGACGCCTCATGTAACAAATGCCTCATGTAAAGTATGTTTCTCATAACAAACAAAATTTTTTCTAGGATTCTGCTTCATGTAACACACTGTGCTTCAGTTGGCAGTTGGGGCAGACACACTGGCCAGCTGCCCTTTTAAAAAGCATTAGGGCTGCCTAGCGCGCCTGCCCATAGTGAAAGCAACACTTCCATGCTGTTCCTCCTGTGGCCAGGCGTCTGCTGGGCAGAGGGAGAGGAGAGCAGTGGAGAAGAGGGAAGCAGCTCAGGGCTAGCCAGAAGGGAGCAGGGGAGAGAGAGGCTCAGGATGGAGAGAAGGAGAAAGTGGGGAGACACTTTGAAAGTGTCTTTGACTGCAGAAGAAAGTGTCTTTGATTGCTGCCTCCTAACCATGTCTACCCAGAAGTAAGCCCCATTGTGTTCAATGGGGCTTACTCTCAGGAAAGTGTCTTTAGGACTGCAGCCTGAGTAGACTTCATAGGATTATGCATATTGAAAGCATGTTTTGAATTCAATTCCAGTGTTTTGTCATCATTTTCACATCCAGTTAATATTTTTATATGAATATTTTTGGGGTTCTTGAACCAATCACCTGAATTTCCATTATTTCCTATGGAAAAATTTATTTCACATAAAGAACATTTCATGTAACAAACATGCCTCTGGAATGAATTAAATTTCTTACGTGAGGCACCACTGTAGCTGGAATTATACGGTAAGCTACCAGCATGCATTCACCTTCATTGCAAAAGCAAAAAATAAAAAAAATTAAAAGATCATTGAGCAACCCAGCTGCATTCTGAAAAAGTAGGTGCATAATATATTTTAAGGTGGCTTGCAAGAAGTGATGGGATCTAGCCTACAGCAGAAGTCTTGCCTTTTCTGCCCTGATCCAAAGCAAATCATGGATGGGCTTTATTCTTTTTGATTTACAGTTTCGTTCCCCTTATTTAGCCAGCAAGGTTTTTGTTGTTGCAAGGGCTTATGCTGGAAGCACTACATTCTGCACTCTGACATGTGCTCCAGAAGGCCATTTTTTCCACCCAGATCTGTCAAGACCACATACACTTCATGCATTGCCTGAGGGGTGTAGCAATAGGGTTACATTACCTCTGTCCTACACATGCGAATGCAGCAGCAGTACAGCCTGAATAGATGTGTATCCTGTGAAATGAATTTATTAGTTACCCTTAATATTACTTCAAATTCTTCAGGTCCCCAATATTATATTATGTCCTCTAATGGTTCTTTGGGCTCATCCCGCAGTATAAGTATTTTCTTATACTCTTTAAATGTTGGCTTGCTTAGGCTTTTGGGATGGTGCAAACTGTGTTGCTTTTTTATACCATTTTGGCTGAAATCCAGTCCACATTAAGCCCATGATTAAACAGGACTTTATTCTGAGTAGGTATGCATAGGATTGCAAAGTCCCATGTTGGCCTGGGGGTGTCACAAAGGTGCAGTAAAGCACTTCTGCACACTCATAGGAGAGAGTTAGGCCAGTGCACAGATATGTGCTTGGCTCCCTACACCACAGAATGGAAGACCAATGAGTTGTGCTGGCCTAAGTTAGGATGGCACCCTTAGGCACTTAGCAAAGCAGTTAGGCCAGATGTCCTTGTACTTTCTGTCACTGTATCCTACGCACTACAATTGCCCTTGAGTGTTGTATCACTTAGCCAACATGGCAAAGTAGTCAAACCTTTCCCTCTTTATCCCAGGAGTAACACCTTGGGCCTTGGTTGGTTGACTTGACTGACAGTGGACCCAGCCTATTTCTCTGTCAAACACCCATTTCCATGTGTGGGTTGGCAATCATAGTCACTCCTGCAAACATTCAGTGTTATGCACGTACAGTTGTGTGGCCTGTTGAACTTGTGGTGGCTGCATATCTGTGTGCAGAGCTATCTTCCAAACCATCAAGACAGCAATGTACAAGAGTGCAATTTGTCCACTGAGTATGTTGTGGGTAGAAATTAGTGTCTGGCAGTGCTTTCTGCGTGCCTGTTTTTGACCCGGTGGTGTAGCTTGAGGGGTGCAAAGCACTACATTTTGCACAGTTTCACTAGCAGCCCATAACGGTGTGCAACCAGAACCATTCCTGGAGGTGGGATGAAAAAGGAGGCATTCCCCTCCCCACACTTCCCCATGTGTGTGTCCATTATGCTCCCACCACCAGAATGGCTCAAAAGGGGAGATGCTACTTGCACATTGCAGAGAGTCTCCCAGTTTGGCTGTGTCTCCCTATATTGATTCAGCCTGCCCTTATGACACCTCTTCCCCCTGTCATAATTATGTCTTATATAGAAAGCATCCTGTGAGTTTAACCTACTTGGCTCAAGGAGACTTGTCGAAAATCTGTTTTAAAAGTTCTTAAATAACCACCAAACAATTTCCTGTACTTTGAACTGTTGCTTGGTATACGGCATTAAATTTTTAGGATCTTTACCCTGGGGACTGTATTTACAAGAAGCTTAAAGTATTTCTGAGTTGCTCACAGCCATTCATTTTATCATCACAACCGGAGCCGAAGTGAACGTTTGGTGTGAATTTTTGTGTCAGCAAATTAAACAGACATGGTGCGAATTCTCAAAGCAAGGTGCTTCTTAATTTGATTATCCTTGGTCTCATACATACAATTATTTATGAGTTTTAAATTTATACAAAATGTCCATTAAAATTCATTTAAAACCTAAATCACCAGCTTATTCACACATTTTGCTGGCAGACTACAAGGTCCACCAGCGTGCCATTCATGCGACTGTGCCACTCAGTGGAGCACTTCCCCAAAGGATGCATGTTACAATAGGAGCCCACAGACTGGCAGGATAGGAACATAAGATCCAGCGATGGACCAGACCAAAGTCTCATCTAGTCCAACTTCCAGTCCAGCTTCTTACCATGGTCCACAAGGGATGCCTCAGGGAGCCCACAAGACAACATCTTGACCTGCCTCTTGGGTTCCTCTCCTGCATTTGGCTATCAATCAATCAATCAATCAATCAATCAATCAATCTCTCTATCTCTCTATCTATCTGTCTATCGATCTGTCTGTCTGTCTGTCTATCTGTCTATCTAGCTACAGTATTTATATACCGCTTTTCAACAAAAAAGTTCACAAAGCGGTTTACAAAGAAAATGAAAAATAGCTAATTAATAGCTATTCCATTAATTAATTACATAATACCATTCTAAGGCAGCGTACATCTAAAATAAGGATGTAACGAAGGCTATGCTGACACAACTCCGCCACTGTGTAGGGGTTTCATTTGGATTGGGATGCCCAAAATTAAAGTTCAGTGCCTCTGGAGAAAGAAAATTATAACAACCTCAGTAGCGATATGAGTACAGTGGCGCCTCACGTAAAGATTGCCTCACGTAAAGTATGTTTCACGTAACAAACAAAAATTTCTCTAGGATTCTGTTTCACGTAAAGAACACATTTGTTGGCAGTTGTAGCAGACGCGCTGGCCAGCAGCCTGTTTAAAAAGCGTCAGGGCTGCCTAGCGCACCTGCCCATAGTGAAAGCAACACTTCTGCACTGTTCCTCCCGTGGCTGGGCATCCGCTGGGCAGAGGGAGAGAAGAGCAATGGAGAAGAGGGAAGCAGCTCAGGGCTGGCCAGAAGGGAGCAGGGGAGAGAGAGGCTCAGGATGGAGAGAAGGAGAAAGTGGGGAGACACTTTGAAGGTGTCTTGGATTGCAGCCTCCTAACCATGTCTACCCAGAAGTAAGCCCCATTGTGTTAAATGTGTCTTACTCCCAGGAAAGTGTCTTTAGGACTGCAGCCTAAGTAGACTTGATAAGATCATGCACATTGAATTCATATTTTGAATTTAATCCCAGTGTTCTGTCATCATTTTTACATCCAGTTAATATTTTTATATGAATATTTTGGGGGTTGTGGAACCAATCATCTGAGTTTCCATTATTTCCTATGGGAAAAACCGCTTCACATAAAGAACGTTTCACATAAAGAACATGTCTCTGGAATGAATTAAATTTGTTATGTGAGGTGCCACTGTATTAGGTGCGATTCCAAGGGCCCTTAGGAAACATCTGGGCAATGCTTCTATAAACAGGAGAACAACCAGACAGCAACATGCCACATATTGCAACAATATCTTACTATTCCTAAATTCTTGCCTAGAACTAGTCAGAGCCCGAGCAATGCCAGTCCAAATAGCTAGAAGTTTAATGATAATGGATATTTCAAAAATTGATGATGATGACAGTGAATTCAGATTGCCTGATGGAGGGAATGGATTTGTTTTTGGGGCTGGGTGCCTGCAATAAAGGTGTTTCCAAATTAGCCCCTTTCTCCACCCCATGAGTTGTTATTTTTCTAGAAGAAGCAACAACACCATCTCAAAGCTACAGTTATCCCATGTCACATTTTCAAAGTGGCTGCAAACGTTCTGCACTCCGCTATATCTAATGTTTTCTGTCCTTGGTTTGTGACATTGATAGCTATATTTCAGATGCCACTGGGGATAGATGCCCTCTTGGAAAGAGATGGATTTGAAGTGGCATCCAGGGAATGATTGACACAGCATGTAAGTTCTTATCCTGTCAAATCTTTACAGTGTCGCTAGTTGTCAAAACGAGCCAGCCTACCCTGGCTTAGCCAATATCCTACTTGAGTCCCAATGTCTATGGGGCTTTTCATCAGTTTTCAAGGACAACTGATGAGAAGTCCCATTTGTGACTTATTCATGGAACTTCTGCCTAGCCTAGAGTCAGGCTGGCTCCTGGAAACTTCCATGCCCTTCCCAGATGGTGAAAGAAATTTTTTTTCTTCTTGTAGTCTGCATATTATCTCTTTGCATCCGGTTTTGTTTTTAATCATTAATTTGACAGAGGTAATACAGCCTCAAGGGTGTTGGGGAGGGAAAGGCACTCAGAGAAAGCCAAAAGATGCACTTAACCTTCTTTGGTATGTGTATGTGAGTGTGTTGATGACTTTGATTGCACTACCAGTGGTTGCTTTATTGACAACAAAAGGAATCTTCCTGTCCATATATTTGAACCCCAAATCTTGATGATGGGTACAGTGAACACAGTTTGGCAGTGAGACCCGTGATTCTTAAAGAACCCAGGATTCTGGAGTTGGAATTAACTCTAGCAACTTCATTTCAAATTCAGATCTGGCCTTTACTACAAAGAACAATTTGTTTGTCCTCATGTATTGTGTGGTTGTTTTGTAAAGCAAGTAGCAAATATAATACTGCAAGTAGACCTGGAGATTACATTTATAATTGACTTATATGTCATATATACTGAGCAGGATGCTGGATGTGCATCAAGGAGCCTTTTCTTCAGAACAAGTGGTACCCAGAGGGGTGGCAAATAGGATTGGTGCTGTCATTGGTGCCAATATGAATTTTTTGTCTTCACTTTTTTCCCTTTGCTTTCACTGGGGGCCAAGTCCAACTCTGTGGTAGCAAATAAAGTTCCCTTTTCTCAGTGCCATGGTTCTGATCCAGATCAGCACCCTACGTGGTATTTACATTTTAAAACCAAGCATACAGTCTCAATTGTGCAATAAGTTGCTGTCTAATTTGGCCCTTTCTGATACATGTGGATTGATTACTCTGCAGTTACTTCCATCATGGTCCTGCAGCTCCACAAATGTCTAACAACAGGTTTTGTTCCATAATGTCCTCCTGATCATCTGTCGACCGTATGAGGTGCCACTTACCCGTTGCCCACCCCACCATAACTTTTTCCTTAGGACACGATTTCCTAGCCCACTGATCTTTTTAAAAAGATGGTCTGCTATGGAGAATAATAAACAAATTGTCAAGCTGCTGGAGTTCATCATCACCTGCTCACATCTGCTAGTCAGAACTGCAGCAGTCAGACACAACAACCAATCACACTCCTGCCTACGGCTGTTTTCTAATGAAATCAACACAGCCACGGCATTAAAACATGTCACTGTGAAAAGGATGCTTTTAGAAAGTCCTTCTTTCCCACTCCTATTGACAGAAAAGAGTTGACTCGTACCTCGAACTGTTCTATATAACAACAGCATTTATAGAATACTTTGGGATGATTGTCTCAATCACCTTTTTCACACCGCTTTAAGGTAGGACATTATATTATCTTTATACTACTTGTTGGGACAGAAGGGACTGAAGCAGAAAAAAAGAGTGTCTTAAAGTGAGCAAGAGAGGTGAGATTTCAACTTGGAACTTCCCAGCTTTCTCTTCTCAGCTACTTGACCTCACTATAGGTGATGATGTACCTGCGACATTTAAGGAAGTTTGATCAAGAGTCCTAACAGCTGTCTTTGAGATACTGTATCATCTACAAATATTCAGTAACGTCTTGCAGCCAGAATGTCTTGATTCAACCCTGGACTCTTAGGTTACCTAACACTACAGCTTGGATTTGCAGATGTTTGGGAAACTGCCTAAATCAGTTTGGGAAAACATCTTTCTAAATGCAGATGTTTGGGATAAGCCTAAATCAGATTCATCTTATTCATCTTGAAGGCGAATATAAAGACACAGCATTGCTGAGAATATATATTCTCCATTTGGAGCAGATGCCACCCCATTCCCCACTGCACAGCACTCCACTTACTGGGCCGAGCAACAGTTACCACTGGAAGCACGTGGTGTGTAGGTGTGAAGTGTGACACCTGGAAGTAGTTCGGTGGTGATGTGATGACCATAAATTGCTTCTGGGGATGTGTGATTTGTGGCCATTTGAATGCTCAGGTGGGCCCTTTCACTGTTAAATGTGCCACTATTTGGTGGCGAATAGGGAACACATATGTCAAGAAGTTAATTAAACATTATATTACTTATTTTTAAATTAAAAAAACTATTTCATATGGGGCACAATCCTAAGAAATTTAGGCCAGCCTAACTCACCTATTTGTCTGTGATTTTGCAGAGAGGTCAATATATGCCTGTGCATTGGCTGCCTGCTCACAACAAAATGGAAGACAATGAAGATTTGTTTCCCAGAACACACGAGAACATGATCTGAGAACAGAGGACATATAGAGGTCATATAGTCAGCCAGTGTGTGCACTGATTCCCTTATTTATATTGCCACTTCCTTTGAAATGAATGGATAAAATTATACAGGTGTGAGTCCTGAGTGCATGTACATAGCTCTCCAGACTGAATAAAATATTTAGATAATCAGATCCTAGTAACACTCAATTACCAACTCTTTATACCTCCTCGAGAGTAGATCATATTTCTAAGGAAGTTCTTGAATAAGGGAAGTAAATAAACCCTTCCTTCAGTAATACATTCCAATCCGTGCAGCTCTGAACATTTTGCTAGTAAACCTAAACATTCTATAAAGTAGTTGCAGCGATGAATCATCACCAGCCAGCATGTAGCCACAGCTGCCTTGCTATTTATTTCTTGTCTAAACCAAACTATGAATAAGTTAAGCACCTTAATAGAATAATAATAATAAATACAGTCCAAATATAGGCAGAAATCCAACTCCAGGCATCGCAGCCTTCTTTTTAAATCCTCCTCTTTCAACAACACGAGCTGCTAGCACTCTTACCATTGTATAACAAGTATGTGCCCAAGGGAGGGGGAAGTGGGCTCAGACTGCATGGTCAGCCCATCGGGTGTATTCTCCGTGGCTGAGCGCATGCAAACATTCCTCCGTTCTTTTCCTTTTCAGGTATAAGTGGAATTCAATTAAGTGACAGTCACTCTTTGGACAATTGTCAAGGCACTACTTGCATGGGAATCACATTCTCCAGCATCCTTTAAACACAGAAGGTGAGTCCTACTGGGTTAGACTTGGGTCCATCTAACTCCAGCTTCCTCTATCTCACAGTAACCCATCAAATACTGCAGGGAGCACACAAGACAAGAGACATGCATCCTCTCCTGCATCTAGCATTCTGAGATAGCCTATCTAAAATAAGAAGATTTGCACATGCCCATCATGGTTTGCAACATGCAATGGACTTTTCATCCATAAATCTATTTGATCAACCTTTAGAAGCATCTAGGCTAGATGGCATCACCTCATCTTATGGAAAAAAAGTTCCACAGACTAATCACATGCTGGGTAAAGAAATAGTTTCTTTGGTCCAAAACTCCAAACACTCAGTTTTCGTGGATGTCTCTTTGTTCTGGTGTTTTG
Organism: Cryptoblepharus egeriae; assembly: GCA_030015325.1. Classification (NCBI taxonomy): domain Eukaryota; kingdom Metazoa; phylum Chordata; class Lepidosauria; order Squamata; family Scincidae; genus Cryptoblepharus; species Cryptoblepharus egeriae. The sequence goes on along the minus strand of JAREYC010000003.1, from coordinate 177,887,830 downwards.
TGAGAAGGAAAAGAGCATCTCTCTAACCACGCTATCCACCCTGTGCATAAATTTTGTATGTCTTAATCATGTCCCTTCTCCGGTGCCTTTTTTCTAGAGCATGGGTCTCCAAAACTCTTTGCAGGGGGCCAGAAAACTAATTTACATTTCAAATTTGAATAAATTTACATATAAGAATATATTGGAGTGGATTACAAGGCTTGTACAAAGGCAGGAAAGAGGGGTTTTGCTGGGGGCCACATTGAGGCTCACCATGGGCCACATCTGGCTCCAAGGTCGGGGTTTTGAGACGCCTTTTCTAGACTGAAGGGTTGCAAACACTATTAATAAATAAGCCCTATTTATAAAAGACATTCTGTCAAACTCCCACAGCACACCTATCAACCATTTGCAACACACCAGCATGCCACAACACACTGGTTGAATAATAACTGCTGTTATTATTTTTCTGATCTCCTTATGAACCTGCCACTTATACATACCTTTCCCTCCTGTTGAACACTTCCTCTATTCTTCCAACACTCTGGATATACTATTACCATCATACTTACTTACCTCTAACTGTCTTTCTACTCCTTGTAGACCTGACTGATCAGCTTCTCCTTTTCCTACGTCATCCATTAAAGTTGTGGATGACGTTTTTTTCATTTCAAGCACACCTTTTACTAACAGACTGTTGTCATAACTCACTGTTGTCAATCTGATTACTGATATGGTTACTCATGATTATTCCATGACACAACAGCAGTTCAGACAGTGGCTAAGTGGGAACCACATAGACAGGGTGACCGTATGTAATAACCAAAAAAAAGAGGACAAAGACCCCACAAAATGTAGGACAACAAAAAAATGTAGGGCATGATAAAATAAAAGCTAAAATCTCTCATATATATTGCTTTAATGTTCTCAATTTAAAAACTAAGGCTGCAATCCTAACCACACTTTCCTGGGAGTAAGTGCTGTTGAACACAGTGGGATGTACTTCTGAGTAGACATGCACTTAAATTACTTTTTTAAGCTAGTTAGAGTTTCTTGGAATCTTATTAGAAGTACCCACAAACCATTTCCCACCCCACTATCCAACGGGGTTGTAACTTGTTTGCAACCTGTGATCTAAACCAAGCTCCAGATCTCTCAATTTTTAGAAATCAACCTCTGCCCCTCCAGGGGATCAGGTGCCCCACTTTGAAAGACCCTGTTGGAATAAATTATATTCTAGATAATTGAGGGGGTTTCCCTGGAAGCATCTATTTTTAATAAAATTCAGACAGCACAGTCTGCCTTCTGCTTTATGCCAGATGCGCCCAAGTTTGTCATCTTCTGCGTGTTATTCTAGGAGAGCTCCCTGCTTGTGCATTCAGACCTGATGGATCATGTTTTATAGACTCATTATCCTGCATCTCCAGCATATTGGAAGTCATCGGACTGAAAGATGAATGCCATTGGTTGTGTGTGACTCACTTGTGATGAATGACCCTGTTAAACTATCAGTGGAGAATTTGCTTGAAATTATAATACAAGTTTCTTTCCTTACATTTTTTCCCTTTAAATTCAGATCTTCCGCCCTTCAAAAATGGAAAAATAAAAAGCAAAGATTTCCAAAAGCAGAAGATAATGATTTAAAGGAAAACTAACACACACATCTCTAAGTGGAGAGTAGGGCATCTTAAAAATGAGCCATCAAACAGGCCTATTTTATAGGCTAAGCAGAACAAAGACATTAATGGGGCTAAATGTGGGTTGCAGGACAACAGGAAATGGGTGAGACGAAAAGTTCTCAATCACTGTTTGCTTTTGTGGATTCAGACCTTTTGATTATAGCCACAGACCCATCTCTTCAGGCTCAAGATGAGAAGTGGCCAAACTGGAAAATGGAAACTGGATTCCATATATTTTATTGATCATATAGGGCCAGCAGAGGAGTATCTGGGCAAAAATGGAGGAGTGTCTGGGCAGAGATGGGACAAAAAGGAGGTGGAATAGGGGAGAAAAGTGGTGGATCACTGGCATTCTGTAGTTATTGGACACTCACAGATACACATTGGCTGCAATCCTAAAGACATTTCCCTGGGAGCAAGACCCATTGAATACAATGGGGCTTACTTTTGAGTAAACATGGTTAAGATTGTGCTCACAGTCTCATATGGCAACAGAGATGTCCAGGTCTGGGGTATTGGTAGCCACTACTAGTAAAATGATAGAAGATCCAGTGTCATTCATGAGTCCCTTTTAAGGGCCAGGTTCTTCAGCATTGTATGGCCCTAGGCTATACATCCCAATACTTCCGTGCTTCTGAGTCTATTCATACCTTTGATTCATGCTTCTGAGTCTATTCATACCTTTGATACCCAGCATTCAGTAAAATGCATCTCTTTATCAATGTCAGGTTACTAGTCCAGATATACCATATTTACTCGAATCTAATGAGCCATCGAACTTAATGTGCACCCTATACTTATAATCAAAACAATGTATTTACTCAAATCTAATTAACCATAGTATCTAATGCACATCTGGATTTTGGAGACTGAATTTGGGTGGAAAAGGTGAGCGTTAGATTCAGGTAAATACAGTATATCCATAAAAGGTAGGCAGTCTCACTCCCTGGTGAGAGTTCATAGCAGGCAACTGAAGCGATGTAGAATTCTGCAATATAGACGCTTTTGCATGTCAACTCAGAAGTAAATCTTTCAATGAGAATTACTGCCAGCTATGAGCATGTAGGATTTCAGCCTTATGTCATAACAAGCGAAATGGGCCCGCGTTGCAGGAGTAAAATTTTCCCGTTTACCATCCACCCTGTGTCTCACTCCCTCATTGAACATCGTCCCCCATGCTCATCATCCCTATGTGCAACATCCCCCATCGTCCCCCATGTGTTGATGAGTCAGTCAGTGGATGAGTCAGTCAGTCAGTCAGTCAGTCAATGACCACATACTCTCCCATCTCTGGACAATATCCACCAAAACAGATCTACTAGCAAGCAATTTAGTATGTACAGGTCCTAATAAGACCATTGCTGTGGCTGGAAAATTCTCTGGGCAATGAGATTTCCAGACTGCAAAACTGCTCTCCACGAGCTTCTCCGGCCCTGCGCCACCGGTATGATGGAATTTCAATAGGACCGGGCTACCCATATAAACCAATTTCTAAGAATCCCTTTGAATTAGGTGGCAATCCCAAAAATCTGCTGAAGAAGGATATTGTTTTTCCCTTTTTTAAAAGGCAACTTGCATGCTGGAATCTGCCTTCTTCCCAGGGTGATCATTTTCGAAGTGTGTGATTTGTCATAAAGGAGCAAACTAAAATTAGTTCCCATCCTTAGGGCCTTATGTTTTGTAAGACCAAGGACTAGGCTCGCAATGTGAATTCACTTAGAGCATTATGTTTTGATTTGCCTTTACCTGTTCCCCAAGTTCCAAATCTGTGGGCGAAATCTGACTCTGTCCGATTGGCCACGGTTTCTAGAATTTTAACTTCTGCAGTCTCTGCATAACCCTGAATGGGAAAACTGCCAAACCTCATGTCCTCAAATACCCAGAAGGAGATTTATTTCTGTCTTGTCATTTTATTTGAGGTGTTACAGGTGACTAACCATAAAACAGAAAAATTATCCTTTTTTACCCCAGCACAGTGTCTCTAATCAAAAAGGGGCACACTTTTATGGATTTAGGGCAAAATCCAGAGCAGTGACAGGTTCACGCAATTACGTCACCCTCTAGTGTTATCATATGGAATGTCACCTTAACTGCTCCAGAGCAAGTGGCTTAATTTGACTTTAGGATATGGGCCTTATTTAATTAAATTTGAATTTGTTGGAGGGGGGAACAAAACCTTCTTCAACCCAAGATAACAGAAATATGCCTTGGAGCCAGTGGTGGGCCCCGCCTTTCCCAAGATCTGGTTCACTGGAAGTTGGGGGCGGGGCCGGGGTCAGGGGGTGGGGCTGGGGGTCAGGGGCGGGGCCAGGGGTGGACCCCCAACTCCGGCACTCTGTGCATGCGCGAACCCTCGGCACAGTTGGAGGAGACGTACATCATGCACGCTGACTCCGGCACACACGCTGTGCGCAGGGCAGTCAAAAAGATGGCGGCTGGCACAAAATGGGAAGATCCAGTTCAGGCGAATAGGCCCGAACCAGCATCTGCCCATGCCTGCTTAGAGCACAATCCTAACCATGTCTACTCAAAAGTAAGTCCCTTTGTGTTCAATGGGACTTACTCTCAGGAAAGTGTCTTTAGGATTGCAGTCTTAGCAACACCACTAGCATGAGTCACTAACGCAGTGAGCTGCTGGATGGAGGTGGATGCTCTCCCAATTTTCTTTTTTTTAATAGCTTAGGCATGATATCATTTCTAGTTGTGATATTAGTTCTGGGCAGCACCAGATTTATGTATAAGCTAAACAAGCTATAGCTTAGTGCCCCACTTTCTTGGGGCCCCCAAAAAATTTTAAAGGAAAAAATCTGGGTGTACATTCCCAAAATACATATTTTGTTATGTGCAAATGGTTTCAGATACCTATTAGGTCAATAAATTACCATATAGCATATATTCAACACAAAAAACAGCAATAGTTTGTGGTTGACAAAGGACCACTGGACATAGGTAGGGCCCCATTACCTTCAATAGTTTAGGGTCTAAATCTGGCACTGGTTCTGGGGCAACATTTTGAGCTTTGAATGGGACTACATGATCATTAGTTACATCACTCTTTATGAACCATGAATGGAAGCCTCACACCCCAATCCTATTGGGCTGTATTTGCTCTGAAGCAAATGAAAGACCCTATTTTATATATTTATTTTTCATATTTTGAACTCCCCTTCATCCAAGTTGCTCAAGATTGTGTATGTGGTTCCTTCCCACTTCCCCCAGCCCCACAACCAGAGGTGAGGCTCAGAAATAGCAAATGGCCCAAGAAAGCTTATTGGACATTTGAACCTAGTTCTTCAAGGTCCAGCTTCTGAATCTCTACATCAGGAGTCTCCAAACATTTCAGCCAAAGGGCCATATCAAATGTTTAGCACAATCTCAAGACCTGGGGGAAAAAACTTTAAATAGAAATGTAAATTGGATTAAATGAATTGGCGCAAATTTCTGGGATATCTGCAACATCAACACACAGCACAAAAATAAAGCACATACTTAAATGGACCCCCATTCCGCACCATCAGAGTTCCAGTTGTAATTGGTCAACATGGTCAGAAGTTCTCAGGGGACCAGAGTCTGTCCATGGACCAAAAAGAGACTCACTGTGGGCCATTTCTGGCCCCAGGGCTGAGGTTTGGAGACCCCTTTTCTATACCATCCTGGTTCAGTGTTTTATGTGCAATGTATCAGTAGCATAGCAAGAACAGCTAAGGTGGAAAAGAAAATAAGGAACAAATATAACAATTACACTTTGGAATTTTTGGAATATTTTGTTCTACATGACAGTTTTCATTGTCAGCTGGGAAAAAAATTGGCAATGTGGACTTGCCTTGCTAATAGCTCCTAGTAGTTTGCAATTTCTTCTTTCTGGCTTTGTCACTTATAATGCAACTCAACCAATCTCAGGCAATATTACAAACATTTAATTTGATTTGATTTGTTAATGATCAGGAAATGGATACTTTAAAAGGATCAGTACCTGCTGTACTTAATGCTTTGCCTCCTCTGAATATGCTACTGACTTGGAGCAAGGCTCCCTCAAGGGCAAGGTTGAGAGCAACTTCAAGCAGAGGCTCGATGAGCACCTGTCGGAGATGCACTAGGTCCAGGAGGATTTCCTGCTGCAGACAGGGGGTTGGACTAGATGACCTACAAGGTCCCTTCCAACTCTAAGATTCTATGTTTCTAGACCCCCATGTCAGCCTCTCCATGTCAGCCTCTCCTAGAATGCAGCGCATGTCCCATTGGCATGGCTACAACAGTGCTGGAAAGTTAAACAGGAGATGGGCAAGAACAAGGACCCAGGGTAAGAAGGGGACTTTCCACTGGAAGGACTACTGTCTCAACAGTGGGAATCAGAGTGCAACCCCAGGATAGACCCAATACCAAGGAGAGGCTGGAGATTCTACAGTCATAGTCAGCAGTGGGAGCTTGAGATACCACAGGCTTCATTGAAGGAGGCATGACTCCTTGAAAACCACTCAGTCAAGGGATCAAGTTTGAAGATAACTTCAGGGCAGAAAAGAGTAGGACACCTTTGCTTTTTTTCTTTGTTATCTGTGAAGACATTTTGGTAGAAGTTCGTAAAAGAAGTTTATGAGAGCATTCCTCTTGCCTTGGCTATTATGTTGAGACACCCCCCATCATGGATCTTCCCTCCTGAGAGTAGGAGTTGCAGATGAGACATGTGCACAGCTTTCAACAGCTATTTCACTTCTGCCAAACAGAGCCATCACGTGTTCTGAAGACGTTGAGTCCTATTTAATAACTAGGCTTACGTTCAAGGAGTGGGTGACAACACCCTGTGTAGATGGCTAGGCTGTAAACATGGATAGAGGAAATGATTGGCAGATCATCTCTAAAATACGGGAAGGAGGAGCCCCTGCAAATGGGCTGCATCTGTGCTGTTCTGTGGGAATGTGCTTGTCTGTTATTGTACGCATAACTGAGACTACAGATTGCAAATGGGCCATCAGGTATTCGGTCTCTCGATTAACAGCTTTATCACTGGCAGATGTTATGGTTCCAAGAATAATTATCCTAAATTTAAATCCCATGCCCTTTGCATTGATAATTATTTCGTTATTATGTAGCATTGATAATTTATTTAGTGATGCACTGGTCAGTCTCACTGTTTGGATATTATCACGGAACAAAAAGATTGTGGCTTAATTTCCAATTTGCCACTTTTTATCATCCAAGGACTTTAGGGCATTCAAGACCTTTTTTGGCTGCAGTCCTAACCACACTTTCCTGGGAGTAAGTTCTGCTGAACACAATGGGACTTATTTCTGAGTATTTAATTTCTTTAATTAATTTATATCCCACTGTTCTCAGCAAAAGGCTGACTCAAAGTGACTAATGAAAAAATACTGATAAAAACATCATCATTGCCATGTAGACATGCTTAGGATTGAATCTCTCCAGCTTTATCTTTGTGCATTCCCATCAGCCACATGAAGTTGGGTAGAACAAGACAGAGTGACCAGCACAAGGAGAGTGGAAGACTTGATTGATTGATTGATTGATTGATTGAAATGATTGATTGATTGATTGATTGATTGATTTTATTCCAATTTTTCTAAAAACCCAATCCAAGGTACTACTGAAAAAACCCACAAAAATAAAACATTAAAATTAATTTTTAAAAATAAATAAAACCATAAAAACCATTAAAACAATTTAAAAGTTAACAATACAAGAGCAGATTAAAATGTCAGTAGCATAAGAGACAAAGGGTCCTTATGGAGGGTTTCCTTTGCCAAACAAAGGGGTCTTCAAATTCTTCTGGGAACCATATAGGTATACTGAAGAGGTTACCTCAGATATTTCTCTGGTTCTAGAGAGGTGGTGCCTCAGTCATGAAGGCCCTATACCTCACTGCCATGCCCCAAGCATCAGATGGTGGAGGTACCCTAAGAAGGACCTTCTCTGATGACTGCTAGGGACATACAGGAATATATAGGAATATGTGCAAAGGTGATACTTGAGGTATCCTAGTTGTATACCATTGAAAAATAATCACCAAAACCTTGAATTGGGCTTGGAATAGCCACTGGAGCAATAGCACAGCAGAATCCACTTGCTCAGTTCCAGTGATCTACCAAGCTGCTGCGTTCTTCACCAACTGCAACTTCTGAACTGGGATAGCCCTACATAGTGCGCAGTGCAGTAGAAAGTAGTGGAAAGTTGGATAGGACTGAAACAGGATCTTTCCAGAACTAATACAGCTGCAACATAGATTTGACACTCCAAAGAGGCCTCCATGTCAGCCTCTCCTAGAATGCAGCGCATGTCCCATTGGCATGGCTACAACAGTGTTGGAAAGTTAAACAGGATTGGGCCCTTAGGATGCAATCCTAATCCCCAGTTAGGCTGGCCTAAGACCCAGCTGATCTGAGGTTGTCACAAAAGTGCTGTAAGGCACTACTGCGCCACTCCTGGGGGAGGGTTAGGCCAGTGTGCAGATATGCGCTTGCCTCCCTACATCACCAGGGGAATGGAAAGAACAATGAGTTGTGCCAACCAGCCTATGGGCGCAATCCAGAGTAACTATGGGGAGTCCTTGCTCCAGTGTAAGAACAATTTGCTCAGGATTGAAATATGAATTTCCCATAGGTTTTCACTAGGAGGTGCAGTAACTACGGGTGTACATAATGTCTCTTACGTGCTCCCGTAGTTACTCTGGATTTGGGGGTATGTTAGGATTGCATCCTTAGGCTCTGAAATTCTTCACAGTCCTAACCAAAGTGTATCATTCTGTCACAGATGTCTGCCCCCTAACATAGCTTCAGCTGTCAATCTGTCTGAGCAAACCTGCCCTGATTTTATGTGACTGGAGAACCCAGTAGTTTGGAAAGGATTAACTGGGTGACATCTGTTTGGGTAACAGACATTCAGGCTAGGGTGGTGCTGCTTTTGCCCCTCTGTTCTTTGTGAGAAACAATCCACAATTACAGGAGATTATTTGGGGGGGAAAAGAAGAAGAAAAAGCACCATCATTAATTTTTTCTGCAGGGTCAGCGCCCAAGAAATTTGGAAATGAATCAACAAGGTTCCTGTAGCATGTGTGTGGATTCAGTGCCCATAAACAGAGAACACTTCCTTGGTAGCATTCATTTTATATTTATTTAATTTAAGTAAAACATTCTCATTGCACTTTACAACAGATTATAATCAGTAAAATCTATATACAGTGTATATAAACCTGAAGAGTCACTGACTGACTCACTGACTCAGCCAAAACCACCAGACCTAGAAATGTGAAATTTGGGGAGGGTATTTCTTCCATAACATGATCAACCACTAAGAACCAGTTTTCAGAAATTTTACACCTACAGGGCTGAAAAGGGGTGCAACGTGTTGTTTTTTTTCCTGACACTTAACATTGAAGACTAACTGTTCAACACTCAGCCAATTTTGTGCCTGGTGCAAAGGGTGGGAAGGGTTCATGGGGATGGTGCACCTGGGGGATCAGTGGTGGGCACCAGAAGGTTCGCACCTACTCTATAGAACCAGTTCTTAACAAGAGATAGCACATATAAAGTTTAAAAATAGCCATTTAAAAGTGGCTGCCAGATGGACAGAGAACCGGTTCTTAATTTCTTTGAAGCCCATCACTGTGGGGGATGATGCATTGGGGTGGTGCATGGGGAGATGGTGCATGGGGGGAGATGCATAGGGGGGAGATGGTGCACTGGGGGATGTATATGGGGGATGATGCATGGTGGGGAGATGATGCATATGGGTGGGATAGTGCACGGATGGATGGTGCACAGGGGAGATGGTGCACGGGGTGATGGTGTACGGGCAGGATGATGCATAGGAGGATTTTACACCCACAACAGCAGGTAAATTTCATTAGTGAAAATATAAAAGCTGGGCTCAAAACATTAGTCACATCAATCAGTTCAATCTGCTTTTAATTCACTTTAAATAGCACATGTTAGTTTCCAAACTAACATGTTTAAAAGTCCATTCTATTTTATATAAGTGCTTAAAAAGCTACAGATGGCAAGGACCATTATAAAAAAATTTCAGGTACATTTGCTGTGCTGTACTATCTTAAAAAATCTTGGAGTGAAAAAAGTCTTGGGGTGAAAGTAGACCATGCCTTATACAAGGGCTTCTAGGTTACAATTTAAAAGCACATGCTTCTTTAAATTTGTAATATGGCAAGTGACAAGACTTGAATCTTTATGAAGAAGGAGAATATAAAGCATGCATTTTTCCTCACAGTTGTCCTTCCCATCGCTCCTTAAGATAAGTATAAATTTCATTTTTGTTGCAATTTAATTTCAGTCTGAATGCCTGGTAATTTTTCAGCAATGAAAATTTGTTTTATTCCAGGCACATGGAGGAGTTTTTGAACAGTGCTGGTTCTTGGCTGAACTGGGGATGAGCGCTGCACCCAATAGCTGTGGCTGGTGCCTGTGTAGACATCAGGAAAACCTGTAGCCAGCCATGGTTGGTCAGGCTACCTGCCAGGGACCCTTACCTTACCTTTGCACATTGTACCCATGGAGGGGCTCTCCATGCAGAGCCCATTAAAATGAATGGCAAATGACTGGGAAATGGGTAAGTTTTATATGTACCCTGATGGCACCCCAAATTTTCCACCCATGACAATCCCCTCATCTTGTCACCTGGAGTAATTGTCCCTCATCTTTGCCTCCGTTTGCTCCAGAAGACTCTTTCCTATTGCAGATGGACAGTCATGATGTTTGGCCTTCCCTTTGGATGAAGCATATTTGCAGGCAAACATACCACATGCCCCAGGGCTGAAATCACACCAGGATATGATCATTTGAAAGAATATATGTCTTTACCAAGGCAAGGCAGTCCGTGTGCCAACAACAGATTTCTCTTAAGCAAACACCGCAAAATAAACTGTGTGTGTAGCCAAGCTTTCTTTCTGGTCAAGTTAGAACACAGAAAACAGCAGCTGCACATCAGGCCTGCATGGTATTTGCAGTCATGAATGACCCAGACTCAGTAGCATAGCTGGGGGGAGGCGACATGGTAAGTATTGCAGGGGCTGCTGTGTGCCATATAAGCGGCCTGTCCCACTTGCGATTGGAGCAGCGACAGCAATGTACAAGCAGGGAGTGGGCACATACAATGTGCTGTGGCATCTGCAATACTTACTGCATCACCACCACCCCCTGCACTACTGCACAGATTAGCTTTCCTTTTCCAGAACTCTTTTCATCCTGTTACTGGTATACACATGTCTGTGTTTAATTGTCTTTTTTTTCTTCAATGAATCAAACCACGTACATGTGATGAGCAGAGTTTTTGGCAGAGTGGTAGAAAATTGCCATAGCTAGAAGTGATGTGCGTGCTTCCCTGGTATCACTGGAGAAGCCTCAGGGGAGTTAAGGCTACCCCTTTGAAAATCTCTTGACTCCTTGGCTGTTTAACAGAGACAGGTAACATGAATATGAAAGCAATCAAAGCATTTTTTCTACTTAAAATACTGTGCAGGAGTTTATAATCAAAACCAGAACTTTGGCAGGGCAAAATCTGAAAGCCTCCTACCCCCTTGCCGTGGTCCTGCTCCCTTTTATGCTCCCCCAAGCCATTTTTAAAGAGCAAACACACCAGGTCATGTTAGGAATTTACAGTAACATAACATGGTCCCATGCAAATTTTTATCCCAATAATTTCAATCCCAGGATGAGATTCTCCTCTTCATTAAAACCTTTTTTTTTTTGCTATAGTCACAATCCTAACCATGTCTACTCAAAAGTAAGTCCCACTGTGTTCAATGGGTCTTACTCCCAGGAAAGTGTCTTTAGGATTGCAGCATTAATAAGATTGCCATTCAGTGCTGGAGGCAATGGGGAGAAGTTGGAAGGCCAATACCTTGAACTGGCACAGCCTAAATGCAGCACCCAGGTCAGGTGCATACATCTCACATCGTACCTATTCACTGGCATTGCTAGAGGTGCTGAACTGTAAACCTCTGGATGATAAGCATTGTTAAATGTTTACTGGATGATGAACATTGCTAAAAATGCAAATTTTAGGAAATTATTTTAACTTGATATTTTTATTGCTATTTTATTTTATTGCTTGATATTTAATGCATGACATTTTATACTGTTTCAATTGTATTTTATTGTTTTAATTGTATTTTATCATTTTAAACTGTATTTTGCTATGTGTTTAATTGTTAGCCACCTTGGGAGCCCGACGGGGAGAAAGATTACAAATCTAATCAATAAATACATTTTAACAAAAACATGGCGGAACCCCAACAGGAACACTGTATTAAGTACTTGGCAACTGAGTTTTTGTTAGAGGTTCCACCATTACATCAATATTTTATGTTGTAAAAGTATTTTATATTGATATTAAAGTATCAATCTTTTATGTTGTGAGAATCCCACAATATAGAGAATTAAATAAACACCAGTGGCTTTTGCACCATCCTTTAAGGACAGATGCTAAATGTAAGTGAAGCAAAACTGAGTTAATTCATAGCGAGGCAAATATTTGCATAGCATTCTAGAGATATATTCTCGCTACTGGGTAAGTAGGCTTTTTAATTACACTTCCTGTATAGCATGATTCAAAAGGGTAAGAACTGTCATCAGTTGTCTAATGTATAGTTTAGCTTTGTGAGAGTGACTGTATCCTCTCTCTTGACTTAACCCATGAACATGGAAGGGAAATTCCGCAGTGAGTGGGAGCTAATAAAGGCTGTACACTGTACCTGGATTCATCTGTTTCTTTTTCTTGTCCCATATCCGTCATCAGATGATGGCAATCATGTTGGTGATCCTATTTTTATCAGTAGCCGCATGAAAAAGTGCTGCTGAGTTTTATCCAAACCAGTTTTGAAGCCACGATGTTCTTCTTCTCCCTGGACTTCAACTGTTTAGGTAGGATGCCTATGCTAGTCAAAAAATGAGGTTTCATCCACTATGGCCTTCATCCACTGCTGTTGCGGGTTTTCAAGGACTCAAGCTCAGTCTGAACTAAACACCTACTTTTCTTTTCAAATTAGGTGTTTCCTGGGGTGTCCATATGCCCAGAAATTTCCAGATTTGTCCTCTTTTTCAGTCTCCTGTCTGGGTGTCCTCCAAGAAGGCTTCATTTTGACTTCATTTTGGCACTTTGCAATGGTGTGCAGTACTCCATCATGTCATATTTCATTGGATTTGTGTTGAAGAGCAGAATCCAATGCAAAAATCAGTTTTAAAATATCTCCTTCCTAGCAAAAACTATGGCCAAAAAACCAAAAATAAAAAAATATGCACTTAGCTCTATAGGAAAGTGAAAGTGCCGGCTTTACTCGTGAATAGGCAATATCATGGCTTTACTCGTGAGTAGGCAAATGTGCCATTGTCTGCTGGAAAGGCCAGGATGAGAGGAATCCAAGACCTTGTCCTCCTTTTGAGGTTTGGACATCTGGTCACCTTGGTGTTTCACCCTTTTTAAAATTAATATGAACAAGCCAAAAGTAATTCCATATTCATTTCTTGTTCATAGTACAATAGCAACCATGCAAGAAAACAGTATTCTGGATTCTACAAAACTTTTAGAAGCATGCAAGGAAGTGAATTTTACATTTATTTATATACTATTTTAGAGCTTCTCAAACATTTTCACCCCTGAATCCACTCTTCAGAGTGACAATCCATTGAGACCAACCAGAACTGATGTAATTCACTTGGAAGTGACATCATCAAGCAGGAAAATTTAACACCCCACATAAATAAAATCAATCGAGTAAATTAAAAGTTTCAATACATATAAGTTTAAAAATAAAGAAGTCTCCTAATCCTCCCAAGCTATTGCTATTCTGTTAATTTAATAATTCCCCCAACATCCCAAAGGATGAAAATCCATCCAACTTACCCAGGAGTAAGACCCATTGATTAGCATAGTTAAAAGCATAAACACAATGGCATGTGAATAGATCTGTAACATTGCCCCGAATGCAGTTACATCAATGCGATATATTAAAAAAAAAAAACTTTTAATAGGGACCCAACTGAAATTGGCTCACAACTCATCTTGTGGGTCCTGACCCACAGACTGAAAAACACTGTACTATCTCATTATTCCAAAGCACTTGGGGCATAAACATCAATTGCTGCTGCAGGACGTTTATTTTCTAACCAATAAATAATAATTATGGAAACATTTTTATTTAAGCTTTATACATTTTTTTTAAAGAGGATGAATCAGATGAAGGACCAAATTTAAAATGACAGCGTCTCTTTCGATGATTCTTGTTTATGACAGTCTGAAGCAGAAGCACAAAAAGTCAGGGGTCATTGGCTTTCCTTTAGCAGCACTCAGCGACGCAATAACATCTGCATGTGTCACAGGAGTGACTGAGACTGACTCATCCCTTTGCTCATATGAGTGTACAGGGAAGGATTCTCATTGCAAAAACAACTTGTAAGCAAAAAATAGTTCCTGTGGCTGTGCCCAATGGACGTCTCTGATCTGAACACATTAGTAAATAAAGTGTAATTCTTTTCAAAAAGTATCCTGTGGAATACTCGCTGGCTACAATCCTCTGCATGTCTAAAAAGAAGTCCCATTCAATTCAATGGGTAATTATGATTAGTATTGCAACCTGAGCATCAACTGATTTGTGGCTGACCACGAATTGTGTCACATCCTTACGCGATACAAGTTGGAACAGCTAATGCCTGTCTATTCCAATTACTTTTTAATATACAAATGTTTAAAAAAACATGATTTGGGGCTGAAATCTTTTTTTTTCATTGAAACATTTGCTATCCCAAAGAGGTTGATTAATCTGATTAACCCAACAAGACAGCTGAAACCACTGCCAAAAACTGTCAGCCATTCCTTGTTGTAAGCTGCCAGATCTCTGCATTTCAGCTACAGAATCTCCGCATTTCAGCTACATTTCAGCAACTCAATAGAAGTATATGGATTGACATTTTCAAGTACTATAGCAGTTGGATAATATTGGTAGGAATTAATTAGGGTTAGCATACTGCTGAGTGTGTAATAATTGCATTCTTCAGCAAAACTATCAATGTTACTGCAAATTAGGATGCAGAAGACTGTGTAATTTCCACCATGTTAATCTAGAAAATTTTGCATGGACAAAATAGGATAGCAAACATATCAGAGAGTTTGGATCAGTTCATTTGCAGTTTCATCATCATCATCACCAGCATCATCATCATCATGTGACCAAGGCCTAACCCAGGCCAGCCTAATTTATCTGTCTTCCCATGCCCATGGTGATTTAGGGAGGCTAGTACAGTTCTGTGCACTGGCCTAACCCTCCCACAAGGTGCACGAGTGTCCTACAGCACTTTTGTGACACTCATAGGTCAGCACAGGACTTATGCTGGGACTTACGCCAGTCCAATTGAAAGTTAGGATTTCAGCCATCATCATCATCATCAGTCGATATTTATAGACCATTTTTTAACAAAAACAAAAAAACTTCACAAATTGAAGTTACAGCTTAATTGATATACAGCAAAAAATCAAATAATTAAATGGTTCCCTATCACAAAAGAGTTTTTAAAATATTTTTTTTTATTTTAAAGGCAGAAAACAGCAAGTCAGAGGTGTTCCTGGATGGGGGCTTAACAGTGTTTTCACGTGCCCTGATGCCTTTGTAAACCGTCCGTTCTCTTGAACCAATCGTGGCTAGGAAAACATTAGAGGTGGCCTCTCTTCCACTTTGCAAAGCACTACGTTTTGCAGGGAGCCTCATTGCAGCATGCAAGGGTAGGGTGACCATATAGAATGGAAGTCAAAGTGCCTCTACCTGTAAGCATTGCATAGAAGAGGGAATTTTAACTGGTGCTGCTTTTTAAACCTTTCTATGTTGACATAAACCTGCGTAATTGTCAACATTTTAATCAGCCAAAATGTTTTGTAATGACCAAATTGTTATACAAATAAAGTTGTTTGTTTGTTAACATGCGTAATTTTCCTCTTCTGTGCAATAATTAAAGGTAGAGGCATTCTATCCTCCAATCTATATGGTCATCCTGTGCAAGGGGGTTCTGTTCCATCCTCTTTGGAACCATTCCAGATGATGGGAGCAAACCAGAAGCATATACCTGCCCACAAAACAGATACGATGGAGCCACTTGCATACCGCAGTGAGGCTTTCTGAGTTCTTGGCCATCCTAGCTGCAACCCCTTCCTCTCAACCTCAGGATATGGAACAAACTACGGCTGCCCACAAAGCTCAGGATACAGCAGGCCACTCCAAGAAGCCCCTTGTATTCACTGTAGAATGTACTGGCGTCTCATCAGGGACTCCTTATAAGGCAGGCACCCAGTGGCGTCACCAGACTGGTGCGGCTGGTGTGGGCTGCATTGGGGATGCGCTCCGTATGGGGTGATGTGCCGGAGGAGTTTGACTGTCCTTTGGCAGGCCCCGGGCGTCAGCACCCCCATTCAGGCCTGCTCCAAGGCGGAGAATCAGCCAGAAGCTGCCACTTGTCTGAGGAGCTGGCCTGAACGGCCATCTGAGGTGCACTGCGCAGAAACACACTGAGCATGCCGAACAGCTTCAGAGGAGACTTCCTTAGAGCAGAGAAAGTCCGCGCCTCTGCACAGCCATTCGGCCTCACTCAGGAGGCAGAGCGGCAGCCGAATGGCTTCAGAAAGAGTACTGCACAGGCACCAACTCTGACGCCTGCACAGTCTCCCCCGAAGCCAAAAGGCTTCAGAAAAGTACTGCGCAGGTGTCAGAGATGGTGCCTGCGCAGTACTCTTTCTGAAGCCAGTTGGCTGAAGCCAGTTGGCTTCAGAAACAGCTGCGCAGGCGCCAACTTTGGTGACTGTGCAGTCCAGGTTGGGGGGGGGGGCGCATCCCAGGGATGACGCACAGACTTCCGCACCATGTGATGTGCAGAGTCATGTCACCACTGTAGGCACCACAGCTGTTCCTTGTTCAGTGTGATCTGAGGGGTGTCTCCTCAGGAGCAAGTCTTCCCCTTGTGTCAATTACTTAGCATGCTCTGGAGCAGTTAGGGCAGCCCAGGCTTCCTGACTCTGGATTCAGCATAACTTTCTGCTCTGGATACAGAATAGTTAGGAGAGTGCAGTTAGGTCAGAGCAGGCTGAATTTGCTCTGGATTGCAGCCTTAGTGTTTTGTACCCTCTCCAGCTATGCTACTGGCTGGAAAGTGCATTGAAACAATCAACTAAAAAAGAAATAATGGGTTTTTTTATTACAATTTAAGACATTTGGGGGAAGATATATTTCCACCCTGTTGAAATTAGTGGTTTACAGCTACAAATTTGGTTTTTGACCTGAATGTTGAAACTGGCAAATGCTTGGCACATCTCTGACACTGACATTTTAAATGCCATCTTTCCAAATCAATAGACTCAGTTGCAAAGTGCTGAGGTTTATTGACATATACTCTCCACAGCCCATGGCTTGTTGCATGACAAACACCCCCATGTCTTGTTGCCAAATCTCTTGGCAGTGAAAGATTTGCTAGAGAACACTTCAAAGTGTTTGCTCCTTGGTATTGTCAACATTTTGATGTCGTTTTAAGCAACAATCTGCTTTGTAGGTGAAGTGGGTTACTCAACTGAACATTGGCTTTGGCAACATTGCATAATTAGCAGATGCCTCTTAATCCCACACTTTCCTCTCCTGACTTTAGTCACACCTATTTGTGTGTAATCAATTAAGAGATCTTAATCAGCCCGAACAATTTCCACCACTTGGTTCCACAGGCTTGGACCTGTTTCTTAATATTGCAAAATATTTTTTTTTTCCAGAAAATATTGTACAGCAATTATAAATTGCTAAAGTCTGGCACACTTTGTATGGTTTTCTGGGACAACTACAAATCAAAGCAAAATCCATGATGTTTAATTAGTTCATTCATTCCTGCTTTAATTGCCACCTTCGTTCTTCACAATATCAAGTTCTCAGCCATCTGAGTCCAGTGACGGGTGATTTGTTACATATTCCACCCTTCCTCCAGGAAATTTAGGATTCAGGCATTTTAATCTAAAAGCACAATAAATGACAATGTGGGAAAGTGCCTGACACCTAATGATCGGGGGCGTCGCTAAGTGATGTGGGGGCGTGGACCACACCAGGTGGGAAAAAAAAATACGAGTGGCCAAACTTTTGGAAAGGTAATTGTATACAGAATGTAACAAAATGAACCATGTTGTATTATATATAGCCATTAGCAATATAGCCATTATATATAGCCAATTAAACAAACAGAAAAAACTGCCTTGTGTGGATTTTCTTAACCCAAAACTTAGCGATGTGACTGATTGTTCAGGGAGCCGAGGAGGAGTTATGACACAACAGAGAACTAATAATGTGTTAGCTCTTATTTCCATGTCTCAGAGCTAATTCAGTTGGGTAACTTGCACTTTAGATAGATAGATAGATAGATAGATAGATAGATAGATAGATAGATAGATAGATAGATAGATAGATAGATACATACATACATACATACATACATACATACATACATACATACATACATACATTAGATCTAGATAGATAGATAGATAGATAGATAGATAGATAGATAGATAGATAGATAGATAGATACATACATACATACATACATACATACATACATACATACATACATACGGTAGAGATAGATAGATAGATAGATAGATAGATAGATAGATAGATAGATAGATTGATTGATTGATTGATTGATTGATTGATTGATTGATTGATTGATTGATTTGAGGTTATTCCAATTCTACTAATGCCACTGCATTTAGGTTAGGTGTATAACATCAAAATTTATTTTGTATAGTCTGGTACAAGAAGAGGCCCATCATGGAGGTAATGCAATGGCATCACTAAGGTTTGTGTCACCTGATATGGGAAGCCACTACTTTACCCCTATGATGGATCTCCCTGTATGCAGTGGACAGGACAACAGTGCTCTTTAGAACAACAGAAGGTGCCCGATAATTCCATAAGTGATCTTCTGTTTATGTGCTCGAGAAGAACACAGTCTTCTGGGCATTTTGCTGGGTCTCAACTTCTCTGGCAGAGGCATGAGTAACCGTTATAAACTGTGGAGTTACTCAGTGTACAATGAACATTGTAAAAGAACAAAATTGGTGCCTGGAAAAAGATGAAACCAGAGAACAAGCTGGATTTGATGTCAGGGATTTTATACGTGCATACACCATGACAGCATTGTTAACATTCCAGCCACCGACATTAGTGATGGTGTCAAGCTTGTTTTTATGGAACAAGGAGGCAAGTCTCCACCGAAGACTACAAGGAAAGAAGATGCGGTTCCTGACAAGAGCATGTTATTATGTGTCTGCTCAAAAAGACAGACTGGCTATGTGGTGAATTTGTGGCCTGGTTCTGATGAGCTGAGGAACCACTGCAATAAAAGTGTCCATTTTTCACAAGATGGAGTCCATAAATCATTTATAAACAGGATAATGCCACAGTTTCAGATATTAAGAGTGCACCACAATTGTTGCTGTTAAGAATACTCAGTGGTTTTTTTCTGGGGGTAAAAGTTGCAGGTATTCACCACTGTGGTATACATATGTGGTATAGTCAGCCATATGACTAATTATTAATTAGCTGAGGTGGGAAAAGCTGTTGATGCCAGTATATATGTCTTAATCTTGTCCTGCACACCTCTTTCTCACACACACCTACTTAGACACCAACACCGTTTGAATCACCATGTCATGTGCAAATTGGCATGGAGGATGGCAAGTTTAGCCTTTAGAACTGCAGAGAAAGGTTGAAAGAGGAACAGACATTGGATGACTTTGTTGATGGGTTTTAAAGAACAGCTCATCAGAATAAATATGAATAAATACAATTGTTTTTCACTAGGTTACATGATTAATTGGGGGAACCTTTATAGATGATTAATTTGGGGAATCTTTATAGATGATCAAAATATTTTTAATCAACAAATTAATGTATTAAATGCTGCAGCCCTACAGTGAATACATAAACACCTCTCAGTGGATGTACCCCCACATTTTCCTTGTCTCCAACATAAGGAGTTCTTGCTCCAGAGCAGGGGTCTCTAAACTTTATGGCAGGAGGCATCATCTCTCTGCACTCTGTTTTGGGGTAGTGGTGGGAGAAAACTAATTTGCATTTCAAATTTGAATTAATTTATATAAATTTACATATAAGAATGTATTGGGGTGGATAACAGGAATTGACCAAGAACTGGATAGAGGAGTCTTGCCAAGAGCTGCATTGAGGCTCTCAAAGGGCTGCATTTGGCCCTTGGAGGGTTTGGAGACCCCTGCTCTAGAGGAAGGGAAATTGTGATTGTTACCCCGGGACCTTTGAAGATTAAAAATGATGAATTACATGTTAGGGTGATATTAGGATTGTGTTAGAATTACTCCAGAGTTTATCCAAGATTAACCAGAGCTGGCCTGTAAACAATGTGTGATATGGTTGGTTACTGTGATATGGCTGGTTACTGTGATATGGCCTGTTAACAATGTGTGATATGGCTGCAGTATACAACTGCAGTGTCCATGTTCCTGATCATGTGCACAAGCTGTTCTCTTTTGATCATCCATCTCTCAAATCTTTGACTGGCTCACACCCTTGGCTTCCTTTACCTGCTACTTTCTTAAGCTCTTATCTCTATGTTCTGTAGGCCCTTTTGGCTGCTATGCCCCTTCCAGTTCGGTCCCAAGGCCCAAGACCCTTCTCTTTGCTGTGACATCAGGGCAATCATTTTATCGCAAGCTGGATCTAGATTGGGCTTCAAGTACAGAATAAGCCTGATATTCTAGGTCCATAATCTGAGGTTTTTCCTCCGCTTTCATAAAATTGATGTGATTTATGGACTGCAGTGAAATACACCAGAGTTTGGCTTTTGTTTCACAATATTGGTTTGTCTGCTAATTGGTAGGCAGACACTTAATAATAGGCTTTATTATAATTCTCTTTGAATTTAGATTCCAAAAGCCGCAATTAGTGTGTAAACACTACTCTCTCTCTCTCTCTCTCTCTCTCTCTCCTATGCTTTAATTCCTTTAATCAACAGACACTACATTTTGAAACAGCCTCAGCCACAAATCGCAAAGCAAATAAGTCTACAATTGAATTTCAGGCTACATGGTTATTATACAGCTTACGGACTGCAGATCTAATAAGGGGTAGGTGTGTTTTGTGGTGAGGGATGATCCCAAAGGCTGGCTTGCCAACAGCCAAGCCGATCTTCTCCAAATCCATATTCACGTTAATGAGTGAGAGTGGGTGACATTTAATAGGATATCGTTGGAATCTCAGAGGATAAGTGGGATTAGCAACTAAATCCCAGGGAACCTTGATCCTTTTCATGGGACTGCACTGACTAGCAAAAAAAGAATTTTCCTCCAGGCTGTATTTGAAAGAACCTCCGGGCTGCTATTTTTGATTATGAGCCTGGGTATGAGAGATATTTATTAGGATCAGGTACTCACAGTAATACAGATAGTCCACTTTCTCTGGCATCCAGGCAAGGTTAGATCGTTGCTAAGTGCTATCTGATCCTGGAAATCATCATCATCATCATTTCCGAAAGGTTTTTCTTGGAAATGTAGCAGTGTCAGTAGCAGAAGCAAGTGCCACAACTTCTTCTTCAGCCTTTGTACCATATGATGACGGTGACTGCTTGTTGTGGATTAGATCCACGATGGACATGATTTATTATTAATTTATCTGTCTATCTAAAAACTGAAAAGTCACTGACTGACTCACTCACTCATCAACTGCCAGCCAAACCCGCTGGGCCTAGAAGTGCAAAATTTGGGGAGGGTGTTCCTTCTTTGACATCAACACCCACCAAGAACCGATGTTATATAGTCATCATTAGACCCTCTGTTTTCTTTCTTCAAGTTGCCTTTTTGTGAGCCAGAGCCAGTCTTGTTGACGTTTGTTTCTCCAGTAATGTCTCGCAAATTCGGTCCATGCAATGGCTTATTTTCTCACTTTTTCACTTTTGCTACAAAATATCTATTGACAGGTATGGCCCAGGTGTGGCTTGTATTGTGATCCTGCTGCTAAGTTTTGACTTTTGGATATTCCTGACTTTCCTCAATTTTTCTTTTAACTTCAGCATGTCTGACGTTGTCTGCCTAAGTATGCCCAGATATTTATAATGCTCTTTCTCATCCAGATTCTTAATATTGTTTCCATTGGGCATTTCTATGTCTTCTGTTTTTATTATTTGCTCTCTGTTCATTATTATTGCAGCATGCTTATCTAGGCCAAACTCCACTGCAATATAATGACTACAGAAACAGTGTTTATTAGGGTGCAATCCAGAGTAACTACGGGGAGTCCTTGCTCTAGTGTAAGAACAATTTGCTCTGGATTGCAATATGAATTTCCCATAGATTTTCACTAGGTGGTGCAGTAACTACAGGTGCACGTAATGTCTCTTTCGTGCTCCCGTAGTTACTCTGGATTGTATGGTTAGTGACTATTTTACAGATTGGGACTTTCTGTACAACATTCACCTCCATGCTGTCCTCATTCTTCTGTCTTCCTTCTTCCTACCTTCCCTTTTCAGCTTCCATTTCCTTCCCCATGGTTTCAGCCCCCATAGATGCTATAGATATGTGGGACATCCCAATAGCCCAGGCACTACACTAGCTCACACCCATCATAGTCCCATGACTGAGGACTGCAGAGGCCATTCAACAGTGTTGGTAAAGCTGTGGTTGCAATCCTAACCACATTTCCTGGAATTAAGTACTAGTGAACATAATGGGTCTTACTTCTGAGTAGACATGCTTAGGCTTGTACTGTATGTCCACTGTGATGAGGTTTCCATTGAGAAACACCTGATAGTGCAACTAAGGACTTCCACACAGTTCCTCAAAACACAAAATACAGTTTGAAAACTCTTGGCACAGAACATTATACTGTATATTGTATCTCCAAATAATTTCCAATGTTTTAACAAATATTAGGATATATATATATATATCCCCATCATCTTACATTTCTCAATTCTCAGTGCCCCCAACTCTCTATTGATCTGAGTCATTCCGAATTGTGTTAGTCTCTGCCTCTGGCCACGTAGCTTACGGCTAATTTTATGTGCTTTCTTCCATCAGAAGACACGTCTCAGTTAACATTAGTATCAAGCCTTTTGGGACTAATCAAATCACCCCCTTAAGAAAGTATGGAGAAGAAGGAAGGGTAGAGCAGAGAATAGGGGAGAAATAATAAATTTGTTCCCTTCACTATTTTGATTCAAAATGATGGATCTTCTCGAGATTTCACCAGAAGCATCATTTGGGCTAATATGGTTGTTGTTTTTCACAGCAATGCTCAAGGGTTCCCTTCTTGCCATCCATTAATTGCTGGAGCTTCCACAAACAGGGTTCAAATAAACACACACAAAAAAAGAAAGTTACAGCAACCGTCGCATGATCTTGATGTACAAGATGTCAGAACCATTATAAACCCTTTTATTTCAAAGCGCTGTCTTTTGTGCTGGAAGGCATGCTTGCTATTCATAGATCTACAGCTCAGCTGTTCCAGTTTTTAGTTCTGCATAAATGCCCAATCATTATGTCCAGAGGGTTTTGCCTGTAGCTTTGTATTTGCAGCCTTGAGGCAAATGTCTTGATTGCTTAGAGATCTCAGGAGCGAATGGCCAAATAACATCGGATTTTCCACAGCAGTGACGCTATTATGGGACGGCATTTCTCTGTAACAGCCCCCTTCAGAGCCCAGTCATTATAACGAAGGATTTAACAGGCTCTGGGGACATAACAACATCCCTTTGATGCCAAAATAGACCACATAGAAAAGGTAAGCATCAGACTGAGATGGTTTTTTAGGTTTGTGAATCAGGCATGTCACTGACATTTCAATGGGAAAAGAGAATTTAAGTGCCTAAGAAATGCCAATTTGGATCGTGCCCAAAATCTACCTAGATGTGTAAAACATGCCTCTAGTAGTTCACAAGCAGGGCATAATGGAGAGAGTTTTCTCCTATCATTTGTCCTCAGCACACTACTTTTCAGTAAAAATGTTCAAATTTTACCTCTTAGAGCCAGGATGTCGAAGTGGTTTAGGGATCTGGACTGAGACCCTGGAAGATTCAGGTTCAAATCCCTCCTAGGCCCACATTCAATATTAAGTGTAAAATTTATCAAGCGCCTCCATCCCACTTGCCCTAAATGAATCCCACCTTTCCTTCTGATCAGGTGGAGCGAGTCCTCTGTATGTACAGAGGCATTCTGCAGATATGTTAATAAACTTATATGGGTTTGGGGCATTTCCAACTAGTTCCCCCAAATTCAGGTTGCCATAATTCTATTCCACAAAACTGGGACAGGACCCCCTGTCAAACTTCCCAGTATGTGAATGCAATCCCTGAAAACCTGGACTGCCCCAGTTTTCCATGTCATATGGCACTCTATCCCAAATGTGTTAATTGTGCTCCCATTGAATGTCTGTAGGAACTCAGAAATATCCAGTAAAGTAAGGAGCAAGTCAAACAGCCAAAGAATATCAAATATCTGTACTTTGGAGTGAGTGGCTGTCTCAAGTGCATTGTGGTGGTGGGGGTAAAATCCGTGTAGCTGGGAATGAAAGGGGTTAAAAAGGAACATTGTGTTTTTAACTCAAGCAGAAAAATGGTAGCGCTGCATATTAATGGGAGGCCCCAGGAATCTGTAGGGTAAGATGAGCTATACTGAGTCCACAGGATAATCATTCACCTATGTATGCCAATTATGTGAAATTCAGAAAATTAAGAGATGGCTGCAATCCTAAAGACACTTTCCCGGGAGTAAAACCCACTGAACACAATGGGGCTTACTTTTGAGTAGATATGGTTAGGATTGTGTTCTAAGTCAAATATCTTAATTCCAACAAGACTTGTAATCGTTGAATAGTCGATCTAATCATGCCAGCTATTTTCCCAGAATGTCCCCTGTTACCTCTAGGTCCCGTATGGACTTGTCTGCAACAGTTATTAGTCTAGGAACTATTGAATGCGGACTCTGTGACAACACACATTTCTGAAAAATCTGGTTGAAAGAGTGTGGAGGAAGTGCTTAATTGGGTGTGGTTAGCTGGCCACAGAATCTGATGAAAAATAGAGAATACTTCTTGAACTTTATGACTTCTAGCCTTTTTACAACAACCTTTGACCCTTTTTAACTTTTTTCCCCATCGTATTTTATGGTTGCAAAGATGACTCAGTTCTTTGAAAGTCATAGGCAACAACTGACTATTTTGAACAGCAAGTTCAAGGACAACATAAGGATGTTTGCATTTTAAGAATCTTTGTCGGTCGGGCACTAGATACCCAACAACGGGATGTACCGAAAAGATGGGCATAGAATACAGGAGTTGTATCAAAAGCCTGTGTCACTGTGTGTGGCATATGGCACTTCCCAAATAATAGTAACCAGTGGCATCACTAGGGTCAGACATCGGGGGCAAGTAGTGAAAACCAAACTGTGAATGGAATATCTTGAATGTACCCAGTCCTTGAAAGACAGCCTGCTGACGCCCCATAATCAGCACTTGGGGGGCTCCCCAAGTGTACCCCCAGGCCCAACATTTTGCCCTAATCTTGGGGGCTCTCCATAGGGACCCAAAAGACCAGCACTTTGAGCTGATCCTGGGGCATCCTTAGGGAACCCCTGCATGCAGGGGTTCCCTAAGGACACCCCACCATCAGCCCTTTGCACTTACCATGGGGGCTCCCCAGGAGTATCTCCAGGACCAGCGCTTCTTGCTGATTCTGGAGAAACCCCTGGGGAGCCCCCTCTGCAGTTCCCATCACAAGAAGGTCTTATGCTGCTGCCCACAGAGGGAGCTCAGGACATCCACAGCTGCCAACACAAGCAGTGCAGCAATGCTCCACCACTTGTGTTGGCAATAACGGAATCTGGATTGTGGCAATGCCTTGCTCATTATGCAAGGCATTGCTCATTAACCAAGCAAAGATTTCCTGGAAGTCTTTACTCATTAACCAAAATACTCGCAATCTGGGTTGCTCGTTAACCAAGGTATCACTGTGTTGTATCATATTGTTTCATATTGTTTTGTATTGTATTGTTTGTGTCACCTGATGTGGCTTACTTTTGATTAGACATGGTTAGGATTGTGCTCAATATGGTATTTCCTGGTTTGTCTCGAAATTTTTCAGGCAAGATCAATCCTTGTCCTCCTGTTGGAGATTTGATCTATTGTATGATCTACCACTAAGCTATGAGGTGCCAAGTTAAGGCCAAATATACGTACTTTGTGCCTTCAAGGTGGCAAGTACAAGCCAAATGCTTTAATCAGTGGTGTAGCTGGAAGGAGTGCAAACACTACGTTTTGTGGAAAGCCTTACCACATGTACCTTTGGAGGCAGGCATATACCTCCATTTTGCTCCCATCACTTGGAATGGCTCCAAAGGGGAGGGAAAAGGGCCACTTGCATGAAGTGATGAGGCTCCTTGCAAAATTTAGTACTTTGCATCCACTCTAGCTACACCACTAGTTTTAATGCTCCTTCATATAAAATAGTCCTTTCAAATACAAAACTAGCATCTCTGGGAGAAATTCTAGCCTAGAAATATTTCTGCCACGTGCGAAGTTTGTATATGGTGTGAGGTTTTTTTTAATATGTGGGAACTGAGAACCCAGTCCTATGCATGTAATTTCCATCAGAGTCAATAGGGCTTACTCCCAGTTACGTATGGATAGGATTGGGCTGTGAGACTGCAGCCTCCGTCTCAGAGCCCAATACAATATACCGTAATATAGGTCTGTAATGAATACATCCCCTGGAGTTTGCCTTTGTCTGCCTTGGTTTGTAAGCACGTGCAGAGGCTGAAGCATGCAATTTATGTTCCACAAATTGGGGTGCATCTTTCACAGCACTGGAGGGTGCTTCTGAAGATCCCATGGGAGTCATGGTGATGCATCCAAAGATGTGGGGGCTTCTCTTTGGAAGTGGAGGGGAGATCCCAGGAGCCTAGCTGCCTGCATGACCCTTGGCATTGAGGCTAATGCTGGTCTCCTTTGCTGTCATCCAGGCTGGAAAGAGAGATCAGGCAGAAACAAGGGTCTGTTTTGTTGGGGGTGGGGAAGAAGAGAACTTAATCACAGGCAGGACAATCTGTGTCAACCTTCCCTCTTTCCGCAGCTTGCATCCGAGGATGTGGTTAACAAGCTTTTCGTCATTACACATGAGAAACTCCACGGATGCTTTGAAGAGATCAGTCATGCTCTCAGCTGGGCACCTGCCTCCCCCCTCCGCCTTTCAAGCATATGGTGAGTTTCTCCAAACAATGTCCAAAAGAGGATTCCAATGAAGGAAAAAATAGAGCTTTGTAGCTGGAAGTTTTCATTGTCTCTAATATCCTTGTATGGTAATTCCTTCCTTAACCAAAGCCCAATAACAAAGTGAGGCTGACACGCACGCGCGCGCGCACACACACATGAAGAGTTTCCAGAGTGACTTACAAGGAAAATGAATTTAATCAAAACAACTTATAGCAGTAAAATAATTTTAAAAGTAGAAGGAAATTGTTCTTTTGGCAATTTAGCATTACAGAACAGTTATCGGTGCAAGCCGCCTAGAGGTGGTGGGACAATCATGTGTTCAACAACAAATATGCCATGAAGAGGTTTTTGGTGCCAGCAATTTTGTTGGTACAAGCTTGAGTAACCCCATAGTGGCTGCTGGGGCTTTCCTTATGGGATGAATATCCCCAAGCTTTCATATCCCAGAAAGTGGCTGCTGAAGAGCACTGCCTTGGGG
The DNA here is from genome assembly GCA_030015325.1 of Cryptoblepharus egeriae. Taxonomy (NCBI): domain Eukaryota; kingdom Metazoa; phylum Chordata; class Lepidosauria; order Squamata; family Scincidae; genus Cryptoblepharus; species Cryptoblepharus egeriae. Next base: position 177,860,427 of record JAREYC010000003.1, on the reverse strand, counting down.
ACAAAAGCAAGCAGACCTCCGTCAGTCTTGAAAGACGATGGTATCGTGCTTGGCGCTGCATACGCTGCATGCAAAGCACGAAAGCCTGGGTTGGATTGTTATGGAGGATAGGCTGTTACCCAAGCAGCAAATCCCCCCTCTCCACACTACTGAATTAGTCCAATGGAAAGGCAGAGCCAATACGATTGGATCCAGCTGGCGTCGCAGAGCTGGGCTAAGGACAGGAGCTCACCCTGTCTTGTGAGGCCGACCTGGGTCTCGAACCCTGGCCTGCTGGTTAACAGGTACAGCGTCTTTACTGCTTGTGCCACCCACAGCCCAAATCCCCAAATACTTGGGGACAAATACTCACTGATCAAAGGTGTTTTTCAGCATAAACACTGCAGTGGAGGAAAATGTTTGCTCCCTCCACTATGCACCTTGCTGTGTGCTAAATTGGAAACCACATTCAGCTGGTAGGGGGATTAAAGGAAAGCTTCGTGCCCATTTTCTGCATCTAATACATCTGGTAAATATGGGGTTAATGTAATGTGTTGGTTGTTCCTAAAAGGCCTGGAAAAAAGTCTCTGTCCTGGAAAAAAAAAAAAAAACCTTGATTGTCCTCCTTTGCCTTGTGAGCAGGCAGCACATAGCCATCTTGTTATTGATAAATTATGTGTAATAAATTATATATAATAAATTATATACAGGCATTCCCACCTATATACAGGCTCTGGGTTAGAGACTGGAGCACTGAATAAAAGTAAAAACCATTGAAAAATGAAATTCAATCCTTTTCAGCTTGCAAAAGCAAAATGGCCATCAAATAAGACATAAATATCACTTGCCAAAGCCTAAACAACACATGAAACATAGCCAAAATACATCACAAATTACAAGTAAAATGAACAAAGGCATGTGTGGGAAATAAATATGTATTTGAATGATGGTTATTTACTGAAGAAAGTCACAAGGAAATGCCACAAACAGTCTGATCACCATGTCACATGCAAATCAACATCAGGGAATACAATTTTAGCCTTTAGACCAGCAGAGAGAGGTTGAAAGAGTGAAGCATGTGTTGAATGAATGAGCCGTGGCTATAAGTGAAAGGTGTTGAATGAGCAGAACCATCAGAAAACAAACCGTCAGAAGGTGGATAACCTCTTTTGTGGTTATGACCACTGGTCACTCTGCACATGATTATTCCCAATGTACAAAATGGATCCAATTCTTATAACGATGCAAATTAAGACACATGAGTTCTTATAAACTGAAGAAAGATGTCTGACTTATGATGTCTGAAAAGATGTCTTAATGTCTAACTGTTCTCTATTCTGGGGTTTTACTTTGCATTTCATCAGACATACTTTACTCATCCGTTTTATTTGTTCACCTGCCTGGTGTTTACACTCAGAATTATTTTTGTTAGTTCACTCTAAGCCAGGAGTGAATGGGCATTTAAATATAGGAACAGAGTCCCATTGCACAAGGCTCTATACAGACAGGTGTTCTGATGTCAGTGATGATAACAGTATATCACATGACTCTTTGGAAAGGTCATGGGGGATATAGAAGCCTACACCAAGATGTCTCTTTGTAATTTCAACCATTGCGGCCGAAAAATATATAAAACACTTTATTCCACAGCTGAGGTCTGTGTATGTTACCCGACCTTGGGAGTTCCCACTGCATTTTCTGAATCCAGAAGTAACTGGAGATGACATCATTGCCTGTACCTCCAGTAGTACATCCAAGGACAGGTAGTATGACAGCAGGTAGGATGTCAGGGGAACAGTGTTAAGAAAACTTAGTAGACCACACTGTCCTTCAGCACTGCTGCAATGTGGGACAAGAACGTAACAGAGAAATGAGATAAGAATAGCGACAGCATGGAGACAACTGAGCAGTGGAGCTCCTTCCAGGAGAAACTGGTTACAAATAAGAAACATCATGCACTTTAATTTTAAAATACTCAAAACAACCAAATGATAATGAATGGAGGTTATGAAAATGCCATAATTTTATAAATGACCAAGAGGCCAGGAATGATGGGATCAGATGGATCTGGCTTTGAAGGGCATTCCACAATTAATCACTACTACACTACTATTTGTGCTTTGGACAATTGTGAGATCACTTCCTGCTGTGTTGGGGTGGGGGCATCATTTTTAATTTTGCATTAGACTCCAGAATGGCTTGCTACATTACTGTCATTGCCTGAACAATGGTACAGCTCTGATGTTCAGTCTACTTTTGAAATGGGACGTTAAAAGATACTTTTTCAAGTTTATTTTAAACTCTTGATTTCTCCGAAAACAATATTTTGTGATATAATTTTATTTATATTTTAAATATAATTTTATCTTGATTTTGTAGTTAAGCGATTAACATGCATGAAAAGACCACATAGTGCTGCGGTTTTGCCTCACATGGAAGCTTGACTTTTAATTTATTCACGTACACAAGTTGTGGTGTTCACTGTACTACAATCCTAAATGGAACATAAGATGTGAGATTTTTATCAGGGTAACACCAAATTCATCAGATCTGGCTTCTAGACTCACACACCCAGCCAGATTAAAAATGATTGTCTTGTTTGACCTGTTACTGAGTTGGAGTTTATTAAATTCCTGAGACAAGATATACGACAGTATCCAGAATCTGATGCTGGGTGATGAGATAATGAACATGAACCACATTTCTGACTGGAAGGGTTTGTTGACACACCAGGAGCCCTTAAATCTGTGCCAATCACGGCTGGGCTTAAGTTTCGGGGAGATGCAGACAGAAACCGCAACAAAAGCATCCCATGGAGGCAGGTTTTTCTGTACAATCAAGACACAAGGGAAATGTTGACATTCTTAATTTGACAAGGAGATCCTTTCAAAATGGGAGATTTAGATACAAAGGGATAAAAATAAAAATGTATGAAAATTTCATAGCTGGGAATCAGATACTGTACCTTTCATGGCAAGTAATCAAAATACATAAAGCTTGTTGATTTCCATCAAGCAAGAAGGGTTTTCAGCAGATGGATTTTCATTAAAATGAATAATGGCATATGAGTGGGAAAGTACAAGGTGTGATCAATAAGTTTCAGGACTACTATACCATAGTATACTATAAAAAGAAAACTACAACATGTAACGATTTGGCATTTAGTCTCCTTCAGAGTAGTTCCCTTCGGAAGCCACACACTTAATCCAGCGCTGTTTCCATTGATGGAAGCATTCCTGGAACTTATTTTTGGGAATAATCAGCAGCTGCCTTGTCGCAGTCACTTGGATTTCCTCGACGTTCTGAAATCTTCACCCTTTCAAGTGAGATTTGATTTTTGGAAAGAGGAAAAAGTCGCAAGGGATGAGATCGGGGGAATATGATGGTTGTCGGACCTGAGGGATGTTGTGCTTGGCCAAGAACCGCTGCACAAGCTGTGCTGAATGGGCCAGTGAGTTGTTATCATGCAATTGCCACTCACCAGACGCATGCAATTCTGGCCTTTTCCGACAAATAGTATCCCACAAACACTGCAACACATCACAGTAGTACTCCTTATTTACTGTCTGACCACAGACTGAACCTTGGTTTCGGGGTCATTGCCACAGACCCACAATTCGTCATCCGTTATGACCGTTTTCAAAAAGTTTTCAGCGTTCTCGACACAATCAAGAAGATCTTGTGCAACTGAAACCGGAGTTTCTTTTTGCTCAGCTGAAAGCAGCTTTGGCACAATCTTGGCAAATATGCATCTCATACCCAAATTTTCAGTGAGAATGGACTGAACTGACCCATAACTAATCTGCACATTCCCGATAACTCAGATGGGTGATTCAATGATTTCCCCTCACAGCTGCATGCACATCTGCGATGTTTTTCTCAGTTTTGCTGGTTGTGGGTCTCCCAGAACATATGTCCCTGTCAACATTTTGTTGGCCAGCTTGGAAACGTCTGAACCACTTGTATACTCGTGTGCGGCTCATACACTCCTTTCCACACATTTTCTGCAACCTCGCGGAGATTCTCTGCTCAATTTTCTCTGTCATGATCAATGTGATGACCACACACAACACACATTCTTTCCAAGCACTGCTGTAAAGAAAGGAAGTGAGCTAGGAATAACCATGCTAAAATTTAAAACATGATGCCCTAATAATCCAAATCCAGCATCAAGGAAGGCTGAAATTTTTGATCTATTGCAGTGGTTCCCAAACTGTGGGTCCATGGCTCACCAGTGGATCACAATCCAATTTATGGTGGTTGGCTAAACTGACAGGTAGATTAGGCTGTGCATTAACCTGTTACTTAGGAGGAGGAGGTACTGCTGCCCAATCACCCACAGATGCTTGAGTGACTAGTAAAGTGAAACATTTTAATGTGGGTTCTTCTGATGTTAAAATAAACACCACCTCAAGTGGTACCCTTATTGCTGGTTGAGAAACACTGAGGCCACGATCCTAACCTCCACATAAGCCCCGGCCTGGGGCTGTCACAAAATTGCCATGCCTAGGAGGGTTAGGCCAGTGCATAGGCATAAGCCAACCTCCCTACACCCCCACGGAAAAAAGGTGAGTTAGGCCAGCCTAAATTAGTTAGGATTACACCCTGATCCTTAATGGGGTCACTGGGTGCAGTGGAGGCCAAAATGGTGACTGCTGTTTCCAGAATTCCACCATGACCACAGTGCCATTGGAGTAAGAAGAATAGATAATAGCCAGAGAATAAGGGATCTATGGACAGTTGTCTTAAAATCAGAGCCATTGAGCCTGGGGGAAAAAAATCAGTTTCAACCACTGTGCTCTGAAATTCCACATCAGTGACAGCACCACTGCTGATCTCTCACATTGGCTGAAAATTGTTGCTTTTTACTGAATAATGGCTTTCCCAGTAGCGAATATGTAGAACTCTTCGGTTCCAAGACACCCTTCATGAATCTATCCTTTCATCTATTTTCTTGAGCCCGAGACACACACTTTAAAAATAAAAAATAAATGGTATATCACTTTTAGACTTGTTTTGGAAAAAAAAAATGTAAATTTGTAGGACTTCTAAGGAAGATGGCCTGGAGCCACCATGCCTGTGGCTGTGATCTTGAGAACTCTCCCAATCTCAACAAGCTCCGGCCTGCTGACTGCTCACATAGGAGACTTACTTCCAAGGAAAATGCAGATGTTGGAGGAAGCCGTGCCGCTGAGCAATCCAGGCAGGGCTCCCCCGTGTCTGCCCAAGTAACTTCAAACGGTGAGAACAAAAAACGGTTATGAATATAGCACTGTTGAGACTGATGCATCCCCTGTCAGTGAGCATGTCATGCCCAAATTTCCTGCCAACCTGTGGTCAGTGGAGGATCCCATGACCTAAGCGTGTTGCAACCATGAAAGTGATTAACAGCATGAGGTGTCTTGAGCATGCTGCAGAGTGAAGTGCGGATAAGAAATCTCAGATGAGAGTGTAAGGGAAAAAAACTGTTGAAACTGTGGGAACTGGTGGTTGTGGTGCATGAAAGGAGCCTGGTGTTGGCACAAAGCAAAGCCCAAGAAGTCTGCGCAAATTGGTTCGCATTTGGTGCCAACAAACAGAATATCTCCCTTGGGAATGAATTTTGCATGTTAGGTTCAGGACTATCCTCTAATTTAAATACTGTACATTGACTCATCATCTGACTTTTAGCCAGGGAACCTATTTACATATGCATGAAAACAATCATTTTATAATGATTATGCACATACACACACATTTATATATGTTTATGTATACATATATGCAACTCACCCCTTCCGTTCACTCCACCCTCACAGTTTAAAGAAAGTGTGTTCTTTTTAGACTTTTAAGTGCCACACAAGAACAGAATGAGGGGAGGGAAATGGTAACAGGAAGAGCAAAAAGATGTGGCTTGCATCCACCGCAGGTTGGGTTGGGTAGCATCTGTAGCAGATTTGGGGTGAATTTGCCACCTTTTAGTTCTTATTATCTTACACTAATGCATGCCTCATTGTGGCTGGGCCATTAATTTTTTTAATGGCTATTTATCTGAAAATTATATGCTGCCTTTGTAATTTTTGCCTGTTTTTGTATTGCAGTTGTATGCACCGCTAGCTATGGGTTTTTAGAATTGTTGCTGTGAAAAACATGCACCGCTTAACAGCCTTCTGTTTAACAACGGATTGCATATAGATGATGATCAAAGACGCTATTAATGAGGCAATCAGGTCTCCTATAGCCTCCATCAGAGTTTACACAACAAAGTTCTTAAAGAAAATAAGAGACAATCTATTTCCAGTAGCCTCTGCAGCCAGCTAGTTTCTATCAGGGAGTGTCTCTTTATGCAATTGAGGCTGCAATCCTAAAGACACTTTCCTGGAAGTAAGACCCATTGAACACAATGGGGCTTGCTTTTAAGTAGACACATTTAGGATTGTGCTTAAAAGCACTCTATGGGCAAAATGTTTGTTTAACAACCTAACCACTTAACAACATATCCGTCATTAAGTACTGTGCACCTGTATTTGCGGTACTGGTTTTTAAGTGTATTTTGGCTTGTAAATTTTTTTGAAATTTTAATACTAAACACATTTTGTACTTTATCAAGTAATGTAATCCACCTTAAGTGTCTGAAAAAGTGGAGTATAAATGATTTAAATAAAGAAATAAATCCATTTTCATCTTATGCTCTTCATCTTATAAAGAGCTAGATTGCAATAGTAAATCACTTTGCAAATGCTAGAGATTTTCAAATAAATGCAGGACTACCATCTATCAAGGACTACCTTTTAGAAACTTCGAACACAGTCTAGCAATGAAGTCTTTGAATTCAGTTGTTAGTCCACTTTGTTTTCTAAGCCATTCAGAAGCCACCCATCTAACATGGAGCCATCCACATGAATCCAGAACAGTGATCACCAAAGTGTTGGCTACAACCTCCCAGTGGGTTGCAACCAAATTTTGATGGATTTTGAAACTAACATGCTGTTAGCTTACAAGTGCATATTTAGCGCAATGAAAACCAAAAGGAGAAGCACATATGTATTTACTGCGGAACAGGCAAGTGTGTCTTGGCTCTTATTAAAGGCCAGCCAAATGTGAATACAGATCCAACCTTGTTATACGCAGATTTTTTTTAATACACAGATTCGACTCAACAAAAACGGCCAGTGCAAATCAGTTTAAAAAACTGCTTTTCTACTGTTGTAGAGAGGCACTCATGCAAGCAATCACTCCATTTTCCAGTCCCAGAATTAAACTCCTGCAGATACTGAGTAACTACCTTATTCAATTAGGCACAATAGAGGAGCAATAAACCTGGAAGTGGATCTTTAAACCTATTTTTCCATTATTTTCTTTATACAGGGATTTATTTTAATCCACTGGAGGTTCTGTAACAGAACCCTAGTGCATAACAAGGGACACCTCTACAATGCTACTGAAATAATCCCAGTCTAATGAATGTGAAACTCAGCAAATGCTCCAGAAGACAATCCCCCGCTTTATCGTAGTAAAAAATACAGAAACAGAGGCTTGAGTGGCTGGTAAAGGTTTTTTGTTTTTTAACTCTTGTAAAATTAAGTGGGTCCCAATAAAGTGTCCTTTTAAGAAGTGGATACTGGTGCTAAAAGATTTGGAATCTACTTTTCCAGAAATAAATATACAACAAAGTTTCAGCTTGATAGAGGAAAAACACTCTTGTAGCACTTTAAAGACAAAGGCTACAATCCTAAAGATGATTTCCTGGGAGTAAGACCCATTGAACACAATGGTGTTTACTTTTGAGTTAGATGTGGTGAGGCTTGTGCTCAAAACCTAACAGAAATCTCCCTTATTTCTGAATATCTAGAATTGGGCTATTTGGGGGGCATTACAAAATTCTACATTCGAAACCCTGGAGCATTTCAAGAAGGGCTTTGTAAGACCTTTCACTCTTTCCACATTGAAAATTTACCTTTTGTAAATGCTGCCTTTGTAAGCTCTCCTGCAAAGCATCCAAATTATAAAAATGTGGGTTGTGAAGATTACCAGGAGTTCCATTCTTGGGAAGGGGAGGTTTGCAGGGGCTGCTTCATGCCTCTCATAACATCCTGTTTGTAAACAAAATGGACAAGCTGTTTTGCAGGATTGTTACAGCATGTCGGGGAGCGATGTGGTTTGGATTTAAATTTATGGGTCGGCCTTGTGTTCATCAGTCAAGCCATGTAAAGAATGCGCCATGGTGTGTTCTCTAAGCAAAAAAATAACAATAAAAATCTCAGGATCTCTGTTTACAGAGGCTGACCAGTTGGAGGAAAGGACACAATGAGATGCTCAGTGTGATGCTCAGGAAGCTTATGCACCACGTGAAGAGTACATGGAATTCGGCCTCAATAGATACATGAACAAGTTGGAGAAAAGAAGAAAAGGTGCCACCACAGGGACGTTGGCGTAATTTTGGCACTGCATTTCTTAGGCTGTCTTGCTATATACACTCATAACACAGCTGTACATCCTATAGCACAGCTAAAGTGGGTGCAAAGCACTACATTTTCCAAAGAGCCTCACCGCAGCATGCAAAAGGCCTCTCCCCGTTCAAAGCCATTCCAAATGGTGGGAACAAAATGAAGGCATCCTAGACAAGACACCTGCCCATCAACCTCTTTAGAATCATGCAACAAAAGAGGTGATGTGGTTCTGAGATGTCCCATCAGGAACCTTGGATGAAGTGGCCAGAGACCATCTCAAAACTCATCTCGGTTATTCAAAGCTGTTTAGAGTCATAACTAAGCCATAATATTTGGAAAGTTTTCAGACATGGTGACGCCACTACATCACTTCTTTGAAGGATTTCCCAGATTTCTAGTAGAGCAGTGGAAACACTTTTTGTCCTGAATTAAAAGGCAAGGTACAGACCTTGACACTCCAAAAAGTGAACTAGTTTGGCTTACTAAGACTCAGAATGACTTCTCTCTGATGATGCATGAATCACTGATCTGATCTTTTCCTGATTGAGAGGAGGCCAGTTTGACAGGGTGGCATCCCAGCCCTACCAGGAGATGCCAGGAATTTCACCGGGAACCTCCTGCATGCAAATCTGGTGGCCTGGCTCTGTCACTGAGCTGGAGCCTCTCCCAGTTTATTGCCCCATCCTGTCCTATCCTTCTAAAAAGTACTCACGGTCATCACAGTTCCCAAGTCAATAAATTCCATACTAACTTTTATGACACCAAAAGTTCTTCTTGGTTTCCTTGAGCCTATTGGCAATTAGTTTATTGAGATCAGTGGAGCCTGTTGAGATCAGTTTATTCTATATTAGTTAATAATTCAGATCTGTTAATAATCAGTTTATTCAAGGAGATCAAGAGAGACATTTCTTTTCCAATTCCCTTATTTTTCATTCCAGTATACATTTTTTAAAAGGTTCCAACCTGAATCTTGAGTTCTAACCAGGTTTGCAATCCATCTCCAATTGAAATCAATGTCAGTGCTCCTAGCTTATGATACCTATTGACAATTTAACTTTAATATCAGGTAGATCCAACTTGCTTTCAGCCTGTAATACATCTGACTATGGTTCACAAAATTCAAGACAACAGCTGGCCCACTCATGAGACCATCAGATGTCAACTCAGGCAACAGATTAGGCTCCACTGTGCCTCCCCCTACTTCCTAGAGTAGATTGTAAAAGGGGACTGAATCAGAAGTTCAAGGTCCATCTCATCTCCTTCATGCTTTTTCACTCCATGTAGTATGAGGAGCAGAGGCCATTACAGTACCAGGTAAAGGAGAGCAGCATTTGATATGTGGCTACTAAGGTGCCTTGGGCCAGCCCTACAGAACTCCACTGGTGTTATTTCTGCCTAAGGGCACAATCCAAAGTAACTGCGGGAAGTCCTTGCTCTGGTGTAAGAACAATTTGTTCTGGATTGCAATATGAATTTCCCATAGGTTTTCACTAGGTGGTACAGTAACTATGGGTAAACATAATGTCTCTTACATGCTCCCGCAGTTACTCTGGATTGTAGGGTTACTCTTTTTCTCTCCATCCCTAAGGAGAATCACCCAGAACACACATCAGCATCATTTCACCCTTTCTTCTTAAGCCATAGTCCCAATGAGAATTGGCTTCTACAAAAAGAGAGACTTCCACTACCTTCATCACCCCTGGTGAACCACCTTCAAAAGAGGGTGCCGATTGCATCTCTCCATGAGTCACCGTTCTTTCAACCAGGAAAAGAATCAAACCAGTGATTCATGCAACAACACAGAGGATGAGGCATTCTTAGCATGGGGAGGTGGCCCTTATTAAAGGGGGATTGGATGGATTCATGGAACAAAGGTCTTTTAGTTGCTATTAGTCATGATGGTCATGTACTACCACCGTGCTCATCAGCTGTTTACTGCACCACTGAATACTAGTTGCAGGATAGATGTGGTGAGAAAGAAATCTGCCTTTCTTGCCTGCTTGAAAGCTCCCTAGAGATGGAACTGTGGGAAGTAAAATGCTGGACTAGATGGACCTTTGGTCTCATCCGGAAGGATATTTTCTTCTAATCTTTAAATTAGCTGCACAAAAAATGTAAACTTGCTTTTTATTAATACATCAAGCCAGACACTGTGGTAATTGGCCACTGGAAGGGGATAGTCTTATGCATGTAAAAAATAGATGGACTTGTAAAAGTCTATAGGGCTTTGTATTATTTATCGCATATAGGTCATAATTACAATAACCACATTAAGGCTGCAATCCTATCTATACTTGCCTGGAAATCAGCACCACTAACTAATGGGACTTGCTTCTGAATAGATATACATAAGACTGAGCTCCAAGAGAAATGTTGTTTCCAAAAATATCTTCAGTATGCTAATGCAGTGCTATATATATTTATTTTGAATTAGCAGGGTATTTCCTCTTATTATTTGTTAGCATTTAATGAAGACGGAGAATAAACATGAAGTCCTAAGCATGCAGTTTGACATTGCTGTGATATAATCTACATCGTAAGCACAGCCATGCGCATTAAAGTAATGGAAGCGGCTTCTGCAACACTGACACGAGTCTACATAAAGCACTTGTTAGGTCCCACTAGACACTCAGCTGGCTTTGTTCGGGTACATGCTGAAATAAATGGAAACATGCTTATTTCCTCTCCCAGAGGGGAATTACCACAATGTCTGGCTTGATGCATTAATAGAAAGCAAGCTTACATTTTCTGTGCAGCTAATTTAAAATATTGTACTGAAGTCTGATCAAAGTGTACTCTCTGGAGAAAAGGGGGGCACATTAAGAGGTTCAGAAACTGCTAAATCTTTCCATGATTCTCCATTTCTTTATGGGAACTTGACACAATTTCCTATCCATGCCAGATTTGAAAAAACTACGTGGAGTCTTTGCTCCGGTGTAAGAACGATTTGCTCTGGATTGCAATATGAATTTCCCATAGGTTTTCACTAGGTAGTGCAGTAACTACGGGTATACGTAATGTCTCTTACGTGCTCCCGTAGTTACTCTGGATTGTAGGGCCTCTCATTTAAAGAGGTAAATATATACAGATAAAATTTTATTTTTATCCATTTTCTCATAAATAATACAGCTATATCATGTAATTTTTTTAAAAAAATTAGCTGATTGACCATTTGCATAAAATAGTTTTGAGGAAAGAGCATAAAAAACTTTCAGTTCAATAAAGCAGGCATCCAATTTTACAAATGAAAGAGGAATGATTCTAAGTACTTATTAAAAGTATTTTTACGCTGCTTGATTAATTGGGAAGGCTCTATTTTTCATGGTCAGAATTTATCTGCAATCTGTAGGCAACAAGTATTGTCCATCCGGCATAATGATGTACTGTACCATCCTCTGCTAATTTTTTAAAATTCCTTTTGCTCGAACAGAGTAGATGTTTCATTGCATTGTGCTATAAATTACATTGAATGGTATATAGCATAATGGTATTATTCCTAAAAACCAACTTTGGCAAATTTGGACACTCCTGGTGTCACCATAGTGCATGTCACTGTCTCATGTGCGTCACACTCCTGCTCCCCTCTACCTATGCCACCGATAATGGAAAGGAGGACCATGCACCCACCCCAATCTCCAGAATAGAGATATGTCTATGGGAAAGGGACACTGCATAGTAAATGGTTAAGCCTATAACTGGCCTGAAGAACGTCCCAGGTTCTGATTCTGGTATCTTCAGACAGAGCTAGGAAAGATCAGTTACAACCCCACACACCACTGCCAGTTCAAGTAGACAAGGCTGAACAGAACTAAGTGGACCAGTAGTACAAGGTAAGTTTCACACACCGATATCTTGAACAATTTAACCTAAACTATGTCACTGGCACATCCATAGCACATAAGGCACCACAATGTCTAGCAAACTCACTGTATATGCAATGGTGGTACTGTGTAACTCAACAAATCTAGCTTCTTTCCCTCTTTGAGCTTCTTCCCCCTCACTTAATCAGCACTTTGCATGCTTTTTGATGCTTCAAGTCTTCTGTCTGCTTGCTCTGGTCCTTATGGGGGTGATAAAGATTTGTGGGTCCCAGATGCCAAATAACCTAGGTTTGCCACTTCTGCAAGGCATTCTCTGGGGTGTGACACAAAAGCCTTTACTGCAATGATTTTTAATCAGGATGCCAGACAGTCCTCAGGTGTGCCATGAGAATTTGGGGAGCCATTCTTTAATCGGGAAATTCAGGGATTTGAACAGCCTGGTATGCCTTGTCAATGGTAAAACCAACTGTGGGTGTGCCTTGATAATTTCAGTGTGCTGTGAGATGAAAAAGGTTGAAAATCACTGCTTTAGTGGTTTTTTGATCAACAACCAATGAGTCCGATGGTTTTTCAAATACTACCTGATGGTAAACAACACATACCTATACTGCAGATACCATATATCTGATGAGACTGTCCACATTTTAACCAGACACAGCCCTTGTAAAATCAAGAAAGCATCATCCAGTGACACAACATTCAATCCTTCTATCCAGAATATTTTTATTATATGATTATCCTATACAACAGCATCTGATAATGGGGAGACATGTACAAATTGGGGAACAGGATGGTTTTAGGACTTTATTCCCCCTTTCCCCCACATACACACTTGCACCTCACACACTCATTTTGAATGGCTACCAATACACAAGAATTTATTGCTTTGTTGATACACACTGCAGATTAGATACAAATCTGCAGTGGCAAGAACTGAGGAGTTTTGTAAAGTGTTCTTTTAAATACCCAGCATAACAGACCTGTACATGCCCTAACAGTGTATTCAGCTTACCCATTACCTTTTGAGAAAAAAAATTAAAATTTGAAGCCCATTTATAAAAAAAGTATTAAAAAGTTCACCAATATTTTACAAATCCCATTAAATTACACATAAATAAATATATACATTCAGCACAACTGTTTTCCCTTAATACACATAAAACCTCCCTGGATATATATATATAACATATATATATATATACTTTTTGGCCTGTATAGGCAAAAAAAAATCATAAAAAATTATGTGCCTATTCTTTCAAGTTTTTCCCTATTTTAAAACACAAGACCTGATCATGTGTGTAGAGCTGCAGAATCCTGGCATTTTATTTTTCCGGGAACTGGATAAAAGTGGTTTTATTTTTTAAAAAAAAAAAGCTTTGAACTAGTTTATTTTTTGTGTCAAGAGATCTGCTACAGTACACGCATCAGTGTTGCTCCACGCATTTGAATCTTGCTCAAGCCTCTCATTTACATTAGAATATGTTGCAGCAATGCTTCCTGGATTGTGCCCAAACCTCTGAATTGCATTACAAAAGCACAAGGCATTATACACCAAGCATTCAATGCCATCAGATAAATTTTATTTCATTTTAGACCACACTCAACCTTCCCCCACCCCCTTCCCTTAAAACATTTTGATTAGGTTACAAACCCTGGAGATTTGCCAGTCATTCAGATCCCTTGGGGCTAATACTGTGCATTATGTTCTACTGCTGGGAATCCCGGAAGCTTTTGAGAACCAATAAGGTTCCACCTATAACCTCTTTACTGGTGTGGGCATGGATTCCTGCCCTCTCTTGAATGCAGAGCCCCAATGATCTTAAAGGACCCCATTAATTCCCCGACTCTGAGAGCACATAATGCACTACAACACTGCCTACCCAAGGAAATCCATGCCCACATCCCATAAAGTGATCCAGCTATCTTTGCCCCATGATTAGCCTGCATGCATGGAGAGCCACTGGATAGCACTATGGGAGGCACTAAAGGGAAGGGGTGGATCTGACTCAGTGGCAAAAAAAAAATTTCATGTCTCTCCCATCCCACAGATAGCACCACTTTGTGGGTGTAAAAAAAATGTTTGTATCCATGTTACCTTCTGAACCCACAACGAATGGATAACAGCAGTTTTGTAAGATAGGAGAGAGACATACACTCAAACATGGATCTCACAGAGAATCCAGAAAAGGATGCATTAAAAACCAAGAACGAACAAATTAAAAAGATGAAACAAGTCGTAACAGATTCCTACATGCCCTCTGGGCAAGAAGATCTTAAAGTCTGTGTTTGGAAGAACAGTTGAGAAAGTCTGGGTTCTCTTCCTCTCTCCCTCATTTCCGGTGCTTGTCCATCTTCTCGAGGCTTTTGTTGGTTTCGACAGGGCTCTGGTCTCCCGTGTTCATGTACGTTTTGTCCGCTATTTTTAGCGCTTCATTCAGGTAGTTCTGGACGGATGTCATGGCAGCGCAGATGGCTGCGCTCCCAAAGCCATGTGTGATCAGGCTGAAGTGAGTCAAGCAGCCCTGGATGCCAGGGTCTAAGACTGGGCTCGGTCTGGTGTTACCAAGAGGGGTTCGATCCTGACCGAGGAGTTCTGTGAATTCTTTACAGATCTGTCTGTAAGACACAAAGAAAAGACACTGGATTAAAACCACAGTTTAAAAAGTATTCTGAATCTGGTAGTAACTATATTAAATCTTCTGTGTTAAATTTTCTATTAACAAAAATGTTTTTTGTAACTTTTTTTTGTAGAGCAACTAACTTCCAACTGATTATTATTACTTTATTTCTTTTCCACCTCAAAGTGGCTGCAGAGGAGGTCCAGGGTGTCCTAGAATCACAGCTAGACTAGCACATTATCTTAAGTGTATCCATTACCTGTGCCAGACTGACCCAACTGAAATCTGTTACTAGGATCAGTTATACCACGTTAGCCAAATCTATAAAATAGTCAATCCTATCCTTGTTTATTCAGAAGTCCCACTGAGTTCAATAGAGCTAACTCCCAGGAAAGTATATATAGGACCACAGACTTATTTATACAGTTGCCACTAAAAGTTACATGTGGATTCAGGGCTGCGGTCCTATATGCAGAAAAGGCTGTGGTGGTTCAGTGGTTAAGACACTGTGGTTGTCAACATGAAGGTCGTGTGATGGAGTGAGCTCATGTTACTTCCTCAGCGCCTACTTAATCTAGCAATTCAAAAGCATGTAAATGGAAGTAGTTATATGGGTACCACTTTGGTGAGAATGTATAGTATTCCTCTAAAGGTGTCTATGGGGGACACCTTTACCTTACTATGTACATTGCCAAGAAATTTTGGAATGGAGATTACTTTGCAGCAGAGATATGCAAGATTACAGATTATATGAGGTTCAGTTAATTATATTTTACATTAGCTACCTTGGCCGCCCATGTTAGTGGAGCAAAGGTAAGATTATCAGTAATAAATACTGTACATCATTCCAAGTTGGGGAGTCAACAGTTGTTTTTAGATCACACATTCAAATCAGAATGCCCCTGAAGGGTTTTTCTCAGATTTCTATCACCCCCTTCAATACCCAAATGCCCCAGGGCAACTTTTTTAAAGCACAAATGTAATATAAAATATAATTAAATCAAATTTCTTGCTCATTTGTGGTACACTTGCAATCAATTTAAATGTTATTGATTAACAAATTAATACACTAATGCAGCAGCCTGACTTATTATGCACAACTTGCTCTTTTGCTTCTAAATGCAAGGAAGGGAAAGGAGCTCTAATATCCTTGCCTGCCAATCACATGAATTATTTCCCAAGCAAATCCAGCTCCCAGAGCCTCAGAAGTTACCCGCACGTTTTCAACATCAAAATATTTTAGATGCCTTTTCAGCCACATGACACTCACAGCAAAGCGCTATCATCCTGAAAACCATTACATAAGCTACACACACCCAAGAATCCTGCAGCAAAGCCAGTCCAGCACAAAAATAATAATAACAACCAGCACAAAAATAATAACAACAATCAGCATAGCTTTTAAAATAAAATATATTTTAGCTTGCCAGCGGAAGCAAAGGGGCAAGTGAAACTCCTTCAGTAGGAGCCATAGCATGGAAGGCCCTGCTTCATACATTCTTAGATCTCTCTACATAGGGAAATTATAGAGTTGATTTAAATAAGCAGGGTAGCACTTTTAAGGAAACCTGCTCTGAAAAATAGGCAGGTCTTTTTAGGACCTTTTTTTAAAAAAGGACCTTTTTTTTAAAAAAAAAAGGTCCTTTTTTAGGACCTTTTTTAAAAAAAAAGTACAAACCCACAAACTTTGAATTGGGTTCACAAGCACGTACAGAGCTTTTCCATCGTATTTATTGTCACATAAGGGGTAGCCACCTTCATTGCATGCAAAAGCCAAGATTCTTGTGTTTTGTATCAACCATCCCACTGTGTGGCCTTCCTGCACCCTTATGAAATTACAGAAGGCACACATACATTAACCCCCAGTTAGGAATAATGGAATCATCATCAGACACTGATATATTCTGATTTTAGCCTTATGCCGTTTTCCTTTAATATGATCCTCTGTCTGGTTCTACTTCATTACTCACTGTATGCCTCAATTATATGAGAATTTGCACAGCTGTGGTTTAGAAGCAGCAAAACTGGAGCAGCCAATTCCTCTACCTGCCACTCATTGTACATTTTAGCCAGAAGTCTCCAATCAGCTGCAGATTTCAGCCGGTAACTGAATCAACACAGTTTTGCAAAAGGAGAAATGTACTCTTCTCCAGACACACCCAAGAGGTGTTTCACAGTTTGGAAACCCACAGGGAACATCATAACTCTACTTGTAGGATCCGATCTGTACTACAAAAGGCACAAGATATCCTTGATCTTGCAATCATTTACCAAGAAATGATCCCATTTCCTCCTATTGACAATTTACTTCTTGCAGTGGCATAACTTGAGGGTGTGCAAGGCAATGTTTTGCAGGGAGCCACACCACAGTATTCTGCACCCACCACCTGGAAAAATTCTGAAGAGGGGACACTTTTACACTGCAATGAGGCTTCCTGCAAAACAGTGGTTTGCACTCCCTCTAGCTATGCCACTTGCTTCATTTTCTGACCTACTTCATCAACTTCATCAAACTTCTGACCTACGCAGAGTACCCATGCAGATGGGTAGATGGATATGCAAAAATCTGCTTTTCAAGCTGTACCCCTTTAAAATGGTGTATGCAATGATTTTGTTCTTTTAGTCTGTTCCAATTCAGCTCAAAGAGACTCTCACAACTGAATTTAGCAAGATGCATTTTCAAAACAGCTACAGAAACCAATACCAGGCAGATTTTGCCACTTTTGTTACCTTTTGGTATCAAAGATGCAAAATATTTGCATCCTTTCTTAACAAAGAGAACTGCAATCTCACAGAACAGTCCAAATTTGATAAGAAATCGTAACCTATAAAGACAAACTTCATTTTTAAAAAAAACTTTTGGCAAAAAAAAGAAGTCTAAAGAACTCTAGGGATGGAATATTAAAAAAAAACAAATGCTTTTGTTCTTATGGTTTCCGTAAATCTTCCTGTAATTTCTTATAGAAGAGTGTATGCAAATATTCTGTATTTATTAATCACTCTTAATTTGATTTTTCTTGTAGCAGAATTGAAATTACAATAAAATCTCACCTTCTATTTGGGATGAGCACTTTAGATGTATTCAATTATGTAAATTTATTCAAATTAGAAATATAAATCAATTCTTTTTTTTGGACCTCTCACAAAGTGTCAGAGAGACAATGTGGCCCACTTGCCAAAAGTTTGGACACCCTTACTACATGTTAAGTTTTTAAAAATGCAATGCTTTCTGCAAAACATATGCATCAAGGCATGTGCGCAGGACAGAGGACACAAAGAAAAAGATTTCAGGATGATCAAAAGTACCCTGGAGTCTGATATTTTGACAACACTAACAAATTCTGCACACCATGCTCAGAAGCAAAAAAAAAATGTCATTGAGCATTAGATGATGCGTCGGGATAATCCAGTCACTGTTGCAGGAGATACTATTTCCTATCATGCGAGTTGCAGCATCATAAAGTTTAAGAGTGCTATGAATCAGAAAAGTATCACATTTGCCATTATGTTAGACAGAAGGAAGCTTCAGACAACCCCATCATCTTATCCTCACATCCTCCCTTTATCAAAAAAGAGTAGACTATTATAGGTTGATAATTATGTTGGTGTGAACATTCTAGGGGCAACTATGAGTAGATTCTTGGAGTACTTAAACCTTCCAAAGGTCTTCAGAAACACTTAAGATGTCTTCATCCAACCAGCAATTTTTTGTATTCAAAATACTTACTTTGCAGCAAGCAGCATGTTCTTCCTGTTGGCCATCTCATTGCGACCCAGATGTGGTCTAGTTAAGTACTCAGCCACCGCTTTTGTGGGAAATTCAGTTTCACATACATAACCAAAATCACGGGCAAGGTGTATAGCTTCACCTGGAAGGGGGCCAAAATACACAAGGTTTACTTTGTTTAGTAGACCACTGTAAGAAAAAAAATTGCAGCAAAAGCAGGCACGCATACTGCTATAGGTCTTTTTTTTAAGGCCCTAATGTTTGAAAACCTATAATGCTCACCCTCTAACTGGTATCTGCCTGTTTTTTTTTTTCAGATGATGTCAACCTTTTGCAACACTTTAGCACTACAAAATTCTAAACCCCCAGGATATTCATATACTGTATAGCCACTGAAAATTGATTTTATTAGATAAGAACAATGCCATACATCACTTTTGGGACTTTGGAGTGGAAAAGCAACTTATATGCTCTATAAAAATGACCTCTTGTTGTGACAGTGCTGGTTAACACATTACTCAGCAACTAAGTTTGCCACAGAGTTTCTACTCCATAGGGACCACAACCAATCCCAAGAATGTACTGGGGTGATACAACAGTTTTATAACAACTTTTTCTTCAAGTGATATATATATTTAGGATATTTAGAATTAAATAAAATTTAAAAATAACATATGTATGTATAAAACACTATAAACATTGTGTGTGTGTGTACATGTGTGTATACACACAGTGTTTATAGTATTTAACTACATTGAATCAATATAGAGTAGAAGTGTTTTTATTTTGTCCATGTTCTACATTTTTCTTGGATGTCCCACATTTTGGGATGCCTTTTCCTTTTTTGTGGTTATGACCTCATTCTGTCCCTAGAGTAAATAAAACCCAGAGTGGCTGTGGCACTCCTTCTGTTTGTACCATTTGTGAATATGTCAGCTTGCCTTTCATTTGTATTTCCTTTGTATTTCCTTTCGCAAATTCCATGTGCTATCTGCATACATTATTTATGTTCGCCATACGAAATGATAGAATTTGCATGGGTGCAGTGGTGTAGCCAGAAAGAGCTAAGGAGTGAGTTTTGGAGAGACCTGTCCCATGTACAGTATCTAATTTATTAAAAATATAGTAAAATCAAGATACATTTTTATTCATTAACTTTTTCCAAAACCCTTTTTTGTAAACACTATCAGAATAATTGCACTGTAAACAACCTCCTCGTAGAATTATGAATCAAATCCTTTAAGGTTCACACTGTTAAGCCAGAGGCTCTCATCTAACATGATGAGAGCTTTCCTGATTCAAATGCAAGTGTTGAGCCCTGGACTTGCTTTTTTCTTGCAAGGAATCAGAACGTTAACTTTGGATGCAGCTTTGAGATCTCATTGCCATAAAATAGCCTAATTTTTCATTGTCCTCTTGGTGTTTGAACAGCCTGACCACTAAATGACCAGATATAGTGAGGCAGTGATATACACTTGATTTATTGGAAGAATTTTTTCTGTCTTACAATACATCTATTGTATTTAATTTGCAAAAGTTGTCTAGTTTGCGCCAATATGTCCAATTGGAGACTTTGTGGGAGACTCATCACCGTAGAACAGTCCCAAAAATGTGGGTTGGAACCTGAATTTTTGTGGGTTACTGAAGTATGATGAAAAGATCAGGTAACTGTCTCAAACCATAAGGCTATTCAGAAATCAGATACTGTCAGGCACTTTGGTCCAGGACCCACTTTCAAATTTAACAAACCTGTCTGGGACAGTCTGTCAAACTGGGATGTAATGCAAGAGCTCCTCCATATCCACTTGGAACATACCCTACAATCCAGAGTAACTACGGGAGCACACAAGAGACTTTATGTGTACCCATAGTTGCTGCACTACCTAGTGAAAACCTATGGGAAATTCATATTGCAATCCAGAGCAAATTGTTCTTACACCGGAGCAAGGACTCCACGTAGTTACTCTGGATTGCGCCCTAAGTCCCATTATGTTCAGTGAGACTAACTCCCAGAAAATCCTACTGTCAGATTCCAGGATGGCAGATCCTAACCCTTCTGCGACCCCCTTGACTCAAAGTTGCAACCCACCTAGGGGTCTCAACCTCCACTGAGTACCACTTCTTTAGCTGCTAATTACAAATAGCTCAGCTCCTACAGTTTGCAAGCTTGTGTAACTATAGGGAGATAAGTGTATGAGGGTCTGTCTTCTGGTTATTACTATTTCTAAGTAACAACTTCTCTTTTTAAAAAGTTTTGTAAACCTGCATGGGATCAAATAAATTGTTTTTAAAAGTAGGTCCTGGTGCTATAAAACATTTGGGAACCACTGCCCTAAAAGTAACACTTTTGGGGTTGAAGTGTTAAAACGTGGCTCCAGTGAAAGTCTGGCATTTCCTTTATTCAGATCACTGGTCCATCAAGCTCAATTATCGCCTATACTGGGAGCAGCTCTCCAGAGAGAAGTCTTTCAAAGTTTGAGAAAGACTTCTGCGGGGTTTTCCTGAACAAAGCCTGCATTCCTGATTATACAATCAGAGATCAGCTGCTTGTTCCGAGAGAGAAGCAACAGGGTTTACAAGGAGGCAGTAAATGTATCATCAGAACAGTAAAATCAAATGATCAGTTTACACATCAGGCAATTAGGATTTCCAGCACCAAATCAGGGCTTTCTCATATATACACAAGGCCCACTGTGCACACAACACCCACACTCTAACTTGACATCAACAGCCATAGGTTTAAACCTTAAGTTCCCCATAAAGGTTCTCAGAAAATGACGACCCACCTTCCACCAATGAAGTCAGTAATGTGACATTTGCAGCCTTCCTTCTGCCAGCTGGAAGATTCAAGCCAATTTTATCCAGCTTCTCCCTTAATGACCGGCCACCATTTTTAGATTTGGCTCTGCAATGGAGAAAGGAACACACAGAGAGCTTTTTTTAGCTGCATTTTTGGAAGAGTCCACATTTAAAACTGATTTGGAAACAAGAGTTACTGACATTCAATACTGTCAGGAGGAGCGGATGGAGGAAGAGAAACAAAACAAGCCGTGACCTACTTTTTAATGCTCCATCACATAAACATCAGAAAGATCAAAAAGAGAGGAATGAGGTTGGGGGAAAAATACACTTTGGTATTTGCACTATCAAGATGGACATAATGAAAATTTTGCAAGCACAGAACAACATATGAGCTTCGGTTGAGGGTGTGGAGGCGAGATCCTACATCACTGACTTGAAACCACAGCCCACAAAAAACCCTCACCCCATTAGGGTGTCAAGGGGACCTAGGAGAATCTTTCCCCAGTTTAGGTTTCAGTCCATGTTACTGATTACTAAGGACACCCATATACCATATACTGATTGCTAAGGACACGCATATACCTTATTTAGTATACATACTGAAATATTTATACTAAAAAGAAAGCACAACAGGTTTCCTTAAAAATCATACTTTTAACCCAATATATATTTTTATTTTTATTTATTTTAAAGGAATTTGTTGTGAATCTTCTCTGCCACATTTTGGTTGCCATATTTTGCATTAATGCAGGTAGTTGTGCTTTTAATTGCAGCTTGACGTGCAGACATTAGCAGGTGATAACGCCAATTGCCATGCTGTGAAAAGCTTCATCTGCTGATTTTTGCACATTAACCTGCTGTTGACAGCATAGGACTAGGCTAGGCAAGGTTGGGTGTTTTATCCCTGGTTAGATGGCAACTCAGTGAAACTAACAAACCCAAAACAAATTTTTTATTTTCTACTGGAAAATGCACTATTTTACTATTGAGATACAAACAGTTGAAGATTCAGCACCTCTACAAAATTAAAAAATGAGCTCTATGCACAGGATTCTCTATAGAGAAGGGAAGCATTATATTAACAGGAAAAGAGAATTTGCTTCCTGAACTGTTAATAACACATTTCTGAACGTATAAGGGGTGCTAGAAAGAACACACAAACTTAGAAATAAAATTCATTAGGATGCAGTGTTTTTTCTCTCTACAGTTACACAAAACGGTTCTGAGATTAGGCATCCACACGCTACTTGGATTAATTAACCCATGTGTGCCCAGGCCACAAGTGTACACATTTGATTCCTGTTGTTCATATGCAACATTGGGCAAAAATGGTTTTAATATAGAGTTGAAAGAATTCTCTTCCACAAAACCAGGACAAACTTGCCAGTATGTGAACACAATCTCCAAAAACAGGACAGTCCTGCTTTACAGGACATATGGCAACCCTATTTTAAGAAGGCTAGTTAATATATATTGGAGATATTTATATATAATCCTATATCTATAAGATATAGGAGGCTGATTAAGAGGCTTGCTCCTGGTGATCAACAAAGGAGAAAAGTACACTCTCTTACCTTCGGAGAACTCCTCCCAGCAAGGAAGCATTAAGACACTCTGGAGGGGAGAGCCGTCTCTGAACCTCTGCTACTGTCACTTTGTATTTGGAGGTTGAACTAAGGAGAGAAAGCCGGCCAGGAACAGAGCAGAACACCTCGTTGGGGTTGATCACCATTCCAATGAGTCCATCTTTCTGGCAAGGAAGACCTAATGCATTGTGTTTCGTTAGTGAAATGGGACCTATAGAACCAAGAAGTACAGAAAAAAAGGTTGTATGTTTTTTTTCCCAGGGTGGGAGTCCAAATTTTTTTTTACAGCTATACATCTGAGTACAGCACCTCTGTACTCCCCCCCAAGAAAATGTAAAGCAATTGAACAATATGACATAAATAAAGACATAGCCCAGGTAACTTTATCAAGAAATTAGGTTATCCCGAAACATTAGGGTTTGGGAAATTAGTTAAAGAGCTTTTTTCCAAGCATCCCAGATCTAACCTGAAAAAGACAAACCAGCCCATCAGGAACACAATGAAACCTGAAATAGTTGCTTTAAAAAGCAACTTTAACTTTACAAAGGATTAACTTAAAAAAGGATTGCTCTTTTCTTAAGCATTCTTTTACAAGCTGCTACTTAACTCCTCCATTTGGAGTTTTCTCAAAGATATTTCCCTATGTCTGTAGTTCTAACCATTTTTAAGAACACACACAACACAATCAAGAGAGGTCCTTGTGATGACCGTTGATTTTCATGGAACAATTAAGTACATGCTTACATGGGTTAAATTAAACCAATGGGCCACTTTTTTAATTTTATGGGACAGAGTCAGGCTACTAACATTTGATTTCTAAAAAGCTTCTACCCCAATTCTAACTTTTATTCCCACTGCAAAAAAAACAGAACAGGAAACTTAGTATCTCTTAATTCTCCTTTACAGAGAAATAGCACTCTTACTATAAGAGTTGTTTTAAGAGTATAATAGCACAATCCTAACCATATCTACTCAAAAATAAGCCCCATTCAGTGTGTCTTACTCCCAGGAAAGTGTCTTTAGGATTGCAGCCTAAGAGTCACTCATTATAAGAGAGGAAAGCAGGATAATAGAACTTTACTGAAGGACATCAAGGTTGCATCCAGCATCACCTCTCTACCTCTCTCTCTACCCACCCCTCTCTCTACCCCTCTCCCTCATATACACTTCTTTCAATGGCAATTTGCAGAGTTAAACCACCAAACCCCCTATTTTCCCCCTTAACCCTTGCATCAAAAAGAAGGATTCTCAAACAGGGCAAAAAAAAATACTTTTGCCATGAGCTAATTCAGCAATCAGCATAGTTTACACCAAAACATTTCTGCTTTTTCTCAGACACATGTTTTTCCTTTCCAAGGATGTTTCTCTGACAAACCTCTTTTGCTTTTTTACAAACTAGGGAGGGACCGAGCCCAGGGTTCGTCCCCAACCCCCATAGAAACACCATCAATCAATTTATCTCAGTGAGGATAAAACTAAGCCAAAACCCCTCTGTTCAACCCTTTACAAAATGCTAGGAATCAAAGTTGCTATGTTCTTACCAAGACTGAAAAGAAAGCAACCCAAAACTAACTTTTGTGGCAGTGATGGAATAAAATTGCTTCTTAATTTCTGAATTCATTTCACCATGTAGCAAAAACCCACCCATTCAAGATGAAAATAATCACTCTTATTGGATAACTTTTATACTGATGTTGCTTCTTTTCCCAATCTGCACTTGCTTTTCCTCAGATTAGATGAACCAAAAATTATCTTCCCCCTACCCCTATGGGTAGGCAGCAAAAATCATTAAAACTCAAATTTGAGACTGCCAAAATCCACAATTCACCTGCTATCACTTGGCAATGAGCTACATTGGACTGGCTTCCAAATAAGGACCACATAAAAAAAGGAAACAAAAGATTTTTAAACCATCAATAGCAGTGTTCAGTTTTTTTCTGTCCATGTTGAATGTCATACACAGATTCTGAGCAGAAGGGCTTTCAGAGTCAACATATGCACAGTGAACACAATCTGGCTACAATAGGGTCAAATTTTGATATTTAGCATTCAACCAGAAAAACATTTTTCCTGGTACAGCAAGTTCAGGTTATTTTTAGGGAAACCACCATTCGAAATCCCTTGTAAATTTTCCAGTAGAAAATTTAATAACCAACTCTGAAGCCAATTTTTTGGCCCTAAATAACCTGACCTGAATAAAACAAGAGTATTTTTTAAGCATCTGTATGCAAACAAATGTACAGGCCAGTTAAATCCACAGGCCACTTACTTTGGAGTAAATGTACTCTGGAACACAGCCTCGGGCACATGTACCCTCTCGCATAAAGAAACTTATAAAGAGAAGAAGCCTACTTTTTGTTTAACTGTATAAAAGGATCTTCCTTAGAAAGCCACATGAAGGGAAATCTTATTCCAAAACAATCTGCCACCACTAAGGCATGCTTTATTAGTTACAAGCACCATCATGGGGAAGAAAGAATAACAGGAAAATAAAGAAAAAAATGCAGACTTACTGACCTTTTCGAATGACTGTCTGGTCATGCATTAATAAATGTTGATCTTCCACATTCTGCAGAGAGAGAATGTGAAATTTTTAGAACACAATTCATAACTCCTCCTGATTCCGCCCCCCCCCCCCCCCAATGGAGTAGGAGAATAAAGGGACATCCTTTTGCACTCAGACCTAAATTAAAGAAAAATTAATTAATTTAGGTCTGAGCGCATAAGAAAATTTCATATCATAGCCACAGCCCAACAGTATAGTCCTATATACTTTTACTCAGAAGTAAGTCCCACTATGCTTCATGGAATTTACTCCTGCTTAAAACTGCAGTGGCAGTTCTATTGATATCAATGGGGTGTTTAACCCAATTTCAAAGCAGATTCAGTACCAAGTCCCACTGAATTAGCAGGGGGGATATTTCTTAATGTGAACGTGTTAAGTTGCAGCCCAAGGCATTTTACTGTTCTCATTGGATTTCACTGGGGACTTATGACATTATTAACCTTGGCTGAAAATCACCCGAGGCATTTTGGATTGTGGTGTGCACAAGAAAGCAATCTGGGGTCTTGACAATAGCCAGATCATGTTTTCAGAAATAAGAAACAAGTTCTGGGGTCCAGTGGGCTGTCCTCCCCTTCACTTGTGGCACATGGTATGTGGGTGTGAGAGGGATGTGGGGAAAATGTGACTGTCAGTTTGGGAAATAATTTTATTTCCCACTGGGCCACTGGGGAGGAGACTTACATTACTAGTAACAACCTGCCCTACACAGCTTAAAACAATAGAATATAATGCAACTTATAAAATGTCTGATTTGATTCTACAAATACATAGGGTGACTTTTCTATATGATTTTTGTCTACAAAACTGGGGAGTGTCCTCTTAGTGTGTCTCAGAACTCCTGATCAGTGATGCCAAGGAGTTACCCTTGATGGATTTTGTACAGTGAAGGGTACTGTCCTGGGTTCGAATGCTACCCTGGCTCTGAATTTATTAGATGGATGAAAAGCAAGTCCATCTTCTTCCTCTTCTAACCAACAATGAGGATCATGCTCGCCAACCTTATAGGATTTAAAGACCAATAAAATATACATGATGTGGCCAGAGGGTTGTGGGCTACTGAGATACTAGTCATCATTTCCTCCTTATAGTCCTCTTTACCTGCACATCTTCCATCTGATGTGTCATGTCATGCAGTCCAAGGTTTTCTGCAAGGCTGGAGGCATCAAGACCATGGCCATGGGGCAGAATCAGATCAGTTCGCCGGTAAGTTTCTCTCCTTGCCCCAGCAGAACTACTTTCCAGAGCTGGGAGGTGGGGAACCAAGCCAGAGCGGGCATGGTGGGACAGACCAGAAGGATCTTGGCTGGTTTGACGGCTGGGCCAGCTGGTTTGCTGCTGACTGGGAGGAGGTGGAGGCGGCTGGTGGAGCGAGTTGATGGAGAAAGGGTCCCCGAGATGTGAGTAAGGATCGCTGGATTGGGAGTAAGGCAGAGGCTGGTAAGGGGGTGGGAAGTAAGGGGGCTGGAATTCTGAAGCCCCTGAGTGGGAAAGTGGGGGAGCTGGACTGTACAAGTGCTGGCTGACAGCTGAAAGGTGGGGCAATCTGGGGTTCCCATTGCTGCTGCCGTCATGCCGGTCCTGCAGAAAGAAAAAAGCCTTATCAGTGTGAGGAATCCCAATGGTCAGATTGCAGGAACAGAGACGGCACATGAAGTAGGAAGGTTGGAGCATCTGACCAGCAAAAGGGGCACATATCAGTTTCTTCCCAAGTAGAGAGACAGTCTCTGATGAAGGCCCCAAGACTACAACACTCCAATCTAAAGACTTTAACAATGAATTCAATTGTCATTAACAAGTCTCATTGCCACATCATGCCTATTGGTGGAGTGGGTGTTGCTTCATTGTGGGTGAGCATCAGTCACACTCACAGGCACACATTTCCAGCCATAATCCTTAAAGCAACCCTACTGATAGTAAAAGTTGTCTGCAATATCTCAAATCTGGCTAATTAAAAAACCTTTGATCAACAACTCCCTTTAACTACTCTAGAGTTAGCCATTCGAAAACTACCAGCTATTGCTGCTTCTGAAGGAAAACCTTACAATGGATCTTTGAGAGACATCTGTGGGATTTTTCAATAGGACTGCAACTTTTACTCCCCCCACCCCCCTCCTCAGTCCTATCCCAGTCCGGAGATTAAATTCAAATGAACATGAACGCAAGAGTTTTATTTTTGATAAATGCTTTTGGAGCTAGAATCAGTCTAGTTGATAAACTTCCACATTATTAACAAGTACAATTTATCCTCAATTTCAACCACAGATATCATTCCTGAAATCTTGTTGGAAGGGTAAATTAAAATTCAATCATTATTTAACAATTTTTTTTACCCTCTGTCAGTAAGTAGCAATCAAAGATAACTATTTACTTACAAATTTATCTTGAGAACAGACAATTTGATCTTTCCATCATTTGTAAAATTTTGCGTGCGTATGTATATGTGTGGAGGAGTGTGAATTTAAATTCAATCAGTGGTACCTACTCACAAATTGTCTTTGAGAATAGGCATGGAGAGGAGAAAGAGTATACCTTGAAATATACTGGATATACAGCCCAATTCTGAATGCATGTATACTCAGAAATACAACCACAACAGCCATTTTTTAATTGAAAACACACATACACAAAATCAAAGACCCCAAAAAAGCTGATACTAATGACTTTAATTTCTGTCAACATTTACTCCAGTGTCACCCCACTAAGTACAGTGGCACTTCTACCCTACAAGGGCGCACAGGATTGCAGCCTTGTTTTATATATTAAATCAGTTTGTTTAACACTCTGAAAAGGAGAACTCAAATTCCCATTTTTTTAAAACGGAAAAAAATTCTGGTTGGGAGGGAAATTACATTTCCAATAAAATGTTGGATTTTTGGAAGGGTTTCAATACTTAAAGAGTGCTTTGATTTCATGTGACAAGGTTTACAAAAGTTTTTTTCTCCCATTTTTTAATGCTTCACTGAATGCAAACACTAATTCCCCAATTCCTAGAATCCTGGGGAATCAATTCAACATCCTATAATGGAAATTTATCTTACATAGAAATAAGTAGACTGAAAATTCATATAACCTCACAAAAGAGCACTAAGGCTGCAATTCTAAACACACTTTCCTGGGAGTAAGACCCATTGAACACAATGGGGCTTCCTTCTGAGTAGACATGGTTAGGATTGTGCTCTAAGAATCTGGGGGACAGTCCCCTATTTGGATCTCCTGGAAAAAATACAGCTTTGGGGAATTTATTTGGGGGATTTTCTTTTTACCCTTTTAATCTCACAATTTTCAGTGCCCCATCATTTTGGCCATAGATTTCCTCCCGGGTTCTCAAGGGCCCTCTCAGAAGCACCATTCGGACCCACCAGCACAACTCAGTCATTGAATAGGGCAGGTAAAGTATTATCTCCTCTTTTTCCAGGACATGTCCTCTATTTTAGCTGTATCCTGGAAAAAGCTTCATTGTCCTCTTCTTTGTGTACAAGCAGCATGTAGCCTTCTTGTAACTCATAAAATATGTAATCATGTTAAATTTAATAATAATAGTGTTTAATTGAAATCAAGGAAAGCAATATATGAGTATCCATGAAAGCAATATATTGAGTATTTTAATTTCATCATGTCCTACATTTTTCTTGGCTGTTCAATGTTTTGGGAGGGCATGTTCTCTTTTGCAGTTATGAGATCAGGTCACACTGATCAGGGGAGCTTGGAGGGGAACCCCTTGGATAATGAAGCCCAGTGGAGTAGCTGGGAGAGGCAAGGTACAAAGTTTAGAGGGGAGGCTCATTTCGTCTCCCCCTCCCAGAAAAGTACACCTTACAATGCAATTTTTACTCCTGAAAGTAAATCAGAAGTCATTTAATTCATTCCAAGGCTCACTACTCCTGGGTACAAATACCAGGAGTAAACCTCATTCAACTTTGGTAGGGGTTACTTGCAAGAAAGCTTTCTGCGGATTGTGCAACACAATCTTCAATAGATTCATATGGAAATAAGTATACCCATTGCTCTACTTTGTAATCCTGTTCCAGGGTAATCAGTTTAAGGATTGTTGCTCTGCTCCTGGACTGGGATGAAATGGGATACAGATCACTGGTGGATGGACCTGGAAGGTAGATCTCAAGGACACATTTCCCCAAAGGAAGGGATGCTCTCCTGATCTTGAGCCTGAAGCCCTCTCCTTGCAGCCTGATCACTGAGTAAATAAATCTACCCAATAGCTTCCTTCTCAAGGAGACCTGCTTGCTTAGCTCTGAGGTGACCAGATGTCATAACTGAAAAATGTAGGACAAAAATAGAACACATTTCTTCCTAAACACATATTTTGCTTTCATATGGTTAATTTAAATTCTATATTACTTATTAAATTAAGGGCACAATCCTAAATATGGTCTAGTCAAAAGTAAGCCAATTGTGTTCAATGGGTCTTACTCCCAGGAAAGTGTGTTTAAGATTGCCTGAGACTGCAATCCTAAGCATACTTTCCTGGGAGTAAGCCCCACTGAATATAATTGGACTTCTGAGTAAACAGGAATAGGATTGCACCCTATAACTATTATATAATTTTTATATCTAATTTGTTTATTATGTACAAGAAAGCTACATGCTGCCTGCTCACAAGGAAACGGAGGATGATTTTTTTTATCCCCAGGCTAAAAAAAAGAGGACATGTTCTGAAAAAGGGGACACTGGGACACTCAGAGTCTCAGAGGGCAGCAGTGGTGTAGCCAGAGGGGGGTGCAACACTAGGTTTTGCATGGAGCTCCCTGCAAAACTTTGTGCTTTGCCCCCCTTTGGCTATGCCACTGACTGAGATCCTTAGAAAGGAGTTTGTTTCAACTCCCTCCATGGGTCTCCCCTCCAAGAAAGTGCACCCACTTCTTCCAGCCAGACCAGGGGCCTCTTTGCTGCCTGCCTGCTTTCCTCCCCAAATGCCACAACAGGCATGATCTTCCCTTCCTCTCCAGCAAAACCAGTTCAACCGGCTGGGTCCTCCCCAGCCTGGTGCTGGCCGCTCCCCTTCCCCATAACCTGACTTCAGAGGGGGAGATCACACATGCCTGGCCATTCATTCCTTTCTAAAGATCTTCACCTGATTGTATACTGGCAAGATGTGTGTCCTGCGGAACTCCCTGAGACTTACCTCCAAGTCTGAATGGTGCATGGTTGGAATGACTTGCCTGCCACTTTCCCATGCAAAGCACGCCCCAAATGAGACACCATTGGAAGGGATCGCGCCCCATATGACTCATCTTACCTCTTACTTTAGGGAAAGACACTTAACCCTTTATTCCCACTGCTCTTCCCACTGCTCTTTTAAAAACGCCACCATTGCAGTGGTGGGGCAGGATTCCCAGCCTGATCCAATGCAAGGTTATTCTGGATGAAGCCCTGTTGCATCCCTAAAGTCAAGGGGCACAATCCTATGCCTGTCTACTCAGAAGTTAGTCCCATTATATTCAATGGGGCTTACTCCCAGGAAGTGTGCTCAAGATAGCAGCCCAAGTGCAGCAGAGGGGGTGCAAAGTATTCAGTTTTGCAAAGCATCAAGTTCACCCCCTCTAGCTACGCCACTGGGGCTACACACACCAGTGTAAACCTCTGTCTTCCAAGGGAAACTGGAAGGGGTAATGACCTGAGAATCCCCAAACACTTTTTTAAAAACCAGGTAAACATTTATTTTATTTGTCAAGAATACAAGCAGGATTTGAGCACAATCCTAACCATGTCTACTCAAACATAAGCCCCATTGAGTTAAATGGGTCTTACTCCTAGGAAAGTGTCTAGGACTGCAGCCTTTGACTTTTAGGAAGTATTCATCGATCTGCACTAGGAAGTTTCTAGGAAGAAAAGTCCTTTAAAAACAAAAACTTACTTCCAAGTAAAGATGCTTAAAAGTTGAGATGGACAAACAATACCATCCATCTCTACTTTTAAGATACGGCCCATAAATAATTTTTATCAAACAACTCCATAGAAGAACCTAGAACAGTTAAGATACAGTAATTAACTTCTGAGTAAGTAACTTTAAATAATCTAGCACAGTTAAGACACAGTAACTAACTTCTTGAGTAACTTGGGCTGCAATCCTAACCATGTCTACTCAAAAGTAAGCCCCAATGTGTTCAATGGGTCTTTAGGATTGCAGCTTCTACAACTAATCTAGCACAGTTAAGACACAACTAACTTTTGAGAAACGAAATTTAACCTAGCACCAGAAGCACAGTTAAGACAGTAACTATTAAGTAACTAACCCCACAGATCCACACTCCTGAGTTACATGCAGCTCAGTTGCCTATTCCAGTTTAAATGCAATCCAAAGTGTTTGTGGTTAATGTGGCCCTCATGAGGACTAGCACCTTCTTTTAGCTGATCTGGGAATAAAAAATTTTACCAGATAAGCGACAGTTTTAAGACTAGGAATAAACTTACAACCCAATCCTATTTACATCAACTCAGAAGTAAGCCCCATTATAGTCAATGAGGGTTACTTCCAGGAAAATTGTGGCTAGGATTGCATCCCCAAACTGAATTATACGCTAAATTATATGACAGCTGTAAGGCTAGGAATAAACTCACAACCCGTTCATATGCATGTCTACTCAGAAGAAAGTCCCATTCCAGTCAGTGGGGCTTACTCCCAGGATCTGCAGCCCCCCAACTTAATTCTAAACTTCCACGCATCACAGCCTGGCAGCCCAATCCTAAACATGTCTACCAAGATGCAAGTCCCATTGTGTTCAATGGGAAGTATGGACAGGATTGCAGCTTTAGACTACAATCCTATCTACCCTTTCCTGGGAGTAAATCCAATGGAACTTCTAATAAGACATGAATAGGATTGCGTTGATCAATGCAAAAAAACACACACAAAACACAGAAAATGAGAACCAAACTGAGAGCTCGATCCGGTGCATATCAACTCAGAAGTTTTGCTACAATCCTAACCATGTCTACTCAAAAGTAAGCCCCATTATGTTTAATGGGTCTTACTCCCAGGAAAGTGTCTTTAGGATTGCAGCCAAAGCCCAAATGAATTCAATGGGAAGTGCATAGGATAGTGTCCTGAAATAGTTCGCCCCCCATCCTTTGCTGCTGCTGCCTCCTCCTGTTAGTTGAACAAGCCCTAAAGAGTCAACCATGAGGACTAGCGCCTTGGCAGGTCCTGCAGCCTCTCACCTCGCAGTCCTCTTCATACTTGACATTGTCTGCTAGTTTCCACAGCATGGTGTCCAGTCTCCCCTCCAAAAACCCAGATGCAAACCAGGAAAAGGGAGTGCAAATCAGGGATGAGGGTGTTCCTTCCAGCAGCCCCAAGCAGGGTAAATCCAAGCAGGGAAGACCAGCTGCCCCTTTCCTTCCTTCCTTGCCTGCCTCCCAGTGCAAGCCAGGCAAGGGCTGCTCTCTCTACTGGCCAGGCATGCAGGCAGCCCAGGGTAGGGCAGGGCAGGACAGGCTGAACTTCTCTTCCCAGGGAAGTCACTGGTCACTGAGCTCCTTTCCCTGCCCAGCCTATCTTAATGCAAAGTCATTTGCATAACTCCGCCCCATGGAACGCAGCCAGCCAATCAGGAACAGACTACCGTCCGGGCTTGGAACGTTCCCTGGTCCAACACGCGCGCGCCGGGGATGCTCCAGCCTGCCAAGCTCAGCACTGGGGAACTGGTGGCGTAGCTAGAGGGGGGCGCAGCACAGTTTTGGGCATGGGGACCAGATAGAAGGGAGGTTCCTTTAACCAGGGAATTCAGGCTCATTATAAAAGGGATTAAAATGAGTGGGCAGCAATTAGCTTTTAATCTTGTAATTAAAAAATTATAATATCAATAACTGTAACTGTATTTATATACAGCTTTTCAACATAAAAAGTTCACAAAAATTTTGCAGAGAAAATAAAATAACTAATGGCTTATGAAATGCAATAACTAATGACTTATTAAATTTAAACTATTATATATAATTTATTAATATTTATAATTTATAATTTATAATTTATTAATATAGTGCATAAATTAACATATGTATATAAATATAACAATAGAAATATGCATTATATGAGACATATATGTATATAAATATAACAATAGCAATATACTATATGTATATATACATATATATATACACTATATGTATACTAGGTGCAATCCCTAAATATGCCTACTCAGATGTAAGCCCCATTCTCTTCTATGGGACTAAGAAAGTGTGTTTAGGTTTGCAGCCATATTATGTGTATAAATAGAACAATAGCAATATATATAACAACGTCTATTGTTTTATATACTGAATATGTATATATTACACTATATTTTATAACTATAACAAAATAACATTGTGTGTGTGTGTGTTTCTGCAATGCAAACCAAACTTTCCTGAGAGTAAGCCCCATCAAACACAGTAGGACTAATTTTTGAGTAGACATGCATATGATTGCATTCTTTACCTTAAGTAATAGTGTTTAAATTAACAATAGCAGTATATTATATATAACATACTGTATTTGTATATAATAGCAATACACACACACACACACACACACACACACACACACACACACACACTATACTGTGTATAACATGAGTGTTTTTAGCTTTTATTTTGTCATGTCCTACTTTTTTGCATGTTCTCATTTTGTGGGGGGCTCCCAATAGGGGTTATATGGTTATAAGAAGAAAGTAAGACTCAGAAGGTGAAGAACCCCTAGGTTTCTTGGACGATCCCTCTATGAGTGCCTGCTTCGCCCCCTCCAGCTACGCCACCAAGGTAGAGCTTACCCTAGAAGCAATGAGCACAGGTTGAGTCTTAAGTCGGGCAAAGACTGAAGCGTGTTTACTCAGGAGTAAATCCCACTGTGATCCATTGGGCTTTCTCCCAGGAAAGTGTGGTTAGATGTGCAGCCCAAGGCGACAAGCCGATCCATACTTTCCTAGGAGTAAGCACCATTGACTAAATTGGGATTTACTTTTGAGTAGGCATGCACAGGATCGGGCTCTTCGAAACTGTCTTTAGGTTGAAGGCTCAGTTTTCCCCACTTTTCCCCACTTTTTGAGTGGGGGAAAAAAAAAACAATATTGGAAGAAAAATTAACCCTTCCTAGACCCACTGTATATCTGGGGAGGGTGCAGTAAGCATCCTACCTGCCCCAGTAAGAGACAGTACAAAGAGTGGAAGGACTCCGACAGCCCAATCCTGTGCAGGCCTACTCAGAAGTAAGTCCCATTATGATCACTGGGGCTTAACAATGTGGATAGGAGGTCTGCCCCATATACGAAGATTCTCCCCTTTGGTGGGGACAAGGTTTGCAAAGAAAATTCCTCTTGGTACTGAAATTCTATACTGAAATTAACTATACATACAGTTATTAATTATAGCTGCAATCCTAAAGAGCCTGCCAGGAAAGTGTCTTTAGGATTGGAGCCTAAGTCCCTACATCGAGGAGTAAGTCTACACCTAGGAGTAAATTCCACGCAAGAACCACCACCTCCTTCCTTGGAGTATCCCCTGGCGATGCCTGGGTGTTGAAATCGATTTAGTATCACAATCGGTATCAGAACCTGGCTTTCTTCTTCATGGGTTGCCCACACCCTTCCCTGCAGTTCTGGGGACCCAAAAAATGAGCTGGGGGGGATGTGGCCAGTTGGGAGCCTCATTGAGAACTAGCACCTTGGTGTGGCTGATGTGCAAGCTAATGCGCCCTACCAGCCCCTGAATGCTGCACACCCACCAGGCACACTTTTTGGCCCCACTGATTCCAGACCTACTGTAAAGCTTCAGTGGCATAGCTAAAGGGGTGGCAAACACTACGTTTTGCAGGGATCCAAAAAGTGCTCCCCTTGGGAG
Source organism: Cryptoblepharus egeriae (assembly GCA_030015325.1). NCBI lineage: Eukaryota > Metazoa > Chordata > Lepidosauria > Squamata > Scincidae > Cryptoblepharus > Cryptoblepharus egeriae. The sequence goes on along the minus strand of JAREYC010000003.1, from coordinate 177,825,068 downwards.
CATTCAGGGAGAAGGAGCAGGGTGATCATATGTCCTAACAAAAAAAGGAGGACAAAGTCCCCCCCCCCCAAATGTAGGTCACCTAAGAAAAATGTAGAACATGACTATATCCAAGTTAAAAACACTCATATGCTTTTAGGTAGTTAGTTTAAAAGTTCTTGGCTGCAATCCTAAAAGCACTTTCCTGGGAGTAAGCCCCATTAAACTCAATGGAACTTACTTCTGAGAATACAGGAATAGGATTGCACTATATTGCTTATTATTAAGTGAAAAACAGTTACATATAATTTATATTACAAGAAGGCTGTATGCTACCTGCTCACAAGAGAAAAAAAGAGGACAATGAAGATTTCTTCCAGGACATGAGGTTAAAATCCAGGACAAAGGCCATTAGGTCACCCTGGGAAGGAGAACTTTGCACACTGCGGGTCAGTGTGCACCCTGCAAAACTGCACCCCTTCCAGCTATACCACTGCAGGCATTTATTTATTTATTTAACTTTCTGATCCAGGTGGGGATACATTTTTTGGAGGGGGCGGGAGATCCACTGGAAGATATATCTGGAGTTGCTTCTTTCAAATGTTGGGGGACTTTTTCCAAGGACCTGATCCAGTCCAGTGAACATGAACACTGAACATGAACATCGACCCCACAGCATAAACATTTTTGACTCTGAGATGCAAGGGAAATTGATCAGAGCTACAACTCTATGCATATATTTTGCTCACACACACACCCCTGGAAGTAGATATAGTGTATATATAGTGCACCACTGAACACAAGGGAAATTACTTTCCAGTAGACCTGCCCAAGATTGTGCTGCAAAGGACATGTTTGGGAAATCAAAGCGGCAACAAGACAATTTTTAGAATAAAACGCTTAGATTTTAGATCCTTTTGGAAACCACAGAGGACCTCTTGATCAAGGCATGGACTTTATTCCCCCCCCCCCTCCCCACCAAAAAAAACAAACACTCAGATCATTCTGGCTGCAATCCTAAACACACTTTCCTGGGAGTAAGTACTACTGAACACAATGGGACTTCCTTCTGAGTAGATATGCTGATGTTAGGTTCAAAGGGAGAATCAAATGAACTTAGTTCAAGTCAGAAAAATCAATGGGGAATTTTGCTGATTCCCATTTTTAGGATGACACAGTAAAGTCGAGTTTACCTCCATCTTCCTATACACCTTTTTTTACCCCTCAGGAATTCTTCTTAGAACTTGAAACTCTTAGATCTGAGGTTTGGTCTCTCACTCCTCTTCTTCCTCCTCTCTTTCCAAAACTCCTTTCTTTCCAAGACATTACCAAATGGGATCCTAAATTTATATCCTCGGTTTCCCCAGGATGTTGCCAATATCCTGATATTGCCCTTCCTGATTTGAAACTGACCTTCTCAGCAATTCCAAGAATGAAACTGATCAGGATTTGGGGGAGGGGGTTTGTTTTCAACTCATCAAGTTTTCAATCTGACAACCTGGCCCAACCAGGGCCAAATAATCTGGATTTTAACACAATAAAGGTGATGTTTCCCTCCACCCACACATAAATGCACTTTGGTGGCATTTCTGCATTTAAATAACAAAAGGCACAGGTTAACCTGAAAGCTGCCACCTCTCCCCTTAAAATGGGATTTAAGTGATTCTTATAAAAAGATCCTCAGTTCCAGAGCACAATAAGTGCATATAAGTGCATATCAGTTATTTATAATTAAATAACTAACTCAAAACTAGAAGCCACTTAATTTAATCCACTGTTCTTTTACACAACACCCCTAATTCCATCAAAAATCCATGATTATTTTTCACAGATGACATTTTTCAATTGACAACTTTTTTCATGCAGTTTGAAACAGGCCATATCCCCACTTTCCGCCCCCCATCATTTGACTTACATTCCACCCATTTCAATGACAAGCCCTACAAAGGCTTTATTTGCCTGGAAACAGCCCCTTAAGACTTCCTTCAAGAGATTATGAACTACCTTAGCAAAAACTTCTCCATAAGCGGCATAGAAATCATGGAAATTGGTTCACACAGACTGAAGAGATGCAAAGATATTATATATTATATTGCAAGATTATATTTTATATTGCAAGGTGCAAAGATATTAATTCTTCCAAAATTGATCATAAGTGGGATTTAAATCTTAAAGAACTTTACTGACCCACCAGAGTCAAACCAATCCTTTCAGACTGCCCCACAATGCTTTCTTTTTTAAAAAGCAAAGGTGCTATTTTATAGATTAGAATATTTCCATTCCACTTTTGGGGTTTATTACCAAAAAATTTTTAAATGGGTCTCTGCCAAGGGATTCAGAGATGGGGAAAGATAAAAAAATCCTTTTAAAAATTTCTATAATGGGACAATATTTCGCATCAGGTGTATATCAGGAGATATACACCTCCGTTTTGCTCCCATGACCCAAAATCGTTTCAAAAAGGAAGGTGAGTTGCTTGCATGGCACATCCTCGCACCCACAAAATTTAGAGCACAATCCAAACCATGTCTACTCAAAAGTAAGCCCCATTGTGTTCAATGGGTCCTACCCCCAGGAAAGTGTCTTTAGGTTTGCAGCCTTAGTGTTTTGATCCCCACTGCACTGGGTGAAAGAGGAAGGATTGCTGATCATCACCAAATCAGATTTGAGGAATCAAAATCTTTGAAAGAAAATCCCATTGCTTTCAATGGGGCCGTCTGACAGGTGAGTCAGTATTGGAGAAAATTTCCACAAGATTAGCCTGTAAACTCAAAAACTGAAGAAATTACAGAAGCACTTCCAATCCTCCTTGCAGGTAAACCACAAAGTTTCAAAGGCGTTTAAAAAAAACTCAGCATGGAACAGGCCTATGCAGGAGCAAATTCCACTGAGAAGTATTTACATTTAAGATAATTAGATAATATTAATATTGTCTTCATTTTTTTTTTATAATGGACCGTTAAAACATGCAGACTTGCCACCATCAAAATGAGAATTTGGGGAAGATCTGTTTTACACTGTTAAAGAAATAAGGCAGATTTTAAAAAACACATATGGTGGATTTTTTAAAATCTAAAGTGTGAACAAAAAGACCAGTTGGTGGGCTATTAACCACCCTACAGAAGTCTCTCTTGAGACTCCAGAGCTGGAAATAAGTGAATTAACTCTGACCATTTATTGTTATGGAGAGTGGAGGCGAGTGGAGGTGATTCACAGGCACATTGAGCCCCAATGCCAGCCACAAGCCAGTCCTTTGGATTCAACACAGGTTGCTTAGGATGGAAATAGGTTCTCGGACATGGAAGGAGAAAGTTCTATTAGATCTATTAATCTGTTTAATAAATGTATTAAATCAATTTAATAAGATTTATTAAATCTTAGATCTATTAAAAATGCTTAAGTCTTCAACACTCACTGCCAGAGCATTTGATGCATGGACTGATGGTGAGCATCACAATTTAAACACAAAAAGGGAGCTGAGCCCTTTAAGGGCCCATTTAATTACTTGTAATGGACACCCAGGTGCTCCTAAATGCCACCTCCAAAATGTGGGGCAGGTAGTGATGATGATGATTTTGATGCTCTCCTTTAAATGGGACCCTTGGAAATATGTGTCATTCACACCCATAGTTGTTTTTTTAAGAACAGGTGGAATGGGGATCCATGTACAGGTATGGAATATTCTTTAGGTATAGGCTATTCCTTAAGCAATTTAAGAGCTAGCCACAAACTGGAAATAGCAAGAGCTTGGAAAGAGAACCCTGCAGCAGGGGAGCTGCTCTGTCTAGGGAAACTGTGGCTGCAATCCGAACTAAAATTACCTGGGAGTAAGCCCCATTGATATAAAGAGACTTTCTCCTGAGTAGACACATAGGATTGGGCTCAAAGCGGGTGAACCTCTAGTTCCCTTGCAGCAGGTGAACATGAACTTAAGGTGAAGTATTCCACCTTCTCTACTAAAAGCTTCATTGATCCTCACTGTTTTCCTGTTACCTGCAGAGGGTTGGACTAGATGACCTTTTAGGTCCTTTCCTACTCTTATGATCCTTATGGGTTTTTACCTGATCAAGTGCCCTAAATTTCAGCTGCCTGCTATCCACAAGTGTGTAGGGTTGCCACCTGCTTTGTTTTTACTTTTCTACTCCTTTGATAGCAATTTGGCTCACAGTTGGAGCTTCTTTGGGTTTACTCAAAAGTATGTTTTACTTGAGTAGGATTTACTTACTTACAAAGTTACTCAAAAAAACTTAAGTTACTCAAAAGTTTTACTTGAGTAAAGTTCACTCAGAACTAAGTTACAGTTTTACTTGAGTAAGATTTACTCAAAACTGTTACTCAAAACTTCTACTTGAGTAAGGTTTATTCAAAACTAAGTTACTCAAAAGGCTTCAGTTACTCCTAACAGGTGTGGAAGCTTGGCTTCCTACTTTGCTAGTCATCCAACAGCTGGTAGAGGCACAGGAGCAGGACCTTGAAGTGAAGGTGGCAACCATTCCCAATTTGGTTTTAAGAAAAGTACCTGTGCCAGTTCTGGGGGGTGTAGAGAAAGTGGCTCAAAGCAGACCTAAGTATTTGCTGAAGACTTTGGGATATCTGGCCTCCCTGGAGAGGATCACATATCTGGAAATGGGGCACAAGTGTCAGAGGGGGGCGCTCTAATGCCTTCTGGGGTGCCTAGGTGTGCACTTCAGTGTCCTCTGGGATTTCTGCTATTTTTGCAGTAACTGGTGGCATAGCTAAAGGGTGGCATAGCTAAATCATTAAGTTTTGCAGGGAACCACACCACTGTTGTGAAGCAAAACTTAGTGATTTGCCCCCACTCTAGCTACACCACTAGCAGTAACTACTGGAATAGTAACTGAAAGCATTACAACCCAATCTTATGCCTGTCTACTCAGAAGTAAGTCCCATTATAGTCAATGGAGCTTATTCCCAGGAAAGTGAAGATAGGATTGCAGCCTTTGCACACTTTTTGCAATTACATGATTATGTTGTAATCCCTTCCTAATATTTGAGAGTGCTATTATTAGTGGGCTTACTTTGGAGTAAACAATCGTTTGCTGCCCTTATTTGTTGCTTTATTGGAAAGGGTCCTGGGACCCGGTGGCGTAGCTAGAGGGGGAAAGGTTGAACCTGCCAGGAAAGGTTTCCAAGGGGAAGAGCTCCCTGCATAACTTAATGCTTTGCCCCCCTCTAGCTACGCCTCTTCTGGGGTCCCCTACAGAAGATCAGGCAACGCCAGGGTCCAAAGCATTGAAGATCCAAGGGGCTGCCTGTACAGGGTCTGCCAGACTCTTCATGGCCCCAATCCTGCAACCACCAGGACTCCTTTCCCAGCCTCGTGCTCCAGATTGCATTTCCAAGCAACTTTCTAATTGTTGCAACTCTTTAATTGTAAGGTTAAGAGCCCATGGATTTTTTTTTAGTGGGGGATACCAAGCAGGTGGCTGCTCTCCCTCTCCCCCCCTAATCAGGGAAGCTCCCTAGCTGGCACTTGTCTCAGAATCGGGGCCACTTCCAGAAACCCACCTGAGCCCTTTCAATCCCCTTCCAAACATCACCCCAAAATTCTCTCCAGTTTTACGAGAGGGACAGCTCGGTGGCATAGCTGGGGGGTAAAGCAGGCAGTCTTGGAAAAATCTCAGTTCTCCGACGCCCCTCTAACTACACCACCGAGGAAGGTTCAACCCCACCAGATATACTCTAACTTAGTACCTATTACCTGACTTACTCCAGATTCCCCTTGCCCTGCCCTTCCCTCCCCAACTTACTCCAGATACTTTCTGCCCTCCAACTTGCCCTCCCCAACGTACTACCCAACTTACTCCAGATCCCCCTGCCCTCCAAAACTTACTCCCAACTTACTCCTTAACTTACTCCCGACCCCCCAGCGCTCCAACCTTTACTCTTCTTGTCCTCCAAAACTTACTCCCAACTTACTCCAGATCCTCCCTGCCATCCAACCTTTACTCCCCCTTGCCCTCCAAACTTACTCCCAAGTTACTCCCCAACTCACTCCAGACCCCCTTTGCCCTCCCCGACTCACTCCAGATCCTCCCTGCCCTGGTAAAAGCATCCAAGCCCCACCTGTGGACCCCCAGCCCTCCACCCAGCTTGCTTGGAGACCCACCTGCCAGTCGATCCTGCCCAGCAGAGCCATGAGCCAGCAGCACCCCGGGGGGCTCAGCAGAGGATCCTGCCCGCAGAGACTCCTCGATCTCTGGAGCCTGGACTAGAAGCTCCACCTGGGCTCAGCTCACCGCAAGGGAGAGCCAGGCGCCTGCGCTGACAGACAGACTGACAGACAGACCTGTGCCTGTCACTGCCCCCTCTGAGCCTCCAGGCACTCCTGGGTCTTTCCCCTCCTGCCTCCTTTCAAGGGATGAAGGATCCCAGGTGCCACCCCCGGCTTAAGAGGAAGGAGATGCCTTGAGGTGTCCAACTTTATAGTTCCTGCATCAGGCAGAAGTTCTTCAGGTCAGACTCTGACCAGCTGGATTTCTAACATTCATCAGGCAGAAATTCTTTAGGTCTAACTCTGACCAACCCAAAGCTAAGTTTCTGAAAACATTTATTAGGCAGAGTTTCAAACAAACATGCATCAGGCAGTAATTCTCTAGGTCAAACTCTGACCAGCTAGATTTCTAACATTCACCAGGCAGAAATTCTTTAGGTCTAACTCTATTCAGCCCCAAACTGGATTTCTATCAACATGAATCAGGCAGATGTTCCATGACCAGCACAGAGCTGGGTTTCTAAAAACATTTCTAACATGCATCAGGCAGAAGTTCTTCAGATCAAACTATGACCAGCCCAGAAATGGGTTTCTAAAAAAAAAATTATTAAACTCACTGCTGGGCTATTAAAAACATATTATTAAACCCAGAGCTGGGTTTCCAACATGCATCAGGCACTCATTCTTCAGGTCAAACTCTGATCAGTTGGATTTTTAACATGCATCAGGCAAAAATTCTTCAGATCAAACTCTAATCAACCCCAAACTGAATTTCTAACATTTAATTGCAATATTTATAAAGCATGTTTTAACAGCAATTATTCAGGCAGCAATTATTCAGGTCCATTCCTGACCAACCCAGAGCTGAACATCAGGCAGAAGTTTAGAAGAAGTTAACTCGATGCTCTGGGCTGGTTAAACTCTAGCCTGGAGCTGTAGTGGTATAGAGAGGTTCACCAGTTAGATTTCTGCCTGATTTATCCTTTCCATGTTGGGAAAAGTTTGGCCTATGAGGTCTTACTTTCTCATAGTAGTTTATTAAGACCCCACCAACAGGGTTGCCAACATTTTTTTTCCTTCTTCAATGACTTCCAAAGGGAGTTTTCCATTGCAGGCAGCAATTTGTCAGGTCTAGCTGGCAAAAGGACTGGGAGAAACTTCACACGCTCAGGTTTCTCCGGCTGTCTCCTGCTACTGTTTGCTTTACCTGACAGACTCCTGCCTGCCCAGTTAAATATATGATTTTTAAAAAGTCAAACATTCTTCTCTGATTTTTCTCCTGTTCAGCCAAAAAGGCAACCCTTTAATTAGGGAAGCCCCTTTGGAATAAGGACTTATTTTTATTCCAGTAATGAATAAAATGAAAACTCCTTTTCCTGGGAGTAGGAAGCATTGAACACAATGGTGTTTACTTTTGAATAGACCTACATAGGATCTCTGTGTTACACTGGCTGTAATCCTGAAGACACTTTCCTGGGAGTAAGACCCATTGAACAAAATGGGGCTTACTTTTCAGACTGACTACTTTTGAGACTTATTCCCAGGAAAGTGTCTTCAGGATTACAGCCTATATCAATTATTAAATTTAAAACTACTACTGTATTACATATACTTTATTAATTACATATACTTTATTAATTACTTTATTAATTAAGAAAGCTCCCTGATGTCTGCTCACAAGGAAAAGGAGGACAATCAAGAATTTTTCCCCAGGACACACAGCTGAAAAAGAGGACATGTTCTGGAAAAAAGAGGATTTAATGTGAAAGAAGCAAAATTTTAACAGGGAATTTCCATATCTGTAATCTGGGGGGATGTTGGTTTTGTTTCCTTCCAAGGACAGGAAGCCTTGTGTGGAAGTTTACTGTGAAAATATTACGAATTAAAATAAGCTGGTGAAAAAAATCGATTGCAAAAAGTCAACTTTTTTGGAAGTGGACAGTTTTAAGCAGTGGATTGTTTAAACAAAGAGGATTTTTGCACTTTCATGTGCAAACTGGTGCAACATTAGAGGAATCGGTTTCCAACTGATTTGCATTGTGGTATCCTGACCTCAGGCAGCCAGATTGGTTGCCCAGCCCGATTAGTCAGAAGGAAGATTACTTACATTTTCAATGTAAATTAGAGAGGAAGCCTCATCCACAAAATAAATTGTAGCAGGTTGGATCCCTGCCTCCATAAAAGTTAAGAGAATCAAAGGCACAGAAAGGGAGGTCAATCAGTAAGGAGGCAGCCCTGCAGGCAGGCATTCAACAGGTGCAACTATGTTGAAAATATAGCCACATGTTTATAAGTGCTGGGTGGCTGGTGGAGGTTTTTATTGGTCCCCTTTTTAGATGATTTACAGCTGGTGCCTCTAAGGCTGAGCTCCTGGATATACAGGCCATCCCTTCTTAACCACTAGGATTCCCAGTTAATTTAAAAAAATCAATCAATTAAAAAAAATCATGGAAAAATAGATCATTTCCATGTTTCTTGCTTCTCCATTGCTCCTAATAAAATAAAGTTGTGCCTTGATATCTGCAGGGGTTTGATTCTGGGACTCCCTACTGATAAAAAATGTGTCAAATAAAAGTAGCTTAAAAATTAAGAAGTGTGTCCCTTTCCAGTTGTTTTAAAACAGCTTTTCTTACTGTTGTAGAGAAGCAGTCAGAAATTAGAAATGCAAAGGACCCCCTGCCTTTGGTTCTGCTGAAGATTGCTTGCATGACTGCCCCTCTACAACAGTAAGAAAAGCTGTTTTTTTAACCTGAGACTATAAGATGCATTTATAAACAGACAATTTAAAGCACATGTCTTTCAATTACAAGTCTCAATTACAACTTCAATTACAAGTCTCTGGGGTCTTTATCATCTGGTGAGATGAAAAGCTGGACCTGGTGAAATTTCCTCCTCTGTACATTTTTTAAAAGGTCCAGGAGATCTGAAGTTGAAAATTTGGAGACCCCTGATTTTAAAGGTAAAGAGAATTGCCATCATCCTTCTTCACCTGGAGGACTCTATCCAGCCACTTTTAAATCCCATTCATTTTAATGGTATTTTAAAATGGCCCACTTTGGCTGGGATGCGTCCTCTTGCTTCATTTCTTATTGTGAGCGCTTTCTAAAAGGGGGGCTTTGGTTTAATATTGTTTTTACTGTATCTTTTAGCCTATATGTTTTAATTGTTTTTACTGTATTTAATTATTTATGTTTTTAATTGTGTTTTATGTTTCTGCTGCCTTGAATCGGGCTAGACAGCCTGAGAAAGGCGGGATACAAATTTTTAAAATAATAATAACACCCTTCCTTCCTTATTCCTCTGAAACTCTTAGGCTGTGTAATCCTAATGACACTTTCCTGGTAGTAAGACCCATTGAACGCAATGGGGTTTACTTTTGAGTAGACATGGTTTGGATTGTGTTCTTAATTTACCATGCAATTTCCCCACCCCCACCTGTTTCTTAAAAAAATTCTTGGAGCTGCAGAACTGTCAGGATATTTACATGAGTATTTTTTTTAAAGAGAGGAAGATAGCTGAACATGTTCAGAGATAATGTAAATATTCCACTTTGTTTAGAACACTTTAATTTCATCATCACTGTGTACATCTCTGGTCAAAAGACGGGGTGGGGGATGGACCCTCCAATTCAAACCAGATTTCCAACACTACCTCCTCATCTCCCTTTGATACAGTTTCAAAGGGAATTGGAAAAATAATAGGAATTTACCGAGCAACCTTAACAACAATTTCTTGCCTCCTTTCAATTGTTGTGTAGGGCACAATCCCAAATAGTGCAGCCTGATCCAGTGGCGTAGATATTGGTCTTACAATGATCTTATATAATCTAATGATCATATGATCTTATGATCTCAAAATGTTGCCCTGGAAGTGATGTCACAACTGGAAACGATGTCATCCCCCGGGTATTCTTAAAAAATAAATTAGGGGAAATTTACTCCTCTTCCCCAGCAGTTCACCACCATTTGCTCTGCTAGAGGAATTGCTAAAGCACCTATTTGCTATCTGGAGTTGAAGAAGATTTCGTTCCTTCCCCCCTGCTCCAACAGCAAATTTAATTTTAAAAATGAAAATTGTGTCCATTATTGGTTAGGAAAATTGTGCTAGGGGGAAGAGGAATGGTTATTCTTTCCCTGCTGAATATAATAGGAGCACATCTCTGAAGCCCCTGTATACCCTGTCAGCATGGGGGAACGGTTTTATGATATATGTCAATATATGTGCTGAGAGATTATTCATATTGACACCTTATTAGTTTCATACAGTATTAGAAGTGCATCTCATTAGTTGTCAGAGCCATCAGTAACATGGGAAAGTTTGAGTTAAGAAAATCCACTTTTGTTCCATTGGCTTCTGTGTTTTCATTTTTTGGCTAATTTGCCATAACTTTTGATAGAATATAGATATTGCAATGCAGTTGGTTTCATTGCATTCTGCATAAAATTACCTTTCCATCAATGTGTAACATGATGGTATTATCTTTCAGACATACCCTGTTTTTCATAATTTTAACCACTAGTGTGAAGCTCAGCTTGTAGCCCAGTGCAATTGTATGCCCTGCTCCTCCCTTAAATACACTACTGGCCTGATCCTATCTGATTCTAATTTCAATAAGACCTCCAATCAGGGTGACCATACAGAATGGAGGACAGAGTGCCTGTACCATATGCATGGAAGATGGAATTTAGGCAGGTGCAGCTCAGCATAGAAGGTTTGAAAAGCAGCACCTGACTAAATTCCCTATTCTATGCAATGGTTAAAAGAACAGGCACTCTGTCCTCCATTCTGTATGGTCACCCTGTCTCCAGTCCTATGCAATCCTATGCATACCTTCCTGCAAGTAAACCCCAGTGCTTACCAATGGAATCCTCTTCTGGATAGACATGCATACCTCTTAAAATATCTCAGGGATGCCACCTCTTTTACATTCTTTAAGTCTACCATTTCTGCAAAGGCTTATCCACCTCATTCCAATTCCTGTATTAAGCCTAAGTGCATGCACGTGGGGTGCAATCCTAAGCATGTCTACTCTGAAGTAAGTCCCATTGTGTTCTATGGGACTTAGAGCACAACCCTAACCATGTACTCAAAAGTAAGCCCCGTTATGTTCAATATGTCTTACTCCCAGGAAAGTGTCTTTAGCATTACAGCCAAAATCTCATATTCCTTCATGTAGTATCTCACTACCTCCACATCTTCTCTTCCTTGGTTATCTCTTTTATGTCTATTGTGGCTCCGGCTCAGTTGGGGAGTATTTCTGCAAGTGCCATGAGTGTAAATCTGTAATAGTAGTAAACAGTATTCCTCACTGTGACCCTGATTCCCTTCACCCTCTATATTCAATTTGCCTTGGAGCACAATCCTAACCATATCTACACAAAAGTAAGCCTCATTGTGTTCCATGGGTCTTACTCCCAGGAAAGTGTCTTTAGGATTGCAACCATACCCTACAATCCAGAGTAACTATGGGAGCACATAAGAGACATTACGTGCCCCCGTAGTTACTGCACCACCTAGTGAAAGCCTATGGGAAATTCATACTGCAGTCTAGAGCAAATTGTTCTTACACCAGAGCAAGGACTCCCCGTAGTTACTCTGGATTGTGCCTTTTGTTACTATATTGGAAAAGTTGTGTTCCGTTTGTCACTGGAAATTATTTAGGGTTGCCGTATTCCCAGAAAACTGGAATGGTCCAAGTTTTCAAAGATTGCATTCATATACTGGCAGGTTTGACAGGGAGTCCTGTCTTGGTTTTGTGGAAGAGAATTATGGCAACCCTATCTTATATGTAATCAGACCATAAATCCAGCTAGGTCAGTGGTATTGATCAGGGTGCTGGCCGCACCAGGTAATATATACCAGGTGGCTTACACTCATCAAACTTTTTTAAAATCTTGAAGTTTTTTACTATTATCATCTGTTATATATCAATTGATACATAATTTCATGCAGAATATAATTAAACAAACCACAGTGAAATATCTCTATTTTTAAAAGTTATAGCCAAAAAATAAGTGGGAACAGAGTAGGCCCACTGCCTCATCCAATGCATGGGAAGACGTCCATCATAGGGGTGAAATGCTGGCCCTCACAGGTCTTTCAACAATGGAAGAGCCCTCTCTTGGCACGATTGCTGTGACCTTCACAACTGTGCAACACACAGGAGTTGCATTTGTTTTTCAGTTTGCAGCACTACAGACACTACAGATTTAGTTTTTTTCTCCTTCTAGCATCCCATAGCATTGCAAGGGTTCTAGGGTCCCATTCATTTTTCACTTTTTAGCATGCTTGCCATGCTAGCTATCTCTCCTATGAGCTCTGTACTTGAAAACATGGCCATCACCAAGAGTAATGTTGGTATAGTCTTCCATTCCAAGAAAAGTCACTGGTGCATTGTAGTCATCATGAATGGCAAATAGTGGAAGCAGTTTGGAGGTAGAAGGAGTCATGGTAAAATCTTGTTTTCTGTATTGATTATCTTTTTTTTTTAAAGCAGGCCTCCGTCAGTCTTGAAAGACTATGGTATCGTGCTTGGCGCTGCATATGCTGCATGCGAAGCACGAAATCCTGGGTTAGATTGTTATGGAGGATAGGCTGTTACCAAGCAGCAAATCCCCCCTCTCCACACCACTGAATTAGTCCAGTGGAAAAGCAGAGCCAATTTGTTTGGATCCAGCTGGCGTCACAGAGCTGTGCTAAGGACAGGAGCTCACCCTGTCTTGTGGGGCCGACCCAGGTCTTGAACCCTGGCCTACTGGTTAACAGGCACAGTGTCTTAGCCACTTGCGCCACATTTTGGATGAATAGATTCCATCTCAGGGACCAAGACTCTCAGCATAATCCTAACTCCCAGTTAGGCCAGCACAACTGGGACCCTTGCGCTGGCCTGGTGGTGACTCAAATGTGATATAAGGCATAAGGGGGTTAGGTATATCAGCTTCCCCATGCCACAGTGGGAATGGAGTGACCTGTGAATTGTGCTGGCCTAAACTGGTTAGGATTGCACCCTCAATTAGATGGTCCATGATAAGGTTTCAGACCCATGATTTTTAATTAATAGCAAAACTCTAGGGCTCAACTATTACCTATTAATTGATCAATGAGGTATTGACAGGTGACCAGATGTCATAACTGCAAAAGGAGTAAGAGCTCTCAAGGCCATATTAATCATAGGACGTACTCAGCTCAATGGTTAAACTGCAGCATATGGATATCCTCCCATTGACTTCAGCAGCAATAAGCAGTGTAATACCCAAGATCGCCAAGCACATGAAGCAGAGGTCTAATCTCACAGGTTTCTCAGTGGGAGGCAGTCATGGCTGGAGGGAAGGAGCATCATCAGAGGCAACAGAGTGTAGTTTCTCTGGTACCTTTTGCCTGATCAGGTAGCTTTTACATTTTATCTGCCCAAATGATAGATGAAAAACTTGCTCAGAGTAGCCTTGCTGGACCTCCCAAAGAGGCAAATCCTGGGAATTCTGCCTGTCTCCCCTGTCCTCTCCCAGGCACTGAAGATGGCAGGAGATCAAAATAGTATGGGGGGGATGAGTTTTTGCACTGCTGGCAAAACTTAACATCAATCATACCAGTAGACTTAATTCACACTGTCGTATATAATCACACTAATAAGGTACCAGTGATGTTCTGTCAGCATCATAAAATATCAAGTGCCAGCTATTTAGAAAAACCCCTTCCAGCCTGCTTCTCACTATATTTTCCTGACAGGTGGCAGCATAATTGTGTTTGCAAACAAACACGCCTCTATCAATTCGATCAAATATGTTTCAGGGCCATATGACATGACCCGCATCAAGTAGGCCAAATGTGACTGGCTCCTTCTCCCAATTCCTGAAAACTCATCGATGTGGTCCAGGAGCACATGGGGAAAAAAAGTTTCCAGTTCCCAGAAAGAGTTTCCAAAAAAGTTTCCAAAAATAATACTTGAAGGCATCATGTTTCAGAATCCAAAGCAAGGCTGGTTTCCTTTTTCTGAGATCCAAGCTGAAGTCTGTATTTACTCAAATCTAACACTCACCCTTGTCAGCTGAATTTAGTCTCCAGAATCAGGATGTGCATTACATTTGATGTTTAGTTCAATTTGAGTAAATGTGATATTTTGATTATAAGGATAGGGTGCGCATTGGATTTGATGGCACATTAGATTCGAGTAAATGCAGTATATTTTTCTAATCTTATACCTTTTATATCTCAACGTTTCTCATAAACAGTTATGTTGCTAGGAGGGTGCATGGGGTGTGGCAAGCATATGGGGACTGACACCATAGGGATGACGCACTGGCTTCCCACACCAGGTGATGCAAACCTTAGTGATGTCACTGCTCAACTGTATCGAATGTATCTGACATGGTATCTTTTCACATGATCAAATCTATATGCAATGAATGTATTAGAGGGGAGGTTTCTCATTGGAGACAGGGCATCCGAGAGAAGTTTTTAAATAAAGATATATACTACTTTAAGTAGTATATGAAGTTGCCTTATACCTAAAGGTGGGAGAAATTTGTTTTAAATTTTATGAGGACTTGGGTGTTTTCCAAAGGTAGAAGTGCAGAAAGTGGTGTCAATGTGATTGTTTTCAAAATTTACATTATAATTGAAATTTATAATTGCTTCAAAGCATACTGTTTTGCTCTGACTGATAATGGTGATCCCAATCTCAAGGAACTTGCCCCTTATAACGAGGAATTGTTATAAGGCTGTGCACTCGTAAGCAGGCTGTCTCTCCTATGCTGTATCCCGCACAAGTAATGGGACTGCTGCTAGTGAGGCTCATCTCTTTCCCCGTGGTAGGGTTACAACAACCCAGAAAATGATCACCAGAAGAGATGAGATCTGGATCAGGCATATCTGCCAGTCCAAGCCCTGCCCTCCTGCACCTATTATTCTGTAAGCCTGTATAATATCCAGATCACCACCACCATTAAATTCTATGAGCCCCTGCCGGCAAGGGCTACCCATAGGAGCTGCATGGTCCAAATGGAAACATTTTTTGAAAGGCCTAGATTCACAACCAAGATCTTTAAGAATCTTAGAGATATACTTAAAATAAAATTAATTATAAATGCTTAAACTCTATAGTAAAATGGAATGCACCAAAATATGCATTTAAAAAGTGTGCATGAATTAATGGACCACATGAATATAAGCAAAATTGCGTACAAGTAAGCTTATAAACCAATAAAATGTGCATATAAAAGTACATAGTTACAAATATTTTCCTTTACATTTTGAAAAAAAAACAAAATATCCCTTGCACTATATTGTTGTAAGTATATGACAAAACTAGAGTAATTACCCTCTCATGTGGCCCTTGGATGTGGTACCCAGTGGTCCAATTGGATATAGCCAGCTTTGGCAAAGGTACATGCTATAAGGTCATTGAGACAGGATAAGCAGAAAGTTACCATCTGACCCAAGGTTGTTTGCAGTGAACCTATATGCAAATTTATTATGTGGTCTTGATATGTTCATTGGGGTTTATTCTCATGATAGTATGCATGGGATTGCCAACTGACCCAAGGTTGTTTGCAGTGAAACACTATGCAAATTTATTCTGAAGTCCCATTACGTTCAGTGGGGCTTATGCCCAGGATAGTGTACATAAGATTGCAACCTTAGTGAGTGTCCTTGCTCCTGCAGGATTTGAACCCAGGCCATGCCATTCATAAGAACCCAAGAAAAGCTCTGCTGGATAAGATCAAAGTTTTGTTTAGTCCAGCATCCAATATTCCCACAGTGGTCCATTAGTTGTCTTTGGGTGCCCATGGAGCAGGAAATAAACTGAAAGACAGAGGCTGTAATCCTAAAGACACTTTCCTGGGAGTAAGACCCATTGAACACAATGGGGCTTATTTTGGGGTAGACAGTGGGTTAGGATTGTGTTCATACTTATCTGTCATCTTTGCTCCCTTGCCTAATCTGATTTGCTAAAGACTAGCTGTACATGATCCACAACATTCCTTGGCATGAGTCTTGTGATGCCAGATATTTTAAGATCTTAAATTCTGCAATCCTAAGACCGAGTTAGGCTGGCCTAAGACCCAGTACAAGTCCCATGCTGGCCTTGGGGTGTCTCAAAAATGCTGTAAGGCGCTTCTGCGCCACTCCTGGGAGAGAGTAGGCCAGTGTACAGACATATGCTTGACTCCCTAAATCACCACAGGTATGGGAAGGCCAATGATTTGTGCTGGCCTTGGGTAAGAATGCACCCTAAATGCAAGAATACTTATGATGAGAGTTACTGGAATACTTATGATGAGAGTTGTGGCGCTGTGGGGGCGCAAGCGGTTAAGACGCTGTGCCTGTTAACCAGCAGGCCAGTGTTTGAGACCCGGGTCGGCCCCACAAGACAGAGTGAACTCCTGTCTTTCGCCCAGCTCTGCGACGCAGCTGGATCTAATCATATTGGCTCTGCCTTTCCATTGGACTAATTCAGTGGCGTGGAGAGGGGGGATCTGCTGCTTGGGTAATAGCCTATCCTCCATAACAATCCAACCCATAACAATCCAACAATGCGTGCTTCGCATGCAGCATATGCAGCGCTGAGCATGATACCATAGTCTTTCAAGACTGACGGAGGCCTGCTTTATGATGAGAGTTACAAAGAGGTAATGGTTGGCCATTCCCTAATAGTGGTGCCATATGTAAAGATCATCTTCCATTTTTTAAAAGAAAAAGCCATTCAAAATTTTTTGGAAACCAATAACAGCTGGAAGTACAGGTTGTGCAATATCATGCGCATGTAAACATCAACCCTATCCAGCGCTAACCAAGTGTACCCACATCAGTGACTTACAACTGACATTGTCTCATGGATTTCAGTAATATCTCAGCACTGCCAAAATAAAGCTAATAGTCAGATACTATTAGTACATAATATATTCCAACCACATTAGCCAAATGCAAATAGATATTTGTTTGATGTTACATGGTGGAGTAGCTCCTCATAGTGGTGTAAAAATCTAACACTGAAGAGAATGTTTCCATATGATCTGGTGGATTATTCACATTTATCACATGGCTCCAAGAAGTTCAGTGGGGCTAACATGGGGGTTCCTGGGCAAACATTCCACACAACTACATTGTGGACGATAGATTATCCAGCAACCTTCATGGCTGAGCATGAATTTGTGTCCAGATCTCTCAAGGCCATGGCCAGCGCTCTGCTGGCACATGTTCTAAAGTCAGAATCAACTGTCAGCATTAATGCAGTATACATGAGCCATTTTCACTTCTATAGCATAGCCAAAGGGGGACACTACAGTAAGAACACTGTGATGAGTACATTGGGGCACTCATACCTGGGCTTCTCTCCCTAAATGGCCAATTTCTGGTTCCCCTGGTGAGTCACAACCCACCAGTTTGGGAACCACTGTTCTATCTCAAACAAGCAGAAGGAAAGAAAACTTCCCACTTTTTAAAGCTTTTTATAATATGCTTGGTTATTTAATGCCAGTGACTACATCATGACATGTGGGAACCCAGATCCTGCTTGCAGAGCATGTTACTAAGAAAGAGATGCGCCAGTAGCATAGCTAGGAGAGGTGCAAGGGGTGCACTTTCACGGGGCTACAAGATTTAGGGGAACTACAAGCTGAGCTTGACACTAGTAATTAAAATTGTGAAAAACAGGGTCTGTATGAATGATAATACCATCATGTTATATATTGTTGGAAAGGTAATTTTATGCAGAATGTAAAGAAACAAACTGCATTGGAATATCTATATTCTTTCCAAAGTTATGGCCAATTAACCAGAAACACAAAAGCCAATAAGTGGATTTTCTTAACTCAAACTTTCCCATGTTACTGATGGCTCTGACAGCCAATGAGATGTAATTCTGATTCTGTGTGGAACTAATAAGGTGTTAATATGAATAAGCTCTCAGTACATGTATCATATATGTGGCATACATCATAAAACAGATTCCCTGTGCTAACTGGGTATCCAGGCACTTCTAAGTGGTGTTCCTTTCTATTAACAGGGAAAGAATAACCATCCCACTTTGCCCCAGCTTAGTTTCCCTAATCAATAAAGGACACAATTTTCATTTTTTTACTTAATTAAATTTGATTTTGCTGTTCTGATGCTGGGGGGGGGGGGAGCAAAATCTTACTGAACTCCAGATAGCAAATAGGTGCTTTAGTTATGCCGCTACCAGAATAAATGGTGATGAACTGCTGAGAAAGAGGAAGTAAGTTTTTCCTCAATTTTCTTTTTAAAAATAACCAGGGATGATGTCACTTCCAGACGTCACTTCCGGGGCTACATTCTGAGCTTTGCACCAGGCTACATGATCATTAGCTATGCCACTGTGATGTGCAAAATAATTAAAATTATATACTTCGAGTGTGAACAGACTGATAAATCTCTCAACACAAGGTAACAACAACCAATTCCCCTCCACCTGGTTGGATACAGGACTTGCAAGTTAACAGGTTTCAAACAATCTCAAAAGACCTCCCCTCTTTTTTAAAAGAAAGTTCTGACCACAGGCCAACCGATGAATCAGAACAATAATCAGGATTTGTTTTTTGCTGTTTGTAAGTTTCAGGTAAACGTATTTGGTGCATTTAATGTTCCTCTATTAGAAAAGAGGGAGCAGGCATTACTCATCACAGGTGGCTCTGCACTACTAGTAATTAAAGGATTGGGAAGCAAGCGTCCTCATTATGTTGGTATTGTAGTGTCAGTGTTCCAGCGCCTGGGCAAGCAATCTATTCTAGCATGTCCTGCAGCATCCAGAGAAGGATCTTAGGATTTGCAGTCTGGCACAAGAGCGGCTGACTCACTACTGGCCCAGGAGCCGGCTCCAAGACTGCAATCCAATGTTATCTTCCCTTTGGTGGTCCGATCAAATGTTAATCAAAGTGCAGTAAAAACTTCGCCTTCACTTCCTCTTGGGAGGAAAATTGTTTCCAAAGTCGTGGAAGAATTCTGTGTTGCCGTGAAAGGCTGGCTTTGTGCTTGGTATGTTAGGGTGTATGCAACAAAGTCATGCTTTATGGGGGGAGATCCTGGCAAATTGGCACTTACTTGGGTAGACCCTGTAAAAGTCACTCTACAACAGTTTATTTATTTGTTTGTTTATTATTTCGCACATGGCAAATACATGGACTTATTGTCAATTATTTATTTATTTATTTATATCCCACCTTTCTCGGGCCATTAGCCCAACTCAAGTTGGCTCAGATGTTAATGTCCAGTCCACCGAGCCATTCAGTATAAGCTCTTGATGGACACTCGGACACAATGTGATGAATATTTTGTTGAGGAGCACCATAGTCACACAGGGGTAGATATAAGACTTCACTTAAGGACTTAAGACAATCACTGTGCTAGTGATTTTCAATCACAGTGCTGTGGCACACTGGTGTGCCGCAGACGGTCTGTAGATGTGCCACAAGAGGGTCCTTGATCAGTAGGACAAGTGGGAGATTTGAGTATCCTATCAGCAGCATTGCGTGCCTTGTCAACAGTTCAACAACTGCTGGTGTGCCTTAGGGTTGCCATATGTCCCAGAAAACTAGAACTGTCCTGGTTTTTGAGGATTGTGTTCACATACTGGCAAGTTTGATATGGGGTCCTGTCCCTGGTCCTGTCCAGGTTTTATGGAAGAGAATTATGGCAACCCTACTTAATAATTTTAGCACCATGCCTGTATCAGTGGACTCTTCTGAGGATTCTTATAGAGCAGATCCCCCTTGGGCTGGTGTATCCCATTTCTGTAGGGCATGGGTGTGAATCAGTCCAGAGATGGAAATGCCTTCACTTAAAGTGTCTTATAACTCCTTAGGGAGGGAAAGTGTTGTTACCTGATGTCCCCTAGGTAAGCATTCAACAGGGGACACTTTTCCAGACACGAGCTATTCTGGATTTGACTTGTCATTAAAGCCACAGGAGTCTTGCTTGGGCAGAGATTTTCAACCACTGTACTGTGGCACACAGGTGTGCTGCAGATGGTACGCAGATGTGCGGGACTTTGGAGGCAGTCAAATGCGCAATTGGGAGATTTTGAGTTCCCTTCCTGCATCATGGTGTGCCTTGTCAATGATAAAAAAAAACTGATGGTGTGCTTCATAATTTTAGTGCCTCATCAGTGTGCCACAAGATGAAAAAGGATGAAAATCACTGCGCCAGGGGAAGGCACCTCACTGGACAATGAAATAATAATATGCATTTTTTCCTTTACCTTTAAGCACTGAATGCCAAGGTCTCCCCAAGGGAAAATCTCATATCCAGTACATCACATTTGCAGTACTTACAGTCCCCCCAACACCTGCATTTTCTTAATCTTGCAAACAAGCAGCTGTTCTAATAATATCAGTGACAACACCCCACACCCTCTTTTATAACAATCCTAAAGACATTTACAGTGACAAATAATTTTGGTCTACCTTAAAGGTAGGATGCAAGGTTCACTGAGAGATACATATGAATTTTTGTGTAAGTACTAGGTGTTGATATCCGAACTGGGGAATCAGATCTACCTCACAGGGTTGTTGTGAGGGTGATAAGAGAGAGGGAATCATGTATTTACATTAACTTAAGGGATTTCTATCTTGCCTTTCTCATGCCAAGAAAATGCTTACAATAAAAGCTTACAAAGATTTTATTCTCACAACAACCTTGTGAGGTAGGTGAAGCTCAGACTGAATGACTGCCCCAAGGTTACCCAAAAAGCTTCATGACAGGGGGGAATTGAACCTCAATCATCCAGGTCTCAGTTCAACTCTCTAACCACTGTACCATCCTGCCTCTCTGAAGACCACTGTAAGCTCTTTGGAGATATAAAAATGTGTAAAAATAATAGCCGCACACATAATTCACACTGTTCCCTATTTTTTCACTAAATATATCTCTCAATATAAGCTCTTTGGAGATCTAAAAATGTGAAAAAAATAATAGCTGTACACATAATTCAAAAACACTTTAACTTAAGCATTGCCTGACTTTCTTCACTGTTCCCTGTTTTTTCCCTAAATATCTCTCTCCCTGCTAACTGAGGATGCATGTGGTGAAAGTTGATGCCATGAAAGCCTATGCCATAGAAAATCTTTTAAGGTGCCATGAGATAATTAACTCAGGTAACATTAAAAAAAAAAAAACAACCTCCAAATTCTAAAACAAATAAAAAGAAAAACACAAGAACAAGCAGTGCTTAGACTGCCTAGCTTAATAATGTAGATTGCCCTGTTTAATAATGGTTGCATTTACATAAGCCCCAAGGAGGCTTTGAAGTGAATGGAGGGGAGGGGATGAGCTGACACTTTTGCTGAGATCACTATTGTTTGAGTGGAGACAGTTTTCTGCAAGACTGGTTTAACAAGGTAACAGTCCATTGACTCCAAAGATGCCAGGCTTGAGGAGACAGGGGTGGGTGGGAGCTTGGCTTTGGAAGCCAAAATTCCAGCTCTCTTTCCAAAGCCTTCTGTCTCATGCCCAACATCTTCTACATTTGCATTCTGAACAAAATAATTCCATTTACACCAGGAGAAACTTTTAAAAAAAAAACCATACCATTATAGAGTCAGATCCTAGTTATCTATTTACATATGTATAAATGTTCACCTTTAAAAACCTTTTCTTGGCTGTTTGGACAAGCCCTGAGATTCATTGATAAAAACTTGAGCAAGTAAGAATTCTTCCTCTTGCATCTAACTTGGTTACAACAGATTTTTTAAACATCGATTTTTGCTTTTTAGCGGAAATTCATGGATCTTTGGTGGCACAGAGTTGCCAGCATTTTTCCCTAGTATTACTTCTGCGCAGTGGCAATGGAAAGCGATGGTGGCAACCTTATTCCATTGCTGCATATTATATTTGTTTTAAAATATCCACAGCAACCTACCATCTTCAACACGGAGTAGCAACACCAATTTTTGAAAAGTTCCTAAATCGTATATTTGTGTGTCATTAATTTCGTTTGTGATATTTTGGAGTAAAGTCCTTCATGACTGTGAGAATGCAACCTTACAAAACAAAATTATAATTTTTTTTATTTTACTTCTCTGCAGATTATGAGAACACAGAGAAGACCAATCACTAAAGACAACTAGAAGACTTTTGATTTATTTTACTGTACTTTTAGAAAGGCAGTACAGTGTTTTGTAAAATCTTGCATTTTAAAGTTTGTTTTGCTTGGGTTGCCACCTTTTTAACTGGCCATCCTGCTATGCTTTAACAATAATCCAATGCACAGAAATTTAGCAAATTATTCTTTTTCAGGGGGAAAAAATTAATAGCTGAATTTCTTCTGACATCAAAAGAAGAGTAGTAATTTTGACTACATCTCATCCTTTGCAAGAATCTCCCTTATCTAATTCCCCAAATCTTAAAGGGAAAATTACCTTCGTTTCCTGATTTAGCCTTCATATCACAAAACCCCCAGATTCAAAGGATGCAATGCAAACCATCTTTTTAGCAGTTTCTTTATTCCCAAAGATTAATGTTAAATTGTAGCACACTATACACTTCAAAACACACAAAGGGCACAATCCTAACCATGTCTACTCAAAAGTAAGCCCCATTGTGTTTAATGCGTCTTACTCCCAGGAAAGTGTCTTTAGGATTGCAGCCAAACTCGAGTAATCGCAATGGGATTTAATATAAAAAACTTTCAAATTATTAATGTACTGTACACTTAAGAAAGATTTTAAACAATCTATATCATTGTGGAGGTACCAGATGCTGCTATGATTTGTCCTTCAAATATCACTAGCCATCTTTCTCACTAATACATAACGTATTCAAGGAATTTATTCCCAAAGGTGAATGAAAAATAATTACTGCTTAAATTTTGTTTTGGAATAACCAATGCTGGTTTTTCAGGTATTGCTGACTCAGCATTATCTATCCATTTTCACCCAGGATTTTCTTTTTCTATCCATTTTCACCCAGGATCCATTTTCATTGCTGAATCCTGAAAGATAATTTGGATAGATAATCCCGAGATGTGTTCAGGCATTCAGAAAGCTTCACATCCAAAAGACCAATTTATTTTCTAATTTTCTTATTTCTTCATTCTACAATGAAGAAAAAAGTCTGTTATGGATTTGTTCAACTGTCCCAAATGGCCTATTCGTTGTTTTATGACTAACTTGTTTTTAATTAGTTCACTTCCTTGAGGCTTAGTAAGGAAAGGCAGAAAGTAGTGGTTTTAATTAAAAAAAAAATCCCGCCAGCATTACAGGTTCGGGGAACATGTCAGTTGTGATAGCACAAAAATAGCACCATAATGGTGCTAGGATAACAGAAGTATGCCATTTTTGCCCAATAAATATATTTTGAGCATCCATAGAGTTTAACCAACTTTGGCTGCAATCCTAACCATGTCTACTCAAAAGTGAGCCTCATCGTGTTCAATGAGTCTTATTCCCAGGAAAGTTTCTTTAGCCAAAAGCTGCAATCCTAAAGACACTTTCCAAGGAGTAAGACCCATTGAACACAATAGGGCTTACTTTTGAGTAAACATGGTTAGGACTGTGCTCTATGGCTGCAATCCTACACTCCGCTTCGGGTGGCATAAGCCTTGGCACAAGTCCTAAGCTGGCCTGGGGGGTACAAGGGCATATTTACATGGCATATGCACTGACATTCCCACACCATCATGGGAAGATATGCCAGGTGAATCAGGCTGGCCTAAATTGGTAAGGGTTATGCCCTATATCTTTCCAAGAAGTTTGGAAGGTTTTTTTTTAAAAAAATTATTCTGCTTCTGTTTTTGTCAAAATCCATATGTATAGGGCTTTTTCGAAGCATTATATTGTATGTCCATAGAGAAAATGGGTCTGCTACTTACATTAAGTTGTGTACACTTAAATGCAAATGTATATTCCATTCCAGACACTCTACTGACCTCCACATTCCATGTCCTCACAAAGGGGAAAAATTTCCCAACTGTTTGGGGAAATAGCCCATCTGGTTAACTGTTTCCATTCTCAATAGTAATCAATAGGGTGAATTCTTTCATTGCCGAACACTGTTGCAGAGACAGTATAGATGAGATTCTCACCATCCAGCTAGAGGTGGCTATCACAATTTCACATTCCATCCTTTGAGGTGGGTGCTCACCTGGAAACTGTTGTGCATTCCAATAAATGTGAGAATTGTTCTGATGCATGATAAGCTTTTCATTAAAGGATGGCACCACTAAACTTTCCCTTGATTTCCAAAGGGTGCTCTGATGTTGCATTGGAATGTACAAAGAATGTGGATTCTTGGCACCCCCCAAAAAAGATAGTAGCAAAATTCCCTGGGAATATATTAGCTCTGTGAGAGACAGAAATTCAACACTTGTCGCTTCTGCTATTGCTACATCATCCTGCTGGAAAAAGTGGCACATACTGACACATGTCTCTCGAAGGCATAGTTCTGCCACATGACAAGGTGTCAACGATACCTGCAAGTCATAACCTGATGTTACAACCATCAAGCAAAGGGTATGAAATATGAAAATTCCAAACCGTAAATATCTCCCAGATCTTGTCTTTGAACATTATGCTGTAGAAGGAAAAAAGAAAGAATTCTCATTCTTTCACATATCCTACAATCCAGAGTAACTACGGGAGCACATAAGAGACGTTACGTGCACCCACAGTTACTGCACCACCTAGTGAAAACCTATGGGAAATTCATATTGAAATCCAGAGCAAATTGTTCTTACATTGGAGCAAGGACTCCCCATACTTACTCTGGATTGCACCCTAAGTCACCTTTTGGGAACCTTTTGTCTTCAAATTTCTCTGTCGTTTTAAACAATTTTTTAGTTTTTTAATTCTAGTTCTGAGAGTCAGAGCTGCCTTAAATGTGTGTAGAAGAGAATGATGAGAACTTTGGCTATCATCTTGTTCACTAGCTCTGTTCATCTGCCATTAACAGCAGCCTGATACGCAAGGATTCATAGCCCTGTTCTAGCCACATTTTCCTGGGAGTAAGGCCCATTGATTCTAGTGGGGCTTACTTCTAAGTAGACTTGCTTAGGATTGAGCTCTGAATCCTTTTTAGGTTGCTTCTTGGGCTGTATATATCTGATATGTTGAGTCAAGAGTATGCAGACTTTGCATCAAGTGGCCATTCGTATTAAGTCAAATCAGGGTAGACCTATAAAAAATTAAAGGAGGCCTCCGTCAGTCTTGACAGACTATGGTATCGTGCTCGGCCCTGCATACGCTGCATGCAAAGCACAAAAGCCTGGGTTGGATTGTTATGGAGGATAGGCTGATACCCAAGCAGCAAATCCCCCTCTCCACGCCACTGAATTAGTCCAATGGAAAGGCAGAGCCAATACAATTGGATCCAGCTGGTGTCGCAGAGCTGCGCTAAGAACAGGAGCTCACCCTGTCAATGGGACTTACTCCCAGGAAAGCCAGGATAGGATTGTACCCTAAGAGCAAAATCCTATGCATATCTACCCCAGAATTAAGTCCCATTAGAGTCAATGGCGCTTATTCCCAAGTACTGGTAAGTGTGGATAGTATTAGGCTGTAATCTGACTGAACACAACGAGGTGTTATAACACTCTCAAATAACTCTCTGTATCTGTTTTTCAAACTTTAAGGTTTGGTTTTTTTGGAAATAAATACGAGTTCATTTTTTACAATACAATTCTTACAGGGTGAAGTGATTAGAATAAACCCATATAGGCCTAATGAATTCATGCTGGAGAGAGATTTGAACCAGGAAAGACCTATTTTGGGAGTTCAGTACGAGTATCTAACCTTCTAAGTTCTAATGGTAGCTATTGATATAGAAATTGACATTGCTTAATAAATTACTGATTTAAAATGTTTTGCAAATTTGCTTTGTATGTGTCAGATTGAGTCAGGTTGCAACTAACTACAAGAAACTTTACCCAAGCATACTCTCCGGTATACTTGTAATAGCACATTCTTATAGCAAGGTTCCTAAATCATATATTGTAAGCAGACCCTTGTAATCAGTGCAATCCTATGCATATACACATATGCATATACACACAGAAGTCAGCTCCATTAACAGGATACACTGGGTACCATGGCACTAAATTTATTTTTAACTTTTGTGGGAGTAAAATTTCAAGAATTTGTAACCTAACCCTCCCTGCAACTCCCCTTGTGCAGCACCCCCATACAACACACACTGCCATGCAACACACACCCCCATGCAACCCCCTGTGCAGTGGTGGTCCCCTAACCACCTGCACAACACTGCCCAACATTCCCCCGTGCAACACCTCTGTGTAACATTTCCCTCTGTGCAACATACACCCCTGTGAAACACACACACTGTACCCCATGCCCAATGCACAACCTCCCTGTGAAACTTCTCCCCATACACCATTCCCTCTCTGTGCACCATTCCGCATGCACCATTCTCCCCAGTGCACCTGTGCAATATTCCTCCATACAACATCCCCTCCCGCCCCCCCCCCCCCCCCGTGCAGCATTTCCTTTGTGCAACATCCCCACCATGCACCAGACACCTGGCACCAAATTGGCTGTTGGTCAGTTTTCAATGTTAAGTATCGGATGAAAACATATTTCACACCCTTTGAGGTTGAATTTCTGAAAATCAGTTTTTAGTGGGTACTCACGTTACAAAAGGAACACCTTCCCCAAACTTCATGCTACCAGTTGGGGAAGGGTGTTGATGAATCAGCAACTCTTCAATGTAAAGTGTAGGGATGAAAACACTTTTCACCCCCTTCTGGTCTGAATTTACAAAAACTGGGTCTTAGTGGGTGCCTCCATCATGGAAGGAACAGCCTCCCCAAATTTCACACTTCTAGGTCTGGGTGGGTGTTTATGAGTGAGTGAATCTAGTCAGTCAGTCAGTAAGTGACTTTTTAGTTTTACATATACTCTGTATAGAATTCTTTATTTAAGCAATTTATACACCACATTTCCCATGCTGACGCAAATGCCCAAAGCAGCTTACATTTAGTTTGTCCCTTTCTGCTGTCCTCACAACAACCTTGTGAGGTCCATGTTTACCCAAGAGCTTCATGGCTATGGGAGGATTTAAACCTGGATCTTACTGGTCTCTACAGTGACTACAGCTGTTGTATGGTGGGAATTAAATATCTGAAAATATATTTGACACATAAAAATGTCAAGGTTTTCCATGCATGAATAACCCTCTGGGTTTTATTGCAGGTCCTAGACTACAAGGTAAACAAGTGCAAAAGCGAGATCCTTTTTTACCAACAACAGGAATCAGAAAATCTGGACTGTGCTGATAAATGAGTATTTGGATCATATGCATATAGGTAAAGGAAACTGCTAGGTGATGTAAGCCCAATAAATAAAAACAAAACCAATGATCTGCATATGATTGCATAGATGCAAACGTGCAAATGGATGAGTATGCAGTATAACACACATCCTTTATTGCTACAATGACTTCTCATGGATATGGTAAACAGTGGAATTCTAGGAATAAAAGATTTCCTCTGGTCTGAGACTAGAACAGTAACAGAGTTTCCTCCGAGAATACCAGAATAACAGTTTTCTGTGAGAGAAAGATAATCCAATCACATATGCTCAATCAATTTACTAATCCCACACTCAAATGATTGTTAAAAGCATTCTGAAGACAATCAGCCATCAACTTAAAGGAGCTTTTAAACCATGCTGAAAAACACTGGGATTCACCCACCCAGATAAGATTACTTGTTTTCTTTACAGGGTCGTTAACCTTTTCGGTTCTCTTTACAACAGCTCCATGGGTCAGTTTGGCTCTCCTTATCTTGCCATCTGAGAAATACAAGCAATATAAGAAATACTGTCTCGACAAACTGAGAAATAGTGGATTATCTCTAATCCCAGTTGGTGAATTTGTGGTTGCCATAAGATTTGAACTGGAAACGTGTGCATTCTTGTGCAGAGCAATCCATGCATAGACATGGCAATTTTCTACAAGCCATAGTTATTAATGATTTCAGGTACATTAATATGAATGTGGTTTGTGTATGTTCTGATATACCATTTACTTTTGAAACTGAAAACAGGTCTGAATTCTGGCACAGACTAAACTTTGGAAATACCACTCATGATCTAATGCCCTAATGCTTGGTGCATTTCACAACATCCGTTGTTGTGGCCCCAGTTCTAACCAGCTTTCCATTGCTGATTCAGACTTGCCAATGTGATATGCGCTGCATGCTTTAGGCTGCAATCCTAAAGACACTTTCCTGGGAGTAAGACCCTTTGAACACAATGGGATTTACTTTTGACAAGACATAGTTAGGATTGTGCTCTTAGTCACAGTATAGCTGGAGGCAACCTATGCATGGAGGCATCCTATGTAAGAGAATGTATGTTCTCTTACCATCTGCATTGGCTCTGGAAAGTTGGATTGGGCTCTCTCTCTCTCCCTGGTTTTCCATTGGCTCTACTTATCAAGTGATAAGATGGGAAAAGGCTGGCCATCGAAACTGCAGAGCCTGAAACTTAGTCATGCAAATTCATTTATCACTTAAGACAACTGTCATAGGAGAACGCAATGGTGTCAAAAGTGAATGGGCCCTTTCACTATCAAGGGTGGAATTTCCTCATCAAATGAACAGCTGTAATAAAAGCCACTGGAGGTAATCTTATCATCACTCAATAGCTCTCCCAGCCATAACTGATTACACAAATTCTAGCTGATGAGCACAGATCTTTGTGGTTTTAATCTCTGGTTGTGTATGGATTGTGTCTTTAATAGCCTGTTGGAAGTCAATCAATACAGTGAGCAGTGGTGGTTTTCAACAAATGCATTCAATCAACTCAAGATTACAATAAACAGGCAATTCTGAAACTTCCAAACTGGAGGATTTCATTTCGTATTTGTTTATATCTGTTTCAGAATTTAACTTAGTGTTGGAAGTTCTAAAAATCTGTTCTTATTGGGTATTCATGTCTCAGAAGGAATGCTATCACAATGTCATGCTTCTAAGTTTAGGGGTTTGGGCTGGACGTTGATGAGTCTGCGAGTGAGTTTGTGAGTCAGTGATCCTTTAATTTTATATCTATATACAGTTTATAAAAGTCACTGACTGACTGACTCACTCACTCACTCATCAACTCCCAGCAAAAACTGCTGGATCTAAAAGTATGAAATTTGGGGGGAAGGTGTTCCTTCCATGATGGAGGTACCCACTATGAAATGGTTTTTGGCCATTCCAACCAGAAGGGGGTGAAATGGGGCACAACGCGTTACCTTCCCTATACTTTCAATTGATAAATCCCTGATTGAGGGACGCTCTGCCCCAAGCCCTGGACCTAGAAGTATGAAATTTGGGGTGGGAGTTCCTTCAGTGACATCAACATCCACCAAGAATCGATGTTGAGAAATTTAACCCTTAAGGGCATCAAAAGGGGTGCAATGTGTTTTCCCCCCTTACTTAACACTGAAGACTGACATTGAACATTGATCAATATGCAGCGGATGTACTGGGAGGGAAGGTGCACAGGGGGTGATGGTGTGTATGGGGGAATGTTGTGCAGGGGGATGGTGTGCATGAGGTATGGTGAGCATGAAGGGATGGTCGGCATGGGAGGATGATGCACATGAGGATATGCATGACTGGGTGCGCATGGGGGATGTTGTACAGGGGTGTTGTGCATGGAGGGATGATGCACATGGGGGTGCTGTGCATGGGGATGGTGTACATGGGGGTGTTGCATATGGGGAGGATCATATGTATGGAGGTGGTGCACATGGGGGATGTATGAAGGGTGTTGTGCGTGGTGGATGATGTGTATGGGGGATGATGCATATGGGGGAATGATGTGCATGGAGGATGTTGCGCAGGGGGGATGATGGGCATTGGAGGGGTGATGGGCATTGGAGGGGTGATGGGCATTGGAGGGGTGATGGGCATGAAATTACATGTAATAGATGCAATCCTAACCATGTCTACTCAAAAGTAAGCCCCATTGTGCTCAATGGGTCTTACTCCCAGGAAAGTGTGTTTAGGATTGTAAACAGTGTTACCTTAAATTTAATAATCAGCAATACAGTACAGTGTTTAAACACCTGAAAGTAATATATATGAATATGTTTAGCTTTTATTTTGCCATGTCCTATGTTTTTATTGGGGAACGGGGGAGCTATACTGTGGCTATGACATTAAAAGTCATCCTGAGTTCAGTTCTTTTCTGCTGAACCACTTTTATCTGGGATTACACGCAGAAGGAGCCAAAGAGGGATATAGCTGGCAATTGGCCTCCATACCCTATGAAGACACCCAGTAATGCCACTTACTAACACTGGTCCTGGTGGAGCATGTTGAATCCTATTCTACTGCAGTGCTTAACCCAATACATTAGTTAATCCAGCCACTGGCAAAAATTCTGAATTAGCTCATTGTTTTTCTAGGAGCCACTTTGGATTATAAG
Organism: Cryptoblepharus egeriae; assembly: GCA_030015325.1. Taxonomy (NCBI): domain Eukaryota; kingdom Metazoa; phylum Chordata; class Lepidosauria; order Squamata; family Scincidae; genus Cryptoblepharus; species Cryptoblepharus egeriae. The sequence continues at coordinate 177,794,471 of JAREYC010000003.1, read as the reverse complement.
AGAGAAAATCTGCCTCCTCTGGCACCATGTCTTCAGGGGTACTTTCATCAATGGAACTGTGGTGTGCTTAATTCTGGCTGGATCATGCCCAAAATACATAAATTCTAAGAAGGCATTTCAGCACTACAAAAACAAATATTATGGGGCAGGTTAGACTACCATTGACAGTGCAAACCTATGCATATTTGCTCAGCAATGTCCTACAGTGTTTAGTAGGGCTTAGTTTCAAGTAAACTTAGGAAGGGCTGCAGCTTAAAACAAATAACACTGTGACATATAGCGCCTTCAGCACTAAAACTCAGATGACTCATGGGCTGCAATCCTAAACACACTTTCCTAGAAGTAAATCTCATTTAATACAGTGGGGCTTATTTCTGAGTAGAAATGCATAGGATTGCACCGACGCTTTGTTATACAGCAGAAACAAAATAATATTCAAGAAACAGGAACATAAGAAAAGCCCTGCTGGATCAGGCCAACGGCACATCTGGACCAGCATCAGACTTAGCTATCTGAATACATGACTTGTGTTTTTTAGACTTGGGACTTGCGATACTTGCGAGTCACCAAGTCAGTGAAAAACAAATGTTCACAACTTGTGTCTGAGCCATTTAAGTTAAGTTCCCAACATTGCTGCACTGCAAGCCAAGCATTACCTCTGTCATGTATGTGGATGCAAATAAAGTTAACAAAATTTTAGTCCGCATTAGGAGAACTGAAGCTTCCAAGTCATGAAACATCATGATTCCACATTATTCCATGGTGGTCAATCCTTACCCAGGTTACTGTGTCCAATTCTGGGCACCTCACATTAATACAAGGTACTAATTGGTCAATCTGCAATCAAACAGGTGTGGGTTCAGAGAAGAGCAATGAGGATGATCAGAGGATTGGAGAACTAGCCATACCAGGGAACTTGGTATGTTTAGCCTGGAGAAGGGTGTGTGCAGAGGTGGACAACCTCAGAATGCCAGATGCAGGGTTGGGCACCTGAGTGCAGGTGTCATATATGCACTCTGAAGCATCTGGTGGGACACTGGACTAAATGGGCCTTTGACCTGATCTAGTGGAGGCTCTTCTTGTATTCTTATGAGAAGGCTGAATTAGGATATTAAGTACTCTAATGGGCTGTCATATGGAATAAGAAACAAATATGTTCTCTCTGCTTCTGATGGTAGAATTAGTCCCAATGGGTTAACTTCAAGAGAGGAGATTGGTTGGACATCCAAAAAAAATTCTTGACCATCAGGATGGTTAAGTAGATATACTATATGACAAGGCACACTGAACACTGTTACCTTCCCATCGAGGTGGTACCTCTACTACTTGCATGAACTTGCATTGGTATCTACTTGCATTTCATGCTTTTGAACTGCTAGGTTGGCAGGAGCTGGACTAAGAACAGGAACTCACCCCATCTTTCAGTACTCATCTTCTAATGGGGGGGGGCAAAGCACCTTAAACCGCTAAGCCATGGGGGGATGACTAAGGGTTCTATTTATTTCAATGGGACTTACAACAGAAACCTATAGGCAAAATCCAGAGTAACACAGGGAGTCCTTGCTCTGGTGTAAGAACAACTTACTTTGGATTGCAATATGAATTTCCCATAGATTTTCACTAGATGGTGCAGTAACTACAGGTGCACATAAAATCTCTTACGTGCCCCCGTAGTTACTTTGGATTTGGGGGATGTCTACTTAGTAGCAAGCCCTCATTCATTCAGTGGAACCTTCTCCCTGGTAAGTGTATGGAATTGCAGACTTCGACATGGACAGTATCCTCTGATAGAACCCATAATAATACAATTATACAAATAAACATGTCTAGCTCTGTATACGTATGAGTGGCTACATTGGGCCTCTCTTCTGGTTGTGGAAATTTCCTTCAAGTAAGAAAGTGAAATAGGTCACCAGTTTACTCACAGACAGAGCCAGACAGAGGAGATAATTGTACCTCTAGAAGGGTCAGGTGGACTCCAGAACTCCTGGTGGGCTTTTTAAATGCAAATGCAGCTGGTTCTTTGTAAAAACAACACAAAACACCCATTTACTGTAATTGAAATTTATTGTGAAATATTTGTTAATGAAGTAATGATGGATGGCGAGGACATTTTCTGGCTTTAACTACAACCTTCTGACCTTTTAAGTCAGTATCAGTCACTGCCAGATTATTTTTCTTCTTTTTTTAAATGATTGAGTTACAACCAGAGAATGCATTTCCTTTTAAACTTTGGCCATGTATAGTTGCAAAATCAGAGTTAGTTTGCTTCTTCTTTTTAATTCAATTTATTTATTGCCAAAACATCTAATAATTGGGGCACTATTCTGAACAGTGACTGTTTAGAAAAGGAAATTGTAGTCCAATGTGATTGCATAATACATTCTAATTTTATACCAGATTCTTTTATTTTATACAGATATGTCCCTGTCTCCATTCCCTTTTTTCTCCATGACAGTAGCTAAACAGTGAGCCCCCTGGGAGTGCAAAGCTGCTATTTTATATATGATGTTTGTGGAATAATTACCAACATTGTGGTTCATCTGAATATGTGATAGTGCTTTAATTCAAGGAGGGGGGAGAACCAGGTAGGAAGAGCAAGGCAAGGATGGGATATTAGCTGACCTTTCTGTAAGTCAGCCTGAAAATATATGCATAAGACAGGCAGAGATAATTTCAGAGAGAGGAGGCCAAGGAGATGGTGCCTAGATAGCCTGAGTCTTCCTCCTTTGGACTGGGTGGTGTGCCTGAACCTTTGACTCTCTGGGAACTCTTGCAAGATATAAATCTCAATTTTAAATGTGCCTTTATTTTTAAGTAGCAATGACCAACCATTGATATGTGCAGAAGGCCATTCTATTTTGGGGGGGGGGGGTGGGTGGGAAGCAATATTTTACGTTTCAGTGAAGATGGGGTGCCCTCAGCCCAACAATTTCAAACTTTAACTCAAAGCACACTAACAAGGTGTTAAAACTGTCAAGGTACAACATCGGTTTTTGTTTATGATTGACAAGGCACATCATTCCGCTTTGTGGGTTCAAATCCCACAATTGCTTTCCTGTTAAAGACTTCCCAAATTCCCATGGCATACCTGCAGACTATCAGCAACACGCTGGTGTGCCATGGCACAGTGGTTGAAAATTGTTGCCTTAGTGTGCACCAGCACAACTCATCATTCTTCCAGTTTCTGGGGTGATGCAGAGTTGTGCATGCCTGTGGGGTGGCCAAATCCTCCCCAGGAGTGGTGCAGTATTGCCTTACAGCACTTTTGTGAGATTCCCAGACCAGCATGGAACTTGTTTGGGCACTTAGGCTGGCCTAACTGGAGCTTAGGATTGCAGCCACTTTTATTTACCAGTATCTTACTCAGAATTCCACTATGTTCTATAAGACATAGATGGCCCTCCTATCTTACTCACCAGAATCGTCTACTAACAAGGCTAGCATATACCTCTACTAGATATATGACAAAACCAATGCCATTTTTGGAATCAGCACACCAAATATAGCCAGGAATAGATCCAATTCTTAAGACAGCAAAACGTGTGTTAGTTCTGTTTAATTACAATAAATAAATCTGTGACTTTGGAATTATAGAAAAATTAACCTTACAAATATATAAAAGTTCATCTTTGGGTAAATAAACAATGATGTGAAAAATAACTCAACAATAGAATGATATTGATATTGAATATTGATAATGAGTGACTTTGGACTTAAATATATAATAATAATAATAATAATAATAATAATAATAATAATAATAATAATAATAATAATAATAATAATAATAATAACTTAATTTTTATCCTGTCTTGCTTCCAGAGGGACTCAAGGCGGCTCACAGCGATGCATAAAACACCAATAAAATTCAGTACATTTAAAAACAGTTAAAGGAGTATATACTTTTTAAACTATATATAAGGAATGTATACTTTTTCATATTTAGAAGTGCAGATTGCGTAGTTTTAACTAAGATAAGTGGAAGTCCTGGTTTGTATGTATTTGTCAGACATTTCCTAAATCACTCAACAATAGGAAGCATTATTGTTTAGTACAAATTCATATTAAAACCACCTGAGACTAGTTTTACAAGTGGTAGAGCAACCGTAAACTAGAAGGGACTGGGTTTGAGTTCCTTCAAAAGCATTAGCAGACAGAAAGGCAACAGGTGGAATTTGGCGCAGATAAGAAACAAGGCAACTGGTGTGGGTTTGGAAGGGGAAAGGCCGTGAATTTTGGAATACAGACACACCAAACAGGGAGAACTCGGTGATGCAGCTTGTGGATACATTTGCTCAGATAATTATAATAAGGTGCTGATCAGGTTCTGGAGTTGTAGGATGTAGGGAGAAGCAAGCCAGTGCATACGCAGGTCAAGCAGACAGTAGGGTTTCCAAAGGTGGCAGGCCACAGGGTGGGGCAGTCTGGGTGACAACTCATCCTTGCTCCGAGCCTCTAGCAATAGTTAAATTGGACCAGTCAGACCTTTATTGGAACATGATGTCATGTTGGAAATTCCTGGAGGCCCTTTGGAGAATCTCTGAAGATTGCTTTCAGTATCCACCTGGAGAGTGGTGCTGATGCCTGGAGACTGCAGGCCCTCAGAAAATGGTATTCACATGACTGTCATTGATGGTCTGCAGGTAGGCCATTGGGGATTTGAGCCCCCAATCAACAGCATGGTGTGCCTTGTTAATGGTCAACAACTGATGGTGCGCATTGATTATTTCAATGCCTTGTCAATGTGTCATGAGATGAAAAAGGTTGAAAATATCTGCCCCAGCCTATCTGTGATCTTCTCAGGCATTTGGTGGACCACTGTTGGAGACAAAATGATGGACCTGATTGAATCCAGCAAGGTGGTTCTGATTGGATTGCATTTGTGGTTGGCCTTTCTGCCCCACCTGATTGTCGCTGTGGGAGTCATTTGGCACATTGACCAAGCTCTCAACTTGCAAAGCAGGTCAGAGGTCCACCATGACAACTTGTTTGTTCAGAAAAGAGCTCTCCCCTCCCTCGCAGGTTCTTTCGACATCTGAATTTTACTGTCACTGTAGCAAACAGATTTCCAGCTGCTAGTTTTATGATGCGGCTATTTAGAAAGAAATATTACAGGAATGTGATCGCAGCTAGATCTGGAGTTGCAGCAATGGCTGCTTTCAAAGTTTTGGAGATTTTCTTTTCAAGGTAACTATCTGGGGAAAGGTAAGAGACAAACAGGTAAAGTGATATCTTTAACTATTGCACCAGTTTCTGTTACTGTTCTAGAAGCATGCAAACTTTCATGTCACACAGAAGTCCTTATCAGGTAGACAGATTGGGAAAAAAGATTATGGACCTCGGAGGAGGCATCAGGCTTAATGAAACTATTACCTGTGCTGTGGGAACCACAGTGTGCAAAGTGCAAATTTCAAACACAGCCTTATTCAGAACAAATCCCATTATAGTCAGCGGTGCTTATGAAGGTGAAATGGTACAAAATCCTTGCACAGTTTATAAAATGTTAGTGAGAAGGGATAACTATTATTATTATTAATAATAATTATTATTATTAATTATTATTATTTGGAGTGAGAGAGCGTTATCCCTGACCCAAGGGCTTTACAATCTAGATTCAACCTGTCTGCTGCAGCACACTAGTGTAGTACAAATGGCACACAGGTGCATGGTGGATGTTTGGGGGAAGGTCATTAGAGGAAGGACCATTGGGGGAAGTGAGCCCCCATCAGCAGCATTTTCTGCCTTGTAAAGTGTCAAAGAACTGGGGTGTTCATAGACTGAGACCTATTCCTGCTTGGCCATGAAGTTTCCTGGGGAACCTTGGGCTAGTCATCCTCACCTACCTCACAGGGTTGTTGTGAAGACAGCAGGAGCAGAGGAACGAAAGCTTTGTAAGATGCCTTGGGCATTTCCTATGGCATGGGAAGGGAAAGAGAGAGAGAGAGAGAAAGAAAGAAAGAGAGAGAGAGAGAGAAAGAAAGAAAGAAAGAGAGAGAGAGAAAGAAAGAAAGAGAGAGAGAGAGAGAAAGAAAGAAAGAAAGAGAGAGAGAGAGAAAGAAAGAAAGAAAGAAAGAAAGAAAGAAAGAAAGAAAGAAAGAAAGAAAGAAAGAAAGAAAGAAAGAAAGAAAGAAAGAAAGAAAGAAAGAAAGAAAGAGGTGCCTTGAGAATAGCAACCTGTCGGTGTGCTGTTAGACAAGAAAGCTTGAAAATGCTGATGTAGAAGATGATCCAAGGGAGCCAGAAGTGGGGGAAGGGAAGAGCTGGAGACAGAGAAAGCAGGACAATCCTATGCTTTTTTTAGTTACATGTCCTTAGTTTAGTTAAATTCTATGCCTATCTTGCTCTGTGACATTGATTTCCATGGAATTTTCTCAGAGGTAAGCATGCATAAGAGTGTCACCTTTTTTACAGCAGGGAATTAGAACATAAAGTTATATGTATAGGTTTTTCTTTAATAGTGTAGGATTATTGACATACATGGTACACCCTAGACTAGAGTAATGAAGTATAAACAAAAATAAAAATTAATTGCCCCAGGTGTTGGCAATTTAAATATGGGTCACTGCCCCAAGGAGTTTACAATCTACATGATGATAAAGAAGACAGGAAAAAGGAAGAGAAGTGAGGGAAAGGCAAGACTAGGAAAATAAGAATGCCTTCAACTCCAAGCAAAGGGAAACTGAAAGGGCTGAGCCCAAGCCTTTAGGGGAAAAGGGGAGTTTTGAGGAGGGATCTGATGAGTACAAAAGTGGTAGTAGTACAGTATAGGTGTTTTAAGCAAAGAGACAGCCTGGTATAAGAGAGGGCAAAGGAGAATGGACAAAGCAGATGCTACCTGGAGGCACTGGACACTCTTTCTACCTGTCCACCTCCTAGTCCTGAGGCCTGCCCCCCCTTGCTTCACCAGCAGTAGGTGGGTTACCAAACAGCAGACAGTGAAGTAGCAAATAGAAAGGATGAACCCCAAATACATCAAGAGTAGCGATCCTAATGATTACTGGGGAGCAGGTGAGCCATAAGCCATGGCTCAGAACTGATCTGGTCCAAAACTTGGCTTTATATTAGCCTCATTAAATCTCCATAAGCAAGCCATCCTTTGTTATAATAAAGGGACATCATAAGGCACAAGCCTACACTAGTTTGCAGATAAGTCCCATTGTATTCAATAGGGCTTACTCTCCAGGAATATATTGTAGGACTGCAGACTTTCTCACCTTACAAGCTTATTGTAAGGCCTGAATGGTGAAACTTCTCTACACCCAAAGAGTTTTGCACCCTCTGGAAGTGTGATTCAAATGCTTAACAGTAGCAGCCAGTCAGTATATTGTCCTTTGCATTCCTCACTTTAATTCCTAGGTGTGTCCTTTTTAATATCAGGGATTGTCTTTTAGGAAGAAGGAAGAGGAGATGGGAAAGGGAGTGGCCATATTTGGAATGAAACACTCCAGGTGAGCCGACTAGAAGTAGATATTGCTATTTATGCAAGATATTGCCTAGGTCAGGCTTAGGTTAAGGGTATGGCTATACCAGGATTGGGGTGGTATTTCCCAGGCCAGGATCCACAAGGTCAACTTTAAGAACTGAAGATCTGTGTAAATTGTTGCTCTCCCCATTTGAAACTGGCCTTCCATATGGCAGGAGCATCGCTTATTGGGAACACTATCTATCTATCTATCTATCTATCTATCTATCTATCTATCTATCTATCTATCTGACTGTCTATTTATTTATTTATTTAGTTAGTTAGTTAGTGAGTTAGTTACATACATACATACATTTGTATTCCTTCTTTCTCCCCAAAGGGCACCTCAAGCAGCTAACAATCAAATTAAAATACACAGTGAATTACAACAATATAAAATATCAAGCAGTCAACAATAAAAAATATCCAATAAAAGATAATTCATTTACCCCTTCCCCACCTGTTTGTTTTCTGCTCTGTCGAATCTGAACGGTGTGCCACTCCAAAGAGATGGACCTCAATATGCATTTATTACACGTCTCTTCTGCTCTCTTCATTAGCATTTCCCCATTAATAGGTGTGATGATTTAACCAATAGTTAAGTATGGATGGGCGGCATATGTATGGTGCATGCATGTACAATGCACTGTGAATAGTGCATGGACAATGTGTGGTCCTCCCTAGAATAGGAACCCTGCCCAGAAGTGCTTGGTGAGAAACTCAACGTGATTTGATTGCATCTCTTTTAACGTGCATGTCTCACACTATACCTTCCATGGCAGCCACATCCTCCTTTTGGGTAATGGCACATTCCATTGCTTGTCTGGGAAAATTATGATTGTGGGCACTTTCCTTCAAAGCAGTAGGAAGTGGCAGCAGCACCTGCATGCGAAGGGAAGGCAGGATGTGCAAGTGGCTGACCAGACCTATCTCTGTTGGTCTTGCTTCTGACACTACCTTTGAATTGTCCATTTAAGACGCAAACATGGAAGGCTTTAAGGTGAAAGAAGAGGGGAAAGCACTTCAAGTCTGTGTTAATGGTTGATTCTCCACTTACCACCTTCAGTGCCTGAACCGTCAATGGCCCACCTGGATTAGTAACTGATGACAATCCTTGGATAACTTGTTCCACAAATCTAAGATTTTACTGTAATGGGATTTTTATGTACTGGGATAAGGAGTTGTTGGCAATTACTGTATTTTTGGCATATAGGATGCACCTCCGTATAGGGCGCACCTAGATTTAAAGGAGGAAAACAGGAAAAAAATTATGAACCAAATGGTGTGCTAATATATTTAATAAAATATAGCAGAATAATATTTCAGTCATGTAAAGTCAACAGTGATATTAAGAACCTTTAACATTTTTTAATACTAATACATTCAACCATGTAAACATTCAGCCTCAGTAAAGTGTCCCCCAACACCCCAGACATACACACCTCTTTCTTTACATGCATTCTCAATACACACACAACACACACCTCATACTGTACATGCTCACTCATACACATACATGCACTCATACACAAACCTCCTTACACACATGCACTCACATACACACATGCACTCCAAACCATGTGGTACCTTCACACACATACACAAGTGCAGTCACATACATACACTTTCGAGGGTCCAGGGTGCAGGTGACTGAGTGGGCAGGAGTTCAGGGTCAGGAAGGGGCTTAATCACTCCCTGGAAAGAGTGGAGAAGCAGGAGTGAAAGAGAGCATAGGGGCTGATAAAAGGAAGGATCCCCTGGTGGTTACTTTGAATCAAGTGCCACTATACCTAATGGGACTTCTTCCCAGGAAAGAGGGAGAAACAGTGAAAGAAGTGTTCTTTCTGTTCTGTAATGGGACTTACTGTGTGAGTTGGTGATGGGGTCCAGCGTGCGGGTGAGTGAGTGGGGAGGTTCAGGATCAGGCAGGAAAGGGTTGTGGAGCTTTATATTAGGTACCTGCAGGCTCTGCTTGGCTGTGGGCAGCGGCAAGGAGGCCCCAGAGGATCAGGGCCAGAGGATTCTGACACCCAGCATGGGACTTCTGCTGGGGTTTATGCTGACCTAAACTGGAGTTATAGTGGCACTTGATTCAGAGTAGCAAACGTTGTTTTCCCCCCAAAAGATTCTTCCCTGTACCAGATTTTAATGTGCTTCACTGTAAAAACAAACACAAATATACATACGTGTTCAAAGAGAATGTTCACAGCACTTTGAGGCTGCAATCCTAACCCCGAGTTAGGTCAGCATAAGCCCAAGCACAAGTCCCATATTGGGTGTCACTAAAGTGCTGTGAGGCACTCTGCACCACTCCTGGGGGGAGGGTTAAGCAAGTGCGCACACATGCGCTTGCCTCCCTACATCTCCACAGGAATGGGAAGACCTATGAGTTGTGCAAGCCTAGGTTAGGATGGCACCCTGAGTCTCTGTTTGATGTCTCAGCCCCAATTTAGTTCAATTTCCACCAAGTGCCACTTGCCACCATGTTCCTTACTCATCACATTACCCTTATTAAACCATCTCTCATTTTCCTTGCTCGAAACTGCTATCAGGTTTACAGTCCATGCTTTCCTCCATCCCATCAAGTGTCTTCAAAAAAGTATCTTCAAACCCTTCTTGAGTGGCACTATTATCCCAGGCTGGAGCTTGGAGGCACCACCTATCTCCAGAGCAACTTCTGAGCAGTCACCGTCATGGGAAAGCACCCCACATAATTCCAGAGAGAAACAAATTCTCCTAAGGAGAAGCAGCGTCTAGTGAAAGCTTTGAAAATGTACTGTAACATCTCTGCATAAAAGGCAATGGTGAAGTATGTACCAATGCTCTAATCCTCCTCAATCCCTTCTCATTGTAGGACTGTGATGGCACAGGTTGTTTGGAGATTATGTGCTTCCAACGTACTAGTTTAATGATTTCATGAAAGGTGCCCACTGATTTTTGGCATCTGAAACAGAAACTACTGAAACTTCCTTCTGAAACTTACCTTTCTTCCTATGGAGACAGTGCCCTATTCTTTTGATGATTCAGTCACTCAAGAGGACAACAGGAGGAAATGTGAAACCAAGTATACTGCTCAGAGGCAGCACACCTCAAAACAACAGATGCTGGGAACAAACCACTATCTCATGCTTTCGAGGGTTCAGAGGCATCAGGCTGGATCTGGTGAAAACAGTATATAGAGGCGCTCTTAAGAACCAAAGTGTGGAGAGGATGAGTATGCTGCCCAGCCCAACCAAACTCTTGGGGTCATCATGCTCTGAGGCCATGTTACCAAATGGTCCCATGTGCAGTACTTGTCGGCCAAGCATTGTTTGGGACAGAGTGAGATTTTTCTTTCTGTTATTTAAGACCCAAATCATGGTGAACAACTCTTCCAACTTTTGGGTTTGGTCTCTAGTATGAAGTCAGAGGCACCTGTGAACGGGCTGCAGAAAACAAAAATGGTGGGGCATTTGCATTCCCCCCGTCCTCCCTAGGTATGCCAGTGCCTCCTCGTTCTGCTGAAAAGTACTTCCAGGTTCTTGACAAAAGCTGAAAGTTGACTCAAAGTTGAAAAGCTTGACAAAAGCTTCCCAGTGCCACAGACCTCCTTTGGATGTGACCAGAAGGCAATTCCGATCACATCTGGAAGTCCTGTATACTCTCCAAATGTGAGTTTGGAAACCCACATTTGATTTAGGTCATATCTGCTGATTTCAAACCCAATTATGAAGAAGACCCACTGTGTAGACAGTTGCCCTAGAAATAGAACCACATCATCCAGAAATCCTACAAACCCTGGCTTGGGGTCAGCTGTGGACATCTGGCCCTGTCTGGACATCTGCCAGCCTGTGGTCCACTGAGAACTTCTGGTCCACTCAACAGAACACAATCAGAGCTGTTCTGTTGGCATCCAGAAGGTATTCTGAGGGTCTTAGAATTAGATTTCCAGCCCTATAATTATTTATTTAAGTTTTATATTTTTTTTTTTTTGGTGCTCAACAATGTGCCCGATATTTGATGCAGTCCTTTAGCCAAAATGCTTGGAGATCTCACACAGAGCCACATAATCTAACCACTTTGGATTTATAGAAAGGCAGGATAGAAATAAAATAAAAAATAGATAAGTCTTCCATTAGTCAGACGGGACCTCACAAAAGGTGAAGATCATAAAGAAGACTGTAAAGAACACTTTAAAGGTCACAATGCCATGAGAAGAGAAACTAGTTTAGGGATAAAAGGATCCTTATCATTGCATGAGCTTCTTTTCATGAAATGGAATTAAACTTCACTTCCACTTCCTGTGCAAATTTATTTATTTGTTTGTTTATTCATTTATTTATTTATATATTTATTTGTTTATCAAATGGTACATTTCCAGAAATACAATGCACATGACTGGCTTGTCACATGAACATAACAATAACAAGAAGAAGTGATTCAGAAGAAGAAGTGGTTCAGACCAAAGGCCCATCTAGACCAGTTTCCTAAATCTCACATTTGCCCACCAGATACTTCAGGAAGGACACAAGATAAGATACCTGCAATCTGATGCCACTCCTTTCCATCTTGCCCACTTCTAGAACCAGAAGATTGTATGTACCCATCACGGTGTGTCACCTTTGATGGACTTTTCCTCCATAAATCTGTCCAATCCCCTTTTGGAGACATCTAGTCCAGACACCATCATTCACCACATTCTGTGGCAAGGAGTTCACAGAATAATTATGTGCTAGATTAAAAATATTTTTGGTGTAAGTTCTGACTATTTGGACATGCAGTTTTAGTTGGTGTCCTCTGGTGCTGGTGGTGCGCAAAAGGGGAAAGAACATCTATCTATCTACTCTATCCCTCCCCTGCTCAATTTTGTACTTGCACATCTAACCTGGCCCAGAATGAATCAGCCGTTACCATAACCCAGGAGAAACTGAGGCATCCCCAGCAGCATTGATTCAATGCAACTCTGAAGGTTGAGGGTCACTTGCCTTTCCTTCCCAGCTCTTGACTCACCAGGGCACATGCTTTTACACCTCTGCTTACTCCTGCTAAAGTAGAACAGCGTAATTACTTGGAGGAAAAATAACTCCTGACTGAACTCCGAGTGGAAAATCCAAGCCCAAGTGTGAAGTATGATTATCCAATTTTTCCTCAATTTGGTGGCGCCCTTAATGAACATTTAATGAACATTGTGACTATTTTAAATTGTCTGGAGCATCCCAGGATGAGCAAGATAACAGGGCAAGAGCCAACTCCTGGACAGATTTTCTGTGGTCTTTAATTACAGCTGGCTTTTTTAATTCTTTTAATTTGTACTCTCTGCTTAAAAAAACTTCTTGGCAAGGGTTGAAAAGGAACACGTCTAGTGAGTGTGTACCTTTTCCTCATTTGGAGGTTCAGGCAAAACCTCATTAACAGTTGACTTCACCAGGAGAGTCAATTTTCCAAGCACCAAAATGGTGGGGTTAAGAAGGACAAGGGAAGAACCCAAGTTATTGAAGTCAGCAGAGCACTCGGTGCATTGAAAGCCCCATTGCTTGTTAGTTGTGCTCTCAGTAAGGGTTGAGTCCAGTGGTGGGATTCAAATAAATTAACAACAGGTTCTATGTCCTAATAACCTAAATTAACAACAGGTTCCAAATCCATAGAACAACAGGTTCTGTGTCCCATTAGTAACTGCTTCTCAGAACCAGGTGCTCATTAGCAAAGGGTTCTATAGAACCTGTGAGAACCCCCAGAAGCCCACCACTGGTTGAGTTGTGAGCTGGATGTCTGGAAAAGCCATTATGTGGGTCCTCCTCTCCACCCTACAATACTCTTAGCTTGAGAGAAAGTCCTACAGTCCCAGCCTACTGTCTATGGGAAACCCACAGATAGCGCATAAAAGCACCAACCTTTCCCTTCTATTACACCATAGAAACATGAGAAATATGAGTAATATGGAGGTTCCATATTGCCAGAAGTGTTTAAAAATGCTTTTATCTTTTCGTATGTTTAATTATTTGTGGGGGAACAAATGAAACAGACAGAAAGTTTTGTTATTTTTTTTTATGTGCACATTCCAAATGCTTGTTTTTATTAATTTTAAAAGTTTTAAAAGTGTCATATTTAGGTGATAGATACAACCTTGATATTATTTCTAATTGAAAAAGAAGTAATTTTAATTTCTGGAAAATATATTAAACACCAAAATGTGATTTTTTTGGTTTTTATGCCATTAACAAAAACAAATACCTCTATATATATTGCCATAATGATTTAAGAATCATAGAGTCATAGAGTTGGAAGGGACCTAGTAGATCATCTAGTCCAACCCCCTGCCTGCAGCAGGAAATCCTTCTAGAGCATCCCCGACAGGTGCTCATCGAGCTAGCAGATTTAGATTTAGATGCTAGATTTCGAGCTAGCAGTAGACTTCCTATTGTCTTACTGCCACAGAGTTCAGTTTCCAGGGTCTTTCTTAAGTTGTACCATCTAATACATCTAATATCAAAGTCTTTTACAGTACTTGGATATGCTCAGGCTTGAACCCGAGTCATTCTGTGTACAACGCACATACCACATAGATGTGGCTCATAAGCAGTTTGATTGTGAATACTGTACAAGGTTTGTTTGTGATTGACCATCTGCCAGTGGCGTCACTAGATTGGTGCAGCTGGTGCGGGCTGCACTGGGTGATGCGCCACTCTGGGGTGATGCGCCAGAGGAGATTGATACTCCTCTGGCCAGCCCCAGGTGTCAGCATGCCCATTTGAGCCGGCTCTGAGTCGGACCTCCAGCCAGAAGCCACCTCTCCGCCTTGGAGCTGGCTGGAATGGCCAGCTGAGGTGCACTGCAGAGACACACTGCCCATGTCCAATCCTTTGGACATGCGCAGTGCATCTCTGCACAGCCATTGGGCCTTGCTCCGAAGGTGGAGCCAGTTGCGTCAGAGTTGGCGCCTGCGCAACACTCTTTCTGAAGCCAGTTGGCTTCAAAAACAACTGTGGAGGCACCAAGTTTGGCATCTGCACAGTCCAGAGGGGTGCGTGCGCCCCGGGGTTGACGCACTGTGTCCCCACACCGGGTGATGCGTGCACTCATGTCATCCCTGCAGTCTGCATTACATTATCTCACATGTGCATCCTGTCTTTCAAATTTATATGTCTTCAATCATTTTTAGCTTTTAATATTCCAACACTGTTCCACTATAATTCCATTAATTCTACTATTGCCAATTTACTCATCAGTTCATTTTTGATTTACTAATTTATTTATAAGCTTGGGATGTTGGCACCACCAAGTGGGCAAAGCCAGCTGTTGCAGCTCCTCCTCACTTGGCCTTTAATGCCTACACAGTACCTGAATACAACATACGGTATATATTGTTGAACTGGCAGTTCACATTTCATGTATTTAGCATGTGGCAGAACACAGGAACATGCTGCCAAAATTGTAGCAATGCAGTGACTGTGGACAAAAATTATTCACTTGAACTCTGAATTTTGGTGCAGATTCACATAAGGAAGCTTGATTTAAAAAAAAAAAACTCTGTTTAAAATGTTTCCTATAAACAAAATTCATCCATCAGCAATTTTAAATTATATTTTTACTGTTTTTTTTCTTTTTTAATAAATAAATTTTAATAATTTTATCAAAAAGCAAAGCAAAAAAAGTATAGCGAACAAAGGACATAAAATGAAATTAAAATTGCAACTTCTTCAGTGTTTGTACCATGTGGTGATGGTGTCTGCTTGTTGTGGATTGGAATTGCATCCAATCCATGATATGACATGGGGATACCTGGCCTGATGAGAAATTGAAATAAAACATACATAATTAGGGAGATCAAGGTTTAAGAGACTCAAACACAGATTTCCTGAGAGAATAAGAGAAGAAACAAGTAATGAGAATCATCTATCCAGTGGTTCTCAAACTTGTTAGCATAGAATCCCAAGAATGATCCTATGGAAGTGATATCATTTCCCTAGATGTGATCTCTTAGCTGGAACTGGTTTCATCAAGCATAAAACAAAATCAAATTAAATCAAATCAAGTAAATTTAAAATTTACAATAAGTGTAAGTTTTTAAAATTTATTCAAAATAAAGAAACCTTCAAACACTTCCAAGCATTTGTTAACCTTTTGTAAAGTAAATCCTAAGCTAACCTTTTGTAAAGTAGATCCTATCCACACTTACCCAGAGCCTGATGCTGGGCAAAAGGGGACGGCAGAGGATGAGGTAGTGTCACCAAGGCCATGAACATGAATTTGCACAGACTTTGGAAGCTGGTGGAGGATAAGGTGGCCTGACATGCTGCAGTCCATGGGGTCACGAAGAATCGGACACAACTGAACGACTAAACAACAAGCCCCAGTCTATCAGTGTTAAGCACTATCAGTGTTAAAAGTATATTCATAAGTAGTCTCTCAAAAGCACAGATCTATAATGTCTCCCCAACTGTAGTCACACATCATGGTAGTATCGAGTCTAATATATTAAAAATAAACTATACACTGAAATGAATGGAGACCCACCTGAAACTGAATCACAACCCACCTAGAGGGTCCTGCTTCTTTGTTGAAGTGATCTAGACTATCTTGGAGGAAAATTCAAACATAGATAGATATGGAGTTCATCTTCAAATCAAGGGCTGCCAACATCTAAAATGGAATTGAACCCTCTGGCTCTGCTAGAGACCAGGGTAGGTCTGATGAGGATTAATTGTAGTTGGTTATTGTATGTGCTGCAGGCTGTAGAGGCTTGCCATGGCCCACATCTGGCCCCCAGGCTGGGGTTTGGGCACCCCTGGTATAGGGTGTTTGCAAGAGATTCCAATGGCAGAGCCCAATTGTTTTTAGCAGGGCCAGAAGCTCAAAATTTGTTTAGTCAATGAAGATGGACACCTAAGGGGGTAAAAACTGGAGGAGGATAAGTGGTGGTGAACTGGATGGACAGTTTTGCTCTTTGCCTCTTTGGAAACTGGACTGAAAGCATAAAAAAGAAAACCAGGCTACCATTTTTTTCCCCGAAAGGTTGGCAAACTTTGATGACTACTTCAGAAAGGACACCATGAAGGATCTCAAAACAGGAGTGGCTTCCATGCTATTGAAATCTATTCACGCATAGGGAGGGATGCTCAGGTCCTCTGTGCATTAGTTTTCTAACAACAGTGGCAGGTCCTTTCGTTCCACTGCTTTTCCAGATCAAACTGCTTATTGGATTTTGGGATTTGCTTTCTCATTCCCCTGGAGGAAGTTTACAACACCAGTATACAAGCTGCCCCCATGGGCATTCACATGTTCTGTGACAAATACAGGTCAAACCACCTACCGGTGTGCACTCTGGTCTCCTGTAGGGAGATTGAAGTGAACTTCAGAAGTTCATGGTGCAGTTCACTGGAGGGTAATATAATTCTTTTTTTGAGTTATTGGAGGGGGAACTTAAAAGGGTCACAAAGTAATGGAGTCATCATGGGCACTTCTAGCTCAGCACTGGGCAGGCACATGTGCCCAGGCCATGTGTGGGTCATGATATCCAATGTCAGTAGTCTGCATCTGGCACTGCTAGCCACGCAACATCTGCCCACTACAGAGTTAACAAATACCATCATGTGGGTCTCCCTTCCATAAAGACAGCAAATACCTGTACCTATCACTGGCTGGTGAATGAAGTCTTCCCTGCAAACGAAGACCTTTAATTATTCCAATGTTATCAAAGCTGGATCAATTAAATGTAATCAAATGTTATCCAAGCTGGATCACTTAAAAAGAAAGTATTTGCATGGACTTTGCAGGATTTTCAGTGGAATGAGCTAGGGCCTCTGTCACATGGTGGACACCATCAACACTAAAGATCAATGCATAGCCATTGGAAGAAAATGCATGCACTTCAGGATGCAAATCAGGAAAAGTATCCTCAACTTCAGAAGAACTTGCAAGTCAGCATAAAGGAATTTTAATTTACTTTTTCCCCCAGATCTATGAGCAAGCAAAAAGATCTCTTACACCCACATTGTTCTGTGTGGTGCTGCGAGAGCTCATAACCGCATGAAGCACTTATCAGATTTAAACCTGTGAAAGGATATTAAAAGATAATTATCCCTTTTCTTTCAATTAAGCTGAGCACGGTGGAGCCTCCTGCTCTGAAAAATGGTGACATTTGTGATGGAAGTTAAGCTTCATTTAAAAGCAGATGAATGTTCATTTCTGAGACAAGCAAGACACGGATTTTGCTCAAGGCAAAATAATAGCTCTTTGTTCAGATATTTTTTAAATATTAGATAATTACTAATAGACAGAAACTCGTTCACTACATGGTGATCATTTTGGTTTTCAGTGCTGTCTTCAGAACCTCTTTGCAGAGTTAGCTAAGATATGAAACTTGCAGCCCAGTCCTATGTATGTCTACTCAGAAGTAAGTTCCATTCTAGTCAATGGGGCTTACTCCAAATATTCATAGGATTTCAGGCTCTGGGCAAATCCAGAACTGAAGTCGAGCCAGTATAAATCTATAAAGCACTTCCATGATACTGGGAGAGTAGTGAGGCCAGCCCAAGCCTTGTTGGGCTGGTAGACAGGTAAGCCTGTTCTGGTCAAGACAGACGTGCCAGAGGTCAGGGGGCATGGTGAGGATGAAATGGAGACATTTGGGGATTGGGGGAAGGAGGTGGTGGAGTGGTGGCGCTCAAAAAAAGCATAGTGGTACCTTGGTTTACAAGCATAATCTGATCTAGAAGAATGCTGGGAATCCAAAATGCTTGTATATCAAAGCAAATTTTCCCATAAGAAATAATGGAAACTCAGATGATTCATTCCACAACCCAAAATGTTCATATACAAATGATTACAGTACTGTAATGTAATACAAAATAATGAAGAAAAATAAAACAAATTAACCTGCATTTATATCCAGAGTAATGAAGGAAAGACATAAGAGGTACTTACTCTGGATTGCTCTATGAATTTCCCATAGGTGGCACCATAACTATGTTGGTGTAAAAGGTCTCGTAGTTACTCTGGGTTGTAGCCTTTCCCTGCAATCCAGAGTAACTGTGGGAGCATGTAAGAGACATTACGTGCACACGTAGTTACTGCACCACCTAGAAAAAACCTATGGGAAATTCATATTGGAATCCAGAGTAAATTGTACTTACACCAGAGCAAGGACTCTGGATTGTGCCCTGTGTCTCTCAGGCTGCAATCTCCATATCCCAGCCAGGACTATTTACTTTGCGTGTACTGCAAGACATCGCTTCTATTGCAAGACAAAATTTATTAGAAATGTTTGCTTGTCTTGCAATACCCTCTCAATCCAAGATTTTACTGTACTCAAAGAAAGCAAGGGGGAAAATCCATCAAGAACAAGAGGCCTTTACATCAGGGTGAGCAGACAAACCTCTTGGGGCTGAGATGTCCAGTCTGGGTGCTACACCCCACATTGTTCCCCACAAGGCATAATTGCACAAACACTAAATTGCAATTGCACTTGTCCATTCACAGTCATCCATCAACTGTGGGGAGGAGGAAGATGAAGGAAGCAAAGTGTTGTAAACCAAAACTGAGCTGACTTGAGGGTCTTTGAGGAGGTGGCAAGACAGAATATAAATGCCTAGATAAATAGAAAAAAGCAGTGACTAATCCACAAGTGGCCGCCTTGGTGTCCTCCCATGAGATGCAATCAGGAGTTGTAGCAACATTGCCAAAAGGACACTGGAACAATCTTTGTTAAGGCTGATGACATGGATGGACATTTGAAGTTGGTTTTTACCTAATTAATGTAGTTCAGCCTTATCTAGGCTGGCTGACAGTGGCTTCCCTTTTCACCTGGGCTTTCAGATATGAGTCCTTCCTAGCCTGAAAAAGCTAGGGATTAAATCAGATACATTTGAAATGCAAAGTTGATGCTCTCCTGGTGAATCAAGGCCTCTCCTGTTAAAAAATAATCACTCTAATGATTCACTCATATAGCTATGTACTGTATGTTCGCTGGTAAAGAGGACTTGCGTTATGGTAAGCTCTTGATAATATGAAGCTATGGTTGGTAAAAAGTGCATCGATCCACTTATAGGTTTGATCAGTGGTGGACTTTAGGGGGTTCTCACAGGTTTCATAGAATCCTTTGCTAATGAGCGCCTGGTTCTGAGAACCAGTTACTAATGGGACATAGAACCTGTTGTTAATTTATTTGAATCCCACCAGTGGGTTTGATGCACCTCAAGAAATACTTGCTTGCCAGACCACCCTATATCTGGGCAACATAATTTGCATTGGGGGGGAGCCAGCAGGAGTTGGGCAGCATCTGCTTCAGGCCAAACAATCCCTAAGAGGGTCAAGAAGGTGATTGAGCCATTTTGGAAATGCATCTGCAGTAGGACACATTCAAAAAGAGTGAACTGTTATAGGGGAAAAGGCACCTGCCAACTACGTTTGGAAGAGAGTGAACTACACTTTATGATCATCTGTTCCAGTGACATAATTTTATCGTGATATATTAAAAGGTAAACCCAATTCTAAATTGTGTTTTGGGTAATTGGTCCCAACCAAGATCTTGGAAATTGAAGTTTCCGCTACAGAAGTTCTTTCCCTCTCTAAAAGATGGCAAAAGTACCCACTGTGCTCTTTATATAGGCCATCTTTAGGAGTCTACACAATGAAACAAACTAGAATTTATATCTTTCCTTCCATGCACACAGCCAGGGTCTCTACCAAACATCTGTATCCTCACTGCAAAACAAAAACAAAACACACAAACAAAAAACACCCCATGCACAGAATAGAACAGGATGCAGTACATGTTCCACTGCCACAGCTAAGGAAGTGCAGGAAAGTTGGTTAGGATTGTGTCCTAAATTTGCTTTGCTTGTTCTTTCTACTCCGACCCAACCTTCAAACATCAGCATCCTGGAGTTTTGTATGCTTTCCTCTTGAGTTGCTACCTGACTCCCTCTACTGGGTATAAGAAGTTACTGAATCCAATTTTGTCTTTGGGTTTACCCAGTGAACCCAGACTGTCTACACTGGCTTGCTTGTTGTATCATTTTAATTCCTTTTTTTCTATTATTTAAAATAAACTTTAATAAAATATTTTGATTTCTGAAGTTGGATAGGATTGGACCTTAAGACAAAAGGTAAGTGCAAGAAACCTGATTTGTAAAGCCAACACAATATTGAAGACTAAAAGTTTTATCGTGATGACTTTGGCCACTGCTTATGATTCTCACGGTTTTTAGTAAAAAGTACCCTTGTTCTTTTACTAACCTGAAAACTGAAATCAACAGTGGCAGCTTATCAGATCCAAACCATCTTATTTAAGGCCCTTTGGGCTGGAATGTAACTAGAAAAAAACCAGAAACTGTGCCTGGTGTGAGGCTGATTCAGTGTTTGACGTTGTTCCAGAAACCGCACAATTATCTTACAGCTCCAATACATGTGGGCAAGGGCCAAACCACACATTATTGAACCATGTTATTAAGAGGCATGTTTAAGATTCCAAATGTCTATACTTAACAAGCAACTAACTGGGTCCCAACACAGATCTGGACCAGTGGTGGACTCCAGCAGGTTCGCGCCTACTCTATAGAACCGGTTGTTAACAAGAGATAGGACATATAAAGTTTAAAATAGCCATTTAAAAGTGGCTGCCAGATGGGCAGAGAACCGGTTGTTAATTTCTTTGAATCCCATCACTGATCTGGACTGCAGGGGAGGAAATTTGTCTGAAATTTCCCTTTCCCAAAGCTGTGACCTGCCATCAAAAGTGATAATTTATAGCAAAGGACTGCCATAAAAAGAAATAGGAGGTGGGCAGTTATTTTCAATGGAAAGTCAGCAGAAGGGGAATTAGCCCTCCCTATGTCATAATTCTGACCTGGGCCAAACTAGAAGTCCATTTTGAGGGGATGGAGTCTAATGGGATGGCAGCCCCATCTTCTACCCCACAAGATATCTCATAGCAAATTTTTCCCACCAGCCGCATGCTCGCTGGTTTCTGACTAGCCAATTGCAGGGGGTGGTGAGAGAAGGACACAGATTTGGTCCAAGGACTTCAATTAATTGCATTTTTACCCCATCATCAGCTTGAAGTGGCATATGCAGTTCTCTCACCCATTTTAGCCATAAAAATCTGTAAGATGAAGCAACTTAGGCTGATATAGTGACCAGTCCATAGGCACCAAGTGAGGTATATGATTATTATTTTTCTTTTTAAATTGTGTTTTGATTTGTTTAAATGGTTAGTTGTACATGTTTTTGGTAGTGTCTTTTTGTGTATTATGAGAGAGCACCTCATTTCGTTGTTCTCATACTCTGAGTACAATGACAATAAATTTATCTTATCTATATGATGATATATTTGAACCTGTTATCCTGGGCCTAGAGACCAACACACTAACCACTACATCACACAGCTTACTATGAATTCACAGAGAACTAAATGTAGCTTTACTGAAAATAACTGCCCAAGGTCCTTTAATAAGTCAGTGTCACAAGACAGATAGTTGAAATCTGCTTTTCTGTTAGGAGGAGAGCATCCTAGCTGCTCTGAGCAACCTTAACACTAGGGTGTTTAAGACTAAAGACAAGACTAAATTAAACTGTATTTTTTAGTATAAAATATTTTGAACTAATTTCAGCAAGAACAACAGCTATTTGGCAAAATCTCAAAGATGTTGTCAAAACAAAACTGTTCTGTGAATTGGGCTGTTAAAGGTTTTTAAAGGGCTGTGCAAGTGGTTAAGACACTGTGCCTGATAACCAGCAAGCCAGGTTTCAAGACCAATTCCAGCCAAAAGGATGGTGAAAAAGGGCACAATGCATTTTCATCCCTATACTTTACATTGAAAAATCCCTAACTGACGGACACTCCGCCCCAACCTCTGGACCTAGAAGCATGAAATTCAGGGAGCTTATTCCTTCCATGATAAGAGCATCCTTCAAGAACCAATTTCTAAAATTTTAACTCCTAAGGGACTGAAAAGGGGTGCATTGCATTTTAGGCCTATACTTAACATTGAATTCTGATCAATGCCCAGCCCCAAATCTTGCACCTAGCCAATAGGGGTGCCCACAGTTGTGAGGGGATGGTGCATGGGGTGGAGACATTGCACGAGAGGGGCAAAATGTAAATGGAGCGGTTCGATGTGCATGGGGGGATGGTGTACGGGGATATTTTACACCCACAATGTAGGTACTTTTTGCTAGTATATATTTTATAATCAAATACTCATCTAAAAATAAAGCAGTGGTAGCATTCTTCATTGGTGAACAATAACCCACAATGTTTTCATCCAATCTCCCTCTCCAAAGCTTTTCTTCCTCTCCAAAGTTTGGGGAGAGGGGGAAGGGTAAATACCTTCAACTGTTCGGTTGGTCAGAGGAGTTCATCCAAACTTTTGGCTAACCTCTAGGAAGAGCTTTTCAGTTCAGACTGGCCTCACTTAATTGAATACAAGAGGGGCCTCCATATCTGCCAATTGTATATCTGCATGGACTGCATGAACTCTATTTCCCCAGACTCAGGTTGAGCCAGACAGCAGACCTGAAAGGCTTCTCCAGGCCTCAGAATGCCTTATAAGGGCGAATGTCACTTCCAGTTTCCCTCCAGAGACTGGAAGTTGCAGATGAGCCTTTGCAAAGCCTACAGAGGCCATCGGCAGACTGTTCATCCTCTGTGGGATTCAGAAAGCACTCAAGTGGTGATCAGAGCATAGTTCCTCATAGTCTCCAGAGGGCTGAAGGGGCTGAAATTTGAAGTATTTTATTTTCATGGGAGGAAGAGTCCCAAGAACAGAAACCCTGTGGATAATGAGGCACTTTACCAAGAACAAAAAAATTTATTTTAACATCATCAACACCTCCCACCAAAACCTTTGGAGTTGGAAGTATACAATCTCCAAAATCATTTGGATGAAAAACCAATTTCTTGAATAGCTATTAAAGAAATTTATGAGAGGCAACACTGTATTTCTGTATTTTTATTGTATTGTACTGTATTACAAAGATGCTGTTTTCTTGATAATGTACACAAAGAGAGTAAAAATTAAATATTGAGCAATACCAGATCTGAGGACATGGATAGGAGGTAATGTTATGCTCCTACATTACTTTTTAGGAGTCAGCCCACAACTTCTCTCTAAAATGGAGTTGGCAGATTTTTTAGCCTGTCAGATACTAGCTAGTGCCCATGCAGCCTGGATGGGGTTCAGGTGATCTGTATGTGTCACCCTATTACTCAAACTGAGCAAGAATGGTGAAATTATCGGAGTGGTACATTAGATGCAAAACAAGAGTAACAGAGGGCAATACTAAAAATTAAACCAGCTCAAATCACTCCCCATTTAAAAACAGAGCCAGTTTCATAAAACTGTTTTTATTACCTACAGTTCTATGATACAATGCAATTCTTCACTTGTAATATCTAATTACAAGACCACCCTTGTAGAAGGGGGGGAAGAGTGGTTGGAAAGTGCATACACTATTATTTTACTATTTCAGAAATAGTAAGCTGTGTGAGTAATCCAGTTGGAAGATTCCTCCTTAGAGCGCTTGGCTGAGCTGTGAGAAGTAAAAATAGATTTGTATGCTTCTGATTTCTCCTCATTCTTTGCAATGGATCGCTTCAGTGACACAGGTCCATTTTTGTTTCCCTTTCCAGATGAAGACGGTGCATTTTCACCAGCTGCTGCAGAAGAAACAAGAGAGTGAGTGGCAAAATTCTGCTCATGTGTACTCATGGACATATGAACATCCAAAATTTTAGGGCTGGTAAAAACAACATTTGAGATTTACTTAATATGGGATACGTTAGTTAAGTTTAGCTCTAGAAGTTGTACAAATATTGAAATGGTTTCCCTAGCTTCTTTTTTTAAAAATCCAAATCCTAGACAGAAGGCACTTCCCCAGGTGAATAAGTTCCAAGGCAATGGAGCTATGCAATGCTATGGGTTGGTCCATCAGGACACAGCCCAGCCAACCAACTTCAAACTCAGCTGTCAAATGTTAGTTAAAAGAGAGTTTTATGGTGGGTTCCAATCTAACAAATCTTAACTATGTTTAAAGCCTACTGTAAAAGGTCAGAGGAGAATCATGATAAGAAGAAATGGTTTAGGAGCTTGCAATTTTATGGTCCATTCTGATCCTGTCAACTTGGGTGATCTGAAACAATATGTTGGGCTGTTGTGTTTTCACCAGCCCAAAGTGGTGTTCTGAATGAATGCTTAGCTAAGAGTTAACAAAGGATTGTTCATAATAAAATTAAATGTGGGACAAACAACATATAGCACTGCAATGGAAATTTTACACCAACCTGCTTCTTTACAGAAAGCAATGGTCCTCTTTTCCCCAGAGTTGCTTGAGGCATTCTTTTCATCATTTATGTGAGATGGTCCAGGCAAATCTGAACACAAACACCAAATGAAATTTTGAAAATTTATGAGACTGATGCAATCAGCAGTATATTAAAATAAATGGAAAATTCTTAGTTAATAGCACTAAACAAACACCATTTGGTGATAGAATCTAACAAGATATGAAAACATTCACTTAGCTGCTTATTATCATGGCTGTTGTGCCCCACTCCCTTCGTACTATTTTGCAGAACTAATAATAATAACTGGAGAACTCATGATTATCTATGTTCTCAGCAGCCTGGAATAATGACTAGGAAAGACCCATAGTGCAACTTTACATGACAGCAACCTTACCTTCAACAGCTTCAGATTTTGCAACTGTCTCAGATGCCTTAGATTTTTTGGATTTCTGAAAGAAAGGACACAAACTTGTGAACATTTCAGGAGTACCAGTCCCTTAAGCTGCACAGCTCCCAAAGACTGCCAAAGCTGTGCTTCCTGCATCTCCAGGGCCTGGTGTTCCCACAAGTCCAGTGATTACATCACACATCATTGCCATGCAGTCAAGGAGCTGATGCACAGAGAAAAAAGGTGCTTGGACAGAGAATGTTGTCAAATAACTCAAAGGCATTCAAAGTACATTCGAGAACTCCAAGAGACAGACACTATTTACAAGGTATTTCCTTGCATGCAGCTCTTTGGACGTTTTAACATACTGTTGAACTCTTATGATAAATACAAATTATGCCAGGTATAAACCTAATTACAGATACTTCTGTTATCATGATGAAGTCTTCTATTCAGACGCTCATTGAGGAACCTTAAAGTATGGCAGTATACTGAGCTAGACAGAGAAAAGGAGAGCTTGGATGACTGACACCACAATAAAAGTATGATCAAATGTACCCCAAACATGAACTTTCCTGTTTATTCATGTTTACAAAGTATGCTCAAAAGTAAAATTAGGAATGATATGAGATATGGCTGCTTTTATAAGCAGAAATGAGCAGGACCTCCCCTTTAAAATATTCCAAGTTAAAATTTAATCAGATTTTGAATATACTCCACAGGTCAAATGGTATAGGACAGTGGTCTTCAGAGTGGGGGTGGTGACCACAGGTTGCAAAAACTGAGGAACCACCATCTTGGTCCTGGAGACCCTACTTTGCAATGGTGTGCACTAAAAGACCCAACTTTGCAATGGTGTGCACTACTGCATCATGTCACATGTTGTTGGATTTGTCTTGAAGAGCTGAATCCAACACAACAATCCATTTTGAAATAGCTCCTTCGTATCAAAGGTTATGTCAAAAAAACTGAAAAACAAAAATATGTATACAAAATGCACGGGAAAATGAAATGAGGTTGGGGCATTTTGATGAGAGAGAGTCTGGGGGCTTGGGAAAAGTTGGGGTTAAGAGAGGTCCTGTGGGGTTGGGGACAGTGGGGTAGGAGAGAGCATGGGGATTGGGGGCAGAGTGACCATTTGTCCTCTTTTTCCAGGACAGGTGCTTTTTAAACTTTATGTCCCAGATTGGGGGTAGCAAGTTTGACAGAGGGGTCCTGTCAGATTCCAAAGACTGAACAGAGGTCCCAGGTTGAAAAGGCCGAAGACCACTGGTATAGGACTTGCAAACTGAATTACATGTGTCCCTTGTTATCTACTACAGTTCTGTTCCAGAACACTCTGTGGTTAAAAAAAACAGTGGAATGGAAAAATAGATTTAAAAAGCCACTTCTTGCATCTCCATTGCTCCTAATGGAATACGGTCACGCCTCAGAATCTGTAGGGGTTTGGTTCTGGGGCTCAATGCTGATACCAATAAATAAGTTAAATAAAAGCATAAAAAATTAGAGTGTCCCTGCACAATTGTTTAAAAACAACTGTTTTTGCTGTTGTAAAAAGGTAACCAGCAATTAGACATGCAAAGGACCCCTTGCTTTTGCCTGGCTCAGCAGAAGAATGGAATGATTACTTGCATGATTGCCTTTTTATAACAATAAGAAAAACAGTTTATAAAACTATAATTTGCAGCGGCCATTCATATTTTCTCAAATCTGCGTAGAAAAAAATCTGTGCATAACAACATTGAGCCTGTATTAGGAGATATATAGATATGTTTTTAGTATCTGTGAGTTTTAGAGAAAAATGTTTTGGAAAATAACCATATTAAAGGACTTAAAACATTAGATAGAATTCAGAGAGAGAACATCACATGGGGATTAGAATCGTCAATGTCCAAGAACTAAAGATAGATTTTATCCATATATGAACATAGGCTAATGTATGATTCAGGAGTCTTTCAGATACCAATCCCAAATTATAAGACCAGGAAAAAAAATCAATATTAACTATAGCTTTTCAAAATAAATTGAAAAATAAAATCAGCAGGTTCACAAAATATTGGATGGAAAAAATATTTGAGGTAATTGGCTTATTGAATCTGACTACCATATTGCCAAAGAACAGAATGGTAATTATATTCAACTAATGGACGTCTGGAAGCCAGATATTGTTATTAATTCAATGCAGATGCAGCCTTCTAGGTTTAGGTCTCTGCATCCAAAGTAAATGAGGATTATGAAGATTATTATATTATATACTAAGCTCTGACTTGATTAACCTTTTCCTTATTAATGCCTATTTCAAAAAAAGATTGCCAATATGTACTAATAACATAACATGTATTAACTGTACAGATATCACTAACTTTATAATTAATAATTTTGTTCTTGTTACAGAGCCTTTTAAAAATGAAAATAAAATTGTGCTTTATATAACTGTACATTACTATGTGCCACACACAGGCTTGCACTTGGCTATCCCTGGGACAGGGATATTTTAGACCAAAATTATAATAATAAGCAGGGGATTGTTAAAAGTAAAAGCCACACAAAAAGAACTTTCATATGAAAAGTGAGAGCAATTCAAATGTCTGTTATGGAGCATCTTACACAGTGTGTAGTTTTAGTTCACAAAATGGGTAACAAGGATGCTCAACAGAGTATCCTTCTTTCGTAAAAGGGTTAAGAATTTTACAAAAAAAATTTATATCCATATGTTATTCAGCAGGTGGCAGTACAGGGCTTCTCTCAGAGATAATTAAAAAAGCAGGCCTCCTTCAGTCTTGAAAGACTATGGTATCGTGCTGCATATGCTGCATGCAAAGCACGAAAGCCTGGGTTGGATTGTTATGGAGGATAGGCTGTTACCCAAGCAGCAAATCCCCCCTCTCCACGCCACTGAATTAGTCCAATGGAAAGGCAGAGCCAATACAGTTGGATCCAGCTGGCGTTGCAGAGCTGGGCTAAGGACAGGAGCTCACCCTGTCTTGTGGGGCCAACCCAGGTCTCGAACCCTGGCCTGCTGGTTAACAGGCACAGTGTCTTAGCCTCTTGCGCCACCTACACCCACAGAGATAATTACAGCCCTCAAATTCAACCTTTCTGCCATTGCTTGTCTTTTCTTTCATTAATTCATTGCTTTTCTTATATCACAGCAATTGCACAGTGTAGCTTACAAAGCTCCTGACATCAGAGGGAACAGATGGTCATTTATCTGGCAGTGGCAATGGCATAGTGATAAAGGACTTGCCACTCCTGCCCCCCCTCACCTGCCATATCCATAGGTAGCGATGGCGGGGGAAGGTTGGACATGGGAATAGGAGTCATTGCAAGCCACTAACCTCCGCTCCACTCCCCTTTTTCAAACCCTGCTGACCTCCCTATTCTTAACTAATGCCACCCTGCTCCTTGGATTCCATCCTCTGCCATTTCAAACAGACACATCAAGGAAGGAGGCAGGGGAAAAATGTTCTGGCTTCTCTCACTTCTTCCCTCTTGTGCCTTCTCAAATAGCAGGTGGAAGAGAAAAGGAAAAGGGTAGCTAAAGCAGAAAGATGAGAGGTAGGCATTGGATACACTTGTGGAGGGCGATGTCAGCACCCAGATCTGATGGTCTCATGTGCTTAAAAGACTTGTACCAAAACTGTCAAAAGCAGTTAGTATTATATCATGAGAGTCTGCCCAAATCAATAACAGCACTTGACACACCCTTCATCAAGCAATTTTTTGGATCTTAGTCAATGTTCAGAAAAACAAAGCATTCATCACTAGTGGCAACTCTCACTATCTCTCAGAACCAAGAATGAGTGTGCGCAGCCTGCAATCCACCATCTTTCTAGCTCACTTCTAAAATAATTGGTTATCACACATGCAGATGGTCCAGACAAATCACGTACAACCATCTTACCTTCCCCAGTTTACTCTTCAACCTCCGCTCTTCCATTCTCTTCTTCAGAATTTGAACATCCTCTTTAGTACCATTCAGCACAATCACATCATTCTCTTGAAAAGGAATCCCGCACTTCAGTAGAAAAGAGAAAATGGAAATATTAGTCCTGAAGAGATGCAAGGCCTTCAGCAGATTTTTAAAAAGCAAGAATTCAAATTATATCACCTGAACTCCGACTATCTTCTGGTATAGAAAATTAAAGACATCCAGGTGGATTCAAATGTCCACAATGATTAAAATCCTCTAACTCAGTGGTCTTCAAAGTGAGGGTCACATCTTGTCCTGGAGACTACCAAAAATCAACTTTGTGTGCATGTGTGTGTTTGAGAGCACATGTGGAGATTGGGAGCAGTGGGAGACAGTCTGGGAGCTTGGGGGCAGTTGGGGTGAGGACCTGTGGGTCTGGGGACAGTGGGGTGGGAGAAAGCATGGGGACTTGGGGGCAGAGTGACCATATGTCCTCTTTTTCCAGGACAGGTCCTCTTTTTTAGCCTGGTGTCCTGGATAGAGGGTAGCAAGTTTGGCAGGTGGGTCCTGGACAGATTCCAAAGATTGGAAGGGAGTCCCAGGCTAAAATGGCCAAAGACCACTTCTCTAACTCCATTGTTGAGTTCACTGCCATTTCTGAAATGTCCCACCTTGCTGAGCATTCATTTTCAGGAGGGAACCTGCTTAATGTTTTCATTTCCAAACTATCAAGTTCTTTACAAAAATGCAAAAAAGACTGAAATCCAGACAAATTAGTAAAATATAGAAAAAGTCAGGTTAGCTTGGACTAACAAATGCTCCATCAGTTTCAGACCCTGAGATTACATCTTAGATGCATCCTCCTGCTCAGATCCATCTGATCTGTCATCACAGACCCACCCTAAATATTGGTTTTACCTAAAGAAATCAATTTATTAGTCCATTTTATCTCTTAACATTCCCACACAAATGCCCCAGGGAGGCTAATAAAACTTTAACCCACCTGCTATCCCCCCAACAACCCTGTGAGGTACATGAGGCTGGTAATCATCCAAGATGATTCCTGGCCACAGAGAGATTTGGGCCTGTATCTTCCAGGTCTTGGTCCAATGCTCTAATCATCATCTCCAACCACCCTGGCTTGTTGTATAGCAGCCCATTGTGGATTGGCAGTGGAGTTTCTGAATCCATACCTACAGTTGGTGCTGAAAGAGGGCCGGCAGAAACCTGGGGAAAAAAGATCCTCACAGGCAGGTCTACTAGATTAACCTGTTCCTGACAGGACTGAACTCATTTCATAGAATCATAGAGTTGGAAGGGATCCAGTAGATCATCTAGTCCAACCCCCAGCCTGTAGCAGGAAATCCTCATCTTATGGGATCAGGGCCTCGAACCCTGGACTGCTGGTTAACAGGCACAATCCCTAAAGGACCAGGTGTGCAGCTGGTACCCAGTGCCACCCACTGACTTCTGATGCCTGATAGGGACGCCCAGTGTCTGGTGGTGCCTGCTGCCCACTGCGCAGTGGTGCCCACCACCTGGTGCCAGTGCCCAACCATGCCCTGGGCTGACAAATATTCTTGAAATTTTACTACCACAACAGTAGGTGAATTCCACCAG
Organism: Cryptoblepharus egeriae; assembly: GCA_030015325.1. Lineage (NCBI taxonomy): Eukaryota > Metazoa > Chordata > Lepidosauria > Squamata > Scincidae > Cryptoblepharus > Cryptoblepharus egeriae. Next base: position 177,763,822 of record JAREYC010000003.1, on the reverse strand, counting down.
TATTATAATAAAAACTGGTACCAGACAAGTTTCAAACAACTGTGGGGCATGTAAGAGAGCATCTCTTCTAGTTTAATTTCTAGGGATTTTGATCCAGGAAGTGGTCCTTTAGGTGTCTCTGCTCAAAGTATCACAATTTGCTGTGCCCCTCATAGGGATCTATCACCTTCCTTGATAGGAGGAGGAGATGGGAGGGAGGCATGTACATTGTTGGATACCAAATATAAACTATCTTGCAGACCTTGAATGAATGAATGGGCCGACAAGCAAATAGGTGAAGGTTTTTAAGATAATAAGAACCTTGAATCACATCAAGAAACAGGAAGGTAAATGCAACCTTCCTCCAAGGGGCTCAGAAGGGCTCCAAGATTGTATTCCATTTTAATCTATAATAATACTGTGAGGCATGGAAAATAATAAACAGTGAGGTCCAAAAGCAGCCAATGAGTTTCAAAACTGAATTTGGACTTGAATCAGGATTTCTATACACACCCAATTTTCTATCCACTATGCTTTGTGATTCCAAAATGGAAGCAGGTCATATCTTTCATTGCATCTGTGCATTTTTATTCAACAACTAGTGAAAGGCGTACCCACGTTGCGGGAGTAACTTCCCCATACAACATCCTCCACGGCGCATCAACAACTTTCCCCACGCGCAACTTCCCCCCCACGCGCAACTTCCCCCATGTGCAGCATCCTTTCCAGTGCAACTCTTCCTCCTAACAACATCCCCCCAGTGCACCAAGCACTGAGCACCAAACTGGCTGGATGTTATTCAGTCTCCCATGATAAGTATAGGACAAAAACACGTTGCCCCCTTTTCAGCCCCTGAAGGGTTAATTTCTCCAGATGGTTCTTGGTGGGAGTTCAGGTGACAGAAGGAACTCCCAGAATTCCATGCTTCAGGCCCAGCAGTTGGGGCGGAATGTTGCTGAGTCAGCAATTCTCAATGCAAAGTATAGGGAGGAAAACGCGTTGTGCCCCTTTTCACCCCTTTCTGGTTTGAATTTACGAAAACCGGTTCTTAGTGCACCCCTCCGTCACGGAAGGAACACCCACCCCAATTTTCACACTTCTAGGCCCAGCGGTTTTGGCAGGGCGGTGATGAGTCAGTCAGTGAGTCAGTCAGTGAGTGACTTTTCTCTTTTATATATATAGATAACATTTCATAAAATATTAGAAAGTGGCATTTTGCCAATTAGTGAGAAATAAAACACAGTACATAAACTCTTTGAAGCACAGCATGTCAAACCTATTAAATAATTTATAACCTCCCATTTCCTTTTGCAATATTTTTCCAACTTCTAATCCCAAATTAACTTGATTTAGGTAACGGAACAAGCCTGATTTTTTTCCTGTTGAGAACCGTCATGCTTGTACCAAATCCTATGACCAAATCATCACGTTTTATCAATGGAACTTGTGTTCTGCAGATGTATGCATATTCAGAGTTCTAACCAAAAGAACTAAGAATTTTAATTGGAATTTACGATACGATTGCAAATACCTTTATTGGCATTACAAGTTACAACAGGATAAGAACAACAAGAAAACAAAAAGGACAATATTATGAGAAAGGGGTTGGGAAAAGGGTGTGGAGAAGGGGAATAGGGAAGTTAATTCAAAGGAAGAAACGGGGTAAGAAAGGAGGGGAACTAAGAGAGGAGAGATAATTTAATGATTTGATTTAAAAAACTGGCAACAGCAGTAGTGATTTCAGACGAATTATCACTCAATAAAACAAAAGTTGGGTCAACGAATGGGCCAGAAGGGTGCCGCAAAATGGGGTCCAAATACTGACTATGGAGTGAGCAATGTGTTGGACATCGGATCAGGATGTGCTCAAGAGTGCCTGATTCAAGTAGGCAAAAAGGACACAGTCTTAGATTCCGGGGGGTGCGGGAAAACCTGCCACAATGAAGTGAGGAGGAAAAGATGTTAAGGCGCGCGAGCATAAATGCTCTTCTAAGAGGGGGATTTTTCAGAGTGTAAAAATATTTAGGGGGCTGACCTTGTGCTGGGCAATGACCAAAAGACAGGGGGAACATACTGGATTTAAGCTGACGAAGAGAGTAGTAATTGGAATTTACTAGCTGGGAGACAGTTTACAATCTTGCATTTGCTTGGCATAAATGATACATCATCTGCTCACAGTTAAGACACTTTTTAAAAAACATGGATAGGGAGAAATAGAGCATTTATCTTTTGAGATGTGGAAGTCAGTGTTTCAAGGAAGAAATAGTAAGACTAATATGAAGAAATATTATTATACCGGCCTAACTTGGTTAGAAATAAAGCCTGGGTGCTTTTGCTTATTTCACAGGATTATACTCACAGATTTGTGGAGACTGCCGGGTGTGCGTGTGAGTGCCAAAGTGGTTGTACAAGGAGGTCGTTTGTGGAGTGAAGGATCAGCAAGTGCTCTCCTTGAACTACTTCAGCAAATCAGGCCATGGCAGGAACTACCACTGTTTTATTCTGCCACACCATTAGCTTATACTTATAGGTACAACATAGCCACAAATAATTGCTGGATCAAGGAAACATGAAACTGAAAGAAAAAAAGGATACTATCCATCCCTTAATAGATTTATATCCAGCTTTAGATTTCAGTTGTGTAATTTTCTTCTGCTTTCAGTCTTTCACTTAAACTGACTCATGCAATAGGAAGCTGTTACAAAATAACTTGAAGTCAGGTGCATGCGAGCACACACACGCACAGGCACACTTGCATGTTTCATCTGCTGCAGTATCACAGTCATTTTCTAGGCAAATGCTCTTTTGTGAGGTCAATGAATGAAGATCTCTTTCTAACCTGGCTCTGTGCTGCTCGTGGTCTACGCACTGGGTAAGTGTGCTGGCTAACTAGATCCTGACTTACTTAGATTGCTCTGTGCATGTTCTGTGCAACGAACAAGGCAATTAGGAAGTCATCAGAAACATTTATTGTTATTTCCTTAAAAAGTTTTAGGGGCAGTTTGAGATTATACCCTTTTTAGTAGTTTGCGCTTATTGTGCCAAAAGAAAACCATGTTCTGCTGTCAGGACAACATGTTCAAATTAAGCACACTTCCTTTGCATAATTAAGCCTTTGCATAATTTATTCTGTAAAGGATTTTCTTTGACAATAGTATGAGCATGCAGGTGAAGGAGGGAAAAAAGGCATGGATACTGGGGCTAGGAAGAAAAAGGAATGGTGTATAATCCCATCCCCACTTGTAGCTAGGACAAGACTTTTCCCTTCCCTTCAGACACTGTCCCTCCTCCTTTTCAAATTCCCTTAGGAATATTTTATCAACAGACAAAGATTTCCCAGTGAAAGTCTATACTTCGGTTCTAAACTTATGCAATTTTTGTCAGATGCACAAAAAATCTGTTAGTGGCTACCAAAATTCTTCACATTATTCCCTTAAACAACCTTGCATCTGCTGCTAATCTTTGCGACAGTGAGTCATCAACCTGGACCCCATATTATAAGCTATTACCTACCTACACAGCACTATTGATGTATATGACATAAATATACAAAGGTTAAAGCAGATCACTGCCTCCAAGGAGTTTACAATCTAAAGTACAGGTTGGGATTATTGCAGCTATGAAATCTAGTGTAACTGGTCTTCCTTGGCTTGAAAATGATCATGGATGAAATTCTGTCATTGGCAATGACAGCAGAAAAAAGGATTTATAATGAGTAAACATGTCAAATTTAGCAAAAAAAATTAGCAATAAATACTATTTTAAGTTGCTGCAGGCCAGATAAAATCTTGTGGGGAGCCCCAACAATGTGGCCCCGGGGTATATTTTGGAGACCCATATGCTAGACAAGTGATGCTGTATTTTCTTTTCAAATTGAGGGGTGTTTTGGGAAGTTGGAGGTTGAACATGCTCACGAGGGTGTGACAATGGCTGTGGCAGTGGAAGCCAAACCTTAATGTCCCTGACATGAATACCCTTATATGAGCTGCTTGGATTTGCACCAGCTAAATAACTGGTACAGATCCAAATGGCCCCACTGGAGGCTGAGGCTGGATATAGGATGATATCCTCTTACCCCAAGATGACCTCTAGCCTGCATCTAACCTGTGTTTGATATGGCTCCTACACAAGTTAGGACTGGGCTGCCCACTAGTTATTAACCCAATAGTGTGGTGAATGGGGGCATCTGAGCAACAGCTAGCAATTGCAGGCTTCAGGAGAAATGCACTGGTTCTGTGCAGAAGCTGCTTCTGCTACAAATAAGGAACACTGGCCCAAGATCCCTGTGATAATGGTCTGAACAGGGTTTTTTTCCCCAAGCAATGTAAAATTAGAAGGGTGGAATAAAAGAACTTGGCCTCTCAAAGAAGAAGCAGCATTAAATTTAGTAATTTTAAAAACAGATTAACCTAATAGGTTATTAGCTTAGCTGCTGAAAACTAATCCTTTTTATTACTGGGAAAACTATTAGCATATCCACTCAAATAAGGATGTTGCACAAGTGATTTCAATTGCTAACATACTTGCAACAACTATGCTGCTTGATATTTTCCTTACATATTTTAAATTCTTTTAAAATCTTAAATTCTTAGGTAAAAACAATTTTGAAATCATAACAGCACCAAAACCAAACAAAATTCAGTACTGGATATGCTTAGTCAAAAGCATAAGTACAGAACATCAAAAGGAACAATATTTAAACATTAATCATGTTTATCCAAAAACTAGAGATTTTTTTAAGAGCACCACATGCAGTACTAGGTACTCTTTCAAAACATCTTTGCCAACACAACTAACCATTTTGTTTAGTAACGGTACCCAAGTTCAGGGAGTTTGCTGCTAACAGTACCACAGATAAACCCATTTTAAAGAATTTTCTGCAATAAAAACAAAGACAAATTTGAATAGTGTTATCATATACCTGCAGTGTCCAAACTGTGTACCGCAGTGTCCCAAGCAAATTCAAATAGGTGTCATGGTGCTGTAGGATAATTTTAAAGCATCAAAGGATATTTAGTAAGTAAGGAGTACTATAAAAGAATTCTTGTATTTACTTGAAGCTAATGTAACATCAAACCTAATCTGCACCCTGTACTTAATCAAAATACAGCATTTACTCAAATCTAATTCATCAAATCTAACTCCCTAATTTTAGAGACTGAATTTGGCTGAAAAAGGTGAGCATTGGATTTGAGTAAATACAGTACATCTGAAAAATGAGAAGATTGGAAATCACTACTTTATACTATTATAGACACTGTGCAAAGCAGCTGAGTTTAAATCCTTTTCCAAGAGTGCTTTGAGCTACTCATTTGTTCCAAGAAAAACTGAGAATTAAATATCAGGAAGTTGAGATTCTACACCTTTAAACTGAAGCCAAAGAGTGCCATTAAAAGTTCCACCAGTGTTAAGTGATAGAAGGAACTGGAGCTCTGTGAACTACATATGATTTTTATCCCTTCAGTTTCTTTTTCCAACTTTTTCAAACTGGTCAAACTAGTTGAGTCCTTTGTGTCCTCTGCAAAAAGGTGCAACTCCTTGGAATTGGAGAAATGCCCATCAAGGACAAGGGCATTTCAAAGCCTCTTGTGAAGGCCAACTTTCCCCTTTGCAGAATAGAACTGTTATACTGGAGACTGAATAAGCCAATGCCCTTATTCCTACAAATCATATGATGAAAAGTATATTGGGTACTCTGGTTACAGGACAAGAATTGAGAAGCTGTTCAAACCTGAATGAATAATACAATGTCTGGAACTCGGTGGACTTCAAACAAAGCTTTCTTGGTCACGGGGATAAGTTTATGGGGGATGTTACTAAATTGTGCTTAAGCACAAAAGAAATACAAGTGCCCTTCCCACCTATTGTTAATGCTTATCTAAAACTTCAAGGGGGAATAGGGACAAAGGGAGAATGGGACAGAGAAAGAAAGAAAAATATATCTCTGAAAGGTCATTAAAAGGAAAAAAAGATTCATCCCCAAGAAAGAATGGGCCTTGGCTATGTGGTTGTCCTATCCATGTAAAGGTCTGAATTATGCTACACTTTTTTACAGCACCTTAGAGCCATGATATACCATATATACCATAATATACCATACCATACAAAATTATATTCCCTCTGGACTTTAATGGAACTCAGACTTCTGTCTCCACAACCGCTACTCCTTCACATGGTGCATAATTATATCAGTGGAGTTTGCTGCTATAAGATGTAGTGATCATCACTAGTTTATGTGGCATTAAAAGAGGATTAGCCAAATCCAGCCAAATTAGGCAAAATCAGTAGCTATTAGATGGGGTGAATGCTAGCCATCTCCTCAGTCAGAGACCTACCAGTTGCAGGGGACCACTAATGGAGAAAAACTGTTGCCTGTTTGAGGGCTTTCAAACTCTCCGAGCACAATCAATGGGTCTTACTCCCAGGAAATGGGTGTTCAATGGGTCTTACTCCCAGGAAAGTTTCTTTAGGATTGCAGCCTTAGTCACTGGGAGGAACTATAAATGAAACTGATTTTTTTTGTCTCCTAGTGATGGAGCTACCACAGACAGAGCACAGTCAGTCAAGAGTAGGAGGGAGAAATGAAACTAGTTTTTCTCCTGTTTGTTCCAAGGAAAACAGTCTTAGACACAGCCCTATGGCCAGTTTAACCAAGAATATTTGTTAGCTACAACATCAAATGAATCAGCCACCACTGATTCACTGGTATTAGAATATTCCTATCACTCAGCAACCAGTCAGATTTACTTTTCAGCGAATGGTGATGAGACAGCAAGTGACAAAGGGCCAATACAGCTATCAATCCTAAGGGTGTAGCAGGAAAAGAGATAAAAGGAATTAACTGCTTTCTTTCTTTGGAAGGCCTAGACTTCTGAATGAAGCTGCTTCTACTATACAATATCTTTGAAGTACAGCACAAATGGTGAGTAACAACTACTTTCATCTAAAATATAAGTGATCTTGGTTTGTTATGGAAAAAACACTTTAAAAAATAAACGTGTAAAGAACTGCGTGTACAGTGACATGTCTCTAATATACCCATTTAAGTGCACTAGAATCCTGCAGTCCAGCAGCCTTCTTCAAAAAATAAATCGGTAATCATACTGATCAATTGTGGGGGACAAAATTACTAAATCAAGCCATTAAGATTAAGGGGAAGGCACAGAAGTTAGCTCTCTCTGGTCAGGGTTGCCAAATGTCCGGGAAAACTGGGATAGTACCGGTTCTGGGGGCTTGTGTTCACATACTAGCAAGTTAGACAGGGAGGGTCCTGTCCTGGTTTTATGGAAGAGAATTATGGCAACCCTTGCTCTCTGGCAGTCCTAAAAAAGCCTTACAATGCCTATCACCATGTGGAAAATTTCAGTAACTGCAGAGTTAAAAAAAAGATTTTTTTTACATTGTTCACTGTAGTCTGTTAGCAGCCTAGAGGTTAAAGCCATACCAAGACTATTTATAATCAACAGCAATGCAGTATCTACAGATCTCATTTACAAAGACTGGTTTCATTGCCTTAAAAGGCTGTCAGAGCGATAGGGGGAAAAGTCCAGAAAGAAGCTGGCTATTTTTAATTATATTATTTGGAACATTGCTGAAGTTGAATTCCAAAACAATGGAATGAAGAGGTTAAGAAAAACCTGGACTAACCCTAAAATAAAACATTTCATGTTAAATATTAACTCTTTTCACGTGATGGATGGTCTCAGGGAAAGAACGGAAAGTCTGAACTTGCCTGAAGGGCAATGAATCCTAAGAATTTTCTCTTTTATTTCTTTCAAATTTGGCTCCAAACATCTGTTTTTTTCCAGGACCGGGTGAGTTTTGTTTCTGATTTTTAAATACATGTTTCTTTAAAAGCTACATCCTACTCTAACGTACATGTTAAGTATATGTTTCTTTAAAAGCTACATCCTACTCTAACGTTACTTGTAACTTAAAGAAAAACGAATGACTCAGATCTCACTTCCCATTCTGTTTTAGAATATTCAATAACATGTTTTTGGAGCAAATGCTTTCTGTTCGATGTGTTATTTTATAATGATAATCAGAGATAAGGGGATTTGGTTCATTTCAGTGACAAAATCTCAGTGATTTCCATTTGATATCCCTGTTGAACTGCTCAGGTCTGTGCTTATCAGCTTATAATTTTCTGAACACAGCTTTCAATCAATCACTTCTGCATCCGATTAAATGCATCTGTCAGAATTCAAAAGGGCAGCTAAAATTTTCATCCACTTGCATCCCCCTGATCCTGAGTAGACCCCAAGTCACTCTGGCATCCCGGCATGCAGGTTAGGGGTGCAAAAGTGTTCAGAGTTCCATACAGAGCCCATTGGAGGGTCCAAAAATGATAGCCCCAACCTTCTGAAAGCCATTGGTTTGAGCTGGTTACTATCTTTCAACTTAATAGAAGTTCTCATTCTTATTCACTTGCCTCTGGTATGATATTTTGTTTTAATTTGCTGTGTTCTTAGTAAAAATGCTTTGAGTATTCTTTTTTGAAAGGGAAGGTAGACCATAATTTAAAAAGAAAAAACTTCTAAGCCTGCAATCCAAAAGACACTGTCTTGGGAGTAAGACCCACTGAACACAATGGGGCTTATTTTTGAGTAGACAGTTAGGATTGTGCTGTAAGAAGCTTAAATTGGAATAAGAAACATACGGGATGCAGATAGTTCTCATTAGTATTCTCATTAGTAATATAACACTATTTTGCAGTGTTAACACTGAACTCTGAGCGATCACCCACTTATTTAATATCTTTTTAAGTAAAATAGGGGAGATTTCCCCCCTAAAATGAACACTGCTTTAAAGAAAATTATTCACTTACAAAATTAAAAGGGGCAGTAGAGTCCTCTGTACCAGAGATAGGTTAAGTTAATCCACTGCCCCCAACTTTGGGGGAATGCCATTTAGGTGGCAAAAAACTAATCCTTTTTCCAACCTGGAGGCATCAAAACATACCCTGTGTTAAGTAGCTTTTTCACCATAACATGCCACATCAGGATGTTACTGTATTGGAAAATCAAGGGAAAGACATTGTTCGTAAAGTGCAAAGGTTCCATGACCCAATACTTCTCACTTACTGGGAAACTGGGGAGATTGGGGGTGAGAGAACAACAATATCCAGCAAAGCCCAACATCAAGACCACTCTGCAGTAGCCTAGCTCACACTTCAGTGTCATGTGTGCCAACAATCTTTATCACAGACAACACAATTATCCCCTTTTGCTATCTGTCCTCTACGAATCACTATTCATATGTTGCTTTGGTCATAGGACTGTTAGGGATGCCTCTCATCATTGTGCATAATTTGAGCTGAATGTCTTCATTCTCTCGAGGCACAAGCCTAACTTTTTAGGCTGGCATAACTCACCCATATCCCTGCTCAACCCTGTGGTGCGGTGGGGATGCCAGTGCATGTCTGTGCATTGGCTAGCCCCTCCAGGAGTGGCACAGAAGTGCCTCACAGCACTTCTGCAACATCCCCAGGCTAGCTCGGTACTTACAGTAAGCCAGCCTAACTGGGGTTTAGGATTATAGCCTGGATTTCTACAGTTTAGATGCAAATCAATCCACGTAGCCTGACATTCATCATGTTTGGTTCATTTTGACCTTTTGATCCTGTTTTGTACAGCACTTATATTTTTCTAGAGTCTTAGTCAAAGGAAGCCTTTCTTTGTTTTTAAGCCTGTGCAGGATCATCTTCTACAGATTACATGAGCAAAGAGTTCAGCAGGTGGAAAAAGAGCCTCTGGCAAACTGTTCTGGGTGCTACAGTTTATGCCCTAATCCTACTGTGATAACAGGGCTGAAAAATATGTGTAAGAGAGTCACTCCCTGGGAAATTTTGGACAGTTTATATTATGATATATTGCCAGCACTCCACGGCTGGAACTTGCTGCCAAGATTGACAACATCCTGCCGCAGTTTGACCTTGAATGTAGTCATCACTAGCTATCGTAATACGCTCCTCCCTCTTTTTTTACTACCTCCCATGGCTCAAAAGGGAATTTTTCAAACTTAACTTCCTCTAAGCATTCATGTATTTATTTTGTCAAGCCGATACAGAGGCTGCTGTTTCTGTTGGGTCTGGAGACAAATAATTCAACATACAATCAGATACGGTAATGTGCTCTTAGTCTTTACATTGCCCAGAATTCTTGATCAGGGAGATGAAATCTCTGTTAGTTAGCAAAATCTCAGACAGACCTAGAGTAATGTTGGTTATACAGTAAATCCAAATGGTCTCAATCATTTTACGGAGTCTGTCTTCCCTCATTTGGCAAGATCTGAAGGAAAGAAAAACTACTTTCCTGTGATGTATTTATGCAGAGGGGTTTAACAGGCTTTACTGAACTGTAGGCTATGTTGCCCCTTCAGTACTGCATAACATCAGCCATCTGTCTAACCCGCAATGACATTGTTGTTCTCTCTTTAATTACTTGTTCACCAAACGCAGCAGTCTTGGCTGTTTGGTGCAGCCTGTGATACGCTACTGTAATCAAACCCCTCCCCACGTATATCTTTAACCCTTCAGGGTACGCCACGTTCATTATGCCACCCTATTTTTGGCTCAGAAGGCTCTGAGCAAGCGTGACTCTGTTTTGCTCAGAAATCTCGCATCCACCTTTTGACGACTTCCTCCTCCCCTTCCCCCCCCCCCCACACATCATACAAAGACTGATGCAAGAGTTGAGAATGTGCAGATTCAGGGGACGCTTGGGGCTCATATTAAGAAGATGCTTGCTTACATGTGTATCTTTACACAGTACGCCTATAAGAGCCTCTAGACAAAAGCTATTCTATTGGGACTGATTTTCCTGATGTTTTTCTTAGGCCTGCAAAGGCAGCCCTGTGAAAGAACAAGACTAAGGCAAAGATAGGACAAAGCAGCAAAATGGATGCACCTTCCATCTAGCACTCCACAGAATGGATTTCAAGACAATGAAGTGGGGAAAGGAAGTCCAAAGCATAGTAAGTAATGCTTTCTTGCAATATAGAATATTCTCTGTATTTATTTCTCTTTTGCATGCTGTCCTTTGAAAGCTTGAAATCTGATTAATATGCAGTCTGAAGGAATATAATTGATTTAAACCAAAGCAGAGATTTAAAGAAAAAAAACCTCTGGAAAAATAACTACAGATTTTGCAATCTTAGCAGTTCACAAAGTATGAATCAGAAATTCAGTTATCTTAGATGATGAAAAAATGGCAACTCCACAATATTCTTGTTTTCAAGTATCAGCATTATTTCAGCTGCAAGATAAAAATCAGTACCGGTTCATTGTCCGTTGGGGTTATGAAGCATTTCAAAAGACTGTTCCTTCTTCTAAATCTTTTTTAGTGTTGCACATACCCAGCATCGGGGAGTACAAGGATGGAGACCCTGCCTTCAAGCTTGAAGAAAACATACTGCAGCAACAAGGGGCTTGGGATATAACAGCAAAGCCAAGTTTGCATAAGAACATGTCCAGAAAGGTAAAAGCATGCACTGTAAAAGCATGCAACTGTGCAATTTTGCAAATAGATGAATAGAAATGTTAACATTGACGGATACAAGAAACTATAGCAGTGTTGCAAGGGTTGGGTTTTCTACTTAGCAGTTTCCTGAGTGGCAAACCACATCTTTCATTTTATACATTTTACTCAAATGCATTCTCTTGGTGCTAACTAAGCTGATATAAATAACAAACATATTATAGTTCTGGTTGTCTTTAACAATGGTACAGATCTCAAGTTGCAAGAGAATGTTGTATATTTTGCGTTGGCAGAGAATAGAGGTTATTCTCTACGCACAGATGAAAATTAGCTAAGTAAAGTAGTAATAAGCCAAATATATGACTTGAGCCTATACTTTAAAAAAAACTGTTCAATGAGATTTAAATCACCATGTGTCAACAGCAAATATGCCCTCTCCCCAATATGCTTAATAAATCCCTAAGATGACCAGCTAAAAATAGCCTAATTTGCATAAATTATAATTGCCAGTCAATGGATCCAGTTGGTCATGTAAGAGTTACTTTAGTGCAGTTTCAAAAGCAGTATGTGATACAACAAAGAGGAAGGAAGGAACCCATTTCAAAAATCTTTGCATACAATTATAAAGCTCTTTGGAACTGGCCAGGGATGGGGAGAAAAGGAAGAAATACAACTATTACACCAAGCGGCACACAGAAAAGAAAACAGATTATTTCTTTACTAATTTCACTTTGCTGAACACAGAAATAATAATGCTATCTGTTAATCTGTAATGGTGTAGGAGAAACTAAACATATTGTGTACATAGTTGGTGGGAAAGAAGTGGAAGAAAGACATTTACCAGTGCATGTCTAAGGAGCTGTCTTTTTGTGAAACTCTCAAACAGTTGCCAATTTTGCATTGTCATAGTTATATTCAGCATTCCAAATTCTAAAAGAAATCTCCCCAATTCAATCTTAGGGACACAAGCTATGTAAAAATTGGTTTACAGGAAAATGCAAAATAAGCAACATCAGCATTGTTCATTTGACCCTGGCCACTGCAAGGAAAACTCAAATATAATGCACCATCGGAAATAATGTGCAGCACAAGTTTGGAAGGTAAATTCGGCTTTAAAAGCCAAATATATTCTAGTAGATGTGGGTCCAACTAGACAGTGCCATCTTTTACATAATTGCTCCAGCTATTTTTGTTCCTTCCCAACTCTTGCCTCACAAGTGAGTAAAGAAGTGACAGAGAGGTATGAGCAACAGAATGAGGAAGGACAAAGTGGAAGGCATCTCTCTCCCATACACTTATTTAACAATTAATGACATTACCCACTAGAATGGGTTGGATACTATATCACATGTGAGCTCTAAATAGCAAAAGAAATCAGGAACATCTATCAGAAAAAACCTATAGCCAGCCACACGCAGTAGACACAATGGTTCTTAATGCTGAGTGTTTCAGAACACCAGTGCTTATGAAACTGAATGTTATATTTGATGCCAAAAGATAATATATCCACCCACCCAAATATATCACATCAATCACCAGCATCTCATCAGAATGAGCTGTCTCAAGCAAAAATTCCTCTTTCCTCCCCTTCTCAGGTAGAATGAATGTCGCACCTAACTATGATCAGAAGAAGACACCTGGAGTCCAAAAGATGACCCAACTTGAGACTGTAAAATCTGGCTTTTTAGTATGTCTCGTGGGTAGCATTATCATCTGTGCTTTGATTTATGTATGGAATACAATCCCCAAAGACAATGAGCCAAAAGACATCCCAGAATTAGCAGAGTGTGGCTTTTACCCTGACGAGCTTTGCTCAGCCTTGTTTGAAGGCAAAGAAGCCGCTCCTCGAATTGGCCAGTTATGCCAACAGGTCCTTGGCGGACAAGAAATCTCTGCCTGCATTCGGACACCCTGTAACTGCTCAATGGTTCAGAGGAAACTCCATTTCATTACAAGTCCACTGTCGGAAGAAGAAAGAAACTTCTCTTTGGCTTACATCATCACCATTCACAAAGAGCTGGACATGTTTATAAAATTACTCAGGGCCATTTATGCACCTCAGAATGTTTATTGTATACATATTGACAACAAATCATCAAAGGATTTCAAGGCTGCTGTACAAACCCTGGTTAACTGCTTTGAAAACATCTTCATTGCTTCCAAGAGAGAGAACGTTATCTATGCAGGATTTTCCAGATTACAAGCAGATATCAATTGTATGAAGGACTTGATTCATTCAAAATATCCATGGAACTATGTCATTAATCTCTGTGGCCAGGATTATCCAATTAAAACTAACAAGGAACTTATACAGTACATCAAAAGCAAATGGAATGGCAAAAATATGACTCCAGGCGTGGTTCAGCCACCTCATATAAAACACAGGACACATATAAGTTACAAAGAATATATGCATTCGGGAAAAGCATATGTCTATCCAACGAAGAATGTGAAAAGTGAGCCACCTCATAATTTAACTATATATTTTGGGGGTGCCTATTACGTACTCACTAGAAAATTTGTGGAGTTTACATTGACTGACAAACGTGCAAAAGATTTGCTTGAATGGTCAAGGGACACCTATAGTCCAGATGAACACTACTGGGTCACCTTAAACCGGCTACCAGGTAAGCAAGAGTTACTCATACTATAGTTTTTCACCAAATAATGAATGTCCACATCCAGGAAGTCTGTTGGAAGCTGTTAACTTCATTTTGCTGACTTCTCGTCTTTCATTTTGACCTTTCACCATTCACAAAATACTGAATACATAATTTTCAACTTGATAAGTTTGCATTTTTTGAACACTAATTGTATTTTGCAATATTGTACAAAACGTGTCTTTCTATGTTTCTGATTTGCATACAAAATGCAGGTTTGGAGAATGATCCACACTCACAGTACTATTGATTCGTTTGAATTAGGTGATTTATTCATGACTGGCTCCCAAAACAGCTTACAATTAAAATTACAAGATAATGTTGGAATATTGTGGGGTCTGGGCTTTTATCCCCTAGGGTATGCAATACCCAACTTGGGTACAAAAATCCTTTCCAGCCTTTATGAAATGCCCTAAATCCTAAAGTGTAAGTATGAGGTTGGGAAATGAAGTCAGAATGTTTCTCCATCGAAGGTTATGCAATGGGATATCCAACTTGTTTATTTTGCAACTCCAGCAATGGAGAAGCCAACACATTGGTTTCCAGGGTGGCAAACATTGCTTGGGATTTCGCTGATCCATCCTTTAGGGCAGCTCCGGGAACACTGCTCCTTGCAGTTAGTAGTAGGTTATAAAGGCCTTTATATGCCTTAGTTTTCCCATTTCAGACACCACTGTGTTATATTATCCTGGTAGCTCTCTCACAGCAAGCTGCTCACACTCACATCCGTTCTTTATTAAGGAGAAGCACATACTTGGCAGAACATCCATACCCCCTCTTCTAATGGTGGGACTCCCATCCTCTCCTTTCTAGAGTGACAAATGTAAATCTACAGAGGTTAAGGAAAAATAGTATGGAATCATCATAGTATTTACTTGCTTCATTAAGGTTGCAATCCTACCTTTCACTTAAACCAGCCTAAGTCCCGTGCTGGCCTGGAATTGTCACAAAAATGCTGTGAGGCACTTCTGTGCTACTCCTGGGGTAGGATTAGGCCAGTACACAGTCATGCACTTGCCCGCCTACATCACTATGGGAACAGAACAATTAGTTGCATCGGCCTAGGCTAGGATTGCATCCAAAGTCTAAGATATGGTGGGACAGCCATATGCATTTTGTCCATCTCTGCCCAGTTCACATATAAAGTATGGATAAAGTAGAGGTGAAGGAACTACTCTATTGGGGGTGAAGGAACTACTCTATTGCTACTCTTAACAGAAATGAGAAGTAAAAACCACACATGTCTACCTTATATCACTATGTAATTTCTTCTCCCACAAGATTGACTCACTTCTGGTTTTAAATGGGGCCAGACAAAAACTGCTTACAGAAATGGGACAATATGCTTAAAGGAAGCATCTTTAAAGTAAGCAGGTTTCACTCCCCTCCTCTATGTACTCCTTGTAAAAAAGAACTTTACCTTATTATTAAGGATTATTAACATTTACATACCACTTTTCAACAAGTGCAAAAGCAACTCTAAAGCTATTTATTATGACAAAATGAAAGGTTTTTTTCCCTCTCAAAAGGGCTTTATTCCTTTAAGATGCAGTAGGAACATCAGCAATGAGCTACTAGAAAAGAAGCTATGGTGTGGTAAATCGGGACAACTCTCCCATCCTCTGAGCTAAATATAAGAGCACCACCATTTTACAACTGGTCTCTGTCCAGTTAGCATGGTGATAAGTGCCATAAAGTGCTTTCCTACTGCATGTTCAGAAAGTTTCCTGCTAATGTGTGTTATACATAAAGGGAGGGATGCCAGGAGGGAGGTCAAGCCTTTTTGCTTGAGTAGGTAAGTGAACGAGGGACACGAGGGAAGGTAGACTGGGAGTAAGGAGGGGTGAAAATGAGCTATAACATAACAGGTCATAACACAAGGTGGGGAGACTGCAGATCTGGCAGAAAAGGCATATGTCAGACTTTATCACCTTTCTTGCAGCCTTTCTACCCCCTTTCCCCCAAACTTGTGCTGGTAAGATCACAAGTGTAGGTAAGTCTGAGAGGTTATACAATAAGAGGATTTAAATCTGAAGACTCCTAATGTACAAGCCCTCTAGAAATAAACACACTGGATACCATGTGCCCCTTTTCGGTGTGGCAGGTGGAGAGGGCAGGACTGGGATGTAATATCAACTTGGCAGACATGGGCATGGCCACAGTGACCACAGCTCAAACCTCAAAAGAAAGACAAGGTCTTGGATTCATCTCAGCCTAGCCTTTCTGGCAGACAATGGCATGTTTGCCTACTCACGAGTAAAGCCACAATATTGGGCGCTTTCAATTTCCCATAGAGCTCAATGCATATTTTCTTAGTATTTTGGCCATAACTTTTGATGAGATATTTCAAAACTAATTTTTGCATTGGATTCTGCTCTTCAATATGGATCCTACAACATATGACATGATGGGGTATTGCACACCATTGCAAAGTTCCAAAAAGAAGCCAAAATGGAGGACAATGAAACCCTTTTGAAGGACATCCAGACAGGAGGCTAAAAAAGAGGACAAATCCAGAAATTTCTGGTCTGTGGTCACCCTGGACATGGCTGCCTTGCTTATAGTTTAAAGATATTGTCTTCTCCCTCACTGCATGTCATCCCCAACCCCCCAAATTTACTTTTTTATTTATTTGATTTGTACTCCACCTTTTCCCTGAAGGGCACCCAAGGCAGAAGTAATATTGGGGAAGTATTATTTTTCTAAAGACAGCTAGGAATGCAACATGATGAATCTATCTTGTGACTGCAAAAAACAGGGGCTGCAAAGAAAGACATACAAAAAGAACAGGAAACTACAAACAGAAAACTCCAATATGGCAAAAGTAACTCTCTTAGAAATTTTTTTTAAAAGAATTTTTGGTAATTCTGCTTTCATGCTGATTGTCAGATGCTCCAGGAGCTACACCAGATGCAAAATGGGAAGGAGGTATACGTGCTATCAAGTGGAGAGATCAAGAAGGAAAATCCCACAATGGATGCAGAGGTAAAAAAAAAAAAAGAAGTTGAATGTGGTGTTGTGAAAACAGCTCTAAGCATCTCAGTTAAAGGGCAATATCAAGTTAATTGAATTAAAAAAATAAAAAGGCCGAATCAAATACCCACCAAGCACTGATAATTCACAACCTCTGTTAATTTTGATGGGAGTTAAGCAAGAATTCCAGGAACCTCTCCACATACACAAATATTGAAGCAAACAAAGGCCACACAGCAGCCAAGCTGGGAAGGTTAAATACGAGGGATATTTATGAGTTTCTTCTCTTGGGTAATCACATTGTAGTTTTATAGAATCAGAGTTGGAAAGGACCCAGGTGGTCATCTAGTCCAACCCCCTGCCTGAGCATCCTAGAGCATCCTCTTAGAGCAATCCTCCTAGAGCATCTCCAACAGGTGCTCATGGAGCCTCTGCTTGAAGATCCCCAGTGAGGGAGCTTCCCCACCTCCCTTGGCAATCTGTTCCACTGCTGAACTGCTCTCACTGTCAGGAATTTTTTCCTGATATCCAACCGGAATCTCCTTCCTTGCAGTTTGTACCCATTGAATCTAGTTCTGCTTTCTTCCCTCTGATGTTTGCTTTTCAGACTGTTTATTTACAAAATGCACTGCAATCTTCAAGGAAGACGCATTTTAAAAAAAATAAAAACATGCATGTACATATGCAGCTGTAGTTGACAAGAGATTCCCCCAGCAATTATATCACCACCACCACCCCCAAAGTTTTTTCCTCTTAGGTAAACCTTTGGAATGTTGGAATATAAAGAACTTAAAAAAAACTATTCTCCTGGAAAGCAATAATTGGTGACGCCTGCACATCACCAATTACGTCAAGTATCCATTGATGCAATATCCATCACATCAAGTATCCATTGATACAATATGGGTTGAGCACCTGTGATGCACATGTACTGACAAAATGAGTCAGAAAGGGAAATTGCTCATGACATTAGCTGGAAGAATTGAGTTAGTACTTTAAGGAAATATTATGAGAAACTTTGAATCCATTAATATAGGCGGGAGTGGCCAACCCTTTGGGGTTCATCAGGGTTAAATTTCACAGTAACTCTCTGAATTAGAATTCTGAAATCATTACATAGGGACTCCTAGCTTCATTACAAGAGCAAAAGGGAGATGAATGACCCCCTGTTGTTTGCCCATCTTTGTTTCCGTACCCCTATACTAGTGATTTTCAATGTTTTTCATCTCACGGGACACTGAACAAGGCACTGAAATTGTTAAGGTACAACATCAATTGTTCTGACCATTGACAAGGCACACCACCAATTTTCCTATTAATGAATGTCAATCCCCAAATTCCCACAGCACACCTGAGGACTATCCATGGCACACCAGTGTGCCATAGCACACTTGTTGAAAATCACTGCCCTATACAGACTATTTTCAAAACAGCTTTAGCATGCAAGGCAGAGCTCACTGCTTCAGATCTTGCTTGCCACCCCATGTTCTTTATAGCCAATTCACTCTATCTAGACAAGCCACTGTGCTATTTCTTCAAGAAGAGTGTATTTACTATATAGAACAAGAGCAATCAAATGTTCACTCTCCAGCTGAATTCAAATTTAAAAGGGATTCTTGGCACACAACATACTGCATTTGCCATCAACAGCAGAAGCATTCACTCTTCAAAAAGCATTCGCCCTTGAGTTGAGCAGTAGAGTTGCAAGAAATGTGAACAAATTCTTATAGGGTTGGCTTTCATTCTCTGGCCTCGGTGGAGTCATTTATCTTTCTTCAATTACCTGTTTCATAAATGCAAAGTGGAAGAGTTTGTATGCCAGGCATCTGTGTACATTAGAATGATTTCTATGTATGAACTGGCAAGTAATTTAGTCTTCTGCTTGAAATTCCCAGGGAATGGCACAACACAGAATTATTTGCCTCCTGCACCAAAGCTTGCAGGCGTTAGAGCCACAATGTTGCAACTCCAACTAGAGCTAGAAGATCATCATTCATTTAAGCAGCTATCTTTTCCCACTCCCAACATATAATATCCACTGTATATTTCACTTTCTGAATTGTGCACTGTCTTAATAATTTTTTTCTCTTTCAGGTCACTATATCAGAGATATTTGTGTGTATGGACTGGGTGACTTAAAGTGGATCATTGAATCTCCTAATTTATTTGCTAACAAATTTGAGCCAACAACCTACCCTCTTGTTATGGAGTGCCTGGAGAGGCGATACAGACTGAAACTCCTCCAGCAGGCTGAAGTTCCACTGGAACCACACTGGCATTTGCAAGAACGCACTTACTTTAATATGAAGCTAAACGTCTAAACCAACCATGAGAGAACAATGCACAGGAAGACAAGGGATTTTAAAATATTTACACAAAACCAAAAACAATCCACACATGCCAAACTGCACTGTATGTTTTGGGGACTGTACAGATTCACTATTCAACATGCTACTACTAGTATGAAAGGCAAAATAAAAGACTAACAGAATGAAAAGCCAACATGTACAGAATCTTTACCAATACAAAATTCTCCCTCCCTCAAAGCCAATATAAACCACCATATTTATCATCACCTATTCATTGCCACTCAAACTGAGGGGCCATGTCCGCCCAGTTTGTGTAAAGGCCCCCACCTTAATGGGGAGGGGAAGGGATAAGCAGCAATAGGACTCCAGGATTGTGACCCTTGCCTAAGCCCTCCCCTGCAAAGACTTACTTAAGGAGTAAAATTCCCTAAAAGTTGGAGAAACACTGATCTATGTAACCTAAATAGAAAGTTATATAACAATGATTACATATTTTCTATTGTCAAAAGAGACATATCTACACTAAACAAATTTTTTTGTTTTTGTAAAATAATATGAAAACTATTGCATCTTTACAGAATCCAGAATTGGATTTGTTTTTTCCACCAAATTTTATTTTGGAATGTTAAAACAAGGATGGCCAAATCTGGACACAGTATTGTTGCTAGCACACATAAAATTTGGTCTATCACTTTACTTGAAAGGGAAAGGAAAATGAGTTTTTAAGGGCACAATCCTAACCAATTTTTCAGCCCCCGGATAAGGACAATACAACACTGAGGTAAGGGAACAAACATTGCCTTCCCTTAAGGCAGTGACTTTCAACCTTTTTCGTCTCAAGGCATGCCATCATTTGTTTTTACCACTGACAAGGCACACCATGCTGTTCAAATCCCCAAGTTTTCCTATAATAATATTCCCTTTGGTCCTGCCCCAAATTTCCACAGCACACCTGAGGACTCTCCATGACACACAATGCGCCACATCACACTGGTTGAAAATAACTGCCTTAAGGAGACCTTCATGACTGCCCCACCTATCTGCCTTTAGGACCTTTGTGACCATATCCCAACTGCAAAATGCAGCACAT
The DNA here is from genome assembly GCA_030015325.1 of Cryptoblepharus egeriae. Taxonomy (NCBI): domain Eukaryota; kingdom Metazoa; phylum Chordata; class Lepidosauria; order Squamata; family Scincidae; genus Cryptoblepharus; species Cryptoblepharus egeriae. The sequence goes on along the minus strand of JAREYC010000003.1, from coordinate 177,743,331 downwards.
GTCCCACTGGCGCAGCTTGCCCATTGCCTGAAAGTTGGTTACGATTGGATGATGCACTAAAAGACAGAAGGGGGCAGGTCCTTTCTGTTGAGCACTACCTTAGTGTATGTGTGAAAAGAATATGAGACAATGGGCCAGGGTAGGGCATCCCAAGCCCAGCATCCTGTCTGCTGCCTAAGGTATGGGGTCCAACCATGACTGGGCTGCTACTGTGGTTAATATGGAAGATACTATGATGGATTTATTTTCACAGAGTTAACATGGAACTTGTCAGGTGTCAGTGGAAGCAAACGTGTCACCTGATAAATAACTACCCATACAGCTGTCTTACAGCACAATCCTAAGCATGTCTACCTAGAAGGAAGCCTCTCTCAATTCAATGGTTTATCCCAGACGTGATTACAGTTATGCATGTGTAGGGTTGTGGAGTTTGCAGATCAAACTGTGCAACTTGAATATGCAAATTATATTCCTGTTACGCAAACCTAGCTATGATCTGCAGAAACTTACTTTTTTCCCCCTGCAATCCAATAGACCTACACGGCAGAAATCAATGAACAACATATATCAGATCTGAACCTATAAATCTTGCTACTGAAATCATTAAGACTTACACATGGGCAATTTCACTGCAGTCTAGTGTGATACAAAACCATGACGGAAAGGTTCATAGAAAACTGCTGAAATTGAGCTGCCAACTAAGGTGGGTTTTTTTTCTGAGAAGGCTGATAGAGAAAACTAAGGCATCTAGATGTGGCTGGAAATCAAATCAGTCCACATAATGTGACACAGAATTACCATATAATTGAAGACTCGTTAGAATTATGTAGCAGAAAAGCTTTCAGCTCTGAACAGGAAGCATCTCTGGAAAGAAAACAGCCTCAGGAAGACTGTTGTCTCCACCCAGCAACCATAAACCACTTGATGCTGCTCAATATAGAGTCAGAGTTTTTGAGTTTTCTTGGAAGATACTGCTAGTCCTACATTGCATTTAGGTACAGGCATCCCCCACTTATTGAACGGGTGAGGGACTGGAGCACCATTCAAAAATGAAAACCACTGAAAAGTGGAACCCAATTTTTTTTAGTTTATAAATGTTGCTTCCAATGCTTTTTTAGCTAACAAATTGCAAATGCCCCTTTTATCTTTCAATTTCCTGTTGCCACACAAAGATTTTTGCAAGCTGATTCTCATTAACTCCTTTGGGAATTAGAATTAGACCAGGTGGTACAACATGGGAGAGGGAAATTTGGGCTTTTAGAACAGCAGAGAAAGGTTGAAAGAGCAGAACATGCATTGAATGAATGAGTTCTGGGTATAATTGAAATGTGTTGAAGGAATGGATCATCAGAAAGCAAGGGATACCTATATTTGAAAAGATGATTTGGGGAGCTTACAGTAGCATGCAGTACTCATAATTTCCCCAAAGAAATAATGGAAACTCAGACGATTCATTCTATTACCCAAAAATTTTCATATAAAAATGATTATAATACTGTAACACAAAATAAAGAAAATGCAATATATAAAGAAAAATCAAACAAATTAGCTTTAGGATGCAATCCTAACCTAGGCTGACATAACTGATCAGTCTTCATCATAACTCATCAGTCTTGTGATATGGGTAGCAAGTGCATGACTGTGTATTGGCCTAACCTTCCTCCTGGCAGTTTTATGACACCCCCAAGTCAGCCCAGGACATAAGTCGGGGCTTAGGTCGGCCTAACTGGAGCTTAGGATTGCAGCCCTTGTCCCTCAGGTCTCTCAGGCTGCAATCTGCCTCCTTAGGAGTCAGCCCCACTGACTCTAATGGGGTTTACCTTAGAGTAGACATGCAAGGTTAAGTCACTCAGGCTCCTTTCCATTGTCCTCCTTACATAGAAGTGAGCCCCATTGACTGTCACAGGCTTACTTCAAAGTAGATATGCATAGGATTGTCTGCCAGGAGAAGCTGAGCAGGTGCCGGCGAAGTGCCGAAACCAGTTGTTTCCTGGCCAGGACTATTTATTCATTTGTATATCAAGCCATTGCTTGTATAAATTCATTAGAAATGTTTGCTTGTCTTCCAAAACCCTCTCAATCCAAGGTTTTACTGTATTCATTTTGCAGTTTGATAAATGTTCCTGACACATAGAAGAATTTACTAATAACTTTATCCTGAATCCAGCCATGAAACTAGTTCTGATGGGGAATCAAGAGTCCCACAGAAGTGAGACAGTAGCAACTTGTTACCACTAAAAAGTGGTAGATTTACTCCAGATTTACTACACTACTGTTGGACCGAGGCTGCCCACTGTAGTGAAAAAATTTAGCCAAGCCTCCCAATGTAGGCCTCCTGACCTTTGGTTTAATCAGAAAGCCATTAAAACAAGTAATTAAACATTTTCCCACAACTATGAGAATTGTCTTTGACAGCAGGATTTATTTTAAATAACCTCTAACCTCAGCACTGGTCATCTGCTCCATTAGTTACTTGGGAAAACCACCCCCATGTACATCTCTCTCATACATCTGTTTAATTCTTTTTTGAAAGAAAAAACACTTAAAGAAGTTATTAGCACATTTAATCTTGGGTACTTCATATTATACAGAATCATAGACTTCACCAGAAAACACTTACTTCAGGAAAACAAATTAACGCTATGAGCATTTTTACTGTTTGGTTTTTCTGATGTCAACTATAATTTAAAACTAGCTTTGAGTGGCCCAGCCCCAAGTGACAGCGATATTTACTTTGTCTACATGATTGGAAAGCAAGTTTCAAGATCTGAATTTGATATGTTTATATTACAATACATTTTATAGAAAAAGGATTCAGCAAAAATTATTTTTAGCAGAGAATAAGGTTACTAGCCCAAAGAAAAATTATTAAAGCCTTTTTTATATTGACATATGACATATATTGACATCTTTCAACATTACGCAGTTATTTTCTTCCAAATAAGTTGGTAACTGGTAATGGGTTAGAAATACTTGGGACACATTTTGTTCACAGACTGCAATTGCCTCAAGTTCTATTTTTAAAAACAAATGGTTCTTACTGACTTTTAGAATGTAAAAGGGCTATGACCAGAGATGGAGGGTGCAATCCTAAGAAATTTAAGCCTACCTAAGTCACCGGGCCTATCTTTCCATGATGGTGTGGAGAGGTCAGCATATGTATGTGCATTGGCCTAAACCCACCAGGAATGGGACAGAAGTGTCTTATTGTACTTTGGTGACAGATGCCAGCCTGACTGGAGTTTAGACCAGCCTAAATGCAGCTTAGGATTGCAGCCATAGAGAACAACTCAGTCAAGGAACTGAAATCTGAACAAAAGATTCCAAGACACAGTGGAATTTTGCCTTAACACCAATATTCTTTCTCCAGAGTATATGTGTGTGTGTTTTCCAGGGATCTCTGTAGATATCTATGGTATTTTCACATTATACAAAAGCAATTATTTACTATGGTAACTATGAATCAGTTAGTTTGGGTTCATTAGTCAGGGAGGCAAGAAATCAGATTCTTTTCCCTGGCTTAGAACAGCTCAGTTCCCTTCTACATTTCTTTGCAAAAGGGAAGCAATTATCATTCTACTGAATCCTAGGGAAGTGCGGGGTCTGCCTCCCAGCTGACACCTGAAGCCATTCTCAGCCCCAGTGTGGAAGATTAATTGCCTACCATGTTACCATGCTAAGCAGGCAGTTTTTAAGCCATTGACTGCTATTTAAGTAACGTTTATCTTTTAATTTTAAGAGCCAACCTCATTGGTGTAAAGACAAAATAGTTTATAATTAGGTTATACATGTAATTACAACTGTGAAGATGACTGAAACATGGCCAAATTATATGTTAGTGGCATTCACTGATGACTATAGTGAATTTTATGACTGTTATTCTAATCCAGGGATACTTTGCTCCAGAGCAGTTAAGGTGACTTTCCATAAGATAACACTAGAGAACTGCATGGACCTGTAACTGCTCTGGATTTTGCCCTTATACTGCGACTTATGCTGGGTTAACAATAGGTCAGGCCTGCAGCCTAAGCTCTGCTTCAAACATTCACATAGGGCCATAACAGCACAATAAAACTTATGTATTCAAAATCAAGTGTATTGTTTTCTTTGTTTAGAACAGGGGTCTCCAAACATTTTGGCAGGAGTGCCACATCATCTCTCTGACATGGTATCAGGGGCTGGAAAACTAATTTACATTTCAAATTTGATTAAATTTGAATAAATTTACATTTAAGAACATATTGGAGTGGATTACAAGGCTTGCCCAAGGGTTGGATAGAGGGGTCTTGCTGGGGGCCACATTGAGGCTTGTCGCGTCTGGCTCCCAGGCTGAGGTTTGGAGACCCCTGGTTTAGAAGCATAACCGCAGAATCAGCCTGTCTTACTCAAATGTTACAGCCAATGGGGATATTGGGGGCAGTAGGCAGGCCAGCAAAGTGGATGGTTAGGAGTAGGGTGCAGACATGCAACAATGAGATATTATGTGGTCATGTCCCTTGTGTCACGTTAGAGAGCATTCTGACATTGCCTTTGTAATGCTTGAACCACTGCAGTGCAGTTCCTTTTTATTCTGCTAAGGCAGTGGTTCTCAAACAGGGATGTTGTGAACTCTAGGCTAACAGAGGGTGCAAGGAAGGGGGAATGCAGCAATGCAATCCTCAGGATCATATCTCTTTTGAAGGATGCAGGGGCTGTTCCTTACTCACAGGTCACTGCAGCAGTCTCCTAAGGGTGCAGGGAGCCCTGTGTGAGTCTCTGCAGGGCTTCCCAAGCTGCAGAAAATTTAAAAGAGACCACAGTGCACTTCCAGTTCTGCAATCACCGCAGCCTGAGAATAAAAAAAAATGCCGTGATCCATGGGACTGCATCACTGCATTCCTCCATTTCTCACAAGAACTTACAGTGGGGCTAAAACTCTGGGAGTTTGCTCAAACTCTCGAAGCTCTGTAAGGTAATGTCAGAAAAGCTTGTAAAAACTGCTTCCAGATCAAGAAATGTATTGAGTGAACAAAGCTGGTTCTGTCTCTTTTTGCTAAAATACAGGTGTCAGCAGCCAAAAGAAAAATCGCTTATTTAATGAGGGGAAAAAATGTAATCTGCAAGCTATTAAAAGAAGATCTGCACAATTATTTTGAAGATAAATGAACCCTTTAGTGCTACGCTGTTTTCCTTCAGAGGGCCTAGGAACTCTACAGTTTCTGGACAAAATTGTCTAATTAGATTAGATAAGATAAATTATGTCTACATGAAAAGTTTTCTTCATTAATGGACAGTTATACTTCAATTGTTGTCATGAACAAAGATTTCCAAAACAAAGTAAATGTTTTTACTGCTTATTGAAATCCAACCACTGCAGTTACATTTAATAGAATGTTTCTGTCAGGAGGGGATGCAACTAACAAAAGTGAGAGACTATGAGCACAATCCTAACCATGTCTACTCAAAAGTAAGCCCCATTGTGTTCAATGTGTCTTACTCCCAGGAAAGTGTCTTTAGGATTGCAGCCTATGTACAATTTGCCATTTTTTTAAATTCAGCTTTTCCCCACCAATTGGTCTGAGGTGATAAATGGATCAACTTGGATTAAAATCCAGGCTGGATGTGGAAGTTACACCTTTTAGGATCTACCTTTCCTCCACTGCTTGTGGACGATAGTGCTCAGTGAGTAAGAGTACATAAATACTCCTTTTTTAATACTCTCTTGTTCACATACACATTGGCCTGGAAGAAACTACACAGCAGCCCAAAAGCAGGAATTTTTTTCTCCACCCGTCTTCTCTAAATTATTTTGTGGCAGAGGGAGAAGCAGGCCTCCGTCAGTCTTGAAAGACTATGGTATCGTGCTCGGGACTGCATACGCTGCATGTGAAGCACGAAAGCCTGGGTTAGATTGTTATGGAGGATAGGCTGTTACCCAAGCAGCAAATCCCTCCTCTCCCTCCATGCCACCGAATTAGTCCAATGGAAAGGCAGAGCCGACACAATTGGATCCAGCTGGCATCACAGAGCTGGGCTAAAGACAGGAGCTCACCCTGTCTTGTGGGGCCGATCTGGGAATCGAACCCTGGCCTGCTGGTTAACAGGCATAGTGTCTTAGCCACTTGTGTAAATATACTAGTGTGCAGTACTGGGATCATAAATCATGTGGCTGCATTGATCTGAGAGGCTGAGTATATAATCCCTAATTAGCCATGGAACGTGTTTAGAAACTGTATGAACAGAATATTAACTTCATAATTTCAGTCACCATTAAAAATGTAACTAATCTCTATCATACTGAGACTGATTGAGCCCAGCTACCCTTAATTGTACTCCTAAATGGAAAGATCACACAGCACAATATATAGTGATCCCACAATGTACCACAAATAAGTGCCTGTATCTAAATGTACAAGAGTTACAGACATCACATTTCTTAACACTGAACCACTGACTCAACTTAAAATCTTATGATCTGGTTGAAATGTTGTTAGTCGGCAGCAACAACTGCATGGTCTATAATAGTGATTTTCGACCAGTGTCTTGCAAATTGTCTGCAGATGTGCTGCAAAAGTTGGGTCAGGATAATTTATTCTGCTGCCTTGGGTTTCTTTATTTAAGGAAGAAAGGTGGGATACAAATAAAAAAAATAAAAAAATAAATAATAGAGCCAATGGGGGTGTAAGCCTTCCAGTATAAGCCCTGTGTGCCTTCTGAATGATCAAAAAATAGATGGTATGCCATGATAATTTTAACACCTTGTCAATGTGCCATGAGATGGAAAAGATTGAAAATCATTGCTCTATATCAGTAATTTTCAACCAGTGTGCCATGGCACGCTGGTGTGCTGTGGATAGTCCTTAGGTGTGCTGTGGGAATTTAGGGAAGGTCATTAATTAATAGGAGAATTGGGGATTTGAACAAACTGGTGTGCCTTGTCAATGGTAAAAACAACGGAAGGAGGTTGCCCTCCTTCAGCAAAGTTCTAGCACTGAAAGTCAAAAGACACAACAATTTTGGAGGAATGGAATAAAAGCACTACTAGATCTTCAGGAGCACTCAAGGAATTCTGTGTGGCTGCAATAGAGAATGATTTTTTTCTCAGCAACAGCTAAGAAAGGGTACTGAAACTTTTAGGAAGATTTGGCGCCAAATCCAGAGCAGTTACAGGTCCACGCAGTTACATCACCCTCTACTGTTATCTTATGGAAAGTCATCTTAACTGCTCCGGAGCAAGGGACTAAATTTCACTTTAGGATATAGGCCTTACTCTTTTAAGTAAGTTTTTGTGGGAGAGGGGCTTGGACTCTTGCACTGCCATATGTGTCACTGTTTTCCCACTGCCCCTTAAAGGGAACAAACAGAACATTGTTTCATGAGTTAGGGGATTGTATCCCCTACCAGAGAGGTAGGAAAACCAAAACATTTGTGACTGCATGTCTCAAGGTAGAGTACAGATATTTAAATTTAGCTACTGAAGGAAGATGCACATCCATCCAAGTGTTTTCTCTTTCTGTGGACCGAATATTCAGAGAAATTTGTAGGACAAATGAAGCAGGCTGCAATCCTAAAGATACTTTCCTGGGAGTAAGACCCATTGAACACAATGGGGCTTACTTTTGAGAAGACATAGGGCGCAATCCTGAGTAACTACGGAGAGTCCTTGCTCCGGTGTAAGAACAATTTGCTCTGGATTGCAATATGAATTTCCCATAGGTTTTCACTAGGTGGTGCAGTAACTACGGGTGCACGTAAAGTCTCTTACGTGCTCCCGTAGTTACTCTGGATTGTAGGGAAAGTTATGATTGTGCTGTTAATTACAAGATACTCGTCCAGCAAACCCAATTGTAGCTACAGTAATGGGGCACCCCATCAAGCTGAAGCTGTCAGAGGTGCTCCAGTCACCTCCAGAGGCTTTTCTGAGGCCTGTGGAACTTGTGCATTTTCCAGACAGGGGCCTTTGTGTACCTAATTTTGAAGCTTCCTTCATGTCACATTCCACATTTTTGCTGCAGTTCTCAGTGGTGGCTTTCGGCAGAAGGACTGAAATAGGGAAGGTGGCTTTGTCCTTGAACAAACTTCCAAGGGCTACCTAGTAACTACTATTAATCAGAGTATAGAGTACAGAGTTTCCCAAGAGGCTATATCTAATGAAGGACAAGAGTATTGTAGGATATGGAAAACTATCAACACTGAAACAAAAAGCAAATTTATTCACATTTGAATACCACCTTGAAGGCCTAAATAGATAGACTGCAGCTCTAGAGTTTTCAGGGGTAAAACTGTGAGCTCTGGAATAAGTATTCAAACTGTGTCAAGTGACCTAATGGAGATACAGCAGGAGGTACAGGGAAGAGGTGCTGAGTGATCACAACAATACACTTTAGTCTCAATCCTGATGAATAGGCACTGGAGGCAATGAATAAAACAACAGTGCTTAATTATCCTCTATTGTACCAAGTAACAGAGTCTGGTAGTAGAGTTTATGAACTATAGCCACAATGACCAAGCTTAGCTGACAAAAGCCTATCTTTATCTGGAATACAGTTCCACTGGGATATAATAATCATTTTTTAAACTATTTTTTTATTTGGAAGCTTGGAGGGGCATAGAAGTGGCTGCTGTTTAAGGGATGTACAGTATATTGTATCAACATGTTTGCACAGACTGCAGCTCACTTCTCACTAATGCATAAAAAAGGGTATGGCAAACAGTTACCAGTAATTGCAGCTTTAAATAAAAACAAAACATTAACTTCCAAATGCATAGCAACCAATTCCCACTGGACTCATTTACCAAATCTCTGCTCATCTTAATAACACATCATCCATCACACCTCTATGGAAAACTTACAGCCTTATTGTCCAATGGATCGGGGGAAAACAAGAATTACAGGTGCATTGGTCTGTTCAGTGTTAAAATGGACATGTCTGTATACTTACTTTGGCAACAAAATATACATGTTTGTCTGTGAGACCAACAAGAAAAAACACAAACATTAAAAAAATTGCAAACAAGAGCTTTGAAATAAGGGTATTTATTGAAATTAAAGGGTAATTTTCAAAAGTTTGGAACACATATCAATATAATTATTCCAAATTTTCAGAATACACATTTTTAAAACGGCAGCCCAATCCTGAGCTGTCTGCAGTGGCAGGACTCCTGCAGCAGCAAAAAGACTAAGGATGAGCAGGCCTCTGTGCCTCCTTGGGGAAAGGGGACATTTGGCATTGCAATGGTTGGTCCAAGTGCAGTTTGGCACTTTTGAATAGACAAATGCATCTGTAATTCCTTCTTGATTTTCTCCTATCTATTATAAATACTGAAACCAGCTGTAAGTTCCCTACTGATGCATGATGGATGATGTGTTCTTATCATTTGTTTCTATATTAGCTCATCTGTTGGAGCAGAAAAAAAGCCTCAGTGTAATGGCAAAATGCCCTCCATGGAGGCTTAGAACCTGAAAGAGTAGAGCTCTTCCTTCCCTCCCATAGAACGCCTCCTGCCCAATCTCACCCTGCCCTGAAATGCCTCCTCCCTACCTTTTCAGCTCTCTAATGTCTGGCAGTCCACATGGAAAACTGAGTGGCATAGAATGGGAGCATCGCTGGGTCTAGCACAGCCTCTCTTGGTGCTCTAACAGCTCCAGTAGTGGCCCAGCACTAGAGATGACAGCATGACTTACACTGCTGCTGCCTCATGCAGAGTGAAAAAGATTGGGCTCTAACAGTGCAATCCTATTTGTGTCTACTCAGAAGTAAGTTCCATTGAGTTCAGTAGGGCTTTCTCCCAAGAAGGTGCTCTTAGGATTGCAGCCTCAGTATGTTAAATTGTTCCGTTATCTCTGTGTCAGTTCAGCTATGTGCTGAAGTCAGAGTCTTGTGCCACATTTTGAGTTGAGTTGCATTTTGGTCAACTGATCAGATGTGATTTGGTGCAAACAGTTCCTGACTCTTTTGAAACCTCAAGGTTTTCCACTAAAGGCTTAGTCAGTTATGTGGGAGGTGTCTTCTAAATATCCTCATTTGTTCCAAGAAACACACCTGGCACACAGTCTTCAGCTGTAATCTTTCTAGTATGATTAGTATCACAAGAGGAGTTTCCTAATCAGGAAACATTTCCTAACAGCTATGCCTCTGAGAACTCTTGAGACTTCTAGAACTTCAAAGGCTTGAGTTTTTTCCAGGCACATGAACTTCAAATATTTTAACAAGAAATTATTAGTGTGAACAATCTGTGACCAAGCAAATTGTGCCGATTCAGAATTTATTTAGTTCTGTCCTGAAACTTGAATTTGGGTTTGAAAAGCTAAAGGAGTTCAGAAGCACATAAATGACTATCTAGCCTATTTCAAGTGTTCAGTGTTCATGTATTTATTATTACAACAACCCTGAAAGGTAGGCATACATTACTCCTTACTGGAGGTGATTATAGTGAACTGAAGGTTAGGAAAAGGGAGGGTGAAAGGCTTTCCTAAGGATATGTCTTTAGGAATAGCTCTATTTGGCTGTATTTGTGGGAAGACAGAAAAGTTACTATAGCCTCCAAAAGCAAAGAGTACATAAAATAAAACCACAAATGTCATTATAATAAATAAGCAGCATTGAGATTGTTTCAACTCTAAATGATATAAATTTTGGAATGCACTTCACTTTTAGTTGAGCTATGATCCTTACTAAGGAAGGCTCCTGTAAGATGTGACTCACAGGGAGTGGCAGGAGAACTAAGATGCCTTCAGCCCTGAATCTCCGCTGCCTTGCTCCAGCTGCAGTGAACAGAACTTCTCTTACCTGCTTTATTCTTGTGAAATTCAAAGGAACTGTGTAGAGTAAGAGCAAAGTAAGGGAGTAGGAAGTTCTGCCATGCACGTCTCCCCAAACTGGGCAGTTTGGAGCCATCCACTTCCTGACCCACTTACCTTACTACTCTTTCTGTGGTCCCTTTAAGTAAAATAGGAAGTGTGATACAGGCTGGAAGAAGCCCCAGCTTATTCTACACATCCTGCTTGGTTTAGGAGAAAATGTGATAAAGGAGTTAAATCAAGAGGTCTGACTTCTACCTTCCACGTGGTATACTGTATTTCATTTTACACTGGATTTAAAAGCGGGTGTCCTGAAATACCATAAACTTCATCTTAGACCTGAAACAAGTACACAATTACTCCATGGGAAAATACATCTGTGAATCACATCATAGGGTTTCCACTTATGTAGGATCTGTGGCCAGACATTCACTGCAATCCAGATGAGGCAAAAGCTGCTCTAGTCTCTCCTCCGATGCTACCAGGTATCTTTCAGCTAGGGTTGCCATGTGTCACAACAAACAGGGACAATCCCAATTTTGGGAGATTGTGTTCACATACTGGCAAATGAGACAGAGGGTCCTGTCCTGATTTTGTGGAAGAGAATTATGGCAACCCTACTTTCAGCAGACCTCCTGTGCTTGGCCTCCAGCAACCGAGGGGTTGCCTTCACAAAAAAGACCGCTATGAACCTCAACCATTCCTCCACCAAGCAAAAATACAAAGGGCATTTTTTCCTGCAATGAGAATAGTATGAATGAGAATAATATGAACGTTCTACTGAGTTAATACAGCCTTTGCTCCCAAAGTTCTTTTTCCCCAAGCAGCTAACTTTCAGCCACAACAGAGAAAATCAGTATAAAAAATATTTTAAGCTTTTTCACAACTATTTGGTTTCCAAAAGCAAAGAGGACCAGCTTCAAGGAGAATCAAGACAACAATCAAAACCTAATAATTAATAGATCAGCCTTTATAACCACCTCAATATTCCAAGCCAAGGAAGCAGACCAAAGTTCAGTATCATTGTTTTGTTTCTTAAAGTGACACTGCACTGCTCATTGTTGAATTCATTTCAATATGCAAAACCAGGCAATGTTATTATTTACCTGCTAGGGCTCTAAGGAACCAAACAACAGTACACTGTATGGTGTCATGAACCCAATACAGTTGGCCCTCCCTATCAGCTATGTATAAATACTATTGATTGAGTGAGTGATTGGAGCATCTGCAAATGCTGAGCCTGCACTGCAGAGGCTCCTGGTCACAACCAAAAGCCAATTCATGACAACAACTTCTGGTCACATCCAGAAAGCCTTCTGAGGAAGGGATAAACCATCTCCAAGCAACTGTTCCACCATGCTGGTACCCCTATGGATTCCAGCATCCACTGAAAACTCATAGATCCTGAGGGCACACTGTATTCTAGTCTTCAGTTCTGCTTCTGCTAGAAAGAACTCTTCTAAAAGTATTGGTTGATGTACAGCTGAAAAAATATAGACAGCCCCTAGGTTGTGTTTATAGACGTGAAGTATGTAGACGTCAAGTTCATTTTATTTGTGTAATCAGTAAACTCCTTTAAGAATCATAGTACTGCAATATAGTAATCCACCTTGAGAATCATTCAACTGAATATGGGTATAAGTTTTCAAAATAAGCTAGTGAGGCAATGGGAAAGGGTTTATACTGTTCCCACAGACATTTAAACTAAGTAAGCATTCAAACAATTTCACAGTACTCCTGTCGTCATCATTCAAAAAGTCAAAGTGCAAAGTTGCAGTCATTAAGCATATTCAGTAGCTAACCATCACTTTGAAAACCACTTCACTAGCAAGGACTAAGAGAGCTCTAAGGTGCCTGTGGGACAGACAACCCTACAAAACTTGGTATATTTATTTAGCATATGACAAATACATGGGCTTACAGTAAAATCAGTTGTTAATGTCAAGTCCACCCAGCCATTCAAGGACAAGACTTGCTATATGAGCCTGGATCTTCAAATGCAAAATATGTGCATCAATTTATGCTATTCCAACTACACAGCCCTCAATGACCCAAAATAATAATCTATCTTCCTGCCCCCAAATTGGGTTTTTTTTCCCCTCAGTGTTTTACCCCATACAACTGAGGGTTTTTGCTCAAAAATCCCTCAAAATGAGGGATTTTGCTTTCTTCAATAAGCCACAATTAAGAGACCAGATTAATAGGTATATTTATGAAGCATATCCTGCCTTGAGACAAAATTTATTGTGGTACCACAACTACTGCATAGAAACTAATCCATAACTTTACTTCTGAAGACTTTCTTTTGCTTTTCAATATACTTTTTAATCTAGTAATATAAACACAGGTTTTAAGTTAAGTGATGTAAAGCACCAGCCTGATCAGACCTACATGTTTGCTCACAAAAATATTCATTCATTCAGACATATGTAGCAAAACAGGTACCATGTTAGGATACCATCTAATTTTCCTTTTTTAATAGATATTTTATATATTTATTAAAAAACAAAAAAAGAAAGTTAAAAAAGAACAGAAAATGAAATTACCTGGGCCAGAAAAAATATGCAGGGAGAACAGGTATGTAGGAAAAGATATGATATGTATAGCAAATTGGCAAGGAACTGAAGCGGTCTGGAAGGCTGAAAGATACTTACAATGTAAGGTAATGGAAGCTTAGTGGTATAAGAGGTAGGCAAGTTACACACCAAGTAATTCCTAAAGGTTTTGGCAAATCTACTACCTTTGAAATCAGAGAAGGCTGTTTTCATAAAATTTAAAGGAATTAACCCTGAGACAAATAAAAAATAAGGGAAAAACAAGTTTGTAAGTCTGGAAGATTAACCAAACAAGCTGTCACAGTGGGCACAAGAAAAATGTTACATGCTTGAATTATTTTTGGAGGCATCTAAAGCAGAAGTCAACAAGTTCTATTTGTGTCCTTCAATATGGGTGTACAAGATGAAACCAGGATGAATTTGTCCTTATAAACTGTGAGTTATCTACTCCACACTGGGCAAAGGTTTAAGTCAACAGGACTAGAACTTACATAACTTTGTGGCTGGAATACAGGATAAACTTGCACCAGAAGAACAAAACTTACCCTGTGACAAGCTTCGGTTTTAATTTCTTTGAGGGCACGTTCAGAGAACACACATCCACAGTTTCGCAAGAAACAAAACCTTACAGAAGGAGACACAAAAACCAATGTTAGGAAAACAGGAAGACAGAGCGTTGCCTATTACATTATTAAGTTAAAATTTATCTTCATCAGAGATTCTCAAACATTTTACCATAAAGCCCCACTAAAAAATTTTCATTTTACCAGTCACACATTTCTCTATTGTTATAATGGTGATTGGGTGTCAGTGCTCTCTCCCCACCCAGTAGTCGCTTGTTTAACCCTTGATGCACATCATCTATTCTACCCTACCAGTTTCGCAAACTACCACGAATTGGATCATGACCTTGGTGGGCCATAGAACCATTGCTGGTCTACTCAAACTGAAGTGGTTCTCTTAGCAGTAATCTTTCCCCACTCTGACTTGGAAATGCAGCAATTTGGTCTTGGTACTTTCAATATGAAAAAGATAGTGTTCTACCTCTGAGCTACTGCTTTCCCAGAGAGGCCTTAATCGATGGTTTCAGACTGGCAGTGCAATCCTAAGCACGTATACTCAGAAGTCCCATTGTGTTCAATAGTATTTACTATTAATATAATAGTACTTACTCCCAGTAAAGTGTGGTTAAGATTGCATCCTTCATGAACCAATTAAGCTACAGTTGTGACTGTGTGTAATTGTATCAATTGTATCAATGAAACTTGTATCCAATTGTATCAATGAAACTTAGACTGCAATCCTACACACTTATCTCACTGAACTTAGAAGGACTTGGCTACATATCACAATAACATTTAGCTGTACCTAAGACAACATTGTTAAATAATTTATAATAAAGTAACATTTCATGTTCTACAGGCCCGGGTTCCCTGTAAACAACCATTTTTGCTGTACATCCCAAAATGCCCTCTTGTGGATAACATAGAAAGCACAAGCTAAAACAAAAAACACCTCTACATAACTGCAATATTCACAATTGCTATTACTGTTCTCATTTCACTCTCTCTATATAAAAATTATACAAACACGCAAAATAGATATTTATGTTTTACAGGCTTCTCATACTCTTAACTTGGTAGATAATTTCAATATATATGTATTATATTGTTATAAAATTAATATTTCTTACTTAAACAAGGCTGCAATCCGAGCCACACTTTCTTGGGAATAAGTACTATTGAACACAATGGGACTTACTTATGAGTAGATATGCTTACGATTGTGCTGTAAGACATGTTTAGCCATTCCTAACCTGGTCTATAGTATACGTATGCTGTCTCTTAATATAGTACTCAAGCATTTGCAAACTGAGACCAATTTTTCTCATACTGAAATATTTAATGTTTTAGGGATTCGGTCTTTAAGGATTTAGACCTCAGCACACCTACTTGGGAGTATACTCCCTGGTTCACACTAGAAAGCATTTCCAAGGAAATACACATCATCAGGCTGTTTAATATTATATCATTGTTATCCTCTACTCCACTTGAACCCAGAAGTTAAATATCTCTATCAGACCTCCATTGGTGAACCTTCTCATCCCTAAGGAGGACAGCAGCAGATTCTGTTGGTGCTACTCCCAATTTTATACATACTTATTTGGACTCATGCTGAGAAAACATGGTCAGGATTGTGTCATATCAAATAGGTTTTCTCCACTACAAAACTGAACTTTCCATCAGTATAAAACTGCCCACGTTTTACATCTACTGTTCCTTTATTTTCCAAAAAGTTAGTATTTAAGATTACTCATTTTCTGTTGAGCATGTCATCAGAAGTTCACAATGTAACGCATGTCAGAATTATTGAAGTGCAATAAACATATCAACAAGAGCATCAGGGAAGATCACTCATTTATTTACACTGATATCCATGGTTTGATTTTTATTTTATTTTCTGTGCAATTAAATAATGACACCAACCTATGCCTTCCATTCATTTCCAATCCCACGACAGGGCAAATAAAACGTGCGCTCTGGATGTCATCATATTTATCTCCTTTTGTATTCCCCTTATCACCAGTCCAGGCTGGATTATCTGACAGATTCAGTTCTATGACATTCTGAAAAAAATTAAAAAATTGGGTTATACAGAAAATACTTTTAAAATTGTTTTTTCATAGCAATTGCTCTATTCTATTCCTCTATATATCCACAGGATATCCTCACAATAATCCTGGGAGGTCAGTTTGAGAGAAAGTCATCCAAGGTTATCCAGGAAACTTTATAGCTAAGTGGGGCTTTGAACTGGAAAACATTTGAGTCCTTCCCTCTAGAAGTCTACAGCTGCAATCCTATATACACCGTCACCTGGGGATCCCAAAGAAAAAAGTCCCAAAGAAAAAAGTGGCACTTCTAAGTTAATATGCAAAATATTATGATGTATAAGTTTAGCCTAAAAAGAGTTTTGATTCCCACTGAAATTCATGAAACATGGTCATGAAATTCATGAAACACAGTCCACGGTATATAATAAGCTATAATATATATGTGGTATATATTATAAGCTGAGGGTGGCGCAAGCGGTTAAGACGCTGTGCCTGTTAACCAGCAGGCCAGGGTTTGAGACCCGGGTCGGCCCCACAAGACAGGGTGAGCTCCTGTCCTTAGCCCAGCTCTGCGACGCCAGCTGGATCCAATTGTTTTGGCTCTGCCTTTCCATTGGACTAATTCAGTGGCGAGGAGAGGGGGAATCTGCTGCTTGGGTAACAGTCTATCCTCCATAACAATCTAACTCAGGCTTTCGTGCTTCACATGCAGCGTATGCAGTGCAGAGCACAATACCATAGTCTCTCAAGACTGACGGAGGCCTGCTATATCAAACTAGTGGCAGGACCTATTTGTTTTTCAACTCACATATGTACTTAACTGTAATAGAACTCACTAATGAAGAAAATCTCTAAGACTAGGAATGGCATACTTTAGTTTATGAGATTTAGGATTAAACTCCAAAATCCACCAAGCAGACCAGGTAAAACACTGTAGTTCATGGAAGTGGCCACACAAAAAGAATGGAGTAGCAGGTTTCCTAAATGCACAAATTTCAAGCTTACCAAGCTTTCTGTCTATGCTTACCTCTAACTGCTGATTGCATATGCACCAACCACCTAAACTGACTTAAACGTTTTTCTTATTTAAAACTGTCCTAACCACCACAGAGCAATGTTTCTTAAATTTTTTGGGAGTTTGATTCCTAAGGCAAGTCTTTGTAGGAGAGAGATGAGGGCAGGACAGTAATTCCCAGGTCACTGGGACCTAAGCAGCCCTAAGTGAGGCTAAACATCCCTCTTGTGTTTCCCTTTAGCAATGCAGTGTCTGATCCTAGGGACTGCAC
This sequence comes from Cryptoblepharus egeriae, assembly GCA_030015325.1. Taxonomy (NCBI): domain Eukaryota; kingdom Metazoa; phylum Chordata; class Lepidosauria; order Squamata; family Scincidae; genus Cryptoblepharus; species Cryptoblepharus egeriae. Next base: position 177,726,099 of record JAREYC010000003.1, on the reverse strand, counting down.
TGCTGCTTCTCCCCTTCCACTATCCGTAAAGGGATCAGGAACCTATACACAAACTGGTAGGGTTGTGACCCACCAGTATGAATACCACTGCTATAGGTACAACAGAAATAGTTTTGTGTCTGACTAGAGAGACCAAAAGGATACCTTATCAAAGCTTGATGACAAAAATATTTTGAAGAATTCAAAGCGAAGAAGTTACTTAGCAGGTGGAGGGGAAATACTATTTCAGGTATAAAGAATATCATGAAAGAATGAACAAAGGTAAGGGCAGAAAAAGAAATCACACATACCACAAAGCAAGAAAGATGAGTGAGAAAGGATTCCAAAATGCAAGGACATATAAACAGCTTTTTACTATGTGGAAGAAGAAATACATCTCAAGAATGCCCCCTTAAAAACAACAGAAACACACTTCGGGAATATAGTGCTCCACAGTTTCATTAAACATGACTCATATTATAAAGTTACACACAATTCAGAATTCCGCCCAACTAATATAAATCTGAATACCTACAACCGTTTTGTAGCTAAATCAACAATGGACAATCAACAAAGCAGACAAATTATACCTTAATACTCTTGATATGAGATGCAGCCTCCACAAGGACTTTGTCAGAAGATTTATCCAGCAAAAATTCAATGATTGCATCTTTGTTATACAGCCTACAAAAGAAAGTGAAGTGTAAAGAATGAGTTAACTTCATAATTGGAATAGAATCTGAAATTAAGATTTTTTTTAAACTGAAAAATAAAATTAAAATCATACCTGCCAAGTTCACAAGCTACTATAGGTCTGCTTAATTTTTCTTGACTCAGAGTGCAGTAGTACCACTGGGCCACTAGTTCTGCATTCTTGTCAACCTGTAGAATGATATACACCATATGAAAACAGCATCATCAGCATCAAAGGTAAAATTTAGCACCCATCTCCCATCAAACTTTCCCTACAATCCAGAGTAACTATGGGAGGACGTAAGAGACATTGCATGCACCCATAGTTATGGCATCTAAGGGAAATTCATATTGCAATCCTGAGTAAATTGTTCTTACACCAGAGCAAGGACTCCCTGTAGTTACTCTGCATTGCACCCTTTGGCTGCAATCCTAAAGACACTTTCCTGGGAGTAAGACCCGTTGAACACAATGGGGCTTACTTTTGAGTAGACATGGTTAGGACTGCACCATTTGCCTCTCTATTTGAAACCCCACGTAAAAAATATCTGCTTTAAAAAGGAAGGATGGTTTGTTTTATTTGTAATTGACAAATACTGGATTACTGCTTCTTTCTTTAAATAATGGTTAATTTCTGAGGTCTAAGGTTGCCCTTCAAATTCATGGGTAAAGATTTCATTGTTGGCTTTTGCAGTGTCTATGACAATGGAGTTGAGAATACACTGTGCTTATTGTGGATGAAGCTGTAGTTCAGGGTATCTGCTTTGCATGACTAGGTTCCAGGTATCACCAGGTACAGCTAGGAAATGCGATGATCAGAAGTCCCTGAGAGTCACTACCAGCCAATTTAGATTAATGTCAGGGATAACACTGTCAAGCTGATCTTGGTTAACTATGCAGATTAATGGGGGGGGGAGAAGAGGGTTAGATCTGGGGATGCCAACATTTCAGTGGAGTGTGAGCCTTCCATCCCCATCTGTAGTACTAATTACTCAAAGGAAGTCTGCCTGAAACAGACTCTTACTTAGTAAAAGTTTATTTATTATTTATTCCATTTATATCCCACCTTTCTTTCTCAAAAAAGGAAACCCAAGGAGGGTTAAAATGTTACAAGGACTGATTTCAGAAGTAGGTTGCCTCAGAATGCAAGGCGCAAGAGAGTGGCAATAGGATGAAGGTCTTGTAAGGAATGGGTGTAGGTAAAGGATTCTCAAAAAGAATATAGTGGAAATGGAAAAGATGAAGAAGAGAGCAACCAACATGAGTACTGGGTTGGGGCACCTCCCATACAGGACTGTTGCATTTGGGGCATTTGAGACGCAGGAAGCTGAACTAGATGGTCCTTTGTCTATTCCTATGTAAAAGTCTGTGGAACTCCTTGCCACAAGATGTTGTCTTGTCCCTGGATCATCTTGAGGCTCACTGTGATGTACAGAAACTGGACAGACCTTTGACCTCAACCTGTGGGGCTCTTCCCAGGTAGTTAATCTGTGGTACTCTTTGCCACAGGACCGGCTAATGGGTCACTGCGAGATGCTGGAAACCAGACTATTGACCTGACAAAGTGGGGCTATTCTTATGCAGTAAATCTGTGGAACTCCTTGCCATAAGATTTGACGATGCCTTCAGGAGGAAGGTGTCTTGTTGACTTCTGTTGTATGTTGTTGTGTCTGTGAAGAATTAGGTGGGCCACTGCAAGATGCAGGGAGCTGGACTAGATTTGTCCCAGAGGGCTCTTCCCGTGTTCATTTGTTAACCTGTGGAACTCCTTGCCACAGGATGTGGCAGCAAGTGGTGCTGAGGGATCATTCTGAGCTGGACTAGACGGGCATTTGCCCTGACCCAGTGGGGCTCTTATGACTGGGAATGCCCCATGCAGAGTGTCTCTCTCCCCTCCCCCTCACTACAGAGACACACCCCTCCAGAGCCAGCCCTCCTCCCCGTCTGCCCCTCCCCCTCCCCAGACACACTGCCTCTCCCTCCTGACCCACTCCTTCTTCCTCCATACCTATTGCCCCTCCCTAGACCCACTCCCCCTCCCCCTCCCCCACTCCTCCTTCCAATACCTACTGCCCCTCTCCCTCCCCCTGACCCACTCCCCCTCCCCTCAGACCCACTCTCCCTTCCCCATACCTACTGCCTCTCCCCCTCCACAAGACCCACTCCCTCTCCCCAGACCCACTCCTCCTTCCCCATACCTACTGCCCCTCCCCCATACCCACACCCCCTCCCCCTGACCCACTCCCCCTTCCCCATACCTACTGCCCCTCCCCCAGACCCACTCCTCCTCCCCCTGACCCACTCCTCCTTCCCCATACCCACTCCTCCTCCCCTAGACCCACTCCTCCTCCCCCTGACCCACTCCTCCTTCTCCATACCTACTGACCCTCCCCCAGACCCACTCCGTCTCCTCCTGACCCACTCCTCCTTCCCCATACCCACTCCCCCTCCCCTGGACCCACTTCCCCTCCCCCTGACCCACTCCTCCTTCCCCATACCTACTGCCCCTCCCCCATACCCACACCCCCTCCCCCTGACCCACTCCTCCTTCCCCATACCTACTGCCCCTCCCCCAGACCCACTCCCCCTCCCCCAGACCCACTCCTCCTTCCCCATACCCACACCCCCTCCCCCTGACCCACTCCTCCTTCCCCATACCTACTGCCCCTCCCCCAGACCCACACCCCCTCCCCCTGACCCACTCCTCCTTCCCCATACCTACTGCCCCTCCCCCAGACCCACACCCCCTCCCCCTGACCCACTCCTCCTTCCCCATACCTACTGCCCCTCCCCCAGACCCACACCCCCTCCCCCTGACCCACTCCTCCTTCCCCATACCTACTGCCCCTCCCCCAGACCCACTCCGTCTCCCCCTGACCCACTCCTCCTTCCCCTGACGCACTCCTCCTCCCCTTCCCCAGCCCCACGGCCCGTCTACAGCCACTGCCCCTCCCCCCACAGGTTGTGCCCCCCCCTCCGGGAGCCCTCCCACCACTCACCTTCTCGATCTTGCGAGGTCCCTTGACCAGCTCGTGCCTCTTGGGGATGGTGCCCCCGTCGCATCCCATCCCGGCTGCTTCTCCACCACAACAGCTGCACTTCCGCCCACGTAGCCCCACCCCTTCCGGCGCTTCCAGGGAAGCAGGGCCAATAGTGATGACGTCAACAGCACGCGTTGCCAAGGGCTCCTAGCAACAGCAGGGGGGCCAAGGCCTGTCCCGCCTCAGATTCACTGCGAGGCCTCAGCGCCTCCCCCCCCGCCTCTCTCACCCCATTCACTGCAAGGGCAAGAGAGTGGAACCCCCACCCACACTTATCTGGGAGTAAGCCCATTGACTGCATTGGCACTTACTTCTGAGTAGGCACATGTAAGAGTGGGCTGTCTGGCTGCACTCCTCACCAACACTTACCTGGGAGTAACTCAGCCCCACTGAGTACAAGAGGGCTTACTCCTGAGAAGACTCATAGAACAGGCTCACAGGCTGCACAGCCCATCCACACTTACTTGCGAGTAAGCCCATTGACTGCAATGCCACGTCCTGAGTAAATACTCAAAGGACTGGCCTCTCAGTCAGGAATCCCCATCCACACTTACATGGGAGTAACTCAGCCCCACTGAGTACAAGAGGGCTTACTCCTGAGAAGACTCATAGAACAGGTTCACAGGCTGCACGTTCCATCCACATTTACATGAGAGTAAGTCCCACTGACTGCAATGGCTCTTATGCCTGAGTCGACACTCAGAGTCTCAGGCAATCCAGAGTAACTACAGGGAGTCCTTGCTCCGGTGTAAGAACAATTTGCTCTGGATTGCAATATGAATTTCCCATAGCTTTTCACTAGGTGGTGTAGTAACTATGGGTACATGTAATGTCTCTTACGTGCTCCCGTAGTTGCTCTGGATTGTAGGGATAGGCTGCAATCCTAAAGACACTTTCCTGGGAGTAGGACCCATTTAACACACAGGGGCTTACTCAGAGATGGGCTGGCCCCATCCCAAGATCCGGTATGCCGGAAGTGGGAGGGGCCAGCCGGTGTCAGGGGGTGTGGGCGGGGCAAGGGCCGGGACTGGGGAGGGGCGAGGGCCAGGGTGACGTTGGCGCCAACACCGGCGCTCACGCAGAGCCTGCCTGGAGGCTGGCCTGGCAGGCAGGCTTCCAGGCAGGCTCTGCGCAAGCGCCGACGTCGGCGCTCGCACAGAGCCTGCCTAGAAGCGGGCAAGCCGCCTCTAGGCAGGGTCTGCGCGAGCACCGATTTCGGCGCTTGTGCAGAGCCTGCCTAGAAGCGGCCTGCCCGCTTCTAGGCAGGCGGCGGTGGGTGCAAAACATGGCGGACCGTACTGGTCCGCCATGTTTTGCATTTCCCTGTCGCTGGCGGTACGCTAGCGGCAGGGAAACGGGAAGAACCGGTACGGGCGCGTAGGCCCGTACCGGTAAGTGCCCACCACTGGCCTTACTTCAGAGTAGACATGCTTAGGATTGTGCTTTAAGAACACAAACCTAACCATGTCTACTCAAAAGTAAGCCCCATTGTGGTTAATGGATCTTACTCCCAGGAAAGTGTCTTTAGGATTGCAGATTAAGTGCAGGTTAATTTGTTTTATTGCTCTTTATATTTTGTATTTCTTTTTTGTATTATATTACAGTCTTGTAATCATTTTTATATGAATATTTTTCGGTTGTGGAACAAATTGAGTTTCCATTATTTCCTAAGGGGAAATACACTTTCATATACAAGCGTTTTGGATTACAAGCATGCTTCCAGAACAAATTATGCTCAAAAACCAGGAGTGTCCAAGCCCTGGGCCAGGGACCAGATACAGCCCTCAGGGAAACTCAGTGTGGCCCCTGGTAAGACCCTTCTATCCAGCCCTTGGGGAAGCCTTATAATCCACTCCAATATGTTATTATATGTAAATGTATTCAAATTTGAAATGTAAATTAGTCCTCCCCCCACACAGTGTCAGATGATGGCTACAATCCAGAGTAACTAGGGGACCTTTTACACTGACGTAGTTACAGTGCCACCTATGGGAAATGCACAAAGCAATCCAGAGTAAGTGCCTCTTACATCTTCCTGTAGTTACTCTGGATTGTAGGGGATGTGGACCTCCTGCCAAAAAGTTTGGCGACCCCGTCATAAACCAAGGCAACAATGAATATACTAAATACAACACAAAAAAGACAATGGAATAAAAAACAAAGGAAGACAGTGGTTCCCAAACTGTTACTTGGGACCCACTGGTGGGTAAGGATAGGGTTTTGGGTTGACCCCATAGTAGTAGAAAATATTTGAGGCCTTGCTGAAAAGTTATGAGGGAATTCCATAGTTCTTGCACTACTCCAGAGAAGACTAAATTTTAATGATATGTAAACTCTCAGCAACTACAGTGATTATATAATGCATCTTGGCTTTCCAATTCTTTTTTAAAAAAGAAAACCTTTCACAACCAGAAGTGTATGCCAGCAACACACCGCCTGTATTGATGCCACCTCCTTCTTCTTACCCACATATCCTATAAGGAAAGTAGCAGATGGATGATGCAGGGCAATCTGGAGCACCTCCAGTCATTGGAAAGAAATGCACTTTCCTGACCAACTTATGGCCATAATAGGAAATTGAACTGGTTGAAGGGCAATCTGGAGTATCCCTTCATGTCTTGTGTAAGGCTATTGGGATGTCCACCCTGAAATCCACACTTTCCTGACCAACAATATGACCAATCCCTATAATAGGGGATTGCACTGGCTGTAGGGTGAGGACCCTGTCATCCCTTGTGTGGGGCTACGGGGGTGGCCACCTTGAAATGCACACTTTCCTGGCCAACATATGGCCACTATAGAAGGTTGCACTGGTTGTAGGGTGAGCACCCCATTATCCCTTGTGTAGGGCTATTGGGGTGGCCACCCTGAAGTGCACACTTTCCTGAACAATATATGGCCATGATAGGGGGTTGCACTGGTTGTACTTTTAGAAACTTTGTCATACCTGTGGCTGCAGTGCCACATCCTCCCTGTATTACTCTCATGCTACGTACATGCTCCATTCATCCTTTTTCTTTCAAATGGGTGAGTGACAGAGATGGGAGAGGCTGCCTGTCTTCCTTGTATGGTAGGAAAGAAGGCAGAGGAGCTGGGAAATCCTGATCATTTGCAAAGCAGTTATCAGAACAGAATTGGGATGCTAATCCATGCAGCTCTACCACTGTGAGCGCTTGCAGTTGTCTTACTAGAGGAAGAGGTAGATTGCATGCACAATTGGGAAGACGATGAGGATTGATTGAAGTGGCTCTGTGGATAATGGACTGGCAGCAGGCAGGATGTGGGGCATGGGACATTCTTTAAGCCACAGGAAAGTTTGCCACTTCCACTTAACTTGCCACTCAAAGGAGTCAGCCACTACAGGCAGCCACATGCTAGCCTTTCTGTTGATGTGCTGAATTCCTATCTGACAGCATCCTTTTGACAGTCGAGCATCAAATCTCTGAGTAACCATAGGCCAGTCATCACTCTTCGGGCGCAATCCAGAGTAACTACGGGGAGTCTTTGCTCCAGTGTAAGAACACTTTACTCTGGATTGCAATATGAATTTCCCATAGGTTTTCACTAGGTGGTGCCATAAGTACAGATGCATGTAATGTCTCTTATGTGCTCCCGTAGTAACTCTGGATTGTAGCTTTTGTCTCACCTACCTCACAGGGTTGTTCTGAGACAAAAGGATAAAAGTGCCTTGCTCATGTGGTTTGGCATGAAAAAGCTGGGTATAATTCCCTAAATATTAAGTACTGTGTATTTTGTGTTAAGTAAATTTGTTCTCCTACCTTGGGAGCTGCATTTTAGTTGCACCAGCACTGGAAAGTTGGATAGGATTGGGGCCTAAAGTTCTTGAGGTGTATCAGTTACAATCCATGAATTTTATATACAATTTTATAGTCAAGAAAAATATATCTTTACAAGAGACATATCCCTTTAGCCAACATAAGAGCTGTTTTCTCCCATATCCAATTCTAGGTCCTGATTATCCCAGTTTGCTGATTTTAGGCTTTCAATTGTGAATAGTATAGTTTTGAAGAAGTGTGTATGTTTCTTATTAAATCTGTTGTCAAGATATATGGTAACTTACTACATGGATACTGTATTTTCTAAGCATACAAAGAAAACCCTTTTTAGATCACAAATTGCAGTGTCTTCCCTAGATCATACATTCATTTGCTGCATGTTACATGTAGCCATTGATAAACATGATTTTTTTTCCCAAGCCTAACATTTCACCATCCATTTCTGATGGCATTTTCAAAGGCAATAAAGGTAAAAACATCCAAACATATAGACAGGAAACCAGAGAATATCCAGATCTGGCCAGATAATATCAGCCAAGTAAAATGTTATATCATTCATCTATATATTCACTGCTTCTTACTGCCTCGAATATCACTGCACTAATATGATAGGCATACCATTAATTTTAATTTATTATACTAAATATCAACAAATATAAAATTGTCCCTCAATGCCCTTGCCTTTTGTGAACAAATGAAGTGTAACTCATCATTCTATAATAATGATTCAAGTTCTAAAACAATATTTACTTTCTTTTGCTGTTACCTCCAAGGCAAGTGTGATGGCCAGGTTAAAGCCTTGCTTCTATATAATGAGCAAAGTCCTACTCAGAAGTAAGTCCATTGTGTTCAATGGGTCTTACTCCTAGGAATGTGTCTTTAGGATTGCAGCCATCATCAGTCATGAAATAGTTGTGTAGATTTTCAGTGTGATTCAGCACATCAGTGCAAAACCAATGGATGTAGCTGTAGTCAGTATAGCTCTTATTTTCTAGCCACATGTAATTTCTGATTCTTCTGGTCTTCCATACAGGGATATCAGTACAAGTTAGTAATGGGAATTCTCTCTCTCTCTCTCTCTCTCTCTCTCTCTCTGAGTTCTATTGAAATTATTTTGTGTCCCACAAAATAGGTAATCTACCCTACAATCCAGAGTAACTACAGGAAGACGCAAGAGGCACTTACTCTGGATTGCTGTATGTATTTCCCATAGGCTTCCCATAGGTGGCACCATAACAACGTCGGTGTAAAAGGTTCCGTAGTTACTCTGGATTGTAGCCTAGGTCCATGCCTACAAATGCAATGCTTTTGGCTGAACCCTTCAATTGACTACAAAGTTGACTGTTGCTGCAAAACTTTCTTTGAGCTTTCTGACAGGGTTGTGGGACTGAATGCTCCTGCAATGCCTGCTCTATATGCAAATTCTTGCAGACCTCTCTTTTTTGGTTCAGTTATGTGCCTGATAACTGCCAATCCTGGTTAAAAGCTTGGTAACCCTGGAATTAGGAGTTTCAAACAGAAAATTTGCAGTAAATAAATGGAGGATCAGAAGCACATGATGCTCTTGCTTATTCCCAAAACATGCTTAATTGTTGCAACTGCATCACCCCAAACTGTCTACCAACTTTTGTTCTTCCATTTGGTCAGTAACAGTAGAACCATAGAAGTCTAGTTGTTGCTGTTGGTCTTCTAAGCATCCCCAATTATTTACATCTGAAGATCTCAAAGCATTTCACCAGATATGAATATATTTATTTTCACAATATCTCTGTGAGGTAGGGAGCTATATTTCTACCATCCCTCTTGTGACAAACATACTCTTTAAGAAATAAGCAGTCTGGAAATTAAACACAGGGTGCAACCCTAACCAATTTTTCAGTTCTAAGGTAAGGGCAATGTAACTCCAAGGTAAGGGAATAAACATAGCCCTACTTTGAAGAGACCTCCATGATTCCTCAACTGCAGGATGCAACACATGCCTACTAGCACAGCTATGCCAGTGCTGGAAGGCTGGTTAGAACTGTGCCCACAGTTCTCATTGCTTTGGATCCTGACTGTGTGTATATTCCCACAAATGTCAGCAGAAATGTCATTGTCATTCATTCTATCATTGCTCGGAATTGCTGAGTATACTTGGATAGTCCGTCAGCCTGATCTCGAAGTTCCCTCATTGATTCAGGGTTTGGATAACGCGTTGCAGCATTTTTGGTGGCAACTGCCAAATTCTTCAGCAAGCCACAAAATTGGCTGCTGCCACACAGGATGTCATTACGACTGGCCTTCTCAAGGGTTTCCTGACATAAAGCATCCACCAACTTTTGTCCAATCATTATGATCAGTTTGCTTTGGGTTATGAAGGCTTCAGGACTCTGGTCGGTGCCAAGGTTCTTGTGGAAAGTGTCAACAGCCTTCTGAATGGAACCAAAATATAGTCTGCAAAGGTCAGAAATCACAAATTTCTTGGCTCCTTCCAACACGTTTGAACTTTTGTATTTTATTGTAGGTGAAGATCTCTAGAGAGAGAGAAAAACAAAAGCAAGAAGTACAAGTCATATATGAATACAGACATAGAAACACCACTGTTCACATCCCATCACTGTCTCTATTATTTTCATTGCCTACCAGTATGTTTCCAAACTCAGATTAAGATGGGTTCTGGCCTTAAAGTCCAAAATGGTTTGGATTCAGGATGGCTTAAGAACCATGTCCTCCCCTTTAAGATTTCTGTATTTGAGCTCTACCTTTGTAGCTCTACTCTGTGTGTCACCATCATCAGACATTCCTCTGTGACACCAATGTATTAAATTTGGATTAGTGATGTAGTTTGCCTGAACTTATGAACTTAGAGCACAATCCTAACCATGTCTACTCAAAAGTAAACCCCATTGTGTTCAATGGTTCTTACTCCCAGGAAAGTGTCTTTAAGACTGCAGCCTTAGTTAATGAACTCAGTAAGAAGTTCCTGAGATATTTTTTTGTAGACATTTTTGTGTTTTCTTTTAATTATTGTTTCTTTTTAGTTATTATGTTCAAAATTTGGAATGATGGAGTTGGTTCTTCTGGACTGTTTAATCTGTATTGAAGCATAATACCATACATTTATCTCAAGGATCTTGAGTGGACACCAACATATGTGATTTTCTTACCAGTGGTATCACTAGTGTTCACATCACTCAGTGGCAGTGTACATCACCCTCATTTGGGCAAAGGCCTGGGTGGCGGACATGATGAGGCACCATTACCCTATCCCACTGTGTTCTGGCTATTACTTTTGATGGGAGATATTTCAACATGGTTTGTATAATTGCATTCTGCATTAAATTACATGTTAAATGATATATTTTTAAAAGCTTGGTCAGTAGTGGTGTTATCACCTGTGTGTGTCACCCAATGTGGTCTTCATCCCGCTCATCCTCCCTAGTGGCACTACTGTAAACTTCTCTAATGCTGCCGTTAAATGCTGGAAGCAAGCCCCAGAGAATGTAAAGGAGCTGACTTCTGAGCAGTACAGGTTGTAGACTGCACTCTAATCCAGTGGTGGGATTAAAATAAATTAACAGGTTCTATGTCCTAATAACCTAAATTAACAACAGGTTCTATGTCCCATTAGTAACCAGTACTCAGAACCAGGCGCTCATTAGCAAAGGTTCATTCTATAGAACCTGTGAGAACTCCCTGAAGCCCACCACTGCGCTAATCTCCACTTCACTGACCTGTATTTGAACATAATCAGAGTCTTCAGTGATACCAGATCTTGTCTTCTCATTATGCATGTTGTTTTTTGGCTTATCTACAACATTCCTTGGAAGACTATCATCTTCTATTCTCTGTTCAAAACGGTGTGTTGTCACTTTGTGCTCCTCCCCAATTTTTTCCTCTTTTCCATGATCTTTCTCTTTGCAGCTGTTTCTGAACAGTAGCTTCCCATTAGCTATGATTATGGACACAAATCTCTTGATGTCATCGGGAATGGTGCGAGCCACCATCACAAACCGATCCAAGTCATCCAGGTTATTTGGAGGTTTCTTAACAACCAGAACCTCCAAGGACCACTTGCAGTTGTTCAGTGCTTCTCTTGTTTCCACCAGGATCTGAAATGAATCTGTGAGGATGTTCAGCTGCTTTTTAATTCTTGCCTGAAGTTTACAATCGGAGAGCCAAGCAGCATTTCCTTCAACTGTTTGAGCAAAGCTCAAAAAATCTTCCAAAGAAGACTCAATGTGGTCAATTGCTCGATGGATCTCCTCAAGGTTTTCTTTTAGATATTCCTGGTATCTCCATTTGCTACTTACAAAAATCATTAGACTTGCAATTGAACTGGATACACTATGTTGAAGCTTAGTCAAAGTTCCTATGGCCAAGTCAAGTTCCATTGGTGTTCTTTTCGTGGGATCTTCTGAAGGCAACAGTACAGTAGATGAAGCACTTGATGAAGATGACGACTCCATAGAAGAACTTGATGATGTTGATATCGTGCTGGTCCTGCTGTCTAAACTTGAAACAGACAATCTGCTGTGGTCCAGTTTACCATCCTTGATCAAACACTGAGAAAAAATATCTCCAGGATTATGGTAATGTTTTTCGATACCTTCCTTCTGTGGTGAGGGGATGGGCATCCCTTTTGGAATATCATAAAGAGTCTGTTGGTGATCTTCTTTTTCAGTTCTTGAGGACAGAACTGCCTGGGGAACATCAAAGTTACCATTCTGGTGCAGCGATAACACATCATGTATGGATGGTACATCATACTGAGGAATCTCTGGAGCTGTTAATTTCCTCTGTACTGGTGGAACATCATACGTTTGCAGAATCACTGATTCATTGTTCATTGGTGGCATAGTCTGCATACCAAAATCAAATCTCATTCGGGGTACATCATAAAACATATGCTTATTTGAGGAATGATTCAGAGGAGTTGGTTTTACTCCTGTTTTTTCAGGTGAAACTGGCACGTCATAAATCCATTCCGATTTTCGAAGATTTGGCATGGTATTGTAATGATTCAAATGTTTTCCTTGATGTGCTGTTTCTACAGAAATGCCAGGTTCTTTTAAAGTTGTTGGTGGGATATCATATACCTGGAATGGAGCACACAAACATAACATCCTTTGTAATTTATGCAGAATTAAGAATTTACCCAGATCTTTATCTAGTGCAGAAGTCTCCAAACATTTTGGCCAAAGCACCGCAACAAATATCTGTCACTGGGTCAAGGGCCAGAAAAATTTTAAATATAAAATTGAAATAAATATATTAGAAATGGAGCATATAGTAATGAATACATGGAATCAAATTTCCATGATTTCTGCTTGCACCAACACATACTACAGATATAAAGCACATAGTTAAATGGAAACCTATTACCTCATCACACCATCCCAATTCCAGTTTTGTTTGGTCAACTGGGTTAGAGGCTCTTAGGGAACCAGAGACTGGCTGTGGGTCAATTAGAGGCTCACTGCAGGACACATATAGACCTCAGGCCAGGAATTGGAGACCCCCCAATCTAGTGGCATACTTCTATAATGATCCTTTTTCCTCCATTGCAACTTAAACAGCACAATCATAACAATGTCTACTTTAAAGTAAGCCCCTTTGTGTTCAATGGATCTTACTCCCAGGAAAGTATGTTTAGGATTGCAGCCATTAATCTATCAACTTGACAGACCCTTTGTGAAATGAGAGGATGCCGCTAAGGACTCCATTATGGTAAGACAGCAAAGTTGAAGAAGAAAAGGATATTAGGGGAAAAAATGTGGAAACGGAGAATCTTTTTAAATAATTATTTTCAGCCTTCTCTTACAGTGTATGGCTTGTTCTGCAGTGTACTTGCTTTCTGCTTTCTGTGTACTTGCAAGCATTTGAAGTCTTTAAATAGGCATAACCTGATATCAGTCCCAAAGAGCTTGTCAGTGGCCCACTGGAAAGGTCTAATAACAACAGCAGCTCTGTTGACAGAGCCTGATCCAGGATTTGTGACTTACTACAAAAGAGTCACTTAAGCTTGACAAGTGGTACTTACATTGCCCACTGAAGATTGTTGCCATGTGTGTGTTCTTGCTTTTTCTGAGCTCAGCGGAATATCATACAGCTGCTGTACCTTCGCCAGGCAACACTCTCTGGAGGGAAGTAGCTTGGAGCCCTTTCTGGATGAGGGTGGAGTAGCAAGACCCTAATTCCATTTTTAAAAAAGAAGTCAACGTGTCAATGTTATCAGCAGCACTGGGGCATCACACATTTCCTTTCATCCATGAACACCAACAGATCTTTGATTCAGTCACTACAAACCTCCATACCACTACCTTTGAACATTGGGACTGCAGTAGGCAAGGGAATGCATTTATCATGTACAAGCAAAAACATATCTGCATTGTGGGAGTAAAAATTCCCCTGTACACCATTCCCCCCGTATGCAACAACCCCCATGTACATCATTCCCCCATGCACAACACCCCCCATACAACATCCCCCATGTGCACCACAACCCCATGTGCACCACTTTCAAGCACACCATACCCCCATGTGCAACAGCCCCCATGTGCACCATCCCCTCATGCACACCATCACCCAATGCACAACACCCCCCCGTACAGCATCTCCCCATGCACACCCATCCCCCATGTGCACTGTCCAGCGGCCAGCCTAATGTAAGTTTAGGCCTCAGAACCAAAGCCAGGTGCAACATCAGTCCCCATGAATAGCAAGCAGTATAAAGGCAGTGGAATGGACAAGTCTGGCCATTAGAAGTCTGGACTTTTTTCTATAGGTGAAGCTCCATATGCTGACCTTGCTTCTCAACCCATGACGAGGGTTAAAGAATGCTCACTCCAAATTTCATTTCAGGTCCACAGGCTTGGCTTAACCTTGACATCAAGGATTTCAGAATTTTTCTTCTGTCATGATGATTGCAGAGATGAATGTGAAAACACACAGAAAGTGTCTAATAAAATCTCAGAAGGCATAGGACACTAAGGGCGAAATCCAGAGTAACTACGGGGAGTCCTTGCTCCAGTGTAAGAACAAGTTACTCCGGATTGCAATATGAATTTCCCATAGGTTTTCACTAGGTGGTGCAGTAACTACGGGTGCACGTAATTTCTCTTACATGCTCACGTAATTACTCAGGATTTGGCTGTAAGTGGGGCTTTTAATATAGACGTGATCTGGCTCTGCATAGTCTAGGGAACTTCAAACTATGGCCCACAGGGCGGATACGGCCCACTAGGGCCCTCAATCCAGCCCACGGGCACTTTCAGAACCCCTCCCCCGCCCGGGGTTTGGGGAGGAAAACCCAGGGGCCTCGACGCCAGGCACACAAGTGCAGGAAGGACTGAGCAGGAAGCGCGCATGCCTGTTACCACTCCTCCGCAGTGCCAGGGGTTCCCTGGCTGGCGTGTGCGCCCTTCCCGCTCAGTCGCTGCGTGTGCACCGGCCAGGGAACCCCTGGTGCTGCGAAGAAGTGGCAACAGGCGTGCGCGCTTCCCGCTCAGTCCCTCCTGTGCCCTTCCCGCTAAGTCGCCGGCTTGTAAGTCACACACTTTCCTAGGATGGATGGGGCTCTGAGTAAGCCCATTACTTCTGTGTAGAAATGGCTTGATGGATGGATCTCTGATGCTTAGGATGGGGCTCTGATGCTGCAAGCGTGCCAAACTTTCCTAGGAGTAAGCCGATTACTTCTGTGTAGGAGTGGATGGATGGGTGATGGATGGATGGGGCTCTGATGCTTAGGATGGGGCTCTGATGCTGCAAGCCTGCCACACTGTGGAGTAAGTCCATTACTTCTGTGTAGGAATAGATGGATGGATGAATGGATGATGGATGGGGGCTCTGATTCTTAGGATGCTGCAATCCTGCCACACTTTCCTGGGAGTAAGCCCGTTGACTATCATGAGATTTACTTCAGTGTAGGAATGCGTCACAGGCATGGGGCGTGGTTCACCGGGAGGAAGCTATAGTCCGACCCCCTACAGTGTCTGAAGGACAGTGAACCGGCCCCCTGTTTAAAAAGTCTGAGGACCCCTGGCTAAGAGCAGCTGTCAAAAATATGGTTGGATATTGGCGACCAAGAGGGCCTGTGACAATAATATAGTGAATATGTAGTGAAATGGGCACTAGGAGATGGGCACTAGGTGGCAGAGTGGCTTAATGAACGGTTCAGGAGACCTGAATTCAAAAATCTTTAGTCGTCCAGAAAGAGAGCTCAGCGCCTAAAAATGCTATGGAATATCAGGTGACCATATATATGCTTTTCCCAGGACATGTCCTCTTTTTTAGCCTTGTGTCCTGGAAAAAAAAATCTTCATTTTCCTCTTTTTCCTTGTGAGCAGGTAGCATGTAACCTTCTTGTAATTTATGTATTAAATTATATGTAATATTTTTAAATTTAATAAGTAACGTAGTGTTTAAAATAACCACCTGAAAGCAATATAAAAAGGTAAAGGTGTCCTCCACAGGTTATACTGCTAGTTAGGACTGACTGTAGTGTGTGATGCTCATCCCGTTTCGAAGCCTTTAAAGCCAGCATTGTCCAAGATACTTTCATGGTTATGGGGCCGGCATGACTTTTTTAAGCTTTTATTTTGTCATGTCCAACATTTTTCTTGAGTGTCCTCCATTTGGGGGAGGAGGGTCTTGTCCTTTTTTGCAATTATGACATCTGGTCATTGATACATCCGGTCCGTATATAACAGTGGTTCTAAACTGTGGGGTTTGGAGGAGCCAAAGACACTGTAAAGCAAAATCCCATTTTTATTTTTCATCCCTTCCACAAGCCTTTGATAAAGTTTGGCAGCTGATAGACACATCCACCAAATAAGGAGACTCACCTGTGTGACTGAAGACATATAGGCCTGTGATGACGGGACATCATATATAACACTGGTGCTTTTCAGGGCTGATGCCCAAGTTGCTCTGGGAAGAGTGAAGAGATATTGCTGAGGAAAGAAAAATGGGGAGAAAAGTGAGTGTTCCCCTAAAATGGAATGATATGAGTTGCTATTGTTGAAAATCATCTTTGGTGGCTTCTAGGTAACTTTTTCTTGGTGATTGTTGACCCTGCCAGATGGTTATCAGCCTTGAAAACAACTGGGTGTTTGCCTGTAAAATTGAGTTCATTCGTTAGATAATATGGCAATGTCTTCAATATTTTTGTGGATGAAAAAACAGTGGAAAAATAGATTTAACACCTGACTTCCATGTTCACCCCACTTCCATGTTTCTTGCTCCAGTCCTAATGGAATCAGACTGTGCCTCAGTATCTGCAAGATTTTAATTCTTGGCCTCCCTACTGATACAAAAAATAAAAGCAGTTAAAAAACTTTAGAGAGTCCCTTTAAAAAAAAGCTTTTCTTGCTATTGTAGAGAAAGCATTAGAAATGCTGACTGCCTGCCTTTCCCTGGTTCAGCTGAAGAATGGAATGGTTACTTGCACAACTGCTTCTGTACAACAGGAAGAAAAGCAGTTTTTAAAACATACCTTTAAAGCAGTGGTTCTCAATCTTCCTAACGCCGTGACCCCTTTATAAGTTCCTCATGTTGTGGGGATCCCCAACCATAAAATTATTTTGTTGCTACTTTATAACTGTAATTTTGCTACTGTTATGAATCGTAATGCAAATATCCGATATGCAGGATGTATTTTCATTGTTGTAAATGAAATGTGTGTTCTATGCACACATTGAACACAAAGGGATTTCTTTCAGAGGATTGGGCATAGGATTGGGCCCTGAGGCTGCAATCCTATCCACATTTACATGGGAGTAAAGGCCCCTGACTATAATGGGATTTATTTCAGAGTAGGCATGCATAGGATTGGGCCCTGAGGCTGTCAGTCAGCCCCAGTGCGTGTGCAGCTACAGCAGGAGGTCTGGCAAGCCTGACCTAGCCCCCTGCACCAGGGGTCTTTAGGCGACCCCCAGGAAACCTCTAGGTGACCCCAAAAGAGGTCCCGACCCCAACTTTGAGAAACGCTGCTTGAAAGGAATGCATTTTCCCCCTTCTTCAGGGATCAGCGCATTCCTTCTCATTTGCAGTGGCCATTTGCGTTGAGTCAAATCCTTTTATAAAGGTCATATATAACAAGGTTGTATTTGAATTGAAGAAATTGGCATTTTTTTTTTACCCCAGTGAGTACTGGTATTTGTTTTATGTTTTTTTCCCCTGCTATCACTGAGCAGTATAGAACTTCCACACACACAAAAATAAATCTGTAAATAGACCACTGCAACATCAGGCATGTCGACAGAGGAAGTTTAGAGTGAGGGTCAGGAGTTAAAGCTGGATCTTGCAATGCTAAAAAGACTCGTAGATGGGGAAGTAAAATGCGCATAAAGCAGACAATCAGCAAGCCTTGAAACTACTGGTGTGTCCACTAAATACCACCTAGGAAAGTATGAATCAAACATCCGGGAGTGCCCAACTCTGTTTGTCTTCATCTCATCCTGTGGTTGCTATCCTGATACCATACTTATAGTCAGAAACACCCTGTGGGTGGAATGAGAGTACATAGGACTGGGAGCAATGGAAGTGAAAGTGGCCGGTTTCAGACATCATGTGAAACTAAGATTAAAACAGGATTCATGTTCCTGAGCCTTAGGCTTGTATGTGCCATGCAGAAAAAAAAGTTCTTTACTTCTCATGCTGCTTTAAAAAGATCTAATATCTTTACTACTTTACTTTACTACTGATCCAAGGCACCAGTGGTGGGCAGATGCCGGTTCAGGCCTACTTGCCCGAACCGGATCTTCCCACGTGGCGACCGCTGGTGAACCGGCCAGAGCTGCGGCTGGCAGGAGCCGCGGGGACCGGTTCGTCAGCGGCCGCCAGGTCTCCTGAAGCAGGGCTTCAAGAGATGCAGTGTGCTAGCGTCCAACTGGACGCTAGCGCACTGTGTCGCCCGAAGCTGCACTTCAGGAGACGCACCTGTGTCCAGCTGGACGCAGGCACACTGAGCCGCTCCTCGAAGCCTGGCGCATGCGTCCAGCCTGGCGCATGCGCAGTGAGGGCCCGCCCCTCGCCCCGCCCCTGACCCCAGCCCTGCCCCCTGACCCCGGGCCCACCCCCGAACTTCCGGTGAACCGGATCTTGGGGCTCGGTGGGCCCTTCACTGCAAGGCACTGTTTTTCAGCTAGGGAGTTACAAAAAGAGACTTCAGCAGGACACTGCAGAACTAGGATTTACTGTGAAATGTGATTTTGTTTATTTTAACTGGAATAAATAGCAAATACTACTCTGAGAACTCAGCTAGATTTTATGCACAGAAGAAGAATCCCGCTCCACAGGCAGGGGTTGGACTAGATGACCTGCTAGGTTCCTTCCAACTCTTATGATTCTATACGTTCCTTGCATTTTGTGGCCACTTTATCCCTTCTTTTAGGAAGAGTGAGCCATTCCTAAGAACAAACCAGTGTTCCTTCCTCAAAACTTTGATGAACTCAGCATAACCATGAGTCATAACTCCACTTTCTGTAATAGAGGTCACTAGTAGGACATCTTCTATCTCACAATCCTTTGAGTCCATCTTTTAAGAACTTAATTTTTCTCTCTATCCATGTATTTTCCCATACAGGCTTTACTGAGAATTTCACTCCATTCATCCAATGAAGTGGCTTCTTCTTCATAAATGCACTATAATAAAAGTTTTACACCTGAGTCATATTCAGGGGCTTTGATAATGGATTGTTCAATTTTCTGCCATAAGCCCCTTTTCAAAATATTCAAAAACAACAAAACTTTAATAAATTTGGCCAGTAACGGTGTCACACAAACCCAGTGAATCACTCTGTGTGGCCGAAATCCCTATTAATGCCACTGCTGGCCTAGCAATGTCCCCTAAGTGCCTTATTCTTAATAACTGGCATGGGTCTGAAGACACCCATTAGTGACCAGGCACCTTACAGGAAATTAAGTTTATAATATTTATCTTTCCCATGCAGTCTGGTCATTCCCTGCTTCAGCTGCATCTTGTAGGCTAGTGAGTGATATGATTGGGCTATGATCTTCAAAAGATACCATTGGTTATTTTCACTTTTATGCTGGTTTTAATCATTAAATTCTATAATGGTTACTCTATTGGTTAGTAGAGTATAGCCAACAGTATAAATATTGGAGGATTGTTATAAGTTTTTTGTCATCAGAACTATAAATGCTAAGAAAATAATCTAGAAGAGCCACTATGTTTGGCCACAACTGGAAATTTCTTGATGGCCCAATTAGCTTAATGCAAATTGTAATCGACAGTAACTCAAATTCCAAACTTGAACTGCATTTGCAGTTTTTTGGCAACTGCTTCACTTTGTAGAGCAGGGGTCTCCAAACATTTTGGCCAAAGGGCTGCATCAGATACCTGAAGAAGTTTAAATATAAAATTCAAATAAATACATTGCAGATGGAATGCTAATTCTGAGGCCCAACGAACACTTTCTGGATGCAAACAGAGCACAGTTCTGGTTAGGTTGTGTTGAGAAGACCAGAAGCTTTCAGTGGACCAGAGGCTGGCTGAGGGCCAGATAGAAACTTGCTGCAGGCCACATCTTGTCCCCGAGCTGGGGTTTGGAGATCCCGCTGTAGACCAAGGTTTGGAAGTGGTATGAGAAGCAACAGCAAGAAAAGACCTGTTGTTTTCATGTGCTGTTGATGGACTATTCAGAACCACCTAATTGGCTTCCAGATGAACTTTACTAGATGGACCCATGGTTGTTCTTAAGAACTTTCACTGTGCTCAGGGAACACTCTTGCTGCACTAGTTTCTGAGTTGGCTCACATTCAGAAGTAATGCGAATTCATTGAAACACCTGTGAAAATAAAATTCAGATGGACTGTATAAAGTTGATACTCACTCCTTCAGCTGTGAATCGTACTGAACTCTCAAACAAATGGGAAGTAACTTTGGCTGGATGCTCAGGCAACAGCTGATCCCGCACCAGCTGTCTCAGAGCAATTTTGACTACTATGTTTCTATTCCTGCAGTCAGCTGGCTGTTCATCCACAGTTATTGTTTAAGTGTAAGTGTGTTTGTGTGCGTGTGTGCTGGCCTGTGTTGTGACAGCTTGCTGTGGCACAGTTGGCTTTTTGTAGCAACAACTGTGACACCATATAAGATGACACATCAAAAAAGCCAAATCCTAAGTTTTAATATCCAAAAAATATTTTACTACCTATTTCAAAGATCCCAAAAGTGATTTGGAAAGAAAGTTATTCTTACCGGTAATATTATCAACTACTATACTTCAGAATATAAGAATTGAATAATTACTGAGCTTGCTATGTCAGACAAGGTCTATTTAGTCCAGCAGTCCAACAGTAGCCAACCAAATGCCTCTGGGATAGTCAGGATGGTTTTTATTACTAGCCACTGATACTCAAAGGGCGAAATCCAGAGTAACTACAGGGAGTGCTTGCTCCAGAGTAAGAACAAGTTACTCTGGATTGCAATAAGAATTTCCCACCGGTTTTTACTAGTTGGTGTAGTAACTACAGGTGCACGTAATGGGTGCAATCCAGCGTAACTACGGGGAGTCCTTTCTCCGGTGTAAGAACAATTTGCTCTGGATTGCAAAATAAATTTCCCATAGGTTTTCATTAGGTGGTGCAGTAACTACGGGTACATGTAATGTCTCTTATGTGCTCCCGTAGTTACTCTGGATTGTAGGGAATGTCTCAGGATTTTGCCCATAGGTATACTGTCTCTGATCTAGAGGTTCAGATTTAGTTATCATGGAAAATAAACATTGTCTTGTCTTTCATCACTTTGTCTTCTGCTTATAAAACCCACTAAGCTACAGGACATCTCAACATCATGGTATAATTAATTGATTTATTTGATTTGTATCCACCTTTTCCCTTTTCCTTTTTATTAATTTGATAATTCTACATTGTTGATGTATTTCTTTTCCTCTGTCTTGAACTGGCTGCCAATCATTTTCATCAGATGACACCATTGACAGTATTGTAA
The DNA here is from genome assembly GCA_030015325.1 of Cryptoblepharus egeriae. NCBI lineage: Eukaryota > Metazoa > Chordata > Lepidosauria > Squamata > Scincidae > Cryptoblepharus > Cryptoblepharus egeriae. The sequence continues at coordinate 177,704,638 of JAREYC010000003.1, read as the reverse complement.
AAGAAGAAAAATTATAATTCACTGCTGTATGGTCAGTGAATTTTATTTGTTCACTTCCTCAGAATACTGTCAGTGTCTCTCATTATTACCTTTCCCCTTTCATCACCCTCATTTCTAAATTGAGAAGCTCCAAAAAGCTCTTGAGCCGTTTCCCTACTTAAAATGTTCAAATGCATGGATTTCTTTTTAAACAATTAAAAATGTGAAAAGCACAAGAGATTTTAGATAAAATGGCAACAACTTACCAACTTTGGGTGAAATCCAGAGTAACTGCGGAGAATCCTTGCTCCAGAGTTAGAACAAGTTACTCTGGATTGCAATATGAATTTCCCATAAGTTTTCATTTGGTGGTGCAGTAATTACGGGTGCACATAATGTCTCTTACGTGCTCCCATACTCTGGATTGTGTCCTTTGTGGTTCACCAAAGTATTTTAACCTTATAAAGGAAAAGTGATGGTGATCACCAGACTTGGTCCACTGCAGCTCCTACCTTGAAGTACATAATTTGTGTGTCTGTATACAATGAATCTGTTCTATGTATTTAAAGGGTGAGCACATATATGTGTAGGGGATAGAAGAGGATGGTAAAAAATCTACAATTTGAGGGAGAGATTCTCATTCTTTGAAAGGGGGCTTTCTCTTTTGAGGTTTTATTTGTACTTTTACCTGATTTGATGAAGTTTGTGTCTTCTCACTTAGCAGCTTGGCAGCATAAGCTGGCACTTCATACACATCCTGTGTTGGTGAGGAAGAAGCAGAGGAACAAGGAGGATGCTTTATCCAGCCATCCATTTTTTCATAGACAGATAAGGACGCCAGGGGCTGGTGCACTGAGAGATCCTGATACACAGTCTGTGGGTTGGTTGGCTGTCCTTGGAAATCCTGCTGGATGGAGGGAGACTGTGAAGTGATACCAGTAAGTAGCTGGAGACGATTTGCAGGAGCCAGGCCTTGTTTTCCATGGAGAGTACATTTCCACCACCCTTCGCTCCCCAGAATATTCTGCTCAAGAACTGTCAGGATGTCACCTCTGCAGAAGGCAAGCTCATCGGGACACTCCGCCTTGTTGTCATATAATGCTTTGGCCAAAGTGCTCTGGAGAAGAAGAGATTCAACATAAGATGATAAACCAGGTGTTTTTCTCTAGGCCAGGAGTGTCCAACCTTTTAGCTTCCCTGAGCCGCATTGGAAGAAGACGAGTTGGTTTGGGCCGCACATAAACACGAACAACTTTTTTAAAAAAATGTATGACAAAATGTCGGATTTCCTATATTTTGTCCCACATTTTTAAACCTTGGGGTAAGTCTCATTGATTTTAATGAGGCTTACTTGTGAGTAGGCATGATGCATAGGATGGGCAGCGATTCTCTCCAAGCTAAACCTTGGAGTAAGTCTCATTGATTATCATGGGGTTTTCTGCTGAGTAGCCATGCATAGGATTGGGCTCTCAGACTGCAACTTGGGAGTAAGCCTCATTGACTTTAGTGGGGCTTACTTCTGAGGAGGCATGATGCATAGGATGGGCTGTGATCCTCTCCAAGCTTAATCTTGGTGATATGCTGCAATCCTGAACACACTTTCCTGGGAACAATGGGCCTTACTTCTGAGTAGACAAGGTTAGGGTTGCAGCATATCTCCAAGGTTAAGCTTGGAGAGGATCACAGCCAGGGTGGGCAGACCCTCTCCCAACAACCGGTTTGCTGGAAGTGGGAGGGGCCAGGCTGGATCAGGGGGCAGGGCTGGGGTTGGGGCGGGGCGAGGGGTGGCCCCAACCCTCTTCAGGACGCACTGCGCTTGCGCCAAGCCCTGGCTTTTCTCTCACATGCTAGCTTTCTACATGCAGGTTATGTGGTTTTTTTAAGCTGGAGGAGGACAAACAGTCATTTGAAGCACCGCCTGCAACACACATTTACTGCCTACAGAAACCATAGAATGGAGATGGCACAAAAGTGTTCCTTTATTTGCGCAGCCCTTATAAATCAGGTTGAAGATCCCCTATTTCCATGATTGAAAAAGCAACACCAGGAACAATGTAAGGAGGCAAGTGAGCTCTCTTACTACTCACTTGCTACTCACTGCTACTACAATGAGCAGAAAGTGGATCATTGAGGATTGCACCCACTGTTGGCAGGAGGTGAAGGGCATCCTGAATCTGTCCCCTTTTTCCCTTGCAGTCTGCCACTGATGAAACCCACATCACTGCCCCACCACTGAATCTGTGACCCAGCACACATAAGATAAGGGTTCCTGTGAATTTCATCTTTCAGTTGCTTGAAACTATTTGTGGAAATAGATGTGGATATATTTGGATTTCCCATATATCTTCACAACAATGTTCTTAAACTTTGACATTTTCATCTTTTAACTCTGAATGCATCCAAGAAAGACCAGGTTCTCAGAGCTTCCTAAATCTTGACCCACCTTCCATCGTTGCACAAAGCTGCAGTAATAGCAATTTTGCTACAACAATGCAAAGCTAATGTTATGTGTTGCGTTATGTTTCAGTTCTTCTGATTCTCTGCCCATTAATTTTTTAATTCTCTCACCCCTGGGAACTTGTGATAAATTGGTGTCAACTCAAAACTCAATTGATGGTACATCATACACTAGATATTGGTGGAATACTTGAAATTTTCCTACATGTATCCAGTGTCAACAAGAAGATCTCAGATAAATATTAATTCATTATTGTGGATCAGGCTCCCAATCACAAGCTGTTGGTAATCAGATAACAGTAATATACCTTAAACAGGATGCAAGAGATGAGTAATATCATGCATAGTCAGGAAATTACACCTTAGGATTGCAGCTAAAATGATGAGTAGTACAGTTGCAGAACTTGTAAAATGAGATAATTTACAAAGAAGTTAAGTGTTCCTCATATAAAGATGATATCAAAATGTTACTGGAATATCAGTAATAGCAACTAGATAAATAGCAATAGATAAATATCAATTATCACAGTTAATTAAGCTACCCTTATATTTTTCTTTTGTAGCAGCAGCTGCCCTGGGTGCAGCTTGGACAGGGATGCAAAATAAAAGGTGGGGAAACACAGCCATTCAAAAGTAACAATAAGGATTGAGACGGACCAACAGTCTGACACTGCACAAGACAGTTTCCTAAATGAGTATCAGAGTTTTATCAGAGTTGATGAAATATCCTGCCGATTGTTAAGTATCTTTACATAATGGACATGTTTTATCTCACACAGGTTGAGCAGGAACACTCTGTTATTTCATGACCAGCACCTTTAATACTTTTATTAAAACCCTTAATAAATTGATACAGTACAATTACCTGCATGGTATTCTCAACTGTGAGGCTGTGGGTGGCGCAAGTGGCTAAGACACTGTGCCTATTAACCAGCAGGCCAGGGTTCAAGACCCGGGTCGGCCCCACAAGACAGGGTGAGCTCCTGTCCTTAGCCCAGCTCCGCAACGCCAGCTGGATCCAATCGTATTGGCTCTGCCTTTCCATTGGACTAATTCAGTGGCGTGGAGAGGGGGGATTTGGTGCTTGGGTAACAGCCTATCCTCCATAACAATCTAACCCAGGCTTTCGTGCTTCGCATGCAGCGTATGCAGCGCAGAGCACGATAGCATAGTCTCTGAAGACTGACGGATGCCTGCTATTCTCAACACCCCCGCATGGGAGTTTTTGGGGGAGCAGAGCATAGAATTGGGAGCCTGCTCTGGGTGTAGATGACCAGTTGTAATGCTGTCTCTGTGCAAGGCAGCCATGATCTCAATGCCAGGACTGAGTGGGCCTGGATTCTTGAACATCCCAAGCAAAAGAGGATGCAAACCGTAAGCACCTTCCATTGTGCCCCATTAAGAATTCAAAGTTGAAATGCAATCCAAGAGGCATAAGTGTAATAGAAACAGAAGGCCTGTATTTTTACTCGCAGCATTTGCTTAGGAGAAACAGCTGCCCTGGAGTATCAGGAGAAATATGTTTCTCAGTTCTGATGATGAAAGGTGCCTGTTGTCGACAACATCAGGTTCTCGGAAATTATGGTCAAGGAACAATCACTCTCTTGTGATGCCTGGATTGGCAACGCTCTCTCCTGTCCACTGCCCTAGCAGATGTCCGAGACAGACAGCAACAGCCCTGCTTACCTCGGGTGGCACCAACTTGTCCCTTTGGAAAAGTCCAGTCTGTTTGTCTGCTTTGACAATTCAAAATATCCCTCAGTCTAACCAAGAGCTTCCCCTGGAGGTTTTTCATAATCTGTGTTCCAAGTTCCAATTTCTAGGGTCATGTAACAGAGGGTGGCTCCCTTCCAGGGAGCACATAAGACACCTGCATCCAGGTGCCCCTCCTGCATATGGCATTTTGAGGTTGTCCATCTCTACACACACTCCTCATGACTTCTTCAATCCCTCCTACGGCAACACCCTTTGCCCGTCTTGCACCTCAGTCGGTCTTGAACAGCTCAACCAATGAGAATGGTAATATTTGGTTTCGGGCACTAATGTTCTCTTATGAATGGTCAAAAATTAAGAAGACCAGAGATGGTCTTCAAAGCAATGATCTTCACTGGGCCAAACAAAAAATGGAGGAGGCCATGGCTCAATGGTGCCTCAAAAGTTCATGCAACCAGGATTTCTGAGAGCAGGGCTGAGAAGGACCACCACTCCAGAAATTAAAGAGCTGGTTCTGGTCTCAGAGCACAATGTAGTGCTCTGACTCAGTATAAAAAGGGCTTTTTGTGAGTGCATGCCCTTTCTAACTAAGTTAGGAGCACTGATGATTCAACACTGATGGCAGAAATACTGTGCTCTTTGAAAATGGGTTTATATTCATGATTTCCAATAAACTTGTTTCATTAATCTTATGTATCTTATGCAGTGATGGGATTCAAAAAAAATAACAACCGGTTCTATGCCCATCTGGCAGCCACTTTTAAATGGCTGTTTTTAAACTTTATATGTCCTATCTCTGTTAACTGGTTCTATAGAGTAGGTGCGAACCTGCTGGAGCCCACCACTGATTCTTAGGCCTCTTAAGGGTGGACTGGAATCCTATACTTACTTGGGAGTAAATCCCATTGAACTAAATGGGACTCACTAAATTTTACTAAATGAGTAAAGTTCATTTTCCTTTCTGCAGACCAACTTTGCCCTCATGTTCACACTGCCTATTCTACCCCTTCTGCATTGTGACTTTATCTTGTGAAAACACAACTTCCTTACTGCTCATGAACACAGTTCTTTTTTAACTATCCACAATATGAAGGGCCCATGGGAACCTTGAACCACGTTTGACCAACCAAGACATCTCACACACGAAGACGAGGAATGGGACGGAGAAGGCCAAATCTGAGCATGATTATTAAATCCCGACATACATTCATAAGGCATGAAAGAGCATAGCATGGGTGAGGGGAAAGGTGGACTCTTCTCATGCCCCACATTTTTTAAGAAGACATTCATTTCCTGATGGGTACCATTTCTGATTATTTTTGAATACATTGGTTGAGCAGGTGGCAAACAAGTAGGTACATCAAAGCAAGCAATAAAACTTCCAGACAAGCAGCGTTCTAAGGGTGCAGTCCTAACCTAGGCCGGTACAACTTTTCGTTCTCTTCATGATGTAGGGAGGGAAGCGCATGTCTGTGCACTGGCCTTACCCACTTCCAAGAGTGGCGGAGAAGTGCCTAATAGCATTTTTGTGACACTCCCAGGTCAGCACAGGACTTGTGCCTAAGCTTAGACTGGCCTAACTGCAGGTTAGGATTGTAGCCTAAAATCTGAACCAACTCATTCAAAAATCTCTATGCAACTGATCTTAAACCAGTTTGAAACTCAAACTCCATTTCTGATTACCAGTACCTGAGCACAATTTTTTTAAAAAACTCCTTGTTTTCTCAGGTCTATTAAAAACTAACGGTTTGTGGCTTTAGATAAGATGTGTATAGCAGCCGGAGCTGGCCTTTTCACCCCAAAGGCAGTGCGGTGGCCTGTCATATACCAAACCACAACAAAAGGCACTTTGCCTAATGGAAAAAAAGTTTGAAAAACCGGAACAACCACTTTGGAGTTCTGTTTTGCCTCCATGGCAATTATTAATCTTACAATAAAAGCAAAGGCAGCATTTTTGTTCGCTGGGAAGGGAGGCCTGGTCCAGCAGCACCAGTTTGGCTGCAGATCATCTTCCACTTTCCTGTCTATTAATAAGGATGGTGAGCATCTTCCCTTGCCTTGTTTTTTTTCTCTCCCCCCCACCCCCCATTTCCTTTTTGACTGAAGTTTGCCATAGTGGAAACTGAAAAAGAAAAATGAAGTTGATTTAGCTTTGTAGTGCAAATCCTGAGTAGCTTGATCCTCTGCTACTCTTAAGGAGCTGTGGCTTTGTGCCTGAACTAGAAGTAACGCATGACACTGAGAGCGCTTTGCAAAGCTCTAGCTAGTCAATGGTTCTTTGCTTTGTAGACAAAAAGGTGCCCAAATCTTTTGACTATCAATAGAAGATCAAGTCTAGAAAGCAGTTTGTGGGTGCAAAGGGGACCTCTTTTTAAAGTGCCAGCTAGCAAAACCAAATCTCACACATTGCCCTTCAACTATATTCTTTCCAGATTTTACAGCCAACAACAGATTCACTGATGAACTTCTAGCACCCCCTTATCTCACCCTAAGGATCTCTGTCTGAGCCACATCCCCAATTATTACACTTGGCTACAGGCTCTTCTTTACCCACAATATACCATGTTCATTTCTGGCTTGACGTTCATCCTGTCTTTTAAAGCAAGGAGAGTCCAATGAGCGGGGACTTTCATGTGATTAGGAACCAGAGCATCCGTAAAAGTCAGAAAGAGATGAGTGCCAACACAGATACGTAGTCAGCTTGCAAATCTGACACATGTAAACAACAATATAAAACAAGGAGATTAAACTGGACCAAAGAGGAAAACTCATGGTCAAATGTGGTTAGAATTTGAAATGTGGTTACAGTTGAAAACAACTAAGAAAGCAAAGCAATGAAAAGTGTGTCAAAGTCAAGATACTGTGGTTCCTACTTCTTTGGTTAAAGACAGAAAAATAATGCAATAAAAAATATAACAGCCAAATCATCTTATCAATTTTGCAGTCGCCATTTGATTTGCAGTCGCCATTTGTGTTGAGTCAAATTTGTGTATATGAAAGTTGGAACTGTATTCATTTATTAAAATATCTGACTTTATTGTGTGTATTTTACATGTGAAAACCTTGCCCAGACCCTGTTGGGCTTCTGAGATGATTGCCAAACATTATCCTTCCCATCGTGAGAGAAGCAAAGAACTGGATGCTGCATTGTACATTAGAAACAAAAGTCCAAGTGTTTGTATGGAATTGCAGGCATGATGTTTTAAGGACATGTTCAACACATACCAGCCTGCCTAACCACACTCAAATTATATCACTGTACTTAAATATTACAGGGCCTGGCAAACCCCATGATTGCAATGGGGCAATAAATCAATCCCCAACATGACATCTGCCACATAGGATGCCACCAGCACTAACATGGTTGGTGGGAGGCTGGCGGCCTGTTGCTCACCCCTTGTAGGGGAAAGCGGTTTGTGGCTCCCCTCTACTTGGTCGGGAAGGCAAGCTGTAAGTGGCCTGCCTCCACTGGGTCAGGATGGCGGGCCGTGGGTGGCTCCCCTCCACTGGGGTAGGAGGGTGAGCCGTGGGTAGCCTCCCTCCACTGGGGTAGAAGGGCAGGCCCGGAGTGTGCACGCTCAGTGGCCCCTCCCCCCCTGGGTTGGGGATTGATGCAATAAATGATTGCATTTATTATTTGAGAATATCATGTTTGCATCAATTTTCGCCAAAAGTGGTGTCAACCACCTGTGCATGTCACTTGTGCAACCCACATCCCCCACACTTCCATAGTGACACCACTGCCAGACACATAGTATTCTTCACTACATATCGCAGCCATTCCCACTATGTAACTCTGGAGGAGACAAACGTACCCTGTTGAGATCAGCAGGAACATTATTTCTGTGTTTCCACAGAACCGGACACTGACTATGCAAGTACTTTATCTGCTCCTGTACTAGCTGTGATGGAGTTATTTAAAGAGCTCCTCGAATTTCTTATGGACTTTAGCATTAACTAATGCCAACTCAATATCCAAGTAGTCAGATGTGATGCAATGAAGGGGAAGTAATTTTGATACCACCACTGCCTCTTGGAGGCTGATAATGCCAGGGATATATACTGAGGTTTAGAGTTAAAACATGTCACACAAATTTGGCAGGCAGATGTAATTCAAATCCATCAATCTTTAGTAAATGGGTGTGATGATCTGAAGATGATTATGGTTAATGGTAAGAGAAAGCAGTTGTGGGTTGCAGGGGGTACACCTTTCCTGACGGTCTCATGGACACTGACTCTGCTTCTATGGAGGGCTCAAAAGTTAACCTGACCGAAAGGGGCCTCTGATGGATGCAACTTTCATCCACTGCTTGATGTGGCTGACCCCAGTGCATCTCCTGATCAGGGCAGGTTTCTTACTTGCAAGCGAAGCTGCACATGGCTGCCTTGCTGGCTTATATAAGCAGCCATACAACTAGGGTGCTGCCTTCATCCGTTTAGCCCAGTGGTTCTCAATCTTCCTAAAGCAGTGACCCCTTTATAAGTCCCTCATGATGTGGGGACCCCCAACCATAAAATTATTTTTGTTGCTACTTTATAACTGTAATTTTGCTACTGTTATGAATCGTAATGTAAATATCTGATATGCAGGATGTATTTTCATTGTTACAAATGAAATGTGTGTTCTGTGCACACAATGAACACAATGGGATTTATTTTAGAGTAGGCATGCATAGGATTGGGCCCTGAGGCTGCAGTTCTATCCACATTTACATGGGAGTAAAGGCCCCCTGACTATAATGGGATTTATTTCAGAGTAGGCATGCATAGGATTGGGCCCTGAGGCTGTCAGTCAGCCCCAGTGCGTGTACAGCTACAGCAGGAGATCTGGCAAGCCTGACCTAGCCCCCTGCACCAGGGGTCTTTAGGCGACCCCCAGGAAACCTCTAGGCGACCCCGAAAGGGGTCCCGACCCCAACTTTGAGAAACGCTGGTTTAGCCCATTACTGTACGGTTCAAGAAGTGTAGGATTGCCATATGTCCCAAAAAAACAGAGACAATCCACTTTGGGGGGGGGGGTTAGGCCACTGCACAGGCATACTCTGACCTCCCCATACCACGACAGTAAGATATGCCATGTGAGTTAGGTGGCCTGAATTTGTTAGGATTGAGCCCTGAGTCCCACAAGTTATACCCTGACTCTGTTTTGGTGTACTATCCAAAAGTTAGAACAATGGTCCAAATGGCTGGTTCAAAACTATGATGCCTGTGCAAAAGCCCCAGAACAAAGAGAATGCTACCTTGTCTTCAGGTCATTTTTGAATAGGTTGAAAATAAGTCACATAGGCCTCCACAAGGTAAGTAAGGCTGCAGTCCTAACCCCCAGTTGGGCTAGCGTAAGTCCTGGCACATGTCCCATGCTGGCCTTGTGTTGCATAAGTGTCATAAGGCACTTGTGCCACTCTTGGGGTGGTTAGGCCAGTGCACAGACATGTGCCAGCCTCCCCCTTCACCACAGAAACAAGGCTAGTGAGTTGAGCTGGCCTAAATTGGTTAGGATTGCACGCTGAATGTTTGTTCTCCTATCCAAGAGTTGCACTGCTGTTACCTCAGTCTGGAAGGTTGGTTAGAATAGCACCCTAACTGGTACTCAAAGGGGCTTACTCCCAGGAAAATATAGGATTTCATCCTTAGTCTTTAAGCTATAACAGTGCCACTTATTTTTTTCAAGCTACTCAAATACAGGGCCATCTCTGAATGTGACAGAACTTGCCTTTAAACAAGTAAACATCCTTTGAGTCCCTGCAGAGATAGGAACTAAATTGGGTCTGTTCTGTTTAACAACACCCTGTTAATGGCTGGCTGGCTCCAATCAGTTGAAATGGACTTTTACACAAAAAATGCTGGGTAGATTTCTATCGCCATAAATAGTAGTTGTAGACCTAAGGCCAGAGGTCCTCAGTCTTTTCAAACAGGGGGCCGGTTCACTGTTCCTCAGACACTGTCGGGGGGCCAGACTATAGTTAATTATTTAATTAATTAAATTAAGTAATAAGGAACAAATTATTTTGCAAACAGTGTGTTACTTTCATGTCAAAATGCTACTCAACATAACATATACCCATCCTAAGCAGCAGAGCCCCATCCATCCTAGGAAAGTGCGGCAGGCTTGCAGCATCAGAGCCCCATCCTAAGCATACCTACACAGAAGTAATGGGCTTACTCATTAAGCAAGCAGGAAGCAAGAAGCCGGCAACTAAGGGACTGAGGGAAGAGCGCACAAAGGACTGAGCGGGAAACGCGCACACCTGTTGCCACTTCTCTGCAGCGCCAGAGGTTCCCTGGCTGGCACACGCGCTGGCCAGGAAGCAGGAAGCAGCAACTGAGCGGGAAGGGTACGTGTGCCGGCCAGGGAACCCCTGGCGCTGCGGAAAAGCGGCAACAGGCGTGCGCGCTTCCTGCTCAGTCACTCATGCGCCTGGCGTTGAGGCCCCTGGTGTTTCCCCCCCCAACCCCTGGCAAGGGGGGGAAATGAGGGGGGGGTTCTGAAAATGCCCGCTGGCCGGATTGAGGTCCCTGGCGGACCGTATCCGGCCCACGGGCCATAGTTTGAGGATCCCTGCCTAAGGCTGACGGCCTATGCACACTTACTTGGAAGTTAATCCCACTAACTAAAGTTGGATTAAAATGCAAAGCTAGATTCCACAGGGTTTCATACACAGGGCTGCATTCCTAATCTACAGTTAGGCTGGCCTAAAACCTGGCATAAGTCCTGTGGCGACCTGCATGTGTCACAAAAGTGCCATAAGACACATTTGCACCACTCTTGGGGCCAGTGAATGGTCATGTGCTTGCCTCCCTACATCACAAAGGGAACAGGACCAATGTGTTGTGCCAGCCGAGGTTAGGATGGCAGAGCACCCTACATCACACAATAAATACTACATACAACATCATCTTGAAGAAACAAGAAACTTTCACTTATCAATGGCTTTGCTGGATGGATTACTATTGGCTTAGCGCACTCCTTGTATTTTCTGAGTTCCTGGAAAGCGCATTTGTCCAACAATGATGCCGTGCTTTCAATTTGATGCTTCAGGGCACAATTTATTTCACATTTTTGCACACTTTCATTTCATCCAGTTGATTAAAAAATGTAAAATAACAATTACCACTGTTTAAAAGAGCTCCTAAAATATGCATAAAACAGCAGAAGATCAAAAACCTGTTTCCCCAAGAGGCTGACAGAAGGCAATTCCACTGGGAGGGTCATTTGCACAAAAGCACTGCTGGCAGAAAAATCCCGAATTTCAGAATATGAATGTGCCTCCGCCATTCATTTAAGCATGTTCACAAAGTCTGCTTTTGAAATGGGAAGCCAGAGTTATATTAACATGCATGCGCACATCTAAATTGACATTTAGAGTCCAATTGCAGTGCTAACGTAGACCTCCCTGAACTGGCTGTATTTATCTGTAAAGCTCCCAAACTCAATTAGGAAATGAGGGCTCAATAAGAGACACTGATCTTAGGAATTGTTGATAACGTTAGGGTTATAATGAAACATTTAAATTGTTAAATGTAACGTTTTCTTATCACATTTGGGCTGCAATCCTAAAAGCACTTTCCTGGAGTAAGACTCATTAAACTCAATGGAACATACTTTGAATAGACACAAATAGGACTGCAGTGTTGATCTCACTCCACCCCAGTCCAATAGCAATCCATAAGGCTTGTGATTCCTATTTATGAGATTCCCTGTTCAAGCACCTAAAGCAGGCATTATTTTTATTTTTTGGATGACAGGGTAAGCGCTTTCTCCAAGGCTTTTAGGTGCTGCTCCTTTTTGGCATCTGTTTTGTTTGCCTAGAGCTGTGGGTGGTGCAAGCAGTTGAGACGCTGTGCCTGTTGGCCAGCAGGCCAGGGTTCGAGACCCGGGTCGGCCCCACAAGACAGGGTGAGCTCCTGTCCTTAGCCCAGCTCTGCAGCGCCAGCTGGATCCAATCGTATTGGCTCTGCCTTTCCATTGGACTAATTCAGTGGCGTGGAGAAGAGGGATTTGCCGCTTGGGTAACAGCTTATCCTCCATAACAATCCAACCCAGGCTTTCGTGCTTCGCATGCAGCGTATGCAGCGCCGAGCATGATACCATAGTCTTTCAAGACTTACGGAGGCCTGCTTTTTTATTTGCCTGTAGTGTATAATTGTATCTGTCTCCTTGTAGAAGACATTGCTACCCTAAACCACTCTGAATATTTGAGAGAGCTCTTTGTTTATTAACAGAATAACTACAATATTTGAATTTCGAAAACATACGGTCAAGGCAAGACAAAAATGTTAATTGTTATGCAATAACAAAATAATTGACAAAAAATGTTAATTATTTTGTAATAATTTCCCATCTCATGTCCCAATTCATTTTAGCTCTAGTTTTTGGTGCTCCAATGCAGTTTTTTCCCCACTGCCTACGTGAAAAATGTAGCCATAAAATCAACAGAGAAACAATTTTCTTTTTCACACAATGCAAGAACTACAGTATGTCACTCAGTTAAAGAAGGTACTTAGTAGCTTCTTCACACCACAAACGATATAAAAACTGATCAAGAAAATCACAAAGGGCAGCATCAGCTTAACACTTGTGTCAGCAGATGGAGCATGACTTAGAGCTCTCCTATATGGGGGAGGAAAAAAATCCCTCTTTACACACGGAAAATTAGCATGTCAGGAGAAAGGCTAGGCTAGGACTGACTTTCACAGTTTTGTTTTAATTAATATTCAGGCAGGTAGTTGGAATGTCAGCCACAATGAATGGCTGCATCTGATGGTTTTTATTCTTTGCTAAAATAAAGACATTTCCAGGATCTAAGTGGAAAAGAAATCTATGCTCTCATGCAAATTATACTTTCCAGTGTATTATGTACTTTGTATAGATCAGAAAAATCTATCATTTTCCCATTCTCAAATCATATATATGCAATTTGTTCAGATACATTCATTCCAATTCATTTAAGACAGTCAATGATATATGAAATACAGTACTGTACCTGGAAGATATCTTATTGCTACCTGAGCGCAAAGAAACTTAAGCTGCAATCATGTACACAATTACTTGAAAGTATATTTCATTGGTTTTAATAGGACTTACCCTACAATCCAGAGTAACTACGGGAGCACGTAAGAGACATTACGTGTACCTGTAGTTACTGCACCACCTAGTGAAAACCTATGGGAAACTTATATTGCAATTCAGAGCAAATTGTTCTTACACTGGTGCAAGGACTCCCTGTAGTTACTCTGGATTGTGCCCTTACTCTTACTCTTAAGATTGCACAATTAGATAAGAACCCCTCAATGCCCTTTCCCCACATTTAAGCTTGGAATCTGTTCCAAAATGTATGAATTGAATTACTGTATGTATGATATGTATGTATACATATCCTATAATTAATATCCTTATCCATATGTATGTACACATATCCTATAATTAATAATTCACATATCATACAATTCATACGTATGTATGAATCAAACGAAGTTGGGTAGGATGAAGACATTGTGATGACCATTAATGGCCTTCATTAAGGGCATACACTTGAAAATAATTACATCGCCTATACAGATTTATACACCACATCCAATAAAATGATCTGTACAAACAGCTGTGGCCCTTCTATGTGAAATATTAATATATGCTCTTTTACTCACGTTCACTTTCATTTTGTAGCCTTCGACCAGACCTCTGCTAGTCCATCACCTAAACGCACACTCCAGATCAAGGGTCTCCTTCTGCCTTTTAGCAAAGGGGTAAACAATCTGGTGGTGTTGTGTTGTTGGCTGCGAATCTGGGAAGTCTAATAGCCTATGCGGGGCTTCCCCAGCATGGCAAGAAGTTTTGTGAGTGAAATGAACAGCCCTTGGGGATGAAGGGACCTAACCACGCACTGCCAATTCTCTCCAGCCCTGCAATTGGCCTGCAGATTTCCCCATGCAAATGAAGGTAGCACATATGGCTTTTGGGTGTCTCCAATGTCAAAGGAGAAGTGAGACTGAAAAAAAGAGTTCTCAGTTAGGAAATTTCACATGAATACTTAAAATGCAAGAGGCTTGGAAAGACAGATGTCTGCATTTGAAGCCTGTTTTCGAAGAATCCAGTGGGGTATTTACATTTTGGGGGAAAAAATTGTCTTGCTTATAGTGAATTTAGATTTTTAGTACTCGCTTCCCCATGGCTGTCCTGCCACAATGAGGTTTTCATGACAAGTCATTGGAAATATTTGAGAGAGAGAGCAAGAACAAAGCAGATTCATGAAAATGAAATACATTCCTCCTTTCACTGGCTATTCAAATTGACCATCTGTCCAGACTGGAATCCACAGCTTAATTGTTTTTTTAAACATCTTCTGGTTTGCACAGTCCTCCCTGGTTCTTTTACGCATCACTCTTTTCTCTCTCTCTCTCTGCTCTCCTTCTTGCTTGAAAGCAATCTCACTTTCTATGGAAAACTATTTTTTGAGTATAATATCTATGATTTCGGGGAACTTTAAAAAATGCATGACTGAAAAGCATGGTGGTGTGTCTGTGAGAAGCAAATTCCAACATCTCATTGGAATTCTACCCTTCCTTGACCTAATATAGGGCAGTGGTTCTCAAAAGTGGGGGGTCAGGATCCCATCGGGGCCAGTGTTGTTAACCAGACTGTGAATGTAACATCCTGAACGTAGTGTCTCTTGAAAGATAGAGACAATCTGTGTTTGTAAAAATCCCTTCGGGGATTTAGAATTTGCCTGCCTATGTAATCCGCTTTGATTAAAGACTGAGGAGCAATCCAAAATGTCCAGAAAAGTGGTACATAAATGCCTAGTTATTATTATTATTATTATTATTATTATTATTATTATTATTATTATTATTATTATTATTGCAGGGTTGTGACTTTATTTCAGAGCAGGGTCACAAAAAGCCGAGTGCTTTTTGTGCTGCCATCTTGCAAACTGGCACAGCGCAAACTGGCACACACTCAGGGTGATCAATTTCCAGATTTGTCCTCTTTTGTAGTCTCCTGTCCGGGTGTCCTCCAAAAGGGCTTCATTATCCTCTATTTTGGCTTCATTTTGGAACTTCGCAATAGTGTACATTACCCCATCATGCCATATGTCATTGGAGACGTATTGAAGAGCAGAATCCAATGCAAAAATCACTTTTGAAATATCTCCTTCCTATCAAACCCAAAAAGTAAAAATAAAAAATATGCATTGCTCTATGCAAAAAATATGCATTGCTCATTGCACTGCCATTTTAGGATTGGGCTTTCAGGCTGCAATCCATACTTTCCTAGAAATAAGTCTAACTGAATACAATGGGATTTACTTCTGAGTAGACATGGCGGAGCTCTGACATCACAGTGATGTAACTTCCAGTTTGATGGCACTTCTGTCCATGACATCATTTCCAGACTGATGACATCACTTCAAGGGGATTACAGACAGATTGCCATTCTCAGAAAGGATCCTAGGCCGAAATTCTTGTGAACCACTGATCTACAGCAGGGCTCTTCAGTCTTTTTGGCAGGAGAATCACATCATCTTTCTGACACTGCTCAAAATCTAATTTACATTTCAAATTTGAATAAATTTACATATAGGAATGTATTGGAATGGATTAAAAGAGCCGGATGGAGTGGTCTTTCTGGGGGCCACATTGAGGCTCGCTGAGGGCGGCATCTGGTCCCTAAGCTGGGGTTTCAAGACCCCTGATCTAGGTTTTCCCTCACATTGCACAATGCAACTACATTGGCTTTGTGAATACCCACAAATAGAAAGGCCAAATTAAATGAGATGTTACTAGATGGTGGAGCATAAACATTGATCATCAGTGCTTAAAAAACATCACAAGTGCATTTATGCGCACATTTTTAAAACCCAACATGGCTTTGGAGACCTAGGGCCAAATCCAGAGCAAGTTCCTCTCTCCTAATTACTCTGTATCCAGAGCAGAAAGTTATGCTGCATCCAGAGAGTCAGGAAGTCTGGGCTGCCAGTAGCTGCTCCAGAGCATGCTAAGTAAGTGACACCTGAGGAGGGCTTGCTCCTGAGGAGAAGCCCCTCAAATCACACTGAACAAGGAACAGCTGTGGTGCCTGCAGTGGCGACGCGACTCTGTGCGTCACCCAGTGTGAGAGTCTGTGCGTCACCCCTGGGACACAGGCACCCCCTTCCGGGACTGCACAGTCGCCAAAACTGGTACCTGTGCACTCACTTTTGAAGCCAACTTGCTTCAGAAAGAGTACTGCGCAGGCACCAATACCGATGCCTGCACAGTCTCCTCTGAAGCCGAACGGAGTCTCCTCTGAAGCCTGAATTCAGTCTCCATAATCAGGGTGCATATTAGATTTGACGGTTAATTAGATTTGAGTAAATACATTATCAGTATAGGATGCAGATTAGATTTGAGTAAATATGGGTAAATCCAAAAAACAAACCCTGCTAAATTTTGTGCTTTATACCCCACTGCACCCCAAGTGATACCACTGCCCAGTGTTTTAGTCTGTTATCTCCTGATATCTCAGTGTAAGACAACTTCATATGCTCTGACTCTTATGAAAAAAATTATACACTGGCTTCCTCAGAATCCCAACGTCCTGAACCCACTGCAGTTTTCCATGCTCAGAATCTAGTGACCTACCGTTCTGGGAGTCTTGGGTCCAGTATTTCTCTCCATAGTTGTTAGCAAGGATGAATACCAGCTCCTGCATAATAATCAACCATCATTATTGTACAACTTAGTTTTGCAGCGTCAGCAGATCAGGAACTATTTTTTTAAGGGGGTAAAAAGGGGATATGAAATTGCATTTTTCAAAAGGCAGTGAGGAAGCTGAAGACATAAACTTCTGGAAAAGGGAATTTCTAGGGCAATCAATGCCAATGGTCAGAAGTGGTTTCTAAGTTGAAAAGGAGTTGTTGAGTTGTATTCTTATGAGTGATCACAGGCCAGCCTTTCTGCAAATAAGCATGCACAGGAAAAAAAACACCCTTTGCTTTGCTTCATCTTCCTGTAGTTCCTATTTTAGAAGACTGATAGGAGGAACAGCAAGGCTTGCTAGCTGCAAGCATCTAGTCTAACATGGTAGGGCATGATTTTAAGAGACAACAATATAAAAAAAATATGCTTCTACAACTGGATTTCTAAAGACACTCTTCTGAGAGTAAGACCCATTGAACACTTTTTTTTGACCTATTGAATAGGCATGGTTAGGATTGTGCTCTACATTTATCAAATTTGTCTGATCTTTTCAGCATCATAGTTCAGACAATTAAAAAAATCAGGGGTTAGTGGTCATAAATAAAAATTCAAGACGATGCATTGCTACTCAGGAGTTAGTTCCATAGGGCAGGGTGACCATACAGTATAATTTCAAAAGAGGACAAGGATCCCCAAAAATGTAGGAGATGACAAAATAAAGCATAAAAAACACTAATTATATATTGCTTTCATGTAGAGTACTTACAGTGCAATCCAGTTTGTGACTACTCAGCCATTCCATTGAGTTGGAACTCAGAAAAGTGCTCTAAAGATTACACCCTTAATTACTTATACAGTACTTCATTCTTATACTAATATTCTTATTAAATATTATTATCATACACATTATTAAATTTTAAACTATTACATATATTTTGTTACATTATGGCTGCAATCCTAAACTCACTTTTCTGGGAGTATGACCCATTGTACGCAATGGGGCTTACTTCTGAGTACACATGGTTAGGATTGTGCTCATAATTTATTAATTGCAAGATGGCTACATTTTGCCCACTCACAAGGAAAAGAAGGACACTGAAGTTTTTCTCAGGGCACAAGGCTAAAATCAAGGACATGTCCTGGAAAAGAACATATGGTCATCCTGCACAAGAGCTTACTCCAAAGTAACTGTGTTTGGGATTGCTGCCCTAGATGGTATATACAACAGAACTGACAAGCGGTGTAGACTTGATTCTGCAACTGGGGGTTAGAGAAAAAAAACATGTTTAAAGCATTTAACAGGGCAATCCTAAGAATGTCTATCCGGAAGAACCCAGAACATGGTCTAATGATATGGGATTTAGCCACCTTGCTGAGGTCTGGTTGGTGACTGCCTAGGACAGTGGTGGGCAAGAGTCCACCACTTTTTTCCACCGAGTGTCACTGACGTCACCAGTGCCAACCACACGTGTCAGTGTCTACCACGCATGCCTGGAACTTTGCAGCTGAGCCTGGGTATGTGTGGTGGCACTGGTCCCATTACAAAACAGGGAAAGGAACCCCTGTCTAACTTGCTAGTATGTGAACGCAATCCCACAAAATGGTCCCAGTTTTTCAGGACATATAGCAACATTTCCCCTGCACAGGGGCCTGCCATTAACTGCAGAGGAAAAAAATTATGGGCACTTTCTTAAGTTAACACTTAATTTTTTTCTCCAACATGAAATAGAAGTTTTAATATTTACACCAAAACTGGGGCAGGAAGGGTTGACCCACTTTCCACCACATCAACCTCCCTCCACTTTTTTTAGAAGAAGGAAATTGCATTGGCAGTCATGAAGCTTCAATATCATGCCGTTTGACCCTTAATGTGCCTCATTTTAGGCTGGATTATGTCCATGGGTGCCAAAGGCTTTTAAGAGTGCTTGATGTGGTGCAGCAGCCCAGAACTTGGGGATTTATAGTTTTTGTCTATGAAGGCATAGACGATGGCAAAGTACACAAAAATATTATGAGGATTGCCTGCTGCTTTTCAAGTCATTTGTTGCCTAATGCAGAGGACTTTTGAACAACTTCAGTAGAAAAATGTGCAAGCTGGTGCAGTACCGTGAACCAGGAAATCCCCATTTTAGCTCTTTCCTCGGATCCTTTTAAGCAAACCACTGCTTTTTAGCCTCTTCTCAATTTTCTTTGGTGTGATGTCACTTTTTGGCTTCCAGGAGACTATTCCAGATTCTGCAACTGCTTTTAGAGCAACTGCTGGTAGTAATGAATTATTTGCCTCCCTTCTTCCAATGGCCTTAGAAACAGCCATACAAACCAGAAAAGTTTTTCCAGTTATTTTCAGGTCATTCTATCAGATCATCCTTTAGATCATTCTACATATTTTCCATCATCAGAAGTTTGAAAATAGGAAAAAAATTGTATGGAAGGCACAGATGGGAGGGTTCAAGGTATTTCCTTTCCCACCTTGTTCACCTCCTGACATCACCTAGGAGGCTGATGGTAATTGAGGATGTTTATTCACAACATGACAGGAACTCAGGAAGTTGGTCTGTTCTTCTGCAGAAAGATCTATCTACAGTATTTATATATCAATTTTCAACTGAAAAGTTCACAAAGCGCTTTACATTGGCTAATAGTTAAAGGGTCCCTGTTCCAAAAGGGCTCACAATCTAAAATGCAAAAGAACACCAGCAGAAGCCACTGGAACAGACATTGCTGGAGTGTGTAGGACCAGTTACCTTCATAAAATAAGGTAATCAGAGATTTCCCATCTTTAAAATATCTTGCTTCCTATAATTTACTGCAGGGTCTACATCTCCCCAGGCATCCTCTCTGCTCTGCCCCTCTACTGTTGGGCACATCTGGTTAAGCAAGGCAGAGAGTAGAGCAAGCAGCAGGAGAGAAAAAGAGAGCAGCTGCTGTTTTTTATTTTAATTTATATACAGGAGGCACAGCTCGGATAACATTTGGAGATGTCACCTAAAGCAGCTTCCTTTACACATAAAAACATCCTGAGCTCAAGAACATCTCTAAACTCATGCATTACACCTCTAGGACTCCACTCACTTCCTTAGCAACTATTTTTGTGTGCTACGGGCAATCCTAGCATTGCCCAAACTTTTGATTATGGACACAGGCTTCATCTGGCTTAAACCTGGAAGCGAACTCCCAAAGCTTGATTTTCTTGTTCAGATCCCAGAACTCAAATCATTTGATATCTCCGGTCCTTGCAAGTGCAGAATCACCTGCTTGATGTATTAGTCCTTCCAAATGTGGGCAGCATGTGTGGGCAGCTGCAATAGTTAAAAATAAAACAAAAGGATGTGGTCTAGGCAGGCATTATTTGCATGACTGAGCCAAATAATAAAAAATGAAGCCAAGTAAGCTAGCAACGCCATGAAAAGGTAGTCGAGGATCACATGCACGTGAAAAATTAGGGACATTAGTGATTCGGAAAACAGAAAAGCAATAGTGGAGAAAGGAAAGAAAGCCTCAGAATAAAAAAACAACACCCTCATCCATTGCTAGGCTCTTGCACAAGATGCAGCTCATAAAACACTCTGAGTTAGTGCTTTCTTTTAGACTGTATGCTATAGTTCTGGATTACTTCTATTTGTTCAAGAGCATAAAATAACTATGATGGAACTGCATTAAACAGCAGTTGTGGGGAGGGATGAGAACTGTGGAGTGCTTTTAACTCTTTGGTCTCAAATTGGATCAGCTTCTCTCCTAGCAGTTATGTCCCCATAGGGGCCTTTGGTCAGCTGTGGGGGAGTAATAATCTTGTGGCCATGATGGGGTAAATAATTAAAGCCCCCTCGTGTGCTATAATCCTTATCCAGACCCCCTTTCTTTCTCATACACACGCACATTGCAGATGCTATTTTGGGGGGGTGGGGAGAACCAACTGTACAAGGGCTACTTCAATATCATGT
Source organism: Cryptoblepharus egeriae (assembly GCA_030015325.1). Lineage (NCBI taxonomy): Eukaryota > Metazoa > Chordata > Lepidosauria > Squamata > Scincidae > Cryptoblepharus > Cryptoblepharus egeriae. Next base: position 177,683,870 of record JAREYC010000003.1, on the reverse strand, counting down.
AACTATCATTTAAAGCAGAGTAATCTAACACCTGAGCACTGAAACATCTTCCAAATTAATGAGGCAAGCCATCTTAGGTGAATTGTATACAAAAACAAGTCCTGTTAATATTGATTTTCTGTGTTCTTGACAACAAATAAAAAGTGTTTCACTTCCTGCTGGAATTAAGATTTCTTCTGAGTTTTTTTTTAATTGAAAGGATTCTCTAAGAAACCTCAAGTACAGGATATTAGAAGGCTGAGAGCGTCAATCTGCTCAATTATCATACAATCTGCCACTGTCAAAGGGTTGTACTGGAATACTGTGTAGTAAAAATGAGATTATTATATTTGGTATTACCAAAATATTCATCATTAATACAATAAGTAGGAGCTCTGTGGCATTTGGCATGCCACATATATCACAGGATATTAGTACTCTTTATACAGGGATATCACAGGGTATCTCTGTGGCATTTGTCATGCTACAGAGATATCAGTATTCTGTTATCCTTCCCCTCCTCCCCTTCAAAAAGGACATAAATTATGTCTTTAATTTTTCATACCCACGTAATTCTGGTCACAAGGTGTGCAACTGAAAGTTGATTCTTTAAGAGCCACCAAAACTCATTCTCTCAAAATAGACATAAGTTAGGTAGGAGTTTTGATGGGCCTTATTAAATCAATTAAAATCATTTTCACAACTATACAGTGCATAAATTGTGCTGAGAAGAAAGGAGGAAGAGAAAGATTAAACATAGAAACTTAGAGATTTCTTCTAGATGCCCAATGACAGGTATGAGTATATTTGGGGAAAAAATGCAAAACTCCCAAGTCTGGCCAAAAACTTAAAAGTTCAAACATATAACATTTATCAAGGGAACCCACTGGTGGATCTCTTGTTTAACAGGACCCAATGTGTACAGCTAATATTAGGAAAGATGTTTCTAAAAAGGCTATATGATCTCAGAAACTCATTTAAAAACAGTCTAGAGATACGATTTTCATTAAGTTTTTAGATGTAGCTGTCTCAAGCTTGAGGGCAGGTCAGGATAAAGATTCTATCTTAAAGCATCTTAAATTAGCCACCCATTACGTGTGTCAGAGACAAGCTGATTTTATCTTATATTTAAAATCTTGATCAAATCACGGCTGGAGGGGAAAATAGACTTTGCAGTCCAATTTTAGGTATTTATAGGGATGAATGTGCTATAATATAGCAATATTTTCCCAATTAAAAGCAGGCCTCCGTCAGTCTTGAAAGACTATGGTATCGTGCTTGGCGCTGCATACGAAGCACGAAAGCCTGGGTTGGATTGTTATGGAGGATAGGCTGTTACCCAAGCAGCAAATCCCCCCCTCTCCACGCCACTGAATTAGTCCAATGGAAAGGCAGAGCCGATATGACTGGATCCAGCTGGTGTCGCAATGCTAGGCCAAGGACAGGAGCTCACTCTGTCTTGTGGGGCCGACCCGGGTCTCGAACCCTGTCCTGCTGGTTAACAGGCACAGCGTCTTAACCGCTTGTGCCGCCCACAGCCCTCCCATTTTCCCAATTACAGTACTATTAAAAGACATCATTCTAAGAACAAAGTTTAATAAAGAGAACTTGTAGTTGAACTGATCTATGTAATCTAAATACTTAAAAACACAGAAAAACAAAGAATGGCGCAGCATTACAATGAGTTACACTACAATAAGGCTTAGAATGAAAAAAACCCAACACACAACATAAAATATTACACAATGAATGAATAACACAAAAGGAAGTTCAGATTTTTCAAACGAGAAGGCCAAATTCAGCAAGTAAATAAGAGTAAGTCTGTTCTGTTAAACGTGAACAGGAAGACAAAAAAGAATTCTAAGATGTCACAATTATGTTGAAAATACAAATACAATTATGTATTATGTTTAAAATTATGTTTCCAAGAAGGAGTGTGTTTTTTTTAGTGGAGAAAACTCAGTCCAAACTACTTAAATTCAGTCCTTGTAAAAAATAGAAAAATTTAATAAAAATAAAACAAAATCCAGACAACCATTACACAAAATGCAACTTTAGTCTGTGGTTGACCTTCGGTACCAAAATCGAGCTCTGTAGTCATCGCTGCAAGTCATGAAGCCAGGATTAGTAGGAGAGTGGACAATACAGCGAACTATGCTGTTATGTCCCAAGGAAAGAAGATTCCTCCGTTCTGCTGTTCGTGAGTCCCAGCAGCAGAGGCTAATGGTTCTTTCATCTGGAAGAAGCACGTAGTCTTCTGTGTGATTGAAAACAGCCTGTGTCCTGTGAACCTGACGTCCACTTAAACCAGCTCCTGCAAGAATAACAATATACATAAAGCATTAGAAAGTTAATCAGTATCAAAACGTGCATTTTTATTAAAAAGTGGATTTTTTTAATTGAACCCCACTTTGTGTCAGCTTATTTTATAGTAGGAAGTGACACATTCCAAGCATACAGTAAAATCAACAGACTGTGAAGTGCTCATTAAATCATCAAGGGCCTTCTTTAAAAAAAGGTTTATGGACCACTACAGCTACAGGACCACTGAAAAAATATACCCTAATATAATAAGGGGGAATGTGTTGTTCAAATGAGCTGGATGGGGTGGCTTGAATTTGCATGAATTACCTTGTGTGAACTGCAACTCAGCCGAAACTAGGTGACCTCAGTCAAGCTTCTATTCTGTGTTGCTGTCATTAGCAGTACAAGAAATTTGGATATGGAGCTGTAAGCACTGCAGTGAATTAAGTAGTACATGATTCAAGTCTGGATCATAAATGTTTTCCTTAGCAAACATTTACAATAAATGTTTGCCTTAGCTTTTTTCACACCAACTAACCAGCTGAAGTCACCATGCAGCTGTAATGGTAGCCATCTTTACCACCATTTTCAAAGCCTTTGAATGGCCTGTTATATTCTACCAGGTGCATCACAGGTCTTTGCTTAACACTTGTACCTATCTCCTTAAGCCACCAACTGACACTTGAGAACCACACCACAGAATCCTATAGAGGACATGGAGGCTAACAGAGCTACTTTGCAAAGAACCAAAATCAGCTCCTGTTCTAGAAGTTGTTAACTAAACTGGTAATGATGGCATGAGCTCTAAGAAATATTTGGATCTCTCCAGTATCTGATAGGGAAACCTCTTAATTGATCAGCAGCCCCTGCCCAAGAACGTAATACTGAATAACAAGGAGGTGATTTTTTAAGAGAACAGACATGAAACCCCTCAATATTATAAATTTATAAATATTATAAATATTATTTTAGGTTAAGAAATGAAGCTTCTACATTCAAAATCTAAAAGAATTGTAATTATAATAAATGATTTTTTCTCTTGCCAAACTTTAAAGCTAACTGGATCCACATTGATAAAAATGGAAGACAAGTACTGCTGGATAAGGTTAAAGGTCTATCTAGTTTACCAGTCCATCTGATAAGCCATCTCTTGCTATTGATACAGAGAAATACTGGTATGCTACTTCAGAATATGGAGGCAACCTACAGCTCTATCGATTTTATTTTTGTGTATTGTGTCAATTATGGTGAATAGAGTATTCTTTGATAACACTAAGAACTGATAACACTAAGAACTGAAAGACAAAAGAAGGAACGTGATCCAAAATGGAACAGATAATAGCTGTAATTTAAGACTTTTTCTTAAACACTTTTCTATTATGGATAGCATTGTTTAAACTTGGATAATGCATAGTGTATATAGTTTATGCATAGTGTAAATTTCTGTTAGATCCTATAGGAATACTTGTTACTCATTCGCTATTGGAAAAGGGAAAATGGGAAGGAGCAATATGTTAGATCATAGCATGTGTGAAATAGTGTCACAGAGATTGACAGAAGGAGGTTTACATGAGTTCTCCTGTTTCATGGGATCAAGACCTAGCATCTGACAAGTATTCATAACTTCAAGAATAGATGATTGTGATGCGCTCTATTGAGGCTAGGTGTAATGACTGCTTGGAAGCTCCAAATTTTACAATATACACTGTTTGGCCTGGATTTTATGACTAAGGTTAAGCACATGTCAGGCAAATTTTATATTCTTTTTAGATTCAGTGTTATGTTGTTACACCAGACAGTATACTCATCTTGAATTACATAAAATACATCTTTTTAATTGGAAGAAAGAACTAGCAATACTTACCATAGCCATTCAGGGAATACGGTAAATTGTGAATGTATCTAGTTTTAGTTTTTACAACTTCCAATCAAAATTCATACATTTCTCATTATGAATTTCCATCTTTGCAGGACATGATCTCATTATATAAGACATGGGAGGAGAATTCAGAAAGATTTAACAACTGTTTTTGCTGAGGTTCATATACTATTGCTTAGGTGTCTCCAAGGGGCCAGATGCGGCCCTCAGCAAGTCTCAATGTGCCCCCCTGACAAGACCCCTCTGTCTGGCCTTTAGGCAAGCCTTGTAATCCATGCCAATAATTCTTATATGTAAATTTATGTAAATGTATTCAAATTTTAAATGTAAATTAGTTTCCCACCACCCCCAACACAGTGTCAGAGAGCTGATGTGGCCTTCATGCCAAAAACTTTGCTCTAAAAGATGCTTACTAAAATGATGGGCTGTCATCCACTATTCTTTTTCTTATTGGTGAAATGTAGCTCAATAATGGCAGTTTAAAAGGATGGAACTCAGTGCGAGTCACTTTTATGGAAGAAAGAAAAGGCTCATTTTGGGTGTAATAGCTATTGTTGGGATTGAAGAATGAGCATGGGAATGATAATATGCACTCAGAAAGATCTAGGGAAAATGACCCCAGAAGAAATCTACGTAGATACACATCACATTTCAGGTACTGCGTTAACCATTACTGAAAAATCAGCTGAAGAGGCAGTAGTATTACATTTCTAGAATTTCAACATTAGAATAATCCCTGTTAAAAGTATGGCGTTGTTAAGGGGGATTTAAAGCATATATCAAAGTCCTGCACTCAGATATTTAAAAGTGGAATAAGGTGACACTTTTTAGAAATTCTCTGATGTCTCTTTGGGTCCTAAAATTAACTGAATTAAATCAACAGTGAATATTTTGACTGCTGAGTATAGAGGAAAAAAATCTAGACTGCCATTAATACATACTTGGCATTTAAAGTGAGGCACCTAACAATCTTGTAGATACACTGTAAGATTTGGAGTGAAAAGGGAAATTTCTTCCATGACCTTTTAGCAGAAAAGAAAGAAGCCCAACATACTGGCAACCCAACTCTAGACTGGGCCTTAACACTATGTTCTGATGGTTTCCTAAAGCTCTTAGCAGGTCTTGAATACATAGCAGATAAAAACCATATCTTTTTCACTCTATGTAAAGCACCATGCAAATGTATCATTCCAATAATGAAAATTACCCATATAGCTAAATAGCTATATAAACTTACAAATTAAAAGCAGTGAAACAATAAATTAAATGGGTTTCAACCTCTGAAGAATATGAGGAGTATTATAAGATTTGGATACAAGACCAAGACACACACGGACACACTAAGGCTACAATCCTAAATACACTTTCCAGGGAGTAGGCCCGAATGAATATAATAGAACTTCTGAGAAGATGGGCTTAGGATTGCACTGTAAGATGGCAATTCACTCTTACTGAAGTTTAAAATGCTAAATTCTTGGCATCCATCAGTCTTGAGAGATTATGGTATCGTGCTCGTCGCTGCATGCGAAGCATGAAGGTCTGGGTAGACTGATATGAAGGATAGGCTGTATACCAAGCAGCAAATCCACCCCTCTCCACGTCACTGAAATAGTCCAACAGAAAGGCAGAGCCAATAGAATTGGTTCCAGCTTCGTCGCAGAGCTGGGCTAAGGTCAGGAGCTCACCTTGTCTTGTGGGGACCGACCTGGGTCTCAAACCCTGGCCTTCTGGTTAACAGGCACAGTGTCTTAACCACTTGTGCCATCCACAGCCCTACCTCAGCATAATAATACAAGGTTTCAGCCCCACTATTCTGAACCAACTACAGTAGACGTTGTTTTATCTGGCACTCAGTTGAGCAGCAAACATGTTACCCTGAATCTTCACCTCCTGCCTTAGGTGGGCAGAGATATCAGTTAAACAAGTGCGCTGCTTAATCAAGTTGTCAGTTAAGCAAGTTTTCCTATGACAGCTTTGCTAATCTATATACCAATTGCAAAGGAAAATGGTGGGAGAGTGATAAGTTTCTCTCCTATTTGTAAATTTCCAGATGCAGTTGGTAAGCTACTATGAAGTTACTATGATGTTCATATTAGACCAGATGAATCTTCAGTCTAATCCAGGGCTTTTCTTATGTTCTGAACTAGCAGCTTCCATTTCCTACTTAAGCTATATAAATTTTTTTTGTTACTGTACATGTTGCTTGTTAGTACAAAATCCCTTTCATGGTACAAAATCCCCTTCCTGGTAGTACAAAATTGACTTCCTGGAAGTGAAGAATTGTGAAGTTCCTGAGGCTTACCAAGATTTCCATGTTCCTAAGTATTGGTTCACTACACTTAACCCATAAATTAGTTTCACAAATAACTTCCAATACTTCTAAGAAGCAAAAGCCAGAAATGCCAAATATCACCTAGAGTTCAATGTGTGTAATATGTATGTTGATGTTATAAGACTTAGTACTTACTGCCGAGTCGCAGATACATTAAATCAAATACAGGTTATCTCCAATTATGCCATAGAGATCCAGAAAGATCTCTAGTGGTTTCTATTAAACAATACTTTCAGTCATTTTAGCCAAAGAGCATCTGGGTGACTCAAAGTATTTGCAACTTATATCGTAAGATGCCAACAGAAAATAATGATAAGAAACTCAATAGCATGAAGTTAGAAAGTTTGGCAAATAAAAGTGTTTCCTCTATTGAGAAAAGTTAGAAATATTTTGAAATGAAGCTAATTCATTCATTTCCCCCAAAAAATTAACAATAAAAGTTTAATCCAACTATGGTATGAATACTAAGAGAGGCCCAAAGTGCCATTATCAAGATCATGAAAGGCATCTTCAGGAGACCAAGACTTGGCTGCTCCCTGGTGGTTGAGAGCATTACATACAAACTAGAACTTTACAAAAATGTTTAACTTACAAAAAAAAAAACTTTCATCACTTATAACAAGTTGTTTTGCAGCTATCAGTTCTAATAATTTACAGATTCTTTTTTAAGTCCTATGTTACTGCGGTAGTAGATCATGGGATATGCAGATAAAAGATACCTAAGTATACGGTAATCAATTTGCATTTTGACACTGCTTTTTGATGCAGCAATAGGAAAATCAAACAAGCAATGCCATTTCTGGACCAAATAGCAGAACCTTCATATAGTTCTGCTTCTCAGGTTTCAATAACATACATGTAAAAGTGCAATTATATTCTTGGGCACCCCAAATTCCTAAACCTAAAAGAATACATTTTTTCTCTTTATTTATGGTATGGCCCAGAGAAAAGCAGGCCTCCGTCAGTCTTGAAAGACTACGGTATCGTGCTCAGCATTGCATATGCTGCATGCGGAGCACGAAAGCCTGGGTTAGATTGTTATGGATAGGCTGATCCAAGCAGCAAATCCCTCCTCTCCATGCCACTGAATTAGTCCAATGGAAAGGCAGAGCCAACATGATTGGATCCAGCTGTGTCGCAGAGCTGGGCTAAGGACAGGAGCTCACCCTGTCTTGTGGGGCCGACCCGGGTCTCGAACCCTGTCCTGCTGGTTAACAGGCACAGCATCTTAACCGCTTGCGCCACCCACAGCCCTATAAAACACTTCTGCAATTTAATGCCATTTTAACATAACGCATATAAGTTATTTATAATTTTTTATGACAGTCCACTCTTGTTTTCATTTTGCATATGGGGAACTGAAGCTGAGTCAACAGTGATATACTAAAAAAAAGTCAAAAATGGTCAGATCCCTTCGGTTTTAGGCAAGGGGTCTCCAAACCCAGGCCCAGATATGGCCCTTGGCAAGCCTCTTTCCAATCTTCAGCCAGCTTCTGGACCCCTGCAAGCTTCTGGCCCACAGGACTGCACACAACCAGAGCTGTGCTCTGGTTAGGTCTGGAAGGTATTCCGAGACCAAAAATCCCCACTTCCTAGTTTTCCCCCAAACCAGAAGCAACTTCTTGCGTCCTCTGAAGGCCTTGAAAGTGCTTGGGAGTCTGTTGCAGTATGTGCTTTATTTTTATGTTGTACATTGGTGCTTAGAGAAGCCCTGGACATTTTTGCCCTTTCATTCTCCAACTTACTCATTCACCTACATTTTATCTCTAATGTATTTATTTAAATTTTATGGCCCTTGACACTGAACCAGGTATTTGATATGGCCTTTTGGCTGGAATGTTTAGAGACCCCTGTTCTCCACAAATCATTCTTCCTGCACTATATAATTTCAAACAGAACAACGTGCCTGCATATACATTGTGTTGTGTACAACAAAAAGCCACAATATCAAAATAAAATATTAAAGCACATTTAGCCAGATGAACTTAAATAAAATGATCGTTATGAAATGATGAAATGAAATGATTGTTATGAAGTGATCATTAAGACTGCATGAGAGGTAGCCATACTACCTGTTGGAGAAACATTATGTTCAGGTTAGTGTCTACCCACCTGTATATTTCACTAGTGTTCTCCCCGTGGATATCTCCCATAGTTTAGCTACAGAGTCCTTTCCACTTGACAGTATATACTTGGAGTTCTTCGAGAAAATGGCAGAACAGACTTCAGCCCCATCATGTGCTTTCTCAAAAGTGGTGATACAGCGATTTGAAACTCCATCCCATAATTTGATGCATCCATCTTTGCTGCCCGTTACATACATGTTTGCGCTTGCATTGTAATTAACTGAGCATATGGCATCAGTGTGCTGATCTTGAGGATTGCAAGATACAAAACACTGGAAAGTATTAACGTCATAAAGCCGCAGGGTAGGGTGCTGGGTCCCAACAAGAATGAAGTCTCCAGAAGGATGGAAAGAGATAGAACGCAGCATTTCTGCTTCCTGTTTAGTTGGAAAAGAGCATATTAACATTTTAAAAAACCTTCCACCCCACCTAAATAGTAACGTTTTGTTGCTAGCTATAGAATATTATGGGAATGTTAATTTCTTCTGACACAATTGAAGTTAAATGACATGGTTTGATGACAGATTTGTAAATAATGGTGCAGAAAGCTGAAACAAAATGCAGCTGTGCATAACCATAATGACCAAGAAAACAATTCTGAACAGAAGGAAGCTTATTAAGATGATGTGGTTGTGTCCATAACACTCTATTTTGTCCGTGCCTACTAGCTATCCTCAAACCTATGCCAAGAAGAAACAAGTAAAACTAACTAGGAGAAACATGGAGAGATGTTTAGAAACAGAGTTCTAGTCTGTTTCTGATCTCTGTATCCCAATTTCATAAAATGGATATATTACTTCTGAGTTGTGGATCAGAAAAACCAAATTTTTTACTAAAGACATGCAAAATCAGGCCCATTATATGGAGTTCTTATTTTTTAAATCTATATACTGTATATAAAACTGAAAAGTCACTCAATAACTCACTCATCAAATCCCAGCCAAAACTACCAGGTCTAGAAGCGTGAAATTTGGGGAGGCTGTTTCTTCCATGATGGAGGCACCCACTAACAACTGGTTTTTGGAAATTTCAACTGGAAGGGGGTGAAAAGGGAAATGTGTTTTCCTCCCTATACTTTACATTGAGAATCCCTGATTGATTCAAGCCCCAGACCTAGAAGCATGAAATTTGGGGAAGGTGTTCCTTCTGTGACATGAACACCCACCAAGAACCAATGTTGAGTAAATAGTCCTTTATGGGACTGGAAAGGGGTGCAACATATTTCTATACTTAACAATGAAGACTGACTGATCAATATCCAGCTGACGCAATGGGAGGGTGGATGCACAGGGGGTGATTGTCTGTGTGGGGGAATGTTGCGCATGGGGGATGTTGCGCATGAGGGGATAATGCGCATGGGGGGTGTTGCACATAGCGCGCATGGGTGGTTGGCGCACATGGGGGGTTGATGACCATGGGGCTATTGCGCATGGGGGATGTTGCACATGGGTGGATGATGCTGGGGTGGGGGTGATGATTCTTCCCCATGGGGATAAAAATATTAGGTGCTCCATAACTTTTTCGTGTGACTATGTCTCCAATTCCACTTTTTTTAAGTTGGAAACTTTCATGTTTCATCAAGTTCAGGCCTTACCATTAAGTGGCAATTTGAGTAGCCACATCAACAAAAACAGTTTATGTCATTTACTGTAAGTTACAAACAGGCTTTCTGAGTCCTGGGGTAGTCTGAATTTTGCAAACAATATACAATTAAATTAAATGAACAAGCCTCTTGATTTAGCCTCTTCTAAATCAAGAACACTTTCAAAGTGTTTAGTTATTCCTACAAAATTATGCTTAAAATGTCTAACCTGGATATATTTGAAGGCTCTTTTGGCAGATGGTTTTGAATAGTCAAATAATTTAAGTGTGTAATCCCTGGAACCGCTGGCAAGGATCTGTTCTGTTGGATGGAAAGCTAAGCACGTCACCTCATCCACATGATCATATAGCGTTCTAATAACGGGATGGTTCTCCATGTTCTGCTGAGCTGTTTCATTCATCATTACCTGAAGAAAACATTTTGAAACATAGTACCAGAAGTACAGTACAATTTTTAGATGCATGAACGAAGGCACAAACACAATAAAGACAAGGCATCAATGTTTTCCTTTACACATTTATCTGAATAGAACGAGATCCATGTGGAAAACAGTGTAGGTCAGTAAAGTTATAATCTATATAAAACTGAAAAGTCACGGACTCACCAACCCCCAGCCAAACTGCTCATCCTAGAAGTGTGAAATTTGGGAAAGATGTTCCTTTCATGATGGAGGCACCCCACTAAGAACCAGTTTTTGGAAATTCCAACCGGAAGGGGGTGAAAAGAGGCGGAATATGTTTTTCTCCCTATACATTGAAGAATCCCTGACTTATCAAGGCCCTGCCCCAACCCCTGGACCTGAAAGCATGAAATTTGGGGAGCCTATTCCTTCCCTGAGGGGAGCACCCACCAAGAACCAATTTTTAGAAACTTAACTCCTAAGGGGCTGCAAAGGGGTGCAATGCATATTCAGCCTGTACTTAACATTAAAGACTGATCAACACCTAGCCCCAAACCCCGCACCAGCCCCAAATCCTGCACTTGCATGGTTCTGAAGAGGAGCTGATGTGCATGGGAGGGATGTTGTGCATGAGGGGATGGCGCTAAGGGAGAATTTTTCTCCTACAATGTGGGTACATTTCACTAGTCCAATGTACATTTTCCTGGGAGCAAGTGCCACTGAACATAGTGGGACTTATTTTTGTGCTGTAAGGCTTAGGCTTGTGCTATAAATTAACTAGAGCTGCAATCCTATTCACTCAAATTTATTGTCTATAATGTGAATTGCTTCTGAGAAGCCACAGGATTGGGCTATAAACATTCTTTCACCATGGTCTATTTACTGGATTTGTACTTCACCTGTCTTCCTAAAGGGCACCCATAATGGCTAACAATCAGAGATTAATACAATAAAAATTTAAACACAATAAATTAAAAACAATAAAATATCAAATGAGCAGAGCATCAGCAATAAAAATGCAAAATAAAACTTAGTGACAGTATAGAATTTTGAGGCCTCAAAGTCTTCAAGCCGCACGGAAAGGTTAGTAGTGAGGAGGCTATTCACAACTCAGTGGAGAGGGAATTCGAGGTTTATAAAGGACTTGTAATTCATATCATGTAATAATCCCACATCTCATCACAGCTACATCCCTAGCTTATCTTGCACTGTGTACTGAAGCTGTGAGTGGTTTGGGACGAGCTCAAACCTTGTCAGTTTGTGACTGTGCTGGCACTGAAATTTTAGTCAAAAGCTGTCTTTCGGTATGGGAGGATTTCATTTCCCATAAAAGATACTTTTTGGAAATATCCAGAAATATTGTTTTTTAATTTTGACTCTGGTCAATATCTAACTGGTCAATCTGTTCAATATAATAATTCTAAAGTTTGTTATTATTATACTATGGTTTGTCACTGAATAAAACAGATGTGTGATGGCCAATCCTATCCAAATTTCTAGCAATGGTGCAAATGCAATGAAGCCCAGAAGTAAAAGAACAAATGTTCTTATAGTTTGGATCCCCACCACAGGATGCAGTGCATGCCCTATTTATTAGAATGGCTGCACTGGAAAACTGGATAGACGGGACCCATAGTTGGTATCACATACCCATCTGTTTCATTTGGTGACCAAAATAGTGTAAGAATAATCCTTGACAGAGGATATCACTAAATGTCACTGGGACTCTGCCTTGAAGTTTGTATTCCAAAACTTATAAACTCAGTAATTACTTGCAGCAAGACTCTTTGTTAAGCTATTCCAGGACTAAATTAAGATAACCAGATATTTGCTCCCCAAAACCCAAATAAGCTTGCCAGCTGCTTCCTTCCAACATGGAATCTGTTGTGGGTAATTTGCTGGGACGTGAACTGTTGACGCAGATGTCATCCTTAAAAGGTGTACAGTCTGCTATTAAGATTAAGAAGGACCACAGTCAAGGACATATATCCTTAAACCTAACCATCATCATTAGCAATACAAAGACCAGAGCATCTCACCATTAGAACAGAAATTCCCCAGACTACCTCACACAGTCTGGGCTACAAAGAACGGGGCACAAATATTCCTCACAAACATAACTGCAGGATAAATAATTACAGGCATGTCAACTGAACAAACACAAATGGTGCTTCTTCTGTGGGCTTCCTAATCATGGTTAACAGAGAGGGAAGCGACTTGTAGCCTGATCTTAAACTTGGTGGACTTAGATCATAAAGCAAAACCAACACTGTCTATGAAAAATGGAAATTATTTGGGAGGTAGCTCCATTTAGCACTGCAACTCTTTGGATTAGTTCCAGATGATTCTAAACTGTCAAAGTAGAAGTTAAATGAAAGCAGAGTCACTACTACTAGGGTATTTACCTCAATAGGCATAGCACTTTTGGCCAACATTCTCTCTGTGTCAAGGATTTTTATGGAAGCATCGGCTGACCCCGTAGCTATTAACTGTCCATCTCTGCTATATGTAGCTACACGACATGGTCCTTTGTGAGATGTGACATAACATGTCTCATATTCAGAAGCTTCTGGGGACATTGTTTGTACGTCTGCATCAAACTCCAAGTCAATCCCTGTGCCGGGAGCAACTGTATCAGAGCGTCCAATCGCATATTGAACTGCACTATCATCATTCTCCATTCCTGGAAGAGATAGAATATTTTCCAAATGAAGAAAGACTCAAACTTTAAGAAGGCAAGATATTAGTGACTGATCCAAATTCTCACATTTGGAAATGTTGGAAAATTCTCACAATCAAGCATTAGCACTGATTTGATGCTATTCATATTGCTTATGCTTATTTCTAATCTCATTTAGCATGCACACAATGATTTCTTGTAACTGACTTTTTCTGTGGATTTATAACTTCAAGGAGCTAGAACTTGAGGTAACTAAGGGCGCAATCCAAAGTAACTATGGAAGCTCTTACGTCGACGTAAGAGACATTTATGTCGACGTAGTTATATTGCCACAAATACGCCAACATTTATGTCAACATAGTTATACTGCAATGGTAGTATGCGAACTCCATTGAGCAATCCAGAGTAAATTTTTCTTACGTCGATGTAAGAGCTCCCATAGTTACTCTGGATTGTTCTGTTAGGGTACAATCCTAACCTAGGCTGGCACAACTCATCAGTCTTCCTGTTCATGTAGTGGTGTAGGGAGGCAAGTGCATGTCTGTGCATTGGCCAAACCCTCCTCAAGGAGTGGCACTTCTGTATCTCACAACACTTTTGTGACATTCTCAGCACGGGACATGTGCTGAGACTTATGCTGGAGTAAGTGGAGGTTAGGATTGATTTAAGTTGCAATCCTAAAGTCACTTTCCTGGGAGTAAGATCCATTGAACACAATGGGGCTTACTTCTGAGTATAATAATAATAATAATAATAATAATAATAATAATAATAATAATAATAATAATAAAACTTTATTACAGTCTACAGACCAGCCACAAATAATAATCAAAATGTATAAAAACATACAAATATAGGGAATATACAACATTATGATTCCACGTAAACGCCCGCTCTAAAATAACTATCTACATCAGCGAAACATCAGCAACAAAGCATCTCCCCTTGATGCTATTTTGACATTACCAAAATGACTAGTGGACTGTGGTCTATCAGATTCGACCGCTTTTAAAATTCTTTTCCTAATGCCCATACTTCTGAGTAGACATGATTAAGATTGCAGCCTTAGGGTGCAAACCTCACTTGTGCTGGAACAGGCTAGCTAGTGTACCACTTTGGTGGGAAGGTTATGACCCAGCAGCAGGCTAGCCAATTTCCTCAACATTGCACCCAAAAAAAAAGTTTGAAGAATCTGATCCAGAATAGCGGATAATGCCACAACACAGGACAAATGTTGAAGAAGTTGACTTTTGCTTCCTATGAATAGACTTATAGTACTTTTACGTACTGTGAGTAGGCTCATGTATTTTTGCCTAGGTGCATATCTGATACTGATGATACGGTTTGCTCCATGTTTTAAAAGATGGTTGAATGTCTGCATAGAAGCTCAGCAATGTTTGATTACTGATGTTCTGTACTGCAAGCTTAGGACGCAATCCAGAATAACAACAAGGAGTCCTTGCTCTGGTGTAAGAGCCATTTGCTCTGGATTGTAATGTGGATTTCCCATAGGTTTTCACTGGGTGGTGCAGTAACCAAGGGTACACGTAATGACTCTTACATGCTCCCGTAGTTACTCTGGATTGTAGGGTATACCAGCTGTCTTAATATGAAACTAGTGTCACGCACTTAACCTAATATCTTAAGTTTCTCTTTGGCATTACAGCTTACCTAGTTTAATAAGATGCAAAAGCTGTTCAGAAGGTGAACATACAGACTGTGGCTTTACTTCATTTATCAAACCATTAGCAATGTTGATGTATCCATCGTATAGCAATTGGCTAATTATCAGCTTGTAAAGTTGTTGCCTGTCTTTCAGGCTGACTTTTGGCCTATACATTGTGAATAACGGCTGTCTTCCAACAGTCTGAAACAAAGAAAAAAAATTAATTAAAATGCAATAGTACGTTTGTACCTAGAAGTGCAGAGAGGAACCGAACTCATCCATGTATCAACGTATTAAATTGTACTATGATAAGGAAAAAGCAATACTTGGACAGATAATGACATAGGCTGCAATCCTAAAGACACTTTCCTGGGAGTAAGACCCATTTAACACAGTGGGGCTTTCTTTTGAGTAGACATGGTTAGGATTGTACTCATAATGTGTAATGCATTGGCTAATCTCCATTTTGCATTGTAATTAATAGAAAAATTAATTACGAAGCTTGGGAAAGGGTTATTTATCTATGGCTGCAATCCATGCTTTCCTGGGAGTAAGTACTACTGAACACAATGGGACTTAGTTCTCAGAAGACATGCTTAGGATTTCACTGTAAGTGGTATAATCCAAGCGTTTGTTGGATTAAATCGTAAATTTAATGTCTGTGGTGAGTAAATAGATTTTAAACGCTTCTTACGCATCGCAGCTCTCAAAACAACTCTTTTGTGCTGTTGTCCCTCCACTGCTGCTGTCCTCACAACAACCCTGTGAGGTAGGTGAGGCTGAGAGTGAGTTGGCTGGCACAGGGTCCCCACGAAGCTTGTGGAACTCCCTGCCACAAGGTGCCTGGATGGCCATTGGTGTGTAGGAGGAGAAGTCACCTGCAGCCAGGGGGGTAGATAGGATGGGGGCGCAGTAGCCTCTCTTGGAGGGAGTCTCACCCCTTCGGAGCTGTTCCAGGCGGGGGGAGCAGAACGGAGCCGCGCGGCTCCGTTCTGCTCCCCCCGCCTGGAACAGCTCCGAAGGGGTGAGGCTCCCTCCAAGAGAGGCTGCTGCGCCCCCCTCTAGCTACGCCACGGCAGCCTTCCAATCAGAACGTTCAGCTCCCCAACGTTCCATCCATGGAACGTTCAGCTCCCCAACGTTCCATCCGCAGAATGTTCACCTGGAATGGCTCCGAAGGGCTGAGACTCCCTCCAAGATTGGCTGCCACGCCCCCCCTTTAGCTACGCCACCGAGTCTCTGCTCTACTCACCGGTGCTTCCTTGGCTCTGGCTTGCTCCCCACTCAAGATGGCGGCGGAGACTGGATGGCCGATCACATCGATGGGTGCCCGTAGAGGGGGCGGGACCGCGGGAGGCGGAAGCAGGCGGGGCCGCAGGACAGTGCGCCGGACAGGCTGCTGCATCGAACCCGCACAGATCGATTGGAAACGCAGCTGCAAGGGAGGAAGACAGGGTCAGAGGCACTGCACTTACCCGGGAGTAAGCCCCATTGGCTATGATCTCAGTAGAGTCTTACCTCTGAGTAGACCTGCAAAGGATGGGGCTCCTGCAATCCTATCCACTTACCCGGGAGTATGCTCCATTGACTATCATGGGGCTTACCTCTGAGTAGACCTGCAGAGGATAGGGCTCGGAGGCTGCAATCCTATCCACTTACCCGGGAGCAATCCCCATTGGCTACCATGGGGCTTACTTCTGAGTAGACAGGCACAATATAAGGCTTTAAGGATTAGCCACACACTTCGGAATAAGCCCCATTATGGGGTTACTTAAGTAGTAACTTATCATGTCGTTATCAAGTTACTTAACTTGTTACTTAAGTAGTAAGTTACTTAAGTAGTAACTTATCATGTCGTTATACATGTCGTTATCAAGTAGTAACTTAAGTAGTACTAGTACTACTTAAGTAGTACTAACTTAAGTAGTAACTTAAGTAACATTATGGGGTTAGTTAAGTAGATAGGGCTCTTAGAATGTGATCCTATCCACACTTACTTGGGAGTAAGCTACATTGGTTATGATGAGGTTTACCTCTTGAGTAGACATGCGTATGATTGGGCTGTGAAGCTGCATTCCTATCCACACATACATGGGAGTAAGCACCATTGACTACTGAGATTGAGCCTATCCACTTACCTGCAACTATATTGTGAGTTACTTCTGAGTAGGCATGCATAGGTTTTGGCTGTAGCACCTTTAAACCTAATGGAAGAGGGAATCTGCTTTTATGGAGGCCCAGAAAGTTATGAACTAGGATTGTCAACACAGCTACATGACAGGCAGAAATTCTGCAGATGCAGCTGTGCACACCGCTGTATTTCCATACTGGGAAAGGATTCTGCTGCTAAATTTCTGGGCTGACACTCCTTGCTGATATTAAAAGCTCATCAGTCATGCCAAAAGGAAAGATAAAACAAAAGTAGTGAGGAACTGACTTATCAAAGGACTTACCAATCCAGATTGACTAGTGGTAGTATCAGTGCACTATCAGGAGGGGGTAGAAAGTGCCATTTGGGGGGAGGTTCCCAAAGAAATCTCACATTAGAATTTTAAATACTATAAATGTTAAGAGGTGCATGGGCTGATGCACCTCTGCAAGTGTTGAGAAGCAGAGCTGATGCGTCTATGCAAACAAGTGCATGCGCTTCATCAGCGGGAAGGAGGCAATCATGGATACCTCAAGGTCAGTGAAAATTTCTTTTGCACTGGTGGGCTACATTGCAGCTGCAACAGTGCTGGAAAGTTGGATAGCACTATTTAACTATTCAGTGGCAGAATTTTGTGCATTTCCTACATGTCGTTATCAAGACTGCAAATCACCCACATATTCCCCATCCAAATAGTAAGGAATGGTTCTACTCACATCAGCCTCAAGACATGTCAGTCGCATTGGCAGTGGCTCATGGGCCGGTGAGTCCATTTTAGTTGCGCCCCATGGATGCTGCTGCCTGTCACACAACGGAGTTACATGGCGACTGGACATTCTCCGTCATGCAACGAGTATCTACTTATCACACATTCTTCACCATGTGCGCTGAAATCCTCTACAGTTCTGTGCAAATTATTTTCTACCCCCAATGACCTTCTATTGGAGTGCAACATCAATGTCTGCAGTTGTGTTTTTACACTAACTTCCAAAACACATGGATAGCGCAAATCTGTTTTTTTTTTTCTTAATTTCAGCTGCCCCTGCAACAGATAACTTGTGTGATTCAAACTGACTGGTAACTTGATATTACATAACAGTGCAATATCCACTTAATACTAAACTTATTTTGGGAGATTGGGCATGGCTTAATGTTCTTTCACTTGTTAGCCAATAAAAGAAGTTTCAATAAAAGAAGAATCAACACAACTCAGAGCAATATTCTTTGCTTAATTCAGTAGCTCAGTCTTGCTATGGTATAGATAGCTCTGAATTTCAAACACCATCACTCTGACAAAACATGGGCAAAGTCCTTTTCATGCATACTCTTTGGCTCCATGAAGCACAACTGTGCATCACTGAGTAAACAGATAGCTTGGTCTTCTCTTCATTCTCATCCAGAGAATTACCACATGTCCCACATTCCTTATATGCTGCTCCTACAGCAATGTAAACAAGCAAGTAAGTGGAGGAAGCAACTGTAAATAACTGGAGGAAAACAACAGTCCAGCAGCCTTCTAGTTGGAGTGGGGTGTAGTTCAACCCAAGTATAATATAGAAGTCCAATATCTTCTTTGTGTACGTGCCACTTACTGGAAGCCACCAGTTACCCAAAAGTAAATATCCTAATAGTGTAGTGAGCTCACAGCTCCAACTGGTGAAAATCCTATTTGAAACTCACTGCTGCCAAAAAGCTTAGTATCAGTATCTGAGTTCAGTATCAGTCTTTTATACTTGAGCAGGAAGGACATCTATGATTTGGATGAAGCATCTTTCCACTGGGTGTGCAAAATGGCAGCCCCCTTTCACACTCACACTTGTGGGGAAAAAAGAGAAAGTTTCTTGCTCACAGCTCCTGGCCTGTCACACTGATGGAATTCATGCACAGCAAGAAACACTGATACACTCGTATTTCAGGGCACTGCTTGGGCCCTGTAACCCAATATTGATTCTGTATTCATGATGGGATGATTAAGTCCAGTCCATTGAAGGCACAAATTCAAGATTGGACAGTTTAAAACATTTTAAGACTCCAGTTTAAGACTGGACAGTTTGTGGCATCAGCTTAAAGCTCCAGTTTAATTCTGGTCAATCTGTGTCTCCAGTTTGAGACCAGTCAGTCTGCGGCCCCAGTTTAAGGCTCCAGATTAAGACTGGACAGTTTGTGTCATCAGTTTAAAGCTCCAGTTTAAAACTGGTCAATCTGTGGCTCCAGTTTAAGACCAGGCAGTCTGCAGCCCCAGTTTAAGACTGGACAGTTTGTGGTACCAGTTTAAAGCTCCAATTTAAGACTGGACAGTTTGTGGCACCAGTTTAAAGCTCCAGTTTAAGACTGGTCAATCTGTGGCCCCAGTTTGAGACCAGTCAGTCTGTGGCCCAGTTTAAGGCTCCAGTTTAAATCTGTGGCCCCAGTTTGAGACCAGTCAGTCTGTGGCCCAGTTTAAGGCTCCAGTTTAAGACTGGTCAATCTGTGGCCCCAGTTTGAGACCAGTCAGTCTGTGGCCCAGTTTAAGGCTCCAGTTTAAGACTGGTCAATCTGTGGCCCCAGTTTGAGACCAGTCAGTCTGTGGCCCAGTTTAAGGCTCCAGTTTAAGACTGGTCAATCTGTGGCCCCAGTTTGAGACCAGTCAGTCTGTGGCCCAGTTTAAGGCTCCAGTTTAAGACTGGTCAATCTGTGGCCCCAGTTTGAGACCAGTCAGTCTGTGGCCCAGTTTAAGGCTCCAATTTAAGACTGGACAGTTTGTGGCACCAGTTTACAGCTCCAGTTTAAGACTGGTCAGTCTGTGGCCCCAGCTTAAGGCTCCTGTTTGAGACCAGTCAGTCTGTGGCCCAGTTTAAGAGCCCTGCCTAAGCCTGGTCCCTTCAGACAGCCAGAGTCTCATCCGAAGCCCTCCCTCCGCCTGCATCAGCCTCTCTTCTGAGGAACCGTTGCTGGAGGCGCAGCGCAATTTCCGTAACTCGTAAAATCTCCGCCCAGTAATAAGACTGGTCTTTACGCAAACAGCGTATAAAATTTGCGTAAGGTTCTTTCCGGAATGGGCTCGTGACTCAGGATTGCAGCAGCCTTCTGCGCATGCGCGAGAGAAAACCAAGACGGTTAGAGCCAGTAGGAGGTGGGCGGGCGCCGGTGCGGAGCAGCCAATCAGCGAGCGGGAGCCTCAGAGTGAAGGAGGGACGTTAGCCAATCAGAGCGTGGCGGCCGTTTAAAGGGCGTTGAAGGAGGCGGGCGCAAGTTTGAATTCAAAAAGCGTTAACTGTGCTCTGGGCGGAGAGGCGAGGAGCGCAGCTGAGGTAGAAGGGGGAGCGTGGCAGCTGGCGGTGGGGTACCGGTGTGGGGTCCTTGGGGGTGAGTGTGAAGTGTAGGTGTGGGGTCCCCTGGGGGTGGGGTTGGGGTAGTGGTGTGGGGTAGAGGTGTGAGGTTCGTAGGGAGTGTGGGGTGTAGGTGTGGGGGCCGCAAGGGGTGTGGGGGCCGCAAGGGGTGTGGGGTCCCCAGGAGTGTGGGGTCCCCTGGTGGTGGGGTTGGGGTGTAGGTGTGGGGTCCCCAGTGGTGTGGGGTCCCCAGGGGGTGTGAGGTTCGTAGGGAGTGTGGGGTGTAGAGGCCGCAGGGGGTGTGGGGTGTAGGCGTGAGGTCCCCAGGAGTGTGGGATCCCCTGGGGGTGGGGTTGGGATGTAGGTATGGGGTCCCCAGGTGGTGTGGGGTGTAGGTGTGGTGTTTAGGGTCCTCATGAGTGAAGGGTATATGTGAAGTGTTTGGGGGTTTCCAGGGGTAAGGTGTATAGTTGTGGGATCCCCAGCAATAAGGGATGTGGGATCCCCAGCAATAAGGGATGTGGGATCCCCAGCAATAAGGGATGTGGGTTCCCCAAGGGTAAAAGGTGTGGTTGTGGGGTTGAAGGGATGTGGGGTCCTGTGGGTTACAGGGTGTGGTTGTGGGGTTCCTAGAGGAATGGTGTGTGGTTTTGGGGACCTGGGTTAGGGGGTCCTGTAGGGTAAGGGATGTTGTTGTGGGTCCCAAGGACTATGGGGTTGCTTCACACATTTCAGTTGCCTGCAGAGTGCCTTGAATGTTGTTTCTTTCCTAACAGTGATGGAGAAAACTGGGAAAGAGAATCTGAGTGGCAAGTTGAGTCATAATGTCAAGGTAAATGACTAGAGTAAGCCTTGGTCAGCAAATTCTTGCTGCAGGACTAAAATGAGGAAGCAAGTGGGAGAAGGAGAAAGAAGATGGGATAATTCCAATTGGGGGTCTGTTATCGAGGTAGACGTCGATTTAGTATTTAACAACTGTTTCTATTCCCATTTTCCACCTGTATTAGTTTCCCTGTATTAGTTTGGTCCTGTCAACTCACTTTAATTGATCGCTTAAGAAAAATGTCCTTGAGAGTTGCCTTTTCCTTGGCTATTGCTTTATTTTTAAGACCTTTATCATAGGGAAAAAATCCTTGTTCAAAGATAATGCTGTTCTCACAAATTGAGACTGCAAGAATAATCTGACTTGAGAATTCATTTACTTTTTATTCTTGCAGTCTCAATTTAAAACTGCCAATCCTGGTCACTGAGGCGCACTTGCTGAGACCTTATATAGACTGCAAGTTTACACTCCTAAATGGAGTCATGAAGAGTTTGACCAGTTAAACATCTGATTTACCATAAGTCCATGTATTGTATGCCACATGCTAAATAAATAAATATTAACACCTAATATACCCTATGCATATTGTAACTTTACTGTTGTAAATTAATTAATAACTGGTATTTATATAATGCTTTCTGGTTTATATATATATTATATATATATATAATAAACTCCTTTGACTTTATTCAAGGCAGACCACACAAGGCAGGCTCTCTCTAAACCCCCCAAAGAGGTTTCTACAGTAATCAGAAGTCTTAATCACATTCTGGCTGCCATCTCCTCCCACACAAGCAAATGGATCCCTTAATAGAAGGAGGTTCAGAGCCTACTACTTTGGCTCTCACCCAAAAGGTCTCACTGCACACAGAAGTTTCTAGTAATCTTGAACTGGAAATCTTAGGATGTTATGTTCAGACATAAACAACTCCACCCTAGAGCTCCAGCAATTATGTTGCATTGTACAACATGTACAAGAGAAAATTTAATTCATTAAATATTACCCCCTTAATTCATTAAATATGTTGAAAACATAATTGTTTGCTTTGCCTGAGGTGATGACATGTGCTTTTTAATCAGGGAGCTGTTGTGGATGGTCCTAAACGGGTTCCTATGACTCAGAGTCGGACACCTGCAGGAGGAGTCCAGCTACAGCGCATTCTGACAACTTCAAATGTCCCCCAGAGAGTGCCTTCAAATGTCCCCCAGAGAGTTCCTATCAAAACCCAGACCCGTTCTATTGACAGTGCAAAACGCCCCAACCAAGCAAGTCAGCAGAGACCAACTTCTCTTGTTCAGCCAACATCGAGGAGTCAAGTTCAAAATAAACCTGTGGAAAACTCTCAGAATAAACCTGTGGAAAGCTCTCAGCAGCCTTCTGTCTCAGGTAAATGTTAAGTGGGCTTCTAATTTTGTAAGAAATATGATGCCTCTTCTCTCTGAAACTGCAAACTACATACCGGTATTTTGAAGGACAAAATATATGAACATATGTACACTATATGAAGGCTTCCATATCCACAGATTCGCTTACTTGTGGAGCAGGTCTGAGGCCTCTGGAGGGTCAACTGAGCCCAGCAGAAGCTGCAGTTGTGTGTTTAAACTTCACACCCTCTGATGGGCAGATCAAGCCAGGTAGTAAAAAAAATGCTACTTCCAGTTTCTCCACCAAAACCAAAGGTTGGGCTCTGTCTCAGCCTAACAGGCTGTGAAGTTTAAACCCAAGTCTGCAGCCTCTGCTGGGCTCAGAACCCTCCAGAAGCAAGGGCAGAAAGGTTTCCCTTACTTCTGGATGGGGGAAAGTTCCCTGGTATCCACAGTTCCAGTTATCTGGAAGATTCAGGAATATATTCCATGCATCTGCATCATACTTAGGCATGGAAGTATCTATCCCAAAGGATCCAACCCATTTTTAATTCTTAAATATGTTGCTAGTCATATTAAAGAACTGGTTCATAGCTCACTGGGAGCATTTGGGTAAGTTGTAGCCTAGGGCGAAATCCAGAGTAATTACATGGAGTCTTGTCTCTGACCTAAGAACAATTTACTCTGGATTGCAATATGCATTTCCTGTAGGTTTTCACTAGGTGGTGCAGTAATTATGGGTGCCCATAAAGTCTCCCATAGTTACTATGGATTTGGGGGTTAATCTTTTGTCCCTCTCTTCCTTATACTCCTCATTCTTGGCCTTGCCCATGCCCTTTATAGTGGTCAGTGAGACTGCTTATCCTGACCTTTACTTATACCCAAGCGATTCTAATTTGCCACATCTGAGGGCAAAATGGCCTTCTGGCATTTCCAGCCATGATGGGCTGTGGTGAAGGGCTCCATGGGGAGTTGGTATAGAACATGAACTTCTACCCAAACCTATTGAGGACAAGGTTATTCTGAATGCTAATTGATAGAGGATGTAATTGGTTTAGAAAAAAATGAGGATGATGCATGTTAAACTTTTCTGTACAGTAAAACCTGGAGCAGAAAGTGTGTCAGAGCAGATAAAAGAGGCATCGGATACAAAAAGCGAGACAAAAAAGTAAGTTACAATAATGGCTTGTTTCTCTGTGTGAATCTGGAAGGATAAATTCAAATGTTCTATATTAAGACTGCAATGACTTTCTTTTGTAGCAGCTAACAAACTCCACAAAGGAGCAATAAAACTTTTCTTCTTCCCTAACTTATTCCTTTCTGTTAACTGGATGTGAGTACCCTGGGCTTTGTACAGATGGGTAAAATACTGTGAAAGGATGTCTCGGGATGAAGATATTTCCAAACTGAGTTTTGTGTGTAAATATAAACTGGTGTTGAAATTACATATTTTAAAAAATGCTTTCATACTTACTATTTTCCAAATACAATAAACAAGTGTTAGTGCGAGTCACATTTCTCCTCACAGCTAGTAAGAATTTTTTCCTCTGTATAGATGGAAGTTAGATTTGGAGGTTAGATTTGGATGTAGTTCTGTGATGTGAAGGGTGTCATAGTTAATATATAATTTCTGTATCACCTGATTCCCCACACAATTGTCCTTCACCTCTCCCCAGTCCAAAGTTTTTCAGTCTTTTAAACTCATAGCACACTGACAAGGTGCTAAAATGCTGCTGTTGGAGAGCTCACACTGCCATTGGTCCTACTAATAAAGGATCAGTCTCCCAAACTTCTTGGCAGATCTGAAGACTATTCACAGCACACCAGTGTGGCATGCATACTGGTTAAAAATCTCTTAGTCCAGGGGCATCCAAACCTTTTGGCAGGAGAGCCACATCTCTGACACTGGGAGAGGGGCAGAAAAATGATTTACTTTTTTCTGTATTAAGACAGATCTGGAGGGCCAGACAGAGGGCTCTTGCTGTGGACTGCATTGAGGGTTCCCTTGGGACCTGGGCCAGGGTTTGGACATCCGATCTAGCTATGTATTTTTCACAGACAGGCAGCTGGCCTTCTGGGTTTCAGATGATTCATTCCTGTGAATCTTAATAAGTTGGAGTCTGAGCATAACTATTTCAGATACAGTAAAATTTTGCTTTATTTGATTATCTAAAATACTAACTGTAAATCTTGTAGAAAACAGTGGTCTCTTGATGACTTTGAAATTGGTCGTCCTTTGGGAAAAGGAAAATTTGGAAATGTGTATCTTGCTCGTGAAAAAGAGAGCAAATTCATCTTGGCGTTGAAAGTCTTGTTTAAAACACAATTGGAAAAAGCGGGTGTAGAACATCAACTGCGGCGAGAAGTAGAAATACAGTCTCATCTTCGGTAAGACCGATTTCAAAATCTTTGCTAAGATTGATTTTAAACTGCCGTTTTGTCTTCTCCGTCTTAATAGTAAGTTCCTCACAGTACAGTCACAACTGAATGTCAAGGGTGCTTACTAGGGGCAACAGTGCATCAATAAATATTTGTTACATTTTTCAGTCCCAGTTAAGGGACACTCATAGTAACTAGCAAGCAAAGCAAATATTGGAAGTGATTGGTGATAATGAAATACCATTTTCTGCACTTCTCATTTTTGTAAAAAACAAAACTCCCCCCAAAAGTGAATTGGTTATTTAAGGGAGGGGGTTCATGGGTAATGTTTGTGACTGCAACTGCTGACACTAAGGGTGCAATCCAGAGTAACTATGGGGAGTCCTTGCTCCAGTGCAAGAACAATTTGCTCTGGATTGCAATATGAATTTCACATAGGTTTTCACTAGGTCATGCAGTAACTACGGGTACACGTAAGGTCTCTTATGTGCTCCCGTAGTTACTCTGGATTGTAGGGTAAATCACCTACCTAGTGCACTTTAAAAGCAATTTTAATATTGTAAATTTCATAATAGTGCTTTCTGTAACTTGGAAATCAGGGCAATCTGTGAAAAATAACTTTCCTTTCACCTTTAATGATAAAAAAGAAACCATAAATGAATATGGTGCAACAAATGATTATTCAATTACTCTTTATAAGCAGTTAAACTAAATAACATAGGATCTACAGAGATCCCATGTAAAGTAGTAAATTGCTTTGGTATGCTTAAACATTTCTAAATTTGGAGTGTTATGATTTTGTGTTGCATTACTCTGTGAAACAGTTCTTAAATTTTACTGGAATTTTTCCTTATAAGCCACAGTTCCCTAGTTCTCCATGTTGTTCAGAGCCTGTTATTTATACAAGAGGGAAAGAAGTGTTCTCTCCCCATCATGGACTTCTAATAGGAGAGGACATAATTGCAAATGTGGCCTATCTCAGTTAGGTTAACTTGAATAACAATTACTGTAAGAAATTTAATGTTTTGTAACAAGTTGTGATCTCTGGCATAAAATGTGCTCATTGTCATGTTTACCAGAGTGGGAGCTGGCAGTAAAAAGTGAACGTCTTGCAACTAGATCCATTCCACCAATGGCTTTAATTTGAGCCAGTGGCTCAAATTAGCTATGTTGTGATAGGAAGGAATAAAAAATGCTTACAATAGGAAAACAAGTTACTGTATTTATACTCTGTCAGTGGAGAAGGAGGTGATACTGATTCATTTTCTGTGTTACAGAATGCATGGTTGACTAAAGATGCTGTTCAAAACAACTCTAATCTCAAACAGCAGCTTAAAACCTTCAGAGCAGAGCTAAAATATTAAATATTGTAGTTAAATTTGTAAAATAAGTAGCCGATCCTCTTCACTCCAGCAATGTCTGTTCTAGTGGCTTCTGCTGGTGTTCTTTTGCATCTTAGATTGTGAGCCCTTTTTGGACAGGGACCCATTAGCCATTGATTTTTTTATTTTCTTTGTAAACCGCTTTGTGAACTTTTCAGTTGAAAAGTGGTATAAACACTGTAAATAGATATGTTTCAGTCACTTGGGGATTTTTTTTTGGGAGGAGTAAGGACAGCAGAGAATTAAATTTCCTTTGTAAAACATGAATGTTTTCTTATAGGCATCCCAATATTCTCAGATTATATGGTTATTTTCATGATGCTACAAGAGTCTACCTAATCCTGGAGCATGCACCTCGAGGAGAAGTGTACAAAGAACTTCAGAAGCTTACCAAGTTTGATGAGCAACGCTCTGCTACTGTATGTTAGCCTTGTGCAAAAAGTTATGTTACATGAATGACCCTTGCTTGTGAAACCTAGGGTACAATCCTAACCTAGACTGGCACAACTCATTGGCTGTCCCGTTCCTGTGTGATCTGGGGAGACAAGTACATATTTGTCAACTGGCCTGACCCTCCCCTAGGAGTGGCGCAGAAGTGTCTTCCGGCACTTTGACACCCACAGGTCAAGCACAGGACTTATGTTAGGGCTTGGGCTGGCCTAACTGGAGATTAGGATTGCGGCCTTAGTTTATTTTAAGCTTGGACTCTGCACCCCCACAGAGCACATGAAAACAACAACTGCCCCAGGAGATGATGTTGCCCCGGGTATGCAAATTCCTTCTAAAATGAGGGCAATGCAGTCTGTAAATCCAAGGCACTATCCTAATCAGTTTAGGCGAGCACAAATCACCCATTTCTCCATACCTGTAGTGGTGTAGGGAGGCTGGTGCATGTCTGTGCATTGTCCTGACGCCTCCAGGAATTGTGCAGAAGTGACACGATAGGACAGGACTTGTGCTGGGACTTGGAGCTTCTTCCACAAACATGAGGCAGAGTTGCACTAAACAGCTTTGTTTCATTTTGTCTCTCCCAAAGCAAGGCAACAGAATTTCAGCACAAGGTAGAGAATACGAAGTTATTTCTCCTCCCCACCCCAATATCTTGGCCTCTCTAGTTGAGAGGCAAAGAAGCAGTATTCAGCATTTCTATCTGAAGAATATATCAAAATGATGAGGAATATCTTATAGGGAGAGCTATTTTTCATAGCTGATAGAAAGAAGCTACTGCTCCATTCTATTTTCTGCATTGTACCCTATGCAACAAGGGACATGATGTACTTGAGTAAACTAGACCTTAGCAAATGTTAAGGAATTGAGAAAAAAATTGTTTGGGCAGACATGCAAGTAAACGCCAATTAATGTACCAAATATTAATAATATGAACATCTGCTTCCATGTACAACTTAATTCACTTTTGATTTTTACACTGTATCAGTCTGCATTGCCCATAAATGTCTAGATTACATTCTTCAAATCTGTACTGTACATGTCTTTTATTGTAAACTTTTTATTCTACAGTATATGACTGAACTGGCAGATGCACTCTTATACTGTCATTCCAAGCGAGTTATTCACAGAGATATAAAGCCTGAAAACTTGCTGTTGGGTTCAAATGGAGAATTAAAAATTGCTGACTTTGGATGGTCTGTGCATGCACCATCCTCTAGGTAAGAGTATTGGATAGTTAAACTCTTGAGAGCAGCAGAAGTTGCTGTGTGAAGACCCCAGAACAGAATAGTTGGCATTGGGAGATCCTGATTAACATGCAGTATTTCTGCCAAGGTGCTGGGAGAAAGATGGAAGGAGGCCTCAGTATGCAAGTAAAGGTATGAGGGAAGAGGCCAACCAGAAGGGAAAGACTGCTAATGTGTTAGGAGTGCCCAGTTATCCCACAGACCAGTAGTGCAGCTTCTGCCATTATGAAGACCGTTAGACCTTCTCATCTCACAGATCACAAGCTGAAATTTCTTCACACTCTTGTCCAAGAGCCCTGAAGTTAAAGTTTGGAGACCCCGGGTGTAAAGTAATAAAACAGACCATTCTTCTGCCAAATGACACTT
Organism: Cryptoblepharus egeriae; assembly: GCA_030015325.1. Classification (NCBI taxonomy): domain Eukaryota; kingdom Metazoa; phylum Chordata; class Lepidosauria; order Squamata; family Scincidae; genus Cryptoblepharus; species Cryptoblepharus egeriae. The sequence goes on along the minus strand of JAREYC010000003.1, from coordinate 177,655,435 downwards.
TTCTGCTATAGTGTCACTTCTGGTTTCACTCTTCTATTTTAGCTTAGCAGTGGAGTGGTACTGCGCAGAGTGAATGCTCCCTATCATATCACAATTTGCGTATTTTCTTCAGTCTTTTGCAGCTAATGTTCCTACATGAGGGGGGGAAAAGTCCTTGCATGAATTTCTGGTCATCATCTGCTTAATGACATCACTTCTGGCCCTTGATGTTAGGCCAGCTGTTTGAAATGAGGGCACAATCCTAACCAATTTAGGCTGGCACAAGATACCCGCTCCCCTTTCCTGTAGTAGCATGGAGACCAATGCATGTCTGTGCACTGGCCTAACCATCCTAGAAGTACCTTATGGCAATTTTTCATATAAGTGCCTTATGGCAATTTTCCAGAACCCCCAGGCCTATATAGGACTTTTGCTGGGGTTTGTGCTGGCCTCAGAGGTAGGATTGTAGTCTGAGTTTCTGCCATCCCTCCCATAAGCATTGAGGATATACATTCTATGAGCTGCATGGAGAAGACTGCTGCTTGCTTGAGTCTGTAGGACTATTGGCACAAAGGAGACTAGACCAGAGGTGCAGATGATGAATTTATCATATAAAAGGCTGCCATTTTGAGCATTTATCTGTGGTAAAATGAAACAAAATCTGCCTTGGTCTGTCTATCAATGCTCTTCCTATGCTTTCGTTTCCATGAGAAAAGTGATATCATTTCAAAGCATAAATGGTGACAATGTAGTTATAGACAAATATGCTAGGGGAGGAAGAGGATGAAATATTTAGTAGCTTAATCTGCTGCTAAGCATACTGTTTTCCTAAATCATGATCTTTAGTTTGCTATCTTTACATAATTTTATATTGTAGGAGGTCAACCTTATGTGGGACACTTGACTACTTACCCCCTGAAATGATTGAAGGGAGAACGCATGATGAGAAGGTGGACCTGTGGAGCATTGGTGTTCTCTGTTACGAGTTTCTTGTAGGAAAACCACCTTTTGAGGCAGCAACATACCAAGAAACTTACAGAGCCATTTCAAAGGTAAGGAAATTCTAATGTTTTGGACTATCCTGTGGCTCTTTCTAATGGGCTAACTTGCTAAGTACTGTACGGGGTTTGAATGCTGTTACTGGCCTAATTTTTCTAAATTGGCCTAAACTTCTTATTCTTTAAACGTATAAAAATAACACCTTCTGAACTAGCACTAGTTTCAGAAACCCCACTATTGTTGCCTTCTGGCATCTCTGATTACAAATGAATTACATTTCACCTACTAAAATGGTTCTTCTGTATATAACTACTGGTGATTTCAGATTCTGTTCTTAGCCAAGCTCAGTAGCAGGAAGTCAAATTGGACCTACCTTCTTCTGCATATTCCCCATTCAGACTCTGCAGCAGGAAGGTAGATCAGATAGAAATTTCTTATCTGAGCCAGTTGGAACGCAGGTTGGGGGAGAAAGTTATAATAGGATTTCAAGAAGAAATGAATACTACAGGGAATGAAATGCACATAACAGAGTACAGACCAGCAAGCTCTGTAAAATAAGTGTCAAAGAATATGGGCTGTTGTGATGGTTCTTGTGCCATAAATTCACACATTATTATTATTATTATTATTATTATTATTATTATTATTATTATTATTATTATTATTATTAAGTAATTTTTATCCCGCCTTTCTTCCCCCACGGGGGGAACTCATATTGTATCTAACAATTATTTTTTGGTTTAAAGGTAGAATATCGGTTTCCTCCTTTTGTAACAGAAGGAGCTAGGGATTTGATCTCGAAGCTCCTGAAGCACAATCCATACCACAGGTTGCCACTTCAAGAAGTCCTCAAGCATCCCTGGGTCATGGCAAATTCTACAAAATCTCCAAGGCACCAAATTGTTGGAGCTTCTAACACTAATGAAGTCCAATCCTAGCAGGATGAATGCTGCAGTACTATAATTAACAGCAAGATAAATTAAGATCTTAACCATGAAAACGGCTCATGGTAGGCTGGTTAAAGTTGAACTACAAATCCAGACTATTCTCTGTTATGAGCTGTTGAAACATTGAATTTTCTCAGACTCAAATTCTAAAGGACTAATTCCACAGTCCCTGAATTTCTATAATATACTTGAAATCCAATTGCACATGATCCAGAATCATAGCTGGCTGAGGCCTCAACTATACGTTACGTGCGTGAATTGTTGCATCACTGCAACATGGAGTAGTCGTGGCTTATCTGAAAGTGCAATAACTTCCCTGAACTGCATGCCCTTGCAGTGATGTGAAATAGAAGAGCTTCCCTCTAAATGTGTGCTATGAACTTCTGCAGTTGAAACTGTCATGTCTTTAGTTATGAAGCATTTAAACTCATTTCAATAAAGATTTGTTTATGTAAGGAACATAGTATTTTATAAAGCAGGGTTTCTCAACTCCCGGGCAGGGGACCACCGGAGGTCATTGGCAGCTGCCTGATCAGTCCCTGAGAGGACTCCTCTAAGTGCATCTTCCCCTCCTCACAGCAGGAGGGCTCTGTTGGAAGATTGCAGCCTCAGAGCTCAATCCTATGCCTGTCTACTCAGAAATAAGTCCCATCATAGTCAATGAGGCTGACCCTACAATCCAGAGTAAATACGGAAACACACAAGAGATTACATGTACCCGTAGTTACTGCACTACCTAGTGAAAACCCATGGAAAATCATACTGCAATCCAGAGCAAATTATTTTTACACTGGAGTAAGGACTCCCTATAGTTACTCTGGATTTTGCCCTTAGTCTCCAATAAGAGTGACTAGGATAGCTTTGCATTTTCAATGTATCCTGCATTGGGAAAAGGTTGGAAATCCTTGCTCTGAGGAGACATGCATTGTGACATTGAGCTCTCACCTGCAATCCTATCCAGAGTAACCTAGCAATAGCTCTATATACTATAATGGGATCTACAGCTGGAGGCAGCCATGGTGGGGAACCTCCCTCCAGGTTGCCAGAGGCAGAACTCTCCCCTTCCCGGGCTGGTCCCTGAATAATTTTTTCTCCCACAGAACCAGTCCTTAGGGGCAAAAACGTTGAGGATCACTGCTATAAGGAACAATACAGTGTTGTCATAGCTGGCTCCTAAACTGTTAATTTCATGGTCTTTCTAAACAAGAATATTACTGCATGGTGCACTGAATCTGGGGAAAAAATGGTCTCAGACTGTTTCTAATGGAAGTGCAAGAAAAGAATCTAAACTTAAGGCATCTACATCAAGGCTGCAATGCTATGTATGCTTACCTTATAAAAGAGATTTCGTTATAAAACCAATAAGATTGTACTTATCCTTAATGATGGTCTTAGCTGTTTTGTTGTATTTAAATCTGTTTGCCAGAACTTTCATTAGTGTGTCCAACTTATCCCTGGACTTGGCATCCATAGATTTCAAAATCTGGACGCTGAACCTATGGCTAGACAATTTAGCCAACCAGGTTTACTGCTGTCCAGCTAATCCATTTTTGGGTTTGAGTTACCTTTTAATTTTTTTAATGACATTTAACTTCATGAACTAGTCTTGAAATTCTAGACTTTGCTAGTGTGATCGCTATAGTCAGCCAAAAGCAAGTCCTCCTATTGCATAAAGCAAGATTTAGATAATCATACTTAAATGGGTGATGGTGTGGAGAAGTTGGCATATACCTGTACAGTGGCCTAACCCCTCCAGGAGGGGGTCAACAATGCCCTATAGCACTTTCGTGATACCCTAAAGCCAGTATGGGACTTAGGCAGGCATAAGGCCTGGCATAACTGAAGATTAGGATTGCAGCCCCAGTTTAGCAAACAATAAGAGCTTGGTAGGCCAGGGCAAGGTCTCCAAAACAAGGCTCAGGAGCTAGGTGCAGCCAGCCTCTATCCAGCCCATGGCCATTTTCTGGCCCCTTGCAAGCTTCTGGCCCACCTGACCAAACACAACTGGAGCTGTCATATCTGGAGGGTATTCTTTTGTGCCATCTGAAGGCCCTAGAAATTGCTTGGGAGGTGGGAAAATCGGGATCCATGTGTGTATGTACTTTATTTCTGTGATAATGTATTAGTGCTTGGAAAAATCCTAAAAAATTTGAGCCCATTCACTCTCATTTATTCATCTAGGTTCCATCTCTAATATGTTTATTTAAATTTTATATTTAAATTCTTTTCTGGCCCTTGTCACCATGCCAGGCATTTGATGTGGCCCTCTGGCTCAAAACTTTAGAGACCCCTGGGCTTAGAGCTTCAGAACACAATCTACCTAGGTTTTTCCCACACTGTAGATCCACTAATGGGTTGCAAGCTGATTTTTGGTGGATTGCAAAAAGTTTAGAAACTTCAAAAACACTTTGCATGGAAAGTGCTAGCATGTGGTATAAGTAGGCAAAATTGTTTTCATTCCAAGGCTGCATCCTATACTTTTTTCAAAGTAATGGGTAGGTGGTGATGGCACATACAGAAACAGTATTTTTAATGTTGGAAAATAACGAACAGCAAAAAGCAGTATATTGTGTTTTTATGTATAGTTAGCAAAAGAAACACTACAAAATGCTACAGCACATCGAGCAGACTATGCCATCATGCGCTTGAGGCGCCCTGTTGTAGGTGGATGGCAGGCCGGAGAGCCGCAAGCAGAGCAAGAATCCAACACTGACATCAGAGCCTGACTCTGCTTCCTGGGCAGCAGTGATTGGCTTATGACTTCCAGAGATTCCCCTAAGCCTGAGTAGATCTATAGAAGTTGCTGCAGCCCTATTGCTGGGAAAGGGGAGAAGACTCCCCTTACCAGCTGTAGCACAGTAGCCGCATCTAAACATGCAATGGATTAAGCATAGGCATATCAGCCTGCAAGTTAGGATTGCGCTGCCTGGCTGTAAAACTGAAAGCTGAAAACTCATTAAAGATGTCAAACACAAATCCTTGTTCTAAGTAGGCATGCAGTGTAGACAAACAGGGGCTTCATTTTCAGATTTCATTGACATGTATCAGTAGAAAGGTGGCTGGAACTGCCTATGGCAGAGATATGAAACTCATTTCATGCACAGGGCCAAAACAGCCAGATGTGACATCATTAAGCAGATGATGGCCAGAAATAAGCACTTTCACCCTGCGTAGAAACTCATTAGCTGTAGATGACCAGAATAAATGCAAAATCTCATTTTAATACATGAGAGGAACCAATTATAACAGAAACTGCAATTTGACCATGAGTCTCACTATGCTATGTATACGACCCTTTTTTATTTCTCAAGCTCCATGAAGTCAAATTTGCTCAAATCTATTGTGCATAAGTTAAAGGCCAAGTGTAAAACAACTTTTACTGGAGGGGATGATGACCCACAACAGAATACGACATCTACCAGTTTTATAGCAAACAGAAAGGGTGTTATGTGAGGCCTAAACAAGATGTCGGCCACTATGCTTCACTTTTTGTTGCAGCATCTTTATGAAAAAGCTGCATAAGCAGTGAGGAAAACAACTACCAAATAGAGCAAGGCAGTTTGATACCCTTTAGTTCACCTTTCTTTGGCACTTCTCATTTTTCTCTCATTTTTGGTTTGAAGACAAATGAGATGGCGTCCCCTCTTCCAGATACATGAGACTGCCATGATCAAACACTTGGATTCAAATCTCACCTGCTACCAATTCATTAAATCAATATTTTCACAAGCGTTTTCAGTCAAAGTGGTTTAACTGGGTTGAGTATACCTACCTACAAGCCCTGCTGGCCTGTTCTACCTAAAAGATAGCTGGTAATGCTGAATTACTAATGTCATTTTCAATCAATATAATAAATACAATTCCATATCTATTGCTTATTAATAATAAGGTACTTAAAATGTATGTGACTTTTCTTGAACTCAATACAAAACATCCCAAGAATTATTTAGCCCTTTTAGCAAGCACAAGAAATGAGGAAAAAAGATATCAGTAAAGCATTTATCAGAAAGACAGATATCAGCAGGCATTTATCCGAAAGAGATTTCCACCCTCCAAAACAGACACAATACGATGGTGCTATCATTGGAGTCCACAGAGGGGCACCACCAGGGTGCAGCAATTTTAAAAGGTTTATATTAAGATGTGAGGCATTTCTTTTTCTCCAAAGACTGAAATCATGGATTTGGAGCTGGAGGCTTGAAGAAACCTATCTTCCGGAAGTATCGGACAAGTAGTGGCACGGAGACTAAGGTGATGCTAATGCGAACTGGAGCAAACAGTTTGTGGATAGCATAGGCCAATACAAAAGCACTCGTCCCAGCGGCCAGCTTCGATTGCACAAGGGCTTCATCAAATCCTAACTTGAAGAGGATGGCAGCAATATCCACTCCACTAAAAGGAAGGGGAAAAAAATGATCAACTCACTATAATATATTTTAAATGTCTGTGAGATTATTTTTGTATTTACAGCTACATTTCTACAAGTGATATTTAATTGAGTTTCCAGTCAAATGGTAATTATTTCTAGGAGATGCATTTTAAGATATAGTCCCATATTTCTTTTACGAAGTTCTTAGAGACCCATCAAAAATCCCCCCATTTCAAAACCACAAGCAACTTAAAACTAAAATGTGTATGTTGTGGAACAACAACCTTGTTCACTACTTTGCAGAACACAGTAAAACGAAACATGGTGACATGAAATTCTTTTTCATTGCAACTGGCAAATTTCTGGAGAAAGCCAGAATCTATACTAGATATATCTTAGTCTGATTCAGAGAAGCAAACTATATGTTCAAAATCTTCTCATCTTGGATGTTAAAACATATAAAGTCCCACATCTTGCACTGATCCCAAAAGTTTAAGAGAAAGATAAATAAATATACCTGGATACAGCCACATAGAACATTCCCAGAGACATCAGTGAAATTCCAACATGGAATGCAACACCTACTGCTCCATATTCCTTAAAAACCTTTTTTAGCTGCTGGGATTTGTTTGGTTTCTTCCCATTTTCCTTGCTGTGATCTGCAGGTTCATTTTCTGGAGATCCTCCAATATCCTACACAAAGAAAGAATATTCTAATTGAAATACTTCCCCCCCATAGACAATTGTAGTTTTGAAGATCTTATGTGTTGCATTAAGACATTCCAAGCTTGATTCAAAACTGCATCATAATGTATGGCTATTCAAATCCATGAGAGCAGATTGCCAAAGTTCATGGATTTAAGTGGCTGGTTTTTCCACAAAGAGACCTAATTTATTAGGCTAATTTATTGATTAGAAGAGACATTCAGACATGGAGACATTCAGAAGCCATCACAAACTCAAGGAAAAATGACATTCAGAAGCCATCACAAACTCAAGGAAAAATGATGCTGCGAAGGACAATCATGAACCAAGAGAGAATCTCCATGTATTTTCCCCATGAAGTAAAATAACAATTTTACATTTGGGGAAGGAGAGTCTGAATCTGCTTGTATGGATCAACATGGATTTATGCCAACTACAGACTCTGGATAGTTCCGAGTTTACCTTTTGCATTGCTGGGGCTTACTCTGGGGCTAGGGGACGAACAAGGAAAACACAAGCAGCCTAAATCCAATGGTATGCAGAATATCCTGCCCCTTTGCCACTGCATCATCACACGGAGTTGGGTGGGATTCTCTATTCCAGTGTTTTTCAGACTAGGTCAGGACCCACTAAGTGGGTTGTGAACCAAATTTCAGGTGGATCCCCATTTGTTTCAAAATTTTATTTTTTTTAGACTTGATGCTATCATAGTACGTGACTGCATTTGGCAAAGTGTACGTATCTACTTTTAACAGGCTACAATATGTATTCATGATTACTACTGACTTTTGCTGCAGTCCTAAAGACACTTTCCTGGGAGTAAGACCCATTGTATACAATGGGGCTTACTTTTGAGTAGACGTAGGCTTGTGTTCTTTGTCTCAAGCAGTAGTGGGCCCCAATCCCTATACAGCTCTGACTGCAGTGAGGTTGCTATAGAATCTGAATCCAAGTTGTGATGTCGTAGTTATTTTTGCTTCCCGTTTTAACAGCACAGCAAGAGTGCAGATCATTGCAAAGGAGGGTTGGGAGAAGAACACACTGCCATGGGCAGCATGATTGATAATGCAGAAAAGCCATTTGATATCACTGAATGGGACAGAGAGAGAGAGAGAGAGAGAGAGAGAGTTCAAATCATTCATCTCGATATCAAGGCCAACCTTTGCAGTTCTGATTATATCATGAAATAGGCATTTTTGTGATAAAAACAGAAAACCCAGAAAAGGGATCTGTGGGAAACTTCTGACACTGTTGTGCCTAAGCTCTCCCTTTGCTGAAGTATCACAGCTAATACAGACTTGGACAAGCTCATTCCACTTCCAATGGCATAGCTAGAAGGGGTGCAAACTACTAAAAATTGCAGGAAACACAAGCAAAACTTTCTGTACAGATCCTTTCTGGGAGGTGAGAGGAAAACAAGCATTTGCCTCTGTTTGATCCCTCTATTTAATGGCTCCCAAGAGGGTCACTTGGCCAGTGCAATGCTAATGCCTGGTTTGGTTGGCATAAGTCCCATGTTAGCTTCTGGGTGACGCAAAAGTGCCATATTTTGCACCACTTCTGGAGGGGGATGTCAGGAAAGTGCATAGACGTGCACCGTCTTCCTCATGCTACTACAGGAACAGAGAGATGTGTGAGTTAATGTTGGTATAAATTCGTTAGGATTGCACTCTGAGATCCCAAACATATTCCCGCAGAAGAAGAAAACCAGGAAAGGCAGAGTCCTCCTTTTCCCACAAATGTCCCAGGATGGGAGACTTGGGATGGAATGAAGACTGTAGTAGGTTTGGGCTCCAGGATTGTTTTTCCATCCAGTATCTAAACTTTTTGTCAAGAGATCTGGAAGAACTTTGAACATTAGGGTGGATTAATCAAAGGGGACAAACTGCCTGTACAGAAATAATTTTTTTCCTATATCCTCACTAAAAGTGTGCCTGCCACTGTTAGGAGTTAGTAGATGAGACAAGATGTTTGCCTAAAATAACTTAGAATCAAAAATTCAATACAGCAAATACAAGGGAAAAAGGGAGAAGACATGCAGTTGTTTCAATTATACATACTTAGGGTTTGCACAGCAGTAGTACCTGCGGACTAGACTAGAGGATCGCATAAAGGTTCACAGAAAGGAGAATTTTTGAAGGAAATAATTGATGAGGCATCACGTATGGTAGAAATATATCTAAGCCATGTGTGTAAGACTTGTGACCCACAGGTAGAATGTAGTACAGCAGAGACTCAACTGCATGACTAACTGTACAAACGTAACTTAGGGCAGCACAACGCATTGGACTTTCCATTCCCATTCCATTCCTATTACAATATAGAGGCAATATATAAGGGCTGTGGGTGGCGCAAGTGGCTAAGACACTGTGCCTGTTAACCAGCAGGCCAGGTTTCGAGACCCAGGTCAGCCCCACAAGACAGGGTGAGCGCCTGTCCTTAGCCCAGCTCTGCGATGCCAGCTGGATCCAATTGTATTGGCTCTGCCTTTCCACTGGACTAATTCAGTGGTGTGGAGAGGGGGGATTTGCTGCTTGGGTAACAGCCTATCCTCCATAACTAACCCAGGCTTTCATGCTTCGCATACAGCGTATGCAGCGCTGAGCATGATACCATAGTCTTTCAAGACTGACGGAGGCCTGCTTTTTTTTTAATAGAGGCAAGCACATGTCTGTGCATTGCCCCAACCATCCCCCAGGAGTGGCACAGAAGTGCCTTACGGTACTTTTCTGAAACCCCTAGGTCAGCCCAGGACTTATGCCGGGGCTTAGGTTAGGACTGAAGCCTAAGATTGCAAAAGCACCTGCTCAATCACACGATCTGGCTAGTATAACGAATAGTCTAGCAAATAGCAAGATCTGGGAGGACTGTTACTGAAAGGTAACATAAGTGCTGGGTGGCTGGCCGTGCCCCCGGACAGTAGTTCTTTCAGACTGGAGCATCAAAGCTTTGTTTTATACACTTGGGTAGCAACCAAACACTAGCCAAAGAACAGGAGAAAGACGAATTTGTTTTGATTGAACACAAACAAGAGACTGCCCGATATTTCGCATACTGATGCCAAGTCACGAGGATTGCTTTTTTCTGTTCGATAAAAGGGCAGTACCAGACTCAGACACAAATTGGTTCTTGCTCATCAGGGAGGCTCTCTGAGCACACACAGAATGTTTTATATTTTCATTTTATGCACTACTATTTTATTTTATGTAAAATAAAATGCATAACCCTTAAATAATTTTAAGCCCTTGTAGGCTTGAGTCTCCTAGACTCAAGGCTGTTTACATAGGCAAAGAATCGTGGTATTTTTTTCCCTTCAAAAATTGCATTTTTTAAATAAAATTGCATTTTATGAAACTCATCCAATTCTGTTTCTTAAGATCAGCTATTTTCAGTCAGTTTGCAAAGCAGTGTCCTCCAGTGCTAGTGTCTCCGTCATGCTCTGCACCCCCTCCAGCTATGCCACTGCCCTTCGTCATGTGATCCGACTGCACAAATTCTGCAGGTGGTTGGACAACATGCCTAGGCTGATTTTCAGGTTGTTGATTTCTCCACAATCATTTGCTCTCGCCAACAGCTTCTGCAAGGACACAGCACCACACCTCTGTGTTGTAATCCACAAAAAATGCCGAAGTGGTAAGTTTGGAATATCCTCTTCATCATACAGAAGCCCCCTGACTCAAGACCATTCAGTTTTAAAACTTTGAAGATACAAACTTGCCTGGTCATTTGCTCATTGTGGCCCTTAGTGTCTGGTTCTCAGCACTCCCAAATTCCAGCCAGACCCTTTAGGCTATTTTTTAGGTAAGATCTCATAGCATCGTATAGTGTGGAATATTTTTTTCTTATTCCACAATATGTTTGCTACCAGTAATAGTAATGTTGGACTTCCATTTACAAGCAGACACCTGAAGCCTGACCCATTCTAACTACAGGTTAGAGCTAATTACTATAGTTAGGTTAGAGTAATTAGTTTTAACCTAACTATAGGGGCTTCCATACTGGAAGATGGGGTTACTGAAGCACAGCTGTTACCAGACTCAGATTGGCTTACTGAAGCACACCTGTTACGTTCATGGCAAAGGAGAGATTTGAAATGGTGTCCACCATAAGTGTCCACCATAAGAGATTTGAAATTGTGTCCACCAACACATCTACTGTGTTCTGTGACTTTACTGCTTATAGAGCTGGGTTCTTGTATTTTGTAACCCATGTCCCTTTCCTTAAAAATGTACTTGTGGTATATCTTGTGGCATGTTTGTACAGGATCTAGATTCTAGAACATCATTGGTGCTAAACACAACATAGGATTACATCCCCAAACACAAAATTTATTAATACAAAGTAGTTTCTTGGCACACGTAGTCATGAACTAGAATCCTATGGGCCAGAGCCAAGAACAGTATGATGGCTCAGGAGGTGGCATAAATGCATCACCTACATATACCAGCCCAAAGCAGAGTATATTTCATTTTTAAAAATTATTTCCAGCCTTTCTGCTCTATAATGGATCCATGGATGATTAAAGCAGCAGTTTATCTATACTGTGCATAATTATTTAATAGTAGCATTAAAATACCAAGTGCAAAATGGCAGGATCTGTAAAGATGAAGGACAATGCCAAGGAGCTAGTCTGTCTATTCAAACAGATGTTGTTTTAGACAGACTTATTTAGGATTTGTTTAGTGTTGCTTTTAATCTCCTGTTTGTTTGCTGCTGAAACTGAGCTCACATGTTGCGCTCCAAATTTTCATTTTGAAAGACTGCACTTATGGCGATCAAAAGCTGCCTGGCGTGATCTTTCCCGAGCTGATGACCTCAGCTCTGAACCTGCCCCTAACGCCCCTTCTTGGCAGAAGTCAATGGAAGTTGTAAGCTCATTGTGCCACTTAAATTGCTGGCCGGATTTTTTTCAGCTGGAGCCACTTGATGCTATTTTCAGCAGAAGTGTTGAGAAGAGCAGCATAATGATGAGATGCTGAATGGCTGCCAATTCCCATCACTTAAGGCCCTCGACATGAGCCCCTTTTCCTGTTTCCAGACCACCTACAGACTTGGGGGCTTTTGATCCATCTGCCCTTTGTTTGGTTGGGTTAAAGCACTTCCACTGAGCTTCTTCTATGAACAATATTTTCAAATATTGTTGAGAAATCTGATTTTTGCAGTGGGGGAGAGAGAGAGGCACAAGATTAGTGGCGCTTTTAAAAGGCAATTGAAATAAAGCTTTGTTACAGGAAAGAATCCCTCTTTCAGAGACATAGGGTGCAATCCTCACTAATTTAGGCTGGCCTAACTCACCTGGCATATCTTTACATGGTAGTATGGGGATGTGGGCATATGCTTGTGCACTGGCCTAATGCCCTCAGGAGTGGAGCAGAAGTGTCTTATGGCACTTTTGTGACACTCTCAGGTCAGCAGAGGGCTTATGCCGGGGTTTAGGCTGGCCTAACTGCAGATTAGGATTGCAATCCTAACCTGCAGTTAGGCCAGCACAAGTCCTGTAAAGCATTTTTGTGCCTCGGGGAGAGGGGAGGGGTTTAGGCCAGTGCACAAACATGCACTTGTCTCCCTACATCATCACAGGAACAGGAAAACCAAAGAATTGTGCCTACCTAGGTTAGGATTGCACCCATAGTTTACGCTTTAAATGTGGATTCTGCTTTCCTGCAGTGGCTATGAAAACAACAACTACCCAAAGATGATGCACTGGTTGTGCAGGTTCCCTATCTTCCCATTGCAATAGCAGTGTGGAGAAGCTGGCACATGTCTGTGCACTGGCCTAACCTCCCCAGGAATGGTGCAGAAGTGCCTTATGAGACTTTTGTGACACCCCAGACCAGCTCGGGGCTTGTATGGCTGCAGCCATTCCAGGCTGCAGTAACAGTGCAAAAGCGATGCTGACTGCCCAGAATTCTTTTGATGGCGAGAGGGACTGTTGACATGGTGTGTTGTGGCGCATGCTGTACTTCCGGGTCTCCCCTCCCTCACTTGATCACTGAAACTACCTGTTGACATAACCAAGTGTGTAGGAAGAGATGAGAAGGTGAGTGAGAGAATTATTCTGCCCCCTCCTCCTTGTCCATTGGACATTGAGAAGCCCCCAAAGAGGACAGGTACTTTAATGCCTTGCCATGCATAGACTGGGCTGTCAGACTGCAATCCTACCCACACTTTCCTGGGAGTAAGCCCCATTGGGTGCAATGGGGTTTGCTTCTGAGTTGACATGCATAGATTAGGCTGCCAAGGCTGCAAACCTATGCACAATTTCCTGGAAATAATTCCCCCTGGGTGCAATGGTGTTTACTTTTGAGTGGATATGTAAGTACTTCTGAGTTATTACTTCTGAGTAGACATGTACAATCTTATGCACAATTTCCTGGGAGTAATCTCCACTGGGTGCAATGGGATTTGCTTCTGAATAGACATTCATTGACAGGCTGTCAGGCTGCAATCTATCCACACTTTCCTGGGAGTAATTCCCACTGGGGTGCAAAGGGGTTTACTCTTGAGTAGACATGAGATATTGAGCTATCCACACTTTCCTGGGAGTAAACTGTATTGGATGCAATGAGTCTTACTTCTGAGTATACATGCATAGACTGTGCTGTCATCCTAAACATTTTCCTGGGAGTAAGCCCTATTGGGTGCAATGGGGTTTACTTCTGAGTAGACATTGACTGGGCTGTCAGGCTGCAATCTTACGTCCAATTTCAAGGGATGCAATGTGTCTTACTTCCGAGTAGACATGCCTAGATTGGGCTGTCATCCTAGCCACACTTTCCTGGGATCAATTCCCATCGGGTGCAATAGGATTTACTCCTGAGTAGACATGCATAGATTGGGCTGTGAGACTGAACTCTAACAACATTTTCCAGGGAGTAAGCCCCATTGAACGCTATGAGCCTTACTTCTGAGTAGACATGCCTAGATCGGGCTGTCATCCTAGCCACACTTTCCTGAGAGTAAGTCCCATTGGGTGCAATGGGATTTACTTCAGAGTAGACCTGCCTAGGCTTGCACTTCCAGATTCCACCCACCTTATGTGCCCTGGGACTGCTGCCTCCTCCTCCTCCTCCTGCAGTGGCTCGCAGGGTTATCTTGGACAGCAGCTGGTGGGCGGGAGGGCTGCCTTTCCTGCGTGGCTGCTGGAGAGGCATCCTCAGGAGGAGCAGCTCCTGCGGGAGTCGGATCCAGGGAGCCCCCAGGGCTTGGAGAGGTGCCAAAGGGGACCCCTTGGAGAGGTGCCAACACCTGGCCAGGTGGGGCTGCTGCTGCTGCTGCTGCACCTGGACCCCCAGGAGCCAGGGGGGTGCAGACCCTGGGGAGGTGGTGGTGCTGCTGCAGCTGATGCCCACCAAGGGGCCCCCCCTCCAGGCCCTGCTCAGCCTGGCTGCGCCCTGGAGAGGCACCCCCTGTGCCAAGAGCGCATGCAGGGCGCACGGCTGCACCTTCCAGGGCATGGCAGGGGCAGGACGAGCTCCTTCCCCAGGAACAGGCGAGGCTTCCCCCAGCAGGAGGAGGCAGGTCAGGGCTGGAGAAAACGAAACAGACACCCCCAGCCTGCCAGGCACCCTCCTCCTTAAAGGCACAGAGCAGCAGCCCTGATGGCACAGCAGCTGATGCCACTCATCCTGCTCCAGGCAGGGCACCCATGCGCCTCTGTGCCCGGGACACCCTTATCTCCTGGGGACCCCCCAAAAAATGTACCCCCCCCAAAAGCCTTCTTACTGTGATCAATAAATTACATAACACAATCCTAAGCATGTCTACTCAAATGTAAGCCTCATTGTATTCCATGGGTCTTACTCCTAGGAAAGTGCTTTTAGGATTGCAGCCAAAATATATTCTAACCACATGAAATGAAATTTAGAGGACAATCCTAACCATGTCTACTCAGAAGTAAGCCCTATTGCGTTCAATGGGTCTTACTCCCAAGAAACTGTCTTTAGAATTACAGCTAAGCTTAGTCTCATTGTCTTCAATGGCTCTTATTCCCAGGAAAGTATCTTTAGGATTGCAGTCTGTATCACATACTGTAATTACAAGGTGGGTGACCATATATCTTAAAGTATCTTTAGGATTGCAATCTAAATCACATACAGTATATAATATACTGTATGTGATATACTTACTCAAATCTATTACTCACCTTTTTGAGCTTTGTCTCCAAAACCAGGGTACACATTAGAATCTGTGGTGCATTAGGTTTGAGGAAATGTGGTATTTTGATTAATACCTGAAATAGGTCAGTATTTAGTTTTAGGGTGCAATCCTAAACTAATCCAGGAGTAAGTCACATTGTGTTCTATAGGACTCACAGGAAAGTGTCTATAGGATTGCAGCCTATGGTTGCAATCCTAAAGACACTTTCCTGGGAGTAAGCCCCATAGAACACTTACTTTTGAATAGACATGCTTAGGATTGTGCTCTAAGGACGCAATCCAGAGTAACTACGGGGAGTCCTTGCTCCGGTGTAAGAACAATTTGCTCTGGATTGCAATATGAATTTCCCATAGGTTTTAACTAGCTGGTGCAGTAACTACAGGTACACGTAATGTCTCTGACGTGCTCCCATAGTTACTCTGGATTGTAGGGTTAGTTTATTATGTTTCAATAAACAATGCAACATAAACCCATTGTTGTATAAGTAGCGTAATTAGGTAAAAATATAACATAGTCATATTATTATTGTCATATAACTCGTTGTATGCAATATAATTAAATTTTGCACTTTCTTTGCAGCTGCCAGTAAACTTTTTAAATCTCAAGCCATTTAAAATCAGGGTGCACATTAGATTTGATAGTGCATTAGGTTCAAGTAATTACAAGTATATACTGTAATTTATGAAATACAATCCTAACCTAGGCCAGCACAACTCATCAGTCTTCCCATTCCAGAGAGACCATGTGCCCTATATTTCCAGGACTATCCTTCTTTTTAGCCTTGTATCCTGGAAAAAAAATCTGCATTGTCCTCCTTTACCCTGTGAGCAGGCAGCAAGGAGCCTCCTTGGAATAAATTTGTGAAATCCTACTCGTATCTACTCAGAAGTAAGTTCCATTGAGTTCGGTGGAGCTTAAGCCTAGGGAAGGGTTCTTAGTATTGCAGCAGATATGTAATAAATTATATGTAGGGACCTGCAAAAGGCGAGGTTATTTTTCCTGACAAAGGGTGTTAACTGTCAGGAAAAATAACCTCACCTTTTGCAGGTCCCTAATTAAATGTACAGTAATACATTTATACATTTTAAATTTAATCATGAGTGTTTAAACCACATAAAAGCAACATGAATGTTTTTAGCTTTTATTTTGTTATGTCCTACATTTTCCTTGGGCATCCTTATTTTATTTATTTTATTTTTCCTAATTTGTACCCCGCCTTTCCTCCCCTACAAGAGAGAGCCCAAGGTGGCTAACATTGGAGAAGAGTAAAACACCATTAAAATCGCTAATAAATACAGGTTAAAACATAATTAAAATACAATTAGAATGAATAAAAAGACTAAGAACAATTAAAAACAAGCTAAAAGACATTTGTTAAAACAATAAAATAAAACCATAAAACAACTGCCCCCCAACCTCTGCCCCGATTAAAACGCTTTTTTAAAATAAAAGGTTTTAAGGCTCCGCCTGAAGCTCTGTATTGAGGGAGCTTTCCTCAGTTCAGTGGGGAGGGAGTTCCACAGCCGGGGTGCCACCACCGAGAAGGCCCTATCTCTGGCCGCCACACCTCTCACATCTCTTAGTGGCGGCACAGTCAGTAGGGCCCCCTCAGATGACCTCAGGTGATGGGGTGACCTTAGGAATGTAATTCCTACATTTTTAGGAGGTCTTTTTCGGTTATGACACATGATCACCCTGTCCCATTCCCGTGGTGATGTAGGGAGGCAAACACACTGGTGGCGCAGAATGTCTCACAGCACTTTTGTGACACCCCCAGGTCAGCACAGGACCTGGGCTTACGCTTGCTGGGGCTTACGCTGGCCTAATTGGATGTTAGGATTGCAGCCTTAATGAAATTTAACCACATGAAAGCAATACATACAGGCATTACCCCACTTTCTGACTGTTCTGACAGTTCTCTTTCAACGCGTTTCAGTTATATCCAGGACTCATTCATTCAACATATGCTTCACTCTTTCAACCTTTCTCTCTGATGTTCTAAGGGCAAAATCCAGAGTAACTTCGGGGAGTCCTTGTAAGAACAATTTACTCTGGATTCCAATATGAATTTCCCATAGGTTTTCACTAGGTGGTCCAGTAACTATGGGTGCACATAAAGTCTCTTACGTGCTCCCGTAGTTACTCTGGATTTGGGGATATGGCTAAAATTGTCTTCCCTGATATTGACTTGCTTATGACATGGTGATCAAAGTGTTTTTGGCATTTCCTTATGACTTTCTTCACTGAAGTGAAGCCATTATTCAAATATATAAGGTATTCAGTACCCACACATGCCTTTCTTCATTTTACTGTAATTTGTTATGCATTTAATAAATACGGTGGTACATTGGTTTATAAGCATAATTCGTTCCAGAAGCATCTTCTAATCCAAAACACTTGTATATCAAAGCAAATTTTCCCATAAGAAATAATGGAAACTCAGATGATTCATTCCACAACCCAAAAATATTCATATAAAATGATTACCATACTGTAATGTAATACAAAATAATAAAGAAAATACAAAATGTAAAGAAATTACTGTATGTTTGTAATCCAAGATTTTTTAAACATAGATTACTAGGTTATTGGAATTGGTACAAGCATGGCTTTTTTCTGGAGGTACTCACCGGTACTCAGTACTGGCACATTTTTCCACCTCGGGAAACTACGGGAGCACATAAGAGACATTACATGCACCTGTAGTTACTGAACCACCTATTGAAAACCTAAGAGAAATTCATATTGCAAACCAGAGTAACTTGTTCTTACTCCAGAGCAAGGACCCCCCGTAGTTACTCTGGATTTCACTCTAGGTTATTCCCCCCCCCCTCCAGAAAAAAGCACTTGGTATGACAGTAAAGAAATGTAAAGTTATTCAGTACTTGTCATATAACTTTCAGTGCTGCCTTTATTATTTCTGTGTGATTTTATTCTTTGTTCTCTTTTCTTTTTTTATACCTTTTTCCCTTTTCTTTTTGATAAAATTAATAAAAAATATTTTTTAAAAAAGATTGCAGCCTTTGTTAAGTCTGCAAGAAGAAATCCTGTTGATCTGAAATTATTTATCTTTCCTTGGACAATGTGAAAGCTTCCAGGCTTCTTTATCCAAAGGAGATGTGCTAATCTAACCATAATTTTCCTGCCCAGAAAGCCTTCCTGTTTAGTTGCACAAGAAACTGCAGTGATAAAGATGATGCAGTGCCCAAACAACATGGTGAGAGGATGGGGTGGGCTATGAATTGTGGGGACGGTATGTTCAGAGTCCAAAACTACTGCAGAACAGACGGGGTCTTCAGGAGTCTCTTCAAGGGAATTTTGCATTCATTAACTCAAAGGCTTTTCTCACACACTTTTATGAGCTGCAAGCTCTGAATCAAGGCTTTATGCATTGTGTGTAGGCCTGGATCCCAATATCTGGATTTTTTTCTGAAAAGATTTCCAAGAATGTTGATTGCTTTCACCCTTGTTATGTTCTTCAGTACAGCATGAATATCTGTCCGTCCGTCCGTCCATCCATCCATCCATCTATCCATCTATCTATCTACTGCTTTTCAAAAAGTTCACAAAGCGGTTTACAAAGAAAATGAAAAAAATTAATGACTAATGAGTCCCTGTCCCAAAAGGGCTCATAATCTATAATAATAATAATAATAATAATAATAATAATAATAATAATAATAATAATAATAATAACAACAACAACAACAACAACAACAATACAACAACAATAATAAATGCCATCAAGGTCAGAATTGAGAGATCAGCTGATGACCCCAAATGCCGGCTCTGCAAAGAAGTGGATGAAGCCATCGAACACATTCTAAGTGGCTGCAAGAAGATCGCACAGACTGACTACAAACTGAAGCACAATCTGTTGCCCAGAAGATCCACTGGAATCTATGCCAAAAGTATCATCTGCCAGTGGCAAAAAACTGGTGGGACCACAAGCCTGAAAAAAGTGGTTGCATATGAGCAGGTCAAGCTTCTGTGGGACTTCAGGATACAGACGGAGAAGGTCTTGGAACACAATACTCCAGATATCACCATCATAGAAAGCAGTCAGGTGTGGCTTGTTGACATCGCCATACCAGGTGACAGCAGAATTGAGGAGAAACAACTGGAAAAGATCTCCCACTACCAAGACCTAAGAATCGAATCACAGCGTATCTGGTGTAAGCCAGTGCAGGTGGTTCCAGTGGTAATTGGCACACTGGGTGCAGTGCCCAAAGACCTTGGCAGGCACCTGAAAACTATTGGAGTTGACAAAATATCACTCTGCCAACTGCAGAAAGCCGCTCTTCTGGGATCTGCACGAATTATATGCCACTACATCACACAGTTCTAGACTCTTGGGAAGGGTCCCACTGGCGATGTGAATGAAACCAGCACAAAATTGTTCGCTGTGTATTTATGGATGATGATGATGATGATGATGATGATGATGATGATGATAATAATAAAACCAATCTTCTGGGCTCTGCACCTATTATATGTCACTATATCACAAAGTCCTAGATACTTGGGAAGGGTCCAATTTGTGATGTTACAGAAACCAGCGTGTAGAAGTTGTTTGCTGTGTATTACTGTTGGTTTATTATAATAATAATAATAATAATAATAATAATAATAACAATAATAATAATAATAATAATAATAATAATAATAATAATAATAATAATAAAGCCAATGCAGGTGGTTCCAGTAATTGGCACACTGGGTGCAGTGCCCAAAGACCTTGGCAGGCACCTGAAAACTTGGCATTGACAAAATATCACTCTGCCAATTGCAGAAAGCCACTCTTCTGGGATCAGCACGAATTATATGCCGCTACATCACACAGTCCTAGACTCTTGGGACGGGTCCGACAGGTGAAGTGAATGAAACCAGCACGAAATTGTTTGCTGGGCATTTATACTACTACTGCTGCTGCTGCTGCTGCTACTACTACTACTACTACTACTAATACAACTTTATTTATATCCTGCCTTTCTCCCGGAAGTACCCAAGGTGGCCTTACAAAAATCAGTCCATAAAAACATTGACAATAAAATCCAATTCATTTAAAACAGACATCTTAAAAATAATAGATATAAAACAACTACATTAAAACGAAGATTAAAACCATAATAAAAGAGTTGTGCAGTAGAAGTAGCCAGACTAAAAAAACTGCAAACTAAAAAGCTCAGAAGGCTTTTTCTTTTTGCTCAGAAGGCTTTTGTTCTTTTTGCTCAGAAATGCAAAAAACAAAAACACAAAAAGAAAAACACCAGCATAAGTCACTATAATAGGCATTGCTCGGGGGTGGGGGTGGGGGTGTAAGGCCAGTTACTCTCCCCCTGCTAAATAAAAGAAGAGCACCCACTTGAAAGCGTGCCTCTTGCCCAGTTAGCAGAGATACATACCCCAAAAAACCCAAATTGGGCTTTGAAGTAAAGACAGAATGTTCAGAAAATAATATCCTTTTTCGGTCATTGGGAGAAATATTACATCCTTGTCTTTCCATATTGTAGGATACATAATATTGATACCATGATATTGCATAGTATACTGACTTCTGGTATTTTCCTCTTGAGAACTTGGTGAGAGAGCATTAAACATGGAGGTGCCAAGGACATGTGAAATGTAGGAAGGCAGGGAACTGTATAAATCAGAATGTCTCTGCAATAAATGGGAAAACATTCTGTTGGGATTCTTGTTATTTCCTTTGGAGTGAGTAACTACAACCATGTGAAATCTGAAGGATGAATCCCCACACTGTGTATTTCTTACAAGAAGGATTATCCAGTGGAGAAATAAACCTGAAGTTGGAATTCAAAATGTAGTGGCTTTTGAGCAATAGATTCTCAGAGACTAGATTCAAACAGATTCATATGAATGCTCAAACAGGTGTATTTCAGTGTAACAGCTTTAGTGTTTTTATTTTCATGTTGGAAGAACCTGTTGTAGTGATATTACACAGACCTCCTTTTCTAGCTGAACATAATCTGTTGACAGCAACATGAATGGAATTGCCTGACTCAGCGTTATCTGAACGTACCACATTAGAACAGATCAACATGTGGCCCGGATAATAACCACATTGCAATGCACAGTAGTTTTCTGTCTTATTGTTTACAAGAACTATGAAAGCCTGTTCATAAACACCCTTTGCAAAAAGGATTTTGCAAAAAAATATCAAATAAAATGAATACAGCAGGTGATATAGTTAGGAGGACAGAGAGAAAATTGTGGCTGAACAGCTTCTCCAGTAGGATCAGTGACAGCGGCAGCAGACACACACACTGGTATACCCTTTGAACCTTTTTCAAAGGAATCGAGCTATAAAGAGGCACCAGGCTCAGCAGGAAACACACTGATAAATTCGCCTCTGGCATATACACAAGTTTGCCTGCCCCTCCATGTGAATGGATGGCTGATGGCTGGGACTTGAGGAAAGTAAGACTGAGTCATGAACAAGAAAGAAGAGTGGAGGTTTATTCATTGCATTGGTTAAGGTGGCCCAGGAATTACAGACAGTGCATATGAGTGGAACTTATTTTTGATTAGCTGAATTTACCCGTTGTTGCAGGAGTAAAATTGAAAGAATATTTGTGGGCATCAGTGGGCATGGCTGGCACAGCTGGGCACCAGCAAGCATCAGGCAATGTTGACAGTGGGCAGTGGATACTGACAGGCACCAGTGGACACTGGGCACTACTGGGCATCAATAGGCACCAGGGGTAGCAGTGGGTGGCAGGCACCGTTTGGTGCACCAGGGGGACCACAAATTAGTGGGCAGTGGGCACCAGCAGGAACCACTGAGTATCACTAGTGGGCACACTGTACTCCAAAGCAGTGGGCACATTGTACCCCTTTTCACCCCATTCTTTTTTGAATTTCTATAAATCTGTTTTAAGTGGGTTCCTACATCATGGAAGGAATACCCTCCCCAAATTTCATGCTTTAAGATCCAGTGGTTTTGGCTGGGAGTTGATGAGTCAGACAGTCTAGTGATTCTTCAATTCCATATACAGTATATATAGATTAACATGCATACAATTGTATGCACATTATAATGTTCCAGAGAAAGAATATGTAACAGGAGAGCAAACACTCTAATGAAGAAATCTAAAGTACAGTAGAATAATGTTTCTCCAAATTTGTGGGACTTTGAAAATCCTTTTCAAAGTCCCACCACAGGTGGGCCCAGGCCGGTTCGCACCGGTTCTACAGAACTGATTGTTAATTTTGGCCCGCCGCTAGCGATCTGGTTGCTAGCAGCAGGTCAAAAAAACAGTGAACCGGTTCACCCTTGGGGCCCACTGCTGCTCTTGCGTCAATCTTGCATCCTGTTCAGGACACGACTCTGCCTCCGCCAAGATCGGCGCAGGCGAAGTGGCATCCTGAACAGGACACAACTGCGCTTGCAGTCGTGTCCTGTCCAGGACATGTCTGCACACGCGCCAAGGTTGGCGCATGCACAGTACGCCGGGGTTGGGGCCACCCCTCTCGCCGCCCCTCTCCCTGCTACCAGCCCCACCTCCTGATCCCGCCTGGCCTGCCTACATCTGGCAAACTGGTTGTTAGGTTGGGCCAGGCTCATCCCTGAGTACCACCTTTGTGCTAGTTTTGTACTAAAAGTACCACTTTTCAAAGTAATCCTACCTTTTCAGAGTACTACTGGAAGTAACATCATGTTCTGGGGTGGGAGACCAGATGCAAACGCAACACTAGTGAGAGGCTCTGGGTGGGTGGGAAGGCCTTTTCAAGCACAGAAAAGCAAGTTTTGGCGCCTCTCTCTAGTTTGTTGTGTCACATTCCTGGTCTCATTGCAGGACAACAGGTATGCAGGGGTCCCACAAGTACCATCAGACACCTCCTCAAGTATTACTGGTGGTACCCACAACAGTGGTTGAGAAACACTGCAGCAGAACTATTTTTTGTATAGACTTGTTGGGGTGCGACTGCAGTGAGTGCCAGACAACTATTAAAAAAAGCACATTGCTGTGCACTGCTAGAGGTTTGGATGGGCAGGCGGGCATGCTGGCAATGCAGGAAGGTGGGGTTGCATAGCTGAATTGGATGCATAGCTGCATCCAAATTGAGTCAGAAGGTTATGTAGGCTAGTATTTAAAATAGACGTGCAGGGAAGATGTCTCTCCAGTAGCTGCTATTATTGGAAAGTGTGGTGCTATCAAAACTTGGAAAGCATATTTTATATGCAGAGTTGGGCAGAAATGGTTTAATCCACATTCTTCAGACCTCTAGTCACCTTCTGTGAGGTCGAATCCTGGCATGGATAAAATATAAGGAGCTGGTTACCCTGTACCTTTCTAAAAGCTACTATAGCACAAGCGCATGATGTTGATAATAGAATATCAAGAGAGCAATTATTGAATGACACCTATTGGAATTGCACAGAGTGACCATATGCCCTGTTTTTTCCCCCAGGACATGTCCTGGATTTTAGCATTGTGTTGTAGAAATAAACTTTAACGTCCTCCTTTTCCTTGTAAGTGGACAGCATGTAGCTTTCTTGTAATTAATATATGCAATAGTTTTAAATTTAATAGTAAAGTGTTTTAATTAAGCACATGAAAGAAACAAATATTAGTGTTTTTAGTTTTTATTTTGGCATGTCCTTCATTTGTCTTAGATGTCCTACATTTGGGGGGTGTGTCCTCTTTTTTTGGTTATGATATATAATTGCAAAACCCCAATTTTAGCAAGGTGTGTAAAACCCTAGCCCCAAGGGCAAAACAACTGTAATTACTTAACACAACTTCTTAAAGCTGTGCAGTTTAGGGGTGGAATGCCTCATAATCTTAGTGATATTTGCTCAAAAATATTCCATTGTATTCAATGACGTAGCACAATCCTAACCATGTCAACTCAAAGGTAAGCCCTATTGTGTTCAATGGGTCTTACTCCCAGGAAAGTGTCATTAGGATTGCAGTATTAACTCCCAAATAAGTGCATATGGGATTGTAAGGTTAATGTGCTTCAGGTGGCTAAAGCCACGAAATAACAAGTTGTACTGGTTGGCGCTTAAAAAACGTTCCATGGGTACCAGCGAGAAATCTGTACAACAAAGCACAGTGTGTGACCTTTAACTGTTAAATGTTGCAGTTCCACTCATTCAATTTTAATCTCTTCTTAGCTCTTATGCTACTCCCCTGCGCTCTGAGTCTCTCCTTGGACTTGTAAAGTGTTTACCAGGCTTAGCGCTACAGATCCCAAAGGCATGCATGAAATTTAAATTATAGGCCTAACGCTAAATGTACTCGCTCTTGAATATTCATGAAAAAGAACATGATCCCCCTGGTTCCTGTGAGCAGTATTTTCAGTGAAAAGATGTCAGTTCTAAGTTTGAAAACTGAGGGCACGTTCACGTAGACTGTCTCTGGGGGGAAGCGTGATAGCTCAGGGAAAGCATTCATGCACAGACACCATGTACCATGTGTCCCACTGCAGTGTGCTGGTTTCCGACCCTAGCATTTATTGGAAATAAACTATTCCCAGTGCTTACCATCACGATTGGCACCTGAAGGTACATGGCAGTTCATGTAGATAGGCAGTCGCCATGTGCATGCGAGCATTATGTATATAATTACTGTATTTATTATTAGCATATAATTATTTATTATGAGTCCCAAATTTATATCTACAGACCATGAATTAAGTAGTTCTATTATGCATTTTGAAATTGTTGTTATTAATAATAGCACCCTTACAGGAAAATGTTTTACAGAGGCAGATCCAAGGAGTGGCATAGCTAGAGGAGGTGTAAAGAGTTTTTCAGGGAGCCTCACATCAGTATTGCAAGGAATCTCATGCAAAACTCCTCTGTTTTGCTCCCACCTCTTGGAATGGCAATGAAGTGGAGGGTGTGGAGCCCCCAGCAAACTTAGAGCTTTGCACCCCTCTAGCTATGCCACTGGCTCAAGACTGTGTATATGTGTAAGAGAGCAGTGCTGACACCAAGGCGTAGTGTTTTTCTTAATTACAATGGAAAATAAATTGCACTCTTATAAGTCCTTATTTTTATAAAAAAGATAGAGGAGCCTATTCTCCTATGTCTGTATGGTTGCAATCCTAAAGACACTTTCCTGGGTGTAAGACCCATTGAACTCAATGAAACTTACTTCTGAGTAGACATGGTTAGGACTGTGCTCTAAGGCATCAATCCTATAACTTAATCCTGGGAGTAAGCCCCATTGACCACAATGAGATTTACTCCAGTGTAGACATATATAGGATTGCATTGTAAGTATTATTCCTCTCTGGAAGGAGACTAGCCCAGAATAACAAATTATCAGAAACACATTGATAATCAACTATATTCTTGCGGCTGGAGTCACTGAATGATCTGATCACATCAGATTGCAGAGATACAGCAGAATGAATGAGTCCTAAGAGACAATCCTCCTAACCATGTCTTCTCAGAAGTAAGCCCCATTGTGTTTAATAAATATCTGTTGTGCACCAACTCAGCTGTAATCCTATGCATTCATTCCTGGGAGGAAGCCACACTGAGCACAGTGGAGCTGAATAAACATGCCATTGGGTAGTAAATCCGTCAGCTGAATATGATGGTCTACCAGGGGCTTCGTATACCTCCAGTTTTTGCACCATGTCTGGAAATGCAAAAACAGGGAAGGTTGTCAACCACATTTAGGGTTGTCATATGTCCTGAAAAACAGGGACTATCCCAATTTGGGGGGATTGTGTTCATATACTGGCAAATGGGACAGAGGGTCCTGTCCCAATTTTGTGGAAGAGAATTATGGCAACCCGGACCACAAGGCAAACCACAATATGTGTTTGGTAGTTTGTGTCCTGCTTGCTAGGTCCCAACTTGTACAGGCCTGCCTTGAGTCTTTCATCTCTAGATTTTATTTGGTCTGCAAAACTAAAACTTGGAATAAGAACGCAATCCTGCCTCCTTCTGTTGTTTTGCTATGCAGCTGCTGTTTGGGGCTCGGATGCAAATTCTCTCCTTGCTTCCAGCGCTGTAAGAAATCTGAAGGCTTCAGTTTTGCAAAACAAATCTCCTATATTTTATCCTCTTTGCTTTCTCTGAGCAATCAAACCATTATTGTGGTTTAAAGTTCCTGAGTAGCTCGAGAAGGAGGACAAACATTTATTAAAAATTGCTACGTTTCCATCAATGTTGGTTAATCAACAGACAAGTGAGCTGCATATAATTATTAATATTGCTCAATCTCTGTCTCAAGCTGGCTCCTTTTCTCAATTTTTCTCAGACTTTTTCTCCCCAGAGTCTTCATTGAGGTGATCCAGCAGCTGCAAAGCATATAATTTAAAGCCAGGCTGGGGGAAAATGATATGGATCACTTGCGGTCTGACGAGCGTGTCCTGGCTTGGCTCTGCAATTGGTGAGTGCTACAGTGAATTGGTGTTCTGGCAGTTAAGTTCAATATGTTGCAATGTAATGGGCAACAAGGGAGGAAATCTTCCATTGTGTGCCCCATGGTTAGGATGACAATGCAGGAAGGATGACATGCCAGGAATTGTAAGCATATGTATCTGAAATGAGAAAAACCCAAACATTTCAGGGGTGGCCCAGCTGTGAGGCTGATTGAACCCTTTGCTTCAGGCAGCAAGTTGGGGAAAGCAGTAAACTGGTAGAGGATATTCCACACCCTATACTGTACCTAATATACAGTGGCCTGTTAAATGTAAAATTTTATAACCTTTCCCAAAATGCTGACATACCATGGTCGCATCAAGTCCAATATACCCGTATTTACTCAAATACAATACACCATCGAATCTAATGCACACCCCTATTCTAAAAGCCTTGAGATTTAAAAAAATGTTTACTGGTGACTGTAATGTGCAGCTGCAAGGAAGTTACAAAATTTAATTTTACTGTATTTATATACAATATATATGAGTTATATGATAATAATAAACTGGCAAAGGGTTTATGTTATGATTGTCACCTAATTGCACCTTTATACAACAATGGGTTTATATTACCTTTTAATTACAATATTGTAAACTGTTAAACTAAATACTGACCTATTCTTATTTAAACAAAATACCTTTATTTACTTGAATCTGATGTGCCATCGAATCTAACGCAGCCCTAATTTTTGGAGACTAAATTCCACTGGAAAATGTGAGTGTTAGATTTGAGTAAAGGGGGTATATTGAACATAAAATAAATAAAAATAAAATTGAAATGAATGGGGACTTAGCTGAAATTGGCTCGTGATCCACCTAATGAATCCCAACCCACAGTTTGAGAAACATTGAGAAACTTTCAAAACAAATGATGAATAAGGCATTTCTGTATTTTTGGAACATGATTCAAATGCTATCAACTTTGGAAATGGCTCAGACGTTAGTTAATTGAATCCTTGTTGCTCTCTCTCACATGTTACACAGCTGCTCTTCAGTCTCCCTGTATATTATTTTTCCAGTTGTTACCTTGACAGCTATTCATTACTTCAATGTCATATCCTTGGTGTCTCATTGAATGGTTTCTTTAACATGCATAAGGAAAATAAAGTGATGTATTCATGATCTAAAAAAGAAAGGAAAATAAAACATATCAAAGACAATGGCTTTATTTTTTTCTTTCCAACCTCCCATGTTCAGAACAGTATACACCATCTCCTCCTCCTTTGTCATCACAACAGTCCTGTCAAGTAGAATAGGATCAAATCAAAGTCACTCAGAGCTCAATTCTATCCATTCCCCCTCCTCTATCAATGCAGCAATCCAAGAGATATACAGCTGCACCTTATTGGAGGGGGGCAGTTGCGGATAAATAGGTACCATCTTGATGGGAAGGTAGAGCATTCTGTGCACCTTGGTATATACTGTATTTACTTGAATCTAATGCTCACCCTTTCCAGCCGTATTCAGTCTCCAAAATCAAAGTGCACATTAGATTTGATGGTCATTTAGATTTGAGTAAATGCAGTATTTTGATTATAAGTATAGGGTGCGCATTATATTTGATGGTTCATTAGATTTGAGTAAATACTGTAGTCATGCCAGACACATGACCATGGAGACATCTTTGGACAGTGCCTGGTTCCTCGATTTAGAAATGGGGATGAGCACTGAACCCTACAATTGGTCGCGACTAGCAGTACAACCTGCAGGGACACTTTCCTCCTTATTGCTTCATGGACTTGGTCTACCCTCCTCTTGCACTCAACACTGCCCCATTCAACTCCATGTGGTTCCACTCAATGGCAGATGAAAATCTTGTTCCATTGCTCATTCACTCCTTTTTTATTTATTTCATCCAGTTCTGTCCATACATTGTGAAACTGGAGTGGGTGTGGGGTGGACGAGGAGATTGTCTCCATCAGAATTAGAAACTTCTTTTTCATAAAAGAGTTCAGATTCTTAGGATGGATGGCTTCCTTCTGAGTAAATTCCTTCTGAGTAAATATACTTTGCCTTGCTTTGTAATATCATAAAAATGCGATACAATTTTATATGCTAAGTGACACACAGTACATCCCATTAACATAAGCATTAGTTTTATTTCAATCCCTTTGCTAAATTCTGGTTTTGTTTGTTTATCTGGGAAAAAAATGTCACTGTTTCAAAACATCTGGAAATTAACATGCATCTGGCAGGTCTTGCAGATGTATGATCTTCCTGGTTTTGCATTCTCTGACAAGCATAAAAAGCAGGAGGTTTACGAAGCTTTTAGCAGGTTGCCATATGTGACTATGGGCACAATCCAGAGTAACTACGGGGAGTCCTCCTTGCTCTGGTGTAAGAACAATTTACTCTGGATTGCAATATGAATTTTCCATAGGTTTTCACCAGGTGGTGCAGTAACTACGAGTGCACGTAATGTCTCTTACGTGCACCCGTAGTTACTCTGGATTGTAGGGTATATGAATTGCATTTTATGTAATGAATCATAAATGGCACAACCCCACACTTAAGAGTTTAAAGCTTTAGCGTGCCATTCACACAAGCCTCCCTTCTTTCAGATTTGAAACAGCATGATTTGTAACCTTTGCCAGGATTCAGCTGAGACCAATGCCTCCCTTATTAGGAACTCCACTTAATAAGTTTCAAATCTGTCCTAGACGTGCATGAAATCAGCGCTTGCTGATTAAACTCACAGATTCATTTCAACTGATACCAGAGAACAGGATTATGAAAAAACTTTAATAATTCTGAGAATGGTTAACACCAGCAAAAGGGGAAAAAGAAAACACTGTTCCTCACATTTTGTAATATTTTGTAATGCTTTTCTTGTTGCAGTAGATGGCAGTGCAGGCTTTGAAATAGCCCTCCTGTTAAATCTGAGAAATTATCTACCTGTTTAATAAACCAGACGATTAGGGGTGATAATTAATTTTTGTACTGTGCAAACATGCCATGAGATATCCATTGCAACTATGGATGTGTTTCTTGAGTAGGAGGAAATTTTCTGAGGCTTTCTGTTTCCTTCTATGCTTTAATATATTAAGAATTTTATCTGCTTTTCCCCACTTTACACATGCAGGTGTTGTCCATTTATTTTCACATTCAGCAAGTGTTGATAACACTGCAGATATATTAAAAAGGGTCCCATACAGCTCTCTGCCAGGGCTTCTAACACAGGAGCATCTGCACTCTTTTTAAGGGCACATTGGGTGGTCTGTCTGAACACAATACAGACACTACTAGGTTTTATTTAGTTATTTTTGAGAAAGTTATATATCCCACTTTACCCAAGTGGAAAAAAATGCCCAAGGCATCTTTGAAAGCTCTATATTGGAGTATAATGGAGTACAATCCAAGTTGCTCACAATCCAATTTTTGACTGTACGCTGTTCAAACCGTATGTTTAAATAAGTGTTAAACTGATTGCTGGTCAAATTGGAATGAATTAACTTTCATAATCCCTCCAAGCCTTTCTTGATTTAGACCAGATGAGTCAATGTCACATTTTGCCCTCCAATGTCAAATATGCCCTACATTTTCTTGCACTCATCTCCTATTGGTGAACCTCTCCAAGAAAAAGTTTAGGGTAAAAGCAGCCAGAGATTGCATGGATTGCCATCCTTGATATGATCCTGCTGGCTGGACGAATGCTGCCATATGTCCCAGAAAACTGGGACTGTCCCGATTTTTGACATTGCATTCACACACTGGCAAGTTTGACAGAGGGCCCTGTCCTGGTTTTGTGGTAAATAATTTTGGCAACCCTATGGCTGGAACAATGCTGGCCACCCTATTAGAATGCTGTATTTCAGGCAAAGAAGAGTGAAGGCAATGTAATGTAAGAAATCCAGACCTCTGGTTTATTCTGGGATCTTCGAACGGCAGTGATGATGAAATCAGGCCTGATGCACTGATCTGGAAACATGGCTGCTTGAGGTATCCCATCCAGCTGGCCCACTTAGAAGAATGAGGCAAGCCTTATGCATGCTGTGTAAATGGACTCTGAACAATTAAAGAAATGGGGATATCTTGCTTGCTAGATAGACCACAAGACCCTGCCCAGTCCTGGGGCAAGTCATCCACAAGGATGCTCCTCACATAGACTTGTGATTCAGCTTAGTTCCAACCTCAGCCCATCCACTACTCTCAACCAAAAGCATGAGCACCATGCCCCTGCTGGTTTGTGAGTGCCTCCACCTCTCATGAGTGGTAGAGGTGGAACTCTCATGTGGTGGGGACTGCACATGAAGGAAGCTATAGCTAGCACTGGAAAAAAACACAAGATGTTTAATAACCATTTGAAAATACAGACAGAAGCACTAAGTGGTTTCCATGGTACATAATGTACCATGGACCAGCTGTTGCCTTTCACATTTTATAATGGTTTTGAAATTATTGTGGCTCTAATTTTAGGGCTTTGTGCATGAGTGTGTAATAAAACATCTGCTATTTTCTGTATAGCTTAGGCGGCAATCCTAAACACACTATCATGGGAGTAAGATCCATTGCACACAATGGGGCATACTTCTGAGTAGACATGGTTAGTATTACGCACTTACTGTTCAGTGCAATCCTAAGAATGTCTACTCAAAAGTAACTCCCACTGTGTTCAATCGTATTTATTCCCAGGAAAGAGTGATTAGGATTGCAACTTTCATCTTCTTGTGGGTAACCAACTGAAGGAGGCCAGAACTGGTGATGACCCAGGCAGAAATTTTGAGGCCCACCTCAAATATCTTGACAGAACTGACTCCATCTTGGAAATATCAGCCAGATTGGACTACAGCTGCAACCATAAGAGCACCCATTGAACTCAATGGAACTTACTTCTAAGTAGACACAAATAGGATTGCCATTGTGAGAGGGCTGTTGTGCAGGTGAGCAGGAAAAACCAGCTGAAGCTTGTCTATGATGGCTGAAGTCAGTTGGAGGTAACAACTGACCATTTAAGTCAAATGTAAACATGCCCATATATGCCCATTTATGTTGAAGTGGATGTCTGGACTCAACAGCACACATGCCCATAAGAGAGGAACTAGGGCTGTTGAAACTGTAAAAGGGACATTGGCTGTAATCCTAAACACACTTTCCTGGGAGTAGACCCAGTGATGGGGTTCAAAGAAATTAACAACCAGTTCTATGTCCATCTTGCAACCACTCTTAAATGGCTATTTTTAAAATTTATATATTTTATAACTCGTTAACAACCGGTTCTATAGAGTAGGTGTGAACCTGCTGGAGCCCACCGCTGAGCAGACCCCACTGAATACAATAGGACTGACTTCTGAGTAGACATGCTTAGGATTGCACTGATGTAGACATTTGTGAGGGGGCTTCTCTGCTGGTTATTGTGAACAGTTAACTTCTTTGCTTCTAGAGCTAATAAAGTTCCTTCAGAAACTGGAGGGTGTTGACTTTTTCACCTAGCAAACAAACTCAAGGCAGCCCCCTTGAAGGCTATATGGGGCAGGGGATCACATAACAGGTAAAAATACCTTCCTGCTTTGTGTCCCAAACAGTCAGCTAAAAAGCTGAGCAAAAACATAGCATACATTAATGTAGATTAACTCTAGGGTATAGTGGGTGCTCCTTATCCATGGGCTCCACCATCTGCATATCCATGGACCTCAGAAGGCCTGCCAGATGCGACAGGAGGTAAATTCCAACTTGTGCCAGCCATTCCCAGTTGCTTCGAGAAGTGTTTTCACAAGGCCAGGAGGCTATCTCTAACCTCCAGAGGGCCTGACATGGCCCCTCAAATAAGTAACTGCACCACTCCCATGGACTCCATTATCCATGGAATTTGGTATTTTGAGGGTCATCCAGAACCCATGGAGAGGTGACATGTCCTCTTTTTGACTGACTCACTGACTTATCAATGCCGAGCCAAAACTGCTGGATTTAAAGCAGGCCTCCGTCAGTCTTGAAAGACTATAGTATCGTGCTCGGTGCTGCATACGCAGCATGCAAAGCACAAAAGCCTGGGTTAGATTGTTATGGAGGATAGGCTGTTACCCAAGCAGCAAATCCCTCCTCTCCATGCCACTGAATTAGTCCAATGGAAAGGCAGAGCCAATATGATTGGATCCAGCTGGCGTCGCAGAGCTGGGCTAAGGACAGGTGCTCACCCTGTCTTGTGGGGACTGACCTGGGTCTTGAACCCTGGCCTGCTGGTTAACAGGCAGTGTCGTAACCACTGAAGTGTGAATTTTTAGGAGGGTATTCCTTTTGTGATGTCAGGACCCATGAAGAACCAATTTCTAGAATTTAACCCCATAAGGGGTGAAAAGAGGTACAATAGTACCTTGGTTAATGAGCATAATTCAATTTGGAAGCATGCTTGAAAAGCATGCATTACCTGCTGCCAATAGAATGGCTCTAAAAATTGCTTTCAATGGTACCTAAAACCATTTTTGGGACACAGATTGTATTCTTTTCTCTGAAGGGAAATATGAGAATTGTTCCAATGGATGAGAAATCAATAAAGGTGCTTTTTCTTTAGTTGCTGCTTGGATATTTGCGGTGGCTGTAGTGCACTGCTTTTTTGGAAACTGTTTTATTGTGCCACCTGATCCTCTCTTCTCCAGTCGAGAGCTTGAAACAACTGCATCTCCTTGAACTCTCAGGAAGGAAGAGCCATCTGGAGATACATCATTCCACTAAATGAGGCTGTCAGGCTTCAGCTTCCAAATCTGGCAATCACAATTAAATCGCTCTCTGGGGAACATTGACTCAGGAGAGGCTTGTTCTGAAAGTTGGCTGGGCTTCTGCATTTTCATCTATGCAAAATCTAAAAACTACATTTATTTGCTTGTGTAGCAGTATTGCACCCACATTGGCCCAGCAGTCAAAAGAACATATTTCACTCTTGTTTCAATCCTAACTCCCACTTAGGCTGGCATAATTCCCAACACAAGTCCCATTCTGGCCTGGGGTGTCATAAAAGTGGCATAAGGCACTTCCACACCACTCCAGGTGAGAGAGCATTAGGAAAATGTATTGAAATGCATTGGCCTCCCCACACCACCACAGGAATGGAAATGGGTGATTTGTGCTGGCCTGAACTGGTTAGGATTGTACCCTCAGAATATCGCTGAATATTATTATAGGCCAGCCTTAGGAGCTTCAGGGTCCAATGCAAACCATTTTTGAGAGGAGGACACTCCTGCGAGGACCTTTACTCACCAGGATGAATGGCAACATCAAGCACTCAGGAGGACTGCTGCAGGGTGATCATATAGAATGGAGGTCTAAATGCCTCTACCTTTAACCATTGCAGAGAAGAGGGAATTGAGGCAGGTTTTGCTCAATACAGAAGGGTTTTAAAAGTGGCACCTTCCTAAATTTCCTCTTCCATGCACTCTGCAGAGGCACTCTTTTCTCCATTATGCCAAACCCTCTACCCCAAACCAGGACATATCTATCTATCTATCTATCTATCTATCTATCTATCTATCTATCTATCTATCTATCTATCTGTCTGTCTGTCTGTCTGTCTGTCTGTCTGTCTGTCTACAGTATTTATATACCGCTTTTCAACTAACAAGTTCACAAAGCGGTTTACAAGAAAATGAAAAAATTAATAGCTTATTAATAGCTAATGGGTCCCTGTCCCAAAAGGGCTCACAATCTAAAGTGCAAAAAGAACACCAGCAGAAGCCACTAGAACAGACATTGCCTGGGTGTGTAGGGCCAGTTACTCTCCCCCTGCTAAATAAAAGAGGAACACCCACTTGAAAGAATGTCTCTTGCCCAGTATGGCAATCCTAATCCTAACCAACCTCACTGAATTCTTTTAAAGATAAAGGAAGAAAGAACACTCACAGGCTGTTTTCTGTGGAGCGAGGGCAGGGTAAAAATACATTTGTAAAATGTAGCCTTTGGCAGATTGAAAGCTTACAGCACAATCCTAACCTATGGTTAGGCTGACACAAGTCTCAGCACAAGTCCCATGCTGGCCTGGGGGTGCTGCAAAAGTGCCACTTGGCACTTCTGCACCATTCCTGGGGGTGTTAGGTCAGTGTACAGGCATGTGCTAGCTAGCCTCATGTGCTAGTTGTGGGTGAGTTGTGTCAGCCTAAATTGGTTAAGATTGCACACACAGTGTAACATAAGACACTCCTGTAGGGTAGACAGAGGAGGCCAGCCTGGTAATTCCAGCCCGCATCACAATATGTTGTGTTAAGTGACCTCTCCAATGCTTACACAAACACATTGTGGCATCTGCTACTTACCTGTTCCCCCTCCCAGCAATACTCCCTCCCTTTTACCCTTAAGAACCCTCTGAGGTAGGTTAGTCTGACAGAGGGTGGCCACAAAGGATCACTCAGTGAGTAGAGGGTACTACTTTAGTCACTACTCTTAACTGGCAGCCAAATAATATAAAATGTGCAAACTATGTGCTTGACTACCACATTGGGTAGTCCAGCATGGGCCCCCAAACCCACTTCTGAATGCTGATTTATTCCAATACTTTGTTTTTCTTTTGGTGCTTGAGTACTAATGAAACTGTTATGAAAATATCCTTTAAAATCTTTTCTTTTTTCTCTTAAATGATGAACAACCAACACAAGCTGAGTATCAAATACACCTCTCAAGAATCTCAGAAGCTTCCTTCTGTGCTTAGCTCATACCTCGTTCCATTCCAGGGCAATTGTGCGCAAATATTGAAGGTCTGGTTTGTTTGCAAATTGCTTGTATTCAACTGAGTGGGGAAAACAATGATAAAAGTAGATTTTGTTTTAAACCAAAATGTTTCACAGTCGGAATTCAAATAGCTGCTGAGCTTTAGTCATCAATGATATCATAGTTATGATTAACTTTGATGAATTCTTTAGTTGCGGGGAGAATAAAGAGCCTGTGTTCACCACAGGCAATCATCAGGTACCCAATTTAGAATTTGGCACAGCCAAAACGCAACAAATTTCCTTTACGTTCATGCAGTAGCCTCTATTTCTTGAGTAACAAGTTGGTTAGTATTGAATCAAACTTTAAGATCACCCAATTTTGGAATGAAACTTACAGGCCAAGCCTAGGCATACCCACTCAGAAACAAATCCCTCTGAATTCAGTGGTACATACATCCCAGCAAAGACATATAGGATTTCATTCATTTATTGAGGCTGCAATCCTAACCTCCATTTAGGCTGGAATGAGCCCTGATATAAATCCTTAGTGCTGTTATTCACTTCTGCCTCACTCCTGGGGAGGTTATGCCAGTGCACAGCTATATGCCAACCTCCCCACACCACAAGAAGATATGCCGGGTAAGTTAGACCAGCCTAAATTGGTTAGGATTGTGTCCTTATTAATTAATTAATTAATTTATTTATTTCCATCTTTTTCACCAAAGGCACAAAGTAGCTTATAAAAAAACAAAATTTGAAAACAATTAAAAAAAAATACCCCAATAGTAAAATGTATGATCAGTACAAAAAATACAACCTAAAATATTAAACATGATGCTAAAGGCAGGAACACATTAAAAAACTCAAGAGAAAGTCATGCAATATAGACTTATTAAAACACTGCTGGAAGGGGAAGTTGAGATTTTCATTCTACATTTCATTGGCCACCAGCCAATAGTACACATTAAATTCCCCTTCCCTACC
The DNA here is from genome assembly GCA_030015325.1 of Cryptoblepharus egeriae. NCBI lineage: Eukaryota > Metazoa > Chordata > Lepidosauria > Squamata > Scincidae > Cryptoblepharus > Cryptoblepharus egeriae. The sequence continues at coordinate 177,619,250 of JAREYC010000003.1, read as the reverse complement.
TGATCAGGCTATTCCATTTTAAAGTGGGAAATCTTTAATATACCCGGCCATAAGATCACTAGATACAAACTGGGATAGAGTGGCTATACTTTTAACCATTGTATTTTAAAACCCTTCCATGTTGAGCTGCACCTGACCAAATTCCCTCTTCTGTACTATGTTTAAAGGTATAGGAACTCTGTCCCTGTTTACTCTGGTCCTAAGCAATGAACTGCTTCCAGAACATTTTATTTACTCAGACTGACTAATTGGATGGTTAGTTTGGTTCTCTTCTGGTGTCCTGCAGTTTAATGCATTGTGATCTATTTTGAGGGCATTTTCATTTTTGCTTTTAAATATTGATTATACGGTACCTGGGAAGTAAATCGAAGAGGGGGTTACGGTACTAAGGATTCTAAGAAAGCACTTTAATTTATCTCTACTGATCAGTTCTCAAACCACCACCGTGTGCTTGTCGGCCACATGAATCCTTCCTGCTTTCAATGTGGCGAACAGGAGCTGGAAAAAGAAGATGCTCAATTACTGTAGTTCAGATCAAGACCTGGCAGGGAGACCCTGTTGCCATGCAACTCAGTCCAGTATCTTTATGTAGTGGAAGGCTGTGGCTCTCTCTAAAACATTCTCTTTGATATATATTCCCTCGCTCAGATACACAGAGTCCCATGCAGCACCCAGTGACCTCTGAACACTCCTCACATCCTCCTCACAGATGTGCATCATTGTTCATTGTAGATGGAGAACATGTCCAAGGATGTGGCGAAAACATGCTTCTATTCTATATTTCCCCACCTGTATGCCATCCACCGAGTGCAGGTACTTGAATTATTATGTTGCTAGGAGATTGGAACTGGCAGAAAGTGGAGGAGGTTTTCAAGGGGTGACCAACCTGCCGGAGGTGTATAAGAAAGAGTCTTCTATGGGTGCATCCAAAGCACGTCACAGCCTGATGCTGCAAGGGCAATTGTCATGTTCAAAAACGGCTTTTTATGTTATCAGGAATAAAAGAGAAAAATCACTCACTGACTGACTAACTGACTCACTCACTGACTCACTCACTGACTCACTCACTCATCACCACCCTGCCAAAACCACTGGTCCTAGAAGCGTGAAATTTGGGGTGGGTGTTTCTTCCATGACGGAGGGGTGCGCTAAGAACCAGTTTTCGGAAATTCCAACTGGAAGGGGGTAAAAAGGGGCGCAACACATTTTTCTCCATATACTTTGCATTGGAGAATTGCTGACTCATCAACATTCCTCCCAAACTGCTGGGCCTGAAGCATGGAATTCTGGGAGTTCCTTCTGTCACCTGAACTCCCACCAAGAACCATCTGGAGAAATTTAACCCTTAAGGGGCTGAAAAGGGGGCAACGTGTTTCTGTCCTATACTTAACATGGGAGACTGAATAACATCCAGCCAATCTGGTACTCTGTGCCTGGTGCATTGGGGGGATGTGGTTCAGAGGAAGAGGTTGCACTGGTGAGGATGCTGTGTATGGGGGGAAGTTGTGTATGGGGAGATGATGCGCATGGGGGGCTGATGCGCATGGGGGAAAGTTGCGCATGGGGAAAAGTTGCTCATGGGGAAAAGATTGATGCGCATGGAGTGTTGATGCGCTGTGGGGTGGAGGGCGTATGGGGAAATGTTACTCCGGCAAAGCGGGTAGGCTTTTTGCTAGTTGCTATAAATTGTTATGAAGTCCCTTTTCCCTTGATTGGAGTAGTAAGGTAGACTGGATTTGGACCCATAAGAGCCTTTTATTTTGTCAGATAAATTTCAGATAAGTTGCTGCAATGGTAAGTCTCCACCTAGAAAACTAATTCAAAGTGCTGAAGCAAGCAGGCTGACATGCATGCACTGGATGCAGGTTGGGACTGCTACCACACTACCATGGGGCAAAGGGGAAATTTTTTCCTTTATTCTGGGTAACATGGGGGTTAAAATAATGCCATGGAAAAGCAGAAAATACATGGAACTGATGGACTTGGGACCATTATGGATGTTGATGTGTCCAACAGTGATGGGCCAGGTGCTCATTGGAGGACCAAACTGGGAGTACTCGAGGGCCACAAATGGCCCATGGGCTGTGATTTGTCCAACCCAATTCTGAAGGCATGCAATTTCAAGCAGAGCTTATGAGTACAGATGAAAATGTTGTTTTGACTGGTCCTTCTCTTTGCTTGCCAGATGGAGCACCTAATCGTTTGCAGAAATTAGCAACTGAATAATTTCTTAGCATGCAGATATCTCCTGTTGAAAACTACACATCAAGCTGCAGACAAAGGTATTGCTCCAATGGTCAATTGAACAGGTGGAAACCTAATTCAGTCAGGTTTGAGAAACTGGCACTGTGGATGGTGCAACATTTACACCAGACCTCTCTTGGCCTCCTTTCCCATCCCAGTTAGTATCTAGATGAGTGTTTCCAAAGGTTGTGGGAGAAATAATGCATTAAACTTAGGGTTGACTTGACGTATGTCCTGAAAAAACAAGGACAACCTGTTTGGGGGGGATTATGTTCACATACTGGCAAATGGGACAGAGTGTCCTGTCCCGATTTTGTGGAAGAGAATTATGGCAAACCTATTTTAACTGAAGGGTCAAGAATTTTGGTCAAGACCCAAGGCTAGAGATGAATTTTCTGTTTCAGAATATTTTTCCTGGGCATTATAATGTTCTTTTTGACAAGTCATCCTGGACTCTTGGTTTCTGAGAACTTAAACATTTTTCAGACCATAATACAGTACTACCTCTCCAGATAACACCTTCCCCACCTCTCTTTGAACCTTTTAGCAATCATTTTTTCCACCTCTGAATTTTAATAGCACTCTGCAATTTGTGCAGCTGATTTACGCCTTCAGCTCTATTAGATTCAATTATCTATAGATGAATTGATGAGTCACCTTTGGAACTACACAAGGGTGTTACAAAGTGGGGGATACAGAGTGGATCAGTCCAAGGAGGGGATGGAACAATGGCAGAGGCCTCCACAATATACTACCCCCCTACCTGGACTTGATTTCCCAACTTGGAGCTGCTTGGATTTACACCAACTATTTTACAAGCTCAAGTAGACTCATTGAAGATGCTACAGAAAAAGAAATGTTCTCATACTCTAAGGCAGGGGTTTTTAAAGTGGGGGTTGTGATTTCATTTTAGGGGGGTCATGAAAAGCTGGGCACCACCATCTTGGAATCTGGCACTGGGTGGCACCATCTTGGAAAGGGGCATTTGGGTTGCAATCACAGGGGGGCAGAGGCCTAATCGCTCCAGTCCCCGGGAATAGGATCTTCCAAATCCCCAGCCTCTGGAGAGCCTGTAGCAACGGCAGGGGGCTCAACCAAGGGGACCGGTATGCCAGCAGTTAAAGGCTTCAGCACGGAAGCTAGCAGCTGGCCAGAGGAGAACACAGCCTGCCCGGCCCCTTTTTCTTTTTAACTCTTGCCTGCCTCCTTTCCATGATAGAGCCTCTTTCCTTAGCCTGGTGACTACAATCCTAACCATGTCTACTCAAAAGTAAGCCCTATTGTGCTCAATGGGTCTTACTCCCAGGAAACTGTCTCTAGCATTCATCCCTTCTTTCCAGGATGGATCTTCTTTTCTCACCCTGGTGCTTACAATCCTAACCATGTCTACTCAAAAGTAAGCCCTATTGTGCTCAATGGGTCTTACTCCCAGGAAAGTATGGACAGGGGGCATCCTCAGGGAGCTAGGCTAGGCAGGTCTACTCAGAAGTAGGTCCCATTACAGTCAGTGGGTCTTACTCCCAGGAAAGTGTGGACAGGGTGCAGCCTGAGAGCCCAATCCTATGCATGACTACTCAGAGGTAAGTCCCATGACAGTCAATGGGGCTTACTTACAGGCAAGTGTGGCTGGAACTGCAGCCTGAGAACCCTATCCTAAGCATGCATACTCTGAAGTAAGTCCCATGACAGTAAATGGGGCTTACTCCCAGGCAAGTTTGGCTGGAACTGCAGCCTGAGAACCCTATCCTATGCATGCCTACTCTGAAGTTAGTCCCATGACAGTAAGTCCCACTAACAAAAACTTTTTTTGTTTAAATTTTTTAATTTTTTTTAAAATTCCCCCTTTAAATTCTCCCTGGCCCCTCCCCCTGACCCTGGCCCCACCCCCTGACCCTGCCTGGCCCCACCCACTTCCAGGGAACCGGTTCTTGGGCCATGCTGGGCCCACCACTGGTTGCAATCCATACTTTCCTGGGAGTAGGTCTCATTGAACAAAATGGGACTTACTTCTGAGTAGACATGAAGGTGCTCTCGCATTTACTTCCCACTACCTGGACTGGAAAAGAGGGAGACAGGGAAGAGACAGAATGGAAAAAAGAGACAGAGTAGAAGAGGGAGAGGAGACTGGTGGGCTAGGGTGTCCAAGACTGGAGACTAGAACTCTAGCCTGCCACTCTACTCCATTCTTCCTCTTCTGCTCTGTCTCTTTTCCGTTCCTAAAAGTCGGAGGGGCAAAGACATGCACAGGTTGGGGACAGCTTTTGGATTCTAGATCAAGGATCGGGAGGTCTCAAGATGTCCCAGGGGTTTGAGACAAATTCAGTGCAAAGAACATACTACATGCTTATGGGAGGAGGCAGACAGCTTCTGTTGTACAATGTACATCTTCTGAGATGTACAAACTTTTTCACTTACCTTGACTGGGTCTTCTTAAATCTTTGCCAGCTCATTTGCTGGAGTAACTCCAAAGATACTCCGGGAGTATGTCTGTGCCACAAAAGGGGATAGGATATTGGCATGCACAGTTGCAGTGGTCTGATTGTCTGAGATCAGTGTGGGGATGTCTCTTGTAGTCTCATGCTAAAGATCATTGCAAATCAACTACTAATTAGTAGATTTTAGCTGCAATCCTATGCACACATTCCTGGGAGTAAGCTCCATTGACTATAATGGAACTGAGTAGAAAGGCACAGGATTGGGCTCTCAATTACATAGAATGGTAGTTGTGCCTTAAAGTTGTGCCCTTCAGCATTGTGCTGCGGAGAGATGCTTTGATTCTCTGATTCCCATTCTTCTGATTCACACATGGTAGATCCTAACCTTGCTCTGGGGCAGTCCTGGGCTCTTGGATTTGTCCTGCAGTTGAGGTGATGCAGAACTGAGTAGCCCCATAGGGATTGCAGTGCCATTACTTGAAGTAAGAAGAAAAGGAGTGAGCCACTTGCTGCCTGAAATTTAAGCTGGAGACAACACAAGCACATCACTCTAGCTGGACAAGAAGGCAACTTCTTATGCATTTGTCCCATGTGGTGATGGGGTTCGCTTGTTGTGGATTGGAATCATCCAATCCACGATGGATCATGGACGTGACATGAGGAAACCTGGCCGGCCGGTCACAGGGGCCTGACACCAGGACATTGCTTTTCCCATCGAAGTGGTACCTATTTGTCTATTTGCATATGTATGCTTTCAAACTGCTAGGTTGGCAGGAGATGAGAGCTCATCCCATTTTGCAGTACGCAGGTCTTGAACCACTGGCCTGCTGATCAAAATTCGGATCAAGCAGCATTCTCACCCCAGTTTTCTAACCACTGAGTCACTGCAACCCCCACATACCACTCTTGTTAGTATTGCTATGTAACTGAGTTTTGGATTTAGGGTTTTGAATTGTAGCTTTGCCGGTCAGTGGGTGGTTTTTGCAGTCTCTGATTATGACGTTGTTTGAAAAGGCTAATTTGTATTCACAAGAAAGCTCTAGGACAGAAAGTCTCATTCATTTTTAAAGATTTGCTATGGAAAAGATGAATGTCTAAGACCAATGCGCCGTCACGTCCTGATTTTCAAGGCAGTTCTGGATAGTGATTCACAGATTTCTTCACTTTTGATGGAGGCTGGTTTAATGCTAGTTTATATGCAGCTTTTCTTCAAAATTACTGTAATCATCAGCCATAACAATGCAGTTTTTACATAAAGCAAAATATATGAAAAAGCAATGGATGCCTAGACAAGCAGGTGCTAACAACTGAGGTGTTCCAAGTCACCAGGAAAATAATAAGACAGAAAAGAAAATCTAGAGTGGGGGCAAGTAGAAAATCTGGACTGGGACAATTTTTGTCAGGTTACTTAGATTGCTAGTTACTTAGATACAGTGTTTTGATTATAAATATAGTGTGTGCATTAGATTTGAGATTCGAGTAAAAAAAAAAGCAGGCCTCCGTCAGTCTTGAAAGACTATGGTATTGAGCTCGGCGCTGCATACGCTGCATGTGAAGCACAAAAGCCTGGGTTGGATTGTTATGGAGGATAGGCTGTTACCCAAGCAGCAAATCCCCCCTTTACACGCCACTGAGTCCAGTGGAAAGGCAGAGCCAATACGATTGGATCCAGCTGGCGTCGCAGAGCTGGGCTAAGGACAGGTGCTCACCCTGTCTTGTGGGGCCGACCCAGGTCTCGAACCCTGGCCTGCTGGTTAACAGGCACAGTGCCTTAACCGCTTGCAGTAAATATCTTCTTACTAAGAGTTGCATCATAGCCACTTCTTGCTGATTCCAGTCAGTTAGTCTGCCTGTTTGAACTCAGGTTTGGATTAGGCTGCCCTTCTCTCCACCACCTCTATCGTCTGTTGCTCCTTGTGCTTTCCTTTCACCCATCTTCCTCTCCAGCCATAACCATCTCTATAAACCATCGTTTCAAAAGACTGGTTCTGATACAATGAACATGTAATGTACAATGATGCCTTAGTAGGCTTTCAGTACAATTCTGCTATAGTGTTTTTCAAAATCCTTCACATGATGCCAAAATGCTCCTGTGGCAATGATAAATGCTTTCGCCACATATTTCATTAATGTTTCTGTCGGCAATAAATTACTATAATAATTCAGAAAGGATTGGATTGTACCCTTGCATTGCACAGGCTGCGCATGCATTGAATAATACTGGCACATAAATTCATAGCTCATCTCATTCCCTTATGCAGTGTTGCTTTTGCCCAAGATTTTTCTTCAAATTCATTCAAAGTTTGTTGTTAAGAATACTAATTCCTCTGTGCTGTGCATTTTTTTCTTTTTTACAGGGACACTGGTGTACTAGCTAGTCATTCAGAGGTAATTTAGAATGAAATTAGTCAAAATTGACATTAATTTGCAGAGCGTTTGATGTGCTCACCAACATTCATCAAAAATATTTGACTATTTTGGCTTCATTTAGACCAAAGCTTCCTTAACAGCAATGAATAAATTTCATCCATCTATTAAATGTTTCCAAGTGCCCGATGGTTATAATCCTTCCCATTTTGACACAGTACCTGTGAATAAAGAGAATTTTAGGGTATAACAGAAGTCTTTTATTTTCCTATTGCTGTATCTCAAATTGTGGGTGTGCACCAACTGGATGGGTTGTGAGCTAATTTTTAGTGGGTCCCCATTCATTATTTTATTTTTATATAGTATTTTATTTTTAGTATATTAAGCTTAATGCTACCGTATTAGGGGATTTTTTCAGATCTGTGAGCCCTGTTGGGTATACAAGGCAATGGTGGATCGAGTCCATTAACAAGGCATCTATCTATCTACAGTATTTATATACCGCTTTTCAACTGAAAAGTTCACAAAGCGGTTTACAAGAAAATGAAAAAAATTAATAGCTAATTAATAGCTAATGGGTGCCTGTTCCAAAAGGGCTCACAATCTAAAATGCAAAAAGAACACCAGCAGAAGCCACTATAACAGACATTGCTGGGTTGTGGAGGGCCAGTTACTCTTCCCCTGCTAAATAAAAGAGGAACACCCACTTGAAAGAGTGTCTCTTGCCCAGTTAGCAGGGGTTGTGCCATGTGTGTGCATGTGCCATGGCCGCCTTTTGTTGCTCCATCTTCAAATGGAAGCACGCCTTCCACCCCCAGATCTTCTGCATTTTTGTAAGCAAGGTCTTTGGGAATGCTCCCATTGCCCAGTGGGGAGGACAGGGGAGAAGAAAGAGATGCCATTCAAGTGTTGACTCACATAGTGTAGACTGTAGGCCTAGGTAGCTACAGTGGTTCCTCTTGTGAGAGGGAGACAAGGAACACTGCTGATCCTGTGGCCACTATTTGGTCATCAGCAGTCATGTGATTGGACCAGGTACAAGTTGGCATCAGTCCTGAGGTATGCACACTGCCTTAATGTAACATTTTCGATTGACTGGAAAGCAAGAACATCAGTTGCAAAGACCAAAGGAGAGAGGAAACACACACATTAGAGACACTTCCACTAAAACATGCAAGTCTCCCCATTAAGGGCCTTCTAAATGGACCAGAACTTTAGTTGAATGGTTAACCTGATTGGCATTCTGTAAGCCTGCTAACAATTTTTAAAATGAATCTGTTAGGAATGTGAGTCCCTGCAGGATTAGCAGGGCTAAGCAGAGTAGGTGTGAAGAGGATGAGAGGGCAGTTCTCATATAACTATAACTATATTCTCAAGATAACTATATTGTTCAAAACGACAGGCAGAAGATAAGTCAAGTAACACAGTCCAAGGTCAAAGCAGTAGATCAGTCATATACATACATCCAGTTGCAGGGTTATTCCAATCTCAGTAATCCAGTTAAACAGTCCACAAGTCAGTCCACAGATACAGTCCAGTCCTTCAGAGTATCAAACAGCAATAATACTCCTCCTCAGTAACCCACACTTTGCAATACTCTCATACACACTTAAATATAGTGAAACACCAATCAGTTAGAGATATTGCAGTCATGTGACCAGTGACTCAGCACTTCCAATTCTGCTGACTCATGCTGTAAGAGCAGTTTCAGATTGCATCAGCTAGATTGCATCAGCCTTCTGCAGTACTGCATCAGCCTTGAATCAACTTGCCTGACCAAACATGTTTCATTATTAGATTCAAACCCTAACATTCTCCTCCTTTGGACAGGTAAGTTGTTCCTTTACAGTTTAAGATAATATGCATCGTTTTATACAGTTTTCATATACATATTCCATACAGTTCACAGTGCTCATTGTGCTTAGCCATGTTTTGTGCCTTTGTAAAATGGTCAGCAATATTATTTTCTGTAGCACAGTATTCTAAACATATTAACCCATTTTTCACACTTTCTCTCACATTGTGGTATCTTATATCAGTGTATCTTGATCTAGATTTCACAGCAGAAGAGTTAGCCATGGATATAGCTGACTGACTGTCTTCATATACAGTAATTGGATAGTCAATATTTATTTCTAGATCTTTTAACAGTTGTTTGTACCATATTAGCTCATTACATAGGTAAGACAAACAAGAAAATTCAGATTCTGTAGTTGAAACTGCCAAATGTTTCTGTCTCAGTGATTTCCATCCTATAATTGCATTAGCAAAGGAATGATCTGTTTGTTTTGTTCAGTATCCTTTGTAAAAAGACATGGCTCTGCTAGGCCAGCTTTAAAACCTAGCTGTAATAAAGCATCAGTAATACAAGTATTCCATTCATAACCAGATTGTTTTAAATCATACAGAGATTTTTTCAGTAACCAGCAATCTTTTCCAGTATTTGCAGTCACACCTGGGGGTTTTTGCATATAAATTACATGCCTTAAAGGAGCATTCAAGTAAGCAGTTTCTATATCACAATGAGTTACAATATATTTATGTTTTGCAGCGCATAGAAGTGCAACCCTTAGCGATTCAGAGCGTAAACATGGTGAAAACGTTTCATCATAACAAGCAGAGGTTTGTGCAAACCCTTGAGCAACAAGTCTAGCCTTGCATTTAGTTACACCATTTACTCCTTTTTTCAGTTTAAACACCCATCTGCAGCCAATAGCATGCTCACCAGGAGGCAGTACAGCATCCTCATAGACTTGTGGTTTCTTTAAAGAATCAAGCTCATTGTTAACAGCTGTTTCCCAAGCATTTTTGTCTTTTGGTGACATGGATTGCAGATCATTATAAGATCTTGGCTCTACTGACACTTGACAAATTGCACCAGGACTATAGCGATCTGGAGCTTTTCGTTCTCTGGTGGAGCGTCTCAGTGGTGTAGGCTCCTGTTGTCCAGAGTCTATTGGACTTAGCCCCTCTTTTGTTTCTTGCTCCTCCTCTCCCAAGACCCGAGAGTGAGGTAAAGCAGAACTTTCAGTTTTGGTTTTTGTAGCCAATTTGTTGGTAGGCAATGAGATAGGAGATTCAGAATTTCTTTTTCCAGAAATGTCAAAGTCTAAGGAATAATGAGGCACAAATTCATGTTGTAGCCTTTCCCATCCACTTTGCTCTAGGAATTTTGCACTAGCACTTTTCCAAATTTGAGTTGAACCAGGAGTACCAAATCGACTGGATTTATGGTTTGATTCATAACCCAAGAAATAAAGTTTTCTGGCTCTATGACCCCCTTTTCTCCTATTTTGGGCTGGAATATGAACCCAAACAGGACAACCAAAAGTATGCAAGTAATCTAAGTTTGGTTGTTTACAATGCCAGCACGTAAAAGGTAATTCCATTGTGGAAGAGTGTGCAAGAACATTCAGTAAATGGTTAGCGCACATAAAACTTTCACCCCAAAAATTATTAGGGAGACCACTGTCATTCAGCATTGTTCTTGCCATTGCTTGCAGAGTCTGACCCCTTCTCTCAACAAATGAGTTGTGTTGAGGCCGGTATGGGGCAGAACGTTTGTGGGAGATGCCTGCCTTTGCCAGAATATTCTGCAATTTTTGATTGCAACATTCTAGACCATTGTCAGTAATTAGGCATTTTACCTTTTTATTGGTTTTTCCCTCTGCAAATTTAATCCAGTTGGCGATCTGCTGAAAAGTTTCATCTTTTGATTTTAGCAGATAACAGAAACCATATCTGGAATAATGGTCCTCTATTTCCAGGACATATTTAGCTCCTCCCAAACTGGGTTTAAAAGGACCGAGTAAATCAGCGAACACAATTTGGAGCATGTCAGTAGTTTTAAATTCACTGCCACGTTTGGCTGGAGCAGCTTTTGTTTTCTCTTCCTTGCAAGCCTCACAGTCCAGATATTTGCTGCAAGGTTTCAGTTTTATTCCTTTTGACAATTCTACAGTCATTTTTAAGGTTTTGAAATTAGCATGACCAAGGCGCCTGTGCAGCAAATGAATAAGTTATCATGGGGCACCTTGTTGTCATATACAGACTGAGCAGTTACACAGTTCAGTACAAATAGCCCATTTTGCAGTATAGCAATAGCAGAATTACCATCCCTTCCTTGGGTAAGGCATTGGTCCTCTTCAAAAGATACTTTGAAACCTTCTTTTACCAGAGCACCCACAGACAGGAGATTGTATTTCAGTGTAGGCACACAAACCATATTTAAGGATTTAGCTAAATAAGGGAGATATACAGTTCCTTCCCCAGTCACATTTACACATAGCCCATCAGCCAAAGATACTTTTTGAGTACTTACAGGCTCAAATGATGCAAAGATTTCCTTGTGCTTTGCAATGGAGTGAGAGGCACCACTGTCTACGACCCAGACATCGGAGCCCAGACCATCTGTGCCTGTCAGAGCCAGATGAGCCCCAGTATGGGTTTCAGCAGCACCAAACTTCTTTCCTTTTTTCGATTTGCAGTGGCGTGCAATATGCCCAGCGGCACCACATTTAAAGCATTTCTTGACAGTGAAGGCTCTTGCTGCTTGTCCTGTGCAGTCCTCAGTTGGCTGTTCTCTGTCACGTCAAATAGTGGAGGTCTGGCGAGAATCACGAAGCAGTGCAGAGTCTTTGCGCCGTCTGGCTTCGTCTAGCAGCCTGCTGGTAATACCTGCCATCGTTATCTCAGTGCGTGGCAATACCTCCATGTTGGCGATGAAGTTGTCATAGCTTTCGTCCAGCGATGAAAGCACAATGTACGCCTGCTGGAGTTCAGTAAATATCAGCTCCTGCTCCTGCAGCTCATGGAGGGTGTGCTTCATAAACTCAAGATGAGCAAGCATGTCCCCTCTGGGAGCGAGCCATGCTCGAAATAGCTTGCGTGTCAGGTGTATTTGAGCACCTGCACTATCACGAACATAGATAGTTTTTAGAATGTCCCAGCACTCTTTTGCAGACTCAATCCCTCTGATGTGGACCAATTGGTGATCCAGAGTTAAGCCAATGAAACACAATGCCTTTTCATTGTCATGGTGGTACTTAGATATTTCTTCAGCATCATCTTCCTCATCTAAGTCCTCCAATTTAGGTGGGTTGGACACGACTTGCCAAAGCCCCTCCTTTCTTAGGAGTAAGCGCACCTTTTGTGCCCAAGTGGCATAGTTTGTCCCATGTGGACGAGTAATAGGGAATCCACCCAGTGATAGCAGACTTGACTCCATTTTATGACCTGGACACTGGACTTTCTCCAGGAATCAAACGTCTGGAAATTGCCTTCAAATGTCAATATAGCCACCAGCAACTCCAGCAAAGTTCACCTGTAGCACACTGCCAGCTCTGCCAGTCTCTGGGCCCGTAACCAGTGTTAGGAATGTGAGTCCCTGCAGGATTAGCAGGGCTAAGCAGAGTAGTTGTGCAGAGGATGAGAGGGAAGCAGCACAAAGTAAACACACAGCTGTTTATAGTTCAAGATAACTATATTGTTCAAAAGACATGCAGAAGATAAGTCAAGTAACACAGTCCAAGGTCAAAGCAGTAGATCAGTCATATACATACATCCAGTTGCAGGGTTATTCCAATCTCAGTAATCCAGTTAAACAGTCCACAAGTCAGTCCACAGATACAATCCAGTCTTTCAGAGTATCAAACAGTAATAATACTCCTCCTCAGTAACCCACACTTTGGAATACTCTCATACACACTTAAATATAGTGAAACACCAATCAGTTAGAGATATTGCAGTCATGTGACCAGTGACTCAGCACTTCCAATTCTGCTGACCCATGCTGTAAGAGCAGTTTCAGATTGCATCAGCTAGATTGCATCAGCCTTCTGCAGTATTGCATCAGCCTTGAATCAACTTGCCTGACCAAACATGTGTCATTATTAGATTCAAACCCTAACATTATCAATTATGAATCAGTGTGAGATTCTGTACTTTGCTAGATTTTGCTTCTCATCATTCCCCCTTTTTCACAAAAAAGCCTGCAGGATTTAGGAAATAGGAGGAAAAGGTCTCAATCAGGTCTAAACATTTCATGATTATTTATGCTAACGTTTTTCTCTTCCTCTTTTTCGTAGTATTTCATCTATGTAATCACTGAAGATTACAATTGCCTACATCCAGAACATGAATATCCCAGTGGAAAATGTTGCACACCTGGAGTGCTGCCAGACAGACATTCTTTAAGATTGTCATCTGGCTATTTTTTTTTTAAATTGGAGACATGTGGAGCAGGGATGCCCAAGAAGATCTAGAACAGCAGTGGGCAAACTTTAGAGATCCTGGACTTTGGATCTTTAAGAATTCCAATGGATATAGTTCTGGTTATAATCTCCAAAAAAACAGCATCAAAAGCACCTGAACTGCACATTCCTGTCTGTACATTGAAGTCATCTTGAGAGCCCCACCTCTAGATATCCCACCTTCAGGAGGGTAAAGCCTGTGGTGTTTGATCTGTGGAATGCACTCTCTTTGGAGGATTAATTGGCACTTACAAAGCTACTGTATGGTCTGTACCCAAATATAAATGAGTATACCTGGCTCATTTGTACAGATCAACATTCTGTGTACACTATATGCACACTGGCGCAGCTGGGTCATTTGGTCTCCAGGGCACACAAATATTTGGATGCCCCATATGTCAAAATTATTTATTTAATTATTAGTAGTATTAATTAATACACTTAGTTAGATATAACTGATATTATCATATTTTAAAAATCATCTTAACGATTAAGGACCATATCCTAAAGTCAAATTAAGCCCTTTGCTCCAGAGCAGTTAAGGTGACTCTCCATAATATAACACTAGAGGGTGACGTAACTGCGTGGACTTGTAACTGCTCTGGATTTTGCCCTATGTTTTTTATTCTTTTTTTGGGAGGTGGGTGAGGCTACCTTCTGGAGCACTTATGGGGCTCCATTTTCATGGGATTAGGACCATTCTGGTGGCCTTGAATTACTCTGTGCCTGACCTGTGCCAAGACATGTTTGTGCCAAGGCATGTTTGTTTACTTATGAGTAAACCTGGCTCTGTAGCTCAGTTCTGCTTTCCACAGGGCTCAATGCAATAATCAGGGACATCCTTCTGGGTTGATTTGTGGGGGCTACATTTATTGGATCAGGCCTACTTGTGGAAAGTTGGATTCCTCCCAGTCTGCCCTTTCCAACGGAGTCAGTTTGTCTAGCTCCAGTCACCACACTGGCTGCCGCATTCTGCACAAACTGCAGCTCCTAAACCAGGGGTGTCCAACCTTTTAGCTTCCCTGGGCCGCATTGGAAGAAGACGAGTTGGTTCGGGCAGCACATAAATACTAACAACTTTTTAAAAAAAAATGTAGAACAAAATGTAGGATGGCCTATATTTTGTCCTACATTTTAAAACCTTGGAGTAAGTCTCATTGATTTCAATGGGGCTTACTTCTGAGTAGGCATGATGCATAGGATGGGCAGTGTTCCTCTCTAAGCTAAACCTTGGAGTAAGTCTCATTGATTATCCTGTGGTTTTCTGCTGAGTAGCCATGCATAGGATTGGGCTCTCAGACTGCAACTTGGGAGTAAGCCTCATTGACTTTAGTGGGGCTTACTTCTGAGGAGGCATGATGCATAAGATGGGCTGTGATCCTCTCCAAGCTTAACCTTGGAGATATGCTGCAATCCTGAACACACTTTCCTGGGAGTAAGACCCACTGGGTACAATGGGCCTTCTGGGTAGACATGGTTAGGGTTGCAGCATATCTCCAAGGTTAAGCTTGGAGAGGATCACAGCCCATCCTATGCATCATTGGGATTTCAGAATGCAACTTGGGAGTAAGCCTCATTTACTTTAACAGGGCTTACTTCTGAGTAGATCTCAAGGGCAGCAGGCAGCAGCTGGGATAGAGGCTGAGCATGCTTTTGGGGGATGTGGGTGGGCGAGCACTGCAAGGTCTGCAGGGGCCTGAAGTGCTCTGAGTGCCAGGAGGCAGGTAGGGGAGGAGGCAGGCAGCCTAGATCAGCTTTGTGGCCACTGCCCAGGGCAGTGCGCAGAGAAGCATGTGAAATTTGAAAACCAAAGCTGGTTTTTCCAATGGTGGTGGCTAACTTTGCAGGAGGGCCGCATCCCCCCTTGTCCTGGGCCGCATGCGGCCCCCGGGCCTTGTGTTGGACACCCCTGTCCTAAACCATCTTCAAGGGCAGCCCCATGTAGAGCATATTGCAGTAATCCAATTTAGTAGTCATTAGGGCACAGACCATCGTGGTCAGATCTAATCAACTCAAGGATGGCCGCAGCTGACACACCAGCCAAAGCTGGGCAAAAGCAGACCTGGCCACCACTGCCACTTGGTTCTCCAGTGACAGCTGTGAGTCCAGGAGTACTCCCAAGCTGCGTACCTGCTCCTGCAGGGGGAATATGACCCCGTTCAGAACAGGCAGTTGACTCAATACCTGCATCAATGATTTCCTGACCAGGAGAAATCTGGTCTGTTGGAACTGTTATACAGTTCCAACTTTGATAATCACTGAGTTTTATACATGGATTTGACTCAACACTGCAAATCCGTTTTAAAAACAGCTTTTCTACTGTTGTAGAGAGGCAGCCATGCAAGCAGTAATTTCATTCTTCAGCTGAGCCAGGCAAAGGCAGGTGTCCTTTGCATTTCTAATTGCTGACATCCTTTCTACAACAGTAAGAAAAACTGTTTTTAAACCGCTAAATAGGGAAATACTTTTTACTGCTTTTATTATAACTGTGAACACGTTTTTATATCAGCAGGGAGTCCCAGAACCAAACCCTTGCAGATATTTATGCACAACCTTATTCCATTAGGAGCAAGAAACCTATATGTGGGTCATTAAATCTATTTTCCTACTACTTTAAATCATTTTTAATCCATAGGAGGATTAATGAAATTAATGAAAACCTAGCAGATAATGAGGAACACCTATACATGTGAACAGCCCTTGTTTTTCTCTCTTTTAGTTATAAGGTAAAGAAGAGCTTTTATTCTCCCAGGTACTTGAGAACAAATGGTTTTTATTGCTATTTTAAACAATCTTAATATTATTTAAACCTTCTGTTGCACTTGCTGAACAATGTATTCTTTATAATCATCTTATTATACACTATTTTGCATATTTTGCTCATGGAAAAGCACGCTAAAAATATCTAAATATGTACAGAACACGCACATTGTTCTTTAGGAGGATCGATCACAGATTTTGCATTCTAACCCTTTTATTTTAATGTTAATTTACTGGTCACACTGGAAAACTGTCAGGCTCAGGCAAAGGAATGATTTGCAGTCACATCCATCCATGCAGCAGACTTCTTTAGAGAGGAAACAAACAAGTGAAGTTGTTTGCTTCTATTGATTTTTTTCTGTTTTCTATGATTCTCTACTGTTGGGCACTTATCCTGCTGCTCTTATAGCAATTTCATTAAACCCTGGTTTTCTCATGGCTTCTCCTTTGACATAATGTGAGTCTTTGAATCCAAAGACTATTATGGGTCTGCCAAACACATACGGTATGGAATAAATTCAGCTGGTGCCTAACATGATCAACACATTTTGATAGTTGTATTTTAGCAAGATGGGAGCAAGGCTGATCTCTGCTGGGACCAGCAGACTTGATTGGACTTTCAGCTCTCATTATAACTGGAAGTAATGGATGTTGTATGCTTTTCGATGTCTTCAGAGGGATTATAAGGTCTCCGTGTGGTCCATGATTTCGTTCTTCTGACAGAGGCTCTGCTGTAGTTTGACAGAATTACAAGCAATATTGGCCAGATGGGAATGATTGGGGTGTAAGTACAAGAAAGAACAAAGGAAGCAGGCAGGTAGAGTTTTCTTGGCAACTTTGGAGACAAAAAGGGAATGGAAGTCAGGGAATGGAAGCTAAGACAAAGTAGGAGTTTTTGAGGGAACTAATGTAACATCAATGCCCAGCCAAAACACACTGGATCTAGAAGCATGAAGTTTAGGGAGCACATTTCTCCCTCACTGGGGATCTTCAAGCAGAGGCTCGACGAGCACCTGTCGGGGATGCTCTAGGGGGATTTCCTGCTGCAGGCAGGGGGTTGGACTAGATGACCTACTAGGTCCCTTCCAACTCTATGATTCTATGATTTCGTCTGTGATGTAAGCACCCACTGAGAACTTATTTGGTGTCCAATGCTGCCTAGTGCTGTCCGGTGCGCCCAACGGTGCCTGCTATCTGGTGTTGCTTTTGGATGCCTGGTTCCTGCTGGTGCCCAGTGCCTGGTTCCCAGGAGGGATGCCTGATGCCTGGTGCTGCCTGCTCCCCATTGGCACCCAGTGGTGCCTGGGAAGGATGCATGGTGCCTGATGATGCCCGGCAGTGCCTGGCACTTGGCATCTGGTGCCCAGTGCTTGATGCCTTGGGCAGTGACCAGTGCCCAATGGTGCCTACTGCCTGGCAGTGCCCAGTGGCTGATAGGGGTGCCAGGTGCACAGTGGTGCCTGGAGATGCCCAGTGGTGCCCACTGTGTGGTGGTGCCCAGTGCCCCATAGCAATGCCTGGTAGGGACGCCCAAGGGTGCACACTGCACACAGTTATATGCTGCCTACTGATGCCCACTGGAGCCTGCTGCTACCCAGTGGTGCCCAATGCTAGATGGTGCCCAGTAGTGTGCAGTGGTGTCCGGGGGTGCCTGATATCCACTGGTGCCCCCTGCCCACTGGTGCCTGCTCCCTGGTGCCCCACTAATGCCTGCTTCCTGCTGCATGGTGTTGCCTGGTGCTGCCCAATAGTGCCTGATGCCTAATGGTGCCTGATCTAGGGGTGTGAAGTAGTCATGCCTGATGCCTGGTAGGGATGCTCAATGCTGGGCGATGCCTGCCGGTGCCTTCTGCTGCCTGCCACTGCCCCCTTGTATTCTCCAGTGCCCACTGCCTGTCATAACCCAGTGGTGCCAATTCCTGCCAGTGCCCACCACCCAGTGCCACTGCCTGGTGGCCACTAATATTCTTAGAAATTTTTTCCTGCAGCAGCAGGTTCATTTCACTAGTGTAATTATATATGTTATGATCATTTTAGAAGATAGCAAAATGAATAGACTGGGAAGCAGTGGCATTGCTAGGAGAAGGGTTAGGCCACACCATCACTACTAGTGATACTGTATAAAATCTTCATATTTTTAAATCATGCAATATGTAATTTTATGCACAATTTCTTGAGAATACAGTAAAACAAACCACGTTGAAATATCTCTATTCTATCAAAATATCTCTATTCGATATTCTATCAAAAGTTATAGCCAAAAAACCAGTGGGCGATGGTACATCACCACCTGGGGAAATGCCCTGTCCATGCACGGGAGGACATTCATCATAGTGGTGATACACCAGATTCAGCACTGGGTAACACAAACCTTGGTACTGCCATTTCTGGGGAAACTTCATCAACTCTCTCCTTTCTTTCCTAGCAATTGATAGTTTCCAGAACAAACATTAAAATTAGTTTGTTATGACAATGTTTCTTGAATATGCTCCTTTCACGCAGTGAATTAATTCACACTTCATTTCCTTTCAACAGTCCTCTGCTATGTGGATTAAGATGGTTGTTTGCCATTCCTCAGCTTCATTAAGCATAGGAAAGTACAGTCATACTGGGAAAAGGAATAATAACTTTCTCAAAGAAGGTGTCAAAAGTTGCCGCAAAGCTTTATTTATGCATTTGCTTCTGTGGATTCAGACAGTGAATGTGAACAGTTGGTGCATAATAAAAACTCAGACAGGTAAATTAGCTACTTTACTGGTAATCATCATGATAATGTCAAAATGTAAGAAGAGCTTTCTTTGGTTGAGTAGCAAGGAACACATTGTTCTTTGCATCATCAATGTGGATCCAGTGGCATAGCTGGAGCGGGTACAAAAAATTAAGTTTTTCCAGGAACCTCACCATTGCATATAAGCAGCATCTCCCCCTCCCCTTCCATGTGGCGGGAGCAAAACGATGGAGGTGAATGTAGCTGGTATAAGTCAAAGGCAGAATGGGCAGAGTGGATTGAAAGATGGGGGAAGGATCTGGATGGAAATTACTGCCAACAGGTTCCACCCCAGTCCCCGTCTCCTGACCTTTTCCATCCCTGCCCTTGACACTCCTTGCTTCCAACTTAGTGGCACTGGCAGGATATCCATGAGACAAGTCTGTGTCTGCATGTGCTTGTTTACTGTTTTCGCATTAAAAATCTGTGGATTCAAAATCCGCTTATGTCCTGTTCACCACAGTCTCTATACTTTACACAGTCTGATGTACACTTTCCCTGAGCGACATGGGATCTGGGATACCCTCCCTATGAATATGGATCTCTTTCATCTTTTGATAGTTGAGGGATCTGATGTAGTTTGTTGGTTTATGGATTTGTCTTAATATTTGCCTTTTGCAGCAGTCTTCCCGTATGATCTGTGACATGTTTGATGAGGATAGAAGTACTAGAATTTGGTGGTGGTGATGCCCTTTTTTGATATTTGTTCCTTTGTCTTTAAATTCTTTCCCAACAAAGACATCACTTTCTTGTGTAACTTTGTTAATCCCTTTCTTTGTGTTACCAGGTTTGTTCTTTTCTTCTTCTAGCTAGTACGGCTCTGAAATTTGCCTGGCTCTGTCAATTAATATTTTATGAACCCCCTTCCCACTTTTGCTGTGGGAAGGTGTACATTGGCACTACAAAAAGGAGTATACAGATCCAGCTGAAGGAACATGAAAAATGCTGTCACCTAAAATAGACTGAAAATTCAGTGACACTCAGTGACAACAGCACAAAAAACAGTGCGTTTTGAACACGCTGAGATGTTCGTACTGTACGCTACCACACACACGTGTGCAGAAAAGCAATTGAAATATATAAGCACAAAACAATTTGAACAAGAAAGAGGAAATAATGAGGATAAATAATATATGGTTATCAGCCCTGAAAATTGCTACTCAGAGAGTAAGGAGCCAATTGGGTTAACAACAGAGAACGATGTTCCAAATTCAATAGGAAATTAATGACAACCTATATAAGAAAAGATGAGCACCAGATTCTTGTGACTGAGTAAAACTGCCGTCTCTAAGGAAACTCACCAAAGGTGTGGGTGAAACTTCAGGCTTTTAGTTTTTGTTCCCGTTTCTTTAATTTTAGTTTTGTTTTTAGTATTTTAGTTATAGATTTAATACTGATTTTAGTTCTTAGTTTTAACTTTTAGTATTCAATTTTTAGATTAAAGATGCAATCCTCAGCTAAGCCAGCCTAACTCATTGATCTTCCCATTCCTGTGGTGATGTAGGGAGGCAAGCACATGTTTGTGACTGGCCTAACCATCCTCCAGGAGTGGCGCAGACATGTCTTATGTCACATTTGTGACACATCTAGGTCAGCACAGGACTTAGTGCCAGGGCTTAGGGCAGCCTTACTGGAGGATAGGACTGCAGCCTAAGTTTTACTTTTTAGTTTTAGTCTCAATTCTGATTGTAGGTTTAGTTTTTAGTTCTTTGTTTTCTGATGAGTTTTACTTTTAATTCTCAGTTTTAACTTTGAGTCTGAGTGTGGTAGCGGTTAGACCCCCCCACTTCTTTTACAATTGGCTTAGATGTTTAGGACCCCACTCCACTCCCAAAAAAATTAGACCATGGTACTAAGCCAAAAAAAACCTGTATATAGCACTGTATGAATTCCAGCCGTGAAAGTATTGGCATGTTTATTAAACCGGTAGCTGAAAAGTTGGAAGGCAGAAGCTTTCTCCTATGGTGGCTCCCCAGTATCTGGAACAAACAGAGCTAAGTGAGCCAAGAACCCCAAACTGTGTATGTGTTGTGCACGGAACATAACAGAACACTGATGTCCAGTTTTAAGTCACCTCTTGTTAAGCAGCTACTTAATGCAGCCAAATGCCACCTCCCAGGCCTATTCAATTGGAGTCATTCATTCTTTTGTTTAAGAAAATACCCTGCTAAATATACAAAGTATAGTTACGAGGCTAAAAGCTCTGCAGTCAGCTCAGTGAGTAGCCAATTATGGTGGGCAGGATGAAAGGAACTGGTACTGGATGATGAGACGGTGGTAGGGAGAACAGTCCATTTGTACACTGCCTAAATGGCTCAGAACAATCCTCCAAATTTCAGGAGAATCCTTGCTTGCGTTACCCACAGTGCTTAATACTGTAAAGTGTAATCATGGCTTTCTTTCGGTTTTTACACATTTCAGTTCCAGGAAAGTGGGACGTAGATGGTGCAGTTCTTGGAGAAAGGCTTGCCAAAGTTTGGTTGCTCCCACCCCCCAAATTTAAAACACACTCTTGCATGTGGATCCCCTGAGTGAGCTATGAAGAGGGGAAGGGATGCTAGTCCACTTACCAAAAAGGGGATTTTGACCAGTTGCTATCAACGAGGAAAGATGGCGTTCCCACAAAGTACTGGTAAATTCTCTGGATCAGGAACCGCTTTCACACAATCGCCATCAACTCACAGAGCCTAATTTTAGTAATCTGCATAGTTCAACTGAGCCAGATTCATTCCAGAATGATGGCAATTTTCCAAGTTGTCAGTGACAGGAATATGACTGCTGATAACACTTAAGTGGTTCAACTGAATAAACCCAAATGCTTTGAAGAGTGCACTTTGTCTATTTAACATACTTTTTTCTTTAGTGCCATAGCTTTAAGAAGGATCTGAGAAAACTCTTGATTGAACATTATGCTGTAAAATGCAAAAAAGTATTATGCAGCATGGTGTACCTTGTCAATAGTAAAAAAAACTGATTTTTTGCCTTGACAATTTTAGCACCTTGTAAGTGTGCCAAGAGATGAAAAAGACTGAAAATCATTGATCCAGACCTGTGGTTTCCAACCAGTGTACCGTGGCACACTGGCGTGCCACGGATAGTCCTCAAGTATAAAGTATTGGCATCCATCAGTCTTGAAAGACTATGGTATTGTGCTTGATGCTGTATGCAAAGCACAAAGGCCGGGGTAGATTGATATGGAGGATATGTTGTTATCCAAGCAGCAAATCCCCCCTCTCCATGCCACTGAAATAGTTCAATGGAACAGCAGAGCCGATATGATTGGTTCCAGCTGCGTCGCAGAGCTGGGCTAAGGACAGGAGCTCACCCTGTCTTGTGGGGACCCAGTCTCAAACCCTGGCCTTCTGGTTAACAGGCACAGTATCTCAAGGGAATTTGGGGAGGGTTATTTTATTAACAGGGAAATTGGGGGATTTGAAAGGCATGGTGTGCCTTATCAATGGTAAAAAACAACTGATTTTGTGCCTTGACAATTTCAATGCCTTCTCAGTGTGCCATGAGATGATAAAGATTGAAAATCATTGCTGGCCCACATAATCTCTCTGACACTGTGTCATGGGCCAAAAAATTGTTTACACATCAAATTTGAATATATTTTTTAAAATTTACATATAAGCTTGTGTTAGAGACATTACCAGGCTTGCCTGTAGGCCAGATCAAGGGGTCTTGCCGAGGGCCACACTGAGGCTTGTTGAGGGCCGCATTCAGCCCCAGGGCTGAGGTTTGGAGACCCCTGATCTATACTATAAGCACCCCAGGTTGGGGATTTCTTTCATTAAAAAATAAGATAAATACTTTGTACTTTGTACAAATGCGGATGATAAGATGGTGTGGTTTGGACCTGAGTGATTTATATTCAAATGCTAAGTCATGAAACTTCCTGGGAGACCATGGGCAAGTCACTCTCTTTCAACCTCGCTTACCTTACAAGTAGGGTTGCCATAATTCTCTTCCACAAAATTGGGCCAGGAGGACCCTCTGTCACAGTTGCGAGTATGTGACTGTCCCTGTTTTTCAGGACATATGGCAACCCTACTTACAGGGTGGTTGTGAATACAAAGGGAGAAGAAGAATCCCACACATCCACTGCCACCTGGTTATTGGAGAAAGGGTACAGAAGACAAATAATATCTATCTATCTATCTATCTATCTATCTATCTATCTATCTATCTATCTATCTATCTATCTATCTATCTATCTATCTATCTATCTAAAGCAGGCCTCCATCAGTCTTGAAAGACTATGGTATTGTGCTCGGCGCTGCATACGCTGCATGCGAAGCACGAAAGCCTGGGTTGGATTGTTATGGAGGATAGGTTGTTACCCAAGCAGCAAATCCCCCCTTTCCACGCCACTGAATTAGTCCAATGGAAAGGCAGAGCCAATACGATTGGATCCAGCTGCGTCACAGAGCTGGGCTAAGGACAGGAGCTCACCCTGTCTTGTGGGACCGACCCAGGTCTCGAACCCTGGCCTGCTGGTTAACAGGCACAGCGTCTTAACCGCTTGCGCCACCCACAGCCTATCTTCAGTATTTATATACTGCTTTTCAACTTAAAAAGTTCACACAGCACTTTACAAAGAGAACGAAAAAATTAATAGCTAATTAATAGCTAATTGGTCCCTGCCCCCAAAGGGCTCACAATCTAAAATGCAAGGAACACCAGCAGAAGCCACTATAACATACATTGCTGGGGCTGTGTTGGGCCAGTTATTCTCCCCCTGCTAAATAAAGGAGGAATACCCACTTCAAAGAGGGTCTCTTGCCCAATTAGCAGGGGAAACATGCCCATATTTCATGTTAAATATGCCTTTCTTGGTCAAGTGAAGTTGCTATCTAGGGTTGTTCAGTGGCTGCTTAGAAATAAAAATAAAACCAAAAATTCCAATGAGCAATAAACATGATTAAAAAAACCAATTTGCTTAAACAATTTGCATAACAGCAGAAAAAAAGTGCTGTCCGAAATATGTTTGAAACCTTGGTTGAATGGCAGAAATCTTGGCCCTTGTAGTGGGCCATACCCCACTGTTTCTGCCATGAAGCTATGCTTCTTACAGTGAAAAGTATTGGTGGAGGGCTTGTTAAATGCTCTCTTGTGTAACATGTACTCAGCTCCTGAAACTGTCTTTTGGGTTCCCACTCAGCACACTGATGTGGTAAACCTGCTCCACGAAGAGGATGTATGGTAGTTTTTATTTGGAAAATATATTCACATAAACGTACAAAATGTTCCATATTCTATGGCTTTTTGGCTGTCAAATTTTTTAAAGTTTTTAAACTGTCAAAGTTTTTAAACTTTCATGTATGATCTAAAATTTCAAATAAATCATGACACAGAAGTGCGGTGTTGATTCCTCTTGTTCTTTTGAAGGACAAAAGAATCTGGACTTCATGCAGCCCAAAGACTACATCAGGCTTTTCATCTGTGAACATGAATTAATAGGAACAGGTGCATAAAATATTGAAGGCATGGAAAGGCAACCAAAATAGACGGAGCTGTGAGTTACCCAGTGGATTTTCAGCAGGAATTCTCTGGTCAGGGTTGGAAAAACACAACTGGAATTAAAATCTGAGCTGCAGCTTTTGTTTTTCAATCAGCTACAATTCAATAGTGATTTTTGGTTCCTATATAAATATGCTGTTACCAGGGGTGTTCTAGGACACATGCAACATGTGCAAGCGTGGGATTCATGTGGGACACGTGAATATGTGGGGAATTCCTGCAATATTGTGCGGTTTGTGGGAGATGTGTGCATGCAAGCACCTTTGTGCATCTGGCCCATGGCATCATGTGCGTAGTGACAGTGTCCTGGGCCAGAGGATGTCTATATCATTGAGGCTGCAGACCTGTAGGAATCTCCTTTTGGTTTTGGGGTTGGAAGGTACGAAGTGGTGTTTGAAGCATTTACTGGAATGATGAAAACACTCCTGTGGGCAAAAGCTTTTTAGAGAGGTTGGGAATGTTGTGTTTTAAAATTTTAAACTTTTAAACTTTTAGCCAATGTTTTTATGACTTTTAGGGTTAATGCCATTAAAGGTTTTGGAAATGGAATGGACTTTTAGGGGGAGCGGTTTTAAATTTTTTAAACATTTTTAAATGTTTATAAATAAAATGAGTTAATAAATAAAATAAAATGTTAATAAATAAAATGTGACTCAAAAGTGGCTCAAATCCTTCCTGGGCAGGATAAGTGAGGAAACAGGTGTTGCTGTTATTCAACACCCACTGATTCATTTCCACCCTTTCTGCAGTGACGGAGTGCATCTCTCATAGATATATATATGCTACATAGATCTGTAGCAGAACTTAGAAACCCTACTAAGTGGGAAAAGGAAGGCAGAAACTCCAGGCTAACCTACTTTAGTGGCATCAGGTGAGTGGAGCTGGCGGGCACAGCTATATCTCAGTGTCAGATTTAAGGCAGCAAGATCCGGGGGATAATCCCGATAGCCTGACTAGCTTGAGTAGGCATGTTGGTAAGCTCCACTGATGGCCAGGCCAGGCAGGGTTAAACCCCTGATACTGTAGGTCTAATACCCTATTTACTCAAATATAACGCTCACCATTTTCCAGCTGAATTCAGTATTCATACTTGAGGTGCGCATTAGATTTGATAGGTAGATTCAAGTAAATACGGGTATTTTGATTATAAGTACAGTGGTGCCTCACATAAAGAGCTAAGTACGTTCTGGAGGCATGCTCTTTAAGTGAAACGCTCTTTAAGTGAAGCAGATTTTTCCATAGGAAATAACGGAAACTCAGACAATTAGTTCCACAACCCCCAAAATATTCATATAAAAATATTAACTGGATGTAAAAATGGTGACAAAACACTGGGATTTAATTCAAAACATGCATTCAATGTGCATGATCCTATGAAGTCTAAGGCTGCAATCCTAAAGACACTTTCCTGGGAGTAAGCCCCATTGAACACAATGGGGCTTACTTCTGGGTAGACATGGTTAGGAGGCTGCAAAGACACTTTCCTAGGAGGCTTACCTGGGCTGCTGCTGGAGGTTCGAGATGGTCCGTAGGGGCACTTGGGGGCAGTTAGGGACAGCTGCCTCTGGCACCTCCAGGCAACTGCCCCCAAGTTGGACCAGTGACTGAGACATGCACCACCAGTGTGCCACAACATAGTGGATGAAAATTGCTGTGTTAGGCTATCATGCTATTTTCCGTTATGGATTTAAGAATCTCAGCATTCTGAGCAGACACCCATTGGCAAAACATCTGGCTTTCTCCATTGCTCCGCAGCAATAACAAGGGTTATAATTATGTTTGCAAAGGTTCCACAACAAATTAAACCAGCGAGCGTGTAGTTGCCCTCGCTGGATCCATTAGTTGTTTTATTGCTGTACTTTGGTGGACAAAACATTTTGCTTCCATTCTGAAATTACAATAATGGCCATTTATCATACAGGACACAAATAGCATGTAAAGACCTAATCCTGCAAAACAACCAATTATATGCTCATTGACCTTGTTCCTCTTTCCTACTTTGTTTATTTAAAAAAAAATGATTCTTTTAGATGGACTTAGGCTGCAATCCTAAAGACACTTTCCTGTGAGTAAGACCTATTTAACACAATGGGACTTATTTCTGAGTAGACATGGTTAGGATTGTGCTCTTAGTCACTGGTCCGCTTAGCTCTATGCGTCTACACAAACAATTCTCAGGTATTTCAGAGAGATTGCCCATGCCAGTGATTTTCAGCCACTGTACTGTGGCACACTGGTGTGCCACGGATGGTATGTATGTGTGCCATGGGATTTTGGGGAAGGACATTTCTTAGCAGGGCAATAGAGGGATTTGAGCCTCATACCAGCAGCATGGTGTGCTTTATGGTGGTAAAAAAACATGGTGGTCAAAGAACTGATGGTGTGACTTGACAATTTTAGTGCCTTGTCAGTGTGAGATTAAAAAAGTTGAAAAAGGTACTATTACTAAAATCTCTGTCCCAGGCTTTTCTGGAAACTTGTATAGTTGTGGGGAATGGGATGGTGGCATAGCAGTGCTCTGGGACTTCATCTATAGCAGGAATAGTGATGTAACCAGCAGGATAGCACAAAGGTTTTTTTTTTTAGAATCATGTGGTTTCTTGATCCCTTTTCCAAGGAACTTATTTGAGAAGAAGCATCAAGCTCTGCAGGAGACAAACTGAGACACTTGCCTAGGGGCATAAGGTCTAGTCTAGGGATATCAAGCTTAAGGCTTGCAGGGTATTCAATTATCCTTTGCTTGGTGATGCATGGAATTGAACCTGGGGCCTGGGGCACCCACAGCATGTGTTCTGCCACTGAGCTGCAGATCTCTGGGTCTTTAGATTGCTCTCAGCCTGCCCTTTCCACTGGACTATGGCACGTTTGCCTACTTGCAAGTAAAGCCATGAAATAAATTACTTACATTTCCCCATTTTCTATGCATATTTTTCCTTTTTAGTTTTTTGACCTTCACTTTTGATAGGAAGGAAATATTGCATTGGATTCTGCTCTTCAAGACGAATCCAACGACAGATGACATGATGGGGTACAAAGCACCATCACAAAGTTGATTTTTTGGTGTCCTCAGGAGGTGGGGACTAAGATGGTGGTCCCTCAGCCTTTGCTACCCCCCTGTGGGGGCCTCACAACCACCCTGGGGTTGCAACCCCCTCTTGTAATGGAAGACCATTACATTACTTCCCTGCTGTAATGGAAGACCACTCCTGTAATGGATCTTATAATTAAATGAGTCAGTTCAACTTTATAACCATAACTTGGCAAGGCCATTTTGAAATGATCCTGTAAAAGCTTGCCCACTGTTGGCTGTAGCCAATGGAGAAACCTAGAATTATGTGACTATAGAATTGGATCTGAACCTTGCTCACAACCCCCATGTCCACCATATAATTCTTGTGCTAGTTATTTAGCATACAGGTGTCCCTTATTATTCAGTAGGGTTCCGTTCCAAAACCTCCCGTGGATGAAAAAAAAATCTATGTACAGAAAATAATGGAAAAATAGGTTTAAATACCCACTTCCAGATTTCTTGCTCCTCTATTGTGCCTAATGGAATGTAGTTTGTGCCTCAGTATCTGCAGGGATTTGAGTGTGGGACTGAAAAATTGAATGATTATTTGCATGACTGCCTCTACAACAGTAGAAAAGCAGTTTATTTCTAACTGTGATTTGCAGTGGCCATTCGTGTTGAGTCAAATCCATGTAGAAAAAATCAGTGTATAATAAGGTTGGACCTGAACAGGTACTCACTGTACGTACATGGCAGTATGTACAAGACCTAAGAAGAAATTATGAAAGTTAACACCTTTGCACCTCAGTTTGCCAAGGAAATGTGAATTCTGAAACAAGGTTTTCATTTTTTCACAAAGCAATTTATTACTTTCTAGATTTCGCATTTGTATTACTTCATTCTGACAGCTCATTACTATCTGCTTCATTAGTCTGGCTATATGAGATTCTGCTGTCTCCTGTGTATCTCAGACTTTATTACTCACTTTTCCTTCTACGGATGCCAAGTACTGATTTTATTATACATTCGTAATTTCAAACAGCCGCTCCTGTGAGACAAGTGGCATAACTAAAGGGGGTTCACGCACTAGGTTTTTTAGGAAGCCTCACTAACGTATGCAGGTGTCTGCTCCACATCCCCTTTGGAGCCATTCGGAGGAGTAAAACAAAGGCATATTCCCCCACCTGGAATTGCTCCAAAAGGAATGGAAGGAGGCCACTTGTATGCTTCAGTTAAGTTCCCTACAAAACTTAGTGCTCTGCACCCCCTCTAACTATGCCACCGGCTGAGAGTTTTCTGTTCCTACATAGCAAAGTGGCCTTATGGAAGGGCAAACATTGGCATCTGTTTGTATCTCTCCACAATTACAGATGAAGATTTTTTCCAAATCCTATCTGGAGATACCAGGACTTGAAGCTGGGATCTTCTGGGTACAAAGCACTTCCCTTCACTTTAGCTGAGCTACAGTATCATCCCAGGTTGTTATTCATAGACTCTGAGAATAAAAGAAGTGCCCACAAAGAGACATTTTCCAGCCACTTTTCCAGACATTTTCCAGCCACAAAACAGGTCCAAATACCTCTACACAGAACCTGGCTGTATTCATGACATCTTTTATCAGCATCCTTCCTCTAATCATCATCATCATCATCAACATCATCTGAAAATGGGGTTTTCCATCCGAAAAAGGGAAATTTTTGCCTCTGAAAAAAGAGATTTTCCATCTTCTTCTTGCTTATAGCTCATTCCCTGCTAGCACTGGATTTTTAGCATGTCTAAAACCCTTTTGCAAGAGATGCTGATGCTCGTAGTTTGCTGTCAAGAGTGTCAAACTTTTGCTTTACAGTTTATGTTCATGGTGAGTTTTGAGCCTTCCATATCACCCATGATCTAGCCTTCCTGAATAAGGATGAGCCAATTTCCCTTTTTGTTGATGGCCCTACACCAGTTAATGACCGCCTTCAATAGGACCCTTTATTTGAATGCACGCTATTAAGTTTGATAGCTGGTACTAAAATTGAGAGCTACTGAAGGAGTGGATAAATGAGTGCTGAGATGACGCTGCTTCTCTGCCAGGGACAATAAGCAGTTTCAGCCTACATTTCAAACGAAGGCTATTTGCATAGGATTACTGTAGTCTCAGAAATTTGCAAGGCTATTATGGTTGCAACCAGTGATGGTTTGTGAAGAGAGAAACTTTTTGAAAAACTAGTTTGAATTCTGATGCTGTCTGTGCCAACTGTGGATGTTCACAAAAAGTTAGTCTGACATTCCACATTTCATTTTTTTCATGGCTTAAAAAAGGTCTGTTTCTGGAGATTAGTTTTCCAGCAACATTCACTTTTGGTTCTCTTGCTTTCCAAATGTTTCCCCCTCCCCTTGAAAAGACATTGACAGAAAGCAGTGGGTTACTGTTGGATTCATTAGGCAGGTTTGGAAAAGCAGTAGCTCAGCTGAGCAGAAAGACAGAGGCAGCGATGGATGGTGATGAACGCAGACAAAGTTGCATTTGGGGAAAGGTTTGAAGGTGGAATGCGATGTGTTGTCGCTCACTTGTTAAGACATCTTCAACTCTTCATGACCGCATGGACCACAGCTTGCTAGTTCCTTCTAACTAGTTCCTGAAATTTGTCCAGATTCCTATTAATTGCCTCTGTGACTCTATCCAACCGCTTCATCCTTAGCAGTCTCCTCTTCCTCCTTTTGCCTTCAATTTTTCCCAGAATCAGGCTCTTTTCTAAGGAGTCCTTCCTTCTCATGATGTGGCCAAAATAGTTGAGCTTCAGCTTCAGGATTTGGCCTTCCAGTGAACAGTCAGGTTGATTTCCTGGAGGATGGACTGATTTGATCTCTTTGCAGTCCATGGGACTCTCAAGTGTTTTCTCCAGCACCATAATTCAAAGGCATTTATTCTTTGGTGGTCAGCTTTCTTTATGGTCCAGCTCTCACAGCTATGTAGGAAAAACCATAGCTTTAAATAAACACCACCCTTGAGAATTGGGGTATCCTATAAAACAGTATTCATTACACAGCAAATGACTAGCTAAAACTGAAAAAACTGACTTCTTTTTGGTACATATGTAGGTATTTCTATGGGCCTCTTTGCATCTCACATGTTTGACTGCTGGATCTCAGTTACTGAATCCCAGCTCCAGGTTGAAAATGATTTATTTTCAAGGTTATTTGCAGCTCCCTTGCCAATAACAGGTATTCCCCCTAAGTTTAAGAAGAAGGATGCAGGCTGGTGTTTGGGCACTACGTAAAACGGTTTATTCACTATGCATTAATCTTTGTTTATTATCTTTGTAGTGTTAAAAATATTTCAGGAGGAAGATTAATTGCTAGTGGGATAGATGGAAGCAGATCTAGGAACAGGGAACAGCATGGTGGGAACAGGTTTTTGGATCTACACTGTGCACTAAGATGAGGCATACAGTGTGTGCTTAAGGAGCTGATTATTAATTACAATTGGGATGTTATCTAGTGTGTATACAAGATAACTTTCATGTCAATAAGCATTGACATTCATGCTGGCTCTGAAACATGAATAACATTCAATATGAGTTACAGGCATTTGTTCCTGATTTCAGTAATTCATTTGCAGCCAGCAAGAACACACTCACAAATCTGATATATTTGATCAAACACTAGCAAAAAGCATACCTGTATTGCAGGAGTAAAATTCCCCCATACGCCATCCCCCCATGGCACATCAATCCCTCATGAGCAACATCCTCCCATGTGCAACACCCCCCATGCACAGCATCCTCCCTTCTGCACTCCATCCCTCTGAATAAAATCCCCCCAGTGCACCAGGCACCGAGCACCAAATTGGCTGGAGGATGGTCAGTCTTCCATCTTAAGTATAGGACAAAAACACGACGCACCCCTTTCCAGCCTCGTGGGGGTTAAATTTTTCCACATTTGTTCTTGGGGGGTGTTCATATGACAGAAGGAAATCCCCCCCCCCTGAATTTCTTGCTTCTAGCTGGGGGCTGGGGCAGAACATCCCTCACTGATTCTTCAGTGCAAAATATAGGGAGGAAAATGCATTGCACCCTATTTCACCCGCTCCTGGTTGGAATTTCTGAAAACCGGTTCTTAGTGCACCCCTCTGTCACGGAAGGAACACCACCCCGAATTCCAAGCTTCTAGGCCCAGTGTTTTTGGCAGAGTGTTGATGAATCAGTGAGTGAATGAGTGAGTGAGTCAGTGACTTTTCATCTATATATATAAAAGAGAAAAGTCACTCACTGACTCACTGACTCATCACCGCCCTGCCAAAACTGCCCACCCTAGAAGCGTGAAATTTGGGGTGGGTGTTCCTTCCGTGAGGGAGGGGTGCACTAAGAACCGGTTTTCGGAAATTCCAACGGGAAGGGGGAGAAAAGGGGCGCAATGCGTTTTCCTCCCTATACTTTGCATTGAGAATTGCTGACTCAGCAACATTCTGCCCCAACTGCTGGGCCTGAAGCATGGAATTCTGGGAGTTCCTTCTGTCACCTGAACTCCCACCAAGAACCATCTGGAGACATTTAACCCTTCAGGGGCTGAAAAGGAGACTGAATAACATCCAGCCAGTTTGGTGCTCAGTGCCTGGTGCACTGGGGGGAAAGAGGTTGTTAGGAGGAAGAGGTTGTACTGGAGAGGATGCTGCGCATGGGGGAAGTTGCGCATGGGGGGATGATGCACATGTAGGAAAGTTGCACATGGAGGAAAGTTGCGCATGGGGGATGATGCGCATGGGGGAAGTTACACATGGGGAAGTTGTACATGGGGGAAGTTGCACATGGAAGAAAGTTGCGCATGGAGGAAGTTGTGCATGGGGAGATGATGCGCATGGGGGATGATGCGCATGGGGGATGATGCGCATGGGGGATGATGCGCATGGGGAAGTTGCGCATGGGGGATGGTGCGCATGGGGGGGATGGTGCGCATGGGGGAAGTTGCGCATGGGGGAAGTTGCGCATGGGGGGAAGTTGCGCATGGGGGGATGATGTGCATGGGGGGATGATGCGCATGGGGGAAAGTTGCACATGGGGGAAGTTGCGCATGGGGGATGATGCGCATGTAGGAAAGTTGCGCATGGGGGATGATGCGTATGGGGGAAGTTGCACATGGGGGAAGTTGCGCATGGAGGAAAGTTGCGCATGGGGGGATGATGCGCATGGGGGAAGTTACACATGGGGGAAGTTGTACATGGGGGAAGTTGCGCATGGAAGAAAGTTGCGCATGGAGGAAGTTGTGCATGGGGAGATGATGCGCATGGGGGAAGTTGCGCATGGGGATGATGCGCATGTAGGAAAGTTGCGCATGGGGGGATGATGCGCATGGGGGAAGTTACACATGGGGGAAGTTGTACATGGGGGAAGTTGCGCATGGGGAAAGTTGCGCATGGGGAAAGTTGTGCATGGGGGGATGATGTGCATGGGGGACGATGCGCATGGGGGGATGATGCGCATGGGGGGACGATGTGCTTGGGGGTAAAGTTGCGCATGGGGGAAAGTTGCGCATGGGGATGATGTGCATGTAGGAAAGTTGCACATGGGGAAGTTGCGCATGGAGGGAAGTTGCACATGGGGAAGTTGCGCACGGGGGAAGTTGGACGCGGAGGGAAGTTGCACATGGGGGAAAGTTGCGCGTGGGGGGATGATGCACATGCGAAAAGTTGCGCATGGGGATGATGCGCATGTGGGAAGTTGCGCATAGGGGAATGTTGTACATGGGGGTAGGTTGCGCATGGGTTGTTGATGTGCCGTGGGGGATATTGTATGGGGAAGTTACTCCTGCAACGCGGGTACACTTTTTGCTAGTTTTTATATATATAGATTTATTGCAGAGATGTTGTTTTGGAACAACAATAAGAGGCACAGATGGATTTACGTGGGATTTAATCTGATTGATTTCAGATGGACTAACCTGGATGAAGTACATAATTGGAGTTTTGATAGGGTCGCTGCCAAAATCCCTGTATTCTTAACGCCTAATAATGTAGGAGTTATAGGAGCATAGGTCCTGCAATAAATCATGTACAGGATCCCACAGGCCTTGGTTCCAGGAGTGTCATATGCAGATTGAGAGCCCAGGTGGTATCTCTCACTTCCCCGCTCAAAACACAACAGCAGGAGCCATTTCATCAGCAGCATTCATGACAGCAGCATTACGGGTTTTATCTTTTAATACTTGAAATACTGGTTCAAATTTGTTCATGTTTTTTTCCCCTCTCAGCAAGGGCATATGTACGTTGAAAGAGAAAAAATAATAAAAAACCCTTATGCATGGTAAATTCATCCACTTGTCCCCTAAAATTGTGTTGGGAGTTAGAACAGACACAAGAAAATATTTCTTTACCCAGTGTGTAATTTCTTTATCCTTTGCCAATGGATGCGGCAATAGTGTCTGGCCTAGACGCCGGGGCATGGACAGATTTCTGGAGGAAAACTCCATCATAGATTACAAGCAAAGATGGGTATGTAAAGTCTGAGCTTAGCTGGTTGCTCAGCATGAAGGCCAGATAGGAATTTTTTCCCTTGTCATCTCATTTGGCTATGGATGGAATTTTCTTACATAGCCCCAGCTGGAGAGTCTGGGAAGGTTTCATGCATTCAAAATTATCCTACAATCCAGAGTAACTACAGGAGCATGTAAGAGACATTACGTGACCCGTAGTTACTGCACCACCTATGGGAAATTCACATTGCAATCCAGAGTAAAATGTTCTTACACCAGAGCAAGGACTCCTCGTAGTTACTCTGGATTGCGCCCTTAGTCACTTTAAATGGCCCAAATTACACCCAAACGCAGTCTGATATCTTCATTAGAGAAAATGAGGGTAAATAATGATTTTTTAATAATTGTATTGTTGCGAACTGGGATGTTTTAATGTTTTGTTTTATGTTATGTTTCTTCAAAATATTCATGTTTTTGTTAGCCACCTTGGTGTGTGGGGTGATGGGAAGGAGAGAGAGAGAGATAGAGAGAGAGATAGGTGGATGGACGGATGGATGGAAGTGGCAGCAAGTTGCAAATATTTTGTGGTCTTGTGTGCTTCTGATGTATCAGATTAGTTTCTGTGAGATACAAGAAGTGGAGGAAATGGGCCCTGAGTCTGATCCAGCAGGCCCACAACTCTTTCTTGTATTACCAATGGCTCTTCTTCAGAAAATAACTTTTTATTTCTGGTTCCACGTTGGCAGTTTCTTTATTTCTTGCCTGGCAATTTCTTACAGCCAGTGCTTTTTAAAAACACATGTAACTTTCATACATGGAGGAAAAAAACGATTGTGTGCAGGAACCCAATGTAACGGCCAGTGGTATGATTGTATTTTTTTGTGGGGGGGAGGGGTTGGGGTGAAGAAAATAGAGACAAGGGTGAAGGTGCACAAAAACTATGTGCACAAAAATTACTACGGTTCTCAAAAACCAAAAAAGGTAATCAGACTGGGCCAAACTGAATTAGCTCACATGCACAAGTCCCAAAGCAGTTGAGAATGGCTTGGACAATCCTGTTCTGCTTCTAGATCCATTTTTAATGGCAAAAAAAATCCTCTATGCTTCTGTAAGAGTGCCTCTGTATGACAACACCAATGTAAGGCAGCAAAGAGCACCCATGATTTATGCCATGCAGCTGAACCACTTGCACACCACTTATTGAAAATGTTTTGTAACAAGCTGTACCGGATCTGTTTATATATTCCTTTCATGATGCTGTTCTAAACCACTTCTTCAGCAGAGGAGAGCTTTTGAACATACTCTGATGAATGCTCGGAAACCATCCTTGCTAAACTGATGACTTTCTATGACATTCTTACAGCATTCATACATTCAAGGGAAGGAAAGGTTAAGAACCTTCTTTTGCTTGCTGCTTTTCTCCAGCAAAATCCCCCCATTTCCACCATTTCGTGGGAGAAAAGCAATGGTCAGTGTTCCCAGCCCCACATATGTTAGGTGCCAGCCTTGTAGTTCCATTTTCCAGATCCATTGATAAGTGATTCTTCTAATATTTCAAATTCAGTATACCGTAATTTGAAACTGGAAACCACAGTAGCTATACAGATTGTCTCCTCTTCGGCCCATGGATTCTCTACCCCCTTTTCTTGCCAGTGGGATTTTTTTTTTTTCAGGTCAATACCAGCTTTGGTGGGGTGCGGGGAAAGAAGACTCTGAATCAGGACTGTAGGAGCAGATGTTAACCATGCTTCCCTATGCGTCCCAATCTATAGGGGCTGATCAGGCTGCTGCTTCCAAAATCAAAAGCAAGCAGGTTTGCCCCCTTACATAAAGCAGCTTAACACAATATACTGTTGTTTGTTCCATAGGCTCATTAAAAACTTTTTAGTGTTATAAACAATCTCTGCTCTTGAGAGGAGTTTGTAATTTCCATTGAAGTATATTATAGAGACCGATTCTCAATGAGTGGGAGTAATTGCCTTAGGAAGATTGCAAAACGTTTTCAGGAAACGTGCACCTGATAGAGATCTCCCGAGAGTGAATTGAGTCGTAATTGGCATCAGGTGAATGCAGTAGTTACTTGTGTCTTGCCCCGTGAACTAGATTGACTAGTCAATTACGAGTTCATCCCCATTAATACCAGATCAAGCACTGAACTCCCAGCAGGTGATATTAGATCAATTTTATTCCAGAGATTATTATCTTTTCCAGCAAAGCGGCTTCGGAGAACATCAAGCATAAATTAAATAATTGTCACAAAAATGATATTACAACGACAAGCCCGCGTACACCATTTCATGAGAGTACACAAGAAACTGTCCTAAGGCATAAAATCACAGCAATACATAACACATAAAATCAGTACTACAGGATAGAAATCAGTCAACTGCAAGAAGAAGTTCAGCATTAATGGCACATGGTGATCAGCTTTTCTCATCTCACCCCTACCCTTAACATTGCAGGATAGCAAGCTGTTTACCACCCACTCCTCTCTCCCATTTGTATCTTAGTTTTATTTAGTGTATGAATGGAACCAAACGTGCATTTGCTTTGGGCTCACAGAATGTTTATATGGGTGCAGGATGAAAAAATGATTACAGGATGAAACTATTTTTCTTTTTACTCCAGAGTTTCTATATTTTTCTGAGTCACAGGTATCTGCCTATGTAATGCATGTGTTCAGTGTCACAAACAATGCCATGTGTTCAGTTGTTATCTTAAGACGGGTCATAGGACATATAAGACATTTGTTTCTGCCCTAAATGGGAGGGGTTCCAGATACGTCAGCTTTGGTTTAGGGTCACCAGCAGTCAGTGGCATCACTAGGGTTTCCTTCACTTGGTGCAGGAGGTCAGCACAATCTACCTTATGATGGATTTCTTTCCATGCGTTGGGTGGAGCAATACTCTGTGTGGCGTGTGTGGTGATGTATCATTGCCCCATCACACACATTTTTTTGGCTATAACCGTTGACAGAACAGAGAAATTTCAATGTGGCATGCTTCATTGCATTCTATATGCAATTATGCATCAATATATTATTTGAAAATAGCAAGATTTAAAAGGATTTGGCAAGTAGTGGTGTCACCCACCACTGTGCATGCCACCAGGTGCAGCCCACACACCCCTGCACTCCATGAGCAATGCCACTGCCAACAGTTACTATATTTGCTTTGGGTCAAAAAGAGAGGTTGATGACATTGATAATCAACAGTAGGGTGTAATTCACAGCATGCTCTGAGGTGACACATGGATGGATCTAGAATGATAAGATGGAGATGGGCCTAGAAGCATAAATCAGAAGTGGCCATGCCTTCAATTATTCATGTTCACAAGGACAGGAGAAATTCTACACGGGTTAATGTGTCACCAGATCAGCAAGCAATCCAATTGTAAAAAATTGGAGGAAGTAAAATGCTTGTTGTGGTGGCCCAAATGGAATAACTCCCCAAAGTTTTCCTAATAGACATTACTAGGAAACAGACATTATAGACATATAGACATAATATAGACATTGTAGACATAATAGACATTATTCCCTCATTAAATTTATTAATGTATTGTCTTTCAAACTACACCCCTTTCATACCAAGATGAAGGGCATAGAATAAAAAGCTACAGAGATACAAGAAGGCTATAATTAACAGATCACACTCTTCAGTTCACAGTATTGTGGGGAAAAAAAACAGAACACTGATGTTTGGTGACCCTTTTGACATTTTGCATGGATTCCGTAGTGGCGCTTCAATGTTTTGTTTCAGAGAATGACTCATGCCAGTCCCCTCTAGTCTTTCAGAGGCTGTTAATCATCTTGAAAGACAGGAGTGTACTTTTGTATCAGTTCTAAGGAGGTGGGACAAGATGTCAGAACAGTTGTCACTCTTTGGTGCACCAAGAAGCATAGGAACATGTATAATTCTGTTAGTAGTTTATGACTGCAATCCTATACACACTTTCCCAAGAGTCCCATGGAATACAATGGGACTTACTTTTGAGTAGACATGCTTAGGTTTGCACCTTACTTGGCATCCATCAGTCTTGAAAGACTACGGTATCGTGCTTGACACTGCATGCAAAGCACGAAGGCCTGGGTAGATTGATATGGAGGATAGGCTGTTACCCAAGCTAGGCAAATCCCCCCTCTTCATGCCACTGAAATAGTCCAGTGGAACGGCAGAACCAATACGATTGGTTCCAGCTGCGTCGCAGAGCTGGGCTGAGGACAGGAGCTCACCCTGTCTTGTGGGGCCAACCCGGGTCTCGAACCCTGGCCTTCTGGTTAACAGGCACTTAACCCACTTAACTCATAGCCAGTTTGCCCATATGTCTTTTGGTAAAAGTGTGGCTTTCAAGATACCAGTTGCTCAAGTGATGTCCTTAAAGTGGTACTAGCTTGGTTGATGCAGTCATGCACATTGAAAAAGAAGAGTGGGCACTGGAGGAGAACAAGGCTCTTCCTTACATCTCAGTCCAAAACATATTTACGTATAAGTCCTTCCAAATCCCCTGAAATGTTCTCTCTAGTGAACATGTTATGAATGGCAACCTGAATCCCTTTGAACCTTTGCCAGAATAAAACGTGTACTTAATCCAATGTTAAGATCAATTACTGCATACCCTACGGAAGGCAGTATAATAATAAATTTAGGAGCTGGGTAACTTGTTCATGGCAATAGTAGTAAGTTCCATTGGACTCAACAGAGCATACTTAGGAGTAAACATATAGCATTGCACTGTAAGGCTGTTCTTTGAGAAGCATGAGAATAAAATAGTAACAAAATAATAGGTTCAATAGCAGTTATAATTTTTGTATAAACAAAAAGGTGCCGGTTGATTTCAGTTTCCCATTTCTATTTGGGATAACAAGGCAATTATAGAATACTGAAATTCTGGGTCAATTTTTTGACTCTTTTTGGCCACTGCTTCAAGGCAGGTTCTCCTCATTTTCTGAGACTAAGGGTGCAATTGTAAACTAGACCAACAAAAGTCATTGGTCTTCCCATTCCCTTTGTAATGCAGGGAGGCAAGTGCACGTCTGTGCACTGGCCTAATTGTCCCCCAGCAATTGGTGCAAAAGTGTCTTATGGCACTTTTATGACACCTGCAGATCAGCACAGGACTTATGTTGTGGTTTAGGGCAACCTAACTGGTGATTAGGATTGCAGTCTAAAGCTACAGTTCACAATGTGCTTCCTAGAGAGTAATACCCCTTGAGTGCATTAAACGAAGGGAAAAAATGGGCTATAAAACACAAGGCACATTGACATGGAAAAGTTACAGGATAGCCACACTTTCCTCTCTGCCTTCCATATTTGTGTAGATGAGCAACTTCAGCCACAGCACAGCTTCTCAAACAGCTGCTGAAATTTAATATTCGCTAACTATGCAACTGTTGGTCTAATCCTACTGAGGGCTTGTACCAGTGGGACACATGTTCTGCCAGCACATGCTGCCACAAAAGTGCTTTCTGACAGTGCAAGGCCCAGGCATACTGGCAGGAAACTGAAGCATTTCCCGCTGGTGCCAGCAGGTCATCAGGAAGCCTGCTGGAGAAGGTAAGTTGAGTGCAATGGTGGCATGTGAATGGGGAGGAAGAGGAGTAGGTTAGGATGAGTGCAGAGTGGGGCAGAAACAGTGGTGGGTGATGAATAACCATGCTGGGAGGGGCAGGGTCAGTGGTGCCAACACAAGCCATATACAAACCTCCTTCCTGAGTCTGATTGATTCACTGGTGATATCACTGGCATAGATCCAGGTTTGGGCATAAATGTCCCTTTACATGGAGGAGAACCTCCAACATCCACATATTTCCTGTGGGATACAGTGGAATTTGTGTCAACATCAACACATCGCCCTGCAGTGATTTAGGTAGGATTAGGCTGTGTAAAAAGTACAGAGCTGAAATGTCAAGTAATACTGACATTTACACTATTTTCTCTCAATACTGTAATTGGCAGATTCAGCCCTCATCAGCCAGACTGCAATTTTGCCTCTCTTATAACTATATAAGTAGAAGAAAATTGCATATGCTCTTTGACAAATGTGTTATTGAAAGCAGCAAGGCAAAAAATAGAAGAGTAGCTCTTCTTCACTAACCCTCCCCAAGTTAACTCTTTGATGGATCCTATTAACATAATGCCACTTTGAGACTTGGTTAAGCATTTGCTTCGGAGTTAACCATTTAAAGTCTTTGTGGACAGTAGATGGTTAATGCTTTAGAGGCACAAACTGCCTTTAGCTCATGCCATAACTGCAGCAAACTATTTCCTTAAACGTCTTTCGCATCTCCAAGCTCCGGAAAGCATAAATCAAAGGATCGATAACTGAATTGCACATAATGAGAACCAAGTATGTGTTGAAGTGTGAAGTGTAACAGATACAATGTGGGTTCGTTGGGCAAGAGATGATGAGAATGAGATGAAGGAAAAAAGGTGCCCAGCAGACAATGAAGACCCCAAGGAGAATAGTGATGGTGACGGCGCCTTTCATACAGGAACGTTGCTGGGGAACCCCATCCACCGGGAGGGCTGCGATGCGCTTGATGTGGAGGCGCGCAAACAAGAACATGTGGACATAAAGTGAGGCCATGAGGACAAGCATGGTAAAGAACATGGTAATGAGACAGACAATGACTGTTTTGCTTTCGTAATAGACTATGAACATGATGCCACAAAAAATGCAGGCAATCCAAATGATCCCAATGAGAATCAGAGCTTTCTTCACTGTCATGATGCTGTGATAACGGAGTGCGTAGAAAATGGTAATGTACCTGTCGATAGCTATGACCAGAAGGTTGCAAATGGATGCAACCAAAGATATACAGATCATTGAGTCAAAGACATTGTCCATGTGCTGAATGAAGCGGTCGTCAATGATTAAATATCCATTGCTCAGGATGGCAATCATGATGGTCTCCAGGGCATTGGACATACTCACTAGGATGTCTGCTGCAGCCAGGCTACAAAGGAAAAAGTACATGGGTGAATGTAGGTTTCCATTCTTAATCACTGCAAGGATGACGAGGATGTTCTCCAGAAGGCTGATGATCCCCAGCGTCAAGAACACCTCGGCTTTAATGAAGACTTGTTCACAGAATCCATTGTCACTCCTGCTGCTGAAAAGGACCGAATCGTTGATCTCACCGGTGGTATTCACCATCCCTGGCTGAAATGAAAGAGCCCAGTGTGTTGTAGTTGTATTCATTGTTGGAGAAGATATTCAACTTTCCAAGAAATTATGAAAGCAATATCATTGCATCTTATTAAAACAGAGATCTTCAAAAATATATTAGTGTTTTTGATTGAATGAAATCAAGCAGAACTTATTATTTGGGAAAAAAGTCCTCTTTTTTGTTCAATATTGAATTCAGAATCCATCCATTTTTTTTTACCTTCTAGTGAAATCAGTCTGAGCAGCAAGTACAAGAGATGTTTCTGA
Source organism: Cryptoblepharus egeriae (assembly GCA_030015325.1). Classification (NCBI taxonomy): domain Eukaryota; kingdom Metazoa; phylum Chordata; class Lepidosauria; order Squamata; family Scincidae; genus Cryptoblepharus; species Cryptoblepharus egeriae. The sequence continues at coordinate 177,578,006 of JAREYC010000003.1, read as the reverse complement.
AAAGAAGAAATTAAATCCAGTCCCTTTCATAATTCACCTGTTGATACACATTGATCTCTCCTGCTTTGTCTCGGGACTTTGGCTGGACTTGAGACTCCAAAGCACTTCACATCACCTCTTCTGGTTTCCTCTGTAAGAGGAACCGTAAGAAGCATTGGATTTTATATGTTCATGAATGGGGAAGAAAAATACTCCTTCTTAATCTTCCGTGCCTCACAGTGACCACTGGAGAGCAAGCATGTGTTTGAATGACAGCTACAATCGCAAGATACAGATTGCCCCCCTTGCTCTAAACTGTTGTGGTTGGATTTAAAACTATTTGGTGCCCTCTACAGATCAGATATGTAATCTATATACATTTATTTATTTTTAATTAGGGAAAAAAAACATTAAAACCAAGTCAAAAATGGGAAAAAAAATCACATTTTCTGACTTAATGAGTAATCAATAAACCTCACAAAAACATGTTTATGACCATATTCTTTCTTTGGTATTATTTTCATATCAAATGGCTATGAATGTTAGTGAGATTTCCTGGAATAACCTATCAATATTTGGTTGTCTGGACACTGGTATAGCAGTAAGCAGAACCAGAGGCATAACTAGGGGAGAGCCTTAGGGCAGGGTGAACATGTGTCCTCTTTTTTAGACTTGTGTTCTGGGAAAAAAATTTTCATTGTCCTCCTTTCCCTTGTGAGCAGGCAGTATGTAGCTTTTGTGTAATCAATAAATTATATGTAAGAGTTTTAAATTTAATAATAAATAACATAAACTGCAATCCTATTTCCTGAATAGGCTGGCATAATTCCTGCCACAAGTCTTGTGCTGGCCTGGGGGTGTCACAAAACTGTTGTGCACCGCTCCTGGGGAGGTTTTGGCCACTACACAAACATGCGCTGGTCTCCCCACACCATTATGGGAATAGGGAACAGGTAAATTGTGCCAGCCTAAATTGGTTGGATTAGCCACATCAACAAGTGCTCCCCTTTCTGGGGAAACCCAAAAGTAATGTCACAACACTACATGACATTATAATATCACTGCACTGGGTGATACCCCTGGACAGAACTGTCCCTAGAAGGGCATGGGTAAGATGTGGAATGAAGGCAATTCAAACAGTGTGAGCCTCTATTATCTGTGCTTTTTTCCTAGAAATAAAGGCGGAGTCCAATGGAAAGGCAGAGCCAATAACAGAGGGGATTTGCTGCTTGGGTAACAGCCTATCCTCCATAACAATCTAACCCAGGTTTTCATGCTTCGCATGCAGCATATGCAGCGCCGAGCACGATACCATAGTCTTTCAAGACTGATGGAGGCCTCAAAGGTGGAGATACCATGAAGATGTTATTTGCAGGGGTGGGCCCGGCCTGGCCCAAGAACCGGTTCTCCAGAAGTGGGTGGGACCAGGGGGCGGGGCCAGGGTCAAGGGGCGGGGCCAGGGTCAAGGGAATGTTTTTAATTTAAAAATAAAAAAAATTAAAAATAAAATTACTTACTTCTGAGTTGACCTGCATAGGACGGGGCTCTGAGGCTGCAGTCCTTTCCACACTGGCCTGGGAGTATGTCCCATCGACTGTACTGGGACTTACTTCAGAGTAGACCAGCATAGGGTGGGGCTCTGAGGCTGCTCTGAGGCTCTCTCCACACTGGCCTGGAGTAAGTCCCATTGACTATACTGGGACTTACTTCAGAGTAGACCTGCATAGGATGGGGCTCTGAGGCTGCAGTCCTCTCCACACTCCTCCCCGGCCAGCCGGGAGAGGAAGGGAGAGCACGGTGGCCGAGAGAGGAAGGGAGAGTGCGGTGGCACCGCACGGCTCCCTTTGTGCCTCCCCGGCTGGCCATGAGAGGGAGAGTGCAGTGGCGCTGCGCGGCTCCCTTTGTGCCTCCCCGGCCGGCCGGGAAAGGAAAACAGAGCGCGGTGGCACCAAACCGGTCCACATGGTTCTGGGAGCCCCCCGCCGCTGCTGGTTTGCCAGCGGCAGGGGGATTGGAAGATCCGGTCCCCCAGAACCAGAGTGAACCGGCCTGTGCCCACCCCTGGTTATTTGTAATCATAAGCATAGTATGTGTGCAATCCACAGTAACTATGGGGAGTCCTCTCTCCAGTGTAAGAACTTGCTCTGGATTGCAATATGAATTTCCCATAGGTTTTCACTAGGTGGTGCAGTAACTACGGGTATACATAATATCTCTTACGTGCTCCCGTAGTTACTCTGGATTGTAGGGTATGTCTACTTGGGGGGGCGGGCACAGAGGTGCCAGTACTCAGTGCTGGTGAGTACCTCCTCAAAAAGTCCCTTGCTTGTTATGATGATACATTGGACATGAAAACATGAGGTCTGGGATGCCCCCCACCATTTCCCCACCAAGGTACAGCTCTGGCAGTAGGTTCTTAATACAGACTGCCAAATTTTCTTGCATTGTTCTAGAAGTGAGTGTTATTTTTCCAGCTTATTGTTGTCCTGTTAGCAGCCTTGAGCAAATTCCCAGTTAGCCTTAGGTGATTCATTGTTGCACTTTTTCATTGTGTTTAAAACAGGTGTTAAATTCAAACGGATTGGATGGTCAGTTTTTGTTCTTGGCAGATGTCCAAAGCCAATTAACATCCCCCCCACACACATCCCCAAAGGTGTGAACAACATTATTATTCAACACTGAAAAATCAATCCCACCTTAACTGGATGCTGCTTTGGAAAAATCAGAAATTGTTCCTAGAGTGTAGGGTTTGAGAATCTCACACACACAACCTTGATCATTGATGGTACTGGGTTGGTCCGCCTTCTCCAGCTGAGGACTGGAATGATTGCTTGCAAGACTGCCTCTCTACGACAGTAAGAAAAACAGTTTTTAAACTTATTTTAAAGAGATGCATTTTTTCCTCTTCTACAGGGATCGAGTTGTTCTTTCTTGTTTGCAATAGTAATTCATGTTGAGTCTAATCCATGTACAATTTTTTTAAAAAAAATAAGTTTGGATCAAGGCTGCAATCCTAAACTCCCCTTAGGCCTGCCTATGCTCTGGCATACATCCTACGCTGACCTGGGGGGTGTCACAAAAGTGCCATAAGGATTTGTATCTATCTGAGCAAAGATTTGTTCAGAAGACTGATTTTTCCTTCTTCCCATTTAGGGAATCTGATTTTCTTGTCCAAAAACCTTCTTCAAGGCCATTTCATGACTCCAACTTACTTTCTTCATGTTATTTTTTGTGTTTTTTTCCACTTCAAAGCCAGTTTTAGCCTTGGCCATTGCCTGGTAATGTTATTACAGTAAAGCAACATCTGCTGGCAACACCTAAAAATAGTGTTTTTGAAAAAGATAAATTCCATGTTTTGATATGCAGAATAAATATAGGCTTGAGCAAGGTGAAGCCAAAGCTGTACTGTAACATTTTTTTTTTAGTTTCCAGAACAGGGACTCATAATAATAATAATAATAATGAAGTTGTACTGTTGTACTGTTCTTTCACTTTCTTTCTTCTTGTAATGCATATACAAACATGCCTAGTGTCAAGAACCTTATCATGCCATGGCAACACTAATGAAAAATTGTAATGGATCTTCAGGTTCTTTCAATTTCCTTAAATATTCCTCTGTCATGGCTTCCAGTGTGTTTCCAAGCAAAACTCAATAATCCCCTATATGCATCTTCGGATCAAGGCATGTGAAGGCTCATCTCCCTCTGCTGCCTGAAGTACAGATGATGAAGATGTGGGACGGGTCCTTTTCAGTGGTGGCACCCTGTTATGGAACAGAAAAGCATGGTGAGGGCAGTAACAAGTCATTACTTAAGCATGAAGGGGTGATGACACCCTCAAGGGGGTGACACACCGGGGATGACAAAAATCACAAAAATTACTAAAATGCTAGGATTTTTTAAAAAATAACCCATCATGTTATATACCATTGGATGCGTATTATACAGCAGAATCCAATGCAAACAACAGCTTTGAAATATCTCCTTCCTATCAAAGGTTATGGCCGAAAAACTAAAAACAACAAAAATGCATACCTATGGGAGCTTCATAGGGGAGCACTTTATAGCTATTGGAGCTCTACCAAGAAGGAGGTTCTCCCATACTTAACTTTGGACTTCGTTTCTGTGTGCTATTGATAATTTTCTGTATTTTTATATGAAATCATAGCCAGGCACTTCTTGGGTTCCATTTCCTCCTATGGAAAGTGAGCGCTATGGAAAGTGAGCTGTACCGCACCTTTACTCCAGAATGGACAAACATGCCTTAGTCCATGGAAAGAGCAGATCGAGAGGAATCCAACACCTCCAGAATGGTCCTGATCTAATGAACCCCACAAATCAACACAATCCCCACAAATCAACACAGAAGGAAGCCATTGATAATTGCATTGAGTACTATGGAAAGTGGGACTGAGCTACACAGCAGTATTTACACATGAATAAGCAAACATCTCTTGGCTTGTGTTCATGTGAGGCATAGAGGAATGCAAGGCCACCAGAATGGTCCCAATCCAGTGAAAGTGGGGCTCAAAATGTGCTACAGAAGCCAGCCTGTCCCTCTCCCAAGAAAGAATAAAACAAAAGCTCACACAGCAATCCTAAACACACTTTCCTGGGAGCAAGACCCATTGAACACAATGGGTTGAAGACATTGAAGACATAGTTATGATTATGCTGTCAATTGGTAAGGTGATTTTTAAAATATGAAAATATTTATATCTAATTAATTGTATTAATTAATACAGATAATAATTAAATAATTAAATAACTGTGGGGTGTCAAAAATTTGTGAGCCCCGGATGCCAAATGACCTACATACCCCACTGCTACATGGAACCTCTGTCTGAAGCCATCCAGGGAATGGAATGAAGATCCATCAGCTTACTGACAGCATCCAGCATCCAAAGATATGGAGCCCTCCTAGGACCCGGACCAGACCATTGCCTACTTCAAAGAAGGACACCCTGTTGCTGCCATGGGAGGAGTAGTGAGGAGGAGGAGATGAGGCAGAGCGAGAATGGGAATGCTGGTGTCCTGCTCCTGTTGTAGGAATCTATTCATCACCATGTAGTGAGAGCAGGACTGACTTTGCCTGTGCCATGCCATGGAAAGTTGATGGTGTTGGTAGAAAGATGCTGGACCACACTTTGTGACCTGTAACTGAAAGAATTCAAACATAAGCTTACATGAGACTCCTGGTGGTCCTTCTCCATATTGTGTCGTAGATCCTTACAATATCTTCAAGATCCCCTTGCAACTAAGCCAAGGACCCCATAACAATTTTATATAACTAAGCAAAGAGGAAACAAAGAAAGTCCAACCACTAACTTTTGTACTCAACACAATTCCTCTGTACATCCCCTTTTTGAACTGTCGACTGGAACGCTTGACTGAAAAAACACTTGATGGTTACTAATTCTTGTGAAAGGTTATGGAGTCTCAAGTGCTTCTGAGTAATGGTTGCTGAGTAATGGTTGCATTTGTTATGGGCTTGCATTGATGTGGATAGCCCTTGCTCCCTGAGACTCCTAGTAGTCCTTCTTCATACTGTGTTATGTATTCTTCATACGTATTCTTCATACGTCTTCAAGACCACCTTGCAATTAAGCCAAGGACCCCATGACAATTTTATATAACTAAGCAAAGAGGAAAGCAAGAAGGTCCAACCATTAAGCTTTGTGCTCAACACAATTCCTCTATACATCACCTTTTTTGAACTGTTGACTGGAATCCTTGATTAACTGATTGATTGAAAACTGACTGATTGACTGATTGACTGAAAAAACACTTGATGGTTTCTTATTCTTGTGATGGAGTCTCAAGTGCTTTGAATAATGGTTGCATTTGTTTTGGGCTTGCACTGATTTGGATAGGACGAAACTAAGCAGAAACTTTGAAATTATACTTTGCATTTGTAGCTGTGCATTTATACTATACTGTGGCAGGGTCTTTTTGTTTTGGATGTTCAAATTCGACAAAGGTTTCTTCTGTCTGCAGAGGCTGGTGCAGTCTAGGACTATTGGGATGCCAAATGCAGACTCATCGCCTAATCCGAAGGTGCCCAGTATGAAAATCAAAGTGTCAAGTTTGATTTACCTTGTGTGAAACCCAGAGTAGCTGCCCCAGCTAACTGGCCAAGGATTTTTACGCTTTAGGGGGAAAACAGGAAGTTAGCTTTATTGTTTCCAGTATATTTGAAACTTATGATGCCAAAGTGCCTGTTGCCTTAAAAGCAGGCATCCATCAGTCTTGAAAGACTATGGTATTGTGCTCAGCGCTGCATATGAAGCAAGAAAGCCTGGGTTAGATTGTTATGGAGGATAGGCTGTTACCCAAGCAGCAAATCCCCCCTCTTCACACCACTGAAACAGTCCCATGGAAAGGCAGAGCCAATACAATTGGATCCAGCTGTGTCGCAGAGCTGGGCTAAGGACAGGAGCTCACCCTGTCTTGTGGGGCCGACCCGGGTCTCAAACCCTGGCCTGCTGGTAAACAGGCACAGTATCTTAACCACTTGCCCCATATAAAGTATGTTCCACATAACAAACCTAAATTTCCAAGGAATCCTGTTTCCAATAACAAATCTGCTTTACATAACAAACTCCTCTGGCGATTAATGGGCACACGTGCTATGACACTAATGGTTACACTGATGCTCTGTGCAGAGGCTGTTTAAAAGGGTTGCTGGCCGGTGCTGTTGCCTCTAACTGCCCCCAACTTGGGGGCAGTTGCCTGGGGTGCCAGAGGCAGCTGCCCCTAATTGCCCCCAAGTCCCCCCACCGGCCACCTTGAACTTCCAGCAGCAGCCCAGGTCAGCCTCCCAGGAAAGTGTCTTTGCATCCTCCTAACCATGTCTACTCAGACTAAAGCCCCATTGTGTTCAATGGGTCTTACTCCCGGACAGTGTCTTTGATTGCAGCCTCCTAAGCATGTCTACCCAGAAGTAAGCACCATTGTGTTAAATGGGGCTCACTCCCAGGAAAGTGTTTTTGATTGCAGCCTCCTAACTATTTCTACCCAGAAGTAAGCCCCATTTTGTTAAATGGGTCTTACTCCCAGGAAAGTGTCTTTAGGATTGCAGCCTAAGTAGACTTCAATTCCAGTGTTTTGTCATCATTCTTACATCCAGTTAATATTTTTATATGAATATTTTTTGGGTTGTGGAACCGATCATCTGAGTTTACCTTATTTTCTATGGGAAAGTCTGCTTAACATTGTGAAGGAAGGCAGATGACTGAGGAAGAGGAAACTGCAGATGTCCTCGTGCACCTTGAGGAGCTAGTTATTAGGGAGGCTGAAGCTGAAGAAGCCAGGGGAGAACTAGCTACCACACCTGCAACAATACCAAGGAGGAGCAGAGGCCGACCTATGGGTTGCATAACTAAGGTGGAGAGACAAAGAGGGAGGAGCATTTGGAGGGAATAAAAGGAGGGAAAAGCCCAGGAGGAAAAAAGGTGAGAAAGGAGAAACTTAGAGAGGAGAGGCTGGAGATTCAGGAGTCAAGGAGTGCTTATCCAGTGGTGTCTCACATAAAGAGCTTAATTCGTTCTGGAGGCATGCCCAAAAATATTCATATAAAAATATTAACTGGATTTAAAAATGATGACAAAACACTGGAATTGAATTCAAAACATGCATTCAGTGTGCATGATCCTATGAAGTCTACTTAGGCTGAAATCCTAAAGACACTTTCCTGGGAGTAAGCCCCATTTAACACAATAGGGCTTACTTCTGAGTAGACATAGTTAGGAAACTGCAATCAAAGACACTTTCCTGGGAGGCTTACCTGGGCTGCTGCTGGAGGTTGAAGGTGGTCGGTGGGGGCACTTGGGGCAGCTGTCTCTGGCACCCCCAGGTAACTGCCCCCAAGTTGGGGGCAGTTAGAGGCAGCAGTGCCGGCCGGCAGCCCTTTTAAAGAGTCTCCATGTGGAGCGTCAGGGCTGCATAGCATGCGTGCCCATAGTGCACTTGCTTTTTAAGTGAAGCGGAACTTGTTATGTGAAGCAAGATTTCTTGGAAATTTTTGCTTGTTATGTGAAACGCTTATTAAGCGAGGTACCACTGTACTCGTTTGGGCTTTGGGGTGCTTGGTGCAACTTTACTTACCTGTGGAACACCTGCAAGAAGAACGTTGTGTTTACCAGTTGGTTTCCTGTTATGAGGACATTATATTTATCTGTTTCCAAGAACTGACAAACCCTACAATCCAGAGTAACTACGGGAGCACATAATAGACATTATGTGCACCTGTAGGTACTGCACCACTCAGTGAAAACCTATGGGAAATTCATATTGGAATCCAGAGTAAATTGTTCTTACACCGGAGCAAGGACTCCCCGTAGTTACTCTGGATTGCAAAGTCTGTTGAAGATACTTACCTGTGAGTTATGTCTTTGAAGCTTATGTAAACCCTGCAACCACTAAGCTCTGTACCTCCTGTTTATTATGGAAGAAAGGAAAATTGTACCAGTTGCAACTACCACCTCTGAGTCTGATTCTTTCAGAGACTTCGACTTAGAAAGAATCCTGGTCCTGCAAGTATCCACGCCAGGCAACCCTGAAGCGGGATGGGGGGCGCATAGCACACACTAAGAACACTTCATATAACAAACATGCTTCTGGAACAAATTATATTTGTTATGCGAGGCATCACTGTATTAACAAAAAAGTTGGGGTCAGATTGGAACCTCCATTTGTCACCCCCGAAACAGAACAATGGGGTTGCTAACTGGCACGTGCATTGAGAAGCTCAGCAAATATCCATCTGAGACTGCCTTGAATGCTAAATTGTATTTTTGTACTCCATTCCAAGGCCACCTGTGTTGATCTAGCTCTTGCTAACTGCAATTTGAGTGGATTTTAACCAGTTCAGTCTTGATATTTGGAGCAAGGTGGTGATTTGTTTTGAATGACCTTCACTTGATTGATGCTTGAGAGAATGGAAGCATTTTACTCATAAGAATGGCTTCTTACTCTTGATTTAACCATTAATTTAATGGTCCTCAGTGTAAGACTATGGAAGCAATGGGTGTTCTCTCATTAAAAACTCATCATGTATATTTTATGCATTGACATCTCCATCCACTTACTTAAATGCATTTCGATTTAACAGACAACACAAGTCTATTAAATTGAAGGCTCACTATATTTGCATTTGAATTGAAACACAGTGTTCTTGTTCAGAATTGCTTTTAAGCATCACACTACGTCTAATTCATGCCTTAGAACCAGATTCCAATAATGTTTATTCAGAAGACCCATCTACTTCAAGTATGTGTAATATCGCACCTAGCAATCTTAGAAGCACGGAGAATAACTAGTTTGCTCTGACTAGTTTTTATATTTTAAAAAACAGAGGCTGCAATCCTAAAGACACTTTCCTGGGAGTAAGACCCTTTGAACCAGAGTCACTCTGAGCACCGCGCTTTGAGAAAGTAACCTCTACCGTTTCATTGTTAAATGATTGAAAATGCATACAAAGGCAGAAGAACTAGCTCATTCCACGCAAATGCTGTTTTCTATCTAAAGCAATACTCTCTATCCCATTTCCAATCAAGGCATAATTAAAGAAATGTCAGTTGCTAATTTACCCTGGTAACATTCAGTCGTCATTATCCAGCAAAGGGTAGTTGCCCTTAGCCCTGTTTCAATCAATGAGACAAGCTGGTTAGGATTAAATGGAACCCCATTGACTGCAAGCAGACTTAGGCATGTCCCATTTTCTTTATATAATTTTCAGGGGTCAATAAGGTTTACTTAAAGTCCAGGAACATTAACTTTTTTTCCAAAGTGGTGATGAAGTATGCTTAATTCTAGACAGCATAAAAAATTATTTTGAAGCTCAACTGTGTCTTGAATTGAATATTCCAAGAACGTCAGTGGAGTCCATCAGTGGTGTTGCCAGTGCGGGTTCTGCCCAGGAACATCCCCCCATGCCACACGTTACCCTCCGTTCTCATCCAAAGCAATGTTTGGCATCCTGACGGGGGTCAGTAGTCATAAAATGACATACTGGTGCACACTGCTAAATTGTTTCATGGGTGGCCTTTTACGGTTGCTTGGGAGCCGGGGGACAGGGGGCCATCTGCCACCAAACATGGCATGGGCATCTCCTTGGTTAGGGCATGGGTGGCATGTCCATTATCCCACAGGGTGCATCATCTGGGGTGGACTGCCTCCTTGCCATACTTACACACACACAAGCCAAAATAACACTTTGTGGACAAATGATGGATTGGTTTTAATGCTTAGTTGTACTAGGGGTGAGTTTATTGACTGACTGACTGACTGATTCATCACCGCCCTGCCAAAACCACTGGGCCTAGAAACATGGAATTCTGGGAGGGAGTTCCTTCTATCACATGAACACCCACCAAGAACTGATGTGGAGAAATTTAACCTTTAAGGGGCTGAAAAGGAGTCAACATGTTTCTGTCCTACACTTAACATGGGAGACTGACCAACATCCAGCCAATTTGGTACTTGGTGCTTGGTGCAGTGGGGGGGATGCTGTTTGGAGGAAGAGGTTGCACTGGCGAGGATACTGCGAATGGGGGGAAGTTACACATGGGGGGAAGTTGCACATGGGGGAAGTTGCACATGGGGAAAGTTGCGCAAGGGGAAAGTTGCACATGGGGAAAGTTGTGCATAGTGGAAGTGGCACATGGGGGATGATGTGCATGGGGGGATGATGCGCATGGGGGGATGATGCGCATGGGGAGAAGGCCATGCTGTATCTTTTGCCTTCAAGCTGAACAATCAGAGGTCAAGGTTTCCCAGTCGTTGATGTCCATTCCCAAGGCCTTTAGATCCCAAAGAAGAACTTTCCATCTCCAGAAGGCAAAAAGAAGCATTTGACACTGAGCTTCATAGTGACATTTATAATTTACACCATAATAATCTAATTCAGGCCCCAGTGCCAATTCCTATAGACCACTCACAATGTTTGAATTAGTTTGAGGCAGACTGCAGTTCCTGTTTCCCATAGGAAATAATGGAAACACAGATGATTGGTTCCACAACCCCCAAAACATTCATATCAAAATATTAACTGGATGTAAAAATGATGACAAAACACTGGAATTGAAATCAAAACATGCATTCAATGTGCATGATCCTATGAAGTCTACTTATGCTGCAATCCTAAAGACACTTTCCTGGGCGTAAGCCCCATTTAACACAATGGGGCTTACTTCTGGGTAGACATGGTTAGGAGGCTGCAATCAAAGACACTTTCCTGGGAGTAAGACCCATTTACCACAATGGGAATTACTTCTGAGTTGACGTGGTTAGGAGGCTACAATCAAAGACACTTTCCTGGGAGGCTTACCTGGGCTGCTGCTGGAGGTTGAAGGTGGCCAGTGGGGACAGCTAGGGACAGCTGCTTCTGGCACCCCCAGGCAACTGCCCCCAAGTTGGGGGCAATTAGAGGCAGCAGCATGGCCGGCAGCCCTTTTTAAGAGCCTCCATGCCAGCATCAGGACTGCGTAGTACGTGTGCCCATAGCAAGCTTGCTTGTTAAGTGAAGCAGAACTTATTATGTGGAGCAAGATTTCTTGGAAATTTTTGCTTGTTATGTGAAATGCTTGTTAAGCAAGGCATTTGTTACCACTGCACAGATGAATATTTTTGTGCTGTTTGAGTTTCTATTATTTCTGATTTTGAGTTTCTATTATTTCTGTTTTTGAGATTTTATATTTGAGTTTCTATTATTTCATTGTTTGAGTTTCTATTATTTCTTATGGGAAAATTTGCTTTGGTGTACGTGCATCTTGGATTACAAGCTTCCAGAATGGATTAAGCTTGTAAACCAAGGTACCACTGTATATAAAACTGAAAAGTCACTGACTGACTCACTCACTCTTTTATCAATGCCCAACCAAAACTTCTGGACCTAGAAGCATGAAATTTGGGAAGGGTGTTCCTTCTCAAATCATGGAGGCACACACTAAGAGCCAATTTTGGAAATTCAAACTGGAAGGGGGTGAAAAGGGGCGCAATGTGTTGAGTTTTCATCCCTATGCTTTATATTGGAGAATTGCCAGCTGAACGCCCTGCCCCAATCCCTAGACCTAGAAGCATGAAATTTGGGAAGGTGTTCCATACATTATGTGAGCACCCAGTAAGAAGGCGATGTTCAGAAACTAGAAGGGGGTGAAAATGGGTGCAATAAGCTTTTGTCCCTCAACATTAAAGAATCGCTGATTGATCAATCTCTTCCCCAACCCCTGGACCGAGAAGTATGAAATTTGGAGAGTGTATTCCTTACATGACATGAGCACCAAGTAAGAACCTATTTTTAGAAATTTAACCCTTAAGGAGGTCAAAAGGGTAGTGCCTAGGGCAGCAGAGGGGAGGCCTCCAGGACCCAACATGACCCCACATGTTTCTTATACCCCTACATCAGTGGGGAAGATTTGGGTTGGATTTGGCTGTTGCATTTAGGCATACTAGTATTAAAAGCATATAAATGCAAACTAAGCAGGAGTTGTCCTAATTCTTGCTCATCAGCTCAATCTTTTTTCAGTTATAATAATAACAACAGTTTGGTGCCACCTTCTGGTTCTGACCATTATTGAACAATTTCTGGAAAGAGAGCATTTAACAGCTGCATTGGACCCCTGGAATGATAATCATGGAGGTAAAAATTAAAGGTGTTGCCTGCAGGTTGCCCTGCTAGTCATGACTGATTCCAGCAAATGGTACTCATCCCATTTCTTAAGCCAGAGAGTCAGCTTAAGTCTAAAGATGCTTCTGGGTCCAAAGACGCTTCTGTAGTCCAAAGAAGCTTCTGTGGACGTGTAGCCTGCATGTGCATAGAATGCAGTTACCTTCCACTGGAGTGGCCCCTACCCACATTTACTCAAATATGATGCACCATCAAATCTAATGTGCACCCTGATTTTGGAGACTGAATTTGGGCAAAATCCAGAGTAACTACGGGGAGTCCTTGCTCCGGTGTAAGAACAATTTACTCAATACCAAATATGAATTTCCCATAGGTTTTCACTGGGTGGTGCAGTAACTACAGATGCACATAATGTCTCTTACGTGCTCCCGTAGTTACTCTGGATTTGGGTGTTAGACTGAAAAAGGTGAGAGATTCAAGTAAATGCAGTATTTATCTACTTGCATTTACATGCTTTTGAACTGCGAGGCTGGCATGAGCTGGGCAAGGGATGAGAACTACCGTATTTCCCAGCTTATTACATGCACCGGACCATGAGACGCACCAAAGTTTAGAGGAGCAAAACAAGAAAAAAAATATTCTGAAACAAATGGTGTACTAATATGTTTAATAAAATATAGCAGAATAATTTTTCAACCATGTAAAGTCAACAGTAGTATTAAAAACCATTATCACTGTCATTAACAAATGAGGAAAGACTTTAAGCTTCAAGCACTCTTCTAATTTTCTGGTAACCCCAAAAACTCATCATCTCTAGTGTCAGTGATTTGTGACTTTGCACATGATCAGACAACAACATTTTGCACAAATCTCATTGCAAATGGTCCAGGAAGGCAGGTAAGTTGGGGAGGTTCTTTTGGGGGGTAGGTAGGGAAAGGTGAGGGGATCTAGATAGATAGGGGAGAGTGAGGAAGGCATAGGCATAGAGCAGCAGGGACCAGGTCTTGTGCATGTCTACTTTGGAGCAAGTCTCCAAGCCAGGGAAGGATGCTTAGGATTGCAACTGTGCCAGGGTGACCAGATGCCAAACCAAAATTCCTGAACCCCAAGCCAAAATTCCTACCCGCTTTAAAAAATTGCCAAAAATGTATTTTTTGTTTTTATATTTTTATTTTTACTTTCTTGGCCATAACTTTTGATGGGGATGAGATATCTCAAAACTGATTCTTGCATTGGACTCTGCTCTTCAATACAAATCCAGTGACATATGACATGAATGGGGTGAGGTGCTCCAGGGTTGGCCCTATCACTCTATAAGACGCACAGACATTTCCCCCCTTTAGGGAGAAAAAAGTGCGTCTTATAAGCAGGGAAATATGGTAATTCCTTCTTACAGTATTCGGGACTTGAACCACTGACCTGCTGATCTTCAGATTGGCAGGCACAGTGCCTTAAACCACTGAGCCACTATAGCCATTAAAACTTAAGTTTTCCTTGCCTCAAAAGGAGTTTGAACTGGAGAACCCAAATGGTCCAATCCTTCCTGCCACTTTTCTTGTAAATGCCCAATACTCAGTAGATCTGCCTACCTTCTCACCCAAACCCATGCTCCACTTATCTTTCTAATTGCTCCAGACTGACAACAAGAAAATTAAGGGGTGCTTGCTTCTTCTCCTTCCCACAAGCCTTTCCTTCTGTGCCTCAAAATCTTTGTTTGTTGCAGTGTGCTTTCTGGCATGTTTGTGACAGCCATGACACATGTTTTGTGTTGAGAAAAAATTGACCTGAAGTTGCATTTGAATTATTTATTTATATCATGTTATTAATGATTTTTGCAATTATTGCATATCATTCAGCAGGCATCTCCTCCAATGTGGTAAACTACAACAGGGTTGCTGATTTTACCAGAGGCAAATTGCAAGTATCTAATTCTGGGCCCTTGAAAATGTGGGGTTCTTTTGCTACTTGGGTCTAGAGACTACCCACCTGTGTCCTGATTTTAACTGGGTATTATCACTCCAAGAATTACTACAAGGGTATAATTACTATAAGGGTATTGTTATTAATTGAGTATTGGCAGTATTTTTACTGGGTAATTGGGTATTATCACTACAAGGGTTCAGTGGTTGACCTTCAGGTATTAGAGAATCTTGGAATCCTGGCCATGTCACAAGTTATAGACAGACATATAAATAAAAAAGTCCACAAAATTTTGCACCTATAAACATTTGAAATAAAATAAAATGGATATGTGGTGCACTTACATACATGGCAGTACCAGTACTGGGAAGTTGGATAACATTGGCCCCTTTGTTACCAGTGGATTTCTATATCTGCAAGGGATCCTGGAAAACACATGGATACCAAGTGCCCACTATACAGTGGGAAAAGAGGAGAGCTCTAACTGCATATAAAGCCTGTTCTAGTGAGCGCAACCTTCAAGCCCTGCGAGTCTCCCGTAGCAAAGTCCAACAGATTGCCAGGAGATGTGCTAACAATTATTGGCTGCAGCTTTGCTCTCAGATCCAGGTAGCAGCTGACACAGGCAACATCAAGGGGATGTACGATGGCATCAAGCAGGCCTTAGGTCCAACAGTGAGGAAATCTGCCCCGCTTAAGTCCGCTACAGGTGTGGTCATCCAGGACCGAGCACAACAGATGGCATGCTGGGTGCAGCACTACTCTGAGCTATACTCCAGAGAAAATGTAGTAACTGAAGAAGCATTAAACAACATTGAGTGCCTGCCTGTCTTGGAGGAGCTTGACAGTGAACCAACTTTAGAAGAACTAAACGAAGCCCTGGATTCCCTTGCTTTTGGCAAGGCACCCGGGAAAGATAACATCCCTGCTGAAGTTCTGAGGTGCTGTAGAGGGACCATTTCCACTGAACTGTACAAGATATTCTGCCTTTGTTGGAGGGAAGGTGGAGTACCACAGGACATGAAGGACGCTAATATTGTCACACTGTACAAGAACAAAGGCGACAGGAGTGACTGCAACAACTACCGTGGCATCTCTCTTCTTAGTGTTGTAGGGAAGCCGCTTCCCGAGTCATACTGAAGAGGCTTCAGGTGCTTGCAGAGAGAATCTATCCTGAATCACAGTGTGGATTTCGAGCCAACAGGTCCACCACTGATATGGTATTTTCCCTTCGACAGTTGCAAGAGAAATGTAGGGAACAAAGACAGCCACTCTTTGTAGCCTTCATAGACCTTACAAAGGCTTTTGATTTGGTTAGTAGGGATGACCTTTTTAAAATCCTCCCCAAGATTGGATGCCCACCTCAGCTCCTCAACATCATCAGGTCCTTTCACGAGGACATGAAGGGCACTGTAGTTTTTGATGGCCTAACATCAGACTCCTTTCACATCCGAAGTGGAGTGAAGCAGGGCTGCGTCCTCGCACCAACTTTATTTGGGATCTTTTTTGCAGTCATGCTGAAGCATGCTTTTGGAAACGCAACAGAGGGAATCTATCTCCGGACCAGATCAGACGGAAAACTCTACAATCCTTCCAGACTAAGAGCAAAGTCCAAAGTCCAGCTGAAATGCTTGCGGGAGTTCCTCTTTGCCGATGACGCTGCTGTTACTGCTCACTCTGCTGAGGACCTTCAACGACTTATGGACCGTTTTAGCAAAGCCTGCCAAGACTTTGGACTAACAATCAGCCTGAAGAAAACACAAGTCATGGGTCAGGGTGTGGATCCACCTCCCTGTATCACAATCTCTGAACATGAACTGGAGGTTGTCCATGACTTTGTGTACCTTGGCTCAACTATCTCTGACACTCTCTCCTTAGACTCTGAGCTGAATAAACGCATTGGTAAAGCGGCTACTACATTCTCCAGGCTTACAAAGAGAGTATGGCTTAATAAGAAGCTGACGGAACATACAAAGATCCAGGTCTATAGAGCTTGCGTCCTGAGCACACTCTTGTACTGCAGTGAGTCTTGGACCCTTTATGCATGGCAGGAGAGGAAGCTGAACACCTTCCGTATGCGCTGTCTCCGACGTATTCTTGGAATCACCTGGCATGACAAAGTCTCAAATGACACAGTATTGGAACGTGCTGGAATCTCTAGCATGTTCACACTTCTGAAACAGCGGCGTCTACGCTGGCTTGGGCATGTCGTGAGAATGGCTGATGGTCGGATTCCAAAAGATCTCTTATATGGAGAATTAGTGCAGGGAAAGCACCCAAGAAGGAGACCACAGCTGCGATACAAGGACATCTGCAAGAGGGATCTAAAGGCCTTGGAAATGGACATCAACAGCTGGGAAACCTTGACCTCTGACTGTTCAGCGTGGAGGCAAAAGACCCAGCATGGCCTTCTCCAACTGGAAGAGACACTTGTTCGGCAGGCTGAAGCAAAGAGACAGACCCGAAAGCAGCGAAACCTGGGACCTGGGCAGGGGACGGAATTTATTTGTCCTCAGTGTGGAAGGGATGGACACTCTCGAATTGGCCTCTTTAGTCACACTAGATGTTGTTTCAGGACCTCCAGTCAGAGCACGATACCATAGTCTTTCGAGACTGAAGGATGCCAATAATAATAATAATAATAATAATAATAATAATAATAATAATAATAATAATAATAATAATAATAATAATAATAAATAACTATACAGTATTCACCAGAAATGAGAATATAAATAAAACGGATACAAAAAGGCCTGTGACAAGCTAACTAATGGTAAGACTGAACAAGACTGCCTCTGTATAGGTCAACACAATGCTTGCTGCTATGAAACTGGTTGGCTAAGATAACAGCAAGGTTCATAGGTGTGTCCGAAGCAGGTGAAATCTGAAAGGACAAGGAAAATACAGAATATATAAGGTCAATGAGAATCCTGTGAGATGCAGGAAGCCAGACTGATGGTCCTTTGGCCTGATCCAGCGGAACTCTATTTATGTTCCTATATGTGTTCTTAATAACAGAAAGTCCATGATATGGAAAATCCCACAGTGCTTTGTGTATCTAAGGCAAAATCCGGAGTAACTACAGGGAGTCCTTGCTCCTGTGTAAGAACAACTTACTCTGGATTGCAATATGAATTTCCCATAGGTTTTCACTAGGTGGTGCAGTAACTACAGGTGCACTTAAAGTCTCTTATGTGTTCCTGTAGTTACTCTAGTTTTGGGGGTTAGATGCCTGGAAGGAAGTAAGATCTTGCTCAGGTTTTCCCCTGTATGCCACCTGTGAGTTTCTGCTTAGAATATATCAATAATTGATCTGTTTTGTTTGCTGCGGTCTAAGCAGGTAACCAGACCCAGTCTTTTGTTAGCAAAATAAAGATTACATTTAGATTTACTCTTTGTGTTTTTGTTACTTACAAGCTGGACAATGAACAGGTCCTGTGAGACACTGCTTGGCACTTTCATTAACACAACTAAGATATTCTTCTTTAGCGTTTGTCTTGATTGGTGGTGTGGTCTGTTATTTTGGATCTGCGTCTCAATTTCTTGTGGTCATGAGCTTGGTCTAGCTGTAGGCGGGTTGTTTTCACAACTATTACTTGTTTAAAACAAGAATCATGCTGTCTTTATTCAGAAACTCAGACCAGTTCACAAGGATTCTACCACTGGTCTTCTATAAGTGATTCTACTTGTAGATTCTACTACAAATTCCCTGAGCTGCTTAATTTCAAAGATGGAACTATACCAAATAGCTCCAGGTTAATCTCTGCTTCATTCCTCAAATTGTTTTTTTTGTTTTGCAAGCTTCTCGACAGCTTGAATACTGAATTCAAAATTCCAAAAATTAGAGCATTTTGTAAGATGATTCAGTTCTCTAAAAAATCTACTTGTTTTCCAGATTGGGCAGGTTGGGTCCTAGAAGAAGTTTGGGGTTGATGACACTGGCACACACCATATCTTATTATTACCCTTCCTGAGTTAGGTCTACTGATTCAGGTCCACTGGCACAAGAGATTTAGCAGGCACAGATCCAAGCAGACCTAGTGTTGCAGGGATAAATTTCCCGTTACTTAAAGGAAATCTCCAGGGTACCAAATTCCTCCATGGGATTTAGTGAAAACCACACTGTTCTCATTGCACATGCATGGGGGACTTTCAATAAGATTGGGCTGCAGGTCTCACTTTCAACGTGATACAATCAATAACAGCATATTTCAGTTTAAAGGGTTGAAGATGGAGGATTCCTCTTTCCTCTGGAAACAGATACTGTAACTCCAATTTAAATGTAGTTCTATTTATGGTGAAACTCTTCATTGGGTACATGGCCACTAGATGTCTCTGTTGGCCTACTGAATTCATTTTCCAAAAGCTCTGCCATAAGTTTATTTAAAAGAAAACATTTAAATAATTAATTGCCAGTTTCTTTCTCTGCATATTATTCTTTTCTTTCTTTTGACATGTAACACACAAGAGGATCCCTCCCATTCAATCAATCTTAAGCTGCTGTATAAAAAATATTACCCTTGCTTCAAAACTAGCAAGCTGCAGGCATGAATGAGATTCAACTTGTGTCTTCATTCTGGAATGAAATCTGGAATTATTTTGTCCTTAAAAGCATGACATCATTTGAGTTCTGATCTTTCCAGTAATTGCCACAGGCATGATCTGAGCAAAATTATGCATCTGTAGGTCTGGGCAGGTGAAGTATAGGCTCAATACTCCCATTGAATTCTATGGAACTTCACAAAGGGCGCAATCCAGAGTAACTACGGGGAGTCCTTGCTCTGACATAAGAACAATTTACTCTGGATTGCAATATGAATTTCCCATAAGTTTTCACTAGGTGGTGCAGTAACTAAGTCGACGTAAATGTCTCTTACGTGCTCCTGTAGTTACTCTGGATTGCAGGGAAAGTTAATTTTGGTTAGATGGTGTCCAAGCTATATAATGATGTCAGAATAGGAGTGTTTGCTGATCTTGTCAGTCATTCAGGAAATATATGCAATTGCCCTGCTGGTCACATCCTCTTCACTGGAGTGCATGTTGATCATGAATGGGTAATACAGTACCTATATTCTAGGGTTCGAGACCTGGGTCGGCCCCAGAAGACAGGGTGAGCTCCTATCCCTAGCCCAGCTCTGCAACGCCAGCTGGATCCAATTGTATTGGCTCTGCCTTTCCATTGGACTAATTCAGTGGCATGGAGAGGGGGGATTTGCTGCTTGGGTAACAGCCTATCCTCCATAACTATCTAACCCAGGCTTTCGTGCTTCACATGCAGCGTACGCAGCGCAAAGCACGATATCATAGCCTTTCAAGACTGATGGAGGCCTGCTTTTTTAATGCATGTGTAGAAGCTCTTCTTAATAACATCCCATGTGCGGCCAGCAGGGGAATGACTTCTCCTTGTGTGTGGGAAATAGATGATTGGTCTCTCACATGTAGACTGCAATCCTAAAGGCACTTTCCTGGGAGTAACAATCCTATGAGCACAATCCTAACCATGTCTACACAAAAGTAAGCCCCACTCTGTTCAGTGTGTCTTACTCCCAGGAAAGTGTTTTTAAGATTGCAGCCATGGTTAGGATTGTGCTTGTAATTATAGAGGATTGCAGTGGTTAAAGAAACTGTGTCAACCTGAAGGTTGGTGGTTCGAGACCCAACTACTGTATGCCAGAGTGAACTCCTGTTACTTGCCCAATTCCTGCAAACCTAATAGTTCAAAAGCATGAACTAGAAGTAAATAGGTAGAAAAAAATACAAGTAGATAAATAGGTACCACTACAGTGGAAAAGTGTTCCATGTACCTTTGGCATTTAGTCATGGTGGCCACGTGACCACAACTCTTCAGCCTTGTAATGGGGATGAGCACCATCTTTAGGATTAGTAGAGCACCTGAGGAAGACACCTTAATTTTCATGTAGATACAGCCAGACAGAAATCTTCACATTTATCCTGAATCTAAATGATCAAAATCCTGTATCTGGAGAACACAAACCCACACCAGAGTTAATGATGCTTTAACAGCAATTAACGGTATAAAATTGAGCTGTACAATGTGTGACTTACTAACCTAAAGGCAGCCCACCAGCCATGCATTGAAGCTAGAATTTCTAATGATTTAGAGGGCTTCTCCTCAGGGACAGCTGTGTTTAAAGAGAAAAGGTATTGGAGCTGACTGAAGAATGTGGCAGCCTGAAGCATGCTTTTCCAGCGGGCATCCATCCATGTGCATTGTGCTTGGATATAGTCCACAGCTTGCATTGTTACATGGTGCCACACTTCTCTGAGTGGTGGGAACACATTCCCCAAATGACCTTCACCCAAACAGCTCCAGACCACCTGTGGCACATCAATGAGCTGTGTGGTTGAAAATTACTGGTGCACAGATAGGTGTACAAGGTTCTGAGAGCCTAGGTTCCCTGAAAAACAGAGACAATCCTGATTTTGGGAGATTGTGTTCACATATTGGCAGGTGTAACAGAGGAACCTGTCCCGATTTTGTGGAGGAGAATTCTGGCAAGTCTATGAAGCCCCAATGAAGGCTCTTAGAACCACTGAGGAACTAAGAATAATTAACAGGCTTATTAGCATAACCTAAACAGTGGTTGGCCAGAATTTCTGACTGCTAAGTTTAATCCCCATACAAGGCTCTGTTGTAACACAGCAAACAGACCCAAAGTACCCCCTGCAGTACACTTGGAAATTGTTATCCTTGTCTTCGTACATCCATCATCATCATTATCATCATCATCATCATCCTCTCTCTCTCTCTCTCTCTCTCTCTCTCACACACACACACACACACACACACACATGAATACATACATGGATGCACACACAAAGAGGATAGCACAGGGTAGTTCAATTAGTGGGCTGGTCCTGACAATGGAACCAAAGCGCCTCCTCCATGTGCTGCCAGTCCCTCCCCACCACATGAGCCTCCAAACCAACCAAAAGCCATATAGACCTGCAATAGAGACCCTTCCTATCACCCCAAATGTAGCCTAGTGGTGCAGCAGGCATGGTCTGGTGGTTGAATGAAGTGTTACCAGAAGACTGCTAAGCAGGAATGGACTGGGTTGAATTTTGGATGGGAGCCAAAAGTTGATAAAGCTGTCATGAGACAACAGAATTAGAAGGTGTCATTGTTTATAGCTTGTCCAACCCAAACTGCTCCTGCTGCAAGTTTGGACGGCATTCCCTATTGCCAGAAGTGATGACCACACCACGAAGGACTCCACAAAAGAGAAGAGTTCTGCGAACTGCCTGTAGAACAGTTACCTACCTTACAGGGTTGTTGTAAGGAAAGAAAGGATAAAATTTATGTAAACTGCCTTGAGCATTTGTGCTAGCATGGGAAAGGCAGGGTATAAATTCCTTGTAAATAATAGTGGTCGTGATTGGTCTCCATGCAAAGACTGGAATGCCAAAAAGTGGCATTTTGGGACATGTGTTTTTCAAAAGCACACACTATAGTTACAGGTGTTCCAGAAACTACCTCAAGGATCATACATTGTCTTCTGTTTAAATGAGTGAAAATTAAACGAGTGGGTATGAGAATTTTGCTTGCTGGTGAGTGAAGCTTTTATTACAAATTCAGACAGGCTCTCCTTGATGGCTGATGTTTATTTGCAAGGTTTTCTAGGTTGGTGCAGGGCTTCTTGCAGATACAGAACTGAAATGTTCTCCGCAAAGTGAGGAAGGAGAAGACAAAAGCTGGTTGAAAGAAATGTGCCTGTGTACAAATAAAAGACACTTGTATATCTCACATGCAGGGATGCAACTCATAAAAATGTTGGTATGCATGCTGTAACATACTGTATTTCCCTTCTCAGTACATGTCTGCCAGTGTGATTCCATTTGTGCCAATGGTTTAGCATGCACAGGTCTCAAATCTGTTGCTGTAAGAGGGAGGGTACACCAAGGGAATTACCTTGAAGAGCCTGCCTGCATCCCACAAGCCCCCATAGGATACAACAAATCCTGTGTTGGTGCTTCTGCATCAGCATGGGTGAGATTGGATAGGATTGTGCATGTTATTCCAACAATACACCATATTTACTCGAATCGAATGCACCATCAAATCTAATGCACACTCCGATTTTAAAAAGCTTGAGATTTTAAAAAATGTTTACTGGTGATTGTAATGTGCAGCTGCAAAGCAGGTGTAAAATTTAATTTTACTGCATTTAACAATGAATTATATGACAATAATAAAATGACAATAGGCTTATGTTATGATTTTTATCTAATTGCACTACTCTGTACAACAATGGGTTTGTTACATTATTACAATATAGTAAACTGTTAAACTAAATATGACCTATACTTAAAATCAAAATACCAGACAGTGCCATCCTAAGCATGTCTACTCAGATGTAAGCCCCAATGGGCTCAATAGCACTTACTCCCTGAAACATGTGGTTAGGATTGCAGCCATATTTACTCAAATACAATGTGCCACTGAAACTGATGCACACTGTGATTTTGGAGACAATATTTGGCTGAAAAAGACGATCATTAGATTTGAGTAAACACAATATCTATGAGTGTGTACACAATGGTACAAAACTAGCGGAATAGCTAGGGAAGTGTGGAAGGTCCAGGTCATACCTGGTGAAATGCACATGGGTGTACATGACACCACTACTGTCCAAAAGAGGTGGAATGGTTTGGTCCAGGTACTGATTTTACAGCTGTTTGAACCCCAGTGAGAATTAATAATTTCCCATTTTGCCACCAACTTTCTCTAATGTGGCAGTTAGTTACAAGAAAGCAGAGAGTCGGAAGGTATGTATGTATTTTCACTCTTTCCTCCTCCTGTTAAGCGTTTCCGGACCTGCCTCTTTTATCTTGCCCTGGAGATCCATAATGGCTAAATGTATTGCTTTTGTTGCCTCTCAGTGTTGCAGTTCAATGCAAAATTGCAACTTTGGTGTGCTGTGCATACCACATTTCTTTGTGATGTTCCTGTCCTTGGAGACCCAAAATGCCAGTGTGCTCCTGTCCAGAATCCCAACAAGTACTCATTAATCTGGGCTGAGTCATGGATTCTTTCTAGCACACTAGTCGTTTCCTTTCATATATGTTGGCTTCCTTCCTCCTTCTTCTTTGCTGAATGCTTTTATTTTTATTGTTTTGCACTGCCACCAGGGAAAGAAGAAAATCAATGGGGTGCCTTCATGTTCATGTGCCTCTTCTCAGATTAGGGAAGGGTCCCAGCCTTTCCTGATGTCAAGAGGAGTGCGGCATAGCCAGTTCTTTGAGAGAATGGCACAATGTTGTCCCTGAGGGTGAGGTTGGAGCTTTGTGCATCTTCTCCTGGTACATGGAAAGGCTTCTAGCTTTCCTTGATGCCAGAAGGAGGCACAGTGCAGCCTGCAGTGACCAGAACACATGGAGGGCATCACAGATTTCGCCCAAAGGGCAGACGTCAAGCACCTTCTCCATTTCCTGAAGTCAGGAGGAGTCTCTGTGACGCCTACAGAGACCCAAATGACTAGGTAGAGTTTGGGGGCAGTCATGCACCCCCCCAGGCTCCACACCATATAAATCTTCTAGTTATATTGGTTGAGTCTCAGCATTTGGGGGAGGGGAACTTCCCCAGAACTTCCCCAGAACATCAATTTTGA
The DNA here is from genome assembly GCA_030015325.1 of Cryptoblepharus egeriae. Lineage (NCBI taxonomy): Eukaryota > Metazoa > Chordata > Lepidosauria > Squamata > Scincidae > Cryptoblepharus > Cryptoblepharus egeriae. The sequence continues at coordinate 177,553,845 of JAREYC010000003.1, read as the reverse complement.
AAAATCCCTTTACTCAGCTGTTTATAAAATTGCCTCGCTTAACACTGTTATGCAGGAGTTGTACTGTGGTGAGTTTATGAGTCTGTCTAATCCAATCCATCCATCCATCTAGCCATCAGAGGTGTGTGTAAAGATGGACAACCTCAAAATGCCAGAAGCAGGGGAGGGGGTACACCTGGATGCAGGTGAACATATGTGTACTCTTAAGCATCTGATGGGCACACATATGACACACATATGGTGGTGTGATACAGGAAGCTAGATAAATGGGCCTGTGCCCTGATCCAGTGGAGGCTCTTCTTATGTTCCCATCTTCTTCTTCTTCTTCTTCTTCTTCTTCTTCTTCTTCTTCTTCTTCTTCTTCTTCTTCTTCTTCTTCTTCTTCTTTCTCTCTCCTGCTTAGTTTTAGTTAACTACAAGGTAATCAACCCCTCTCTTTTCCCTGAAGCACACTAAAGAATGCAAAGAGAATGCATTGTTTTGTATGTGTTCCAGGGGAGAGGTTGCTAACTATCTCACTCCAGGGATTTAGTACAGTTTAGGCCGATATCCTAAAGTCAAAATAAGCCCTTTGCATTGGAGCAGTTTGCATAACACTAGAGGGTGCCATAACTGCACGGACCCATAACTGCACTAGATTTTGCCCTTAGTCTGCTTGCTGTTGCTCTTCTGCAGTACGGTGGTAAGCAAGTTTCAATCAATGGTTTTTTTTTCCTTTAAAAAGGCCCTTCTCCAGATAAAACCAAAGGTGGAAAAAAATTCAGTGGGTAATTAGGCAAAGCCCAGCAGTTAAGCCGCAGAAAAGAGCTAAGGGTTTTGGCATGATTTATCTAATATGTACAGATAAACAACAACGAAACAACAAGTAAACAACAACGAAACCACAGTCAAGCAGAAGGATGAGAAAGTCCAGCTTTTACCCTACTTTTCAGGCACAGAATCCCTTCTTCTTCCCCTAAATTTTTTTAGGGCCAGCTGAAATACACTCCAGACCTCCATTTCATTGGCTACATTTCATCCTGTCTCTTTCTAGCTGTTACCCAAGCAGGTTGAGATGGGTTCATTAGTTTGTAGCAATTAGGCAACCCCTTGATTATTGATTCACCCAGTGAGCCTTCAGAACAGAATAAGGCTGCGATTCTGAACATTTTTCACAGTATACTGACAAGTCACTAAAATCATCAAGACACACCACTGGGTTTGGGACAGTTGACAAGGTACATACACAGGGTGACCAGATGCCCAAACATCAAAAAGGAGGACAAGGTCTTGGATTCCGCTCAGCCTGGTCTTTCTGGCAGACAATGGCACGTTTGCCTACTCATGAGTAAAGCTGTGATATCAGGCGCTTTCACTTTCCCACAGAGCTCAGTGCATATTTTTTTATTTTTAGTTTTTTGACCATAACTTTTGATAGGAAAGAGATATTTCAAAACGGATTTTTGCATTGGATTCTGCTCTTCAATACAAATCCAATGGCATATGGCATGATGGAGTACTGTGCACCATTGCAAAGTTCCAAAATGAAGCAAAAATGAAGGAGGACAATGAAGGCCTTTTAAAGGACACCAAGACAAAAGACTAGAAAAGAGGACAAATCAGGAAAAATCAGGTCATATGATCATGCTGTACACACACCATTTTGCCAATGGGGGCTTATGACTCTCACTAGCCCTACCAATAAATTGTTTTCTCTCAAATTCCTGTGGCACATGAACATCTAAGGACCACTTGTGATACATCAATGTGCCACAGCACCTTGGTTGAATATGGCTGGGATAAGGATTTTAACTCAAGTTCTTTCTAGTTATAGTTGATGACTATACCCACAGGTGGGTCCAGACAGGTTCTTTCCGGTTCCTAGGAACCGGATCACTGGAGTGGCAGGGGCAGCCGGCTGGGCACTTTTAAATTTGCCGTGGCAGCCCAGCGAGGTGCCCCACAAACCCCAGCGCTGGAGCGTCCTTTCCCCGACCGCTGGGGCTTGTGGGGCACCTTGCCGGGCTGTCGCAGCAAATTTAAAAGTGCCTGACTGGCTGCTCCTGCCACTCCAGCAGCAATGGGGCTTACTCCAAGGAAAGTGTGGCTAGGACTGCAGCCTGAGAGCATCCTAGCATGTCTACTCAGAAGTAAGCACCATGGTAGTCAATGGTGCTTACTCCCAGGACAGCGTGGCTGGGACTGTAGCCTGAGAGCCCAATCCTAGCATGACTACTCAGAAGTAAGTCCCATGACAGTCAATGGGGCTTACTCCCAGGAAATTGTGGTTAGGGTTGCTTGGGGGCACTAACAAAAACTTTGATTTTTTTTAAAAAAATTATTTTTTTAAATTTTTAGATTAAAAAAATTCCCCTTTTAAATTCTTCCTGGCCCTGCCCCATGACCCCGGCCCTGCCCCTGACCCCGGCCCCCCTGACCCAGCTTGGCACCGCCCACTTCTGGGGAACCAGTTGTTGGGCCAGGCCGGGCCCACCACTGATTACCCCACAGAGGTTGTCAATAAACAGTCCTCAAACACTACTCCTCTCTGAGCATGACACAATTCCATTTCCAGAACATGGATATTTGGATCCAGTTTACAATTTGTGGTTTAACTGAGCCCCAATTGTTGTAGCCAGAGTATTTTAAACAATTCCAATTCAGCCCTCACTCCAAGGATTTACTCTGCATGCATGTTTCCCCAGTTAGCTCATCCTTTCCTTTTGCTTGATGTCCCCTGGGACAAAGATGAAGAATGAGGAAGTAAGCGATAAACCTGATCTGCCAGGATTAAATGCTTTTACAGGGCAAGAAAGAACTGGCTGGATAGGGGGAAGGAAGAATATCTTTGCAGGAGGAACCTGAAGATACTGTGGAACAGGGCCAAGGCATGCATCATTTTTTTTTGTTCAGTTCAGTTCAATTAACATTGCTGTCCTTGGTTAATTATCATCTCACTGGCACGTGGGGGAAGGTACGGCAGGGCACTGTTGTGAAGCACTTTATGGCACTTTCATGATAGCATGTGCCAGCAGAGCACATTAATCTGTGTTCCACCAAAGCAACAGGATTGGGCCAGAAAATGTTCTTCTCCCTCCTCTCTCTCCCATTTCACTCTTAGGTTCGGCTGACGCTTGCAGCAGATTGGAATGAGAGAAAGTGGAGGTAGTAAGACATACTGTGTTGTGGTTTTGGAATGTGGGTGAGAGATTTGGGGAGACAAGGTAGGGAGGAGTATGTCACAGATGGTAAGAGGAGAGTATCAACATCAGCGAGTTTGCCGATTACCTTCCATGTCTTGATCCACCTTCCCAGCTCCACTTGGACATACACCAGCAAAATATCTGGGGCAGGTCTGACCCATTATGGCAATGCAGACTTACTCCTAAGTAAGGGACCAACTTTTCCCTTACCTTAAGGAGAGGTCCAAGACTGCTCCAGGGTCACAGCTGCAGTGGTGGATTGTCTGTAAATATAAAACTGAAAAGTCACTGATTGTTTCATTGATTCTCTGACTATTGGATGGGAGGGGATTGTGCACGGTGCTTGGTGCATGGAGGGAATGGGACAGTGGGGGATATTTTAGTCCCGCAATGGCGGGTAAGTTTAGTTAGTTTTAAATATATAAATAAGCCCCAAACCAAATATAAATACTTGGCAATTTGTAAACCAATTAATTAATATTTATTTATCAAATACATTTATTTGGATAATAAATGAGGGAAAATACCAAAATGATCTGGTTTCATGTAATTGTGGGGGTTATTTGGACTAATTTTAACATCCTAAGTAGCTAATATTAATGGACTTGCCAATTTTTTAGTGGCTCTGTTCATTCACCATCATATTTTACTTGTTTTAGGAACTGGACACAATGGGAATGTTTCCATTTATTTTTGTTTCTTAAATGATTTTCCAATAGCATGAGTAAAATCCACTTTGATACTTCTAAATCCAGAAGTGCTTCTGGAATCCATCACAAGGGGAACCAAAGAGATGTCACATTTTTGGGACAATTATGGATCTAAAATGAACGTATTTGCTCCTTCCCGCCTAGAAGTGACCTCCATTGTAAGATTGGATAGAACCATTTCCTTATATTGGAAGATGATATCAGAATGATTCACGATTCCCCCATAAAAATGTCTGGGTTGTCAAATCCTTCATTTATCACATGAATGGCTGTTTAGACACAAGAGCAATGTGTTTAATGGATCTACAAACCAATAAATGTTTATTATTAAATATCTCATGTACAAAGTCTGTCAGAACAGTCTGACCTAGATGGCTTCATATGGTCTAACGCTCTGGAACGATTAGTCGCCTAATCCTAACTAAATTAAATTTGCAGCCTAATTAAATTTTCATGTGGTGATACAGCTGTGTTGGTGCAGGCTCTGCAACATCCTGTGAGGGAATTTAGGCCAAAGGGCATTTTAATGGACATTAAAATGGTGTAAGTCCCAAGTTGACCCATGTCTGAGGACCAGTCCTAGGAAGGGGGATAGGATATGATGCTTGCCGGCGCTGCTGATCCAGCCCTACATGGTATATTATGGCATGTGCATTCTGTTCTGTTCACCTCTGGCTATGCCACTGTCTATGAGTAACTGATGGACAAAATGCAGTTGTTGAAGCTATTTTATTAACTTCTCTGTGGCTTTACTAAAAACAGAGGCCCCACACTCCAGTGTTACACTTTTCTTTTAGATTTTGTGAGATATAATTAGAAATATTTGTATACTCAGGGTGACCGTATGACCAGATTTTTCCAGATTTGTCCTCTTTTTTAGGCTTGTGTCCAGGTGTCCTCGAAAATGGTTTCATAGGCCCCCATTTTGGAACTTTGCAATGGTGCACAGTACTCCATCATGCCATATATCATTGAATTTGTATTGAAGAGCAGAATGCAACGCTAAAATTGCTTTTGAAATATCTCCTTCCTATCAAAGGTTATGGTCAAAAACCTAAAAATAAAAAAAATGTATTGAGCTTTATGGGAAAGTGAAAATGCATTGAGCTTTATGGGAAAGTGAAAATGCCCAATATCATGGCTTTACTCATGAGTAGGAAAACATGCCATTATCCACCAGAAAGGCCAGGCTGAGAGGAATCAAAGACCTTGTCCTCCTTTTTAGGTTCAGCCATCTGGTCACCCTGTATACAGTGCTATATCTGAACACTTTTCATCTTTAACTTGAAGCCCTTTCTGATAAATCGCATCCATTTCATTATGAAGCTGACTCTAGAATATTTGGTCCTGGACTGCAGCTGGGAAATAAAGTTCTCACCCACCAACCCCAGATATAGAAGTTAACCATGTATATTCTCAGTGATTCTCCAGAGACCAACAGCCATTGCTTTAAAAACAAAAGAAATTATTTTAGAACACTTTTTTCTTGTATTGTAGTTTCTGGTATTCTAGTATTTTAAAAATTGTAGATCGAGAACTGAACCCAATGTGCGTCTACTCTGAAGTAAGTCCCCTTGAATTCAGTGAGGCTGCCTCCCGGTAAAGCATGCATAGGATTGCAGCCTCCATTGCTCAATTAAAGGAAGTAACTAGAAGACAAATAACCTAATCCTGAGAAAGCAAACAAGATTTGCCCTCCTCTCCTTTCAGAGATAGATTGCCAGAAGGCCACTGGGGAACTTCCTTTTCTCGTTTGAGTTTGGAGCGTACAAGGAAGTCAGTCAATTAATTAATAATTGTACTGTTGAAAGATTTGGAGACAGAAGGAGGAAGGAGGTGAGCTGTGTCACAGAAAAGCAGGTGTTCTTCATGAATAAAGAATTGTGTGCAACATAGTGGGATGCTGGGGATGTAAAGTGAGGAAGCAAAGAGAAGCAATGGAGAGTGCAAGGGCACCAGAGACTGTTCCCCAGGTAAAGGCAGATATTTCTTATGTCTTTGTTTCAAAGAGCATTTTCTGAGCACCGCTGATCAGAGCGTTCTGGCAACACATACTCGAAATGAAGGAGAATCTCTGTGTTCTGGAATCTGTTCCTGGTACATTATTGTCCCCCCTTTTTGCCTTTTGGGGACGCCTCATTAAAATTTTGCTGGTTCAGGTTGCTCAGCTTGTCATTCATCTGAGTTCAGCTTCCTATTGGAATCTCCAGAAGTTAAATCCCTAATTGGGAAGTGGATGAATCTTGACACTGAGCTTATCCTTGGAGAGGGGGCTACACAGTCTCCAACAGCCACAAGACTGCTATCATTCCAGATGCTGTTGGTGGACCCCTGATGGGATGTGTGCCTCTTGCAGGTGTGGGCTCTGCCACCTTGCCTGACAGCAGATCAAAGGTGCCACTATTTAACTGCATGCAAAGTAGCATGGTACTTTGTAAATCAGATTGTTGTGCTCAACCTAATAGGAAGGGCTGCCTATACAATGCTGGTAAAACCAAAGTTGGAAAACCTACAAATGGAATGATATTCATAGAGATTTTGAGAAGAGGATCCTGAGCCTAAGAGTTCCTGAGCATATTATAATGTGTTCAGCTAATGGTTTGAATAAAGGTGTCCCCTGTAGGTTGCCCTGCTAGTTGTGACCAACTCTAATGGGCATCCCTGTTTCAAGACCAAAGAGCCAGCATTGTCCAAAAACATCTGTCATCATGTAGCTGGCATGATTAAATGCTGAAGGTGCGCAGAATGCTATTACCTTCCCATAGAACTGGAATAAGCATTTATATGCTTTCAAATTGCGAGGTTGCCAGGAACTGGGCAAGTAACAGGAGTTCACTCTGTTATGTGGTACAAGGGTATCAAACTGTTGATGTTCAGGTTGATAAGCTCAGCTTCTAACCATTGAGCCTCTGCTACCTGCGTCTGGTAGAAAAGAGTATATTTTCTTATTTAGACCTTGGAAAGATAATCTTAGAGAGTTTAAGCCTTGGTTTACAGCAAGCAAAAGGAACGTTACATTCTGATCGAGATCTTCTCTGAGGAATTTACAGTGGAAATACTGTAGAGGTTAAAGTATGCTGTAGTTTTATTCAGATGCACATAATTTTGTTATTGTTGACAATTAATTACAACTGTTAATTAGATTAACAGTAGATGTAGACAACCTCCAAATGCCAGATGCAGGGGAGGACACCCGGAAGGAGTCATATTTGCTCCCTGAGGCTTCTGGTGGGCCGCTGTGTGATACAGGAAGCTGGACTAGATGGGCCTTTGGCCTGATCCGGTGGAAGCTCTTCTTACGTTCTTATTAAATTATTCAAAAATTTTAAAAAAATTGCAATTTTAGATACTGGCTCAGCCCCTTGTCAAAAGTGAATGAGAAAAGTGAAAGAATTTCTGGTGCAACATGGTCACTGTATTAAAAAACTGATCAATAGACTGCCGCAGACTGCCGTGATGTACACCAATTCAAATCACCATAACTAATCAGTAAAAAGAATATCTATTTTCAATCTTTTCCATCTCAAGGCATACTGACAAGGCTCAAAGATTGCCACGGCACACCATCATGTTATATATCGTTGGAAAGGTAATTTAATGCAATGAAACAAACTGCATTGCAATATCTATATTCTTTCAAAAGTTATGGCCAATGAACCAGAAAATGAAAGTGACTTTTCAGTTAAATATTTTCCTTATTATGTAGCTGCTTGTTCATGTACACACAGTGGATAGAATGATGCTAAGCATACCACACATTTCAGGGCCTTGATCCAACTTGAATTGTAGGCAGATGTTCTTTGGGCTACAACTAGTGACTCCTGACGGGGATGTTTACCACAGGACCAGCGCAGGATAATTATGAATGGATTCAGCAATATCTGTTGATAATGAAAATGCTCATGTATTTTACAAATTAAGTGATGTTCTTAAAGCAACTGCTTTAGAGAGTTAATCAGGATATGTGTCAACAGCTTTTATCTGAGGACTCCTAATGAGACATTGAGTAATTGGACTGAGGTTGGGGAAGTATGCTAATGTATTTATCTGTTTGAAATGCCCTTGTTACCCTTCTATGCCTATATTCTTTCATATCCATTATCCTTTTCTATATGAAAGTTAGTCGTTGTCATAGCAGTAACAACAACAAAAAGTTAAACAATTAAAAATAATATAAATTAATTTCATACAATTAAGCAGACAAGCCAAACAGACACAAGGGAGTACAGTTGGGCATCAGCTATGCACATGCAAGTCAATTTTGAAAATTGACTTCCCGGGGCGGTCAAAACTGGTTGGTAGTTGAAGGTTAGAACCATTAGCCTCCTAGTTATCTGGATACCAGGGAAGGGGGCAGAAAAGGTCAACTGATGTGATCAAGTGCATCTTATTTCGAGGGAAAGCTAGTGTGCTTTGGAGGAGTTTTAGATTAAGAAGAAAAGAAAGAGTGTGGAGAATCAAGCAGAATGATCATTTGGAATAACAGACATTGACCTGGAAAATGTGTGGCTGTGGGTGGTGCAAGTAGTTAAGACACTGAGCCTGTTAACCAGCAGGCCAGGGTTCGAGACTAGGGTCAGCCTCACAAGACAAGGTGAGCTCCTGTCCTTACCCCAGCTCTGCGACGCCAGCTGGATCCAATCGTATCGGCTCTGCCTTTCCATTGGACTAATTTAGTAGCATGGAGAGGGGGGATTTGCTGCTTGAGTAACAGCCTATCCTCCATAACAATCTAACCCAGGTCTTCGTTCTTCTCATGCAGCATATGCAGCGCTGAGCATGATACCATAGTCTTTCAAGACTGACAGACCTGGAAAATAAATTGGGAACATTTCTGACCTGATGCATATTTTCCAGGCGAAGGGCAGGTGGCTACTGACTGGGTAGTATCTGTAGCAGGAATCTGAAATGCCCAAAGGAAATCTTTCAGTGCATAATATTTTCTCATGAAAAAGCTTTGGTGTTGATTCCTGCAGCATCAACATTGGCAAACTCCTAGTTCAAGAGCCTTCAGGGTAACTGCAAATCTGGAATCCTTTTGAACTATTCAATTCATTGCCAGAAAGGCTGCTCTTGTTTGTTATGATGGCTGAAAGTGTCATCCTAAGTGTGCTTGGAATTATATCCTATTGACCTGAATCGGACTGACTTGCACTACTTGACTTGCACTACTAGCACAGGTAAGAGCTCAGTTTATTAACCCTTTAAAAGCATCCAGAGCATATGCTAAGAGGCATTATTATCTCTGAACAGAAGCCAGGATTGGAGTGCCTTTAACAAGGGGGCAGTCAGGCTGGATGTGCTTTAACAAGCTATTGGTAATGCAGGGGGTCACTGCTAACAATATCAACCGAGGCGACAATTTTGTTAATTTCACAACATCTATCATCTAAGAGCTTGTGTTGCCAGTGCAAAGATTAAAAATGTAAACTGGCAAGTTTAAAATGTCAGTTCATAGGCAAATTCACTGACTGGTTGTAGGCAAGCCTGTGTTGGCTCAGCAACCCAGCTGCAACATCAGGATAACAGTACCATCCTGCCTGGCAGAGTTGCTTTCATGATATTTGTAGTGCTATATGTGAAATGCTTTAACACATATGTCTTGATCTGAGTTGCATCCAACTTATAGTACCACCTGAGGATATATTTTATGTATCTCTCTCCATCAGATACATCTGTGAAAACTTGATTTACACATACACATGCATATGCAGCGGTAGAAGTTAATAAACACTTCAGGATGCCAGTACCATTTTTAACATTCCAGATCAGAACAAACCTGCAGGTAAAAACATAGCATCAGGGAGAAAGGTCAACATCTCTTGTGCTCATTTTCTATGTGCAGGAGTTTTCGAAGCAGTAAAAAATGGAATCACCATCAGTATATAGTATGCTATATTACATCCTAACAGTTCACAAATCTACTATCACTTTCTACTATTGTTCTATCTTCCACTTTCTACGATCACTTTCTGATGAATGCATAGGCCAGCTTCAGTGAGAATTACAAGTGTGCACCTCCGCGTTTGGAAAGACATCCACATTAGGTATACACATGAATATTTCTCACTGGATTATGGCATTTTGGCAGCATCTGACCTGATTTTGAGTGCACTGAACACCACTGAAAAGAAATCCATAGACAACAACCCATTTAAGAATCAGATGTTTGGCTTGCTAATAATTCTTCTCTGTAACACTTATAAGCCAGATGGACTGAGAACATTGGTTGTGTGCTGTGAAACCTTTTGAAGAAGTTATACTGGGAGTATAACTCGTGCACTTCAGAAGTGGAGTTATACTGCCTATCTAGCTTTTAGCACAATCCTAACCATATCTACTCAAAAGTAAACCCCATTGTCTTCAGTGGGTCTTACTCCCAGGAAAGTGTCTTTAGGATTTCAGCCTTAAGGTGAAATCCAGAGTAAACACATGGAGTCCTTGCTCTGGAGTAAGAACAAGTTACTCTGGATTGCAATATGAATTTCCCATAGGTTTTCACTAGGTGGTGCAGTAACTACGGGTGCATGTAATGTCTCTTACGTGCTCCCGTAGTTACTCTGGATTGTGCCCTTAGTCACACTTTGTCAAAACATTTGGCAGTTAAAGTGCTTGGTTCAACCAAGCAAGAAATAGTGATCAAATTACTCTCAGGTTAATTGCCACTTGTGTTGGAAAGCCAAGTGCCGAATTCCAGATAACTGGGATTTGTATGTGTTCAGTGGCATAGCTAGAGGGGGTCGAGCAGTCAGTCTTGGAAGGGGTGTTCAAGGGGACCCTCCCCTTCAGAATTATTCAACGTGGAGGTAGCAAAACAGAGCAGTAATTGGTTTGGTGTGGTTGCTACTTCCCATAATTATTATTATTATTCATCATTGGCATCCTTCAGTCTCGAAAGACTATGGTATCATGCTCAGAAGTAGAGGTCCTAAAACATCGTCTTTTATGACTAAAGAGGCCAATTTGAGAGTGGCAATCCCTTCCACACTGAGGACAGATACAGTCAGTCCTGTGCCCAGCCCCCAGATTTTGCTCAGGAGGGCCGGGGGGGGGGGGGGTTGGGGCTGGGCATCTCAGGCCTTGCCTTGCTGCTCCTGAGATAGTCTGATTGCTTTTGTTCAGTTCTGACTGAGTTTGGATGCATTTGTGTCTGAATATCTGTGTGAGTCAGGGGGGGCCAGGGGGGCTGGGCATCTCAGGCCTATTATTATTATTATTATTATTATTATTATTATTATTATTATTATTATTATTAATAAATGCACAGCAAACAATTTTGTGCTGGTTTCATTCACTTCACCAGTCGGACTCTTCCAAAGAGTCTAGGACTGTGTGATGTAGCGGCGTATAAATCGTGCTGATCCCAGAAGAGCAGCTTTCTGCGGCTGGCAGAGTGATATTTTGTCAATGCCAACCGTTTTCAGGTGCCTGCCAAGGTCTTTGGGCACTGCACCAAGTGTGCCAATTACCACTGGAACCACCTGCACTGGCTTACACCAGATACGCTGTGATTCGATTCTTAGGTCTTGGTAGTGGGAGATCTTTTCCAGTTGTTTCTCCTCAGTTCTGCTGTCACCTGGTATGGCGACGTCAACAAGCCAGACCTGACTGCTTTCTATGATGGTGATATCTGGAGTATTGTGTTCCAAGACCTTGTCCGTCTGTATCCTGAAGTCCCACAGAAGCTTGACCTGCTCATTTGCAACCACTTTTTCAGGCTTGTGGTCCCACCAGTTTTTTGCCACTGGCAGATGATACTTTTGGCATAGATTCCAGTGGATCATCTGGGCAACAGAGTTGTGCCTCAGTTTGTAGTCAGTCTGTGCGATCTTCTTGCAGCCACTTAGAATGTGGTCGATGGTTTCATCCACTTCTTTGCAGAGCTGGCATTTGGGGTCATGGGCTGATTCTTCAATTCTGCCCTTGATGGCATTTGTCCTGATTGCCTGTTTTTGGGCAGCAAGTATCAGGCCTTCCGTCTCCTTCTTCAGTGTTCCACTTGTGAGCCACAACCAGGTCTTATCCTGATCAACCTTTCCTTCCATCTTGGCAAGGAATTGGCCATGCAATATTATTATTATTATTATTATTATTATTATTATTATTATTATTATTATTATTATTATTATATTTCTGTTGGCACAATTGCTCCAATATAATCTATCTGTCCAACATGATTCCTGCATTCAGACATTACCTTGTAATATGAAAACTAGTCATAGGGAATGGCAGATATGAGTAAGTACCATATGAACTTGATTGACTTCAGATAATCTCACTATGGGGATGATAAGTAGATCTGAGGTTCAGCCTTGTAAGTATATTAGAAATTTTTTTCAGATTTGCCTTGTGCGACTATGAATGAAAAAATGGAGGGAGTATAGCTTAGAAAGCATGGTGTTTGATAATGCTCAGGAAGTAGATGTTCCCTTGTAAGGTCATTGGTAGAATTGCTAAGCTCTGTATCTCCACTTTTATCTGTCAGCATCAATGGGCTTATGGTGTGAATGGCTTTATAGAACATGGGATATAAAAATGGCCAATGTGCTTTTCCCCTGTACTTAATACCAGGTGTTGGTGTCTGTGTGTTTTGAGGCTCTCGATGGGTTTTACAGCAATGATTTTCAATCTTTTTCATCTCATGACTCACCATTAGTTGCTTTTACCATTGGCAAGGCACAGCATGCTGCTCAAATCCCCAAATTTTCCTATTAATATATGTCCCTCCCCAAATTCCCTTGGCACACCTGAGGACTACCCGTGGCACGCTAGCATGTCACAGCACACTGGTTGAAAATAATTGGTTTAGAGAGAGCTCATTTAACAGCCCAGATGTATAAATAAATGTTCCCAAACATTGGTCTAAGTTAGGGTCCCTGCTCAGTCAAATGGCTGAAAGGAGGTAAGGCAGAACAATCCTAGTCTCAATGCATCCCCAGGGGAGGATTGTTTCCAGCTTCTCCTCTCAATTAATTTTTCAATTCCTTATTTGTTATTGTATTTGGAGTCCTTTCACAATTTTGATGCATGATATCTCCGCATGATTACCAAACATTTTGTACACACTGATCCGTAAATCAGTGTTCAATCATGGCATAGGTAAGCAAATAAAAACATACTGTATTTGGTTTCTTTAATCAGATTTAGGATGCAATCCTAAACCCATTTTCATGGGAGTAGGTACCATTGAACACCATGGGGGTCTTCCTGAGTAGACGTGGATAGGATTGTGTTAATCTTTTAATTTTAAATCTTAAAAACCTCAGGCTGCAATCCACATATCCAGTTAGGCTGGCGTAAGTCTCGGCATTAGTTCTGTGATGACCTGGAAGTGGCATAAAAGTGCTGTAAGGCACTTCTGCACCTCTCCTCAGGGGTAAAGCATACACTAGTATCCCCACACTACCATAGGAAGATATGCCAGGTGAGTTACACAAGCCTAAACTGGTTAAGATTGCACCCTCAGTTTTAAGAATAACCACATTTCTCCTCTCTCCCCATATGCCATCCACCAAAATCTGGAGTCCAGTGGGTTGTGATGCCTTTTGTAAGTTTGGCCCTAATGGTCTGTGTACTCATGGTCTGTGTACTCATTGACTTAAAGCTATGGGGTGGAAGATTTGCTTAAGGCCTGAGACAAACCCTTACGCAGCTGATGAAATGTGTTGGAGAGGCTCGTTCTTTCCACTGAATAGGTGAAGTCTTTGGACCTTTAACAGGAGAAATTTGAATGGTATCTATAATTAGGAGCCAGTGTTTAACATCCTGATAATCATTGTTTCAATGCAAGGCTAATTGGATTATCATGTTAATAAGCAATATGATAATACTGTGCTTATTACTTTGGATAATTTTAATTACCCATTAAAAGGCACAGGGCATTATTGCCTTGGCAAATGAACAGATGCAGTGATATGTCAACAGCTTTCAATATTATTTTATGCACAGTTCATTAAGTAATAAACATTTAAACAGCACCGGGGAACCCTGCAATGGTTCTGAACGAGCCAGCACCAGAAGGTTTAACATTTTGGAAACAGTTATGGAATGACAGACTCTACTGCCGAGTTGGAGTCAAAACTGACACACACCTACAAAAATTATACAACCACATTGTGACAGTTCTATAAAAATCAATGCAGCTTGTGATCTCTTGAAGAAAGGGTAGCTGTGACTGATCGGGAAGCCACTGAATGTTCTGCTGCTTGCTTATTATCTGATCACTACCAGAATGCCAATCATTCTGATGGACTGTTGCGTTTATGTGATGGGAGAGGCCTCAAGGCTTGCTTGGGTTTGAGGGTTCATCGGCAAGGTGAACTCTGGTGGCTCCCAGCATTCTTTTGTGGCTTTTGTGGTGATGGGTACATTGTTATATGGGATCTGTTATTATATGGGTTGCTATATACAAAATTAGAGTGGGCAACAGCCACGTTCCTTGGCACTGGCCAAGGATGAAAGAAACAAAACTGAGATGCCAGGGTGAGGGAAAGGGATGGGAGTGTGACTAGATAGCTTGCCGTTGCTGATGGAACCACAAACCCCTTAAGGACCAAACAGTGGCATCACTATGGGTTGCATCACTTGGCATGGGAGACCGGCATGCCACTCTCATAATGGACCTCCTTCCATAGAGTGGGCAAGGCAATGCCCCAGGTGGTGGGTGTGGTGATACACCATGCCCCCCTTTTGTGTGTTTTTTTAATAAATTTTGATAGAATATAGATATTTCAGTGTGGTTTGCTTCCCTGCATTCTTTATGACATTACACATCAAATGATATATAACATGATGGGCTTAGACAAACATACCAAGATTTAAAAGTTTTGGCCGGCAGTAGTTTCACCCTCTCTGTGCGCATCATCTGGTGCAGCCACACACATAGGGTCAAGGTAATTATCAGCCAACTGATCTATACTTTGGCAGCTCACCTAGGATGCTTTGTGTTTTTCACCAGCCCCAATAGTCGATATACTTGGGTGATCATGAGGGGCAAGACATATCCTTGGGTACTTCATGATCCTGCCCCCTACCATAATATCAGTGTTGGCAGTGGCTGTGCCAACTGATCATCAGAGCAGTGAGAGGTCCAACTGTGCTATGCATGGAATTTTAATAAACAGATTTGACTCAGCATGAATGGCCACTGCAGATGTGTCCTGGTAAATATCAAGGTATGACCTTATTCCATTAGGAGCAATGGAGGAGCAAGAAACTTGGAAATGGGCCTTTACTGTATTTTTTCTGTTTTCTTATTATACTGATTTTTTAAATCCACTGGGGGTTCTGGAATGGAACCCTAGTGAATAATGAGGGAAAACTTGTATTTCCATATAGTTCTTGACATGGATATGGAAGGCAGTAAAGTGTTCACCCAGACATACGAACGGTGGAGAGAACTTTACATGCACACCTGGCCCTCCAATTCTTGTATCAAAACCTGCTCGTTTTGTCTCATAGGACGTAAAAGCTCCTTTTATGCCCATACCAGAATAGCCACATCCAGACCTCCAGTTCTTTGTGTTGCCAGTGGATGATGGATCATCTCAACACCACTGCAACGAATGTGTGTTGCATTAAAAATATGCATGCACTCTTGAGGACAATATTTGCATTTCAGTGGACTTATGCAAGGAGGGCTGTCTTTTACATTTCAGGGTGAGCAAATTAAAGTGATTATTCCCAAACTATTCTGCAATATAATAGAACTCAGATTAATAGCCAGGCACCTGGGTGGAACATTGTCACATATATAATTCCATGTTGTCATCACTTTTGTACTGGGCTAGAATTATCTATGACAATCAAAAGGATTTGGTTTCTTTTTAAAAAATGAGCCATTTTCTGTATGGTGTATATTAACAAGAGTACATTTAGCAGTTCTTTTCACAATGTAGGGGCAAATGAGACAAGATTCTGGAGATCTGTGATGAGATCATCTGAACTGGTTCTTTGTTCAAAGAACCACACTCAAAGGGTTTTTGTAAATGGTTCTGCATCAACCTGGATGTTGATTTCAAGTAGGGTCCCCCAGGGCTCTGTCTTGGGCCTTGTTCTCTTTAATATCTTCATCAATGACTTGGATGAAGGGATACGGGGAGCCTGATCAAATTTGTGGATGACAACAACTGGGAGGAGTAGCAAACACAACAGAAGACAGAAGAAACCTCCAGGAGGATCTGGATAAACTAGAATACTGGGCTGTAACAGAATGAACTTCAACAGGGAGAAGGGCAAGGTTCTGCACTTGGGCAATAAAAACTAAAAACACAGGTATAAAATGGGGGATACATGACTTGGCAGCACAACATGTGAGCTGGATCTTGGAGTCGCCGTGGATCACAAGCTGAACATGAGTCAGCAGTGTGATGTGTCTGCAAAGAAAGCAAATGCCATTTTAGGCTGCATTAAGAGGACTGTAGCTTCCACGTTGCGAGAAGTTCTAGTTCCTCTTTATTCAGCATTGGTCAGACCTCACCTTGAGTACTGTGTTCAGTTCTGGGCACCTCACTTGAAGAAAGATGCAGCCAAGCTGGAGCAAGTCCAGAGGAGAGCAACAAGAATGATCAGTGGGATGGAAGGGAAGCCCTACGAGGAAAGGTTGGGGGAGATATGATTGCCTTCTTCTGATACCTGAAAGGCTGTCATATGGAGGAAGGGGCTCATTTGTTCTTTGCTGCTTCTGAAAGCAGAACTTAAACAAATTATAAGAAAGGAGATTCCGGTTGGATATCCAGAAAAAATTCCTGATGGTGAGGGCG
Organism: Cryptoblepharus egeriae; assembly: GCA_030015325.1. Taxonomy (NCBI): domain Eukaryota; kingdom Metazoa; phylum Chordata; class Lepidosauria; order Squamata; family Scincidae; genus Cryptoblepharus; species Cryptoblepharus egeriae. The sequence continues at coordinate 177,537,192 of JAREYC010000003.1, read as the reverse complement.
GTTCGGCAGTGGAACAGATTGCCGAGGGAGGTGGTGGACTCTCCCTCACTGGGATCTTCAAGCAGAGGCTTGATGAGCACCTGTTGGAGATGCTCTAGGAGGATTTCCTGTTACAGGCAGGGGGTTGGACTATATGACCTACTGGGTCCCTTCCAACTCTATGATTCAGTTATAATGCCATGTTCAGCACAATCCTATCTTGCACTGGAAAAGGCAGACCAGTGTCTCTGTACTGTATACAGCACAAGATTCAGGCTACTGAGTGCTACCCTGGAGCACATTGAGGTGGCAGAAGCTTGGCGTTCTGGCTAATGTTCCCATTTTTTCTTCTTTGGATGCTCAAGTTGATCCTGCAAGCACAGTTGATGCTGCTTCTCCTGCTGCTGCTGCCATAGATGGGTCTCACACAGCACCTCCTTCTGGTCTGGGACTTGGGGCAATCCACGCCCTTGTGCCCACTTGCTACTTGTTTTAAGATATGTATATAGCTTGACTTACTTTTTGAGTTACCTAAAGCTACTCATTGACAAGTAATCTCACCAAGATTCATGTGGTCATTGTATATGGTAGAACTTCCACCCATGCATTGGGGAAAATGCTACAGATTTGTACATTTAACAGGCTACTATGCATGTATTTTTAACAAGAGTCAATGGGTCTTACTCCTGGCTAAGTGTGGGTCGGATTGTGACCTAGAATTGTTAAAAATGTCCTGCTTGATGATATCAATTCCTGTCATAATATCACTTCTGATGGGTCCTGACAGAATATCATTCTAAAAAGTGGGTTCAGATGCTAAAAGTTTGAGAACCAGTGTATGTTCTATTATATATGGATGATGGTCCTGATCTACTGTACAAGGTTGATGTACAGATGATGATGATGATCACTGATGTACAGTTTACAACAGTATGTCATCTGCGAAATGCTCCACAGTGCTGCATGAATGCCACTCATCAGAAACCTGAGAACATTTGCAAACTTCTTTTTTGTCTGTACTCCCATCTTTCTTGTCTGCCTACAGGGAGGTTATTTTTAAATAGATCACCTGTATAAATTGTACAGCACCAAATGGCACTGACTGGGGACCCTGTGCATCTAAAGGCAATTTTTCAAAAAGGTTGGGGGCATTTCCCTCTCCCTTGCTCCTGACTGACCGGGCTATTTTTCATGCCATGTTCGAATGGGATCAGTCTGTGTGGAATGAGAGTCAGGGAAACCTCAGCATATTTCTTGCGTTGAATCCCTTTGCTGCAAAGGGCTTTTCCCTGGGCTGTGCTCTTTGGTACTTCATCATACCAGGAATGCTGAGGCTGCGTAACATCCCACCAAGCCCTGTCAGCTCTGATGAAGTAGTACAATGGGTAGAATCTTTTGCCTTCGTTTTTCTTATTATTATTGCAAAGAATACTATCTCTTGCTATAGTCTTGACGGCATGCAATACTCACCAAGAATCTGTCCTGCTGATTTAATATATGAAGATATGCTATGGGCTGTGGGTGGCGCAAGTGGTTAAGACACTGTGCCTGTTAACCAGCAGGCCAGGGTTCAAGACCTGGGTTGGCCCCACAAGACAGGGTGAGCTCCTGTCCTTAGCCCAGCTCTGCGACTCTAGTTGGATCCAATCGTATTGGCTTTGCCTTTCCATTGGACTAATTCAGTGGCATGGAGAGGGGGGATTTGCTGCTTGGGTGACAGCCTATCCTCCATAACAATCCAACCCAGGCTTCTGTGCTTCACATGCAGCATATGCAGCGCCAAGCACGATACCATAGTCTTCCAAGACTGATGGCGGCCTGCTACGGAGAATTCTTGAAAAACTTTCCTAGCAAAATAAATTATAGTCTAACTATTTTTTTGGGAGGACGGCTGAATTCTAATGCAAATCACCATATATGCTATTGAATGGTCTCCTCCTCTGAATGTATGAATGAATGCTGTCAGGGAGGGGCATTCATTCTTTAGGGAAGGAATATGAGAGCTGAGAAGTAGTGGCATAGCTAGAGGGGGGATAGTGGCATATCTAGAAGAAGTAGGGTGCAATCCAAAGTAACTACAGGGAGTCCTTGCTCTGGTGTAAGAACAATTTGCTCTGGATTGCAATTTGAATTTCCCATAGCTTTTCACTAGGTGGTGTAGTAACTATGGGTACACGTAATGTCTCTTACGTGCTCCTGTAGTTACTCTGGATTGTAGGGGTAGTGGCATAGCTATAGGGGGCAAATCACTTGGTTTTGCAGGCATGTAAATGCGCAGTGCAAGCAGCCCCCTTCCCTCTTCACTGAAGCCTTACTGGGCGGTTGGAGCAACATAGAGAGGTGTATGCTTCCCCCACCTGGAATGGCTCTAAAGGAGAAGAGCCACATCCACGACATGTTCAGGTGTCTGCAAAACTTTGTGCTTTGCACCCCCCTAGCTACACCACTGATAAAAGGCATCTTTGTCCATTGAAGGTATCCTCATTCTATCTTCAGCCGTTCTTATCAAGCTTCTGTAGTGCTTTGGAAACTTGCAGAACGTGTTTGACTAGATGTAGCAATCAGATAAAACAATGTCATGCTAATACTTTGAACTCTGATTTGTCTCTAGAATGCCTGGCACACCACTTCATTGGTGGATGCCAAGGATTTAATGATGCCAAGAATGCCCTTTCTAAAATAATGTCATTGGGATGTTATTTGGGAGGTTGCAGGTTTGGTGTGAGGGAAGGAACCAGGGATGTGTCCACATCACAGCACTGAGTCTTAAATGAAGCCCCAAGCCTTTTTCCTCTTGACTTCAGTTGCCCATGTGTAGCAATGTAATTTGTCCAGAGCCATTTCGACTCAAGTCCAAGGCTTTACAAGAAAGAGGTTGATTTGCAGAAGTGGTGCAAAAAAGGAAGCGAGCAGAAAACAGACACAAGCATACACAGTAGCAAGTTTTTACCTTATTACCGAATCAGCGGATAAAGAGGTCCCACCTGTAGCTTTACAGGCTTAGTGAATAAGGACCGCTTAAAAAAAACTGGCAAAACCAATTTTGTGTGCCCAATTTTTCAGTTACTAACATGTTGATCATATCTGCAAACAATTGCTATGATTGCTCTGCGCACGAAATACTGGAAGCTTAATCAGTTAAATGGCTTAATCATTGAGGAGAAGATATTTTTTGGTCTATGTGAGTCATCTGGAATCAATATTTTACATCTCAGCGTTTTGGATTTGAAAGGCAACATTCCTGAACATTTCAAGGTCTGTTTATAGACATTTCTGCCAATTTCAACAGCTTAGCTGATATTAATGACATTTGTTTGCCAGCTGATGCCGCACTTGCTGTCCTGTTGTTGTCAGGAATCCAATTGTCTCTAAAGTTGCTACTCTTCTCAAAGTTGGGGGAACAGAAGCCCAGCCATTTCTCATTTGCATCTAAAACAGAATCCCCGTGCTCAGAGCAGGGCCAGCTTGTGCACGTACCAACAGGGTAGGTAGCAGGAGGTGGCCACCAGAATACATTGCATTCTGATACCCACGCCATCTTCCCTTATTGTCCTCCAGTGCACGGAATACGCTAATTCTCTGCCCTGCTTTGCATGCAACCTCCTCTCCCCCTTTTATCCCTGTGATTCCACTCCCCTTGCCAGTACCTCTGCCATTGCTCTTCTGTTTTCTGCTTTTTTTGAAAAAGGAGAAAGCCTGCCAGAAAACGCCAGCCGCTTTTTGGTGTGATTCTTATGCTACTATCATGGCACGATGTAACCTATATCCAGGATTCTTCTGGGATAGACTGATGGGGAGGTTGCTACTTGTTTTTTATGTACTATCCCCTCCTGAAGGCAGATGGTGCTGCTGTGCAGGGAGTAACTCCATTATTCATTTTCCACCCTACAGTTTCCTGGAGTTAAATGTGAGCAATGCAATGGTATATATGATATAGGTATATATATAGCTGCCTTGGTTTTCCTTTTTCAAGGAAAAAAAGCAAGATATAAATCAAAAAATAAATCCTACCACCTTCCCAAAAGCCTGCATGCTGCCTGGTGCCCATCAGTGCCTATCCATGCCCTATGGTGCCCCGGGCTCACAGGTGTCTATTGGTGCCCAGTGGTGCCCAAGTACTCACCACTACCCAGTACTCGCCAGTGCCTAGTACCTACTGATACCTGGTGCTCGCCAGTGATGACAAATATTGTTTAAATTTACTCCTGCAACAATGGGTAAGTTCAGCTAGTAAATACAATACGGCTGCAATCCTAAAGACACTTTCTTGGGAGAAAGACCCATTTAACACAATGGAGCTTTCTTTTGAGTAGATAAGGTTAGGATTGCGCTCAAAATCTTTTACAATCTTCTTTAATAATTACAAATTTAATTGTACTTTGTATGTACTGGGGTTGCATGTGATCCACGATGATTGCAGTTTTTGTCTCAGTGGTCTGGGGGCTCTTAAATATTGGGAATCATTGCTGTACTTAGCTGCCACATTTGTGTATTTGTGTGTGTAAGCCCTTTAAATCATGGGTGGTAGTTTGGCTTTATAACAGGACCGCATGATTTGCAGTCATCCCCTCTGATTGGGCAAAGAGGCATTTTTTACAGGCGCTGCTCCACTTTTATTTAGCAGTGGGAGAGCAACTGTCCCTGTTCATCCCAGTATAGTGTCTTTTGATGAGGCAGTTTGGTGATGATTCGTTGGCATCTATTTTTTTTAAAAGCATGAATGCTTCTGGGGTGAGGGAACCATTCATTTATTTTGCCGTGTAAACTGCTCAGTAAACTTTTTCGCTGTAAAGTGGTAATGATAATTTGCCTCTTCGCCCTCGTTTTTCAGCTTCGCCCACTATTTTACACCTCCAAGAGCTGCAAGATCTCCTTGCTTCCAGGCAATTCCTCGAGGTTTGACTTTTATTTGGCTTTGCAGGGCATCTTTGTTGTGCATCACATTGATTCATTTTTGAAGATGGGAGCTTTGAACAAAAGTGCGCCTCATTAAATGCATTTTTTTATCCTTTAGCTTTGTTTCTTTTGTGGAAGTATTAATGGGATTTTGGGAGCAAGTATGGAGAGGTTTTTTGAGATAGGGTTATATCCAGATGATCTAAATCTTGAGCTCCAGATTTTACAATTGCTTTTTTTTAAGTTGGCTTTGGAGGTGGTCACTTTCGCCTTTGCTGGTCCTTTACTGGTCCAGATGGCTGAAAGAACCAGCTTAGGTTGTGCAGCCTGGAAGGATAAACTTCCTGTAATGGGCATCAGTTGAATGTTCTGCTGTAAAAGGTAGCTGTAAGTATTCTCACCTTTCCCCAAGACAGCCTGAGCACTGCCAACCCCAGCAAGTAACAAGGAAATAAATACAATATTTTCCCCCTAAGACACCACAAATACTCAACCAAGAATGAAAGGTGGGTATATTGCTGTTCTTAAGATGATGAAGACTTTCTGAATAGGTTTGTGGGATCCAATAACCATTTTCATTGGAACAATTTGGCCTTTATAAATTATTTTTACAGCTCATTTCTGGATAAAGCTGGAATTGTGTGGTGGGCATCTTTGTCCTAAATGCGTCAACAGCAAGGCCTACAGTGGCACTAAAATGGCACCTAGACTTCTGCTGAGGTCTTCTGGGGGGTATGTGACCCCACCGGCTTGCTTAACCTGAGTAATACCATAGCAGCGCCCATTGTTCTCCTTGATATTTGAATGAGGGTAGACCCAAGGTGACCCATGTCAGGTTTCTCCAGCCTGAGAGGGCATGATCTAGAAGAATTGATTGATTGATTGATTCATACTCCATCATTCTAACTGAAAAGGATACCCAAGAATCATGGAGTAAATAAGATCAGGAAGTTGAGAAAAAAGGTAACAGGCAGCACAATCCAGAGCAACTAATCTGTCCACATAAGAGCCCTTGGCTTGCCCTATCTATCACTAGGGTGGAGTAACTGCAAGTTACTCTGGAAGAGGCTTAGGGCAGAGCAAGGCAACATAGGGTGCCCTAAGAGAGGTGGACCTGCTCTGCCCTAACTGGGGCAGCCTAAGCAGCTCAGGAGAGACATGTTGAGGGCATGTTTAGCATTGCCTAGGGCAGAGCAGTTACTCTGTATCCAAAGCCTGTTTCAAGGCAGAAATGCCCTCTTCCAGCCCTCAGAGTTATACCACCTCAGGAGCAGGTATAGTAATGAGTAGACCCATAGGGGTCCATGATAAGGCCTGAGTAAGAATGGTAGTGTTGACCAAAAATCTGAGTTCTTGGCCAGCCTGGCTGCAATCCCTGCCTCTCAACTTCAGGATATGGCACAACTATGGCAGCCCACTAACCTCAGGATACAGCAGGACACTCCAAGCATCCATCTTGCACTAGAAAAACTGCAGCTGTAACTGGTTGTCAGGAACTGCTGGGCTTCCTTATAATGTAGGCACCACAGCTGTTCCTTCTTCAGTGTGACCTGAGGGGGGTCTCCTCAGGAGCAAGCCCTCCCCAGCTGTCACTGACTTAGCATGCTCTGGAGCAGTTAGGGCAGCCCAGGCTTCCTGACTCTCTGGATGTAGCATAACTTTCTGCTCTGGATACAGAATAGTTAGGAGAGAGCAGTTAGGGCAGAGCAGGTTGAACTTGCTCTGGATTGTGCCCTAGGAGACATAGGGCGCAATCCAGAGTAACTATGAGGAGTCCTTGCTCTGACGTAAGAACAATTTACTCTGGATTGCAATATGAATTTCCCTTTGGTTTTCACTAGATGGTGCCGTAACTATGTTGATGTAAATATCTCTTATGTGCTCCCTTAGTTACTCTGGATTGTAGGGATAGTGTGCTATCCTAACCCATTTAACTATCCTAACCCCTGCTAACTGGGCAAGAGACATGCTTTTAAGTGGGTGTTCCTCTTTAATTTAGCAGGGGGAGAGTAACTGGCCCTACACACCCCAGCAATATTTGTTCTGGTGGCTTCTGCTGATGTTCTTTTTTGCATTTTTAATTGTGAGCCCCTTTGGGACAGGGACCCATTAGCTATTAATTAGCTTTTAATTTTTTTCATTTTCTTGTAAACCGCTTTGTGAACTTTTCAGTTGAAAAGCAGTATATAAATACTGTAGATAGAGTTAGGGTGGCCTAACTCATCTGGCGTGTAGTGGTGTGGGGAAGTTGGTGTATGCCTTGCACTGGCTTAACAACCCAGGAGTGGGTCAGAAGTGATTAAGGCACTTTTGTGACACCCTCAATTCAGTACAGGACATTGGCCTAACTGGAGATTAGGATTGCAACCATAATGAACAGACATGAGGGTATGGCCACATAATGTGCCAGGCGGTGGTATAGCATAAGGGGGGAAACAGCCCATCTTGGAGGGAGCCTTTCCCTTTGGAGCCATTCCAGGCATGTGGAGCAAAATGGAGCTGTACCTTTGCTCCCCCTGGCTGGGAATGAGGGATGCTCCCTCCAATATTGACTTCTCCAGCCCCCTTTAGCAGTGCCATCAGAGCCAGGCATTTTGATGGGGAGGTTGAGCTAGATGACCTTCACGTGCATTCCACTTCTACAAGTAGGCAATAGGAAACTGCCTACTACTGAAACTGATCACTAGGTCCATCAAACCCAGCATTGTCACATTGGCTAGCAGAGGTTCTTAAAGGTTTTGGGCAGGATTTGATTCTCTGCCCTACCCAGAGATACTGCCGGGGACAGAACATGAGCCCTCATACACAGAGCAACAGCCCCTCCCTCTAGGCTTCCTTACTAACCTGCTCCAAGCTCAAATGATTGAGAGCCTGTTGTCACCGAGTCCAGTTCATTGTGTTACATCCGGTTCATTACATCTGGTCGCACCAGTCACATTTTATTAGACTGTTGAACAACCATCCGTCTTTGTGACACTTCACTGGAAAAAACCTTCTACCTTCTTTGAAAAAAGGAAGTAAAGAAGCATCTGGACAGAAAGGATGACGTATGGAGAGAGAAACCCATCTCGATCTTAAATGGAAAACGTCAAGTCCTACTGTTCAAATGAACAAAAATCCCACACCAGACTAACTGATTCTTTTCAGAACAATCAGTTAAATTGCAAGTTTTCAGGCAGAGTTTTCCAAAATCTTACCTGAACAGGATGGCAGGGAGTGGAGCAAGGCAGAAGAGGGGAGTTTTTTCCTGGTTCTATCTGTATATAAGCCTTGACCTGTGTGAGGGTTGACCTCACATTCTGTGTAAATCAAGCAGGCTGAGGGTTCTATTCCCATGTGACTCTGCAGCGGGGGGGGGGGGGGGGTTTCTTCCTGTTCTATCTATATAAAAACCTTAACCTGTGTCAGGGGTGACCACACATTCCCAGTAAATTAAGCAAGCTGAGGGTTCTATTCCTATGTGTCTCTGCAGCAGGAGGTCTCCTACAACCTCCTGCAACCTACACAATGGTGGGCTTCAGGGGGTTCTCACAGGTTCTATAGTACCCTTTGCTAATGAGCGCCTGGTTCTGAGAACTGGTTACTAATGGGACATAGAGCCTGTTGTTAATTTAGGTTATTAGGACAGAGAACTTGTTGTTAATCTTTTGAATCCCACCACTGAGCCTACATATCACATGTCACACACTACCAACTGATGCTGGAAAGAGAACAGCAGCGGCCCTCCCAGATTCCTTAAAATGGATGGGCTGAATGAGACATTTTGGGAACTAGGGATAGAAAGGGGAAGGCAGGGGGTGGATCATGCACACTAGATCTTATTTCCTATGTTTAACATCTTTCCTCCCCTTTTCTCTCTTCGAATGTACTCCACTAAAATGGATTGCATATACCCAAGAAGACTCATAGGTGGACTGAAGACTTACATGGAGATAACATGTTTTTGATTTATCTCCCATTTGCCTTCAGATTGCTTCCCCCCCCCCCAAGTATAGCACACAACATGCACCTTTTTAGCATGTTGCTACATGCCATAGTGTTGTGGGAAGTAGGACTGGGCTCCCAGGAATTCATTGCTACAAGATGTGGGGACAACTACTAACTTGGATAAGAGCATAAGAAGATCCCTGCTAGATCAGACCAAGGACCCAACTGTATCTCACAGTAGCCCACCAGTTGCCTCAAGAAGCACACAGGACAACGAGATACTTGTGTCCTCTTGCCTGTCCCTTGCTTTAAAGGGGTTTGGACAAATCAATGGAGGATTCACCTATCATTCACCATTAGTTGTGCTGGGTATGTGTAATTCTCTGATTACTCAGTAAATTACTGATTTAGCAGCATCCCTCTGACAAAAAATTGAAGGGGAACCTGGGAAAGATTGAACTCTGTCTTTCTCTTCTGATAGGGGGTTTTCTAGTGGCAACTGGTTGCCACTGGTGCTGCAGTGCGAAACAGGACAGTGAGCTAGATGAGGCTTTGGTTTGATCCAGCATGGTATTCTTATGGAATATTATTCCCCATCTTCTCTGTGTGTATTTTTTTTGAATACTGTTATTCTCTTCGTTCCCCAACACCTGATTAGAGATGTGCAGTGGAACTATGAACCAAAAATAACATTTTTTGAAGAGTGCTGTCTCTTGCATTGTTTTCTTCAGATAAACCTCTGGGGAATACTTGAAAACAGCAGCCAGGAAACCTTCTAACTAATCTTTGGAAATAAAATGATATCTTCCAAAATGGATTGGTTTCCCTGCTGAAAATAGTTTCTCTTCGTAGATTATGAAGGGAATTAAGAAGACCGCTCCACACTGCTCTCCCACTGCTAAGAAATAGAGCTGTCTTATTCATACGAGTATGAATGATAAACCTTAGCTAAAGGGAATGGGTGATGGTGCCCACCTCTGTCCATTCATACACCTTTTCCTCTTGCTTTTCATGGGCCGTGGGTGGCGCAAGTGGCTAAGACACTGTGCCTGTTAACCAGCAGGCCAGGGTTTGAGACCCGGGTCGGCCCCATAAGACAGGGTGAGCTCCTGTCCTTAACCCAGCTCTGCGACGCCAGCTGGATCCAATTGTATTGGCTCTGCCTTTCCATTGGACTAATTCAGTGGCGTGGAGAGGGGGGATTTGCTGCTTGGGTAACAGCCTATCCTCCATAACAATCCAACCCAGGCTTTCGTGCTTCGCATGCAGCGTATGCAGCGCTGAGCATGATACCACAGTCTTTCAAGACTGACGGAGGCCTGCTTTTTTTCTCTTGCTTTTTGCAGTGGCATAGCTACAGGGGGATGCAAAGCACTGTTTTACATGGAGTCTCACAGCAGTGTGCAAGGGATCCCTCTTCTTCCTCTTTGAAGCCATTCCAGGTGATGGAGCAAAATGTAGTTATGCATCAGAATGGTTCCCAAGCAGAAAACTTTGGAAATGAAAACTTAGCATTTTGCACCCCCTCTTGCTATGCCACTGGCTTCCTGGACTGGAAAAAGAAAGGGGGATGGCTCTGAGGTTGCCACTTTGTTGCAGGAATTGAGACCCTTGACAAAAACAAGACCAGGACAACTCAGGTGCAAAGAGTAGAGGCTTTATTTAGCATGTGGCCTCCAATTCCGAGCTCGGCTGTAGACACGAGCTCAATCAAGTTGAACACCCAAAATGGAAAAGGAGACCACGAGGGGTGGGCTCCTCCAGTTTTATACCTCCTACATCAAAGAGATTTCTAGCATATTCCAAAGTTTTACAGCAGTTTTGCAGCAGTTACAGAGTAAATACTTCTATTTCACATTACATCATTCTATTTCATGCATACATCCTGATCCCTCATTTCTCCATCTTATCGATAACAATAAATTGTCAATTGGATGTTTGGGTACTTTACGCCTCCTCAGGTCTAAACAGCTTTTCTATTGTTTTCTAGACTGTTGTATCTGATACTGGTTGTATCTTCCCATGCTTGTATCTGAAGATAGCTAGCTAGTTCTCAAAGTGGGGGATGGGACCCCCTGGGGGGTTTCCACTTCTTTTCAGGGAGTCACACAAAGCTGGGTGTTGCACAAAGTTGGGTGTGCTTGCAATGGGGCACTCAGGATGCTTTCCTGGGAGTAAGTCTCATTGAACATCATGTATTTCTCTGTGTAGTCATGGAGGAGGAGCTCTGGCATCACAGTGATGTCCCTTTCTTCCTCTTCTGTCCATGACCCACTTCTGGGGGGTCCTGGAAAGATTTGTCATTCTAAGAAGCTCCTGGGTTTAAATGTTTAGAACCACTGCCCCAAAGACACCAGGAGCAGCAGGGGGCTCAGCACACTCAAGATGCAGAGACTGGAGAAAACTCCCCATTCCAAACCTTTCCTCGATCCTAAGAAAGTTGCAGCCCAAGAGTCCTGCAGTCCAACATGGGGTAGATATCTGAGGGCTGCTGAGTCTGTTTAGAGGCCAGGGCTGATGTTTGAACATATATGGGTGTTTTCTTTTCCCAATGTATATATTGCCATTATGAGCCCTGACGTGTTTGTATTTGCTCAAGATATACATTCTGTGAGCAGGGTGAACATACCAGTATGTCATCTTTTTCCATAACATGTCCTCTTCTTAGCCTTGTGAGCGGGAAAAAAAATATTCATTGTCCTCCTTTTCCTTGTGAGCAGGCAGCATGTAGCCTTCCCATAATGAATAAATTAGATGTAATAAATTATATGCAATCTTTTTAAATTTAATAATTAATATAATGTAATAATTTAATAATAATTAATGTAATAATTAATATAAATTAATCAGAAAAAGCAATATACTGTGTATACTTGAATCTAATGCTATAAATCAAATCTATACTTACAATACTAATACCATATTTACTCAATAAATATGGCACCCTATAGTTATAATAAAATACCATGTTTACGCAAAACTAACCATCAAATCAAATGCGCACCCTGATTTTGGAAACTGAATTTGGCTGGAAAAGGTGAGTGTTATATTCGATTAAATACAGTATATGGCTTTTATTTTCTAATGTCCAGTTTCAGATATTTTTTTGTGTGTGTGCCTGTGGGGCAGGGTGACCATATAGAATGGAGGACAGAATGCGTATAGAAGAGGGAATGGAGGCAGGTGCTACTTTTAAAAACCGAGCTAAACCTTCCTAAATTCCCTCTTCTATGCAATGCTTAAAGGTACAGGCACTCTGTCCTCCATTCTGTATGGTCACTCTGCTGCAGGAAGACATGATTGAGGCATATAAAATCATGCAAGGAACGGATAGAGTGGATAGAGGGATACTCTTTCCCCTTTCACATAACACCAGAACTAGGAAGCCTCCACTAATGTTGGGAAAGTTAGGACAGACAAAAGAAAATATTTCTTTACTCAGCGTGTAGTTGGTCTGTGGAACTCCCTGCCACAGGATGTGGTGATGGCATCTACGCACTGATTTGTATAGGGCTTTGTATAGGGCTTACACTTTAGAGTAGATGTGCAAGGTTAGGTCTCTTAGGATGCTTTCCATTGGTCCCCCTTACACAGGAGTGAGCCCCATTGACTGTAATCTGCTTACTTCAGGGTAGACATGCATAGGCTGGTCTTTCAGGAGAGGTGCTGGTGGAACACCAAAACTGGTTGTGTCCTGGCCAGGACTATTTTTTTGTTTGTATTGTAAGACATTGCTTGTATTAAAAGACAAAATGTATTTGAAATGTTTGCTTGTTTTGCAAAATGCTCTCAATCCAAAAAATTCTCAATCCAAGGTTTCACTTTGCAAGATATTGATTGAGATGTAGAGGAAGGAAGTGCTATGAGTTGGCTGAGGGCTGCTCGGCAGTGTGCAGTCCTACTCTGAGAATCTGATAGGAGAGGATTTGTAGTCTTGTAAGAGAGTTTGCTCTCTGTCTCCAACCATATATCTGAAAATAAATCAAAGACTTATTTTAAAAAAAAGAAAGAAAAAAGAGGTTTTGGAAGGGGACTATAGCTCGGAGTGCTTGCATTGCACGTGTAGACAATCTCAGCTCTGGTCCCTGGCATCAACTTAAGGAACTCATCTCAAATTAAAATCAAGATCTCAAGGAGCAGGGCTAGGAAGGACCACTGCCAGGGAGAGAGGCTGCCAGGTATAAGAATCTGTTCTTGGGTAGACAGTACAGAGGTCTGACTTGGTGCACTTAAGTTGCCGTGTGCAAGGCATCACAATGCTGTGCTATCTCACGGGCTGCTCAGCTCTCTGTGTTTCATAACTCAGCAGTCCCTCCTGCTTCTATGTTCCCCACCATGCCTCCTTTTGATCTGAACGTACTTTCATAAAGTGTCGACTTTGCTGTTTGGCCACCTGCCTAGTACATCCCACCTTCAATGCTCCTGCCCAGCTGGAGTTCATGCTGCTGCTTTCTGCCTGATTGCTGTGATACAAGCATTTTGTAGAATCAGAATTTTTGCATTTTATGATACCCAGTGAACCCATGCTATAAACTGAGAGCACAAGCCTAACCAATTTAGGCCAGTGGTACTCCCCATTCCCATGTCTGTGCACTAACCCCCTTGGAATGGTGCAGAAGTGCCTAATAGCACTTTTGTGATTCTCCCAGGTCAGCATGGAACTTGTGCTAGGACTTGAGCTGGCTTAACTGGGGGGTTAGGATTGCAGCGAAGGTTTCCCCTGTCATTGCAGAGGGTGACAAAACCTGGCACTAGGTACCTGCCCCCCTCACTATGCTACAGCTGAAACTGACTGAATGGTACCTGGTCCCAACATTACTTGCAACAGGAAGACTGCAAAACATATGCAGTGCCTAGCAGTTATAGTGATGACACATCTCTGCTCCCTGTTTCACTATTTTGGACTGGCTAAACTGGGATTGGACTGGGAAAAGGTCATGCCTGGAAGCTGACTTGCGCTCCCATCCTGGAATGGTCCTGCCAACTCTGGCTGCCTGGATCCTCCTGTGGACACACGTGCCCATCATCCCAATTTATTCCAGGCAGGCGGGTGGGTAGGCATTGCTGGGGAAAGTCCTCCCTTGCCCAAGACTGAGCATCTTGGAATTAAATGCAGCAAGCAAAGGAAATAAAAGACTCTAGAGCTATGTGTCTATGTAAGTCCAGGGTGACCATAAGTCATAACCAAAAAAAAAAAAAAAAAAGAGGACAAGGCCCCAGAAAATGTATCACATCCAAGAAAAATGTAGGATATGACAAAATAAAAGCTAAAAACACTCATATATTTTTTCATGTGTTTAATTTAAACACTATATTACATTTTAATGTATATAAAACTATTACATATAATGTATTACTTATAATATTTGAGTTATAAGTAGGCTATATACTGCCCCCTTACAAGGAAAAGGAGTTTTTTTCCAGGATACATGGCTAAAATCCAGGACATGTACTGGAAAAATAGGACATATGGTCACTCTCTGTAAGTCAGGAAGAGGTCTTTCCCTTTGGGAATGTGAAGAATGTGGCAGTGAGCTCTCAAAGAAAGGGGATTCTAAGATTATAAGGAGGGGTGCAATGTTTTTACATATGCGTGGATTATATGGTTGGCGCAAGCGCATATGCATTGATTATATGGTTGGCTGTGGGTGGCGCAAGTGGCTAAGACACTGTGCCTGTTAACCAGCAGGCCAGGGTTTGAAACCTGGGTCGGCCCCACAAGACAGGGTGAGCTCCTGTCCTTAGCCCAGCTCTGCGATGCCAGCTGGATCCAATTGTATTGGCTCTGCCTTTCCATTGGACTAATTCAGTGGCGTGGAGAGGGGGGATTTGCTGCTTGGGTAACAGCCTCTCCTCCATAACACTCCAACCCAGGCTTTTGTGCTTTGCATGCAGCGTATGCAGCGCTGAGCACAATACCATAGTCTTTCAAGACTGACGGAGGCCTGCTTGATTATATATATAGCGTATGAAATCAGAAATGAAATCAGCGTACGAAATCAGAAATGAGAAATATCTAACCACTTACGCACTTATCTAACTATCCCTTACCAATGCATCATCCACCGAAAGAACCTCCATATACCCTCCCACATTAGGATCACATGTTTGCATCCAATTCCATCCTGCCATTAGCATTTGTTGCTTACTTGATTTAAAAAGCAATAAATAATGCATCTGCCTAAGCTTATTAACAGCTTTTTTTGTTTACATGCGACGAGGAAGTGTAATGCGTTTCCATGACCCTAGGTTGATAAGTTTTAGCTAAATCCAGGAGTGAATGCATTTCCATACACAATTTAGCTAAGCTCCTGCTAAATATCTGATGATACCGGTTTATCTCCTCACAAGTTGTTATGCAAAGCTTTGCATGTGCAGAGAGAGAGAGAGAGAGAGAGAGAGAGAGAGAGAGAGAGAGAGAGACTACAGATGATACATTCAGAATAGATATCTGTACTTCTTGTGAGGCTCAGCTCAGCCAGAGAGATTTTCTCCCAGCAATTTGAAATACTACCACCTGTATTTCAAAAATAGTACAAAGCCCTGTATATTTGATATCTTGTAGGTTCTTGCAAGTCTTCAAAGGGAGATTATATTCACCGGGCAGGTTGTCGATAAAACATAAAATATGAATGAAATAGTAATTTTATGGCTGATACTCCAGATGTAGCTGTCATAAGCCTTACCATAGTCTAACTAACTGGGCGAAGGGAAGGGCTTTCTGAGATTAAAATAACAAAATGCCTTTTGTTTTCCAGCTCAGTCAAGAAAAAATCTTGAAAATTATGAATATGGTGAAAAACAAAGAACTGAGCATTGAAGAAGCCTTGGATTTGGCAGAAAAAGAGAAATGTATAGAAGAAAAAGAAGAGAAACAGCCTGCACTTTGGGTGGTGAGGTCACAGCTTTGATTTCTTGTACAATAATTTAGAAACATGTAAGGTGTCAACAAGAAGTGTTATAGAAATTATCTATCTATCTATCTATCTATCTATCTATCTATCTATCTATCTATCCATCCATCCATCCATCCA
Organism: Cryptoblepharus egeriae; assembly: GCA_030015325.1. Taxonomy (NCBI): domain Eukaryota; kingdom Metazoa; phylum Chordata; class Lepidosauria; order Squamata; family Scincidae; genus Cryptoblepharus; species Cryptoblepharus egeriae. Next base: position 177,521,356 of record JAREYC010000003.1, on the reverse strand, counting down.
TCCATCCATCCACCATAATTAGAAGTTCAGATTCTATTCCATTCACAATGACCAGAACCCAAACACCCTGCCTCCTGCAGCTCCATTTTCATACTCCTTAGTAGGGCCATTTTCATCCTCCTTTGTAGGAGGAGAAGAAGGTAAGTCATCCTTTCATATGATCTGCAAGGAGTGAGAACAAGAAGAGAATGAGGCAGTGATGGAATGGAATGACTTCTTTGGAGGTGAGTTAGGGAAAGCAGTGGGCTCTGTGGAGGGGTACCAGTTTTCCCTACCAGTTCACCACCTTCTACAGTCAGCTAGATCTGGGCAAAGGATTGCTGTAATATAACCCTGATGCAGGCTGGCCCCCACAGGCTGGCTCTTAGGTTCTACCATGTTGCAGTTTTTTATGTCTGAAGCATTTGTTAGTCTACTTTGAGATTCAGGAAGCTGGACTAGATGGGCTTCTGGCCTGATACACTGGTGCTTTTCTAATGTAGTTTTTATGTAATTTAGGCTGCAATCCTAACCCCCAGTCAGACTAGCATAAATCCCAGTATAGGTCCTGTGCTGACCTGAGAGTGTCACCAAAGCACTTTAAGACACTTGTGCACCATTACTGGGAGAATGTTAGGCCAGTAAACAAACATGTGCTTGCTTCCCTCCATCACCACAGGAATGGGAAGACTGATGAGTTGTGCTGCCTAGGTTAGGCTTGCACTCTTAGTGTGTAGAACTGTTTTAAAAGTGTGTAGAACTATTTTAAATGTTATATTAATTATCTGATGTGTTTTTAATTTTTATTGTATTAATACTGTTGTTAGCAGCCTTGAGTCCCCTTGTACGGGAGAAAGGTGGGGTATAAATCTGACAAATCAATGTTCTTATGATTCCCACAACTCCTCTTTGTCACTCTGCAAATGTTGCTCAGCCTTCTCAAAGCTTGCACTCCCTTTTAAACTTATTTCTACTTTCCAGGCCCCTCAATACAATACCAGCTGTCTGTTCCACAGTGGAACAGGCATAAATCCATGCATGCAATAAAGTTGCCGCAGTGTGTAAAGATTTGTGGACTGGGACTGCAGCTGATTGGCTTTTCTGGTTGCCTTCTTCCCACTACTGATGCAGACTATACTCTTTTGTACCATTCACCCCTCTTATATCAAACCGCTTTGTGCAGTCTTGCTATAATGTACTTGATCAGGAAAGTTATTGTTGACAGCCCCACTTCACCTCTAGTTGCCAACACAACACATTCCATTCTGCTGTTGCACTGATACAATCATTATTGTAGCCCATTCTAAACAATTATTTGCTGGTACAGCAGCTCATGGAATCAGTAAAGGTGTTTTAATTGCCCTTTGGAGAGCCGTTAAAAAGTTTGTAATATTTGCCAAAACTTCTCTGTCTGCAAATATAAATAGGATTCAGTAAGCATCTTTGATTTGTGAATATGGTATTACTTACTTGAAGTAGCCTAAGTATAGATCTGCCCTTTATATTTCTTGGCTGGGTTGCTTACCTATCCTTCCTTCCTCATTTACATGCTAAGCTTCTGCTGCTCACAAATCATTAGGATTTGTGGATGCTGAACATTTCCAAAAATCAATCCATTAAGGTGCTACAATTCATCTGAGGGCAGATGCGTTGCAAATCATGGATGCACAAAAGGGAACATTGCAGCAAGATGAACAGAAGGAGTTCAGTGACTTATTCAAGTATGCTAATCTTTTGCAGGATGCCCTGGACTTGCCAAACAGCTTGCAATTCAACTTCAGTGTCCACAAATATAAACATTACCGGTGGCAGAAGCGAATCTTGCAGGTATTGTGAATGTGGTGCTTTTTTCAAATACAGTAGTACCTCTCATAACAAGCACCTCACATAACAAGCATTTCACACAGCAAGTATAAATTTCCAAGAAATCTTGCTTCACATAACAAGTTCCGCTTCACTTAACAAGCAAGCGCGCTATGGGCATGCGTGCTATGCAGCCCTGATGCTCCACGCGGAGGCTCTTTAAAAGGACTGGTGGCCATGCTGCTGCCTCTACCTGCCCCCAACTTCGGGACAGTTGCCTGGGGGTGCTAGAGGCTCCCATCCGCCACCTTGAACCTCCAGCAGCAGTCAAGGTAAGCCTCCCAGGAAAGTGTCTTTGATTGTAGCCTCCTAACCATGTCTACTCAGAAGTAAGCCCCATTGTGTTAAATGGGGCTTACTCCCAGGAAAGTGCTTTTGATTGTAGCCTTCTAACCATGTCTACCCAGAAGTAAGCCCTATTGTGTTAAATGGGGTTTCCTTCCAGGAAAGTGTCTTTAGGATTTCAGCCTAAGTAGACTTCATAGGATCATGTACATTGAATGCATGTTTGGAATTCAATTACAGTGTTTTGTCATCATTTTTAAATCCAGTTAATATTTTTATATGAATATTTTTTGGGTTGTGGAACGAATTGTCTGAGTTTCCATTATTTCCAATGGGAAAATCCACTTCACTTAAAGAGTGTTTCACTTAAAGAGCATGCCTCCAGAATGAATTAAGCTCTTTATGTTAGGCACCACTTTGTAAACAGTTGGGGATACTATAATTCTGTAATTCATATAACCCAGACACTGACATAGATGGAAGGGAGTAACTGGGGAGTCTATGGTCTGGATACTATTCCCTGTTAATCCATGATGGTGGATCCAAGGTGAAAAAAGTGGTCTAAGGCTTCATAAAAAAACCCAAACTAACAAAAAAACACATATACTGAAAAAGCCATATGTCCTCCAAAACCAGGGACAATCCCAATTTTCGGGGATTGTGTCCAGATACTGGCAAATGGGACAGAGGGTTCTGTCCCGATTTTGTGGAAGATAATTCTGGCAACCCTACCTAAGGTTGCAATCCTAATCTCCATTTAGGACAACCTAAGCTCCAGCATAAATCCTGTGATGATCTGGGGTGTCACCAAAGTACCATAAGACACTTCTGCGCCACTCCTGGGGGGAGGAGGGTTAGGCCAGTGCACAGATATGCGCTTGCCTCTCTAGATCACCATGGGAATGGGAAGACCGATCTGTTGTGCCAGCCTAGGTTAGGATTGAATCCTCTTTCTCTGTCTGCCTCTCTTTCTGTTTGTGTATGTGTGTTTACTTCCTCCTTTATTTTTTCTCCTAATCAGTTTTTCCTTGATGATGGTATACGCAGCCTCCATTTCCCATCAGCTTCATTAGAAATTTCGGGTCCCTTGATGCTGAAACTTGGGAAGTATTTCATAATTAGCTCAGGAAATCACAGTTGGTAGGTTTAATCATCCAGCCTGGAGTGGATTTTCCTCTTTGAATCAATTACTGAATTCATACACATGATTAGAAATCAATGCTGTGTGGTGGTGCGAGGCAGTCAATATGCTATAGCTTCTGATTTTCATCTCTGATTAAATCCAGCTGCATGAACCATTAATAACAAAAGGGAATTCTTTGTGTGGATGAGCTTTCCTTAGGCTTTCTTAGTAATATCCTAGCACACTTACACCTGCAGTGGCAGGCAACTATCTGAGGTCAATTGGGAGGTCTGTCTCATATTGTGAGTCATTCAAGGCCACAAAAGGCATCTCCGAGCCATACACTATGCTCAATTTCTGATGAATTTGTCAGATTTTTTTTACAGCCTGATCTCCTGTAGGTTAAAACATATAAGTTAAAAAAAATTAGCAGTTGAGAGCACAATCCTAACCATTATAGGCCAGCGCAACTCACCTATTTCCCCAACCTTGGGATGACTGGAACACATTGATGTGTTGGCCTAAGTCCCCAGAAAGTGGTAAGGAAGTGCATTATGGCACTTTTGTAACACCCCCAGGCTGGTGCAACTCGGTCTAACTGGGGGGTTAGGATTATTAGAAACCCCCCCCCCCAAAAAAAAAAAAACTGGGGATTAGGATTTTTACTAACTACAAAGTTATTTTTTATAATTAATTTCATTTTCTCTGCAAATTGCTTTGTGAATTTTTCGTTGATTGATTGATGGACACAATTTAGATGTTATGCTGCCACTTAACCCTTTCCTTTCACAGTGGTATTCTGGGGGTGGGAACGACATCTCAGTGTACCGTGTAAGCTGCTCTGTGTACACCTCAGTGTACTGTGTAAGCTCTTGCAGTTGGGACCATTATGAGTAGTAAGAACAAAGTGGTGACAAGAGCCAACACTTGACGGCTGCAATCCTAAACACACTTTTCTGAGAGTAAGTCCCATAGAAGAAAATGGGACTTACTTCTGAGTAGACATGTTCAGGATTGCATCCTTGGATCCTGAAACAAACAGGGATTCCCATTACAGTAATATAGTCTTTTTCACACCAAAAAGATATTTGTTGGCTGTATTAACACTGTTATCATCTTAGCTCAACCAGGAGACTCGGTAAGAGGCTCCCCTTTCAACATCAAAGCAAAACTGAAGCAGCAAATAATGTCCTTCAGCATTGCTGGCGGCAAATGCTTGTTGGACCTGGTGGAGGAGCACACCCAAATGCCTGGGCCAGCTTCATGGGCAGTTTTGGGGCACCAGATCCAAGATCTGAAGGAACTGCAACCGAGCTAACGTGGGCCTACTCTGAAGCAGCACTTGCGGCTATAATTTGTAAGGTGTTTCAATGATGGCACATTATTGCCTCCTTCCTGTGACAGATGCGCATCCCAACCCATCACGATTTTACTCTCAGTAAAGGTCTATTGTTTTCAATGAGGGATTCTCCTAGGTGAGTATGGTTATGGTGCAGTCTATCAGAGTTCATTTCAGTTCAGTTTAAGATCTTGTGCTTTCTCCATGAGTTGTTTGGCTAAGATAGCTACCAGCTGCCCCTCCCCTCCCAGGATAAATCCTGCTTTGTGGTGCATCTTTTTTTGGTCATATGGTCACCCTGCGTAGAGTGGCACAATGGTCAGGACCACCAGGGACACACAAACATACATACACATTAAACATAATTGCACTTAAATATCCTCTTCCATATTTTTTTTACATAGCAAGTTCCATTGAGGTGTGTGATGATATTGTATAATATTTGTATAATATTTCTTCTATAATATTTGTATAATTGAATAACAGGAGTCAAACTAATGTTACAATGTTATTCTGCATGTTGATATGATTATAAAATTATTTTGCATGCTGACATGATTATAAAATTACATGTACACACATTCCATACATATATTCTCCATTGCTTCTCCATTGCTGTGGGAGCTGGAGATGCTGAAGAACAGCCTGATCCTATCCTTGCTATGCCTCTTGCAAAAAGGGTTACTTCTGAACAGAGATGCTCAGGATTGGGCTCTGCCCTTTACTCCACCCCTTCCTGCAATCCATTGATTGCAAAGGGGCTTACTTCTGAGTCGAAAAGTGCAGGACTGAGCTCTACGTATGCACCCTTCTCCACCCCTTCCATTCAGATAATGGGAGGGTGGGGAGAGATGGTGCCATTCTGGGCACCAGCAATGGTGACGGGCAGCTTCCTTCAGGCAATTGGCACAGGAGAAGTGGCAACACCTCCTAGCTGTGTGCTGGGGTGCCTTGGTGTGCCAGTAAGCACCATTCCAAATGCCAAGCTTGGCACTAGTGCCGGGGGTTGCCAACCCTGTTGTATAATATTGTATATATATATATTGTATAATATTTGTACAATATTTCTTGCACATGTATTTTCGTTTTTACCATGTACACATGTTAGATGTGTTCTAGAATAGGTCATGCCCAGTAATGGGTATTATGGCTAAAACAACACATCATATCCAAGCTAAACTCCTTCTACCTTGGAGAGGTTCTTGCTATGGCTAGAAAATTTTAAAAGGAAATAACATTTCAGAATGATAAACTGATAGATATTTATCAAAAGGGGGATAAGAAAGCAGCAGACAGAATCAATCTATATTTGGTCACTAACTTAAATAAATATGTTATTGTGACTAAGTGATGAAGGGAATGTATGTCTTGATTATAATCATCAATAAAACAGACATTTTCGTAGTTTTTTTTAAACCAACCAATTGCATGTGCTTTTCTGAGATGAGGCCTTTGACGTTTCACTAGAGGGCCATGAAAAATACCTTACTAGGAAAATAACTGTTTTTCCAGATTGATTTGAACACAAAGACCATTTTTAACATAGAGAAAGGAATCATCAAAAAACAGTTCCCATTTACCCAAGTCAAGTCCTGTGTGGATGGTGAAGGAAGACGTTTCAGGATCACCTTTCATGGGCGGCAGGACTACGAATTGGAGGCAGCATCCATAGATGACAAAAATAAAGTAAGTCAGTGGTTTTTGACCTCTTTCATCTCATGGTACACAGACAAGGTGATTAAATTGTCAAGGCACCCCAGCAATTGACAAAACACACTATGCTGGGGGTAGGGGGTTCAAATCCTAATATGTTATCCTAACCTCTAATATGTTATCCTCCCCAATGTTCTGTGGCATAACACCTGTGGGAAATACTGAAGGAAGATTTCCTGCTCTAGGCAGGTGGTTGGACTAGATTACCTTGCAGGTACCTTTCAACGCAAAATTCTATTTAACAAGGTGTATATTGCTGTTAACGAATGGGTAGACTAGGGCATACCCTTGCATGATTGGTGCTAGACAGTTGGGGAAGTGTGTTTTCACCCCACCATCCATGTTCTATCCTAAAAGCATGGATCACATGTTCTCTTATCCCAGGACATGTTCTCTTTTTACCCTTGATACCTGGAAAAAATTATTGTCCTCCTTTTCCCAATGAGCAGGCAGCATTTAGACTTCTTGTAATTAAGAAAATAAGAACCTAAGAAGAGCCCACACTGGATCAGGCCAGGTAGTTTTCCTGTATCAGACAGTGGCCCACCAAATGCCTCAAGGAGCACATATGACACCTAATAGATTTTAATTTAAGTAATATAATGTTTAAATTAACCACAAAACAATACAGATGAGTGTTTATAGCTTTTATTTTGTCATGTCCTAATTTTTTATTGGATGTCCTGCGTTTTGGAGAGCCTTGTCTCCTTCTGTGGTTATGATATATAGTCACCCTAGGATCACATTGTATGGATGCTTTGTGTCTGGAATGCAGCAGACTGCTGAGGCGCATATAGAGACAAACACATCTCTGTTCTGCCTGCCCAGTTCTGCATCTAGCAAGGAAACTGCACACAGATCTTCATGCTGATCCAGACCCTGCTGGGTCAGGGTGAAGATGAATAATTAACATTGCAATTGCTGACCAGCCAGCTGCCTTGGAGAAGCTGACCAACTAGGGATATATTCTGAGATGATGATACAGGGTTTCAAATTCTTGTCTCTTTCTGTCCAAATGAAAAATAGAGATCTTTTGTTGAAGGTCATGCTTTCCATTTCATTGCATTGTGCTTAGAACAGCCATACACTTACTCAGCGCTTGCTGTATACGTTACCTTTGGAAACTTCCCTGTACAGCTGTAGCAGAGACTCTGGTATGTGCAGTGACAGCTCTTCTTCCATAATTTTTAATGCAGATAATACACCTTGTGAATAAGGTTGTCCAGAGCAATGAGTATGGAAGACCTGCAGAATTTGGTTGCTCTCAACCTGATCCACGTGATGTTATACATGAAGGCCTCTTGGACCTACAGCTAGAGACAACAACATCCCTTAAATGGGTGAAGTAAGGAATTAGAGATAATCTAAGGAACATCAGTAATTTATATATTAAGGCTGCAATTCTACACAGTTGTACCTGGGAGAAAATTCTATTCAACTCAGTGGGGCTTACTTCTGGGTAAACATGCACAGGCTTGCACTGTAAATGTTTTAAGCTCAATTTTCCATTCTAGAAGTTCCAAGGTGCAGCAATTTTAAAAATCAATTTAAAGTATGTCTCTGTTTTGCTCCCCATACCAAGAATGGCTCTGAAGAGAAGGGTCTGTTTGCAGCATGCCAAGACTTAGTACTTTGCATCTAATTAAACTATGCTTCTGATCCGCTCCTTGTCCTTGCTTTTTTCTTTTGTGGCTCTTTCCTAAAAGCAGGCAGTATGGGAAAACCCTTCAGTCAAATGTTTCAGGGTATGCATACCTTACAGGCATATAGATTCATTTAGTTGTGTATTCTTCTGTTGTCATATTTTGTTCTTCTATCTAGGCACTTGGTGCAGCTACGGGAACAGGAGCTGACCATACATTGCATTGACCAGTACCAGAGAGGGGCGACCACTCCAGTAACACAAACTGTTAATTTGTCAAATGGGGATGTAGTCATCTGTATGGGGGACAGTTCTGGTACCTTCTCACTCCAGACAAAGGATGTCAAGTATCTGTAAGTATTCTTAGGATAGTGGACACTCAGACTTGTATGGAAGGCCCAACTCAGGTCTTCATAACATATAAACATACAGTATAAAGCTGTCTTGTACTGTCAGATCATTGTGGCATCAGGGATGTTTGTGCAGGTGCCAAGGATTAAAGCTAAGGATTTCAGTTTCTGCACAACAAAGTCTGTGTGTACAGTATTACCACTATCCTCTTGTGCTCCGCTAAGAAAAGTGTAGCCATGGGATGTGATTTGCTTTGCTTCAACTTTCCCTATCCTTCAAACCTGCAGAAAAACCAGAAGTTCACAGGTTTCCATACATGGCTGGTGGGCTTTGCTTAGTTTGGTGGAACACAAGTTATGGAGAACTATTCAGTTCAACTATTCAGGAAATCAGGGGCCGATTTCCTCTTATTGACTAATAGTTTTGGAGTAGAAAGAAGCTTCTCCTCTACTTTTGTACCTTGTACCACATGTTTGAGTATTGGTCTAGATGCAACATTTTCTAGAGGGAATATCATTCTTTTGGCAATAGACACACAGAGACATACCCTACAATCCAGAGTAACTACGGGAGCACGTAAGAGACATTACGTGTACCCATAGTTACTGCACCACTTAGTGAAAACCTATGGAAAATTCATATTGCAAGCCAGAGCAAATTGTTCTTACACCAGAGCAAGGTGTCCCCGTAGTTACTCTGGATTGCGCCCATATACATACAACACCCAACCATTTCATTTAGTTTAAATGGAAAGTCTAAGTAAGAAAAGTTGAAGTTGCAGGTGATTTTATTCTGCATGAATCTAATGAAATGGTTGGGTGCTGTATGTATATGTCTGTGTTTGTCTGTTGCCAAAAGAATGGTGGAATTCATCCTCTTTGCCGATGACGCTGCTGTTACTGCTCACTCTGCCGAAGACCTTCAACGACTTGTGGACCGTTTTAGCAAAGCCTGCCAAGACTTTGGACTAACAATCAGCCTGAAGAAAACACAAGTCATGGGTCAGGGTATGGATCCACCTCCCTGTATCACAATCTCTGAACATGAACTGGAGGTTGTCCATGACTTTGTGTACCTTGGCTCAACTATCTCTGACACTCTCTCCTTAGACTCTGAGCTGAATAAACGCATTGGTAAAGCGGCTACTACATTCTCCAGGCTTACAAAGAGAGTATAGCTTAATAAGAAGCTGATGGAACATACAAAGATCTGGGTCTATAGAGCTTGCGTCCTGAGCACACTCTTGTACTGCAGCGAGTCTTGGACCCTTTATGCATGGCAGGAGAGGAAGCTGAACACCTTCCATATGCGCTGTCTCCGACGTATTCTTGGAATCACCTGGCATGACAAAGTCTCAAATGACACAGTATTGGAACATGCTGGAATCTCTAGCATGTTCACACTTCTGAAACAGCGGCGTCTACGCTGGCTTGGGCATGTCGTGAGAATGGCTGATGGTCGGATTCCAAAAGATCTCTTATATGGAGAATTAGTGCAGGGAAAGCGCCCAAGAAGGAGACCACAGCTGCGATACAGGGACATCTGCAAGAGGGATCTAAAGGCCTTGGGAATGGACATCAACAGCTGGGAAACCTTGACCTCTGACCATTCAGCATGGAGGCAAAAGACCCAGCATGGCCTTCTCCAATTGGAAGAGACACTTGTTCGGCAGGCTGAAGCAAAGAGACAGACCCGAAAGCAGCGAAACCTGGGACCTGGGCAGGGGACGGAATTTATTTGTCCTCAGTGTGGAAGGGATGGACACTCTCGAATTGGCCTCTTTAGTCACACTAGATGTTGTTTCAGGACCTCCAGTCAGAGCACGATACCATAGTCTTTAGAGACTGAAGGATGCCAATAAAAAAAAAATTTATGGATATAAGGGGATACCATCTAATGCCTTGTTGGTATTTCCTGGTTTACCATATGTTTGGTTACCGCACAACTAGGTAAGGGGTAAAGCTACATGCATCAACCAGCAGATTTTTCATACAACGTGCGCAATAAATAGAATGCACTCAATACATGCACACGCAACTCCCATAGGTAATATTATCACACCAGAGATTGGACAAACCTGTCATAAAGTTCCAATGTGATGTGTAAATCAATGAACTGTAAATATGTAAATCAAGGAGTTATCAGAACGGTTTGTTGCAGTAAGTTTATATACCAAGGAAGGCTAGGTACATGAAATAAATCATTTGACTCCCTTAGGCGTATGCATTCATTTTTTGAAAGTGTTGAACTTTTGCACGAGCAAAATCATTTGTATTTGGTTCTGTTTCTTCAGAAATAAACGAACCACAGAATGAACAATAATAATGGCAAAAAAGGGGAATTCAGGCTTCCTATTTGTTGTTGGTTGCTGCTGTTGTTGTGTGTATTTAGAATAAAAGAGTGTTTCTTATATATGTATAACTAGTAGCTCTGGAACATTTTTTTTAATGGTTGGGGCCATTTTTTTACCCTGCTGTTTCACACTGCTTTTTTCTCAGAATGTGTAGTAGTTTAATGTAATAGTAGTAGTGAGTAGTTTAATAGCTTCCACAAGGAAGGAGGGCTCTGTAAGGTGAACCTCAATTAACAACTGGACACAAATGAGAAAACTCCTTAAAAATCTCAATGGGGCATATGTTGCATCCTGCAGTTTTGGGGGGAAGATCACAGCAACCTTCTCACAGTAAGGGAATGTTTGTTCCCCTTACCTCAAAGCTGCAATAGCGCATGCACATGCATGTGTACACACACACACAAACACAGCCCAATCCTGTACTCCTCTCCCCTGGCCAAAAAAGCCTTGCCAAAAACTGTTTTGGGTGAGGAGATTAGAGGTGAAAAGGGATTTAGATGCCACTGACTTGGTACCTACCGAGCATGCCCTGGAGCAAAGGTGACCAGATGCCAAACCCAAAATTCCTGAACCCAAGGCCAAAATTCCTAATCCCAGGCCAAAATTCCTAACCACTGAAAAAAATTGCCAAAAAATGTAATTTTTTTTGTTTTTTTTGTTTTTTGACCATAACTTTTGATAGGAAGGAGATAGCTCAAAACAGATTTTTTCATTGGATTCTGCTTTACAATACAAATCCAACGACATATGGCATGATGGGGTACTGTGCACTATCACAAAGTTTCAAACTGAAACCAAAATGTAGGACAATGATGCCAAAATGTAGGACACCCAGACAGGAGGTTAAAAATCTGGACAAATCTGGGTTTTTCCGGTCATCTGGTCACCCTGCGTGACATACCCCTTCCCCCCAGTTTTGTCCCCTCACTGACACATTCCATCCCCTCACTGATAGTCTGCCACTATCTTAGGATTGGGAAGGCCACCATGCTTTGGTGGGTAGCAGAAGAGCCAATATGTGGAAGGCCCTGGCCATTCTGTTGGCATCCTACCACTGTAATATTGAACATGCTGCCACTATTTTTTCATTACCAGCGGCGGATTAAGTAGACTGATAATTTATAAAAGATGTGCCAAGGCTACTCTAGTGGCTCACTGAAAAGTGACAATTTTGTGCTTTTTGCTGTATATGTTTCAGGTCTGGTTTCTGGAATTAAAAACAGTCCCGATGATTAGCCTTGAAAACAGAAATCATGTTCCTCAGTGTAGCATAAAACAGAACTAAGCACATGTGTTTAGACATAAGTGACAAAAATTATCTTGCAGACAAAAGGATTAATTTTTGGTTGCTCAAATGGAGAGGGCAGAGTCTGGAGACAGGGCCTAACTATATCTTTTTAAGCATGAAGTCATAGCTGCAATTACCCTAACGGAGTATAAGAATATTGTTCATCTTGAGTCAATAAGTTTGTAAAAAAACAAAAAAGCAACTATATAACTTGGCACACTTCCCTTCCATGTCGAAGCAATTAACTCTGCCTGAAAAGGTCAGAGTCAGCAGCAAAGGGGTTTTTTTGACATGTAAAACTGTCTCAGCAGCAGTGGGCGTGAAACAGAAATTGTTGCAGTTGTGCTTGTTGGCATTTCATGTACACTATTTTGAGTTCACCCAAGCCATTTCTGCATTTCAGATTCCAAATACCCTTTACTGTCCAGAACAACAAAGTAGAGGACATTAGCAAGCTCCGAAATGAATGGCTAATGATCATAGATAGATATTGCTCATTGCCAAAGGATGGATCTCTATCTCAGGATAGTACATCAGAAGCGGAATATGAGAAAACAAATAACCCATTTCTAAGTGAAGGGAAGATGGAAAAGTCTCCTGGTCTCCCTGTGGGTTTTGCTGCCGACTCACTGGTTGTGACTCCACCAAGCTCCTGTTTGGGTTCCGTGGTGAATCCGCTTCTTGTAAAGACAACCATTATGGAAACTCCACCTCCTGTCCCCAAGTCATCCATCCAGCCTCCAGCATCATCAAGGACCAAAGTTTTTCACTGGGATGTTGTCCCTCAAGAAAAGGTCTGAAAAATAAAGTTAACACTAGGGTAGATTAAAAAACTTGAAAAATAGTTTTTAAAATTTAAATAATACTTTGGTGTGTTCAGTTATTGTGAACAGTGGTGTAGCTGATGATCATGTAGCTAAAGTTCAAAAATTAAATCTAAAAAATGCTGCCCTGTAAGTGATGTCACAACCGGAAGTGACATCATTCCCATGTATTTTTAAAAAGAAAATTGGGGAAAAACCTGCATTCTCCTCCTCAGCTCTGCATACTCCTCATCATTTGCTCTGCTAGTGGCATAGCTAAAGTACCTATCTGCTATCTGGAGTTGAAGAAGATTTTATAGTCCCCTCCCTCACAACAAAATCAAATTTAATTAAGTAAAAAATATTAAAATTATCTCCCTTATTAGTCTGGAAAACTGTGCAGTGGCAAAGAAGAATGGTTATTTCTTCCCTGCTAAATATAAGAGGAGCATCACTTAGAAGTGCCTCTTTACTCAGTTAGCATGGAGTAACTGTTTTATGATATAAGTACTGTGTATGATATATTTACTGAGAGCTGATTCATAATAACACTTTATTAGTTCCATACAGTATCAGAATTACATCTCATTGGTTCTCAGAGCCATCCGTAACATGGAAAATTTGAGTTAAGAAAATCCACTTTTGTTCCATAGACTTTTGTGTTTTCATTTTCTGGTTAATTGGCCATTAACATTTGATAGAATATAGATATTCTAATGCAGTTTGTTTCGTTGCATTCTTCATTAAATTATCTTTCCAATGATGATATTATCATTCATTCATACCCTGTTTTTCACAATTTTAGTCACTATTGTCAAGCTCAGTTTCTAGCTCCCCTAAAGCTTGAAGCCTGGTACAACTGCACCCCTTAGCTATGCCACTGATAGTGAGTGTTTGATTTTAAAAATAATGTGTTTTAATGAGAAGTCTGAATTAAATTAAGTCTGAATTTAAATGAGAAGTCTGAATTAAACAGATGGCTTAAGAAAGTGGTACTTAAATTGGTTGTGACACCCCAATTCGTGTAAAGATACCCCACTCCCTTTAAGGGGTGGAGGGAGGGGGAAAGCAGCAGCAGCAGGATCCACAAGATCAAACTCCTGGAGAGGAATGGGGATGGGGTGCTATTTTAACCCTAATGGGGTGCTGCCAGCGTCTTGGTGTGTGGGGAGCACTGCAGAATACTTGCAGGGTTTCCCGTGACTTGAAACTAGTGAAAGTTCCAGCTGCAACTAAACTGGAAGTTCAATTTGGTTTGTGCTGTTTCCACTTCTAGGTAAACTTGAGCAGTAGGAAAGAGAGCAAATGGAAAGAGTGCAGTTCATTATGGGATTGGGAAGGCCATCAATTCTCATAATGTTTCCCTGTGTGTAGATGCTCTTCTGCCCAGTACAATGTCGGGCCAGTATAATGTTGAGCCAGCTCTGAATTAGTTTATTCTAAACTTTGCCCACTCAGAGCTACAAGACATGTGTGTGTGTGTGTGTTGTTTATATGATTTCAGATACAGAAATCAATGTGGACATCCTGCCACCTGGCCAAAAAAGAAATAGATGAGGATAGACTTTATGATCAGTTTCGTATGCAGCATGTGATGGGATTGCCTGCAAGTGAACCTCTGGTGAAACAGCACATTATGCTAAACTCCAAAATTGCACATAACTTCAGTAAGTTTGAAAATGCCTATTTGGGTTATTCAGGAAATACTGTAGAATTTATTCTATTTATTGCGTGCTCTCTCTCTCTCTCTCTCTCTGCTTCCCTGTCTGTCCACTATATTGAAAAATGGATTTAATTGCAACGATAAAAATTCCAGGAGTTTTAGAATCTTATAAACCAAGATGCCGTCAAAGGGCAGTGATGGGATGTTGACTTCTAAAAAATAGTAGCTTTCAGATTGTGTTCTGGAGACTCCTGGGATCCTTCATGTAAGCTCAAGGTGAAGATCAGTAAGTTTTCCCAAGCAGTAAGCAGCCAATCTTCTCTAAGAGACAATTTGCCAACACTGTCAGTCGGTGCCAATCAACATTCAAGCATAGGCTTACTTGTGTGATAACATTTGGTGAGGAGTATCAACTGGAGTGTACTACTGCCTTTAAGCTCTGCTTGTGGGCGTCCAAAAGATATCTGGATAGTCACTGTGGGACGATGGACTTTGGATCCAGTAGGATCTGAGCTGATTTACTTAGGAAATTAGGGCTGTAACCCTAAAGACACTTTTCTGGGAGTAAGATCCATAGAACACAATGGGACTTTTGAGTAGACAAGGTTAGGATTGTGCTCTAGGTGAGCTGGGCATTTTGAGTGGTGCCTTGGGGAGGTTGTGAATCAGGGCAACAGATCTGAAAATATCAGCAACAACACTGCAATCACGATAATTGTTGACCAGCAGATAAAAATGTTGGAGGAACTTCTATGCCATGTAGATCCAAGGGGGAAAAGATGGCATTTTTAAATAGCACTCCTTTTGACTTTTAGATTAGTTCTGCTTCTTCCAGGGAATCACACTTGTCTACAAACTGAGGAAGTCTCTTTCTGCTGTTTTTGTATGATTTCTTGGCACTGAGGCACAGCAGCACATTTATATGGCTCCAATTTCCTTGGACATTCTCTCTTGGAGTTATTGGATCCTCCTCCTCCTTCTTCTTCATGTCTCATGCCAAGGGCTATCTCATGCCAGGAGTCAAACAGTTTGCACCCGGTATTTTTAGTTCTGCATTTTCCATGAAAGCTGAGCTAGCTGACCCAGCTGAAATTGTCTTGTGACCCACCATGGGTTCTGACCCACAGCTTGAGAACACTTTTTAATGCATCAGTTGCACTTCAATCAAATATATACATATGGATTCACTGGTGGTATTAGTGCTTAAGCATACTCGAAGACAGACTTTTCAGCTTAGCTTCTAACAGGCACAAAACAAGCGGCTTCTCTGGGGAAAGCATCTGTATGGCGTCCCAATGTTCCTTCCCCCCTCTTTTGCACATTTATCTACAGGTAATCAAAGAATCATTTTCCCCCTAGACATTTTTCTGAAAAGTTTCCGCATAAAGCCAAGCCAGCTGAAAGAAAAATTATACATTATACATGAAGACAGTGGTGGACTTAGCGATGAACAGATTACGGCGCTAAGAAGGTAACCTTTTGGATAGAATTCTTTATGATAGATATTACTTTTGAAAACAGCATCATTTTGGGCAAATGAAAGGAAGAGCAGGAGGATATGTTTACTGAAGCAGCTGATGTACTCTGCTCACTGCATTGGAAATTAGGGATGTACCTAACAATTTTATTCTCTATTACTCATTGTTCTCCAAAAAAAAAAAACCATAAGCCATCAAGCTGGTAAGACTGTAATTCCAAGCTTAAGGCAGAGAAGCAACAGTTCAATCCAGAACACAGTTGAGCCAAATTACTTGAATGTAAATTGCCCTGATCCCATTGATCTAAGGACCACTCAGCATGCCTTAAGAGTACATGAAATCACCCCTGTCCTGTTTTTTGCCACTTCCACAGTCTGTAGAATCTCCTTCCCTCTTCTTTTGACTGGTCCACTTGGAGTAGAAAGTTTCTGCGGCAATGCTTTGGAAACTCTCCACATTTGATGGAAGGGTAGTAGCAGAACATGTTACAGCACTGACAAGGAAAGGGACCACTGAGAAATGGTTTCAAGAGTCCTTAGCCTGATAAAGCACACTAAAACCCCATCCTCTTACTTGTCTGCAAGTTCTGTTACAATAAATGGGGCTTGCTTGCAAGGGTGATTAGAAACTGGAAGGACCCCAGATTGAAAAGAACAGGTGCTTTCACCAAATTTATATCTATTGCAAACACCTGTGTAATCAAGCCATGTGTATAGCAATGGAGCTGGCTAGCTAGCTAAGACATCCATTCTATCAAATTCCTGAAGACTGAACATCCATCCATCCATCCATCCATCCATCCATCCTTCCTTCCTTCCTTCCTTCCTTCCTTCCTTCCATCCATCCATCCATCCATCCATCCAGTTTACCTTCCTTTAAAAGGAAACCCAATGTGCACATGCTACATCACGTCTACCTTTTCCCACTCCATCATGTCCACCTCTTTCCACTACATCATGTCCACCTCAGAAGTGAGTAGACATCTATAGGATTGAGCTGTTAGTCACTACAGAAGTGAACTTTTGTTTAATGAACCATCTGCTGAGAATATATGGCATAATTGTCAACAAAATGCCCATGTCTGCCACTGATGTTTTGGAATTGGGAATGACCATTTATACTGATTTCTTACAGGTACCAGCCCACTGCAAAGGATGTAGAAATGTATCTGTCTTATAAAGGATCTCCTTCAGAACTACATGTGGTGGATCAGTTTATGCTAGAAGTAAGAAACATATTTGTAGTTGATATTTTGTACATATCTCACCTTTTAAATTTTTTATCTGTGTCAGTTCTTTGGAACTTAAAAAAGCTTGAGTCATGAACTTGTAACGGGACTGAGTCAGTGCTGTAGCTAAACAAGATGCAAAGCACTGCAGGGAGCCTCATTGCAGTAGATAAGTGGCCCTCTTTCAGATCCATTCTGACCAGTGGGGGCAAAACAGAGACAAATGCTTGCACACTGAGATGAGGCTCCCCGCAAAACATACAGTGCAGTCCTAAGCAAGTCTACTCAAAATCAAATCCCATTGTGTTCAATAGTACTTACTTCTAGGAAAGTGTGGTTAGGATTGCAGCCTTAGGGACCCACTCAGAAGTGCACTTGGATTACCCTATCTATCACTGGGCTGACCCAACTGCAAGATGCTCTGCCCTAGTTACTCTGGAAAAGACTTGGTGCAGCCTAAGGCAACATAGGCGGCCCAAGACAGATGGACCTGGGCTGCCCTAACTGGGGCAGCCTAGGCAGCTCAGGAGAGGCATGTTAAGGGCATGTTTAACATTGCCTAGGGCAGAGCAGTTACTCTGTATCCAGAGCCTGTTTCCAGGGCAGAAATGCCCTCTTCCAGCTCTTCAGAGTTATACCACCTCAGGAGTAGGTAGAGTAATGAGTAGACCCATAGGGGTCCATGATAAGGCCCGAGTAAGAATGGCAGTGTTGACCAAAAGTTCTTGGCCAGCCTAGCTGCAACCCCTGCCTCTCATCCTCAGGAAATGGAACAACTACGGCAGCCCACTAACTGGGGGATACAGCAGGCCACTCCAAGAAGCCCCTTATATTTACTGTAGACTGTACTGGCATCTCATCAGCGTCTCCTTATAATGCAGGCATCACAGCTGTTCCTTGTTCAGTGTGCTCTGAGGGGGGTCTCCTCAGGAGCAAGCCCTTCCCAGCTGTCACTGACTTAGCATGCTCTAGAGCAGTTAGGGCAGCAGTTAGGGCATCCTGACTCTTTGGATGCAGCATAACTTTCTGCTCTGGATGCAGAATAGTTGGGGCAGCCCAGCTAGGGCTCTCCTCACTGCCCTCACTCTGGATTGTGCCCTTAGAGAGCAACCCTATCTTGCACTGGAAGAGGCAGGCTTTTCCTAGGGAGCACGTCATTGTCCCAATGGTTCTTGGATTTGCACCACCAATTTTGGTGGCACTAGTCTAAGGAGACGAGATCCACCCACCTGCTTGCCCATCTGCTTCTGGAAATAATCTCTGCCCACACTTCCCCTATTCCAAAATACCTAGACTGGAGGTAAGGCTTTAGGTAAGCAGCAGCAGTAAGCCCTTAGAATTGGGCTGTTAAAGCACTGTATACACTGTATGTGATTTAGGTTTGATGAGGTTTGAAGGTAATGGGCCCTTTATATGTGCAGCTGTCCTTTGTCAACAACAAATTGTTGCTATTTTTTGTGTTGAATATATGCTAAATGGTAATTTATGGACCTTATAGTTATCTAAAGTTATGTGCACGTAACAATATATATATATTATCAAAATAATTGTTGAACTGAAATACAATTAGGAAGTATATTAATAGTGAAATTGTCTAGATTTGATACAATTTTTGATACAATAGATTTGATACAATTTTTTTCTTTTAAATTTTTTGGGGGGGCCCAAAACAGTGGGGCCCTAAGCTATAGCTTGTTTAGCTTAAATGTAAATCCTGTGTATAGTATGGAGCCTAGACTGCTCTGTCAGCCCAGGGGTGTCACCAATGTGCTGTAAGTTACATCTGTGCCACCTGGTGAGGAAGGGGGGCTGGCACAGGGAGTTGCACCAACCTCCCTGCACTGGTGTGGGCTTGCACAATGGTGAATTGTGCTGGCCAAGCTCGGCTAGTGCAAGGGACTAGACAATATGGACTTAACAAGTGGAAAGCAGCTTTAAGTGTTTATATTGATGAGGACTAGAAACTTTTCTGAAACATCATTTCCCTATCTTTGTGCAGATGTGTAAAATATCTAATCTTGGTCAGAAGTTGGACCTCTTGTGTTCAGTACGTGAACTTCCATCATCTATAGCTGATTTGGAACCAGTACGTATTTGTGTGTGTCTATCTGTGCATGTATGTTTACACCTTAAATCCAAATCTATCATAAAGCACCAGATGTCCTCAATGTAAATTTTAAACTCTGGTGTGTGTGTGTGTGTGTGTGTGTGTGTGTGTGTGTACGAGGTGAGATTTTTCCTTGGAAAAAAGCAAGTCACTAGTCATTCTGTTGACATTCATATTGTAATAACACAGGCAGCCTGATGTATAAGTTGCTATTTCACTGCATTATTCAAAGGAAATGTGGGAAAAGGTTTTGATGATCTATGCGGCTCCTGGATTTGATAGCCAAGAGAATCATAACTAGCATAAAAGTAAATCTGAGATTGTCTAGATTTGAAACACAATATGTGCTACCTGCTGGGCTATCTAAAATAGCCTTGGGCAAGCCGAAACCTGAGAGAGTTCTTTAGCGGAAACAGCACCTCCAGAAGGTAATACCTCATGAATAATGACACAGTTCCTGCCAATCAACATACCGATACCTTGTAGATATTGTTTGAAATTTGATTTCTGAGATATTTGTCATTCTTGTTAACTTATTGCAACATTGTTCTAGGTGCCTGAATGATATATGCCAACCTGGCTATTTTGTTTTACATAATAATAAAAATCTCAGCCTTGGGCCCAAGGAGTTTATCACCTGAAAAGCAAAACTGCAGTCTAAAGCATGCACCTGAACTGAATTTGAACCCAGACTGGTTTACAGTGGGTTTTTTTTTAAAAGTAAACTGGGTCACAATGCAAAATGAAGAAAATCATAGGAAATCTATCTGCCACCTTCTTTGTTAGGTTCTAGGTGCCAAGTTATAGCTTTTTGGTTTACCCTAGTTATGTTCACCATAGTGAACAAAAACTGTGAGAACAAGGGTGAAATCCAGAGTAACTATGGGGAGTAACTAAGAACAAGTTACTCTGGATTGCATTATGAATTTCCCATAGGTTTTCATTAGGTGTTGCAGTAACTACGGGTGCATGTAATGTCTTTTATGTGCTCCCGTAGTTACTCTGGATTGTGCCCCAAATCAGTGAGAATTCTTGCATTGATAAGGCTGCAATCCTAAAGACACTTTCCCGAGAGTAAGACCCATTGAACACAATGGGGCTTACTTTTAAATAGACATGGTTAAGATTGTGCTCTTTGACTGTAATCCTATATACCCTTTTAGAGTTTGAGCTCAACCTTATCCAACTTTCCAGAGCTGATATAACCGTGCCAGTGGTCCTAAACACCTTTCTAGCAATATTGTAAGGGCAATGTAACTCTCAGGTAAAGAAATAAACAATGCCTTAGTGATTTTCAGCCTTTTTCATCTCATGACACACTGACAATGCACTAAAATTGTCTAGGCACATCATAAGATTTTTGATCAATGACAAGGCACACACTCCATGCTTCTGGGGCAGTTCATACAACATTCTTTGTAAATGCATCCCACATTATTTGAAACCACTCTGATTTATTTGCTTTGATCCTTCCCCAGCTTCAGGGAAGATATACCATGGCAAACAGGGATGTCTGAAAATAATAACAGTCTTATGCTTTGTAAGAGGAGAACAACCATCCCTATTCAATCATCTCTTTTAGTGGCTCTTGCTAGTGTCTCCCTTTTGAGATCATGTATCCAATTGGATCAAAAAATCATTTTCTTCAGTCTTACTATGTAAAATAACTTTTTTTTTTAAAATTGGAAAATGGTATATACATTTTCAGCATTGTCTTTTTTAAAAAAAACTGTGCTGCATTTACATTCTGCCATTCTGCCACAAACTTTGTGTTCTACCTAAGATCCTCTTCCGAAGCCTGATGTATGGTGAGGTTCACCTTGCAGCCTTCTTCTGTGTAAATTTTCCTGAAAGGCAAGAGAACAGAACAGTTTTGAGACTTCATAGGAATTAACGGCACACCTTTAAGGAGATCCCCTTCTGACTTGAGTGACCCTGTGATTCTAGATTAATTCCTGGCAAGGAACAAAGTAGAGGGCCCAGTTTAGTCACCCCTGACAATTTAATCAAATGAAGACTTTTTGTGTTCCAGCTCATAAACCAGAAGATCCGGGCATGCAAACAGCTTCAGGACAGCTCAAGATTTGTTGCTGTGCTGGAGTATATCTTAGCCATCGGAAACTACTTAAATGAAAAGGGCGGGAGAGAGAAAGCCAAAGGGTTTCAGCTGTCTTCTCTGGCTAAAGTAAGTGCTTTCGTGGAGAAAAGGTTTGGCTTTAAAGTGCAATTTCCTCAACAAATCCCATTTTTCTTATGGGTGATAAATAGAGTTATGTGCAGCTTTGTCAGCCCCTTGAGATTTATGCTTTCTTGCTTTTAAACCTTTAAAGTGATAAGAAATATCATGTTAGTAGGCCTAGGTGGAAACTCCACTGTCGAAACTGGGATATAAGATCAATCTGGGTTTTGGGGGGATGTTTTGAGCAACTTCATGGCACAAATACACATACTCACAGTCCTATCCTAAGCCCTAGTTAGGCTGGCACAAGATCTGTGCTGGCCTGGGGATGTCACAAAAGTGCAGCAAAGCACTTCTGTGCCACCCTGGGGGGCAGTTAGTCAAGTGCACTGACATGCACAGGCCTCCCCACACCACCACAGGGACAGGAAGACAGGTGACTTATGCTGGCTTAAATTGATAAGGATTTTATAGTCAGTGTAAAAGGGAGGGTAGGAGAGAGAGGGGTTTGAGTGAGGATCAGGACCTCAGGAGGAAACCCTGAGCAGGACCCTGTGCGATCCCTGCAGCTCCTCAGACTGCTGGATTGGTAAGAAAAGTCCTCCCCACTCTATTTCATACACTGCGTTTCTTGCTATCTGTGACCATGTCCAGAACTAATTTCTGCTTATAAATAGGCTTGACTGTATATATGTGCGTAGGGTTTCCATAATTCTCTTCCATTAAATTGGGACAGGACTCTCTGTCCCATTTGCCAGTACGGTGGTGCCTCACGTAAAGTATGTTCCATGTAACAAACAAAAATTTCTCTAGGATTCTGCTTCACGTAACAAACTGTGCTTCATGTAACAAACACATTCATTGGCAGTTGGGGCAGACGTGCTGGCCAGCAGCCCTTTAAATAAGTGTCAGGGCTGCCTAGCGTGCCTGCCCATAGCAAAAGCAACACTTCCACACTGTTCCTACTGAGGCCGGGTGTCCGCTGGGCAGAGAGAGAGAACAGCAGTGGAGAAGAAGGAAGCAGCTCAGGGCTAGCCAGAAGGGAGCAGGAGAGAGAGGCTCAGGATCAAAAGAAGGAGAAAGTGGGAAGACACTTTGAAATTGTCTTGGATATTGCAGCCTCCTAATCATGTCTACTCAGAAGTAAGCCCCATTATGTTCAATGGGACTTACTCCCAGAAAAGTGTCTTTAGGATTGCAGCCTAGGTAGACTTCATAGGATCATGCACATTGATGCATGTTTTGAATTCAATTCCAGTGTTTTGTCATCATTTTTTCATATAGTTAATAATTTATATGAATATTTTTTGGGTTGTGGAACTAATTTTCTGAGTTTCCATTATTTCCTATGGGAAAATCCACTTCATGTAAAGTATGTTTCATGTAACAAACATGCCTCTGGAACGAATTAAATTTGTTACATGAGGCACCACTGTATGTGAACAAAATTGGGATTGTCCATGTTTTTTCAGGACATGTAGGAAACTTAATATATGTGAAATGGGTCCATCCTGGAAAAAACAAATTTTCTTCCTCTCTGAGTGGTTTGCTGGATATATTCAAGGATGATTTTGTAGTCCTTGCTCTGGTTACAACAATTTTCTACTATTTTTTCTGGGACTTTGAATTAGTGTGGAATGCAGCCACCGATAAATTAGTGGGAGTAAACGGAGGCAAATGGACTGGGACATATCACACCTATTTTTCTCCTGCTTTGTCAGCTACCAGTTTCATCCTTCCAGTCCCAGTTCAATTGACTACATATTTTGCAGCCTCTCTTGCAGAACTTATTTGTTTGCAAAAATGTAGGTAATGAGACCAGTTTTCTCCTCTGCGAGTTCAGTGATCAGCTGCTCCTGTTTCTGTGTACTTATTCTCTAGGCAGCCTTGAACTTTTAAGAATAGTATCAAAATCTGCCTCATCTCTAAATAGAAGGGGAAGTTTTCTTTGTTTACCTTCTTCCTAGAGATTTCAATATATTGAGTGAGTGATTTATGATGCGAGCGACAATTCTGAGGCCCAATTTAGGTGTTCTCCATTTTTATAACTGCCAAAATACCACATCTATCATTTTGAAAAATGCTTGCAAAATCTCACTATGCCGGAAAACATATTTCTTGATTCCACTAAGGACACCTAAAGCATTATTTTACATGTACTGTTTTACATCAGGACTGGAAACCTTTTGTCTCTGTCCAGAGAAAGCACATTTTCAGTATTAAATTGGCCAGCACATTGCTCCCAAGGGTGTAAATGTTTGCTCTGGTTTATAAGGAGTTACCTTCTCTCCCATGTGGTTTATAATACAGAAGTACATTGCAAATATACATGTCATAGAATGATGATAGTAGCTCAATGCTCAAATATAAGGTCCCAGGTTTGGTCTTTGGCATTCCCAAATAGGGTTGGAAAAGGTTCCTGTCTGAAACCTTAACCATGGACGATACTAAATTGCACAATTAGTGGGAAATTTAAATCTCAATCTTTCCTCTCCGATTACATTTACCTTGAAGAGAAAATGCAAAAAACTGTCCCTGTTTTAAAAAAATGAGCATTAACAACAACTGTCAATTATTTTGCTGTATCCTGTTTGCAGTTATCATTGCTGCGAGGTAAGGAACGGAATTTCACCTTGCTGCATGCCCTTGTGGAACAGATCTTCTTACATGAGCCTGATTTGGCTAAATTTTCTCAGGAGTTGACAGAATTTAAAGCTGTTTCTGGTGGTAAGAGGATTTTTTTACCCCTCTAAAAAACCCATTTCCACAGAATATAATGCGCTTCTTATTTACCCTTATCCGTCTTCCTGCCTCCTTCCTGCTTTGACCTCCTCCGTTCTTTTTTGTTGCAGCTTCCATCAAAGGTCTCAGTGCTGAAGTTGAAGGTATGTAAATACGGTCTCAGAACCCACCACAAGCATTTTCACAGATTGCAAAGCCACCTGCAACCAGGTTTTGCCACGCTGAGCTTGTAGGATTCAAAGAGAAGTTTTAAAAAACTCAAACTACTAAGGGAAGTAGTTTCCATGGTGATATTTTAACCTGTTACGTTGCTCCAAGGGAGCTTGAGAAGAAATATTTAAGTAATGTCCAAATTTGATTTCTTTATGTGTGTGTGTGTGTGTATATATATATATATATATGCGCCTGCATGCACGCACACACATGAAGGATGTCACCAATAAATACAGAATTCAATTTCATTTTGCCTTAAACCAGTGCTCCATTGACCTTTGAAGAGGTGTAGGAGGTTGGGGAAAAGGAAGCAGTGAGGCTTTTCAACAAATCTACTCCAAACTTAGTCAGGGGTAAGCTCCAGAAGGTGCTATGGTTCAACTAGGACCTGTGCCAGCAATATAGCTGGTATAAATGCAAGTTGTTCCATACAGACAAGCTCAGGCTTTAGAAGGAGGATAACTGGGAGGAATTTTGTCAGGAATTTTATCAGGGGGAGGAATTTTCTCAGAGCTTATATGTCTTTTGGCCCATTTTTGTGGTACAAAGTTTCTTTTGGACCCTTTCCTTTCTCCGTTGGATGATTATGTCATACAACCATTGGATCATAATTTCTGTGAATTATGATATAGAAGTCTATATAGGGCACAATCCAGAGTGAGGGCAGTGAGGAGAAACCTTATATGGGCTGCCCCAACTATTCTGAATCCAGAGCAGAGAGTTATGCTGCATCCAGTGAGTCAGGAAGCCTGGGCTGTCTTAGCTGCTCCAGGCAGGGTGACCATATGACTGGAAAAACTCGGATTTGTCCGGATTTTTAGCCTCATGTCCGGGTGTCCTGCATTTTGGCTTCATTTTTTAACTTTGCGATGGCGCACAGTACCCCATCGTGTCATATGTAGTTGGATTCATATTAAAGAGCAGGATCCAATGCAAAAATCAGTTTTGAGATATCTCCTTCCTATCAAAAGTTATGGCCAAAAAACCGAAAAACAAAAATATAAAAACAAAAAAAATACATTTTTTGGCAGTTTTTTAAAGTGGGTAGGAATTTTGGCTGGGGGAGGTAGGAATTTTGCCCTAGGGGTAGGAATTTTGGCCTTGGGGTTCAGGAATTTTGGGTTTGGCATCTGGTCACCTTTGCTCCAGGGCATGCTCGGTAGGTACCAAGTCAGTGGCACCTGGGTAGGGCTTGCTCCCGAGGAGACCCCCCTCAGATCACACTGAACAAGGAACAGTTGTGGTGTCTGCATTATAAGGAAGCCCAGAAGTTCCTGACAACCAGTAACAGCTGCAGCATCAGAATGATAAATTCATTGTTGGACTCTTATTTCTTTTGATGTCTACCGTCTACGTAGGCTAAACAGAATAACAAAAGAAGGAACAGCATGTTGAAAACTTTACATGGTCCACTACTCTTCAATATTTTTCTTTAAAATTTTCTTTGTGTTAATACATATATTTGCCAACAAGTAATAGTGACATCCTATCTCTAAGAAGTACAGTATTAGTGCTCAGAATCAACAGAATGAAGTTACATTCATGCTAGTGAAATGCCTCATTTCCTTCTGCATTTCTTGGTTAGTTTTACGGAAGGAATTAGAAAGCATTGTTAAATGCAGACGGCTCATCAAACCCAAGATGAACAAGATGAACAAGGCAGAAACTCTTGCCTGGCAATTCTACAAAGATCTAAAGGTAACTTTGATTTAACTTAGATTTCATGTGAAATTTAGAGGGGAAAAATATTTCTGATGGAAATAGGAACGGAAAGCATTTGCAAGATCAGCCTATGCTAATCCCAAATGAGAAAAGTGGAAATAAACTAAGAAATTACCTGCAATTGGACACTAGCACTTAGCAGTTTACCCCTGCTAACTGGGCAAGAGGCAATCTTTCAAGTAGGTGTTCCTCTTTGATTTAGCATGGGAAGAGTAACTGGCCCTCCTCCGCCCAGCAATATCTTTTATAGTGGCTTCTGCTGGTGTTCTTTTGCCATCTTTTTAGATTCTGAGCCCTTTTCCAGACAGGGACCCATTAGCCATTAATTTTTTTTCCATTTTCTTTGTAAACCACTTTGAAGTTGAAAAGCGGAATATAAATACCATAGACAGACAGACGCAGACAGAGGGTGAGGGTTCCTCAATGCCCCTGGACTGGTTAACACTTGGTTAACACTATTGATTGGCAGTGGTTCATTGATTGACAGATAGGACAAATTCTCTGGACTACATGGATCCTTTGAGATGGAGAGGCTTTGAGATGGATATGTAAGGGGAACATTAGGCTCCTTTGACACTCTGATCCTTTATGATGCAGGAACTTGTCCTTTACAGCCTCTCTTGTTCCTCCTGATAGGGAGACATTCAGCACTTACTGACATGGAGAGGCTGTAAGGGGAACATTGTTGAATATCTGCCTATTAATGCAGTTATGAAAGCGCATGAGGTTTGACAGAAAAGAAGTGGCCACCTTATTTTATCATTTACTGTTTCTTTATTATTTCCTTCCATTCACTCCAGTTTGTAACTTTTCCTAGGATCTGATTCAGAAGTATGAAGAAGAACTTTTGCGGCTGTCTAGAAGCTGTGCAGAAATGAAAAAGATCTTCCAAGCCACAATGGTACCTTCATTTTAAAATATATTCTTTAAAGGAGGCTATTTTTTTAAAGGATACTCTATTGCCAAGATGTAGAAACATTTGGAAATGTTACAAAGGAAGGCATGATAGGTTTAGATAAGGTGCCATCTCTGCCCAAACTGGCCCATATATATGGAGATAATTAATGGCATGCTGCCCTCCTACCCATCTGGTGTGCCCCTCCCAGTTGTGACATTCTGGAACATCCATGTCAGAGTATGGTGTTTGAATGCAAGCTGAACATAATAGCCAGAAAGTGTAGGCTCATTTATTTTTTTCCCAGAAGAAATGTAGGATTGACATATGATATGGACCTCTGTACGAGTTAAGTAGCAAGCAGGGGATGGTGGGCATTCCCCCGGGGTACCATGCTGGAGAGCCATGATTGGTGCCACGATGGGTGCCACATCAGTGCTACCGCCTCTTGGTGATTTCATCTTGATTGTGAATCACTTTGAAACACTAAGAGGCAATAATATGAGAAAGGGTGAGGTGAGGAGGGAGAAGAAATGGGCATTGGCCATATCACTCTCTGTGCCCCCTTCCATGCCTCCTTTTTCCTTGTGCTACCACCACCTCTTAGTTGTTTTGGCAACATCCCAGTTGGGACAGCCCTGGAACATTAAGGGGTGAAGGAGAATCTTTTAGTAGCCACCTTTCTCCCCCTTCGGATGAAGGGAACAGTGCCCAAATCATGAAGGTGCCACACTGTCCGCTTTTGGAGAATCTGAAAGTTATGTTATGAAGTCCTCCTTCTTGAGGATATCTAGGAACATATGGAACATTAGGTTCACTGCAACTATCAAATCTGACTCATAAAGTAATGCCATTCACAGCATGATTATTAATTGTTCAAAAATTTTACATGGCTTTGCAATGCTGCTTTTAAGCAATTCACACAGGGCACAATCCTAACCAGTTTAGGCCAGCATAACTAACCTGGCACATTTTCCCATGGTGGTGTGGGGAGGTCAGCATATGCCTGTGCAGTGGCCTAAAAGCATATGCTTGCACAGTGGCCTATGCAGGAGTGGGCCACTTTTGTGACACCCTTGCATCACTTTTGTGCCTTGCATCACTTTTGTGACACCCCCAGGTCAGCATAGGACTTATGCTGGGATTTATAATCCTAATTGAAGATTAGGTTAGGATTGCAGCCCTAGTCAATATTCAAATGTCTCTGTGTGGGTGTATCTGAAGATGTTTAATTAAACTGACAGGGGTTTTTTCCCCTATGTAATGTAGATAATTCTTCACTGCATGAAAATTTTTAACGCATTTCCTGAGAAAACAGAGTGTTTGCATCAACACATATCTATGAATTCCCTTTCACGTGGGGTTTGCTCCAATTAAAAATATGATGAATTCACAAAGCAGTGTGTTGAAGAAGGACGTGGAAAAGTTATATATAATGTCCCAGTTACTGCAAACATCTACATCTTCAGTCTCATATATTTATGAGCCAAATTTAACCCAAATTGCCATAGGGTTAAGGGTGACTTTGATATTCCTTGTAGGATGATAGGGCTGTTACATAATGGCTCCTTTCTGTTCTGCTTAGTACTGGAAGTCTGAATGCCAATCATATATGGATGCTGTTGTTAAGGAATGAGGGAAAGGTTTATTTATTTAGTGTATGGCAAATACATGAACTTAATGGTACCGCTTCTTTGGAAAGGGAAAGGTGGTCCTATTTTAATAAGTATGTCATATTTTTGAAAGATGAAATGGGGCACTGAGAAAGAGGTTCTAGGGCTATGTTCTGGTGAGCCCTTCCTCTGATTCAGTGCTGTCAAAAATTATTTGGTAGATGTTTCTGGCTCCCACAACCTTTGAAGAATCATGAAATTAGATGACTCAACCTTACTGGGGCCTCCAGCTGATTGAAGTAGGTGGTGTGAGTAAACGTTACACACACACACACACACACACACACACACAAACACAAACACACACACACAGAGAGAGAGAGAGAGAGAGAGAGAGAGAGAGAGAGAGAGAGAGAGAGAGATATTCTCCTTCTATCCCATTAGCATAGATAAGGGGGGTGTGACACACCTGAGGGTGTCATCCAACTGCCCCCACTTCCGTGCTATATGACTTGTTTTCAAAGAGGTGGTGAACAGGTTGATATGACACTCCATCCTCTCTCATGAAGTGGGGTGTAGGTGGATATACAGCAGAAGCAAAGGGGACTCCTTGCCATTGAAATATCTTCTTCTCCACACATGCACACACACTCAGACACACACAACCTTGTGTGGTACTCAGAGCAGCTGCCTGCTTGTTCCACTTGAAAAAAGTTAACTATGTGGGTGGCCCCTCAGAGTGCCCATGGGGAGGGGTGCAGGATGGCAAAGTGGGTTTGCCACTGCAATACTCTCTTTTATTCCCCTTGTAGCCACTTGGACTGGTTATTCACTACTTTGAGTAGCCACCTATTTCTTTTGCTTTTTCTTCCAAATGGGCAACCTCTCCAAGCACCTCACAAGTACATAAGAGGGTACTACAGGGGCTATGAGGGCACTCATTGTCACAGTACCTACTCCTGCCATTCCTTGTAGTTATTACAACCCTTCATTATGTACAACTCTGAGCAGCCAAATACTTTTCCTTTCAAGAGAAAAAAAACAAGCTGCTGCTCAGAGTGGCACCCAATCTCTCTGAGCATGCTGGAAGTAATTTCAGTGATGTCATCACCTTTCCATAATTACTTCGGGGTCATTCACGAGTGTGTGTTTGACATCTTGAGACATGGTTCAGATTCTAAAGGGGCCAGCCATGCCAGTATCCCTCCTTATACTTCTAAAAGCTTGGTAGGAAATAACATCCCTGATATTTTCAATCGATCTGCATTTTCTGCACAGATTGAACATTTGGCACTTTTTCTCCTAAGGGTCTTTTATGGTGTGGATTTACGAAATGCTTTGCACCTCCGGTTTCCATTCATGTCAACCGGGATTGCTGGTGCTTGGCAGTTCTGATATTTGAACTGTCGCTGAATACCAAATAGCTCTGAAAGGTGCATATAAATGAAGCAAATAAGCAACCTTTTAAGCACTTTGTTATTCATTGTTGGGTTTAGTACGAATATTAATGGACAATTGTAATATTTAAGTGGAGCAAATCAGAACAAATTGGATTATATTTCTGAATATTCAAAGAACTTAATTGTGTTGATTTCTATTGTGGTGACTTCTATCACTGCATGTCTGCCTCAACGGGCTAACTGGCTATTCACACTAATACTAATATAATTACTATTAATAATAATGTTTTTGCAGTTGTTTACCAATATTCACGTACTGGTTGAAACTTTCTTGTTGCATGTTTTACCCAGGTGGGTGCTGCTTACTCTGAGGTTGCTCCCACTACATGTAGACACAAATTGTATGTGCAAATGCTTTCACCCATATGGCTGCCCAGATAATATGCTCACATAGCATGCTAATGACAAACATCCTAATGGGTAGGACATTTCTTGCATCAGACATCAGGGCAAACCACAATGTAGAAACTTTTACACATAGGTAGACCAGTCTCAGAACAATCACAGGTGGTAACACTCATGGGAGTAAGAATTGGTGCAAGGGCAGTGGCTGAGATCACCAGTATTGACCATCTAGAGAAGGAGCCTCCAACGTTTTTGGCAGGAGAGCCACATCATCTATCTGACACTGTGCTGCGGGCTGGAAAACTAATTTACATTTAAAATTTGAATACTTTTACATACAAGAATTTATTGGAGTGGATTACAAGGTTTGCCTAAGGGCCAGGTAGAGGGGTCTGGCTGGGGGCCGCATTGAGGGTTGCCAAGGGCCACATCTGATCCCCATGCCAGGGTTTGGAGACCCCTGATCTAGAGTAATGTTACCTCAATGGGAAGGTAACAGCGTTCCATGTGCAGACGGGCCACATGTCCATGGTGTTGTCTTCAGACAATGCTGGCATTATGGCTCTAGAACTGAGGATGAGCACCACTCTCTATGGTCGGTTATGACTGGAAACGCAACCTGCAGGAGGACACCTTTAGAGTAGTGTATACATGTCAAGCACTGCAGAGTTTGACTGAAGTGCAGTGTGGACACTGGTCCCAGACTTCCTAGGCTAATGGTCAACATAAAGAACTACCTGTGGTTTCAGCAGAATCAGTACTCACATAGCAGCACATAATCCTTCTGGTCTGGGAAATCAGCAGGATCAATAAAGTATCATTGGCTGATTTAATGACATTTACTGATTCAGTTTGGACAATTTGTTGATGAGGGATGCTTCTGCCTGTCTCTGTCAACTTAATGTGCTTCTTTGATGAGTTTTTGTGGGGTGGAAGGTGGATTGGGGCAAGGACCAACGAACAGGGCACAGAATTGTAGTCCAGATTTGAGGACATGACTTCAGTATTCTGAAGGTAGCAAGGATCTCATTGCAAGGATCACAGCAAGGAGCTGCATTCATAGCTCAGGCGTAGGTGATTGTTAAGTCTTGGAAAGTATGACTGGAACTGCCGCTTTAAAGAGGCAGAGCATCAATCTTTAGCTAGCTGGAAATTTGTTTCACCATCACTAAGCACATCCTTAAACAAAGGTGCAATTGGGGTCGGAATGGACATTTAGGAATATTGCTTGACCCTCCTCTAGTCTAGACTGTTGAGTGAACCTGATGATATATGACAAACAGAAGGCATCAACTAGGCAGTGTTGGTGCCTGGTTCGGCCAGTCCACTGAGCGTATAGCCTTGTGGGACCTGTATGAGCCTACATGGAATCCCCAAGATTCCCCTCTCTATCTGTGGGGGTGGGGGTTGAGAAGGGCAGGGAGAGCAAAGCATCTTCTCTTTTTCTCCACCATCACCCTGTCGCTTCCCTGTACTTTCTTGCACATTAGCTTTCACCAGCATTGTTGTGGGTGGATAAGGCAACAGGAACAGGGAGGAAGAACTGAAGAAGCATGCAAGCAGTGCCTCCTTCATCCCACTCCTGTCAAT
This sequence comes from Cryptoblepharus egeriae, assembly GCA_030015325.1. Lineage (NCBI taxonomy): Eukaryota > Metazoa > Chordata > Lepidosauria > Squamata > Scincidae > Cryptoblepharus > Cryptoblepharus egeriae. Next base: position 177,489,382 of record JAREYC010000003.1, on the reverse strand, counting down.
CACTTTGATTGCCAGAAAGTAGATTCTCTGGAGAACTATGTAAATGATGGGGTGGGGTACTAAGAAATGGGAACTGTGTTGGTTCTCCCACCTTCCCATCATCATCTAAGACAATCACTCTTCTTCTCCAGGGACCAATATCTCTGAAAAGCACACAAGGAAGAAGGCTCTTCCATCACCCTGACATTGCCTCGTGTAAAAAGGGATGCTAGGTGGGTGGCCCTAGGGAGCTCATGAATCCTCAAGTTGAGCTCTATGGTACCAAACATTATGTAGGGTTTTCGTTTGGCTTCTACTGCTCAGTTGCTCAGTAGCAACCCAGAACCCAATTCTATGCATGTGTACTCAAAAGTAAACCCTATTAGATTGAATGGGGATTAGTACTTGGTTATCAGAGATAGGATTGGGCCATCAGCCAAGTTTCTTTCTGGACCAAACACACCAAGGAGACAGCACAGCATTCACAAGTGATCATTCAAACTTCATTTGCTATGCCACACTGTAACTTTACATTTATTTTTAAAAGCCTGCTGAGGCATTGAGAGAGACCTTGGTACATTATTATGAAAAGGTTATTTTCAGTAAAACCTCACTAATTACATGATCCTGCTCCAACATCACTTTAATCTTTTGCTTCTGTTTCGATGGTGCTCCCAAAGGTCGAACAGGACTCAGCATCCCCTTTTGTAGCATTTAGTGGAGAACTGAGCTGGAATTTGAGAAGTCAGTGGTGTCTGGGCTGATTAAATATAGCTCTGGAGCTTATGCATAGGCTGTTTAAAGTGATCTCTGACTATAATCTGGTGGGAATAATGTCATACAGAGTCTGAAAGGTTTAAGAATGACCAGTTTAAGGGTGCAGTGTTGCTCCATTTCACCATAATAAAAGCTTCTCGATTTAACCCCATAGAATAAGGGTGAAATCCAGAGTAACTATGGGGAGTCCTTGCTCCGGAGTAGGAACAAGTTACTCTGGATTGCAATATGAATTTCCCATAGGTTTTCACTAAGTGGTGCAGTAACTATGGGTGCACGTAATGTCTCTTATGTGCTCCCGTAGTTACTCTGGATTGTACCCTTACTGTGTTTACTCAAATCTAACGTGGATCTTTTTAGCTGAATTTAGTTTCCAAAATCAGGATGCGCGTTAGATTCAATATTGCATTATATTTGAGTAAATACAGTATTTTGATTATAAGGATAGGTCAGTATTTAGTTTAACAGTTTATTATATTGTAATAAAAATATAACAAAAACCCATTGTCACATAAAGTAGTGCAGTTAGATAAAAACCATAACATAAACCAATTGTCATATTATTATTGTTATATAACTCATTATTGTATGCTGTATAATTCAATTTAACACCTGCTTTGCAGCTGTGATTTACACTCACCAGTAAACATTTTTTATCTCAAGTCTATTAAAATCGGGGTGTGCGTTAGATTTGATGGCACATTAGATTTGAGTAAATACAAGTTGAATAAATTTTTATTTATATAAATCACTATATGGAGTCATCATCAGGACAGTTTAAAAAATATGTAGTCAAACGAACACCTGCATAAAAATGTGGTACTCCTCACCTTAGTATGCAGAAGAATTTCCAAGTGTGTCAATACTAAAGTGTATCCTGGAGCTATCAATTGAAAGAACATCATCAATAATGTAGATATTCATAGGTCTATGCTTGTTACTTCTTAATTTCTTCATGCCTTAGCAAATAGATTAACAATATCTTTGAAAAGAATTGCCTGCAGTATATCCCCATTGGAGGTCAGCTCCTACCATAGGTTGGTCATTAGCTATAGAGATTGTCTCCCTTCCCCACTACTCCTTAAATTATCAGCAAGACTGTTCCATCACCCCAGAGGTACAATTAGGAAACACAATGTGAGGACTATTGATTCGTCACCAATAGATGAAGTTAAGTTGATTGGTGGGCGAATTAGGTTTGGAATGATTCGTGGCTCTTTGCCTTGGGTAACCATAAGAATCTATGTTCAGATTACTCGTTTTATTGATACACTAAATTAAAGAGAAGGAGAGCACTGACTATGGAAAGAAATAATAACACTTCATTCAAATCATCGTTTGCTCTACATCAGGGGTCTCCAAACTTTTTGGCAGGAGGGCCATATCATCTCTCTGACACTGTGTCAGAGGCCAATAAAAATATTTTACATTTCAAATTTGAATAAATTTACACTAATTTACATCTAAGAATTATTGGAGTGGATTACAGGGCTTGCCCAGGCACCAGATAGAGGGATCTTAAGGCTGGCTGAGGGCCGTGTGTGGCCCCAGGGCCAGGGTTTGGAGACCCATGCTCTAGATGCCAGGCTACATGAAACACAATTGTAGCCACTTCTCTAAGAGGTAGGAATGAGTTCCACAGGCAGTTGTTACAGGGTCCCTTTACTTGGGAGGAGAGCATTTTAGAGACTGTTACAATAGCTAGTTTTTGAATACATTAGCAGTTATGCTATATCAGACTACAGGGTCACCTACAATGTGTTTGACATAGTTGGCCCAATCCTATAGGCCACCACCAGAACTAGCTTTCCGAGGGTAGAAACGAACTTTCCAGAAGTTACAAAAGTTGATCTAAGTGGGTGAAACTGTACACTTCTGAAACACCAGGGCTGTGGAGACCCTGCATGTGGCTGCAGGAAGATGCCTTTGAACTAAGCTCATGAAGTATATGTAACTGGTAAGGGAAGTGGGCATAATGGAGAGGGCTGTGGTGATATGAAATGTAGGAGGGGGAAACACCAAAAATGCTATCCTATCCAATGCTAGCCGACATGATCATTTGTCTTAGACAACCTAACGTACAGATCTGAGAAGATCCATTGGTGGTCAAGGAGCTTATGGAGGAGGAAAAATATTTTCTCTGTCCGCTCCCAAGCCTTCTGATCAGTCCATTTAGGATGGTTGCATGCTATGAGGTGTTAGTGGAAACCAAAGGTTTGGGTTCACCATGGTAAACACAAATGTTTCAGGAATCTTTCAAGGCTGTAAGTCCCTATCACTCATGTAGCAACTGATATTTTGTAGGGATTTTGAGAACCTCCTTATAGAAATGTCAGTTGTCTTGCAAGTAGAAACACATTTGACTTGTCTTGAAAATTCTCAGATATTTTCTTTGAATTACTCTCAGTTTTGCTGCTTTGAAATTTCAGCACCAGCTGTAGTGTTCAGGGGCAAACTATTTAGCTATCATGACTAATCACTATTGATGGACCTATAAGATAAATGGCCAAACACAGAGAGGCTGTACTAGTTCCCAAAACAGCCTAAGGCTGCAATCAGAAGTTAGGCTGGCCTAAATCCTGTGCTGACATGATGTAGGACACTTCTGTGCCACTCCTTAGGAGGGTTAGCCTAGTGCACAGACATGGATATGTCTCCCTACATCATCACAGGAACAGGAAGACTGAAGATTGTGCTTGCCTAGGTTGGGATTGCACCCTTAGTCCTCAAGAGCAGTTTCAGCCCCACTCCTTTTTCTTAGCCATATATTCTTCCTGATTTCATTAGAAACTTTCTATGTTTTCTTCTCTTGCCACACACATATACAGCTAATCAGAACGCTGGTCTCTCTTTCAGCTTGACAGATAGGTCTGACTTATATTCCGTGCTGCTGTTTAGTTGTTAAATTGTGTCTAACTCTTTGTGACCCCATGGACTGCAGCATGCCAGGCCACCCTGTCCTCCATTAGCCTTTGAAGTTCATACAAATTCATGGTCATTGCCTTGGTGACACTATCCAATCACTTCATCCTCTGCCGTCCTCGTCTCCTTTTGCCTTCAGTTTTTCCCAGCATCAGTCTCTTTTCTAAAGAGTCCTCCCTTCTCATGATGTGACCAAAATATTTGAGCTTCAGCTTCAGTATTTGTCCTTCTAGTGAACAGTTGGGGTTGATTTCCTGGAGGATGGACTGATTTGTTCTCTTTGACGTCCAAGGGACTTCTCCAGCACCATAGTTCAAAGGCATATATTCTTCGGTGCTCTGCCTTCCTTAAATTATATCCTTCCTTAAATTATGCCTTCCTTAAATTATGTCCAGCTCTCACAGCTATGGAAAACCATAGCTTTAAAACAAATTCCTAGCTACTCTTAATTGGTCATGAATTGGTCATGGTTTAAAGCAGAATAAAAAAATTACGGTCCTCAGAAATTGAGCTGGAGAGAGTACAAGCATGAGGAGGTGAAATGTCACAGGTTCACATCATTCCTTTTTCATCTTCTTATTGCCACGAAGGGTCAGTTCTGTGATCCTGACCTGTGTTGAAAAGTGTTCCAAGTAATTATAGTTCCATCATAGACTACTCCATACTCTGCGGTAGCAGCAGAAATGATACAGTGCAGTTGGAACGGTAGTCTATATATATAAAAGAGAAAAGTCACTCACTGACTGACTCACTGACTTACTGACTCATCACGGCCCTGCCAAAACCGCTGGGCCTAGAAGCGTGAAAATTGGGGTGGGTGTTCCTTCCGTGATGGAGGGGTGCACTAAGAACCGGTTTTCGGAAATTCCAAGCGGAAGGGGGTGAAAAGGGGTGCAACACCTTTTCCTCCCTATACTTTGCATTGAGAATTGCTGACTCAGCAACATTCTGCCCCAACTGCTGGGCCTGAAGCATGGAATTCTGGGAGTTCCTTCTGTCACCTGAACTCCCACCAAGAACCATCTGGAGAAATTTAACCCTTCAGGGGCTGAAAAGGGGGCAACGTGTTTCTGTCCTATACTTAACATGGGAGACTGACCAACATCCAGCCAGTTTTGTGCTCAGTGCCTGGTGCACTGGGGGATGTTGTTAGGAGGAAGTGGTTGCACTAGAGAGGATGATGCGCATGAGGGAAGTTGCGCATGGGGGGATGATGCGCATGTAGGAAAGTTGCGCATGGAGGAAAGTTGCACATGGGGGAAGTTGCACATGGGGGAAAGTTGCACATGGGGGACAGTTGCGCATGGGGAAAGTTGCGCATGGAGAAAGTTGCACATGGAGAAAGTTGCGGATGGAGGGAAGATGCGCATGAGGGGAAGTTGCGCATGGGGGAAAGTTGCGCATGGGGGAAGTTGCGCATGGAGGGAAGTTGCGCATGGAGGGAAGTTGCACATGGAGGGAAGTTGCGCATGGGGGGTTTATGCACATAGGGAAAGTTGTGCATGGGGGCTGATGCGCATGGGGGGAAGTTGCACATGAGGGGTTGATGCACATGGGGGAGGTTGCACATGAGGAGAAGTTGCGCATGGGGGGTTGATGCATGTGGGGGGTTGATGTGCATGGGGGGTTGATGTGCATGGGGGAAGTTGCGCATGGGGAAAGTTGCGCATGGAGAAAGTTGAGCACAGGGGGAAGTTGCGCACGGAGGGAAGTTGCGCACGGGGGGTTTATGCACATAGGGGAAGTTGTGCATGGGGGTTGATGCGCATGGGGGAAGTTGCACATGAGGGGTTGATGCACATGGGGAAGTTGCACATGAGGAGAAGTTGCGCATGGGGGTTGATGCATGTGGGGGGAAGTTGTGCATGGGGGGTTGATGCGCATGGGGGGATTGATGAGCATGGGGGGTTGATGTGCATGGGGAAGTTGCACATGGGGAAGTTGAGCATGGGGGTTGATGCATATGAGGGGAATGGCATAAGGGGGAATTTTACTCCCGCAACGCAGGTACGCTTTTTGCTAGTATTATGATGAAAGACTAATTTGTAGTTTGTTCAGTGGCAGTGGCTGGTTATTCTTTCATTTATTCAGGTGTTCTTTCTTTTTCATACCCCATCTGGATGACTGGGAAAATCACACTAAATTATTATATGCTAAAGTTGCAGTTAATAACCAATTAAAGGGACGGCAGAGTCAGATGAACTTTGTTAGGATTCCTCAAAGATTTGGTCAGACTTCAATTACTGATCAAATATCTAGCTTGTTATCTGTGGTCAAATTATTGCTAAGCCAAATCATTTAGACACGGAAATGTAATTGAAATGAAATGGAAAGGTAATTGAGAAGAAATTTAGAAGTTCTAAAGGAATCTTACTCTGAAGTTGTACTCTGAATTAGAGAAGGCATTGCAAAGGAATGTGTATCTGTGTGTGTGCTTTGAAAACAGTCTGGCGCATGGAAATATGCACTGGAAAAGTAACTTTCTGCACAGTCGTAAAGTGGTGATGCACAGGCAGAGCACATGCTTCACCACTGAACATGCTCTTGCAAAAGTTTCATAAAGCTCTTTGCAACAGTATAGTTTAGAGGTTCTCAAACTCTTTGGGAGTCTCCCAAGGTAAGTTATTGCAGGGGAAGGCAGAGTGTAGTGACATGATCCCCAGGATTGTATAGGGGTTTTATATAATAAGCATGAACAGCAACATTCTGGGGGTACAGGGAGCCACATGGATACCTACACATGGCTCCCTGGTTTCAGGACTGCAAACTGGAAGTGGGTTTGCAATGGTTCTATGTTCATTCTACATCTGTTGGGGAGCCCTGCAGAGGTGTCGGTGGGGCTCTCCACAACACCAGGACGCTGATGGTCATGCCTTTAAGGAAGAGAAAGCCCCTGGCCCTACTGGCAGTGGCATGATCCACTGGATATGCCAACAGTTTAAAGCAGGGGTGTTCAGACCAAAGCTCTGGAGCCAGATGTGGCCTTTGGTGAGCCTTCATGTGGCCCTCTGCAAGACCCTGACTTTGGGTTCCTGGGCAAGCCCTTAATCCTCTGAAGGTGAGGGAAGCACCAAGGGGTATTCTGACAGCTGGGGAGGCTGAATGCTGAACGAACTTATTTGAATGAATTTATTCATTCATAAATCCCATCTCAATATATTCATTTATGAATATCTATTAATATAAAATAGATCAGTTCTTTTTTTCTTTCAACCATGAAACAGTGTCAGAAAAATGTTGTAGCCCTCCTGCTAAAAAATTTGGAAACCTATATAGACATTGCCCGTGCCAGGACCATTGCATAACTGTATGGGAATTTAATTAGGATTGGGCAATGACTTGTATATGTCTTCGCCCAATGACATATACAAGTGAAAATATAGGAGTAGGATACTCTTAAAACTGTTGGCCCAAGGTGTTTAAACTGGTCACTTTTTATGAGATAGTCATGGACGTGGCAGACAAGATCCTATGGGCACAATCCAGAGTAAGGTCAGTGAGGAGAGCCCTACCTGGGCTGCCCCAACTATTCTGAATCCAGAGCAGAGAGTTATGCTGGATCCAGAGAGTCAGGAAGCCAGAGCATGCTCAGTAGGCACCAAGTCAGTGACACCTGGGGAGGGCTTGCTTCTGAGGAGGCCCCCCCTCAGATCACACTAAACAAGGAACAGCCTGATAAGGAATCCCCGATGAGATGCCAGAACAGTCTACGGTGAATACAAGGGGTTTCTTGGAGTGGCCTGCTGTATCCCCAGGTTAGTGGGCTGCCCTAGTTGTGCCGTATCCTGAGGTTAAGAGGCAGGGGTTGCAGCTAGGCTGGCCAAGAACTCAGATTTTTGGTCAACACTGCCATTTTTACTCTGATTTATCATGGACACCTATGGGTCTACTCATTTCTATACCTGCCTGGTATAACTCTGAGGAGTTGGAAGAGGGCATTTCTGCCCAGGAAACAGGCTGGATAGAGAGTAACTACTCTGCTCTAGGCAGTGCTAAACATGTCCTGAACATGCTTCTCCTGAACTGCCTAGGCTGCCCCAGTTAGGGTAGAGCAGGTCTATCTGTCTTGGGGCAGCCTATGCTTTCTTAGGCTGCCCCAAGCCTTTTCCAGAATAACTAGGGTGGCCACATCCTTTCTTAGGCTGCCCCAAGCCTTTTCCAGAATAACTAGGGTGGCCACATCCTTTTCCAGAATAACTAGGGTGGACCCATCATGCAGTTGGGTCAGCCCAGTGATAGATAGGGGAACTCAAGTGCACTTCTGGATTGTGCCCTGTGGCCACAAGCCTAACCACACTTTCTTGGGACACAATGGGGCCTTACTTTTGAGTAGACATGTTTAGGATTGTGCTATTTGTGGGTTCAAAGTAGACTTCTGTACGCACTTCTGGTTTCCATCATCAACAGCAATTGTATGAGATGTAATTTCATTTATATTCAAGGAGTTTCCAGAGATGAATTTTTATTTGTAAATCACACGTACAGATTCCATCCCTAGGCAACCGTCTAACACACTCTTAATACCTACAAACCACCATTTTGTTTTCTGATTCCTAATTGTGACTGGGGAATGCTGTCAATCACTTATTGCAAAATCTTAACACACCCTTAGGAAGCAGAAGCAATTTCTGTCTGCTGTTTCAGAAACCGTTTACCATGTGAATCACATTAAACAGCCTGTGTTCTTATTGCTTTTTTGGCAGGTTAAATTTGGGGAAGCAGAAGATCGAGACTCAGAAGAATTTTTTGGCTGGATTTCTACATTTATCAGTGAATTCGGAAGGGCTTCAGCACAGATTGTATCTTGAGGACGGCAATCAAATCAGGGGAAACTGAACATTATCCCTTAGAGTGTTTTACTGGCAATTCAGTCGTGTGTGCGATAAGAACATAAGAAGAGCCTCCCCTGGATCAGGCCAAAGGACCATCTAGCAGTGGATTTAGGAAGAGGTTCCTGATCTGTCCCTGACACTGGCTTATAAATAGTATCTGTATCCTCTCTTTAACCTAATGAATGAAGCCAAAAGACAGTGGCAAAGGTTTCAGAGCATTGATTTTTTTCCCCAGTACTATGATGTGGAACACTGGTGTGCTGTTGATGGTCTGCATGTTTGGGGGGAAGGGGACGTTTCATAGTAAGGGGACATGAGCCCTCCACCAAATGATATTCCTTGTTAATTGTCAAAAAACTGATTATGCATTTTGACAATTTTAGTGCCTTTGACAGTTTTAGACTCCTGGTTGATCTATTGGGGCTGTCATTGGTCAACATGGAGTAAGAGAATGCTTGTTCCCTTACCTCAGGAGACTTAGGGGTGCTTCCCTGTCCACATAGGATATCAATTTTGATGCCGGTATATACCTGGGAGCTAGGGAAGCATAGGTTGTGCTCAGTGATGGTATTCAAAGAAATTAACAACCGGTTCTCTGCCCATCTGGCAGCCACTTTTAAATGGCTACTTTTAAACTCGATATGTCCCATCTCTCATTAACAATCGGTTCTACAGAGTAGGTGCAAACCTGCTGGAGCCTGCCACTCGCTCTGCCCTAATAGTTTACCTGTAGTATGTTTTGACAAATGATACCTTGAATTTGTTTAATCATAAAAACAATCAGATAAAATATGAATGTCTGTGCAAGAATTTTGGCATCAACTTCTGATTTTGAAGGAGATGGTAAATGGTAAAACCCATAGGATAATGAGGGACATCAGGCTGAATATCTGGGGTTCAGTCTTTGATAACTACAGGATAAGGAGGATCCCCATTTGAAACCCTGGAGAGCCATTGTCGGTAAGGCAGGCAATCCAGATGGAATAATGGTCTAAGGGCACAATCCAGAGTAACTACGGGAGCACATAAGAGACATTACGTGCACCCATAGTTACTGCACCACCTAGTGAAAACCTATGGGAAATTCATATTGCAATCCAGAGTAACTTGTTCTTACTCCGGAGCAAGGACTCCCTGTAGTTACTCTGGATTTCATCCTAATTCAGCATATGGCCACTTCATATAATCCTATTCAAATTATAAATGTTTTAGCTGTTTGTAAGGTTTCCCTTTCTGGCATCGTAACGGGTTGTTTTGACTGTTGGTAGCAATATATTTAATCAAAATGATTTCTACATCTATCAAAATGTCTGATTATGGTGAGAACTTCACAGAAGTTGGGAATCACATGAACATTAAAAATTCTCTCCTTTCTAAATAAATGTCTTTGATTCTGCACCTTTTGAAATTTTGAAAAATAACTTGTCATCTTTCAAGAGAAACAAATTAGCATGTGATGTGATATTCACACCAATACTTCACTCTTGTTGGGAGTAATGTGGGGAAATAATGCCTCATGGATGTTGTAATGTAAGGTAGGCTATTTGCCTTAAGAGAGAAATGTTTAAAGAAAATTCATGTTCAGCAAAGATAAAAAAGTAAGAATAAGAAATAATAAGAAGAAAAGAAGTACAGGTCCAACCTTGTTATACATAGATTTGACTCAAAACAAATGGCCATTGCAAATCACTGAAAAAACCTGCTTTTTTACTGATGTAAAGGCAGCCATGCAAGCAATCATTCCATTTTTCAGTCCCAGAATCAAAATACCGAGGCACTACCTTATTCAATTAAGTGTATTAGTGGAGCAAAAAACCTGGAAGTGGGTCTTTAAACTGATTTTTCATTTGTTTTCTTTATACACAGATTTTTTTTAATCCACAGGAGATTCTGGATAACCCTAGTGGATAATGAGGGATACCAGTAATAAGAATAGAAAGAAGCCTGCTCACTTGGAATATTTGATATAATAATATTTCTCTGCTTTCATGATTGATGCTAATTTTAGGATATTATGCCGTTGGAGTGAACCGAAATATCAATTATGTGGGTGGCAAGGGCAAAATGTCAAGAACAGAAGAAAATGGGAAAAATCAATTAGTTGCACAGAACTTAAATAATGCATCTCACAGCTAACTAGCTCTACCTGTCTAAAGAAGTTGTCCTTCCCTTATCCACTTAGTGCTCTTGGTGTTGGTTTTAATAAATGCAAACATATTAGACAGACAACTAAATGCCTGTGAGAGCAGGGAAGGTCTTGCAAATGTAAAGAGAACTGATTCATGAAAGGACAAAATTGTGTTCCTCTTTTATTGATTCAAACTGAAACAGTATAATGAGGAAATGCTGTTTTCTGCAATCCTTTTCTCCTCCTCCTCCTTTACCTTTTGCCCTCTTTGGTGGCAGGGTTTGCTATTCTGGATCATATGAAACATTTTTTGATCCAGGTGTAGCCTAGTGACTTTGATCCATGTTTGATGTGATGTTAAGGAAACTGGAACAGTCCCTTTCCTCAGAGTATACCAGCAAAATAGCTCCATGGAGACCCATTGATGACCAGGCAGCCCAGTGGGAGGGAAGGTAAATAAAATTTATTTTTTACTTTTCTCTGGCCATTTGATTGCCCTCTGCCATAATAGGCAGCATGTATGTCATCAGCAGCACTATTTGGTATGGATTGGTTGTGGATAGGACACTATTGTATAGTGGTGACACTAACGATGCAGTATAACAGTTGGGAAGAGCTTATTATATAGACTAGTGAAAGTGTATCCACGCTGTGAGAGTAAAATTTCTCAAACGACATCCACCCCACTGCGCATCAACAGCTCATGCACATCAACCCCTCATGCATATCAACCCCACTGCAAATCACTGAAAAAACCTGCTTTTTTACTGATGTAAAGGCAGTCATGCAAGCAATCATTCCATTTTTCAGTCCCAGAATCAAAATACTGAGGCACTACCTTATTCAATTAAGCCGACAATCCAGAGTAACTACGGGAGCACGGTAAGAGACTTTACGTGCACCCGTAGTTACTACACCACCTAGTGAAAACCTATGGGAAATTCACATTGCAGTCCAGAGCAAATTGTTCTTACACTGGAGCAAGGACTCCCTGTAGTTACTCTCGATTGCGCCCTAAGTGCAATAGTGGAGCAAGTAACCTGGAAGTGGGTCTTTAAACGGATTTTTCCATTGTTTTCAACAATTGTTTTCAACAATTGCAACAACCCCCTGCGCATCATCCCCTGTGTGCAACAACCCCCAAGCACATCAACCCCATGTGGCACATCCCCCATGTTCATCCACCCCATGTTCATCCATGTTCATCAGCTCCCATGCGCCTCGTTCCTCCATGCGCATCCACCCCGCATGCGCATCAATCTCCATCCGCAACATCCCCCCATGCACAACAGTTCCCCATGCACATCAGTTCCCCATTTGCATCAGTCCCCCAAGTGCAACACCCCCCATGTACAGTGTCCTCCCCAGCAACCCCTCCCTCTGAATAACATCCTCCCTGTGCACCAGCAACCGAGCACCAAATTGGCTGGATGTCAGTCTTCCATGTTAAGTATAGGACAAAAACATGTTGCACCCCTTTCCAGCCCCTTCAGGATTAAATTTCTCAATATCAGTTCTTGGTGGGTGTTCATGTGACAGAACACCCTCCCCAAAGTTCATGCTTCTAGGTCTGGGGGTTGGGGCACAGCATCCTTTAGTCATCAGTTCTTCAATGCAAAGTTTAGGGAGGAAAACATGTTGCGCTCCATTTCACCCCCTTCCGGTCTGAATTTCCAAAAACTGGTTCTTAGTGACTTCCTCCGTCATGGAAGGAACACCCACCCCAAATTTCATGCTTGTAGGCCCAGCAGTTTTGGCTGCGCGTTGATGAGTCAGTGCGTGAGTCAGTGAGTCAGTCAGCAGTTTTTCTCTTTTATATATATAGAAGATAAATGTAAGTAAAAGCTATGGGAAAAAGGTAAGATGGGAAAAAGGAGACATGGATTGTGGATTCGTTACACACTAGTGGTGTAGTAGGACATTAATAATGTCCATAGTTCTGCCTGCGTACTGGAGCATCCTAACCTGGAGCTTCCAACCACCTGGGATGTAGGCAGATATGCAAAATATATAAAATTGAAAGGTTACTGACTGACTTGCTTGCTTGCTCACTTGTTCATGCACTCATTAACTGACTCATCAATGCCCAGCCAAAACCACTGGGCCTAGAAGCATAAAATTTGGGGAGAAGCATGAAATTCCATGACGTAGGCACTCACTAAGAACTGGTTTTTGGAAATTCAAACTGGAAGGAGGTGAAAAGGGGCACAACATGTTTTGTCCCTATACTTAACATTGAAGACTGACTGATCAACATTCAGTCCTAATCCCTGGACCTAGAAGCATGGTACCTGATGATGCATGGGAGGATGGTGCATGCGTTGTATGGCTCATGGAGGCGTATGGCACACAGAGTGGATGGCTCAGAGGGGAAATGGTGCATGAGGGAAATGGCACATGGGGGGAATGGTGCACAGGGGGGATGCCAAACACTGCCCACTACCTCACCAGCAGAGCTGCCCTGTGCCTAGCAGTGGGCAGCATTTCCCTACTCTGCCCAGCTGTTCCCCAGACCCACAAATACTCTTGAAATTTTTTCTCCTGCAATGGCAGATAGATTTCCCTAGTCTTTAATAAAAATCTTGAATTTAGCATACATTTTGAAATATGTTCAGAATAAGTGCATTTGTTAAAATATCTGTGAGCAAATAGCTCATGGGTTGCCAACTGTTGGCAATCCAAAAGAGATTAAGATTTAACGGCAATTCCCAGGTAAAATAGAAAAAAAACATCAATCTCTTATTTTTGGATTTTCCAAAGTTGGAAACAATTGTCTTCATATTGATACGTTGTGCAAAATGAGCAGATGGTTTTTCTCAGGGCACTTATATAGCTTAATAGCTAATTTTTGTTTAAATTGCCATTGATGGCTAGAAGATGCTTGTTCAAATGAGCATGGATGGCTGGTAACTGTAAGCTACCAGAAACATCATTGTGGGTAGGTGATGTGAGACTCTGGAGGGTAAGAGGAAGGTTTTCCTTATATCAGGAATTTCAGGTAACTGTGGAGGGTGCCAGAATGGAACCCATGGATATGGTGTACACCTATATATAAAACCCTGTATTGTCCTGTTTTGGATCAAGATAGCTCTTTCCTTTTTATAATTCACATTTTATAGTTCCTATAGCTTGTCTTATGTTCATTGCTACCATTCATGGCTGTTTGCCACCCATAATCAACGTTAAGCCGTTTTTACCATGCACACAATATTCCGTGGCTCATTAACTCCCTTACATCAAAATGGGCTTCATTGATATGTGACTCATGTAAAACTGCACTGAACACAATTGCTATTTCCATGGTATCCAGATCCCCACATCCCCAAACAGCATAAGTTATGGTCATGATAATTTTCCTCTGCTTTTCCACATTTCCTCTGGGTTAGATAGAGACCACCGGCCGGTCTCACCTAACAAAATAGCTTTCTTCTGGATTTTTTCAGCTTCCTTACATGGCAATAAAGTCTGCAAAAAAAAAAAGAATTTACAAAACAGGGAGCAGGAAGGATATGGAAATTCTAGACTGTCATCTCACCAAATATTCACAACAGCTGCTCTGTATATTTGAAAGCAATTCTGATCACGCAGTTGCAAGTCACTGAGTTGACTCAAAGTCCCAGGAAAAGCCACATGTTGTGAACATCAACATCCCGTGCAAGCTTCCTTACAATTTAAGGTGTATCATTTAAGATCTGACGTACATCTATGGCTTCCTCTCTGAAGGCAGAAGGTCATCAGGTAGCTACTCATCAAATACAAATGGACCCAATGGGTTGCTAGTATGCACCGGGGAGGAAATAGGGGAATCGTTGGGGTCAATTGTACCAATCCTTCTGCAGAGCTGAAGGAGCCATCTTGAAAAAAGGTGAAAAATATGGATGCAGGTCTCTCCCTTGTGTCTTCACTGTGAGATACAAGAAGTTTGACCAGATGAGCCCTTGGCCAGCAGCTCTTTTATACTCTTCTAGACAAAGAATTGGCATTGTCAAGAGGTATGAATTGCACCATGGACACAGAATAGGAAGGTGATCCAAAATTTTTATGTTGTCCTCAAAACAATCCTGTGAGGTAGATGAGGCTGAGAGTTAGTGTCTGTCCCAAGGTCACCCAGGAAGCTTCATGGCTGAGGGGTGATTTTAACCAGGTTATTTTTATGTATTTAAAATACTTGCCTGGTAGACCATGGTAGACAATGAGATGCCCAAAACATTATGGTAAAAGCTGTTGTTAAATCAGTCCTCACTTCATTCATTTGAAAAAAGCTAAGCTAAGCTAGACAGATAGATTCATTCATTTACTTTCATTCATCACTCTTTCTTCCGAAAGGAAGGATACCCAAGGTGGCTTAACTGGATTGATATTTTTCTTAGGTGTTGTTTGGGTATTCCTGTGCCTAGTAGTGCACAATGATATCCCCCTTTTTTGAAAAAAAAAAATTTGGAAAAAAAATATTTGTGTTGTAAGAACAGTAGTGCCTCAGGACACAATGAAATCAGGAATGTGCACTCAAAAAAATGAAGGGAATGTTTGTTTAGTAGGTTTTGATTGGGCAAGGAAGAGCAGACTCACACTGTGGTACGTTCATTACCCATTCCCATTTCAAACACTATCCAAAAGAAGATTAGTAAAGTAAAAGGTGTCCCCGCTGGTTGTACTGCTAGTTGTGACCAACTGTAGGGTGTGGTGCTAAGCCAAAGAGCTAAGTGCTAAGCCGAAGTGCTAAGCCGAAGACATCCCTGTGGTCATGTGGTCAGCATGACTATATGCCGAGGCCTGTGCCACAATCTTTAGCCTGTGCCAGTTTTTGGGTCTAAATATCCCACATGGAAAACATACCGTCTAAACTGAATCAGAAACATTGCACAGTTTTTTCTCCAGCAAAGCTACCCTAGTAGGATGAAAACTGCAACAAATCACTGATTTTCAGCACAATCCAGAGTAACTACGGGACCTCTTACGTCGACGTAGGTGACTTTTACATTGACGTGGTTATGGTGCGACCTATGGGAAATGCATAGAGCAATCCAGAGTAAATTTCTCTTACATCGACATAATGGGTCCCGTGGTTACTCTGGATTGTGCTGTGAGTCTTTTGTGTTACTTGACACCCTTTTAGTTGGATATGCCAAGGATCAAACCTGGGACCTTCTGTAAGCAAAGTATGTGGCCTTTTACTTACTTATGCACCCTTTTTTGGTCTACTTGGCAACACTGCAACAACTTTATTTTCTTCTTTCAGCAACATCCACATATATTTGGCCTGACTGAAAATGACCAACTTCCTTCTCTGCCCTCTTCCTCCGGTCTATATGATCTTCCAAGCTACTTTAGGGCACAGTCCAACCTGAATCAAGCTCTTTTTGGTCCTATTGATTGAAGCCCATGCTTGGAGCTCTTCCAGCAAAATCAATAAAATGTCGACATTCTTTAACTTGGGCTAGATCATGCACATAATATTTAATGAAGACATTATAACTTTTACTCAGTCATGGCCACATTGCACATCTGACTTGAGATCAATCAAAGTGTACACTTCTTGTTTGATTCATGCGGTTATTTTCTCTTGGGTAAAAAACTTACATTTTAAAGGAGAGGGATGTGCCTAAGTACATCTGCTTTGTCTAATTATCAGAACCCATTTATTATTGGAGGAGTCCTGAAAGTCTGTGGCAAGGGATGAAAAGCTCAAATGTGCATATTATTAGCTACAAAAAGTTTTGCCATTTTATCAGTATTCAATAGCAGAGATATGCAGCCCTTTCAGTATTTAAGAACTGCCAGGGGCTAGTAAACCTTGGAAAATCTTGCATTGCATTGCTTTGATAAAAGAGCTATCATAATATTTTACCAGATGTGTCACTTTCTTTTTCATTATAAGGGAATGGCTATTCTTTTTTAGTAAAATAAAATAAAATGCTAACATTAGAGTGAAACAACTGCAGCAAAATGAAACCTAAAGACAAATGTGACAATCTGTGATTATTAAAAGGCACTTTCCTAATCCAGCATTTGATAATAGCTAGCTAAAATTCATATATGTTAGGAATAGTTGCTAATGTGCTTATATTGTTGATAATGACACAATGGATCAGGCCATCATATTATTGTTCCTTTAGGCCACAGACATGGTTCCTGCGTCAAAATTCTCATCAAGTTTAGGAGGGCCCAACTTAACATTAGGATGTGGATACTCAGTAAGATGTGTATTTACATCTCTAGGGGGCTGAATGCTTAGAAACATCTTTTCACACAAGAATATATGAGTACGTACAAGAGTACTCTGCTACTCCAGAGGAGACTGGAACCTGGACCTTCCAAATCTAAGTCCAGCTCTCAGACCACAACACCATCCTGGCTATAATTAAAAAATACTGCTGCAGGCTGGGATCTAGTCACAGAACAGTGGCAATGGTACTATAAAGTGCAATCATCATGGAAATTGGGAAGACACAAGCAAGCAAATATGGACATTATAAGATGTAGACCTCAAAGGCTTTGAGGAAATTGAGGTCTTTATGTATTCTTTGGAGATCTTCTGTATTGCTGTATGTGTGGAGGTAACAATGTTCTGTATATTGCAACCAAGACTGGAAATTGTATAGATTAGTGCACAGAGACACAATATGTGCTCCAAAGGTTCCCTGTCAGAGGGAGCTGGGTCACCCAATGACAGAGGTGGATACCACTTTACCAGGAAATGTAGGACTTCTGGCAACCATTCTAATTCATGAAATAAAATCAAGGACACCAAGGTTTACGACTGGAGTGAAAGTCAAAGTCATACCTGGTCTTTTGAGCACTGTCTTGGAGGTGAGAGTGGGTTTTCCACTCCTTCACTCTGTCAGATTATGATGTCAGGCATTGACTTTTGAATAAATCACTTGCTCCAAAGTGATATCAGAAACTAGGGAACATTTGATCTCTCTAGTTAGTTGGCAGCTATTTTGCACGTTTGATAACAAAACCCAAATATTGTGAGAAATTGTGTATTGTGATGTCAGGTGGGTTTCAGAAGCAAGGTTAACCTAACAAGAAATGGAAATGGATTTATTTTGGTCTTCCTATAATAATTTATATGTTGCATCTCCCTTTGAGAAATCAAATGAGATCCCATTTTCAAGAAAGATGATGATGTATGTGTCAGGAAAGTATTGACAAGAAACCTGAGAATTTCTCATGAAAACTCCAGTTGGTAAGTTTAACATACAAGCAAGGTGGTCTGCTGAAATAACTCACTGTGGGGGATCTTGGTACCCGAGGCAAATTATATCTCTTCTTCCAACTGGGCTTCTTTTGAAATATCAATCTGCAATTAAGATTCCACCAACAGAAGAATTTCATTTCCTCTGAAACTTTAGATGCTTGGGAACAACTGTGAATGAATAACTACAAGACTGACCCTTTATCGGCAGCAACATTTATTCATGTACCTGTAGGCACTTAGAGCCATCATTTCCATATAAAAAATTATAAGGCAGCTCACGTTTGAAATATATAAAGCAACAGAAGCTAAAATTTTGAAATATATGAAGGATTGAGAAACAATAAAACAAGTGACAGTCCAGTAAATATAAAAACTAACAGATGAAAAGTGTAGCCAACAAAAATGGTTATTACTATTCAGTGGAAGAAAAACAAGAATGGGGACAGGCCAGACCACGCTGGGGAGAGAATCTCAAAATGCGACATACTACATGAGGATCTTGCACTTTTATCTTAACATGTTTTTTGGAAGTGAGCTGGTGTAATTTGATCAAGGATTTCTTTTTCCATACAATTGTTAAAGGTTCAGGATCCCTTAAGTGGCCAAGCTTGCCCACCCCTGCTCAAGGCCAAGACTGTTGGGGTGCGTCGTCTGACTTCTGGGTTTGTTCGCCATTGTCAATTGGCACAATATTGACTTTCTTCTCTTACAGATGTTCAACCTCTTCTCTTCTGGGCCCTTTCCTTTAGCTTCCAGGTCCCATTTTACCCTAGGTTTGGGTACAAATTATGCACCCTTTTATGCGCTCTGAGAGCTGTGTAAAAATGTTGGGTTTCATTAGAGCTCTCATTAGTGATTTCAACCTTTTTCATTTCATGGCACACTTAACAAGGCACTGAAATTGCGAAAGCACACCATCAATTTTACCATTGACAAGGTACACCAGACTGTTCAAATCCCCCAATTTTCCTATTAATGAATGTCAATCCCCAAAATCCCATGGCACACCTGAGGACTATCCGTGGCACACTAGTTTACCACGGCACACTGGTTGAAAATCATTGCATAAGAGTCTAGAACAGAAGTGGGCAAGCTGGGCTATTTTAGGAATTCTGGACCTTTAACAATTACGAGTATATATGAAAGAGAATTTCAACAGGTGCAGCTTTGTCAATTTTATCTATAAAATTCTATATAATTGTTAAAGATCCCTAAAATGTCCCAGCTTGCCCACCCGGTCTAGAAAATCAGGGGGAACCAATCCTTTTAAATAAATGTAATTTGTCATAATTTGTTAAGCAGTACAGCATTTTGCATTTCCCACCAAATGTGCAAAATTTATCACTTATCAATGCAAAGCAAATGACAAAAATAGGAGGCCAAAGGGAATTCCTTTTTTAATCTGGCAGCAAAATTGCCTGCAGTTTCGTACAACTGAATCATTAGTAGTTTGCCTGAGATTGTCTTCTGGAAACTATCAGAAGCTGACATTGTCTTCAGAGAATGACATTCCAAACCCAACAAAAAAGTCCCAGGGATCTGATAATTATGGTGTTCGTTTATTAATAAATTGGCTGTTTCTGAATGCTGAGAGAGGAGGCTATGAAATCAATGTAGCTCTGGTCGTTCTATCTTAGGTTGCCAAGCTGAGGAGGAGACACCTTGGGAACTGTGAGGGACTTTTGAGATGGTGGTGCAAAGAAGGATTGATGATGATGATGACGATGACAATGATGATGATGATGCCACTGAAGAAGCTGAATACCATTCCTTTTTGGTTGAATGTCTTTGTCCCTCCTTCCCTGATTAAGAGTACTCTGCTACTGTTCCAATTTTGTCCTATGTTGGGATTCTCTGTGTCCCACCTCTCGTCTTTGGTTAGCTTTGTATTTGTGGACGTTTGTCTTCGTAGATGCTCCAGGTGTGCTTCTATTCCTGCACACTGCCCCTTGCTTTGTTGATTTTACTTCCATCATGAGATAGCTTGGTCAAGATGGACTGTTATAACTGCATCCTTCCCCTAATTGGTATAACAATAATAGACCGAAGAGAAGAGGTTGAACATCTGTAAGAGAAGGTCAATATTGTGCCAACTGATAATGGCGCAACACCCAGAAGTCAGAAGAAGCACCCCAACAGTCTTGGCCTTGAGCAGGGGTGGGCAAGCTGGGCCACTTAAAGGGATTCTGACCCTTTAACAATTGTACGGAAAAGGAAATCCTTGATCAAATTACACCAGCTCACTTCCAAAAAATCAGCAGTACTTGAAACAGCAAGAATCACATGATTGTATATCTGTGATTCACAGGTTCTTGGTTAGATCCTGAATTGTTTCTGTAACCAGCCCTGCATAGGCAGTGATGAATTATAGGTAGTCCTATAAAAACAGAGGTTGCAGGTACTCTGGGTTCCTTACTCCTTCCCACTCCCCATGGCAAAATTGCTTACACACACTTGAGGGGAGGTCACAGGCTCAATGGGATAGCCTTACTTTGAGGAGATCACCACTGGATGCTTGGCTGCATTGATCCGGCATTTTATTGTCTTATTGTCTAGTTTTATTGTTTTAATCTAGTTAGAATTAGGGTGCAATCCAGAGTAACTACGGGGAGTCCTTGCTCCGGTGTAAGAACAATTTGCTCTGGATTGCAATATGAATTTTCCATAGGTTTTCACCAGGTGGTGCAGTAACCACGGGTGCACGTAATGTCTCTTACGTGCTCCCGTAGTTACTCTGGATTGTGTCATTAATTGTATTTTAATTGTATCTGTGGTTTTTTTTAAATTGGTTGGGTAACCTTTTAGGTAGAAAGGTAGGATATAAACAAGCAAGCAAGCAAACAAACAAATAAGGGGAGGCTTTCGTTAGGATAGATCCTTGGTCCACTTCACAGAGTTATGGTAGAAATTTTTTTAAAAGGACAAAAGGTATACTGTGCATGCTCCGTGAAGGAAAGTTGGCATAAATGTAAATATAATAACGGTTTCCAGATGGGTAGCTATGTGTGGCAGAAAAAAAATAACAACAAAGAAATTTGTGGCACCTTAAAGATTTGAATAATACAAATGACACAAAGGTAGCATAATGTTTGGTGAACCATAGTGTTCTTCATCAGATGAAGACAAACAATATTCTTAGTTGGCAGGTATGATATGCATGGGCACAGAATGAAACAAATAGTCAAGCTGTTGCCAAATGATTTCTTCCCAAAAGCCTTGTAGATGGCAATTTTGTGGAAACTGTGACTACAGTAAGAGCACAATCCTAACCATGTCTACTCAAAAGTAAGCCCCATTGCGTTCAATGGGTCTTACTCTCAGGAAAGTGTCTTCACTTTCACATTGCAGCTTCAGAAGCTGGGACTTTATTCAAAAATGCTTCTCTGAACATACCCTTCCTAGTTCGGGAGCCAGAGTTACAAGTCCAGTTTGCCCCTTTTTTATACATATGGCATATCCCATTACTGACTGATATTGTCCAAACTAAACTACATGCACAGATATATTCAGTGCTGAGATCTAATGAGCAATGTTTGTGCAGACAACTTAACCATCTGTCCAGTGATATTAGCCACTAATCACTTTGGCTTCGGGAAGAAAACTCTCCTTGAAGAGTAAGCCAAAGTGAAAATAGTGCCCAATCTCAAACCTGTGGCAGATATCTTTGACTGAACTCTATGGCTGGGGACAGACTGGGACAGGGTGATGATGGGGCAGGAAAGATGGAGCACCCTTAATATCTGGCCTAGTAAGGGTGCCGGCTTGGGTGCAGCAGCTGAAGCCAAACCTGTGCTCTCACATACCCAGTGATGCCTACAAAAAACTTGTAAATTGGTATTATGATCTATTCTCAAAGCAAATGAGGTTGACTCTTTAAAGTGAAAGATAAATAACCCTTAAGGAGCAGTTGGTGCCTTAAAGGCAGCCTGCTTATCATGACAATGTGGCAGGCAATTAACCCTTGCCTTAGAAAGTTTCAGCTGGGAGGCAGAGCCCTTTCCTTCTCCCAAGTCAGAATCACTTTTGAATTGCCTCTGAGCTGAAGTTTTAAGCCACTTGAAAGGGAACTTGATTATTTAGGGCCTTAGGAACAGATTAGGATCATAGAGTACATTTGAGGTTGAACTGCAATCCTAACCCATAGTTAGCCCAGCATAAATCCTGGCCTAAGTTCTTTCCTTACCTTGGAGTTTCACAAAATTGCTGTAATGCATTACTGCACCATCCCTAGGGGGCTTAAGCCAGTGTACAGGCATATGTTGACATTCCCGCACCACCACAGAAAGATATGCCATATAAATTAGGCTGGCCTAAATTTGTTATGATTGCGCCCTCAAATGAATATGTGAGCCATGCCTGTGTTGATATACTATTGTTTATTTAAATGGGCCTTTGGTTATTTGTGATTTGCTGGAGCATCTGAAAATTGAATCAGATTAACATACCAGAAATGATCCACTCCACTGGTCTGGAGTGGACTTACTCAGATGATTTCCCCATTGAATGCTTAGTGGAGCAAAAGGAACGCCTTAGATATTCAACTCCCCTACTTCTCCTGATTCCACTTTAACAAGCTGGCATTTGCTTTCAAATTGCCTATTTTATATTGTGGTATAGATGTACATTATATTGTCTTCAGCCTCCTCTGTAAAAATGGAACGTAATTAAAAAGAGATTAAATTGCATTATTCAGCTCTTGCTTTTTGAATGACATTGCCTTGGCCATCAATTTCACAGGTGGCAGGATCCCTCCCCCCCAGACCAGATCTTTATTGAAAAAATATTAAGTCCCTTTCTTGACAGAGAACTCAACCTCTGGCTGTGAATTCATTAGGTTTTCACAAGCTACTTATCAAGCCAGGTAATTTCACAATTATCTGTCATGATAAGTAGACTGAGCTTCTGCCATTCTTCAACTGATACCCTGCAGCTCGTCAAAAGTGCTCCATGTCTCCTTGCTGTTCATCTGCAGGAATCTGATCTCCCTGGTTAGCAAATCATAAGGGGTGAAAAAGGTTCAAGATTCCACTTAGCCATTTGGGTGGCATTAAAATGCCATCAGAAGCCCCCAAATTTCCTGCTATCAAAAACACATATGTGGAACACCATCCTCATATATGCCCCTTATATGTGGCACACCATCCTCAAACACTTATAGATACCTCTTTCTTCCAATATGTCCTCCATTTACCCATCCAGTGAAGGCTATTGCTTAATCCTTGGTGCATGTAATTGTATTTGCTTGCCTTCATCTCTTGAAATCCTCCCATGCTGTTTTCTAAACTATCAAAACTATCTTGATGTTCTGCCATTATAGTGTATGATGCAAGACTATTTGCTTTCTGGACGATTGTGTCCTGGTCAAATGTGTGCTAAACATTTGTATTCCCGGACATTCACTGTTCTTCCTCCTCTTCTTACACCCCACCATAACTGAACAACAAACTATAATAGGGCAAAAGCAAAAATCTATTATGGCTGCAATCCTAACCTCCCTAATTCCTGGCATAAGTCCTGTGCTGACCTGGAGGATGTCACAAAAGTACAGTAAGAAACTTCTGGGGAGAGGGGTTTAGGCCAATGCACCGACCTTCTCACACCATCATGGAAAGATAGGCCAAATGACTTAGGCTGGCTTAATTTCACCTTATGTATCTGAAAAGGCCAAACCTAAAGGTGGCACCACCGGCAAGTGCAGCAGCTTTGCAGAACTGACAGAGGTGTCCTAGAGGGATGCCCCAAGTGCTGCAATGGGGCTTCCCAACTTTGCACCACTTTTTTTTGTTTCCTACATCCATGTTGCAACCACAACAGTGCTCATATTTTAATTAAAGGAGCACCCATCTTTCTTCCTAAACTTCTTTTAATAAATTGCTGTAGCAACCTAGTAGTTCCTGGCACAATTCAAAGTGATGGTTTGATCTAGAAAGACGTAAATGATTTGGGAACTTAGGCATGCCTGCTTCCATATTAGCTTGAGTTTGTTCCAAAATCTTCTTCAAAGGCTTGGCTTGGACAGCCAACATCTTCTGGGATATTGGATCTTGTCTCTGAAATGCCTTGGCTAATTAATTCACCAGTCTAGATGACAAGCCAAGAGATTCTTACTTATGTTGACTTTTACAACCATTTGCTTATCACTCCATTAACAGTAAGCTCTTTAACGTGTAATTCAATTTGCTTTAAATTTTGACAGTGGAGTTTATTATGTTTTTGTTTTTAATTGATGTTTTTACTTTATTGATGTTATTGATGTTCTGGAACTGGTCATTAAGAGGTGGGATATGAACGTGTTAATTAACAAGCTCTCCATTTCCCATTGTAAGGCTTTAATAAGTAGATACTTTATTTATATTAACAGCTGGGAGGGTAATGCCAAATTAATAACACAGGTAGAAAGACACCATCTTGACGAAAAGTAAAACACAGTCCACTCCAATGCTATTGGCAGGCTTGTTCTGCATCTCTTGCCTTCCTCATCCTCAGCCTACATAAATAAAAATGAACTGGCCTATCTCCAGGTCACATTTTCAAAAGGAGCCACTAGATAGCGCTGTAGAGTAAAACCCAAACAAGCCCATTTTGAAAGTAGAATAACAGAGGGGAACATACCCCCTATTTTGTTTGAACAGAACCAGAGCAGTTCTTGGTTGTTTAATCACAGGGTAACCATATGTCCCCCTTTTACAGCACATGTCCTCCTTTTTAGCCTCATATCGTGGAAAAAAAAACATATCCTTGTTTTCCTTTTCTTGTGAGCTGGCAGCATGTAACCTTGCATTCATTCATTCATTCATTCATTCATTCATTCATTCATTCATTCATTCATTCATTCAGTTAGTTAATTAGCAGATTTGTATTCTAAAATCAATAAATTTTGTGTAATAAATTATATGTAGTAACTTTAAGTTTAATAAGTCTCATGGGGCACAATCCTAACCATGTGTACTCAGAAGTAAGCCCCATTGTGTTCAACAGATCTTACTTCCAGGAAAGTGTGTTTAGGTTAAAACCATAGTGTTTAAATTAACCCAACTTGGGTGTGTGTGTGTGTGTGTGTGTGTGTGTGTGTGTGTGTGTGTGTGTGTGTGTGTGTGAGAGAGAGAGAGAGAGAGAGAGAGTTTAACTTTTATTTTATCATGTCCTACGTTTTTCTTGGATGTCCTATATTTTGAGTGGCCTTGTTCTCCTTTTTGGTTATGACAAATGTTCAAGATCCAGTAAAATCTTCAAAATCCAGTAATACCAATACCAATGTGGAGAAATTTAACCCTTAAGGGGCTGAAAAGGGGTGCAACCTGTTCTGGCCTATAATTAACATGGAAGACTGACCAACATCCAGCCAATTTGGTGCTCAACGCCTGGTGCACAGGGGGGATGTTGTGGAGGAAGAGGCTGCACTGGGGAGGATGGTGCGCATGGGGAGGTGTTGAACATGGGGAGATGCACATGGGGGTTGCTGCACATTGGAGGGCTGATGCGCATGGGGGTTTGATGTGCATGGACGTTTGATGCGCATGAGGGATGTGCACATGGGAGTTGTTGTGCATGGAGGATGTTGCACATGGGGGTTGATGTGCATGGGTTTGATGCACATGGGGTGTTGATACACATGGGGTGTTGATGCACATGGGGATGTTGATGCGCATGGGGGTGTTGATGCACAGGGGGGTTGATGCAAATGGGAAGATGATGCACATTTGGGATGTTGTGCATGGGGGATGTTGCGGATTGGGTGATGTTGCAAATGGAGTTGGTGTGCATGGGGGTTGATGCACATGGAGGATGATGTGCATAGGGGGTTGATGCGCTTGGGGAGATGATGCGCATGGGGAGATGGTGCGCATGGGGGTTGGTGTGCATGGGGGTTGCTGGGCATCAAGGATGATGTGCATTGGGGATGTTGTGCAGGGGGAATGTTGCGCAAGCAGTGTTGATACCATGGGAGCTTGATGTGCATGGGGGGGGGTTGATGTGCATGGAAAATACTGCTCATGGGGGTTGATGCACATTGGGGGATGTTGCACATGGGGGTTTGATGTGCATGGGGAGATAATGAGCATGGGGGGATTGATGCGAAGTGGAGGGATGGCATACAGGGGAATTTTACTCCTGCAACTCAGGTACAGTTTTTCGGGGGGGGGGGGACTTCTTCCATCCTATTAGCATAGATAAGTGAGGTGATACACCTGGTATCATTCCCGAAACATGTAGGCATTAAAGAGCACTTTCATGTGTATACAACTTTCCTGCAGTTCCCTTTCTTGCCCATCCTTGAAAGGATTAATACCCTTCTCTTATGTTTTCCCACTGATCATTGAGTTAATAAAATTTCTCTCTCTCTCTCTCTCTCTCACACACACACACACACACACACACACACAGACACATTCAGTGCTCTGAAAAGTTTTCTTAGAAGATGTGGCTCCATGATCCTAAAACAAATGCTGTTTTTTAGAAAGTTCCTCCTGGAAAGAGCCTCCTGCTCTCAGGTTGCAGGAGCTGGAGAGGCTCTGGTGGTGCTTGCGAGGCAGGCAGAGGGTGGGCTGTGCTGCTTCTGCGGTGACGCTGGGCTGGGCTGGATTAGGGAACTCCGCTCTTGCCAGGCTCTGCCACACCACCTGAGCCAGTCTGTGTGCAGGGCAGGAAGGCGCCTTGCAACCAGTAGTAGCTGCGCTGGATTCCTGCAGGACTGGCAGGATCTCAATGGATAAAATCATGGTTACATCAAATCTTTGTCTTTCTTCCTGATCTCTCTCTCTCCCTCTCTCTCTCTCCTCTTTCTTTCTCAATCTCTCTTTTTCTTCAGTCTCTTTCCCTTTTTCCACTCTCTCTCTCTCTCTCTCAGTCTCTCTCTTTCCATCAGTATTTCACCTTAGGGCTTCCCCCCTCCTGTATGCAGAGGGGGGTTGCTTGGTTGGACTTGAAGAAAAGGGGGGCCCTGGGAAGAAGTGCTGATCTTGTTTGGAAGCGCTTTTAAAAGGACATCCATAAAAGAAGAAGGAAGGACTAGAAGGACTGGCTTTAAAGGACATAAGAAAAAGGAAGCATTACTAGTGTTAAGAAACGTCCTTAGAAGCAGCAGGAAGCCTTACTGGTTTTAAAGGACATACCTAGAAGCAGAAGAAAGTCTTACTGGTTTTAAAGGACTAGAAGAAGAAGGAAGCCTTACTGGTCTTTAGGGACATCCCAAGAAGAAGGAAACCTTTACTGGTTTTTAAAGGACTGGAAGAAGGAAGCCTTACTGGTTTTATAGGAGTATAGAAGAAGAAAGCTTACGGACCTTAAGGGACATCCCAAGAAGAAGAAGGAAGCCTTACTGGTCTTAAGGAACATCCCAAGAAGAAGAAGAAGAAGAAGGAAGCCTTACTGGTTTTAAAGGACTGGAAGAAGAAAGAAGCCTTACTGGTTTTTCTGGAATTGCTGGAACTGTGAAAGAGGGTGCTGGTACTGATGGGCTGGTAGTGGGCTTTTTTGTGCCCCCCACCCCACCCCATTCCACCCCACACTTGGGTTTGGTGGAGAGGAGTGGAAGGAGAGGCTCTGCGAGCGCAGCGCTGCTGTCCATGGTGCTGAACATGGGCGCATCAACCAGGGCGCTGTCCATGGTGCCCACCGTCATCCTGGCTTTGGCTCTCCCCAGTTTCCCAGTTTGGGGTCAGAATGACACTGAGCCCATCGTCCTGGAAGGGAAATGCTTGGTGGTTTGCGATTCCAACCCAGCCACAGATGCCAAGGGATCTTCCTCCTCTCCTCTGGGGATCTCAGTAAGGGCTGCTAATTCAAAGGTGGCATTTTCAGCAGTCAGGAGTACCAATCATGAACCATCCGAGATGAGCAACAAAACCAGAATCATCTACTTTGACCAGGTATCCAAACCCCAATTAATACTTTTAATTCTATTTTTTTGGGGGGGGAGGGGGCTGCAGAGGGAATTTAAGTAGATGATTTTTGGAATAGAGGAAAGAATTTGAGATTTTCAGTAGAGGAAAGAATTGGAGTAGATTTTGGAAAGAGCTTTGCACAGGGTGACCACATGTCATAACCAAAAAAGGAGGGAAAGGCCCCCCCCCCTTGGATGAAGGACATCAATGAAAAATGTAGGACACCTCAAAGCCACCTTGAGACTTTTATGAATAAGGTGGGTTATAAATAAAGTTAATAATAATAATAGCTAAAAACACTCATGTATACTGCTTTCATGTAGTTAATTTAAACACTATATTACTTTTTAATTTAATTTAAAACTCTTGCATATAACTTATTAATTACAAGAAGGCTACATACTGCCTGCTTACAAGGAGAAGTAGGACAGTGAACTTTTTTCCCAGGACACAAGGTAAAAATATGGATATGCCCTGGTAAAACAGAATATATGGTCACCCTGGCTTTGCATAAGGTAAGTTAGGTGGTGCTTTCCCTCTTGGGAATCAATCAATCAATCAATCAATCAATCAATCAATCAATCAATCAATCAACAGTATTTATATCCAGGAGATTTCCTGAAAAAGGATATATGCTCACCTCTGCAGAAGGTATGCTGTGTGATGCTTTCTCTCTTGGGAATTGATCAATCAATCAATCAGTCAGTCAGTCAGTCAATCAATCAATCAATCAATCAACCCACAGTATTTATATCCAGGACATGCCCTGGAAAATAAACAGGATATATGGTCATCCTGGCTTTGCAGAAAGTATGTTGTGTGATGCTTTCCTTCTTGGGAGTAAATCAATCAAGAAAGCAAGCAAAAGTATTTTATATACTGCTTTTCAATGAAAAGTTCACAAAGTGGTTTATATAGAAAATGAAATAGCCAATTGCTCCCTGTACCCCCAAAGAGCTCACAATATACAAAGATACAAAAACCCAGCAGAAGTCATTATAAAAGACATTGTTGGGGTGAGGAGGGCCAGTTACTCTTCTCCTGCTAAACAAAAGAGGAGCACCCAATTGAAAAAAGTGGCTCTGACCAGTTAGCAGGGAAAGGGAAGCTATGAAAGGGTAGCAGCAGGTTTGTTTAACTGAGAGATCTTTTTAGAGTACATGGTGGGGATCAACAGGTGGGAACCGATCTCTGAACTCTTTATTGCTCTGATGAAAGCAGCGGGTTGAAACTTACAAAGTCTTGGGAGAAACTTGTGAGCAATTGAATAGCTTTTTTCTCCCTCTAGCAGCTGGTATATTTCTGTCTTCCCAGTGAAGTTGGATAACCATTTCATTTCATCAGGCATTGTTACATTTGCTTGTAAGGAGCATATGATGTGAATTAATCATTGGGCTGTCATCGGGAACACATAGGTGGATTTCATCAGAGAATCAAACTGCTTGCTTTATTATTTATTGATTGGGATGTACACTCCGCCTTGGATCAAGGTCTCATGGTGGGTTATGTAACAATGAGACACCCTCCTCCAAATTTATCATCGGCGAGCACTTAACCTATGGTTTAAAATTATTTGTAAGTGATGAGGAAGATGGGATAAGGCAGTAATGTAGACAGTTTACAGATGATTCAAAGTTATGGGGGGAGTGAATTACATCACACTATTTGCAGTCCTGGAGCCCATACTTACTCAGAAGTAAGTACCACTGAGTTTCTACTCAAGTATGTGTCCATAGGATGCAAGTGTATAAATAACTATGCATAGGATTTCCAGTTTGGGTGGATATCTGAATAATATAGTGATTTGATTTTAAAGGTTCAATAGTGGTAGTTGTGGAATAAAGCAATTCTCTTTATCCCCCCCCCACCACCAAAAAAAAGAAAAAAGAAAAAAAAGAAAACACACCATATCAAATTCTTTGGAAGATTCTAGTTTTCAATGCAATGCAGACCTTTTATGAGATAAGAGTCTTTTATCTCTTTCTAAAGTGTCAAAATCATTAGTGGGACTTATACACAGCTTACAACCTGTCCACAAACTGCTTATTCTGGTCCATACACATAGCCATCATATAATGACTACACAGACAGGAAACAGCAGCAGAGAGACACAGATGTAGTCCTTTGAAAGATTCATTGCACCTTAGCTGAATCACTGCAGAATTTTCCAATATAGAAAATGCGTCCTTTCCTCACACCCTTTTAATTCCTTTACCAAGTATATGATCAGTCTTTAGGCAGAACAGAAACATGTACTCATTTATCCTAACTTCAGTATGAATTAAGGGATCAGACTGCCAGTTTTAAGCCATTTACAAATGTGACTTGTTACTTTTATTGTGGAGGAATTGCAAGTCTTTCTATCTGATCTAGCTGTCTATTCTTAGTCAGTTTCTTTCATGTGTTAAGCAAGTGCCAACGCCAATGAACTGGATTTTGGCAGGATAAGGCCCACGTAAAGGAAAATAAAGAAGCATTACAATTGTGTTGTATCAGCTCCAGTTGTGTCTTCTTGGGAACTGTGTAATTCTCTACCATCAGCTATTTTCTCAATCATTCCCCCTTCTCCTTGTGTTCAGAAGCAGGTAGAAGAGCCTGCCTTTGCAAATATTAGCCCAGTGGTATAATTAAGCACCCCCTCCCCGCAAGTTACTCTTTAGCCTTGCAAAGCATATTCAGAAAGAGAATGATGGATCTTCAGACTCTCCTATGACTGCAAAGAGTCCTGGGAACCTATACCTTCATACTATCATTAACCTTTTCAAGAGACGAGGAGACAGATGGGCTTGTAAGAGACTTGGAAATCATCAAAGCAGCAGACAGCTGTCTGTATCTATGGGAAAGTGGTGCAAGACAAGAAACAGGAATTTTCTGGCACAGGTGATGAAGCTTGAATGTTAATACTGTATTATTTCACCACTACTTGGGCAGCACCTAGAAATGCCTTCTAATTCAAACCACTATATTATTCAATTCTGACTAGCTTACAAGATGCTACCGACTCACGAGTATTTGGATTTTATCCTCAAATTTTTACAAACATCCCAATCATCATAGTAGGAAAATAAGCCAACATATGTTGCTTGCTGTATGTAAAGACAGTGTTGATTCAACTGTCATGACAACCAAAATGACACCACTCCAAAAACCCATATTTATTTGGAAGAAAATTTGATTTATTTCAGCTTAAAGTCACAAGACTTAACCAAACTACCTCAAAGTCAATTCCATTCATCTCAAGTAGGTGTCTTAAGGAGTGAAGAATAATGATCAATTAAAGATCCGATACACCAGCACAGTGCTGCTGATGGCTGTACGTGTGTTATTTGTCTTCCGAAAAAGATCATGATGGGAATTTGAAATATTTCTTCTGGATTTCCATAAAGTAGGAACTCTGATAAAATTCCTCTATAGAGTATCAAACTAAGAGGCCACCACGCTCAATAGGTATGGTTTGCCCAGATTGGCCATAGAGCTCAAGATGCAGGCCTTGCCCATCCATTCCACAGAAGATCTTGTCGTTTGAACCTTGGGCCTTATGTGCCAGGAAAGTGCATCATCATTATCAGCACACAAAATAAAAATATGTCACTGCTTTGATAAAATTACAATATAAAAAGTGGAAAAAGCACTTCATATTATTTACTTGTCATGATCCAGCCAGGGAGCTTACTATATGACTTTGGGCCAGTCTCTGCCTAACCTACCTCACATGGCTATTGTGATTATGCAATGGGAGAAGTATTCTGTATCTCACCTGGAGCTCCTTAAAGGAAGAGTAGGATACAAAATTAAATTAATGACACTAACTAGATCCCTTTAGCATAAGCCAACATTTTCCAATACTGTAGATATTGGATAGGATATTGCTAATAGGATGAGAGAAGAAGAGTTTGTCTATAGCCACTTGGTGAGCTCATGGTAGAGGTGAGGTTTCAATCACTGGTTGCCTAATCGTAATTCATTGTCCATTTCTACTGGGCAAGTGCACTGCCAGAACATACATTCTGGAAGTGCCATATGGTCCTCACAAAGTGCAACTCCATCTGTGCAAGCTCCAATCTGTGCAACCAGGCCACTGTCACAAGGAGTGTGCAGCCTTGGCTGTGTGCTGGGGACCGCTGAAGAAGTCCTAGTACTGGTAGGTCAGTACTGGGCAAAATGGGATGGAGCAAACTAGCTGATGAAGACCTGACCAACTCTTCAAGGGAGTGGAAGAGTTGGAGCCAAAGAACCAAAGTAGAGTTGGGGCCAAAGAAAAACTCTTCCCTTATCTTGAGGAAGCATCTGGGACCCCAAACTCTCCTGTTGGATGCAGCACATGCCCTGTCATTGTGGCTGTATTGGCAGGGACATATGAAGGTTGGATCTGGCTCCCCATTACTGAATTTCCTCTTTTAAACAATTGTCCAGAATCCCACTTCTTGCCCACTTCTGCTTTAAAGGAAGAAAAAAGGAAGACACTCTTCAGTACTTTTGGATGAGAGTCCAGGTAGTGTTGCCACTAAGTGCTGAGATTCCTTTCCAGAAGTGACAACTATAGTTGTCACTGAAGAATATCGGACATAATTTTAAAATGGGTAACATTCATGGCCTACTTGGAAAGAATAAACCACTGTGAAGGTCATGGCCAATATATTTCATTTATGGCCCAGTCACCTGTTCTTTTCCTATTTCACAAAGTGTTGTTAGTTCATTTCCTTTTTCCAGAGATGGAATTAGATATATTTATTTATTAGATTTGAATTCCACCTTTCTCCCCGAAGAGCACCCAAGGCATCTAACAGTCAATAAAACAATATATAAAATAAAGGAGAGAAAATGGGTGACAGAGGGTGAAATCCAGAGTAACTACGGGGAGTCCTTGCTGTGGAGTAAGAACATGTTACTCTGGATTGCAATATGAATTTCCCATAGGCTTTCACTAGGTTGTTCATTAACTACAGGTGCATGTAATGTCTCTTACATGCTCCCGTAGTTCCTCTGGATTGTGCCCAGAGAGAGAATGAGAGAAAGATGAGACCAGTGAAGTTTGATTTTTAAGCTCCTGAAACAAGGGCTAAAAATGGGGTAGACCAGAAACCGCATCTTTGTAACTTCCACAAACAAGAAGTGATGGTGCAGCCAAAGCAGATACATTTATTCAGCCCATTGTTATTTAGGTTCTGGCATTATCCTTCTGATGCCACTGAAGTCAGTGGTCAAAAGTGTGTTGATTTTCATAGAGCTGAGTTGAAAAGTAGTGCAAATGTTCATTGGTAGGTTAAACATGTGGCATCTCAGATCCAATAGTCTTACTACATGGGAAAGGAAGATGGAAAATATTAAGTGATTTAATTTTGAATGACTGAGAATGTGTTTTAGGAAAAGACCTTACAATAGTTTATATGAAGGGAGGGCAGTGGCTTGGTGATTAGAGGTGCTATGCCTGTTGATTTGAAGATTGGGAGGTCAGCGGTTCAAGACCTGGGTGCTGCATGATGGAGTGAGCTCCCATCACTTGTCCCAGCTCCTGCCAACCTAGCAGTTCGAAAGCATGCAAATGCAAGTGGATAAGTAGATACCATTTTGGTGGGAAAAAGCAATATTCTGGTGACAGGGCCCTCTAAAACAGGCTGGCCAAGTCTCCCTATATTGTGTCAGTCATCTAAATGGACCCCACCATGGAGCAGGAACAACACTAAAAAAATGATATGAAAGTATCTCTGAAAATCTAAAGATGCTCTTACTGATGTAAAAGATACTCTTACTGATGTAAGGAATCTCTGAAAATCCCCTTACTGATTTTATAAGGAGGGTTTTTTGGGTGGGTGGGGGTGTGGTTGCAGGGGTTTGTCAGGGCTGGTCTCTGGATATCATATGAATTTCGTTGTATGTTTATACAATGTCAATAAATTACTATTACTCTTATATTAAAGACTCTACAACCAATCCAGAGGTTTTCCAGACTCCTGAATCCGAAACACATGAACCATTCATGATCCAATAAAGCAAAATGCAACTATTATCATTGTTGATAATAGGGGTGTTCTAAATTTTCAACAGGTAGGCCATATTGTCCCTCTGACACTGTGTAAGGAACTGTAAAAAAAAAGAATAAATTTACATTTCAAATTTGAATAAATTTTTATAAATGAATGTATTAGAGACAGAACTTATGAATGAATGAATTTGAATCAGTTCATAAACACTTTTTAATACGGGGGGGGGGGGGCATCATCAAACCAGTTCATAAGCACCTTCATAAATAGAGGGGAGGTGTGTACACTGTACAGCCTCTTCAGTCCTTCAGAGGTGAGGGGAGCAGAGCTCCCTTTTCCCCCTTTATCTAGAGGATTTCAGGGCTTGCCCACAAACTGGATGGAGGGGCTTGCCTCAGGGTGCATGGGGTCTCACTGTGGGCCACATACAGCCCCTGGGCCTGATTTTGGGCACTTGATCTGTAGAGTAAGAAGAATCCTGTGTTTTAGCATAATTTTTTCTACCATAGTTGAGCTCCCTCTGGGTGTGTATGTGGTTGTATGTGTGTATATACAGTATATGTGTTAGGCTGCAAGCCTAAAGACATTTTCCTGGGAGTAAGGCCTATTGAACACAATGGGGCTTACTTTTGAGTAGACATGGTTAGGATTGCAGCCACAGTGTGAATCTATATTTTGAGGAGGCTGTGTATCAAATACTGTAATATATATCTCACTAAATTAAAATCTTCCTTCCTTCCTTCCTTCCTTCCTTCCTTGCTTGCTTCCCCCTCCCTCCCTTTCAACCAACAGGCACTCAAATCAATGTGCATAAAATAAAAATAAACACAATAAAATCTCCAATAAAAATGAATTAAAACACTACCAAGAAGCCAGTATAACATCCGCTATGACATCAACAAAATCTAATGTGTGCCTAAGAAAACATACCAATCTTTAGCTGTTGGCAAAAATGCTTTCCTAAATTCCCTCGAAGGTTCATTCCAGAGGATGAAGAACACATCTCAAAAGCTTCTGTTGTGCAACTATGAAGACCAAACATGCCACCACCTAATTTGAGGTTTTATTTTTTGGAATAGAGATGTTGTTTGGAGGGAGTTCCAGATTTGAATAGTGGCACATGAATGCTTAGCCCTTCAATTCGATGTCATGTTCACACTGAAAATTCCTTCAGTGTGGAGGAATTATTATTATAAAAGAAAAATTATTTTGTTCCAGAGATGCTATTTGCTGCAGTGGTACATAGGAAGAGATGTTGAGCACAATCCTAACCATGTCTACTCAAAAATAAGCCCCGCTGTGTTCAGTGGTTCTTACTTCCAGGAAAGTGTCTTTAGGATTGCAGCCATAATTAAATGAATTAGGAAGAAAATTTTTGGCTCAGACTCAGTATGGAATCAAAATGCTAAACAGTCTCTACCCCCCTGTCATCATCTGTATTTGGATCCTCCTGCAACCACTACTTTAAAGGGCAGAAACCTGAACCAGGAATAGATGTTCAGCATCACATGTAAGTCCTTATACAGTCCAATCCTAACTAGTTTTCTGCACTATGCTGCTGGAACAGTCTCAGTTATATCCAGCTTGAGAAAAGGGGTTCTGGGGGTTCCCAAAGTAAGGGGACATTTTTTCCTTTGCCGCACAGAAAGCCCCAGAAGAATAGCTGACAGAGGTCAGAAAAGCTGTGTTGGGAAATCAGATTTAGGAAGGGGAACAAGATATGGCAGATGCCACCACCTTTGATTCCTTTTCCTTCCCTTTTCTCCCTAATCTTCTCCTTGCCCCCTGCTGTCTAGTGTGTGACTGAGATCACAATTCTAACCATATCTACTCAAAAGTAACCCCTATTGTGTTAAATGGGTCCTATCTTTAGGTTTGCATCCTTACCTGCTTTGGTGCGTGTAGGCACTGCACTGTCAAAAGCAGGATGTACAGGCCTCTCCACTAATGCCAAAATGTCCTATGCTACTACAACATGCTCTCGACAGTATGAAGCTTGTGCTTCACTGGTATTGAGTTTATAGTAGAATTGTGCTGTTAATTTGCATAAATGGTAGACCAAAGTGTAGGGCCTTAGAATCATAGAGTTGGAAAGGATCCAGTAGGTCATCTAGTCCAATCCCCTGCCTGTAGCAGGCAATCCTTCTAGAGCATCTCCGACAGGTGCTCATCTATCCCCAATGAGGGACAGGCCACCACCTCCCTTGGCAATCTGTTCCACTGCCGAACCGCCCGAACCGTCAGGAATTTTTTCCGGATATCCAACCGGAATCTCCTCTCTTGCAGTTTGTACCCATTGGTTCTAGTTCTGCTTTCAGAAGCAGCTATGAACAAATGAGTCCCTTCCTCCCTATGACAGCCCTTCAGGTATCTAAGGAGGGCAATCATGTCTCCTCTCAGCATCCTCTTCTCCAGGCTGAACATCCCAAGTTCCCCCAACCTTTCCTCGTAGGGTTTCCCTTCCATCCCACTGATCATTCTTATTGCTGTCCTCTGGACTTGCTCCAGCTTGGCTGCATCTTTCTTAAAGTGAGGTGCCCAGAACTGAACACAGTACTCAAGGTGAGGTCTGACCAATGCTGAATAAAGAGGAACTAGAACTTCTCGCGACTCGGAAGCTACAGTCCTCTTAATGCAGCCTAAAATAGCATTTGCCTTCTTTGCAGACACATCACACTGCTGACTCATGTTCAGTTTGTGATCCACAGTGACTTCAAGATCCTGCTCTCATGTTGTGCTGCCAAGCCAAGTGTCCCCCATTTTATACCTGTATTTTTGGTTTTTATTTCCTAAGTGCAGAACCTTGCACTTCTCCCTGTTGAAATTCACTCTATTTGTTACAGCCCAGTATTCCAGTTTATCCAGATCTTCCTGGAGATTTCTCCTGTCTTCTGTTGTGTTTGCTACTCCTCCCAGCTTGGTGTCATCTGCAAATTTGATCAGGCTCCCCTGTATCCCTTCCTCCAAGTCATTGATGAAAATGTTAAAGAGAACCGGTCCCAAGACAGAGCCTTGGGGTACCCCACTTGAAACCAACCTCCAGGTTGATGCAGACCCATTTACTAAAACCCTTTGAGTGCAGCCATCGAGCCAGTTGCAGATCCACCTAATGATTGCCTCATCTAGCCCATATTTTTCCAACTTCCCAATTAAAATGTCATGTGGGACCCTGTCAAATGCTTTGCTGAAATCAAGATAAATGACATCCACAGCATTGCCACTGTCCAGTAAGCTCATAACACAGTCAGAAAAGGAGATCAGATTTGTCTGGCAAGATTTATTCTTGGTAAATCCATGCTGGGTTGTTTTGATCACCGAGTACTTGTCTAGATGTGCACAAACTGTGTGTTTTATGATTTGCTCTAATATCTTGCCCGGGATTGAAGTCAAACTGACTGGTCTATAATTTCCCGGGTCTTCTTTTTTCCCCTTCTTAAAGATTGGGACTACATTTGCCCTCTTCCAGTCCAGTGGCACTTCTCCATTCCTCAGGGATTTCTCAAAGATGATCGACAGAGGCTCTGCAAGGACATCTGCCAGTTCCTTAAGAACTCGAGGATGCAGCTCATCTGATCCAAATGACTTTGATTCTTTTAGGCCAGTTTGGGCGCAATCCAGTGTAACTACGGGGAGTCCTTGCTCCAGAGTAAGCTAAAGTTACTCTGGATTGCAGTATGAATTTCCCATAGGTTTTCACTAGGTGGTGCAGTAACTACGGGTGCATGTAATGTCTCTTACGATCTCCTGTAGTTATTCTGGATTGTAAACTTAAGTGATTTCAAACCAATTCTCTATCAGTCTTAATCTGCTGTGCTGCACCATCCATGTTTCCATTACCTCTTTGGGGATGAAGCATATCCCCTCATCAGCCAACGATCCCACACCCATATTTGCACAGCCTATATGACAATCAGTCATTTTCAAAATTTTTCAACTAATAACACACTGACAAGTGTCAAGACTATCAGTTTTTTGGCTATTGTCAAGGCACACCACATCCCCCAATGGACCTACAAATAAAAGTTCATGCCCCAACAACCACAGCATAACTGCAGAACATTTATGACACACTGATTTGCCATAGTACATAGGTTGAGAATTGCTAATATATGCTATGGGGGCAGAGACCTTAGGGATAAAATGCACTCCAAGTTAAGGAAATTCAGGCAATAGGAAGATAGATCAAAACTACTATAGCCATTGTACTATGGTATTTAACATGCTGGGCTGAAATCCTTGTTATGTCATACAGCTTACTGGGCGACCTTGGGTCAAACTCCATCTCCAGTCCTGGTTTAACTGCTTTTATTTCTTGCAAACAGAATGCATGTGGAGCTCAGTCTGGATTAGGATTAGGACTTTGAGCACAGTGCTAACCATGTCTACTCAATTGTGTTTAATGGTCTTATTAAACCATTGTGTTTAATGGTCTTATTCTTTAGGATTGCAGTCTAAATGAATAGAAGTTTTTTACCCTCCCCATCACCGATCCAATCTGAATTAATGAACACAGTGCATATACTGTATTTGTTCCTTGAAGCCAACAGAAACTTTTTCACACAATGAATAACCCTGATCAGT
Source organism: Cryptoblepharus egeriae (assembly GCA_030015325.1). Classification (NCBI taxonomy): domain Eukaryota; kingdom Metazoa; phylum Chordata; class Lepidosauria; order Squamata; family Scincidae; genus Cryptoblepharus; species Cryptoblepharus egeriae. Next base: position 177,451,094 of record JAREYC010000003.1, on the reverse strand, counting down.
TTGGGCCCATGGTGAGTTAAGATGGTCCCAATTTGAATTAGGACCCATGTGTGTAGCCTATAAAAATATAACAAGAATTCAAGTCGCCTCTGATTTTAATAGGTCTTCCTGTGGAGCAAATGTATAGCCTTTCTATAGACTATAGAGCAATCACAGAGCGGTCTCAAATGCTGTGGTTTGAAATATTTCCATCTTGTGACTGAACTGTGCACATTTGCATATCTGGCACATCTTTTCTGCAGCGTCAGAGGCATTGCACCACTGCAATGCTGGTGTAACATCATACCTTTGTGCTGCTGATGCAGCTGTTGATGTTCTGTCTGCTTGAATTGTGCTTGCCTTGGTTATTTCAGTTGGACTTTGCATCACAAGAGTGCTTTGAAAATTGCACTGTCAAAGGCCTGTATGAGCAATTCCATTCTCACTGATGGGGTGACTTGAGTATCTAAAACTGAGCAAGAGTTTAGGAAAACCAAGAAGGTTCTTAACTATCAGTACTAAGAATCTGAAGCTGGGTTGTACTTATGTGTTCTTGGAAGTAAGCCCTGCAGAGTTCATTGGGGGTTCAGAGTTCAGTCCAATTAAACCTGCACAGAATTTCAGCTTTCGAAATGAATTTCCAGGTTGATTAAATCATGTGGAAAATAAATTTTTTATGTGCTAACAAATAATTCATGAGTATGATATTGGTATAAACACATATTGAGGTGACATTTTTAAAGTCCTCAATTCCATTGGGAATAAGCATGATAGCAAATCTTACCTCTCTTTCGAATTAATTATATTCTTTGCCAAAACAGTGAATGCTTCCATTAATTCTTGTTTTTTCCCCTTTAATTTGTAGATCCTAGTAAATGTGGGAAATTTCTTTACATTGGAATCTGTCTTCGTAGCACCAAGAAAAGGAATTTACAGTTTTAATTTTCATGTAATTAAAGTCTACCAGAGCCAAACTATCCAGGTATGTTGGTTCAACTGTGGAAAAATGCTTCCTTCCTTCCTTCCTTCCTTCCTTCCTTCCTCCCTCCCTCCCTTCCTTCCTTCCTTCCTTCCTTCCTTCCTACCTACCTACCTAATTGGTAGGTATTGAACGACTCAAAATCATTACTGTGAATAGGAAGAATTTAGTTGAAACATTTGGATGTATTTTAATAAGCAATGTATTAGGATGCAGATATAGGTGGAGATCAACATGGCCAAGATGAAGATATCTGGTGATGTTTTTGCACCTCTTCTAGACAGTATTTGATTGCTTGGTTTCCACATGGAATTTGGTGTGGCACACATGGAGATCCCCGGGTGGCCTCTCCTGTAGTCACTGACTAGCCATAGACCTCGTTCACTTAGGGAAAGTGGCTGCATCATGTGCCCCAATCCATGTCCTAGAACAGCAATTGGCAACCTAAGGCCACTGGACTAAATCTGGACCACTACCCAAATTCTATGTCACTGGTCTACACAGAATTTGGCTTGGAAAATAATGAATTCCATTAATTTTTGTGCCAGGCAGGTGATGTTGCACAGGAAAGGAGGAGTGGGGACAGGAAGGCTGTGTGAGGGCTGGTTTTGGCAGTGATGCCAAATCCTATCCCCCTCTTTGACTTGCACCAGATCCAAGGTGGCCAGATGTGTTGTAGGGAGGCTTAGAGAAGGATAAGGGAAAATAATTCTCCTTTCTCTTTCAAAGCTTTCAATCTGCCTCCCTGCTGGATACATTAGGCTTCTTTTTGGGACTGCTGAACCAAATCTATAGCTGAGAATGTGGAACGATAGGATAGGACTCTAAACAACATTCACAGAAATACTTTGGAAAAGTATGCTTAGTATTTCTCCCCACCTCCTACATATGAATGGATTGAGATTGTGAGTGCCATTACTATGCTCCTCTCACCTTCACACTTGGGCAAGTGTTAGTTGGGCTCCAAACCCAGGTACAGTTGATACTGTGTCCATTTCCTTGCCATCATGCATACAGTGAAATTAGCCTGATCATGTTCATCTTTTGAATCTGTTAGCTTGGACAAGTGAGGCAGGTGTACTGAAAGAGATTTAGGGCACAACTGTAACTGATTGTGACCCATCCAGCAGAACTGACCCATCTCCCTATTTCTGTGGTAGTGTGAGGAGGCCGGCACATGTCAGTGCACTGGCATAACCCTTCCGGAAGTGGCGCAGACATTTCTCATAGCATGAGACTTGTGGTGGGACTTATGCTGGCCTAATTGGGAATTAAGGTTGCAGTCTTATTTTCCCTCGTCCCTAGCCCTTTGAGGCCGATCTAACAAAACCACTTGACCCTTAATCAATGTCTCCAGCAGAAGGGTGTTATCAACTGTCTTTTATTTATTTATTTATTTATTTATTTATTTATTTATTTATTTATTTATTTATTTATTTATTTATGCTCCCATCTACTTTGAGAACTGGTGGAAGTGTATTGGTAGACTTTGGTCAAAAACATTTTGGCTTCAAATCCCTGTTCAGACCTGAACTAATTGGGTGACCTTGAAGCCATTATTTTCTAGCAGACTGTTTATGTCAGAGGGTGATTATATTTTTCTGAATCTTTCCCCTCTCCCATACCTGTATATTCTACCCCTCCAATCCACCTTCTGCTCTGCTTAAAAAGCTCAATTGCATTATAAATGCTATTTGTTGTAATGGTATCTTTGAATGAATGACTATAGCTGCAATCTTAACTTCCAGTTAGGCTGGCATAAGTCCTGTGCTGACCTGGGATAGTCATAAGGCACCCTGGGATAGCCATAAGGCACCTCTGTCCCACATCTGGGAGGGGGTTAGGCCAGTATATACCCCATCCTCTCCACACCATCATGGGAGACTATGCCAGGTGAGGTAGGCTGGCCTAAATTGGTTAAGATTGTGCCCTGAGAATGATATTGAACCACACTCAAATTTTGCAGTGACATCTTTGCTTGTCTTGCAGAATACAGGTGATGCACAGTGTCTACAGTCTCAGAGGTCACCGAATGACCTCAGATTTCTATTTAAGTATTTGCTTAATTTTGACCCATGACTCTCAGTGGTGACTTTTCAAGTTCTCTAGCAATAAGGCAACTTCTTCAATGTTTGTCCCATGTGGAAGCAGGATCTGCTCTAGTGGATCAGAGTTGTCCAAAGTTCCCAAGTTCTCTAGCATTCCCAGGAATAAAGTGCTATTTGTCTGGATTGCTGACATTTTACTGTGGTGTCTAATTGGCCCTACAATCCAGAGTAACTACGGGAGCACGTAAGAGACATTACGTGTACCCGTAGTTACTGCACCATCTAATGAAAACCTATGGGAAATTCATACTGCAATCCACAGCAAATTGTTCTTACACCAGAGCAAGGACTCCCCGTAGTTACTCTGGATTGTGCCCGAAGACTAAAAGACTAAGAGCACAAACCTAACCATATCTACTCAAAAGTAAACCCCATCGTGTTCAATGGGTCTTACTCCCAGGAAAGTGTCTTTAGGATTGCAGCCTATAGCCTATGGCTATGACAGCCTATGGCTGCAATCCTAAAGACACTTTCCTTGGGAAGACTAAAATTTTCCTTCTGTTTTCAGTGTGTCATCATGTACTTTGCAATAAGCACAGTGACATCATGGTTCCAATGGCATCACTAGGATGGTGCGGGTGGTGCGGTCCGTAGAGGATGATGTGCCCAAGTGGGGTGACACACACTAAGGGACCTAAAAATTGCAACTTTGTGATGGCATGTCAAACCATCATGTCATATACCATTGGATTCATATTGAAGAGCAGAATCCAATGCAAAAGTCCAATTTGAAATAGCACCTTCCTATCAAATGTTATGGCCCCAAAACTAAAAAAAACCTAAAGTATTCAACTCTATGGAAAGTGAAAGTGACCCATATCACGGCTTTCCTTGTGAGCAGGCAAACTTGCCATAGATTATTGGAAAGGGCAGGCTTAGAGGAATCTAAGGACACCAGAATTATCCTGATACAGTGAACACAGCCCCACAAATTATCCCAGAAGGAGGTCCCTGATGATTGCTTTGAAATTCATTGAAATTGGATTTGAACATCACAGCTGTATTTACTAGCGAGTAAGCAAGCATGCCTTGGCTAGAGCGGGAGGTCAGTCCAGGAGAGTTCAAGACTTCCAAAACAGTCCCGATCAGGGATGTTACTAGGGCATTAGAAAGGAGGCACCCTTGAAGGGAGTGGCAGCACATGAACTAAATGGCTAAAATAATGGTTTGTAGAAATAATCCCACCATGTTATACACCTTTGAATGTGTAATCTACAGCACAATGCAATGAAACAAACCACTTTGAAATATCTTTATTCTATTAAAGTGTATGGCTAAAAAAATCAGTGGAGACGGGGAAATGGCACATAATCAGTAATGGGATTCAAATAAATTAAAAACAGGTTCTAGATCCTAGAGACATAGGTCCTATAACAACATATGCCCTATATGTCATATAGACATATGTCCTATAACGTATGTCCTATAACAACAGGTTCTATAGAGTAGGTGAGAACCTGCTGAAGCCCCCTTCTGCACATAGCCATACCCTCCATTCATATTGTTGCCTCACCCAATGCATGGGGGTGATGTGCTGACCTCCTGCACCGGGTGACCAGAAACTTAGTGACGCCCCTGCATGGTTCAAAGCATAATCAATACCATCTTGGAGATGCATTTGTGCCCTTGTGATAATCAGGCCATTTAGAAAATAACATTATCTAAGATAAGGATGTGGAAATCTGTTTGCTGTCTACTTTAGCTGAGAAGAATGACACATATCTCATGCTTGTCTCCCACCCTTACAAAGACTGTCTTTGATCCAGTTAATGTATTGTCACAGGAGAATGAGAACTATGACCCCTTACAGATTCAGTAATGTCTAGATGTCTGAAGTACATCAATCACTTCAATGGCATGATGGAGCTGACAATCTAGCTACATGTTCCTTTACCCATGCACTTTTTAAATTTCCAGTAGGAACTAGATGGGACCCATGAGAAGGGATGGGGGTTTGAACAGTATACCTGGATAGGATTTCACCTCCTCTGTAGCTAGGAGTGCCTCTTGTTAGATTTGGCTGTTGACATTGCAAAAATGAAGAGATCCTGGCTTCAGTTACTGGCTTCAATTGACACATTTTGCTGTCTTAAACCAATTTGTTGTGTATTTGGGGTGCTGATTCCAAAAAATGGCAACAGTTTTGGCCTATCTAGTTTCCAGATTCTGCTTGAATTTTGAAATTAGATGTGATAGGGTAAAACCGATGCCGTTTTTTGGAATCAGCAGGTCAAGTACACTATAAATTTTGATTTTTTTCCCCCTCCATTTTGCAGGCTGAGTTATTCATGCCCTGATTACATCCAGCTTAAACTACTGCAAAATACTATCTACTGGGCTCCATTTGAAGGTAGCTTGGAAACATAAGTCAGTGACAAACAGGCGATATGTGTGACAAATACTGGATGGGAAATCACTTGGACTATGATACAATGATTTGGTCCAATGAGCTTCCAGGCCATATTCAAAATGCTGACTTAGATTGCAATCCTAAAGACACTTTCCTGGGAGTAAGACCTATTGAACACAATGGGGCTTACTTTTGAGTAGACATGGTTAGGATTGTGCTCTTAGGCTGCAAACCTAACCTCTACTTAGGTTGACCTAAGACCCACCATAAGTCCTGTACTTACCTGGGGGTGTCACAAAAGTGCAGTAAGACACTTCTGCCCCACTCCTGAGAGGGTTAGGCCAGTGTACAGTCATATGCCAACCTTCTCACAACATCATGGAAGATAGGCCAGGTGATTTAGGCCAGCCTACATTTCTTAGGATTGTGCCCTATGGGTTTTAAAACTCGAAACTTCTTGGGATTTGTTTGTCAAGATATAAACCTGCCACAGATGTCCCTCTACTCTTATCTATCACTGATGTGGATGCTAAGCTGGGCCATTTTTATGGCAGGTTCAGATCTGTTGGACTCCCTTCATAGAGAAATGAGGTTTGCTGATGGCCTGCTTTCTCTTTATACTTAAAAGCTGAAGACATTTTCACTTTCTGAAATCTTTAAAATTTGTAAACTAACAATGTTTCTCCGAGTTTCTTTCCAAGCTCTTTACATGCACACTGAGATTTCATTTTACCCAGATTTTTCCATAAACCAATCTAGCTACTTGGATTCCAGACCACTCATGAAAAGTGATCTTGTCATGATCAGCAGTGCTCCCTCTCTCTGTTGAGAACGAATTTGTTTTTAACTAGTTTTTAACTGGTAATACTCCAATCCCAGGCAAGGATTCAATGTGTTCAATGGGGCTTATTTCCAGGAAAGCATTCACAGAATTATCGTATACCCTGAATGAATTAATAGCACAATCCAAATGAGTTGTTGAGGCAGGGCAGGGTGCTGACTCAGTTGGTCACAAAGGGCACAATCTAGAGTAACTATGGGGAGTCCTTGCTCTGACATAAGAACAATTTACTCTGGATTGCAATATGGTTTCCATAAGTTTTTACTAGGTGGTGCCGTAACTACGTCGACGTAAATGTCTCTTACATGCTCCTGTAGTTACTCTGGATTGCAGGGAAAGCGCCAAAAAGCATGTTTATGCCAACTCATGAGCTGGGTGCATCAGCACAATGATGTGCACTGGCCTCCCAGTGCTGACTCTGCCATGCAGATCAGCACAGGTGAACGCTGCACCTACCAGCACAGGACAGGAGGTGAGAGAATATGGCAGGAGGAGGTGGGGGACTTTTTTGGGTGGATGAAGGCAGGGCAGGAAGCAAATCAGGTGCAGATAGAGGCACAGGTAGACTTTTGGCTCTGTTATTTGACACAACTTTGGTTGTTATCTGACACTTCAATTGCCCCAACAATTTGGTGTTGCTCCAAAATGGGGTGGATTACATGCATGATCCATAATAGGCCTCCCCTAACATATGCTTCTTTTTTGGCACTTTTTGTCCACCTTTGCAAATGGAAGAACAACTGTTTGCAAGGTGGTGGGTGTTGAGGAGAAGGGAATGCAGTGTATGCCCATTGCTGAGACAAGCTGGACTGATGCTCTCTGTGCAAACACGCAAACACGGTAGTGTAGGGGAATGGAATGGCAGCTGCATTTAGATGGATTGAAATACAAAAGATGGTCTTTGTCTGCACTGCAACAGTGCCAGAGCGATGCCCACTTAGACATGTGTTTCAATGAAAGAGTAACCACTCAGTTACCTTGGTGATGGGCATGGATTCCTATTCCATCCCAAACAGCAGGTTGTGGGAACAAAAACGGAAGAGCAGAAGCAGGAGATCAATTTTGCATCGGCCTGAAATGGCAACATCTTGGCAGAATATTTATCTTTATGGAACAAATTGGTGTGCCACAGGATCAAATGAGACCTATGTCTTCGGCCACCAAAAATCATGTAAATAATACATGTTGGTACTCTTTTGTTTCTTAACCCACAGTTCCTTTTTACAGCTTTTGCTTTAACTCAGTGGTTCCCAAACCTTTTACCACCAGTAACTTTTTTTAAAAAAAATACTGTATTGTGATACACCTACATTTACCAGACTTTAAAAAATCTTTAAAGAAATTATATTTTATTTTTTAAGTAATAATAACCAGATAAAAAAACCCTCAAACATTTATCTCCCTCTACTTGCATATGTTTATAAACTGCAGGAGCTCAGCTCTTTATAGGTTAATTAGCTATCTGATTTTTGGAGGCAATTAGTTATATGATTATATGATTATATATAGTTATGATTTTGGAGGCAATTAGTTATATGATTATATATCATATATGATTATGATAACTGGTCATATAATTAGTTATATGACCAGTTATGGGATTCAAAAAAAAATTAACAGCTGGTTCTCTGCCCATCTGGCAGCCACTTTTAAATGGCTATTTTTAAACTTTATGTGTCCTATCTCTCGTTAACAACCGGTTCTATAGAGTAGGTGCGAACCTACTGGACCCCACCACTGACTATGACCCAAATTCAGATTGTGACCCACTGGTGGGTCCTGACTCACAGTTTGGGAACCATAACCTTAACTGATTCTGGTTGCATTTGAATAGCTTTTTATTTCTAAATTTAATATGATAGCTGCGTGTTCAGATTATTTTCATCATTGGTCTTACATTTGTTTGTCTTTCTTGGGCTCCTTTTAATTTTCTTCTTCAGTCAAATCTCTCTTCACCCCATAAGGCTTTTTCCCTTTTAAAACCTCCATTTCTTTGTAACCATAGTTGCATCATTTTGGGTTGGCTGGTGCCTTTTCTAATTTGTGAGACACATTGTTTTGCGCTTCAGTAACTTCCGTACTCCCAGAAATGATTTGACCCGACTGACTATTAACTTTTAGTTTTCCTTTACCTAATCTTTTTAGTTTTGAAAAGAACAACCACCCCTTTTAAAAATCAAATGTGACTCTGTTGGAGTTTCTGGGCAATTTTCCAATCACACCATACATTGAACTTGGTAGTGCTGTGATCACTGTTTCCAAGAAGTTCAAAACTGCTTGCATCTTGTGTTGGATCTTGGAAAGCAGTTAAGATTAAATCAAGAAGTTTGCTGCCTTTGTGACTCACTGCATTAACTCTGCACTGATTTATTGTTGTGTGATCTGGCACTGTTCGAGCCAGTGTGTAGCTTGCATAGGCAGTGGTATAGCCGGAGAGAGTCAAAGTACTACGTTTTGCAGGGAGCTTCGTTATGGTGTGAATGGTGTTTGCACTGCCCCACTCTTGTGGCCTGGAATGGCTCCAAAGTGGAGGAGCTGCTTGTATGCCACACTGAAGCTCCCTCTGAAATTTAGGCTTTAATCCTAAGCACATGTTCCTGGCATTAGGCCCCACTGAATACAATAGGACTTACTTCTGAGTAGATCTTCTTAGGATTGCACTGTTAGTGCTTGTGACTCCTCTAGCTATGCCACTGGGCATAGGTATGAGGAGATCTGTTGGAAGCCAGGTAGGATTGCCATAATTCTCTTCCACAAAATTGGAACAGGAACCTCTATTCCATTTGCCAGTATGTGAACTCAATCCCCCAAAATTGGGATAGTCCCTGTTTTTCAAGACATATGGCAACCCTAAAGCCAGATGATCTCCTGCAAAGTAGGACCTACTGCAAAAGTTTTACTTTTTCAGGGCCCTCTGGATCCCACACCCAATATGTGGCAGGTGACTAGGAATGGGGTATATGGGAAGACATATTATGAGAAAAGTGTGGGAGGTGAGTTGTAGGAATTGTACCATGAGCAACTCACTTTATTCTTCCAACTGCAATATTGGTGGAGTTTGTGGTTTGGGGTCACAACTATGCAGAACTCACAAAATTGTGGATCAAGGGAACATGTCTCCAGGGGACAGGATCCTCTGGAATTTGAATCCAGAAGCACAACCACTTGATCCTTGCCCAGCATGGCTTGTAAGTCCAGCCTAGAAAAGTTTGGCCTAGTGAGTACTTCAGTTTTGACTTTTTGACATACAGTGCTCAGTTTTTGGCAAGGTACTAAAATCTTTGTGAATGGGATAGAATTATTACACTGCCCAACACGCATTTTGGTGCCAAGGTTTTTTGAGCTGACTCTATGTATATTTGGTGTGCTGATTTCAAATATAACAGTAATTTTTGCCAATCAGCTCTAGTTTTTGAGATATAACAATAGTCTGATTTGTGTTACCCTATGTGATATTAGGCCTATGATTAAATAATAAAACACAAAACGTTAAAAAACATAGTCTAACTCTGTTTTCTAGAATATTTTAGTGACATGAATAAAACATAGTAACATTATAGTAACACAATAGAGACTCAAATAACCATTTTTCTTCAAAATAATAAAATGAAACCATAAATGAAAGGAAAATTAGTTTAGGAAGCTTCTTTTGTAGGACATTCTTGAATGGACTTTGGACAGTCTCTTTCTAAGTTCCAGCAGTAATCAGCCACCATCATCCCCGGTAGCGATCTTCCATTGTTTTAATGTCCTGGTGAAATTGTTCACCTTGCTCTTTGCTCATATCACCCAAATTTTCCGGGAAACAGTCCATGTGGCTGTGTAAGTAATGAACTTTTATGTTCATATTACATCCAAGGTCTCTGAAATAAATGAGCATGTTGTTTACTAGCTCAGCATAGTTTTGAGCTTTGTGGTTGCCCAGAAAGTTTCTGACAACCAGGATGAATGATGTCCACGCACTTTGCTCACCCTCACTCATGGAAACTATGAAGAAAGGATCGTTTACAACAGGGGTCTCCAAACATTTTGTCAGGAGGGCCACATCATCCCTTTGACATGGTGTCGAGGGCCGGAAAACTAATTTACATGTCAAATTTGAATAAACTTATATATACAAATGTATTGGGGATTACAAGGCTTGCCTAAGGGCTGAATAGAGGGGTCTTGCCAAGGGCCACATTGAGGCTTGCCAAGGGCCACATTGAGGCTTGCCAAGGGCCGCATCTGGCCCCTGGGCCAGGGTTTGGAGACCCCTGGTTTACGAGCTGTCTTATTTGAGGGCCATCAAAAATTCCAGGTTTCAGTTTTTCTGTACTCAGCCCAGGCTTTTTTCATCCTATGTACACAAAGCATGGACCATCCTGATCAAGAGCCTTCACAAACTGTATCATCAAGCTGTTTCACCATACCATCAGCTGATAGATGTACAAAGAGGTAGCAGTACACAGATAACTTTCGCTTAACACGTTTACTGAACAGGAAAAAATTGTGCCTTGTCACCCACATGCTACGAATAAACAACTGTCCCTCAGCAACGCTAAGCTCAGACTAACAGTGACCACGATGGCGATGTGGAAGGTGATGTGCCATGCCGTTGTGGGCCCTATGCACATGCCGGCCTGGGCATGTGCATGGTGCTCACAAGGGCATGGCACATCACCTCCCAAATCTATACCTTAATAGGTAGAAACATTCCAACAGCTTCACTTCCCCCGGGTGAAGCTAGAAATAGGAAGGAGGGCCTACTCTTACTTAATTTAGTAATTAAAATACGCATAGCATTTATAATTTAGTAGCACTGTATCTCAAAAAGTAGAGCTGATAGAGAAAAACTGTTTGCGTATTTGGAATCAGCACGCATTTTGGAATATACCCAAAATCAGTTCTAATATTCCAGGCACCAAACAAAACAAATTTTTTTTTGGCCTGTGTTATAGCAGCAAACCACTACTTGGCCAATGAACTCAAACTGAAGAAACATCTTGAGAATATTACTTCTCTAGTAATTTTTCACAGAGCTTTCTGAAAGCTTTCACAGAGCTTCTGAAAAACATGCACAAGAGAGTGGATCAAGGGAACATGATCCCTGTGCTATGGCAATGAAACAGCTATCCACCCCTCTTTGAAAACATTATTTATTATAGCAGATGCCAAACTTGTGACGGCTGCATAACTAAAATGCAGTTCATGTTTGGACAACAGTCACAATGTTTGGAGAAACCTTGCATGGGTTTCTCCTCATTTGAGGGACAGGTTCCCTCTCTGCTGTCACATCTGTTACCCAGCATCCCAGAAGGCTGCACAACAGGACATCTGGGAGGATGCAACTGCTTAGAGCATCTCTGTCCCCTGAATAAGGAGAAGGAGATTCAGGGCAAAATCCATAGCAGTTACGTGTCCACGCAGTTACATCACCCTCTAGTATTATCTTATGGAAAGTCATCTTAACTCCTCCGAACATGGGGCTTAAATTCACTTTAGGATATAGACCTCAGTGACCTGGCAGTATGGTAAGGCCCAACCATGGGGGCAGATGGATTAGTGCAAACACTAAATCTGGTCTCCAGACTAGAGTTTAGAAGGGCCTGATTCATCATAACTGTTTTTACAAGTATGTTAAATGTGTGGGGAACAGTTTTCAGGCCTTAGGGTAGATGGAGCTTCTAATTTTTTTTAATGCATAACACATTTATGTCCCTTGTTGTCTGTTATATTCAGTTGTTCCAGTATTTTTCTTCTCATAGGTTAACTTGATGCTAAATGGAAAACCGGTAATTTCTGCATTTGCTGGGGACAAAGACGTCACCCGCGAAGCTGCCACAAATGGAGTCCTTCTCTATCTGGACAAGGAAGATAAGGTTTACCTGAAACTGGAGAAAGGTAATCTGGTTGGTGGATGGCAGTACTCTACGTTTTCTGGCTTCCTGGTCTTCCCCCTGTAAGGTCAGTTGCCCGTGACATTCATCCAGGTGTGGACCAGCCATTGCTTCTGTTCTTTGAAGATCATCTCCTCATCCTTTGGATTGATGTTTTCTTTCTCGGTTTCTCATGGGTGAATATGGATTCAATTTATGGCATTTGACCCTATCTGAACGACTCTGAGATTTCACCGAATTTTGTGTGTTTAATTACAGTGCATTTGGATTAAGACTTAAAGCAGACAGTAAATATCTATGCTTAATGTTAAAGAATAAAGTTGCCTGCAAGATTTATTCAGATTTCCTTTATTGGACATATTGGATTTGTGGGAGAAGTGGATAATTGTTGTTGTATTTTTGTTCTTTTTTTAAATTATATTTTTTAAACGACTGGCAACCAGATCTATAAGGATCATTGAGTTCAGTCTTCAATCAAGATTAATGCATAGCTGCCAAAGAACTGTTCATTTATATATTAGTTATTCCATGTCCTTGTTCCCCTCAGTCTAAAAAATTAACATAAATCCATTTTGTTCAGTTGGGAAAGAGATAATGGTTATTGATAAGTAATTGACTTCATTACCCCTCTTTGTACAGTGTGCTGGATGATTCACTTAGATGTTTTCTTTCAAATATTTAATCTCTAAGAGGACCATCCTATTGAAAGTCTGTAAGTCATACTTGGATGTTATTTGCACATGGAAGGAATTTATATTCTACAGAAAGTATTTTCTAATAATGAAAAGAGATTATCATGGTAACAAAATTGCTTACTAGGGTTAAACAGGATCGTTTTGGCAAACCTCTGCAAAACAGCCTTGCTCTGTAGGAAAACTACACATGTTCTTCACCTTTAATTAACATGATTGATAATAACCACTTTATTAAAAAAACCGAAGGGATTCGTTCCTTAGGCACAGCTAATTCATTAGCCGGAGATAGAAATTCTCCCCTCTCGTTTTTAATTATGTCCATTTTTCAAGCCTTCTGTTGTGGTTTGAGATGTCATCTGGTTTTGCCTTAACTCCACAAATGTATATAATGATGATGGATATGGTGGGCATGGTCCAGCCAAAGTTAAGCACTTTAAAGACCCATGGATTTCAAGGTGAGGGATTTAAGCACGTGGCTAACTCTCCCGTTGGAATCAATGAGGCATAAACATGCTTAATTCCAGCTGCATTGTGCCTGAACTGTTTGTTGAACTAATATTCAATCCAAATAGCCGGTACCTAAACTTGGTGCAATATCTTTTCTGTCTTTTTGTAAAGGCCATATGAATTCATACATTTATTTATTTATGTTGCTGTTACATAATAAAAGTTAATATATGTTAGTGTAATCTTTTTTACCTTTGGGCTTCAAAAAAAAAGAGAGATTAGCATTATTTTGTGCAAGGTCTCTAGGAAACTGGCTGGTGCTGGTCTTTAGACTTCTCTGCCAAATTCTAAAAAGCAATCAGTATGCAATCAAGAGAACTACTATTTATAGTTCACAAGTCACTATTCGTTTGTGAAGCACCTTACAATATTATTATACAATCTGCCTATTATCTTCATTCTGTATTTTCCCCTGAGATAAGGGTTCTGAGCTCAGCTGTAGCATAGTTAATTATACACTCCTGCCTGACTCTCCAAATGGCCCTGCTGTGTAATCACTGCATTGAGGACTTTCCCCTGTTGATTTACATTTTGTCCTCTCCCTCCCCATAACACTATTTAAGGTACTACTAATGTATAGAAGGGCTGTGGGTGGTGCAAGTGGTTAAGATGCTGTGCCTGTTAACTAGCAGGCTAGGGTTCGAGATCTGGGTCGGCCCCACAAGACAGGGTGAGCTCCAGTCCATAGCCCAGCTCCGCAACGCAGCTAGATCCAATCGTATTGGCTCTGCCATTCCATTGGATTAATTCAGTGACGTGGAGAGGGGGGATTTGCTGCTTGGATAACAGCCTCTCCTCCATAACACTCCAACCCAGGCTTTCGTGCTTTGCATGCAGCGTATGCAGTGCCGAGCACGATACCATAGTCTTTCAAGACTGATGGAGGCCTGCAATGTATAGAAGTATCCCTTTGACACTTTAATTAGTGCATCAGATGCTTTAAAATTACCGTACATATGCGCTGATTGCCTGACATTGCATTCATATACATCAGCAATTCTAAAATCTACTCTGGTCATGACAATTATGACATGACATGACAAGTATTTCAGGAATTAGTAATTTTGGTATTTCAGAAATTCTTTCATGTTGCCCCGTTGTGGTGGTTCTGTACCAGAAGAGGACAAAATTGTTATTTGCAGTTGTGCAAAACTACATGACTTCTTGTGCATGATTTTATGAGATCCCACACAATCTCAGTCTGACCAAGATGGAAAAATTCACAGATAGCACCTCTGTGAATTTGCTGTGATACCCTGGGGATGTCATGATGCACATTTTGAAAACCATTGAAATACATAAGTAAATCCTATTGACATTTCTCCCATGTAGGTGCCGTGTAAGCAGTGTAAGACTCACAGACCAATACTTCACTGTTTCTCAACCAGTGGTATATAAACCACCTGTGGTACTTCAGGTGGTATCTAATGGTACATGCAGGATCCCAGACCTTCATCACCTTGCAGCAAGACCAACAGCACAATACAACAAGCAGTGGTAGGAAGTTCAGCTCTATGGGCACAGCTCCAGTGTGCACTTTTTACTCAGTTGAAAATGCCCTCCCATCTGCCCTGAGCTTCTTACCAGCATTTGTTGCATCACATCTGGCCTCCCAGTCTGGAAGTAACTGGCAATGTCATACTTTCCAGTTACTTATGGTACTACAGTTGGTGGACAATGCGAACTGGTACAGAAACAAATGTTAAGAAACACTGAAATACATATTTTCTCTGAAGCCCCATGTTGTACCACATTTTACTCCCAAGTAAATCCATTTAGGATTGTATCCTAAAATTAATATAGCCCCAATTTATAACAGTGCAGAATTTCATATTATAGTAGGTTTGGAGCTTTACAATGTGAATAGAAGCAAACAGAGTCTTATTACTTACAGATTTGGGGAATAAGATGTGCACTTTCCAGCAAATATCTTTAGCTTGATAGGTAACACTTTGGCTCAGCTTTAATTTATATTTTGAAGAAAAAATATCCTGACACACAAGTAATTACGTCTCATCAAACTTTATCACCAAGTTCTAAAAAGGATATATGTTAATTAAAGTAGGATTGCAATGCATAATTGAATGAGATATGAGACATGGCAATTTTTTACTCCTGCAAGAATAGGTTTATTGAAAATTACATCTAACATGAAAAAATAGAAAAAGAAAATAACGCTCCCAAAGAAGAGAAAAATGAATTGTGTTTTTAATAGAGGTGAAAATAAATTTCAGATAAAATATCTCTAGTAATGCTCAAATCTGTGTGGAAAAATTGAAATGTTTACTACAGTGATTTGAATTTATAATGCAAATGTAATGTAAATCAATATGGTGGTGCCCCCTTTAATTCACTTCTTGATATCTTATTACTGTATATTGGAACCTCTAGATATTTTAAGAGGTTCTGAGAGGTAAAGGCAGTATGGGAGGAAGGAGTAATAGTTCCTTTATTCATAGTATACATAAATAGTATACATACATGGTAAAATATAAGGCTGTTAAATGGTAAGTCCCAGGTTCGATTCCTGGACTCATCAATAGAAGCTGAATTCCTTGAAGCTGCAGGTAGGATTGGAATGATGCAGAACCACTGCTAGGCATTGCAGATGCCAAACCAAGAGCACAATCCTAACCATGTCTACTCAGAAGTAAGCCCCATTGTGTTCAGTGGGTCATATTCCCAGGAAAGTGTTGTTAGGACTGCAGCCCTTCATTGAGTCCATCTGATGAACATAACTCACTTTTGTGGTTTTCATTAAAACTGCACCAGAATCCTCCAGGATCCACATGGTGAATTCAGCAGAGCAGAAATATTTACCCCATATCTGCTGCTTCTGGGCCATTCCCTTTCCTGGCTCAGTTACAAGAATAATCCTAGCAAACAGCAGATGGGATTACAACACAGTTTATAAGAACAATCATATTTAACTTTGTCATGGTGCCACTGAAATCAAACATGGTCCTGTTTCCTTGATCCAATCATATTTGTCATCCCACAAATCAAAAATTATTAAAACTTGGTATAAACAGTCTAAATTGCTTACACACAATATGTGGGAGAAGCAATCATAACCTCTGGTCTTGCCAGTAAAGAAGTTAGGACCTTCTTGTATTTAGCAGTATATATATATGTACAGTTCTACATACACTGAACTCTGTTTCATGAAATGTGCTGAAGGGTGGAACATGGGGCTGGAGATATGTGAAGGTCACAGGATAGTGCTGGCAGGCAACAATCTGCTGCCTCCATCCTTATACAGAACATGTAAAGGGAAAGTGTGGAAGGACCAGAAACAAGTCTCCACAAATCTTTTTTTTCTTTTCTTGCCAATGATGTTTGAATGAACTTCAGATATTTTTGGGGTTGTGAATCCAAAAGCGGCAACGGTTTTGCCCGATTGGTTCTAGTTTTAGATACACAGCTTAACCACCTGATATGCTGATTCAAGCAGCTTTAGGAAGTCCTGTGGTGTTGGCTTTCTCATGAGAAAGCTCCTTGAATTGGCATCTCAGGTGGCTCTGAAGTACCATCAGAACTGGATCCAGTCAGGCAAAAACAATGCCATTTTTTATGCCATGTAGTCAAGCAAAAACAATGCCATGTAGTACCCCACATATACCCAAGATCTAACTTTTAAGATGGCAAAATGTGTAGTGTTGTGGACTCAGTGGTATAGGATGCACAATCTTAACCAATTTAGGCTGGTACAACTCACCCATCTCCATGTTTCCACAGTGGCATGGGGAGCCTGTAGCATGTCTATCTATCTATCTATAGTATTTATATACCGCTTTTCAACGAAAAAGTTCACAAAGCGGTTTACAAGAAAATGAAAAAAATTAATAGCTAATTAATAGCTAATGGGTGCCTGTCCCAAAAGGGCTCACAATCTATAATGCAAAAAGAACACCGGCAGAAACCACTAGAACAGATATTGCTGGGATGTGTTGGGCCAGTTTCTCTCCCCCTGCTAAATAAAAGAGCAACACCCACTTGAAAGAGTGCCTCTTGACTAGTAAGCAAGGGCCGCACTGGCCTAACCCTCCCAGAAGTGGTGCAACGGTGACTTACTGTGACATTTTTGTGTCACTTTTGTGATGCTTTTGTGCAGCACTCCCAACAGCACTTTTGTGACACTCCCAAGCCAACACACAAAACAGTACTTTTGTGACACTCCCAAGCCAACACATGACTTGTGCCAGCCTAACCAAGAGTTAGGCTTGTGTTGACAATGTGATACCTCCAAAAGAATTTGTTATATGATAATGTTCCTGAAAGCAGGTGAAGTTAACTGAGAAAAAAGGAAAAACAAGTTAAGGTAATGTAAGTTGATAAGCGATAAATTGTTTTTCTTATAATGTTTGGATATTTGGCTTAAAAGGGTTTGAAACAGTACACAGGAACTGAGTATGGTTCCCAGTAGAGAAGAGAGACAATTTGTTGGCCAGATGAAGTCACAATCACATATTTTCTAGAATGTTGTCCAGGCACAAAGAGTTCCTCGAGGAAATGTTCCATCTCAGGCACCGAGCTAAGATGCTGTTTATCTACGTATTATCCCTTAAGCACTAAGGGAAAGCGACACAAAGCAAGATGATAAAATCAGATGCTGCTGTATAAGCGAGGATGAGAATAAAGGGATAACTGGCCGAAACAATCTGTTCAACAAAAGCGGTGATCTATGGCATTTGATGAAAGCAATCGCTATCTTTGCAATTTGGGGAAGTAAAAGGGTGTATGCATTGTTTCCCTTTACATTCTTTTTCATTCCTCATGTGGTTTAAGCTGTAAGAAAATACGGACTTACAAATCAAGCAAAATCGTCACAGAAGATGTTTGATCTGAAAACTGCACCAAGTGAAATGTTTTCTCTTAATATTTGATGAGAAAAATAAATGACGTCTTTTAGAGGTGAAAAAGGAAGATGTAGTTGCCCTGAATATTATTTAATGGTGGGTTCATTCATATATTACTCGTGTGTAACCCAGTGTGGGGAGCCGTGTGGGGAAAGGGTTTGAACTAAACTTTCACATCCAAAACATGCAAAAGGACATTTGTGCTCACAGTATGCACACTTTGTGGCTTCACAGCAGAATTTCCAACATGTGCCAGAGTGTGGTTTCTGTGACCCCCCCCTCCCACCACCTGGTGATAAGAAAACTCAAGTGATAAAAACTTCATAGCTAGAGGGTATAGGATCCAGTAGAGAATGTCTCCATTGGTCTCACCCTGTCCTGGGTAGTTTGTCTGCTGCACACCTCATCCTTTCCCTTCACCAGAATGCTCCCCACTCAAAACCCCACACTGCCACCCAGGGCTCTACCTTCCTCTGAGTGACATCCACCAGTACTGGACCCAGCACCAATTATTGGAGCTATTCCAAAATGGATTTTTGCATTGGATTCTGCTCTTTAATAAAAATCCAATGGTATATAAGATGATGGGGTTTTCGACACCATTATAAAGTTGCATTTTTGGGGTCCCCCCTGGGTGCATCACTCACCCCTGGGCGTGTCATCTGGTGTAGGCTGCACTTCCTGCACCCCCTAGAGATGCCATTGCATGCATAAGTTCTAACATAAGTACTGTGCTGCCCTGGGGGTGTCTCAAAAGTGCCATAGGACACTTCTGTATCACTCCTGGAGGAGAGTTAGGATATTGCACAGACATATGCTTGCCTCTCTACATCACCATGGGAATGAGAAGACTGTTGAGTTGTGCTAGCCTAAGTTAGGATTGTGTCCTACGCTGCAATCCAGAGCAAATTCAGCCTGCTCTGACCTAACTGCACTCTCCTAACTATTCTGTATCCAGAGCAGAAAGTTATGCTGAATCCAGAGAGTCAGGAAGCCTGGGCTGCCCTAACTGCTCCACAGCATGCTAAGTAATTGACACAAGGGGAAGACTTGCTCCTGAGGAGACACCCCTCAGATCACACTGAACAAGGAACAGCTGTGGTGCCTACAGTGGTGACATGACTCTGCACATCACCTGGTATGGAAGTCTGTGCGTCATCCCTGGGATGCGCGCCCCCCCCCCCACCTGGACTGCACAGTCACCAAAGTTTGCGCCTGCGCAGTTGTTTCTGAAGCCAACTGGCTTCAGAAAGAGTACTGCGCAGGCACCATCTCTGACATCTGCGCAGTACTTTTCTGAAGCCTTTTGGCTTCGGGGGAGACTGTGCAGGCGTCAGAGTTGGTGCCTGTGCAGTACTCTTTCTGAAGCCATTCGGCTGCCGCTCCGCCTCCTGAGTGAGGCCGAATGGCTGTGCAGAGGCGCGGACTTTCTCTGCTCTAAGGAAGTCTCCTCTGAAGCTGTTCGGCATGCTCAGTGTGTTTCTGCGCAGTGCACCTCAGATGGCCGTTCAGGCCAGCTCCTCAGACAAGTGGCAGCTTCTGGCTGATTCTCCGCCTTGGAGCAGGCCTGAATGGGTGTGCTGACGCCCGGGGCCTACCAAACGACAGTCAAACTCCTCCGGCACATCACCCCATACAGAGCGCATCCCCAATGCAGCCCACACCAGCCGCACCAGTCTGGTGACGCCACTGGGTGCCTGCCTTCTAAGGAGTCCCTGATGAGATGCCAGTACATTCTACAGTGAATACAAGGGGCTTCTTGGAGTGGCCTGCTGTATCCTGAGGTTTGTGGGCAGCCGTAGTTTGTTCCATATCCTGGGGTTGAGAGGAAGGGGTTGCAGCTAGGCTAGCCAAGAACTCAGATTTTTGGTCAGCACTGCCATTCTTACTCGGGCCTTCTCATGGACCCCTATGGGTCTACTCATTACTATACCTGCTCCTGAGGTGGTATAACTCTGAGGGCTGGAAGAGGGCATTTCTGCCTTGGAAACAGGCTTTGGATACAGAGTAACTGGTCTGCCCTAGGCAATGCTAAACATGCCCTCAACTTGCCTCTCCTGAGCTGCTTAGGCTGCCCCAGTTAGGGCAGAGCAGGTCCACCTCTCTTAGGGCACCCTATCTTGCCTTGCTCTGCCCTAAGCCTCCTTCAGAGTAACTGGGCTGGAGCATCTTGCAGTTGCTCCAACCTAGTGTTAGATAGGGCAACCTAAGGGCTCTTATGTGGACAGATTAGTTGCTCTGGATTGGGCTGTAGATTACAGAAGGATAAGTGTTTTTAAAGAATAAACTGAGAGTAACACTTTCCATTGGCTACCTCCTTGTCACCACTGCCCCCCCCCCCCAAGAATGCTCTGGATCCATGCAATGTACACCTTCGTCTCTGCC
Source organism: Cryptoblepharus egeriae (assembly GCA_030015325.1). Lineage (NCBI taxonomy): Eukaryota > Metazoa > Chordata > Lepidosauria > Squamata > Scincidae > Cryptoblepharus > Cryptoblepharus egeriae. The sequence goes on along the minus strand of JAREYC010000003.1, from coordinate 177,430,512 downwards.
CTCCCTCCTTCACCCTCACCTTGTTGAAGATGATCTGACAACAAGCGAACACAGATTGATAAAACATTTGCAGTTGCAATATGTTGGAAGTGTGATGATATGAGACTGGCCCTACAATCCAGAGTAACTACGGGAGCACGTAAGAGACATTACGTGTACCCTTAGTTACTGCACTACCTAGTGAAAACCTATGGGAAATTCATATTGCAATCCAGAGCAAATTGTTCTTACACCGGAGCAAGGACTCCACATAGTTACTCTGGATTGCACCCTATGAGAATCTATGGGAGAGATACACTTTTGTCACCCTTTCATCATCCTTCAGTTTCCAAAATGGAAAAAAGAATAGCAGCCTATATAAAATTTGACTTTGAATACTTTGGTTTTTTTTCAAATGACCAAATTCAAAATCTTATATTTTAATCAATAAGGATCATTATGGCAAGTATGAGTGGTTAATCAGGTACACTGTAAGACCCCCAGGAGTGCAATTCATCAGTCACACTAAGATGCCTTACAGGATGTCTGTCTAGCCACTTATTCGCAGGGATGTCACCAACTGTGATCCTTTGCCTTTCCCTACAGGAGTAAACCATTCATTTATATGGGGAAAATGAAAGTAGAGCACTTGATTACTCTGTGGGAGCAGGGAGGCTATGCTTCCTGAACAGGATGATATGATGTACTGACAATTGTTTATGGAGTGTAATTCTGAGTCTTTAAAATATATTGATCCTGCAAACATTGCTTGGAGTCTTCCATTTGTATAAGAATATTCTTGCGCTATACTTAAAATAATGCTCATGGATTCATTTTAGACCAGTGGCTCTCAAACATTTTAACACTGGGATCCATTTTTTAGAATGAGAATCTGTAGGGACCCACCAGAATTGATATCATTAACTTGGAAGTGATGTCATGGCTGGAAATAAAATCATCAATTTAGGTTTCCCAAGCCATGATCAATCCTATCAAACAGAATGCTTGTGCTGTTATTTTTCATAGGTTATTGTTATATGGTATTTTTCATAGCTCAAACCTTTTAAAGTCTGTGCATGCATATGCATTGGCCTAACTTCCCTAGAAGTGACACAGAAGTGTCTTATTGCATTTTTGTGACACCCCCAGGTCAGCACAGGATATATACCAGGGTTTAGGCTGGCCTAAGTGGAGGTTAGGCTTGTAGCCTTACACACACAGTTGCTGTGCCCAGCTGATGGAACAGAAGTGGCACTCTGATGTTCAGCAGCTGGTCATTGAAATATCAGTGCACCCCCATTCCCCCGAAACTGCACACCATGCATGATATCAAGAGAGGTGCTGCTGCCCTGCCGCTATAAAGACAGGTGTGCTTGTGTGGATTCAGCACTAAGAACTGATGCAATGACGGACCTTCAGGCCACAAACAGTAGGCAGTTTATCTTTCTATCTCTCTTTCTTTTTTGAAGCTAATATAATTTGATTTAGCAGGGCATTTCACAATAGGTGGCAGGAGATGGTATTTGCACCCTCTGTGAAAGGAATAAAAAATAGTCTGTGATGAGTGGCTTAGTATTTTACACTGACATTCAAAGTGATTGGCGAAGCATGCCAGAATCATTTAAATGTCTTGTGTTAAACTAGACAGAAAAGTGCAGGTGCATGTTCCAATTTTTTTTTATCTAGCCCCCTTGCTGTTTTAATTGCACGTTCCTAACATGAATGAAATGCAGCCCCACGGTGTTTACAGAAAATACTGTTCTCCAAGATTTATTTTAAGAAAGTGCTCTCTCAGAATATAAACATCTTGACTTTAACATCCTATAAACATCATCAGAAATAGATGGCCGTATGTGGGGGTGTGACTTCACACAAACATGTATACGCTCTCATATACCTTCACAAAAGTGGTCTAAGACAGTGTTTCTCAAATTGTGGGTCAGGACCCTCTAGATGGGTCACAAGTCACTTTCGGGTAGGTCGCGTAGCAGCTAGCTCAGCCTCCAATGAAAATACAGAGCATTGAATACAGGGCTTTGGGACAGGGCATTTTTTGCCCTGAATATGTGGGAAGATGGGATGCTGGAAAGAGGGAAGGGATGTGTGGTTGGAGACTGACACAAATCTGTGTTCTGCTTTGATTTCCTAGATGATTTTGGAGGCTACATTCTGCTGAGAAAGGTCCACAGTAGATTTGAGTAAATACAAGAACACACAAACAATAGCATTCAGATCTGTTCTGTAGCCCATGGGGTCACACCCAGTGGTGGGCTCCAGCAGGTTTGCACCTACTCCACAGAACCGATTGTTAACAACAGATAAGACATATAAAGTTTAAAAATAGCCATTTAAAAGTGGCTGCCAGATGGGCATAGAACCGGTTGTTAATTTCTTTGAATCCCATCACTGGTCACACCCCCTGTGCACAAAGATACAGAAAGAATGTGTGGTGACATTATGACATCAACACCAATTACCTCTGGGTCGCAAGCTTGTGACAAAGCCACTTGGCTCTTAACTGTGCCAAGTAGACTTGTATTCCCATTACTGTAGGCTCTGAAAGCCTCCACTGAAAGCCTCCTAAGGAGAAGAAAAGAGGAGGCAGGCAAATCTATTGGAGACCTTAGAAGCCACTACGTTGGTTGGCTTCCCATGGCAACTCCTCATGTGACACTCCACGATGGTATCTCTTTCTCTCCCTGCTATCTTCACTGCCTATGGAAGAAGCTGACAGTCAGTGACTTTTCAGTTATATATATATATATATATATATATATATATATATATATATATATATATATATATATATATATATATATATATATATATATATATATATATATATATATATATATATATATATATATATATATATATATATATATATATATATATATATAGGTCCCAATTGCCATACCTTAGCAGACTCTCTGGGAGAAATGGTATTTCACTTCCATGGAAGCCCAATTCATCTTTGTTAAGGAGTAAGAACTATCACAACATTATCATGGCCTTCTGTAGCCTCATCCATTAGCTATTAATTAGCTATTTCATTTTCTTGTAAACTGCTTTGGGAACTTTTCAGTTAAAAAGCGGTATTTAAATACTGTAGATAGATAGACAGACAGATACAAGATAGACTCGTAGATAGACTTTGAGTTGCTGCACAAACTTGTATTTTTTTACTCCCATTGTATTTAGTGAGGTTCACTCTCACGTAAGTGTGTTCAGGATTGCAAAAATGTTTACCACAGGTATAAAATAAGACATTTTGGTTTTCATAAGTAGACAAAAAGATAAGAAATTGAAATTCCTAAAATTAAAAGGTGATTTGTTAAAAACATTCCTCATCCCTAATGTCAAGCAGGAAACTGTTTTATTTTATTTTAAGAGGAAAAAGGTCACTTGGAGTTTAAAAAACTCAAATTACACAAGTGTTTGAGACACATTATTTAAGTGCACGTTGCTAAGATGGAAGAATCGTACCTGCTGCTTTCAGATCAGAAAATAGTTCCTGAACTCGGGACTAACAATAGATTAAAATCAGCAACTAGAGGGCAGAAAAAAGTGAGAGAAAATACAAAAATAATGAAAACCCTAAATCAGTCTATCAATGTTTCTCAGCAAATGGTGTCTAGTGGTCTTTGTGGGATCCTGGGCATCTGCTGCACAGCAGCAAGAAGAATGATGTGTCATGAAAAACATTAGTAGGTGGCTTGACCTGGTGTGCATAGCTCCAAAGCATGTTTTTGGTCCACTCAAAAAACCATCCTGTCCAGCCTGGTGTTTCTCATTTAGCATCTGTTCTCTTAACCCCAGGAGTAACTGATGATGATGTCTTCACCAATTGCATCACCACTAGTGTTTATATTACCCATTGTGGGAGATCAGCATGTCACCACCATGATAAACCTTCTCCTGTGCAGTGGTTGGGGTGATGGACATGGTGATGTATCATGCCTTGTTCCTGCAGGTTTATTCACTATATGTTTCTCCAGAGTAGAAAAATTTCAGGGTAGTTTGTTTCATTTCATACTATTGTGAATTAAGCATCAAATGGCTTATAACATGATGGTTTTATTCCTATGAATCACAGTTTTAGCAATTTTGGTCACTAATGGTGTCACCCCCTCAGTGCATCTCATCCCCCTGTGCATGTCATCCAGTGAAGGCTGCACTCCCTGCATCCCCTAGTGACAGCACTGGTCACTGCTGGTGGTGCTTCAAATAGGTGAACCGTGCATGATGGTATGGCAGAGGACAAACACTGAGATATACTGCCCTCCTGTATATTATTCCAAAATATTTTACTCAAGGACATAGAACTAGGTATTGTCTTAAAACCTTTTCTAAATACTATATTTAAAACTGGAGAGCACCTACGCTCAGCTCAACAATGATCCTTATTATTCAAGAAGTTTGGTGGAAAGTGCATAGCTTCATAAAAGTTAATCTAAAATGGTAGAAAATAAGGAGATGCAATTTACCATCGGCATCCTCAGTGGCTGCCAGCTTTCCATTTGCAACCATTGGCCAAAGTAGCAGCCACACATAGGGTAAGATTGAAACGAGGGACTTTTTGATGTTTAGCTCAATCTCTTTGCCATTTTGCTATACCAGCTCACTCTTGAATGGCTTTAAAATAGTAATGACACAATTAATAACTTATGCTCCTGGGCTGAAAGCACAATCCTGTTCTTCTGAGTTCTGCTTCAATTCATGGCAAGTAATATTCCCTTGACTGATCCTGACATGACTTCCCCAAACTTTTATGAGAAACAAAGTGCAGCCTTGTCGTAACAGTGTGGACTGCAGGCAATAGGAGATTTTGAGGTGCTCAAAGTCCATGCAGGATCAAAACTAATCTGGTTTGGGTCTCACAAGAAGATAGAGATGGGGTCTAGGAAATTGTAAAGTACGACAATCTGGTAGAAGCAAGGGCAAAAGATACATACTGTAGTTCACTCAGAAATTATGAGGTTGAAGATTGAGGGGGCTTCCCAAAACCAACCCCATTTCAGCAGCTGCTCCTTCCTTAGGTGCTACTAGGACTTTGATCTAGGGTTGCCATATGTCCTGAAAAACAGGGACAATCCCGATTCACATACTGCCAAATGGGATGGAAGGTCCTGTCCTGATTTTGTGGAAAAGAATTACAGCAACCCCACATTTGATCCAAGCTATAGAGGTCTATGTTTCATATCATCCCATGATATGGAACAAGCACTCAGCTTTTAACAGCACTACGGTTGGAGGAGTCAGGTCAATTTGTGGAGCAGATATTTATAGCCAGTGCAGGAAATGGCAGTGCTCTGTTAATCCTGTTAACCAGTTCTGAAGACTGAAAAAAAAAATCTAGTCAATCTATTTCAAAGAGCAAAACTATAAATGAAGCAGCCCAGCAACTTGGTTTTGATTAATGGGATCTTTAAGTCAGAGGGACTTACCACTTCTTTTTACCACTTTAGAAGAATATCTCCATGTTGTTGTCATCCTTCCCGCTCCTCCCTGGTTTTCATGGATGGCTTTTTGAAATGGATTTCTTTAAAATCATCATCATAAAAGCTTCCAAAGAAGATAACTCATAGATCATCTATCTTACTTGTCTCGAATTCAATACAACTTAAGGAAGATGGTCTGAGCTTTGTTTCTTGTAAACAATGATTCATCAAGCTTGATTTGACTGTCATTTTTGTGTGAGTTTATGAATTATTCTCCGGAATGATATGGAAAATGAGTTTCTCTTCAGGTCACTGAGAGATTGTGGTTGCCATTTAATTATATCAGACCAATGGTACATAAACAGGGAATAAAATAGTGGAGGCTGTCCTGGATTCATGGGATCCACTCATCAGGTCACATCAAAAAGTGAGCCAAGCGCTGCTCATCCATCTCCTGCGTTAATCTAACTTTAATGGATTGAGGCTTGCCTTCAGTACAATGCAGCGCATGCTGGCTTGGTGTTGAGGTTGCCTTTTGAAATGTGGATTATATTGTATAGATTTCTCAGCAGAGCTGCAGAACAAATTATCTTCATGTGGTGTCTGAAGCAGAACTTCTTTCTGTCTGTGGATGCAATCCCTCGTGTAGCCATATCTAAACAACAGCACACACAGGGGCCTGTGGTGGAGAGCCAATATAATGCAACCTATACATCACAGGAAAAAAATCACTTGAATGCAGTCCTGCTTGCAACATTATGTTGTGGTAGCGTACCGAATGATCGTGTAGCTTGGAGCAGAGTTCAAAAAGATGCCCCAAAAGTGATCTCCTAACTGGAAGGGATGTCCTACCCTGGCTTTAAAAAACAGGAAAATTAGGGAGGGGAATCACCTCCTCCTCCCCCCAGCAGCTCATCACCACTTGCTCTGCTGCCTCACCCCGGCCAGTGGCATAGCTAAGGTATTTGCTACCCATATATTTTGTAGTTGTCCCCCCTCCTCACAATAAAATCAAATTTATAGTGCAATCCTAACTATGTCTATTCAGAAGTAATCCCCATGGTGTTTGATGGGTCTTACTCCCAGGAAAGTGTCTTTAGGACTGCTACCTTAATTACATAAAAAAATAAAAAATGTGCCCTTTTATTGGTTAGAGACACTGTTCTGTGGTGATGAGGGACAATTATTCTCCACCCTTTGAATACATCGGATATCACTTGAAAAAATGGCTTTTTATCCAGTTATCAGAGTATGGGCAAAATCCAGAGTAACTACGGGGAGTCCTTGCTCTGGTGTAAGAACAACTTACTCTGGATTGCAATATGAATTTCCCATAGATTTTCACTAGGTGGTGAAGTAACTAGGGGTGCACATATAGTCTCTTATGTGCTCCCCTAGTTACTCTTGATTTGGGGGGTATGACTGCAATCCTATACACACTTTCCTGAGAGTTAAGTCTCATAGAACACAACGGGACTTACTTATGAGTAGGCATTCTTAGGATAGCACCCTAGATGTATTAAGATACATGGAAATGAGAGCTGCCTTTGTATCATAACATCATCTCACTGGCTCTCAAAACAACTAGTCTCATAGATCTTTTTTGAGTTAAGAACATCAACTTTTTATTCCAAAGAACAGTTGTGTTTTCATTTTCTGGTTTATTGGCCACAACATTTGATAGAATACAGATAATCCAGTGCAGTTTGTTTCACTGCATGCTGTATTAAATTATCTTTCAACTGACATAAACTGATGGTATTATTTGTTAATACCAAGGTTTTTGCATTAGGGTTGTTGCCACCACACTAAAGCTTATAGTCTGGTGCTGTTGCTACCCACTGCATGCCCTTAGCTATGCATTGGTACATGAATAATAGTGTGCTTTCAGCATCACATGCTGATACAATGTGTCTCTTCAGTTCTGTGACAGGAACTTTTTGGGACAGAACCACAGCAAGGATGAGGGGCAGGGAGAAGGAACAGCTCAGTTTACACAGAGTACACACAAAGGCGTACCAAGCACACTTAGCGCTGATGCAGTGCCTCCATATTGCAGGAAGGGAGTGTACTTAGGAGGCTCCCAACAAGGAATGTATGAAAGTGTCCTCCCTTGCTACTCCTCCCACTGCCATTGTGTCTTGAGCACAGGTCTACTTGCCTGGAGAAGGTATTTTCTTAGGTTTCAGAAGGGGAACCCAGGTCTGAGCAGGAGCCTAGGTCTACTTACCTGAAGAGAAATTCTTTGAAAAGATCAATAGATATATGGATCCTGGAGAATATACGGCCATTATACTGTATATTTGGACTTTCAGAAGGCGTTTGATATGGCCCCTCACTTATGAGGCTTATGAGAAAAATCCATGGTCAGGGGATTTAGAGGGTTGCTCCACTCATGGATTGGGAACTGGTGGAGGGCCAGGACACAGAGGGTGGGTGTCAATGGGAAATTTTCAAAGGAGAGAGGTGAAAAGTGGGACGCCGCAGGGTTATGTCCTGGGACCAATGCTTTTCAGCCTGTTCATAAATGACCTGGAGACAGGGTTAAGCAGCCAAGTGGTCAAGTTTGCAGATGACACCAAACTATTCCAAGTGGTGAAGACCAGAAGAGACTGTGTGCTGGTGTCCTCTCCTGCATGAGGGAACTGAACTGGGTTCCACCTGCAACAGCAGCTCCTCCAGTTCTTGTAATTCATAAATTATTGTCACAGAATTACAAGAAGGCTAAATTCTGCCAACTCACAACTGCAGCCTCACTTCCTGGAAAGAACACTCCTTGTTACTTTGAAGTGTTGTCAACATAGTAACATGTGGGTCATTCCATGTCAAGTGGTCAAGGGCTCCCTGCATGACCATCATAGATTTGGATGTAATTTTGTATGCAGCGTCCCATATGTCCCAAATGAACTTAAGTTTTGGGCATTGTATGACCATCAAAATCCATGATGGTCATGTGGGGCACTTTTCCAAAACTAGACCACTTGACATGGAGCAACCCATGCATGTCCCTCTCAGTAATCTTCCCATATTTATACATATTATGTCCCATTCTCCATCCTTTCTACCGATGCCTCTGTTTTGCGCATCCGTATTCTCCTTTACTTTGAGGAAGGTTTTTCCTTAATTTACTTAACAGCTGAGTTAGTTACTTTCTGTTATTGATTTCTCCTGCCATGTACTGTAAATTTATCCCCACAAAAGACCTGAATGTGCTGCAACTGAATCTGCCTGTCGTATCATTGTATTAAATGACAAGATCCTCAGGGACGTGTCATGAACCAATTGCAGAAAGGTTCCTGAATATTTGTTTGGTTCCCTACAATGCATGCATATTATTACGCTCTTAATGTTATCATGTTACTAATGTGCTCTTCAAGCACCTCTATTAACAGTGGGTTGCTCAAAAGAATATTATTCTGGATTGTACCCTATAGATCACGCACAGCTAGAAGGCCACAAAGAGGCACACACCTGACAACCCCCAGGAGTGGCATCTAGAACAGTTGAGCCCTCTGCCACTTCTGAGCTATGCCACTGCCTGCCACCTTTCCCAGCAACTGGAGCAATTCTTAACTGTTATGGGATCAGGTTTCCAACATTATTGAGTGGTATGCAAGGAATTCTATACCACAATTCCTGTGCTGCTTATTTGCAATTAAAAAGAGTCCTTAATTTTAACAAGTCCAGCAAAAATACAGCAGGGGAGAAGACTGATAATTCTTATTGAAGGCAGGGTGGATAAAATTTGCAGCAATGACAAAAAATAGGGTCAGTATTTCAGCAGGGGAGAAAAGTACACAGCTTCACCGTTTCTGCCGAGAGTCACAGTTCAGCCAAGGATCTGGAAAAGTGCTATGAATAACATCAAAAAGCAAAGGTGAGAGAGTCTCTGCTAGTGGAGAAATGCAAAAATGTTCTTTGCACCCACAAGGGCATACCTGTTTACAGCAGAAAAAGATGAAATTGGCCTCGTTTGTTTAGAAGAAAAAGCTGCTACTGCTGCTTTAGGGTGGCTTGAAAGTAAACTGATGTGTAGCTGGATTTAATTGGAGGACCTAAGAGGGAAGACTGAAGAGCTGGCTGCCTTCCAGGATATTGGGGTTCGCCTTCCAGCTTGTTGAAATAGCCTCCCCTAATGCATTGTTAAAAATAAAAGGCAATGGGACATTTTAGCCAGAACTCTACATTAAGTGTTAAGGCACTGGAGGCTGCATTTAGTTTTGGCCAAAGCCATATAGTAAATCACAGTTCAACTTCCCGGTAGTAAATTCTCTTGTTTGGGCCTCATTGAAATGAACTGGAGTAGTGTGAGAAGAGACAGCCGTGCTATTGCAGGGTTCAGTTTTTTGATGCACTCTGACATTGCAGCATGGATACATATTTTAACATGTATACCCATTTCAATGGTACCTTTGTTTACAAGCATAATTTGTTCAGGAATCAATCATCTCTGAACCTCAGCACTGAAAGGAGAGCCAGCCAGTGTTCCTGTAGGACATGCTGGTGGTATTTTTGGGATGGCTGAGCAGGCAGAATGGGGTGGGGGGAGAAACCAGTATTGGAGAGAGATGGGATAGCCCTCTGCAGGGATCCTATATGTAAGGTTACAAAACTCTCGTAAGAATATAAGAAGAGCCTCCACTGGAACAGGCCAAAGGCCCATCTAGTCCAGCTTCCTGTATCACACAGTGGTCCACCAGATGCTTCAGGGAGCACATATGATACCTGTATACAGGTGCCCCCAGCATCTGGCATTTTGAGATCATCCACCTCTACACGCACCTCATGGCTTGTAATCCGTGATGGTCCTTTTCTCTAGGAATTTGTCCAAACCCTTCTTCAAGGTATTAAGGCTAGAGGCCATCACGCCATCCCGTGCAGGGAGTTCCACAGACGAACTACACGCTGGGTAAAGAAATATTTTCACTGTCCATCCTAACCCTCACAACATTCAATTTTAGTGAATGTCCCCTAGTTTTGGTGTTATGTGAAAGTGAAAAGAGCATTTCGCTATCCACTCTTTTGCACTCATGCACGCACACACAAACACACATATATACAATTTTCTCTTAGCCTAGAAACCTCACCTAGAAAATTTGCTTTTAAACATGACCTTAAGACCCACAAAAGTAATGTCAGCATCATTTTTAGTTGCAGTTGATAACATTTATTGCTAATTCTTTAAACCCCTCTTAAAAACTATACCCCCAGGAATAATCTTTCTTTCCTTCAGTTTGGTAATTCAATTGTGATTTGTAAACTTGTGCAGTTGTAGCAATTTTTTTAATACCCAGCGTATGTAGTCAAGTTTAATCTGTCTTGAAGAAAGTAAAAAGTGCTTACTACTACTGGTAGGGTAAATTCAGGTTTATTGAATAAATATTATATTTCACTCAGAGATCCTGGGAAAATAGAGGGTTTAAATAACTGAACAATTTAGCACATTTGAAAGGAGGATGGAGATTGATTCAATTTAGATGTATGATGTAAATTCATATCACACCCAGTTTAAATTGGTTTGAAAAAAAGAAGAAAGAATATCTGTTTTCTTCAGGCTCCACAGCACTGTAAATGAACAAAAAGAAATTATTACTGTTACTTTCCAATTTGTATTTTAATTGCAGTGGTACCTTGCTTAACAAGCACCTTGCTTAAAAAGCGTTTCACATAAAGAGCAAAAATTTCCAAGAAATCTTGCTTCACATAGCAAGTTCTGCTTCACTTAACAAGCAAGCGTGGTATGGGTCCATGTGTCTATGCAGCCCTGACGCTCTGCATGGAGGCTCTTTAAAAGGGCTGCTGGGCATAGCTGCTAGTTTTAACTGCCCCCAACTTGGGGGCAATTGCCTGGAGGTACCATAGGCAGCTGCCCCAACTGCCCCCAAGTGCCCTCACTGACCACCTTGAACCTCCAGCAGCAGACCAGGTAAGCCTCCCAGGAAAGTGTCTTTGATTGCAGTCTCCTATGTCTACTCAGAAGTAAGCCCCATTGTGTTAAATGGGACTTACTCCCAGGAAAGCGTCTTTAGGATTGCAGCCTAAGTAGACTTCATAGGATCATGCTCATTGAATGCATGTTTTGAATTCAATTCCAGTATTTTGTCATCATTTTTACATCCAGTTAATATTTTTATTGGAATATTTGGGGGGTTGTGGAAGCAATTGTCTGAGTTTCCATTATTTCCTATTAAAAATCTGCTTCACTTAAAGAGCATTTCACTTAAAGAGCATGCCTCTGGAACGAATTAAGCTCTTTATGTGAGGCACCACTGTACTTTTTTTAAAATAAAAAGAATTACTTGATAATTCTTGTGTATCTGTAGCCTATCCACTTTTTTCTTTTCAGAAATAAGTACCACTTCAGAGGCATAACAAAGGTAGAACTACAGGGGCTTCTGCTCAGGGCACTATGCCAAAGGGCGTGCAAGTTTTTTTTTACCTTTGCCAGTGACTCCCCCTTCAACAGGGAAATACTTTATTTACTCGAGTCTAACACTCACCTTTCCCAGCCAAATTCAGTCTCCAAAATCAGGGTGCGCATTAGATTCGATGGTTAATTAGAATTGAGTAATTACGGGGTTTTGATTATAAGAATGGGTGCGCATTAGATTCGATGGTGCATTGGATGTGGAAAAAATACAAATATTCTTCTGCACCCCCCTCTGGAGTCCCTCCTCAAACAAACCCTTTCCCCCTAAGGAAGTCCCTCCGCCTGGTCCCCGCTACAACTACTCCTCTTTCCCCACCTTCCCTGCCTGGAGTTTTCCTTTCCTGTGAGTAAGCCACAGTGCATACAGTGGGCTTACTTCTGAGTAGAAGCTCCTAGGCAGAACCTTGTGCTCCTAGGCAGAACCTTGTGGACCACTGTGGTGGCATAGCTAGAGGGGGGTTGGAGCACTCAGTCTTAGAGGGAGTCTCACCCCGCTTTTGCATTCAGGCACAAGCCTTTGCTGCTGGTCTTGCTGCAAAGTCCCTACCTGGTTTGCATAGACAGATCTCACACACAGAAAGACGGGTTCCTTGTTCAAGTTGCTCAAAAAGACATCAGTGACTCTTAGTGAAAATGGGTCATCCTTGGCCATAAAGGATGGGCCATCCTTGGCCATCCTTTTCCTTTTCTGTTTTACTCTACAGTATATTAAAGTGTTATATTACCGTGATTGTGTTCTGTATTACATTATAGTGTTTTGAATTTGATTACAGTGTTTTGTCATCATTATTACATGCAGTTAATATTTTTATATGAATATTTTTGGATTGTGGAACCAACCATCTGAGTTTCCATTATTTCCTACAGGAAAATCTGCTTTGTATGAAGTATGCTTTGTAAGACAAACATGCTTCTGGAACGAATTAAATTTGTCTTGCAAGGCACCCCTGTATCTCTCCCACTGATTTCAATGGGACTGAGAGCCCCTCCATCTTCCCATCAGGGTGACCGGATTCCGGAACCTAAAAGGGAGGACAAGATCTTAGATTTCTCTCAGCTTGGCCTTTCCAGCGGACAATTGCATGTTTGCCTACTCACGAGTAAAGATACGATATTGGGCACTTTCACTTTCCCATAGAGCTGAAAGCATCTTTTTTATTTTTAGTTTTTTGGCCATAACTTTTGATAGGAAGGAGATATTTCAAAACTGATTTTTGCATTGGATTCTGCTCTTCAATACAAATCCAACAACATGACATGCTGGGATACTGCATGTCAATACAAATCCAACAACATGACATGATGGGATACTGCACATCATTGGTAAGTTCCAAAATGAAGCCAAAATTGAGGACAATATGGTCCTTTTGGAGGACATCTGGACAGGAGGCTAAAAAAGAGGATAAATCCAGAAACATCTGGTCATATGATCACCCTACTTCCTATGTCACTGTGCCAATGTTTGGAAACTTTGAATCCTGTAGGCAAGGTCATTCTCATTGATTGTCAACATGATTTTCCAGAAGATGATGGAAAATTAGAGAAGTGTTGAGATGTATGTATCACTTAATGCTCACGTCCTGGCACTTGAGCATGGCCAGAGCCAGTGGCATAGCTAGAGGATGTGCAAAGTACTACATTTTGCAGGGAGCCTCAATGCAGTGTGCAAGCAGTGCCTCCACCTCCCCTTCAGAGCCATTCAGATGGCAGAGCAAAGCAGACTTATTTGCGTCCCTGCATTTGCATTCCCTGCAAAAGGTAATGATCTTCACCCCCTGTAGCTATGCTACTGGTCAGAATATTGATTAAACCAGCCCCATGTGGTCTCAGACTTCTAATGTCATAGCACAGTCATAGCAAGAAATAAAAAAGCAAATCAATGACAATATATGAAGATGCTTTCATTTCCCAGTAAGTATGCATAGGATTTCAGCCTTTCTTGCTCAAGAAAATAACGAAATTGAATTTTGACTGAGCTTCAGTTATTAAGTAGAACCATTCACCATTTTTAATATCTGAGGTTGTCCAGCTGGAACCATTTGGGGCGTTCGTAGGCAGCAAGTTTCTAATGCAGGCATCAAGTGGAACTATTAATACTGATATGAATCCAGAATGTGGCTCACAGGCATTGAATTATGAAATGTAATGAGTTCTGCAAACGTTTTCTTTAAACCTGTGCCTGTTATGGTGTACACATTTCCCTCAAATTTTAGGGATTAATTTTGAGAAATATTAAGAATTCCAGATCTTTTATTAAAAAAAATTGAGCTCATTGTTTTGATTTTTTTTTTAAAAAACTTTGCACACAAATGTATTCTCCCTCAAGTGCATTCTGCATTCAATTGATTTCACTCCCTATTTTCTTATCTTCTTTTTCTTCCAATGAATAATTGCCAACAAGACTTCAAATATAACTTCCTTTTAATTTTTCATATATTCATTGCATGAAATGCTTCCTGTTTACTTTTCCTGCTTAACAATATTGTAGTCACATTAGTCTGTCATTTTATAATGGATATGATTTTGTGGCCAAAAAACGTTTTTTCTTCAAAAGACTATTTTGAGGCCTACGTCTCATCTCAAACAATTTACATATATAAGTGTCCCTTGGTATCCACTAGGGTTCCATTTTGGAACCTTCTGCAGATAAAAAAAATCCAAGTCTCAAAAAATAGTGGGAAAAATATATTTAAAGAGCCAGTTCCAGCTTTTCCTACTGTTATAGAGGCAGTCAGCAATTAGAAATGCAAAGGACCCCTGCCTTTGCCTGGCTAAGCTGAAGAATGGAACGGTTGCCTGCATGACTGCCTTTCTATAATGGTAGCAATGCAGTTTTTAAAACTGTGATTTACAGTGCCTATTCATGTTGAGGCAAATCCATAATTAAAAATATGTGTATATCAAGGTTGTACCTGTATACACTTTCTCATGTGTTCCACCCCACATATGTGATCCATCTTCTAGCAAACTGTTCTCCAAAACTGTGTTCTTAACTCTCATATGATCTAAGTGGAGTTAAATACATTTGTAAAGGTCACAGAATATTTATCTTCCTCGTTTGTATGCTTCATACTATAATTACTCAGATATGATGCAAATTCTCTCCCTTTCTCAAGAAACACATTCATTCATTCATTCATTCATTCATTCATTCATTCATTCATTGGTTCTGTTGCAGAACCCTCCATGGAAAGCTGAAATTCAAGGTGATCATATGACCGGAAATTTCAGAATTTTGTTCTCTTTTTTAGTCTCCTGTCTGTGTGCCTTCCAAAAGGGTTTCACTGTCCTCCATTTTGGCTTCATTTTGGAACTTCACAGTGGTATGCAGTACTCCATCGTGTCATATGTTGCTGGATTCATATTGGATGAATGACTGAATTCCAATCACATTGGAAGAATCCAATGCAAAAATAATTTTTGAAATATCTCCTTCCAATCAAAAGTTAAGGCCAAAAACTAAAAATAAAAAATATGCATTGAGCTCTATGGGAAAGTGAAAGTGCCCAATATTGCGGCTTTACTCGTGAGTAGGCAAACATGCCAATGCCTGCTAGAAAGGCCAGGCTGAGAGGAATCTAAGACCTTGTCCTCCTTTTGAGATTTGGGCATCTGGTCACCCTGGGCCTGAAACTACAGTTTTGGGTAAACACCTATCCTACAATTTGGGGACCACCCCTTCTCTGTAGGCAACTCTGCAACTCTACTCACCTCCATAGGTGCTTCTGAGCTCACCAGAGAAGGGACACCCATCCCCTGCCTTTGCAAGTCTAAGGACACAATCCAGAGCAAATTCAGCCTGCTCTGACCTAACTGCACTCTCCTAACTATTCTGTATCCAGAGCAGAAAGTTATGCTGAATCCAGAGAGTCAGGAAGCCTGGGCTGCCCTAACTGCTCCAGAGCATGCTAAGTAATTGACACAAGGGGAAGACTAGCTCCTGAGGAGACACCCCTCAGATCACACTGAACAAGGAACAGCTGTGGTGCCTACAGTGGTGACATGACTCTGCACATCACCTGGTGCGGAAGTCTGTGCGTCATCCCTGGGATGCACCCCCCCCCCCAAATGGACTGCGCAGTCACCAAAGTTGGCACCTGCGCAGTTGTTTCTGAAGCCAACTGGCTTCAGAAAGAGTACTGCGCAGGCACCATCTCTGACACCTGCGCAGTACTTTTCTGAAGCCTTTTGGCTTCGGGGGAGACTGTGCAGGCGTCAGAGTTGGTGCCTGTGCAGTACTCTTTCTAAAGCCATTCGGCTGCCGCTCCGCCTCCTGAGTGAG
This sequence comes from Cryptoblepharus egeriae, assembly GCA_030015325.1. Lineage (NCBI taxonomy): Eukaryota > Metazoa > Chordata > Lepidosauria > Squamata > Scincidae > Cryptoblepharus > Cryptoblepharus egeriae. The sequence goes on along the minus strand of JAREYC010000003.1, from coordinate 177,414,380 downwards.
GCCAAATGGCTGTGCAGAGGCGCGGACTTTCTCTGCTCTAAGGAAGTCTCCTTTGAAGCTGTTCGGCATGCTCAGTGTGTTTCTGCGCAGTGCATCTCAGATGGCCGTTCAGGCCAGCTCCTCAGACAAGTGTCAGCTTCTGGCTGCAGCTCCGCCTTGGAGCAGGCCTGAATGGGGGTGCTGACGCCCGGGGCCTGCCAAAGGACAGTCAAACTCCTCCGGCACATCACCCCATACAGAGCGCATCACCCAATGCAGCCCACACCAGCCGCACCAGTCTGGTGACGCCACTGGGTGCCTGCCTTATAAGGAGTCCCTGATGAGATGCCAGTACATTCTACAATGAATACAAGGGGCTTCTTGGAGTGGCCTGCTGTATCCTGAGGTTTGTGGGCAGCCGTAGTTTGTTCCATATCCTGAGGTTGAGAGGCAGGGGTTGCAGCTAGGATGGCCAAGAACTCAGATTTTTGGTCAACACTGCCATTCTTACTCGGGCCTTATCATGGACCCCTATGGGTCTACTCATTACTATACCACCTTCTGAGGTGTTATATCTCTGAGGAACTGGAAGAGGCATTTCTGCCCTGAAACAGGCTTTGGATACAGAGTAACTGCTCTGCCCTAGGCAATGCTAAACATGCCCTCAACTTGCCTCTCCTGAGCTGCTTAGGCTGCCCCAGTTAGGGCAGAGCAGGTCCACCTCTCTTAGGGCACCCTATGTTGCCTTGCTCTGCCCTAAGCCTCTTCCAGAGTAACTGGACTGGAGCATCTTGCAGTTTCTCCAACCTAGTGTTAGATAGGGCAACCTAAGGGCTCTTATGTGGACAGATTAGTTGCTCTGGATTGTGCTGTAAGACTGAGTTCAAAATCCATGATTTTGACAGAGAAATTAGAAGTGATATTTTAATGCTTTACAAATGCTCTGGGAGGCCAAAGAAACATATCCAGGCCTTTAGAATGCTTTAAAAGCCCTTAAAAGGCATTAGAATTTCACTTAGGTAGTTCCAGGTGCATGCGAGCCACATGTTGGACAATGCTGGCTCTAGAAACAGGGATGAGACCGCACCCTACAGTCAGTCACAACTGGAAGTATAACCTGCAGGGGACAACTTTACCTTTTTATCACAAAAATATCTGGGTTTTTTCCTGTGAAATTAAAAGTCACATCATCTAAAAGTTTAGATCATCACTAAAGCACAGCCTAAGCCTGGGAGAGGTTGGGGATGGATGTCCTTGACCCCTGCTAAATTTTGAACGTCAAGCTGAGAATTTCCTGTGCGGTAAGTGGAGTGGAGCTCTCCTCACCTCCAGAAAGAATGAATGTTGAAAACTAGACCCAGTCGGCAAATAACTAAATCTGCAGGTATGTAAGTCATGGTTATAAGAGCCCTGTATTACCTTTCCTTCTCACTTCCACATAGGGCGCAATCCAGAGTAACTACGGGGAGTCCTTGCTCCAGTGTTAGAACAATTTGCTCTGGACTGAAATATGAATTTCCCATAGGTTTTCACTAGGTGGTGCAGTAACTATGGGTACATGTAATGTCTGTTACGTGGTCCTGTAGTTACTCTGGATTGTAGGCTTCAATGCTAAGCTCCAGATAGGCTACCCTAATCCCTGGCATAAATCTTGTGCTGACATGTGCTGACATCAAAGTGCCATAAGACACTTCTACGCTACTTCTGGGGAGGGTTAGGGCAGTGCACAGACATGTGCATGCCTCCTTACATGACAGCAGGAATGGGAAATCTGATGAGCTTTGCCAGCCTAGGTTAGGATAGCACCTATACAAGCATAATAAACCTAATAATAGTCTTTATAGTGTTGTTTTATGTAACCATTCAAACTCCAGCTGTGACCCATCAGTGGTGTAGCCAACTTAGCTGCAGGAATACGCCAAGCTTTCTGCAGGCAAACCACAGAAATCATGCTGGAAAGAGATTTTCCAGCTCATCTTTTATGTCATCAACATTCTCAGTATTCCAAACTTCTTCTGTGAAGTCTCACTTTACAGGCAGGACTGTGGCCTCAAGCCCTTCAATACTCAGCTATGGAGTATCAATTCTGCAAAACCACTGTTTCCTGGTTGTTAATTTTTTAAAAAAATATTTCTTCCAAAAGTGATTTTTAAACAAATTTGGTGTTATTTACACATCCAGTAGCTTTAATTTTTTTAAAGGTTTACACTAAAAATTTGAATCTGGAAATCATTCATACACGTGGTGCCTCACATAAAGAGCTTAATTCGTTCCGGAGGCATGCTCTTTAAGTGAAACACTCTTTAAGTGCAGCAGATTTTTCTGTAGGAAATAATGGAAACTCAGACGATTGGTTCCACAGCTCCCAAAATATTCCTATAAAAATATTAACTGGATGTAAAAATGATGACAAAACACTGGAATTGAATTCAAAACATTCATTCAATGAACATGATCCTATGAAGTCTACTTAGGCTGCAATCCTAAAGACACTTTCCTGGGAGTAAGCCCCATTTAACACAATGGGGCTTACTTCTGAGTAGACATAGGAGACTGCAATCAAAGACACTTTCCTGGGAGGCTTACCTGGGCTGCTGCTGGAGGCTCAAGGTGGTCGGTGGGGGCACTTGGAGGCAGTTAGGGGCAGCTGCCTCTGGCACCCCTAGGCAACTGCCCCCAAGTCGGGGGCAGTTAGAGGCAGCAGCGCTGGCCACCAGCCCTTTTAAAGAGCCTCCATGTGGAGAGTCAGGGCTGCATAGCAAATGCGCCCATAACGTGCTTGATTGTTAAGTGAAGCGGAACTTGTTATGTGAAGCAAGATTTCTTGGAAATTTTTGCTTGTTATGTGAAATGCTTGTTAAGCGAGGCGCTTGTTAAGGGGGGTACCACTGTAAATGCTTTTATGAAGAAAGATGTATTCTGTCGATTACAAAGATATCATCAGGCTCCGGTGATTTTTTCCCTCTAAATTAACTCCAGGTAATGCTGTGTCCCCAAACCTTCTCATTGCGCAAGGAAGTGAATGACAAGAATCTAACATTATTTGCTTTCAAATATTAAATTTTAACTCATTGAACAGAAAATGGTAAATTTTCCAGCTATGAATAGAAGATTATCGTGGCCTCTTGTCCCACAGCAGATACAGCAGAGGTTATTTGGGAGCCACTGAATTGTCGCATGGGAAGTTAGGCTTGGGCTGACCATAATTAAAGTTTAAGGGCATGATAACCAGTCACCTTCCATTATGTGCACTATGTGTTGATTCTTTTGAAACCTAAGAGCAAAGATAGATATTGCTGGGATCCTGCTGGGATCCCTTTAGAAAAAAATGTAAATGATCAGTTTTAAAGACCCTGATCAAGGCACAGTAGACAAAAAGATGGGCAGCCCACTCTGGAGCTGTCCAGCACCCAGAGCTGCAATGATGCCAAAACTGCAGCAACAGGAGCATCACTCTTCACTGTTGTCTGGCAGTCCGGGTGAGCACCAAGTGGTGATCCATTGGCTTCTAACCAGAGATAGCCTAGAGTGGGCTTGTCTGGATCAAATCTAGTGCTGAGCCAGTGCTAACCATGGCAAATATGCCTTACAGCATGTTTGCAACAGTGGTAAGCAGGCACACATTCTTCAGGATAGGGCCCTCAAGGCCCAACTGAGACCTCAGAGTAGATCCATTCATAGGACTGCGTCAGGGACAGGTTTATAATGCACAGTGAAGTTCAATTTGTTAAAGATGTTTTGACAAAATTCATTCTTGCTTCTGGAGAAACTCATATTCCTTTTAGCATTCCATCTGATGTTGTCTCAGTGAATTGAGGTGAGCATCTGATATTTATCTTTGAAATAGTTAGGGAATGGATTATTTATGTATTTATGCACCATGTTTTCGAGAAGCTCATTTTGCCCACAGCAGATAAGGGAAACCAGTTTAGCCTTCAAAAAGGATCTGTAAGTGAAACAGCATTATTTAGCCTTGCAGTGATACTGGGGGAATTGTTTTATAGACAAGTAAAGGATTTATGTGCCAGTAGCTTACCAGCATTCTGACCTCAGTTTGCTATCTCCATAATAATAATAATGAAAAAAGCCCATGAAATGCAGTATATTTCATCTGATTCTTCCAGAGAAACAAGGATACTGTTTGTTAGAAACATGATCTGTAGTGACACTTGGTAGCTACATAGGTCCATGGTACATACCTTGTACTTATAATCAAAAACAAAGATGCTTCTGAATGGCCATGAAATTGAACCTTGTTGTGCATGAGAAACTTGTTCTCTGGGTGCAATCCAGAGTAACTATAGGGAGTCCTTGCTCTGGAGTAACCCTACAATCCAAAGTAACTATGGGAGCATGTAAGAGACATTACGTGTACCCGTAGTTACTGCACTAGTGAAAACCTAAGGGAAATTCAGATTGTAATCCAGAGCAAATTGTTCTTACACCGGAGCAAGGACTTCCTGTAGTTACTCTGGATTGTGCCCTAAGAACAATTTACTCTGGATTGCAATCTGAATTTCCCATAGGTTTTCACTAGGTGGTGCAGTAACTACGGCTGCACGTAATGTCTCTTATGTGCTCCCGTAGTTACTCTGGATTGTAGGGTATGTCACTGAATAAGGTGCTTCTTCCAAGGATGGGCCAGGACTTTTTTTCACCCAAGATGCCACAGCGGATGCCATTTCCCCTCTTTCTTGGACAAAAAAGAGGGTGGAGGGGAAGAAAAAGTATGAAGGAAAGGAGTGAAGGAAAGCAATGATTCTCAGGCCCACCAATGATTGTGATCTGATTTTTTGTTGGTTCTGAAATTGACAAATTGATATCTGACGAGGAAAATGTATTAAACCTAATGAAACAGAGCACCTCATGTACATTTATTTGGAAGTAGGTGACAATATGTTGCAGGCCAAGGGAAATGCATTACCCCCAGATTGGACACAAACTGATGAATACTGGTCCTAACAACCTCCGTGCTCCAAGCCAGCAAGGAAAAATGTATTGAGCCCAATGGGAAAGTGAAACTGAGCCACATGTGCACATTTAATCAGGTGGAAGTAACAGTGACTCTGATCTTATTGAAGGTCAGATGAACAGGAATGTGACAGAATGGTCCCAATCTGATGATCGTATAAGATAAACCTCAGAATGAGCAAAGCTCAAAGCTCATACACTCAACAGAGCTACAGAGGAAGTTTATAGTGAAGGGGACTTCTTTTTGGGTTCTTTATCCATAAACCCCCATTAGGTCACTGCTTAAACCTTCTACTCCTTCCTTCTCCATTATTTCCCCCACTTTTCTCCCACCACATCAACTGGTTACAACAAGGTAGCTGCAAGATCCTTGACACATCTCTGTTCTGTATGGTGCTCAGTATGGTTGCAAGAACTTTGAGCCTTCAGCCTTCAGCCTACTCAGGATTGAACATCATGTGCTGTAAAGTACATCAAAGTTACTTTAATGGCACTATCAGTGATCTTCAAGAAAAGCTTCTAGAATAGATTCTTCTAAGTCAGTGATTTTCAATGGATTTTCAGGTGTGCCGCAGGAATTTGGGGAGAGACATTTATTAATAGGAAAACTTGGAGATTTGAACAGCATGCTGTGCCTTGTCAATGGTAAAAACAACTGATGAGATGAAAAGGGTTGAAAGTCACTGTTCTGAGCCTTCCTTTCAAGTACATCATTCCACTCTAGGCCCAGGCTGAACATGCTGCCCACTCTGGGAGTTATTTCAAAGGTACAATAGCATTTAGTGTTTGCATTGGGATATAATGGGGGTATGAGCCATTCACCCGCAGCCTCTATCAATTGCCAAGTATCATAATGCCAATATAGAAGTAGATATTGCAGGTACACTTGGAATACTGTGTACCCATAAGAAAGAAAGATTTCACAGAGTACTCATATAGTTCCCAAGATGGTACACAGAGCTGTAAGAGGTACTGAAAAAGACTTTGATCACATCATCAAAAACTGCAGCAACTTCCTTTGAGGGAAAAGTAAAATGTTTTTGATTTTTATTTTAGACAGCTAAGGGTGAGCATGCCCCATAGGCCATGCCTATGTAAGTAAGTGAACATGTAAGTAAGTGGAAAGTACTCCATCATCTAGATGGAGCTCCAAGTCATAAACAACCTGGAGCAGATCAGATCCAACATGTCTCTTCTGTTCTTTGCAAGAGAAAGATTTAGAAAATAATAATTATTAAAATGAAGAATATATACTGATAATTTTTCCACCCTTGCATCTTTTCTATCCCATCTCCCAATGAAGTCGGTAGGCAGATTTTCCTAATACATGATGTGATGATGGTCACCAGTTTAAATGAATGTTTAAATAGAATGAAGGGATGTTTCAGAGTGATGTGGTAGGAGAAGACTGGGTGTAATGAAGATGGGAGAAGTAGAAGTATTGGTTTGAGGAGTGACCCAGAAGGAACTAAAGGAAAAACAGCAAAATATTGTGCTTACTTCAATCTAATGTTTACTTTTTTCAACAAAATTTCCTCTCCAAAATCAGGACGCATATTAGATTTGATGATGTATTAGATTTGAATAAATATGGTATTTTAATTATAAGTATAGATCAGTTTTAGTAACAGTTTATTTACTATATTGTAATAAAAATGTAAAATAAACCCATTGTTTCATAAAGTAGAGCAATTAGGTAAAAATCATAACATAAATCCATTGTCATATTATTATTGTCTAAGGCTACAATCCAGAGTAACTACAGGACCTTTTACATCGATGGTTATTGTGCCACCTATGGGAAACCTATGGGAAATGCATAGCACAATCCAGAGTAAGCACCTCTTACGTCTTCCCATAGTTGGATTGTAGGGTATATCTCATTGTTGAATGCAGTTAAATTAAATTTTACACCTGATTTGCAGCTGTGCATTACAGACGTTTTTAAAATCTCAATCTTTTTAAAATCAGGGTGCACATTATATTCAATGGTAAATAGGGTATATTGATGATCCAAGGAGTAAATAGGGTATATTCGAGTAAATAGGGTATATTGATGATCCAAAACTTCTTCTGTAACTCCACTGGGCAGAGTGAACCCATCTTATTCACATGGATGGAGACTGGAGATGAAGCTTCTGCCTAGAGCAGGAGACTCCAAACCTCATCCCAGGTGCCAGATGAGGCTCAGGGCAAGCGTCTAACCAACCCACAGCCAGCGTCTAGTCTCTGACCCAGTTGACCAAACATGACTGGAGCCAAAAACGTACGTAGGCAAATGGCGCCCGTAGCAAGGATAGAAATTGCCCCCTATCAAAACACCGGAAATCCACCTTTTAGCTAATGCTACATATCAATAATATCAAACTATTATAATACTGTATCAAATAATATCAGTGTCTTTCAACTTTTCAATAAACTTTGGTGAGTTTGCACAAACTATTTGCAGTTCCTTTTCTGCCTTTTGGAGATATCAACCCTTCCAGGGCCACAACCATTTATTTTACCAAAGACATTTTACTGTTTAAAATCCACACTATGCTTTGTCCAAGAAAGCTTTATATGTTCCACATCAATCCACTAATCTCGCCATTTGATTTTATCATAATGGATGTGTTTAATGAAGATGATTATTACTACATTACAGAGTCGCTGGCACAACCAAACCTACCCCTTCCTGTCTTTTTTGGCAGGGAAGGGGGGAATCAGTGAGAATACAGTAAATACCAGTCAAATACTGAAAAGTCAAAGAGGCGAACCCCCAAAGTCACCAGACTTTATGACAAGCTCATATCCCAGCTCATATTAGTCAATCAGTTATGGTCCTCCTGACTACCTGCTCTCAAGTATAAGGACAGGGAAGATATTCCAAGACACGAAGAGGACATGTCCTGGACAAGAGGACACATGGTTACTCAGACTGTGTGTATATGTGTGTGTGTCCAATTGGATCTCTGCCATACAGGCTATTCACTTTGCCAGGAAGGCAGTGCAGACTGTAATACAGGGGATCTCAAGGGCAGGAGCCTATGCTTGTCTACTCAGAAGCAAGAATCATGCTGGTCAATGGCCTTACCTTCAAGCTAACTAACCTGAAGTTACACATCCACACACATCCACACAGGATCTGACTATTTCAAGCCTGGAAATTTTATTTAAATTTTTTATTTAAATTTATTTTCTGGCCCTCAACACCATGTCAGGTATTTCAAGTGGCACTTTGGCCAAAACATTTGCAGACTCCTGGCCTAGAATAATAGAAACATAAGTCATTCCAGGCCTTAAATATAAAAACACATTACTGAATATGGCTGCAATCCTAATCACACTTTCCTGAGAGTAGGCACCACTGAACACAGTGGGACTTACTTTTGAGTAGACATGCTCAGGACTGCATTGTATGTCTTCCTTTCCTGACCTGAGGAAGGTTAATATAAATGTTTCTATTGTGTATGGAGGTTTTTTAAAAAATTGGAATAAATGCATTATTTTACATTATAGCTATGAGGTCCTGTTAGCTTTCTATTTTTTCCTTCGGTCCTCCTTTTCAAACCATGAATCTTTAGACAATAAAAGTGGCTATAAATAAAAGAAAAATGTTGTTTTAGCCTGCAATTCTACTCCTTATTATTCAGGCATAAGTCCTGTTGAAGTAGTCAGGACTTAACCATGCATAGCTGATGGCAGGATGATACTCTGGATCTCTTTTCAGTCTTCTCTTGAATAATTTGTGTGCAGATATTTTAAGACCAGCATACAACGGTCTATTTCACAGCCAAATATTCTGCATCAGCATATTGCTGAATCTGGTAAAACCTTCAAGAGCTTGAAGTGGAAGCAGTGGTGTGCCTAACAGTGTTTAAGGTGCAGAATTGTTCCCAACAACACCTTCATTATTGAACGTGAGAAACATAAGGTGAGAAACCAGGATGATGTCTTCAAAAATCTATAGAAGCCAAAGATGAAATAAGAAAGACGAAAGAAATATGTTTACATGGCAATCCTACACATGTCTCTCCCAACATTAAGTCCCAACAAGGTCAATGAGGGACCCAGTTCTATCTGGGCCTTGAGCTGACAAAATATATGCTCCAGTGCAGTGATGGGATTCAAAGAAATTAACAACCAGTTCTATGCCCATCTGGCAGCCACTTTTAAATGACTATTTTAAACTGTATATGTCCTATCTCTAGTTAACAACCGGTTCTATAGAGTAGGTCCAAACCTGCTGGAGCCTACCACTGCTCCAGTGGTGCAAGGTGCTGGTCACAGGTTTGGCAGCCACTACCATGACATGTGAACCTGAGTAATTAGCATAAATTCCCATTGTGTTATTACTCAGAAATTAATGTGCATTCCCAGGCTCTGTATAGCAGTGTGCCTTTTGTAGCATTGCGGATGCTGTTATGACAATGGAAGACAATGTCCTCTGTCATGGCAGACAAATAGGATACTTTTTGGGCCTGAAAACACGAAGACATCATTAAATCTGAAGCCAGGAAGATAGCAACAAAGTGTAGAACCTTCTTGGTTGTGGCACCATACTTCTGGAATAATCTGCAGAAGGAATAATCTGGAGATCATATATCTCTTCAATATGTGGTTTCTGGTGGAGTTTGAAGACCCAACTGTTTTGCCTAGTCTTTGGTAACTCTCTTAACTTTTATGCTTCTGTGTAGTATTTTACACTTAGGGTGCAATCCAGAGTAACTACGGGGAGTCCTTGCTCCGGTGTAAGAACAATTTGCTCTGGATTGCAATATGAATTTCCCATAGGTTTTCACTATATTGTGCAGTAACTACGTGTACATGTAATGTCTCTTACGTGCTCCCGTAGTTACTCTGGATTGCGCCCTTAGATTCCCATCTAAAAATAGCCAAATTTGCATAAATTAAAAATGTGAGTCGAATCGACCCACCTGGGAATCTAAGTTACTCTGCTTGACTGTTATTATTTTTAAAACTATTTTATTTTAAAACTATTTTATTTTTCACATGATTTTTATGGCTTTTTAATGGCTTTTTTTCACATGATTTTTTATGGCGCTATGCACGATATTGTTGGGGTGAGGGGGGCAGTTACTTTTCTGCTAAATAAAAGAGGAGCACCCACCTGAGAGAGTACCTCTTGGCCAGTTAGCAGGGGTTTTATGTCTCTATGTTTTTCTGCACACCACTTTGAGTTTTTTAGAAAGGAGATATGAAATCAAATACATAAAATCAAATGATACTTTTGATATGCAAACGCACATCCAATTTGTCAAAACCAGGCAATCACCAAGATCCCCTATTTTTGTTTTACAAATCAGTTCAATTTGAATCTCAGGAACAAAGAAATTCCATTTGTTTATCACTTTTAGATGCAGAGAAAATTATCATTTTCAAAGGGATAGATTTGCATGTGTTCCCAAACGATTAAGTTCATCAAAATTATGAATCAGTGAATGCTCTCAAACACTGCAGTAACTTACTGAGATCTCAATTTCTATCTATGTCTGCTAACAGCAATGATGAACATCAGAATCACAGGATGTATGAATAGTTTCTTGATAATTAATTACATAATAAAAGACTCATATACTCATATAATAAATCAGGCAATGTTTAACACCATCAAAGTCGATTGGATGGATGAGTTTTCATGGTCTGCTGAATTTCATGCTGGCTAAATTAGTGTGTTTCTACCCAGTACAGACAGGTGAATGAGCTAGATGGCAATACATAAAAATCCACAGCAAGCACTGGAGGATTTTAATATTTATTATTAAATTATTACATTTCTATCCTTCCTAATCCCTCTGGCTCTAGGTGGCTTACATTTTAAACTTTCAGTATGAAATATAACAAATGCAATAAATTCAAACATCTATAACCACAAAAAGTGTATCTCTAGAATATGACTCTTGAGAGGCAAGAGAATGTATATTCACAGGCAGTTCTTAAAAATAAGCAGGATCAGTATTGTTTTATGTATTTATACACAACCATCTTGGATTAAGGGACTTGGAACTCTCTAGACAGGCAGCCTGGAAAAACTGGGACATTCCCATTTTTAGGGTATGGGGACGCGAATGTCCACTGCCATTATGGAAAATTTGATTAGAGTGTTGCTATCAATCATAACCTCATCCATCAATGGAATAGGATGAGAAAAACATGAGTGTTTGGCCTTGTATGAACACTGAGCAGCTTGTTCTAATCACAACAAAATGTATCTTTTGTATTTTATGGATGAAGAGCGCGACACGAGCAGCTGGTGAGGCAGAATCGGGGTCATGAAATGTAACAACTCACTCATGTGATGCTGTTTTTATTCGCCCGCCGAATCTTCAGGGAATGGCTCATTAACAAGTAACAATGGCTCACCTGACAATTTGGCAAGAACTTTCAGCACCTGCCTGCCACACTCTAAGCACCTCTTTTCATGCCTAATTTTGTTCCGTTGTTTTATAAAACGGGAGAAAAATACTGCGACTCTTGCCTGGAAGCAAATTGCTTCAGTGGGCCTTCGCCAGGCAAAACAAATCATCAAAATTAGAGTCACCACTGAATTCTGGACACAAACAAACAAATGGAATTTGATGGCAGATGCTTGGATTCTGCTGAGAAGAAAGTGCCAAATCCCAGAGGGCTTTTGGAACCCTCTAATGCGTTGTAAAGCACTAAAAAAAAAACTTCCAGTTAGGCAGCAAAACCAAAAGTAATTTTTTTATACTGTAAAGTTCAGTCTGATCCCAGCAGAGGCTGTGGACAAATGTGCATATCCTTTGCTGGGCTTAGAGGACTCTCCGGAGATGAGGACAGTGAAGATCTACATGCCTCCAGAGAGTAAAGGGGCATTCCCTGGTATTTGCAGTTTCAGTTAATTGAAGGGGTTCTGAAAAGGAATCCCCATGGATATCAGTGCATACCTTTTTGTTTTGCACCATTATGCTTCAGCTTCCATTTTAGTGAGCCCATTTATGTTTGTTTCCATTTTACTTCCGTGCCCAATTTTAGTACAGTAAAACCTTGATTTAATGTATCTCAATTTAAAAGTCTTTGGAAATTCAATAAATCAGTAAATCAACAGTATTTATATACAGCTTTCTAACAAAAAGTTCACAAAGGAGCATTTTATTCATCACTAGAAACTAATCATATACCTTTTGCACATGCATGTCTCCGTTGACTTCAATGCATTTAGAGTTAAAGGACTTTCAGCATTTACAAATGCCTCTTCCCCCATTATTGCATTATTGAGGGTTTACTGTACAAAACTTCAGCAGTTCAGTAGAAGAAAAAACTTGCTAATCTATAAACGGGCTGGGAGAGGGTAGAAAGTGAGCAGGACAAAAGAGGCAAGGGGAGGAGGTGGGTCACAAACAACCTTTACAGTGGTAAGACTTACCAGGATTACCCAGCCAGATCTACTTGGCAGAAGTTGTCTAGCTCCCTGGCAGAAGTAGTCCCACTACAACCAGACATTTAATATCAAACTCCAATGGTCATCCATTTCTTCCTTCCTATCAGAATTGGGTAAAAGAGGTTTTTCCTGCTTCCCTTACTCTTTGCTGGACAAAAAGAAGCATTAACTCTTCCCTGCCTTGTGGCTGGAACTCTCTTATGCTTCCTAGGTCTGAACAACAGCCCTGTAAGGTTTTCAAACTACGAGAACAAACACACACCTCCAACACTGGCTGACTTGAGTCTTCAGGTATAGGGACAAATGCCATCTCAGAGGAAAGAGTTACTGAAGGTTAACACATTGATCTGGGTCAACACACATCGTACCTTCATGAAGTGGAAAAGAAATCCTGCATTACCCAGATGTTCCCCCAAAATGAACAGTGGGTTCAAACTCAGGTGGTCCATCCTTCCATGAGGGGAGGTACCTCAACTGGATGAAACAACGGTTCTATTCAACTTGACTTCCATGACACACCTGCAGACCATTTATGGCACACCATTGGGCAGTGATACAGTGGTCGTGTATATTATGCAAAGGAAGAAGCAGGATCAGATTCAGTGAGAAAGTTCACTTAGGGCAAAATCCTAACATAGGCCAGAACAATGTACTGGTCTTCCCATTCCTGTGGTGATGTAGGAGGCAAGCACATGTTTGTTCACTGGCCTAACCTTCCTCCAGGAGTGGTGCTGAACATTTTACAGCACTTGTGTGGCACTCCCAGACCAGCACAGGGCTTTTCCCAATTTCCAGTTATTGTAGGGTTGCCATAATTCTCTTCCACAAAATCAGGACTAGACTCTCTGTCACTTTGCAAATATGTAACCACAATCCCCCCAAATGGGACTGTCCCTGTTTTTGGGGACATATGGCAACCCTAAACGATTGGGAACTCCCAGTGGATTGGGAAATAGACTCTATGCTTTCTTAGCAGCTGGTTTGCACAAACCAAACAATTTGAATAAAATGATGAATTTGATAAAGTCTGCACAAGTATCCCAAAATATTTAGTACATGTTCCCCCCCCCCAAAGATAGCTGATCTGTGTAGTTGTTAAAACTATTAGCTACAAAGTCCTTTGTTTAAGTCCCAGTGCAGCCAGGAACACTAGAGAGGGGCTTAGAAATACCCCCCTATGGCCCAATATTAAAAATATAGAGCCTTCTTTATAAGGATGCTGTATCAGTTACTGAGTATGGAAAGTACTTGAACACCTTTACTGTGAGTGCCCTTTTGGGGCTGGTTATACACTGGAAACCGTAAGGTAAACATGAGCATGTGTCTGCTTGATGTGTTTGCATGGACTTGTAGACTGGTGCATATTTCCTATGAGTATGAGTGATGCAATATTAAAATACTAACATGATGGGTTGTGATTAGATGCCAATAGACCGTTGAAGGCTTTCCATTGTCAAAAATGAATTCTTTTTCTGCCTGCACAATTTTGACATATCTTTGATTGGTAGCTGTATTCATTCCTTATGAATAAGGGGTGGAATCTTTAAACTTTACTGTCATGTATTACCAAAACATCTTGAAAGAGGCTTGAATAAAAAAAAAGAATTAAAAAAAGAAGGGGTGCCCGTTCAAGCAGCTAATATTGGTTTCCTTGGTAAAACACCCAGTTTCACATCCTATCCTGATTCTTATCTGTTTAAAAATAATTAAGAATGTTTTGAGGTGACTAGATTTTATTATTGGTGTTCTGCAGAGGATCTTTTATTCTGTTTAATCAATAGCATTGATTTGCCATTAAATGTAGACCCTGCTCAGTTCAACTTCAATTGCCTCAACAATATACTAGGGAGAAGTGTTTGTCAGGTTCTTTGAAAAAGAAAACATTCTTGGGTTAACAATTCAAATGGGAAAAAATCTTCCTAAATTACAGTACTATTTCCTTCCCCTGTTTAATCATGACGATGCTTCTACCTGGTGGAAGAAAGGACTGAACAACTTACAGCTTGCACGCATGCATATCTCTCACTTGCTCGCTCGCTCACTCACGCACACACAGAGTCTGTAATGATTTTGCAAAGAAGGTAGGTTGGAAAAGAGAGATATGATCCTTGTCCTGGGTACCTTTTCTTTTGGGCAAATTATTTTGGAACCTTAAAAGCGGAGCAAAATATGATGAACTTCTTGTGCGTACACCATATCAGTGAGTTAGCAGCATAACAAGCAGCAAGCGTGATCTGGTCGTTGAGTGCAGGGCTGCTGAAAAAACTAAACAGGGAAGGACCTGGACAGCTTTTGGATGGGAGACTGCAAGCTGATAAAGTTGTCTTGAGTCATCAGAGCCAGAAGGTGTCACTATTTAGCTGACCTGAAAACTTTCCTGAGTCCAAATGTGATGATGTGAGGACTGTGCGGTGAAGGATTGTTGTTGTTCTCCACTTTCCACATTCTAAAAATTCTGTAAAAGATAGCAATGGATAGCTCTGCTCAAAAATATCCTACTATTAATCTGGAATCACTGATTCAAAATTGATGGAGAGCAATGAATACATAAGGGAACACATGTTCCCCAGTAATTGACATCCTTTTCTGTTTCATGGAATAATGACAAGGCATTAAAATTGTCAAGGCACATTATCAGTTTTTTGACAACTGACAAGGCACACCATGCTTTCGGTGGGGGAATAACATCCCTAATAAATAGTCTTCTATTTGTTAATGGCCTTCCCTAATGAATGGCCTTCTATCTAATGAATGGCCTTCCCCCTAACTCCTATGGCACATCCACGACATAACAGTGTACCATGGCATAGTGGTTGAAAATGGTTGCCTTATACGTTCCATACCTTGAGACCTCCAGTGTGCTCAATATCAGTGCTGAATACTGCATGGGACTTACAGCAAGACTAGTGCTGGGTAGGACTTTTAACTGGAAAATAACCTTAAAAACAACTTTAACAGCATAACACAAAAACAGCAGAACAAAGAAACCACCAGAATAAAGAAAAAAATCATTGGGTAAATCTAAAACAGCATGGAAGAGAAAGACTCTGATAAAAAAACACAAAGGCTAATCTAAAAAGAAATGTCTTTATGTCATGCTGGAATGACTCAAAGAAGGGAGTAGTTTGTAAACTGAGAGGAAGGGAGCTCCATGAGAGGGAAAGAGCAAGCTGCCCCTCGAACTGGTTGATTTTGAAGCTCTCTGGACTACTTTTTATTTTCTTCTTTCTCGTATGTATCTTAGTAGCATCAGTTTCTGATGGTTTGTTTTCAGTTATTTCTTTCAACAACTTTCAGTTATACACAGAACTCATTCATTCAACACATTCTCCATTCTTTCAACCTTTCTCTGGCTAAAGGCTAAAACTCTCCTCCCTGATGTTGTTTTGCAATGGTTTTTGGTATTTCCTTATGAGTTTGTTCTATAAATGATCATCATTCAAATATATAAGATGTTCATTGTCCACACATACCTTTGTTCATTTTATTGTAATTTGTTTTGTATTTTGGCTATGTGTTAATAAATAGGCTTTTGCAAAGTGATATTTCTGTCTATATTTGTGCCCATTTTGAATTTGCAAGCTGAAAAAGACTGGGTTCCACCTTTCAACGGTTTTCACTTTTGGAATGTGTTCTGGTCCCAAACTGTCCAATAAGTGGGGAATGCCTGTATCCTTGTTTTAATACTCCAGAAGATAGGATGGGTAAATGGGAAGCAGTGGTGTAGCAAGTGGGGGGTTGGGGTGACCCACTCTTGGTGCCAAGCTGAAAGGGGTGAAATTTGATGCAAATAGGTTCCAGCCACTTCCTGACTCAGGAAGTGATTGGAGCATGTGAGCATTCATTTCAGTGGATGGGGCAGTTTCTGGTGGTCTCTTCATGCTCACCAGAGAGGAGGAGGCTGCCTTCTCGAGGAGAATCTGCAAATGGCATCATGACACCGTGGCCCCATGTGCCGGAATCCCCGTTGATACCACTGATGGGATGGGCAATAAGGTGAGAGTGGAAGGACGGACTGGCTGATGAGCTGATCAACATGCTTTAATGTCTTAGCATAATCCTAACCATGTCTACTCAAAAGAAAGCCCCATTGTGTCCAATGGATCTTACTCCCAGGAAAGTGTCTTTAGGATTGCAGCCTTAGTATAGTTTTTTTTAAAGCTGCTTAAATAAAGAAGAATTAACCAACTCCTAGGCTGTGGGTGGCACAAGCAGTTAAGGCGCTATGCCTGTTAACCAGCAGGCCAGGGTGCAAGACCCGCGTCGGCCCCACAAGACAGGGTGAGCTCCTGTCCTTAGCCCAGCTCTGCAACGCCAGCTGGATCTAATCGTATTGGCTCTACCTTTCCATTGGACTAATTCAGTGGCGTGGAGAGGGGGGATTTGCTGCTTGGGTAACAGCCTATCCTCCATAACAATCTAACCCAGGCTTTCGTGCTTCACATGCAGTGTATGCAGCGCCAAGCACGATACCATAGTCTTTCAAGACTGACGGAGGCCTGCTTTGCTTTTTAACCAACTCCTACAATACCGTTCAAGTAGTTGTATAATGAGGGGCAATGATAAAAATGACACCAGTTTCCAGTGAGGAGTTTCTGGCCATATGTCTGCAACTCTTTTGTTTACTCGGTTTGGTTTCACAATTAGTGGAAATCAAATATCTGCAGAAACATTTTGTGCTATAAATTATTAGGTAATTAACCTCAACACACCCGCCCAGATCCCCAAGAAAGAGAGATAACCGAGAGCGCTTTTCTTCAAAGGATTCAATATATATGATTGCACTGATGTTAAGTATAAATAAAACAACATGCTCTAATGTTATGTGAGGGATTTGAGCTGGAGCTAATGGAGACAATAGTGAGTTGAGGTGTTGGGGAGGAGGGAGAAGCAAGAGGAAGAATATACATTTCCCCGAGATGGGAGCTGGGGATGCACAGCTTCAGGATGTAAATAAAAAGTGGGCTCAGAGGACACTTGAACATTCAAATATTTCATTAGGTTTACTCTTCCAGGGCAGAGCAAGTCTGCTTGAGAAGCAGGAAGGGTGCATATTTTGGCATGAAAACCCATTGTGTTAACTAATTTGGCTGAAATGAATGACAGCTCAGTGGGCTTACTCATTGTTTTCAATGGGGCTTACGCACTGGAAAGTGCAGATACAGGATTGCCGCCTGAGTGAGTTACTGAGAATGGAGTGATGGGAGGGAGGAGATAAGGAATGCTCAGTTAGGTCACAGGAGACTGGGTTCAAACTTCCACTCTGCTGAAATTGTCATACCAGGTCAGACCATTAGTCCATCCAGCCTAAAACCAGGCCTGGAGGAAATGAAAGTAAGCAGCTTCCCCCATACCTTAGCCACACAATGTTTTGCTGGTGGATTCAGGTTAGATTTGGTGGCTTGCTTTTTATTTTATTTGGAACTTTCGTTGTATTCTTCCCCTAGATAATAAAACCTGATGCTCAAAGTGGTTTGAAACATTAGAACATGCATAGTATTTAAATATGCTTATCTATATATATATAAAAGACTGACTGACTCATCACCGCCCTGCCAAAACTGCTGGGCCTAGAAGCGTGAAATTTGGAGAGGGAGTTCCATCCGTGACTGAGGGGTGCACTGAGAACCAGTTTTTGGAAACGCCAACTGGAAGGGGGTGAAAAGGGGCGCAATGCATTTTCCTCCCTATACTTTGCACTGAAGAGTCATGACTGAGGGCTGCTCTGCCCCCACCTCTGGACCTAGAAGCATGAAATTTAGGGAGGGTGTTCCTTCCGTGACATGAACACCCACCAAGAATTGATGTGGAGAAATTTAACCCTTAAGGGGCTGAAAAGGGGTGAACATATTTTTGTTCTATACTAAACATGGAAGGCTGACCAACCTCCAGCTGATTTGGTGCTCGGTGCCTGGTGCACTGGGGGATGTTGTTCGGAGGAAGAGGTTACACTGGGGAGGATGCTGCACATGGGGGTTGTGCATGGGGGTTTGATGCGCGTGGAGGTTTGATGCGTGTGGGGGTTTGATCCGCAGGGAGGATGTTCAGCATGGGTGAATGATACGCATGAGGGGTTCATGCGCATGGGGATGTGGTGGTTGGGGGATGTTGCGCATAGGGGGATGAACATGGGGAATGTTGCGCATGGGGGGTTGTTGAGTATGGGGGTCTGATGCGCATAGGGGGATGATGCACACAGGGTGGATGATGAGCAAGGGGTTGGATGAACATGGGGGATGTTGTGCATGGGGGTGGATGCACATAGTGGTTTGATGTGTGTGGGAGATTGATACACAGCAGGGGGGTGGCATACGGGGGAATTTTACTCCTGCAACACGGGTACACTTTTCGCTAGTTAATGATAAGTTGAATATTGAAAACCCGAGTAGCCTAAAAAGTACCTAAAACATAGAAGCAGAAGGCTAACAGCAAATAACATCTGCACTCACCACCCCAATATCACCAACTGTCAAATCTCGCCTCTTACCAGATGTCATAAACGCAAAAGAGGACAACACCCTCCTGCCCAAATGTAGGATATGAAAAAATAAAAGCTAAAAACACTCGTATATATTGCTTTCATGTTTGTAATTTAAACATTATATTACTTTATATTCAAAACTATTACATGCTCCTACCCAACCTACCATCAAGATCAATTTGGAATGGAGTCTTCAAGTATCATTAGAAGTCATCCAGAGACACATTTTGGAAGGTGGGATTCATCACTAAGAAGACTCTCACTAATGTCCTCCTTGCTTCAGTCAAGAGAGACACAACAAGCAGGGAGCACATACTTGCACACTGTGGTGAGGCTCTGTGCAAAACATAGCACTTCGTACTTCCTCTCCAAAGCCCAGGGGTCTCCAAACCCTGGCCTGAGAGCCAATTGCGGCCATCGGTGAGCCTCAATTTCACTGCTGGCAAGACCCCTCTATCCGGCCTTTGGGCAAGCCTTGTAATCCACTCCAATACATTCTTAAATTCAAATTTATGTAATTTTATTCAAATTTGAAATGTAAATTAGTTCTCCTGCCCCCAGCACCATGTCAGAGAGACGATATGGCTCTCCTGCCAAAAAATTTGGACACCTCTCGCTATTCCACTGATGTCTGGACTTTGAAACAAGTTTGCAGGAACCTAGTTCTGGCTTTCCTTCAGTTGTTTGTCCCATCACTGATCAATATCTTTAGTTAAATTTAGGAGGGAGTAATTTAGATAAACAGTTGGGATTAAGAAAACTTATGAAATCAGTTCCTATTGAAATCAGTTTGATTTACTACCAAAAAGTGTGATAACTGCCAATTGTGTCCAGCCATAACCTCTCTGCAGAACTTCTGGCTCTGGCTCCAATAAAAACAGCTAAATCACCTATTTAAATTATCTTCCTTTCAACCTATACACAGAGCATATTATTTAATTTTGCCAGTCATTCCTGCAGTACAGTCAGCATTTCTCCCAAAGTAGATGGTTCTGTTTGCCAAAATCTAACTCTTGTTGGATATCTTGATCTGTCTATGAAGCTTTCCAAACTAATTGTATTCTGTGTCACTCCATGAAATGGGGGATTGCAAACATTCACTTTGTTCCCCAGCCAACTTCCTCCATACAGACAACTTCACATTGCAAAATGTACAGATAGGTAGCCATTTTATCAGCAAAATCCCAACTATTTCTGCAGGGGTTGGCAGACATATTGAGAAATAGATCCCTGAAAGATGCAATATGTTTTATTTAAAACTCTGCAGCGCAAGAGTACTGTATTTCCTTTGGAAAAGAAAGTATTTTACTCAGTTAAGATATTTTTATTTTTTCTGTTTTTATTTATTTATGATACGGGAAAAGGTATACTGGATATGCAAAAATAGGGATAGTATACACAGGAATACACAAAAGGTTCTCCAGACACAACATCTATTTTACATTCTCTTAATACTACTTTACATAACCTAGTTAATCAATTTCTATTTTTTTGCTATTAAAAGCATTTTAATCTTTAAGATTGTGATCCTATAAGAGGCCATAGAAATACTGATAACCCAATGATGCAGCACGACCCCTCCCCCACCGAAATTCCCACCCAACAACTGTTTTTAGCTGAAGTGACCCTTTCAGAATTAAGTGTGCTTTTTTAAAAATGCAATTAGCTGCCATTTCAGTCTTTAAGAAGCATGATAAACCCATGATAGGACAGTCACTGTCCCCTGCATGCTTTTTTATGCAAAGGTATTTCTGCTGCTAGAATATAAAGCTGGATATATTCCAGAATATAAAACAGGCCCGTTTAATAGTTTGAAATTATAGCCTGCGTATAGGATCAGTAAATTGGCCAGAAAGATTGATACTCCTAAGGAATAATCACATGTAATCTGAGACGAGAGAGTGAGTGAGAGAGAGAGAGAGAGAGAGAGAGAGAGAGAGAGAGGATGGTGCTTCCAGCATACCCTCCTTAAATTGGATTTTGTACAGCTGGCCATATCTCACCAGCGGCATGATTGTACGTTCTGTTTGCTTTTTACAATGCAACGTGCTTGACCGTTTCTATCCGAGTCCTTATCTGCACAATAGCCTTATAAAATAGATTAGGTAGGAACAAAGTTGTTGCCTACACTCCAATAGTTCCTATTTGCCAGGGGCCATCTCCGAATTCTGGTGCCTGCCCCCAGTAATTTACTATCCCTAATTTGTGCCTGCTTTTGGAGAATGCTTTGTTACAACATTTTTAATGGGAGTTTAAGGCTTGTCATTCATTTTCTTTGTTAGGATTGCACCCTTTGAAAATTAATTAGCAACCACATGATTTTTTTTATCAGTCAGTGATCGGACCTTACAAACAGCCTAATGTGATCCACCCAAATCAGGTCATGACCCAACAGCAGGACCGGCCATAGTTTGGGAACTACTGCTCTAGAAGATAAATACTGATGGCTACAATCCTAACAGAGGTATACTCAGAAGTTAAGTCCCATTATATTCAGATACCGATATCTTTATTGGCATATCAGACACTACAACAACCATCAATGGTATTCAATGGTGCTTACTCCCAGGAAAGTGTGTTTATGATTGCCGCCTATGTGTATGGGAAGAGCAGGGAGTACAAAGTTTCTCCAGTGTACATACATGTAAATGCAGTCAGATGGACAGCATATAATGCGCTGCCTGGCATTCCACTGAACGTTGAGCCCTGTTCTGAACTGTTAATAACAACTGAATCCCCGTTTTGCTTTTTCAGCATATCTTTATTGAAAAAACAAACACTGTCAGCTTTTAAATCTGTAGGGGACTGATGAGTGCAATGTAAACAAATGTGAGCATGCAGAAGGCCAAGGGGAGCCTTTCAACAAATGTGCAAATGTGGCAGGTGGGGAGGGGCAGGCAGCGAGAACTGCAGGGTTGCAAGTGTATTCCAGTGTTTTCATGTGACGCGATGAATGGTACAAGAAGGAGCCTGCAATGCAATGTTGCTGCATCTCACCAGCCCCTAAAATGAGCGATTTGTTTGCTTTTTGTAATAGGGCACAACTCTTTAGTATATATAGAGTGATTGAAAAGTAACTCCCTATATTGTAGTTTGTAAGTATTTTAAAATAGGGAGCTACTTTTCAATCACCCTGCATATCCCACATCCTCATAAGACTTCAAGGAGCTTATGCTGCTACTGTGTCTGCAGATGGACAGAACAAGCAGAGCAACTGATCAGCTCATAGTGCAATCCTATAGATTTCTACTCAGTGAAATCTACTCCTAGGAAAGTATGTTTAGGTTTGCAGCTTCAACGGCTCCTACCTCCTGCAGGGGACCAATCAGATTCCATTTATGGTCCAATCCCAACCTAAGCTGGCACAACTCATCAATCTTCCCATTCCCGTGGTGATGTAGGGACACAAGTGCATGTCTGTGGACTGTGCACCGGCCTAACCCTCCCACAGGAGTGGTGCAAATGTGTCTCTGGCATAAATCCTATGCCACATCAGCAGATGGAGATTAGGATTGCAACCTCAATCCCTTGCCCTTTGTTTTGAGGTGAATGCCTCTGTTTTGCTCCCACCACACAGAAGAGATCCGAAAGGGAGGGTGACGGGCTGCTCCAGTATGCTCCAGTATACTCCCTGCAAAACCTAGTGCATTGCATCCCCTCTAGCTCACATTTATATTTTGCCTTCCTCCATGGAGCTCAGCAAACATACATAGGTTATCTGATATCAAAGCTTCAATGAACATTAGCAAATGGCTGTGGGTGGCGCAAACAGTTAAGTCGCTGTGCCTGTTAACCAGCAGGCCAGGGTTCGAGACCCAAGTCGGCCCCACAAGACAGGGTGAGCTCCTGTCCTTAGCCCAGCTCTGTGACGCCAGCTGGATCCAATTGTATTGGCTCTGCCTTTCCATTGGACTAATTCAGTGGCGTGGAGAGGGGGGATTTGCTGCTTGGGTAACAGCCTATCCTCCATAACAATCCAACCCAGGCTTTCGTGCTTTGCAAGCAGCGTATGCAGCGAGCACGATACCATAGTCTCTCAAGACTGACGGAGGCCTGCAATGCTGTGAGGCAGAGATATGGGGCAGTTTAGGGTGAGAAACCACAGTTGACATAGGCTACAATTCTAAATACAATTTCCTGGGAGTAAGTCCAGTGGTGAGATTCAAATAAATTAACACGTTCTACATCCTAATAACCTAAATTAACAACAGGTTCTACGTCCTAATAACCTAAATTAACAACAGGTTCTATGTCCTAATAACCTAAATTAACAACAGGTTCTATGTCCTATTAGTAACCAGTTCTCAGAACCAGGTGCTCATTAGCAAAGGATTCTATAGAACTTTCTGCTACACACCATAGGAAAAAGGTAAAAAAAAGACCCCACTTTTTTTACTTTCAACACAGTTTTAAGGACTACATCTAAAATAAAAGGGATATAAGTTGTTTGCATACAACTTTTCCCATTTCCCCCCTCCCAACCTCAGTGCATAACTACCGTATTTACTTAAATCTAATATGCCATTGAATCTAATCCACATTCCAGTTTTTAAAGGACTGAGATTAAAAAATGCTTACTGGCAATTGGAATGTGCAGCTGCAAAGCAGGTGTAAAATTTAATTTTATTGCATACAACAATGAGTTTTATGACAAACATAATATAACAATAGTTTTATGTTATAATTTTTACTAATTACCCTACTTTATACAACAATGACTTTGTGCTACTTTTTATTACAATATAACAAACAAACTAAATACTGACCTTTACTTATAATTAAAAGGCCATATTTACGTGAATCTTATACACCATTTAATCTAATGCACATCCTGGTTTTGGAGACTAAATTTATCTGAAAAAGGTAAACATTAGACTTGAGTAAATATGGTCGCTAAAACTTCCACAAATAAAAAATGCACAGCTCCCAATTATAGTTGTGTACAAAGACCCCTTATGTCAGAATAAATTTGTTCACTGTCCTCCTTGCTTATGACATTGCCCATGAGCCTATACCATGAAGTTATCAGAACTTTCACATCTCTCCATGCTCATACAGACTTATATAGAAAGAATGTACCCATGGCAAATGCAAAGGTCATTGTCATCCACATTCTCTTTCCTCCTCCTGCTCACCTTCATTGGTTTCATCTTGACTAATCAATTATCATTCCCCTTATAGCATTGCTGAAGCATTGTGGTTGGGCACAAATCAACGCAATCACAATAAATAAAATACTTGTGATGATTCCTGGAGACTTTAGGATGTCCATGCAGGGCAAAGAGGCTGCCCAAACCCTTTGACAAAAATAAGATCTGTCATCAAATCATGGCATTTAAAGAGTATGTTAAGATTTGTGTGTAAGGAAAGATTTATGTGCCTTTGTGTGCATGGACGTAACTCAGGAATGAAGCTGCCCTCTTGTCCATGGGTGTGAATAACTCTTATTGACATTAATGTGATGGGTCTTGAGTTATGCTGAGCACAGCTTGAGGGTTAAGGTTCGCTCACCCTGAGTAATGATCATGATGGGGAAAATGAGACAAAAGGCAGTTTGTAAAACTTCTAAGAATTGAGCAAAGTTCTTCAACTATATATGTAGTGTATATTTTAGTTTTCTGTTATAATAGACTGCTAGGTTAGAACCATATACATAACTTCCATGTTCTGAGCCAAAGCTACTTATCAAATTACACAGTATTTTAAATATTTGGCAGTGGAACAGATTGCCAAGGGAGGTGGTGGACTCTCCCTCACTGGGGATCTTCAAGCAGAAGCTCGAGGAGCACCTGTCGGGGATGCTGTAGGAGGATTTCCTGCTGCAGGCAGGGGATTGGACTAGATGACCTACTAGGTCCCATCCAACTCTATGATTCTATGAAATATCTCAAGACATGATCCTTTTAATTTTTTAGTTTAATCTCTTGAATCTGAGTAGCATTTAACTGACTAAATTTTAGGTTTACTGCAATACCAAAGTGATTTTATGTACTTATGTTCTTGATACTTACTTTTTTTTTTGCTGTTCTCTGACTCTTAATAAAGAATTATCTTATCTCAAGACATAGATAACATTTCTGTTATTTTTTTACGTTATTCATCTTGGAATAATTTTCTTTCATTTTCTTTTGACTGTCTTTTGGCCTTTTTCCAACACAATTATAACTCTAACACTTATAAACAAAGGCTGCAATCCTAACCTTCAGTTAGTCTGGCCTAAGTCTTGACATAAGTCATGTGCAGACCTGGAGTTGTCAGAAAATTGCTGTAAGGCACTTCTGCACCACTCCTGGGGTAGGGTTAGGCATCAATCCTAAAAACACTTTCCTGGAAGATCCATTCCACACAATGGGGCTTACTTTTGAGTAGACATGGTTAGGATTGTGCTTGGCCAGTGCACAGACATGTGCTTGCCTCCCAAGTGTAGCCCAGTATGAGGGATGCAAAGTTAATGAAAGTGTGCAATTAATCTGTGGAACTCTGGGTGACCTCATGCTCAAACCAAAAAAGACACCCCAAAATTCCTGACATCCAAGCAAAAATTCCTGACATCTTAAAAAAAAATGTGGACCTGCACTTGGCAACAGGCCATGGGTTGAGCACCCCTACATTAGAAGGAGTATGGGTATGTCAGTTCACAATTGAATAATGGTGCAATCCTAAGCATGTCTACTTAGAAATAAGTCCCATTGTGTCATATGGGACATACTCTCAGGAAAGTGTGTATCGTATTGCAGCAATATTGATCTATCAGTTGGCGATTCAACTTAATTTTTCATATTGAATTGGGATTTGCAGAATGTACACTTGGAGAGGAAATAAGAGGTAATGGAAATAAAAAAGTGGAAATAAATCTTCTGCCACTGAAATCAGTTGTGACCAAACTGTTGGAACATGAATACATTTTAGGAAGAGCTTGATGTTTATCAGTAAAGTCGACTGGAAATGGAAAACAGGCAAATCCAATTAATGAAAATCTTATCTGTGCCATGAATTTGACAGAAGCCATTGCCTACAAATGCGATAAACAATTTGGAAATTGCTTATGAAAGAGATTTGATTTTTTTTAAGGCTACATTTGAAACAGGGAGACTCAGTTCCAAACATTCCGACATCTGGTAGGAAGAACTGAAAGACTCCAGTAAAAGAGGCAAGTTCTTTCATTTTAAGATGGTCTTTTGCTGTTTGAACACTGCATACCAACAAGCTTGTGACATATTTATGAGCACTTATGACATAGTTTTGACATAGCATGAATTCTTGTATTTACCTCCCTGACTAACTTATATTTTGGCTAACTGACTTGGAACATTCATTGGAATGGCTTTGAAAAGAAAATCTGTTCATAAAATGGCT
This sequence comes from Cryptoblepharus egeriae, assembly GCA_030015325.1. NCBI lineage: Eukaryota > Metazoa > Chordata > Lepidosauria > Squamata > Scincidae > Cryptoblepharus > Cryptoblepharus egeriae. Next base: position 177,388,188 of record JAREYC010000003.1, on the reverse strand, counting down.
TTGGTCATAAAATTTCTTTGCAATTTTGTGCACACACATGTGGGAGTAAAATATGTGGCCTACAGAAAAGTTGCATTTTACTTATCTCCCTCTAGATTTGTACTGGGAAAGGAGGGGCATACTGGTTATTTTGAAGTTATCAGAACTTATCAGAAGTTACCAGGTTATTTTGAATTTAGCCCAAATGCCCTTGATTGATGATCCCTAATCTAAGCGCTTGGTGTTCACAACTGCACCATTTGGTATAACCTGGAACATTTATACATCCATATGTCTTTGGTTGGTAACAACAAAACTCATAGTGCAAAGATACTTACCCCCAAATCCAGAGTAACTACTCAAGTACGTAAGAGAATTTACGTGCACCCGTAGTTACTGCACCACCTAGTGAAAACCTATGGGAAATTCAAATTGGAATCCAGAGTAAGTTGTTCTTATACCAGAGCAAGGACTCCCTGTAGTTACTCTGGATTTTGCCCTTAGGCTACAATCCTAAAGAAACTTTCCTGTGAGTAAGACCCATTGAGCATAAAGGGGCTTACTTTTGAGTAGGTTAGGATTGTGCTCTTAATAACTCCCACATCAATACGCCATGATTTAAAGATAGTTTCTTATGTTTGAGCATTTTGAGCATTTTAATTGACAGCGTACATACACCCTTTGCAGCATAAGACTATATTTCTGTTTGAAATCCTTCTTTTAACCAAAACAAAAACTATCCTATTCCAACTTTATAAAGTTCCGTTGACCTTCATTAAATCTGTGTGATTATTATCAGGCTTTCTATGGAAGATCTAGGCTTTAACAACATTTAATTGCAAGATAAGTTGGCAGCGACGAGCTTTGATGGCTTTTAAAAGGGAAAAAAAATGCATTCATGGAGGATACCGTATTTACTTGAATATAGTGTGCCATCAAATATAATGCGCATGCAATATTTATAATAAAAATACTGTATTTTCTCAATTCTAATTAACATCTGATTTAATGTGTGCCCTGATTTTGGAGACTGAATTCTGCCAAAAAAGGTGAGTGTTATATTTGAGTAAATTCAGTTTTATAAATGGGTATTGGTAATGACAGCTCTATTTCCCAGAGGAATCTGGCTGGCCTCTATTGGACAGATAATGTGGGACTAGAAGGACTGATAGCTTAACAGAAGTTCAGGGCGATTCTTGCTTTTCCTCCATTATAATTTAACAGATCAAGTTGCTGGTTCTGGACCAGAATGCCCAATGTTTCAGCATAAGGAATATTTTCCTTATGCCAGCAAAATAATTTTTATCAATGCACAATTATAAAGTATGTCTGTTATATTCAATATTCCATCCCCTGCTGTCTTTCCCATTCAGAGCCTGAACACTCTGTAATAGACTTAGGGTATAACACTAGCAGTAATTATAACTACATATTGTGGACTGTCGTAGAGCACAGTCCTAACCATGTCTACTCAAATGTAAGCCCCATTGTATTCAATGGGTCTGACTCCTAGAAAAGTGTCTGCAGCCCTAATTGATTTAAAGAACAAAGTCAATCACTCTGGGCTCCAGGAACCCATAAGTTTTCCTACCATGTTCAACAGGGTGAACTTCTCCATTTTGGCAGGTACAAGGAGGTGCTTTCAATTAATTAGGGGAGATTAATCATCCCTACTGTGATGCATTGCTTTCAAGATACGCACAAAGATGCAAAGCACAATGTGACTGTAGCTATGTCAGTCTTTCAGCCCACTGCAAGCTTCAGTATCAGGGCTTAGCACTTGTCTGTGATGTGCTATATTTTGGAGCAGTGGCATCACTAGGGTTGGTACCAGGGATGGTGAAAGGTGTAGGTGGGTGTAAGTTCAAGAAGGCAGAACATAGAGTACTTACAACAGGCAGGGGAGGATGACAATGGTCTGAATTATCTCCAGGTCTAGCAGGTTTCCCGATGGGGATTCCCAGCCTACCTACCTGATAGACCTGGACTCAGAGCTGTAGCTGGTGTGGGGTGACACAATATGTTTTGCAGGGATTTTCCCCACAGTGTGAAAGAGAAAAAAGGGGTGAGCCTTACCCAGTTGCCAAAGTAAGGATGAGCCTCTAACTTACTTGCAGTTCCTCTTTCAGTTCCTGCAGCTCTGCAAATGCCTTTTAATACTTCTTTTGAACAGCTTGGTGAGCTGACCACATACAAGACCATCTTCACAGTATTAGCTTCTTAAAAGGATCACTTATCAGCACAACAGGCTTCTGAGAAATCAATAAGGTTTGTTGATCTCCTGCACTAGCAATTAAATAGTGCTTCCTCCTTGCAGCTGGCAAAGATCAGACTTTGAGGCTTGGAAGTGAGACCATTAACTTTTCTAATTTACAGCAGCAGCAGTTTAAAAAAAGAACTAATGGTACTTCCTTGGTGATTCTCTGTTAAGAAGTGAGTTGGGAAAAATGTAGAGGAAACAGAAAGGAAAGCAGAGGGTTGGTCTCCAAATTAGGCTGAAGCTATTTGTTTTAGAGGTTGGTAATTGTGGTTTATTCAACCACAGATGATGTGCTATACTTATTCAAGTATTTAGACAGGGCGGAGGAGGAGGTTTCAACAGTAGCATAACTACAGGGGACAGTAAGTATTGCAGGTCCCCCAATACAGTTTGCAAGTTCCCATTTGATGTCAGAGCCATTTTGGGCAGTGGGAAGTGCTGGTTACATGTCCTGGCACCTGCAATACGTGCCTCCACCACCCCATAGTTTAGAACGTTGGAGTAACCCATTATAAACCATACTTCTCTTCAGTTCATCCCATAGATGGCAAACTTAGATGTTGAACTTCTACACAACTTATCAAGGTCCAAAAGCCCTAAAATTCAATGGTTAGCCACCTGTTTTTGGAATATTGAATTGACCATATAGTTGAGGCCAGAGATTTTAGTAAGAGCATCTTGGCCTTCATGAATAAAGACTGACAAGCGTTTCTTCCACTTTATGATGGTTTCTTTTCTTACAGTTCCTCTCTTTCAACACCTTTCAAATACAGCCAGGACTCATTCATTCAACAAATCCTTCACTTTTTCAACCTTTCACTTCTTGTCTAAAGGCTAAAATTGTCTTCCCTGATGTTGATTTGCACGTGACATGGTGATCATTTTTTTTTTTTTGGCATTTCCTTATGACTTTCTTAGAGTCATAGAATCCTAGACTTGGAAGGGACCCAGTAGATCATCTAGTCCAATCCCCTGCCTATAGCAGGAAATCCTCCTAGAGCAACTCCAACAGGTGCTCATCGAGCCTCTGCTTGAAGATCCCCAGTGAGGGAGAGTCCACCACCTCCCTTGGCAATCTGTTCCACTGCCGAACCGCCCTCACCATCAGAAATTTTTTCTAGATATCCAACCGGAATCTCCTTTCTTGCAGTTTGTACCCATTGGTTCTAGTTCTGCTTTCAGAAGCAGCTATGAACAAATGAGCCCCTTCCTCCCTATGTCAGCCCTTCAGGTATCTGAAGAGGGCAATCATGTCTCCCCTCAGCCTCCTTCTCCAGGCTGAACATCCCAAGTTCCCCCAACCTTTCCTCGTAGTGCTTCCCTTCCATCCCACTGATCATTCTTGTCGCTCTCCTCTGGACTTGCTCCAGTTTGGCTGCATCTTTCTTCAAGTGAGGTGCCCAGAACTGAACACAGGACTCAAGGTGAGGTCTGACCAATGCTGAATAAAGAGGAACTAGAACTTCTCACGACTTGGAAGCTACAGTCTTCTTAATGCAGCCTAAAATGGCATTTACCGTCTTCACAGACACATCACACTGCTGACTCATGTTCAGCTTGTGATCCATGGCGACTCCAAGGTCCCACTTACATGTTGTGCTGCCAAGCCAAATGTCCCCCATTTTATACCTGTATTTTTGTTTTTTATTGCCCAAGTGCAGAACCTTGCACTTCTCCCTGTTGAAGTTCATTCTATTTGTCACAGCCCAGTATTCTAGTTTATCCAGATCCTCCTGGAGGTTTCGCCTGTCTTCTGTTGTGTTTGCTACTCCTCCCAGCTTCATTCCCTGGAATTGAAGTCAAACTGACTGGAAAGTGTGATTAGGATCTTCTTTTTTCCCCTTAAAGATTGGGACTACATTTGCCCTCTTCCAGTCCAGTGGCACTTCTCCACTCCTCAAGGATTTCTCAAACATGATCGACAGAGGCTCTGCAAGGACATCTGCAAGTTCCTTCAGAACTCAAGGATGCAGCTCATCCGGTCCAAATGACTTGAATTCATTTAGGCCAGTTAAGTGGTTTCAAACCAGTTCTGTCAATCTAAATCTGCTGTTCTGCACCATCCATGTTTCCATTACCTCTCTGGGGATGCAAGCATATCCCCACATCAGCCAATGATCCTGCACCCCCATTTGCACAGCCCTCCTTCTGAGAATAGATGAACGCAAAGTAGGAGTTGAGCAGCTCCGCCTTCTCCTGGTTTCCAGACACCTGTTGTCCAGGAGCAGCCCAAGCCCCTTGCTTCTCCTCCTCTTTCTTTGGGCATATCTAAAGAAGCTCTTTTTTAAATCCTAGAACAAAACCTTAATCCTAGAACAAAACCAGTGAAACAATCCAAGTTTTACCTTCAGTAAATAACCAACATTCAAATGCATAAAGTATTCATTGTCCTCATATAGCTTTGTTCATTTTACTGTAATTTGGTATATATTTTGTCTACATATTAATAAACATGTTATTTAGGCTTTTGCAAGTGATATTTCTGTACTATTTGTGACCATTTTGCATTTGCAAGCTGAAAAAGACTAGTTTCCACTTTTTAACATTCACTTTTGGACAGTCCTCCGGTCCCTAACCCACCCAATATGTGGGGGATGCCTGTACTTGCATAAGGGTATTCTGATCAGATAAATTCATGAAGATCCATAGCAGAAGCAATGGGCGTAATCAGGGATTTTTTTTCAGGAAAAGAACTTTTCCAGAAACAGCTGTTTCCATCATCTCAGTGTTTTTATTAATATTTATATATTTGATTAATTACTTACCTTTTATAAGTAGGTTTTCTTTTAAAAAAGAGAAAGAGCACAATCCAAAACATTGTCTACTCAAAAGTAAGCCCTATTGAATTAAATGAGTCTTATTCCCAGAAAAGCGTCTTTAGGATTGCAGTGCGGCAATATTTACTTGGGAGTAAGCCCCCATTAATTTATGTGCATACAATTCTTCTGAAAACGAGTGCAATAAAATATAATTGAACTTTATCACAATAAAACAATAGCATTAACCAGACAGTGCAGTACTAAGCATGTCTACTTAGTAGAAAGACGCATTGTGTTCAATAGGACTTACTCCCAAGAAAGTGTGATTAGGATTGCAACCAGAGACAGCTAGCAGCTTTCACAAAAAGCCTATTTCATCCAGCTTCCACCAAATTTCACTCAGCTTCTACCAAAAGCCTAATGGAAGAGGAATGTTTTTAAGACTTTCTTAAGAATTGGGAGAGTGGAGGTACCAGGACCTGCCTATGGAAAGGAGTTCCAAAGCAATGGGACCACCATAGAGAATGCCCTGTCCTATAGACATTATTTGCTGATCACTTGGCCCAGTCATTCAACAACTACATGTGCCACACCGCAAAAGATAGATTAATAAGGCAGTATTGGTTAATAAGGCAGTAGGTGGTCCTAGGGATGTCCAGGGATCAAACCATAATGGGATTTAAAGATCTTGACTACCAACTTGAGCTGAACTTGAAAACAGATAAGCCTATGCACTCTGGACACCATGGTGGACACTGTGGTGTCTTTGTTGGTTGTTTGTGCTTATGTAAGGGTAAATAGAATGACAGATGCAGGGAATTGTTTCCTGTGGCATCTGGTGTGTTGCTGTGAGATAGATGGAGCTCGGTTACATGGGGCTGGGCCTGATCCAGCAGGGTTCTTCTTATGTTCATAGCACAGGACTGAAGTTCTTGCTCCAATCATTAGTATCTCACCACTATAAAGATGGGATATCCCACTTCTGAAATTCACTTTCTGATCCTTTGTTCACCATTTCTGTAAATCAAAAATTGGAATAGAACAGGGAGCTACTGGAATTGCCTAAATGAAACAACACATTATGGCCATTTCATTTGCTGGCCAGATCTGAAAAGTAATGTAAGTAGCATTAAATTTTGCAGTATTTGATAATAGGATTATTACTTACAAGAAAACAAACAGGGTAGATGAGTTTTTGTTCAATAGTATCCAGCAACTGTTAATTTAATGAACATCTGGAAAAACACTGATGTGATGTACTACTGAGGACATAATTCAGTCTTCCGAGACATCCTGGAGGGACCAACCTACACAACACAACCATCCTGGACTACTCCATTGGGTGTCGATTAGATGAATTAAATGGACTGATTTTCATACAGTTCAGCCATGCAATTATGTTCATTAAATGTGTGTGTAATTGCATTCCTAATCTGAATGAACAATTCCCACGGCTGTGCATCCCAATCAGGCAATTGCAAACGTAAATAACAATTTGCATTTTTTCAGTCACCAATTTACATGCACAATTACGACGGCAGCACATGCAAATCAGATGCGCGGCTTCACACTCAGAAATGCATTTTAACATCACCCTTAAGCCTCTTTTCAGCTGTTGTTCCACAGCCTGGGTGAGGTGTTCTATCCATTATGCATCTAGCACATGGAAACACCTGATGAAGTTCTCCATACTTTCACCCAGCTCATCAATCAACCCTTATCATGCCTCTCTAATTGTAGACTATACACTATTTGCAAAATGCCGTACACAATCACTCTCTTAAAGCTAGAGAATCCATGCTTATTAGTGTCCCCATTACTGTCTCTGGTGCATACGATGTTTTGAGAGAGAAAGAAAGAGGGGGAAAAAATCTCATTTCAAGTCTCAAATATAAATATCCAGCTATCAGTCTCATCTCCAAACTTTCCATAATTGTCTTTCCTATCTGCTTCATTTCCTTTTTGCCTTTTCAGCTGGTTTTGTTACAAACTGATATGTTGACATTAGGAACCTGAAATACTGCCAAGAGAAACGATGGAGAGAGAGAGAGAGAGAGAGAGAGAGAGAGAGAGAGAGAGAGAGATTTCAATTTCCTTGCATATATTCTTTCTGCTGTGTCCTGTAGCTATCCCAAACTGTCACATTGTGTATGATGCTTGCTGTTTTTCTGCATTTTTTGCCCCTGGTTGATCCACATCGGCTCATGTGCCTGTAAAGTAATGGGTTCATCCAGATGTTTTGAGATGCTTTTGCCATTTTGCCCTGAAAATTGGGGTTTTAAACAGCCATTTGCAGTTGAAGTACCTAATTCCACTGTTGGCTTTTCATCCTTACAGAGGCTCTTTTTTGCACTGGCTCTAGAGCTGGTGCAAAAATTAGTAGGGGCTACTCCGCTTATGCAAGGAAATGGAAAGAACATCATGTTCCCCTTAGGATGCTTTGGGAGATGCTGGCCTGCAAAATAGTCTTTCTGGTGTTGCGGGAATCCAGATTGGGGCTGTTATTTTTTGCATCAGATCCTGACAACAGGCATCCTCCATTTGTTGGAGGTTAGGGACTAGAGAACCAAAACTGAAAACAGATGAAAAGTGGAACCCAATTTTTTTTAGTTTATAAATGTTGCTTCCAATGCTTTTTTAGTTAACAAATTAGAAATGCCCCTTTTATCCTGCTGCCACATAAAAGATTTCTGAAAATAGATACTCATTAACTCCTTTGGAAATGGGATTAGACCAGTTGCTACAAACTGGGGGAGGCAATTTTGGCCTTTAGAACAGAGGGATTAAAAGAGTGGAGCATGCATTGAATGAATGAGTTCTGGGTATAAGTGAAAAGTGTTGAAAGAGTGGATTGTCAGAAAAAGAAAAGTGGGAGATACATGTACTACACACCTCCTCCTCAGGTATGGGTACATATGCCGGGAGATAATATGCTATTGATTTCCCTACTTTGGGTGTTGGCACCCTGGCTCTAACCAAAGATCAGCTCACTCCAACCTGGAAAGAGCTCAAGACAGGTCATCTCAAGCCAGAAAACCTCTTGAGATTGACTTCCCCTCTGGCCCTTGAATATATAAGGATGTGCACCAGATCACTACTCCTACACTCCTGCACTATACCTGCCCCAAATGACCAACTGGGTTAATGCAGCACCTTTCAACAGACAGTCTGGAGCTGGAAAATTTAAGGCCATCTGCAAAGTGTGAATCATGCAGAAAGCAAAAAACTGCCTCCTTGACCCCAAGGGTAGCCAGCTCATCTCAGATGTTTCCTATAGTGGGTGGTGTGGTTGCAGCAACTTTGGCTGAACTCTGGAAGTGAGTTCACCAAGTAGTAACACCAAGAAAAGACCCAACAGGGACTGCAAACCAACCGCTAAGGTCTTGCTTTGTCTTGCATTGTGCAAAATTAGGAGTGGGCAAATACTGTAGGGCTGAGCAAGGATGTCACCACTGAAGGCCACGTTCTCCCTACCTACTTGGTACTTGCCCTTCTTGTTACTTACCAGAGGGAAGTGGGCAGCCTCCCTTCTATGCACCATTTAGAAATGGGGAAGAAGAAGAAGGTCATGTGCCATGCTCCTGATAAGTAAAGAGAAAAGAAGATGGCAGATGATCTCCACATTTTTTCTGCTTGCATACGTCAAGCTTTGTAAGCCCCAACTAGACAAGGAGAAGGGATTTGGAGTCATAGACACTTTGTATTTTTCTCCCTTCCCTCTTCTTCCATGAAGGGTGTACACACATGCAAACGTGCAGGAATATAATTTTGTGGGGGAGGGCTTCTGGTGTGCATGAGAACCTGGTATTTCTTGAGCATTTCACCCCAGGATCCACTTCTCAGAATGACAATCTCTCCAGGACCCACCAGAAATGATGTCATCAACCTGAAGGTGATGTCATGGCCAGAAGTGACATAAAACAGGGAGTGACATCACTGGGATGCCAGAGCTCCTCCATCCATGAATACTTGAAAGTTAAGTCTCAATATGCTCAATGAAATTTACCCCAAAGAAAGTATGGATTGCAACCTGAGTGGCTTGTTCCAAGATGGTGATACCCAACTTTCCACGATCCCTCTCCCGAGTCCATGAAGTCATGATCCCCCAAGGGAATTCTGCCCCTCACCTTGATAACCACTGGCATAGGCTATGTCTGCATTCTTTATTGTGAGCTTAAAAAAACATGTCATTTGGCTCTTTATTATTTCAAATATAGGCTGGCAACCTTTTAGAGGTCTGAGACCAATGTCCAAATGCATTGCTTTTCTAATTCTCTGGAGGTTTTTCAGCAGCTTCATTTAATTCCACAAAGCTAGTCCAATTTATCCTAAGTTAATTACCTGGATTTTTCAATATGCTAATTCAGGTGAAACATGCTTACCAATTCTTTCATTAGCATTTAAAGATGTCAGTGTTATTCAAGTCTAGCTAGAGAGGGGGCTTTCTATTTAATAGACTTTAGCTCAAGAAATGCATCAATTTATATCAAAAACAACATCAACATTTCATACTCTTTCAGTTAATTTCCTCTTATTAATATTTTAAGGAAACATCATATGCTGAACAGTTTTTGTAAAAAAAAGAGTTTTAAAGCTATCTGACGTGGCTGTCAGTGAAAATTTTCCTGCCTTCCAGTTAGCAATAATATTTCCATCTTTCTAAGTTTCATTCCACTGAGAGAAAGCTATTAAAAAAACCCAAGAGCCCCAAACTGGAAGGGACAGGTCATCTTATTCGGCAATTATGGATAATAACGGTATGCCCTCTGGAAGTCTAGTGGGGGAGAACGAAACTATGCTTCAGCTTTTTCAGGTGCTTTAATGCAGAAGAAGTAGCCAGTGGGCTTGAATTTGAAATTTGGAATGGGGAAGTAATTGGGGAGCTTGTTTGGTAGGAGACCACTCAATTTTGACCAGTTGCATATGTAAGTCAGGGGTTTCTACACTGTACATTGCAATGCCCTGGGGTGTTGTGAGGCACTCCACGTGGAGCCACCCACTAGCCATCAGCTGGCCAGCAGCAAAATTGCGAGAGGAGCTGGAAATGGCTGGTAAGAAGCTCTGTTCAGTGGGCAGAGCAAATAGAACTATCATGATAACCACTGATTTAAGTTGCAATCCTAATAATTTTATTTCCCCAGGGAAAAGTCTCATGGGATGCCAATGGAGCACAGTTCTGTGTAGGCATTCCTAGAAATGCAGTGTTACTCTAAGGACAGTGACCGACTACATCAGTGGTTCTTAAGCCCCCTTCTGAGTACGATAATCTGTCTGGGACCTCCCAGAAATGATGTCATCAAAATTCAAGTAGTAGAGGAGAACTTTGTGTTGATGATGTTTCCACATCTGATGTAGGAAACATTATGCCTCTTTTCTTCCTTTTACTCCCCCTCATTTACACCCTTCCTGGTATCATCTGCAGCACAAATGATTCCCAGATAAGAGGGATCTTCCCAGATCACACTGCTCCTGCTAAACTTCACAGTATCGCTCTGCTTTTCTCACGTTCTACTTCTCTGATTCATGTTCAGTGATCACAGCATCCATCCCCTCTCACAAATGTGCTGCCCACTCCATCTTGCAAGATCTGCTTTCTCGTTGCTTTCAAATGTCAGCAATGATGAGTTCGTCACTGTGGTGGGAATATGAGCCTTCCTATGAAAATGGCAAGCCTGCCAACACTCAACATATTATTTAAAACGTTGCTTTTCGAGAACTTCACCTGTTGCATTCATGTTGGGTAAATCCATTTGGCAAGGCTAGGGGAACTCTAATGTGTCTTCAGGAAATTAGCATTCAAAAATGTATGGGAAATTAAACAGCAGAGATTACAAAACAAGCTCAAATCATCCAACAATGGTGTCAACAAGGGATTTGGGCTCAATGCACTGTCCATCACTGTGTCACTTCAACATGACCTGATGATCAGGCTGCATGTACACCTACCACAGTGTGTATGACCATAGTCTACTCTGTGATGATTGACTGCTTTGTCTTTTTGAATAAATTCAACCATTACTTAATCATCAGTGCAGATTTACCATTCCATCTTATCCATGACATTAAAATTTGTCATCATTTTGAAAAGTCCCACATGGTCTCACCTGTGATTTCCTCTTTGCTTCCACCATCACTTTATCACTCTGCACATAATTAATATATAGAATTTAGTGCCATAAAAGGAGGTAACAGCCACTAGCTCAGATGATTTTAAGTACAGATTATCCATCCATCCATCCATCCATCCATCCATCCATCCATCCATCCATCCATCCAACTAGAGCATGGAAAGGTGGAAAAGTATCAGGGTTTGAAGGAGGAATTAGAAAGACTGGGGCAAGTGAAGGTGAGTGTGATCCCAATAGCGATTGGAGCACTAGGGGCTGTGACATCCAAGCCTGAAGAATGGCTCCAACAGATTCCAGGAAGGACATCAGAACACTCGATCCAGAAAAGCGCATTGCTAGGAACAGCTAAGATACTGTGCAGAACCCCCAAACTCCCAGGCTTCTGGTAGAGGACACCAGATTGAGGATAACATAAATATACTACCCATTGAGGGTGAGAAAACTATATATATATATATATATATATATATATATATATATATATATATATATATATATATATATATATATATATATATATATATATATATATATATATATATATATATATATATATATATATATATTTGTACCCTGCCTTTCTCACGCCTCAAGGTGACTGCCAACAAACTTTATATATAACAATTAAAATACATAAAAATGTATAAAACATTAAAAACATTTAAAAACAGTGCTGCAGCCAAATTACATACAAACGAGTTGAAAACAAGGTAACACACCAGCTTGATATGTATAGGCTAAAGGATTAGACAAACATATGGAAGGGATATCTATCAGTGACTATCAGCTATGATAACTGCAGGTCCTAGGTTGGCTGGTGGCCTTGGGGAAAGACTTTTACTTGACACATCATGGTATCCCCCCACAGTTGTGGACAAAGCAGATGGTGGTGGGGTGAACCCTAGATATCAGGCTGCCAGAAGGGTGTCAGGGGGACAAGTGGTGAGGATGGGTGTTTCCTGGGCTTGACTGAGGATGACGACGACAGGCAGAGCTCATTGCTGGAAGTGGTAAGTGCTTCAAACTGGAAGCACAAAATCCAGATGATTTTGAGATGGAGCTGTTCTGGATGTGAGGAACATATCCAGAATAGGGAAATAATGTCCAGAGCAGGTGTCATGATGATGGCCTGGCTTCAAGAACTAAGAGACTCCTGTATGCGGCTACTGCCCCATCTATTTCCTGGTGGTGTGTTGGATACCACAACTTCCATTGGTATTGACAACATAGAGTTTGGACCAGCCAAGCAGGACTTCTGGTGGACATAAGACCTTGGCCAGTGTGTGACCCTGTCAACTCCTGAACTACCATATAAACATGACAGCTATACAGAACCTCCATGATCAGAACCAGTATACCTCTGAATACCAGTTGCTGGGGAAAGCAGCAGCAGAAAAGGGCTATCACCTGCATGCCCTGCTTGTGGAGTTCCTGGAGGCATCTGGTTGGCCACTGTGAGAAGCATTATTTTAGACTAGATAGACCATTGTTCTGATCTATTATGTCTTACATTCATTGTGTTACCACCTTATAAATTCCATTCACTGTCCTCCATTATCCTTGCTCCTCAGTTTCCCATTATTACCTTTCCTAGATGTTCCTGAGATGATGTGTTTGTGCTGCCTCCATAGTTGGCATGGGTGCTCAGGTGCACAGAGGGGAAATAAAAATATACACAAGAACATTATGCACACCTCAGTTGAATTTGGTACTAACTGAGACAGAGAAAAAGCTGCCAAACAGTTTATTTACGGTGATCTACAATCTATATAAATCTACTATAAGAGGTCAGTGAAATCAAGAATGAAATGCAATAAAACTCTCAGGCAGGGTGCAGATAAATATAACAAAATTCCAAGCAGCATTGGTTATAGTAGGGTGGAATAGAAATTAAGGGGAGGGGGAGAGAGAGACAAAATGGGAAACTGAACTTCTTCCAGAAGGAGGACACACATAGAAAGTGGAACGAAAGAGGGGAGACTGAAAAATAATATGAATTGGGACATTAGTGTCTAGTAGTGTAGCTGGGGGGTGCAAAGCAGTCAGTCTTGGAGGGGGCTTCCCTGTGACATGCAAGGGGTCCCTCCCTTTTGGACCCATTCCAGGTGGTGGAGCAAAATGGATCTGAACAGCTCCTGCCTGGAAAGGCCCCGAAGAGGAGGGACTCTGCATAGCGCAGTGAGGCTCACTCCAAGACTGATTGCTCTGCCCCCCTTTAGCTATGTCATCAGAGCTATGTCAGAGGTCTCTAAATTTGTCAGTATGAGGCCACATTTCTGTGGGCCTAAAAATCAGATTTGTAAATGAATGAATGAAATTTAAATGAATGAATAAAATTTACTTGGATCTTTTTTGTCATCAGCACAATATGATTCAAAACCAACGAGAAATGTGACAATTACAAAGAAACAATGCCGTGCTTACACTGAGAAATCATACATAATGAGTAAAAATGTCAAACATTAGCAGATGTTCTGACCAAACAAACAAATAAATAAACAAACAACAAAGAGGCTGCAGGATGGATAAAATCTTGTGGCAAGCTGGATGTCGCCTCCAGGCTGAGACTGGAGATACAGGGATGGTTAAGGGCATCTCCCTGGAAAGGAGGTCTGGGGTTAACTTCTGTGTCTCCCCCTTACATGGTGAAAGGTAGAACAGATAGTCTTAGGCCCCCCACTTCAAATCCAAATTTGTGGCAACCTACATTACAGTAGCATTAGCAATTGATTAGCTCCCAGATGAGAATAAAATGGTTATTTTGGGGCATCACCTGCTTAGATCTCACTTTTAGCTTAACAACATCACTCCTGGCCCTCTTACATTTAGTCTTACATTCATTGTGTTAATGAATGATGAATGATATTTGGCCCACTGGATGAAATACTTTAAAACAGTGATTTTCAATCTTTTTCATCACACAGCATACTTAACAAGGCACTGAAATTCTCCAGGCACACCTTCAATTGTTTTTACTATTGACAAGGTACACCATACTGTTCAAATCCCCCAATTTTCTGGTTAATGAATTCAATCCCCAAATTCCCGCAGCACACCTGCGAACTATCTGTGGCACACCAGTATGCCACGGCATAGTGGTTGAAAATAACTGCTTTAGAAGTTTAATTTTGCAGAGCTTAATTTTGCAGATCCTATGCTGATTCTCTATCAGTAAGGCTCACTTTTCTGGATGCATCAAAATTTTAACTTACCACTAATTTACCTGGAACAGATGTTGAGCTGTAATTTCCTGGATCCTCCTGGATACTTCTAAAGATATATTTATACGATGGCTACTGGCCAGTTCAGTCCAATGACACAGATGGCAAGTTAAAGAAAAAGTTACATATTTTTGTGAGGTTATCTGCAGTTTCACATACACCTTTCATAAGACCTCTTGGGAGGATGCCATTTGGACCCACTGATTTATCAGTGTTTAATTTGTCAATATGCTCTAGTCCAGAACTTCATCCCTTGACACTTTGTTTTATTCACTTTATCTGATTTTGGGTGCAGTCGTGGGGGGAGGCCGGTGCAACCACCTCCTCACCACAAGTGGCATATAAGTATCTTACAGCACTTTTGCAATACCCCCAGGCCAGCACAGGATTTGTGCCAGGAGTTATGCCAGCCTAACTGGGGATTAGGACTGCAGCCTATGTCCCTGGGACAGACAGGGACAGGTATTGGCCCTATAGTTTGTGTTGTGAGGTCTGATGCGCATAATTCATTCAATTTTCTGGCAGTCTCCCTCTTTTCTTTAAATTTTCCTTTTATTTTTTCATCATCTCATGCTCTAACTTCTTCCTTTTATAACTTTTTCTTGCCTTTTGTAACTTCCTTGATTCCACTTGTGTGCGAACCTGAACACCTGAACTTGATAACACCTTTTCTCTTTAGTGTCATAGATTCTCATGACATTTCTGTTATTGTGATTTTAAATAATCCATGCATGCACTCCATAGAAATTAGACTCCCTTGATTTGCTCTCTTGGCTTCCTATTTACAAGTCCCTTTTTTAAAAAAAATCAGAATATATATCTTGGAACTAATTTTCTGATTAGTTTCTGGATTTTTTGGATTAGTCTCTGGATTTTCTGATTTTCTGGAACTAATTTTTTGTTGAACAGGACAGCACAATTCTCTAATATGTTGAACAGTTCAGCAGCACTGACATCTTGCACTGAGTCCTGGGTGTCACACAGGATGAAGTCCAACAGTGCCTCATCCCTCTGGTTGGTTCCAAGACCAACCCCATGGGGGCACAGTAATAATCCAATCATTTTTGGGTACTGTAAATTGTCTACTGATGATGGGCAGAGCATGCAACCATCAAATGTTTTTTCAAACTACACCTGCAAGGTGAGCATAGCATCAGCAGCCCGTGCCATGACTGGTGACCTGGTCCAATTTGAGGGCAGGAAGGGGGAGTAATAGAATCTGTTAAGAGAGTAAGTGGATCCTCTGGCAGATGCACATACTGGTTCTTATCCCCTCTTTTCAAAACCCCATGTCCCCTTTTCTCTCCTTGGACATATGCTGCCAAAATGCCTGGCACATGTCCAAAGTGACCTACAGTGGCCTGTGGAGGTAAGTAAAAGATGGGATTTTTTTAAAAAAACTTAGCATGTAACACTTTTCTTTTTTGCATACCATGGGATAGGGTTATTCCCCAGTGTATCTAAAAATGTTATTTTCCTGACCTGAACATGAATTTACCAGGCTATGGCTGCAATCCTGAAGTGCAGTTAGGTTAGCCTATCTTTACTAGGCTCGCCTAGCTACACCAGAGGAGGCTTGGGCCATCTTAGCAGGGCTAGCCTAGGCAGTTCAGCATAGATGTGTTGAGGTCAGGTGGGGAATGGCTTGGAACAGTGCAGTTAGGCTGCATCCAGAGCCTGTTTCCAGGGCAGACATGCTCCCTCCCATTTCCTCAGACTTAGGCCACCTCAGGAGCAGTCATAAATCCAAGTAGACCCATAGGGGCCCATGATAAGCCAGAGTAAAAATGGAAACAAAAGAAATAGCTCTAAGTTTAAATAGTTCTAAGAGAAAAATGGAAAAAAAGAAATAGTTCTAAGTTTCAGGCCAGCCTGCCTTTACCACTCCTGCCTCTCAACTTCAGGATATGGCACAACTACACCAACCCAGGGAGCATGCTGCCTTTGTGCTGCAGCAGTTATGCCAACCTGGAAACTTCTTAGTCCTGTGAATTTGACCTAAGTGTCAGCCTAGCTTCCAAGCACTGTGGATTTGGCCCGTCAGCTCGCTACTTAGCTGGACCATTCTCTCTAACCTAAGTCAGGATTGCACCCTTTGTGTAAGTAATTGAAGTCACACATTACTCCAGCAACTAAGCGGTTAAAGATGCTGTGCCTGTTAACCAGCAGGCCAGGGTTCGAGACCCAGGTCGGCCCCACAAGACAGGGTGAGCTCCTGTCCTTAGCCCAGCTCTGCGACGCCAGCTGGATCCAATCGTATTGGCTCTGCCTTTCCATTGGACTAATTCAGTGGCGTGGAGAGGGGGGATTTGGTGCTTGGGTAACAGCCTATCCTCCATAACAATCCAACCCAGGCTTTCATGCTTCGCATGCAGCGTATGCAGCACTGAGCACGATACCATAGTCTTTCAAGACTGACGGAGGCCTGCTTTCTCCTTTAGAAATTGCTATGATTTCTTTCTTCAAGATAACACTCAGCATTTTGATCAGGAGGTTGAAAGCGTACCGCTGTATAAAAAATTGGGTGTGCTGGTGTTTCCTCCCATGCTAATTCTGGAGAGGAATCTGTTACTTCTAAAAGTTCATTTTCCTTGGTGTAGAAAGGAAACCATTTTCTTTGGTGTAGAAAGCCACACTACACCATACCCCAAATACTATTCTTTCTCCTTTATATAGGGTTTGTCGCCTGAAATAACCATATCCCACTGGTTCTCTCATGTTCCACTGGTTCTCCCCAATGTGAGCACAGATAGAAGTTAAATAAAAAAAATAATCCAGTGCTGGATTTCAGTTTTTGCAGACTGCCAGACACATGTCTGTCGCCTTATAAATTAATGAAGAGCAATTTCATAATCATGTCTAATGAAAAATAAATTGTAGCAAAGCATCTGGATGATTTTTTTAACAGCTTACAGGAAAGACTACTAAAATGTTGTTACTGCTTTTTACTGTGGAATAATGAGGACCAGCACAGTGCTTCGGTCTCCGCATTAGATAAAACAGGAAGGCTCAGTTCAAATCGGCGTACAGTAGCTGTAAATTTCACTAAATAGACTGGAGCAAGTCACAAAACAATCTAAATAGTCTGGGGCAAGTCACAAACCATGCAGGCCTACTGGCTTTAAAGAATGCGTTCACTCCATAAAGTCACAGCCAGCATAATCCTCATTTGCTTTGGAACAGGCAAGCAGGCTTGTCTGTGCCATATACAGGGCAAGGACCATGGGGAAGGCAAGACCAGCCCTGATGGGTTTACTCGGATCTAAGCCACCTCTGGAGGCTGCCCAGGAAATGCCCAGGAAATTGATCTGGCATAACTGCTGCTCCCTGTCTGCCTCACCAGCCCACAATTCCTCCCTGTTCTGCTCATCTGCAACTTGCAAGGGTTTACCTGTCCCCATTGATCCTTACCTGCCCCCATTGATCTGTCAACACAAGGGGAAGACTCTGGCCTTCCTGCTGGCACTCTTGTTAATGTGTGCTGCTGGAGCATGCTTAAGGGTTGCATTGAAGCATTTGGCAGTGGTGGAAAATGCCATCCACTGGCATGGTAGCCAATCCTATTGCGCTGTCCAGTGGTGTAGCTAGGGGGCTTGCAAGGGGTGCAGTTGCACCAGGTACAGGATAGCAGGTGACAGCAGGCCTCCGTCAGTCTTGAAAGACTATGGCATCATGCTCGGCGCTGCATACACTGCATGCGAAGCACGAAAGCCTGGGTTAGATAGTTATGGAGGATAGGCTAGTTCCCTAAGCAGCAAATCCTCCCTCTCCACACCACGGAATGAGTCCAATGGAAAGGCAGAGCCAATACGATTGGATCCAGCTGCGTCCCAGATCTGGGCTAACGACAGGAGCTCACCCTGTCTTGTGGGGCCGAGCCGGGTCTCGAACCCTGGCCTGCTGGTTGTCTTAGCCACTTGCGCCACCCACAGCCCTTGGCAGGCGACAACAAGTTGCCAAAGACTGGGAATCTGGGCTACAGTTGCAGACAGCCTTCTTGCAGCACTTTCTGCCCCCTTCCTGCTCCATCAAGAATCTGGCTGGGCAGCAGGGAGCCTCTGCACATGCACACAAGTGACAGCAGCAGTGGGGGCAGCAGGGTATCTTGTCTGTGCTGGCAGCCCTCTTCGCAGAAGCTGAGGGACAAGGGAGTGATGGGGACCCAGAGAGGCTGCCTCCTGGACTTGTTACATATCCTGCCCCACTCTCTGCACTGGCACTGCAACAGCAGCTTCTCTGCCCTGTGCTCACCCTCTAGAAACCCCTGCAGGGCAAGCATTGGGTGAAGATGCCACCACCACTTCAGAGAGCAGGGGGAGGGTGGGCAAACAGGGAGAACCCAGCCAGGATTAGGACAGAGCTGCTGTCCTGTGAACACAGCCACAGGAGAAATAGGACAGGAGGAGGACAACAGAGGAGAGCAAGGAAGGGGGCATCATGGAGGAGGGAATGGCTTAGGCCTTTTCCAGTCCCCCAGTAGCACTGGAAGGGGGCACTGAGGAGAGGGCAACTCCTCTTATCATGCCTTGTGTCCTGGAAAGTCTTCACTGTCCTACTTATCCTTGTGACCAGGCAGCGGGTAGGCAGGGTGACCATATATCCAGGACATATCCACTTTTCAAGCATTCCTGGGAGTAAGCCCCCTTGACTCTCATAGGACTTGCATCTGAGTAGGCATGCCTGGAATTGTGTTCCAACCCACTCCTATGCTTGCATGTGCTAAATTCATACACTATATTCAGGATGATCAAATGTAGGACAGCCAAGAGCAATGTAGAACTGGACAAAATAAAAGGCAAAAACACTCATGTGTTTTGCATCTTTGAGGTTAAACACTCTATTCAGGGTGACTTGATGTCTCAGCCAGAAAAGAGGATAAGCCCCCCCCCCCCCCAAAAAAAAAAACAAAAAACCAAACAACAAAAAAATTTAAAACTGTCAAGAACAATGTAGGACATGACATTGTAAATCCATTACATCTAATTTAATATCCTTATCATCATTAATATATTCTAGTTATTTTATCCCATACATGCCCAAGAATCTCAGGATGGAATAGATATTCTCACAACATTTTATCGTCACCTTTCCCATTTTATCATTACAACAATTGTAAGATAGGTTAGACTCAAATAATGGCTGTACTAATGTCATCCAGTGAGCTTTGTGGCTAAGTGTGGATTTAAACCTATGTCTTCCTACCAAGATAGGGTTGCTATAATTCTCTTCCACAAAACCAGAACATGACCCCATGTAACTTGCCAGTATGTGAATGCATCCCCCCCCCCCCCAAAAAAAAAATTGGGACAGTTCTGGTTTCCAGGACATATGGCAACCCTATACCAAGGGTATGATGTGATCCACTTCTGAATAAACATGCCAAGGATTTTAGTATCGGCTCTGCCTTTCCATTGGACTAATTCAGTGGAGGGGGGATTTGCTGCTTAGGTAACAGCATATCCTCCATAACAATCCAACCCAGGCTTTCGTGCTTTCAATGCAGCGTATGCAGCACCGAGCACGATACCATAGTCTTCCAAGAGTGACGGAGGCCTGTTCATTTGGCTATTAGAGTACTGAAAATAAGAATAAGGGAATAAGAAAAAGAAATTGGGAATAAGAAACACAATTGGCAGATCTCTGCCTTGGGTAGAGAGATTTGAGGATGGCGCTGTTTTGGTTTGCCGGAAATATTGCTTCCTGGTGGCTGTTTCTGTGGCTTGGTCTGGGGTGGTATTATAACACCCAAGTCTTCTTTATTTTTATCTGCAAGCATGAATCTCCTCAAAAGAAAGCAGGGTAGCAAACATTAGGGGGCAACAAGCTGAGCTTGACACCAGTGGTCAAAATTAAGAAAAAACGGGGTGTGTGTGAATAATAATACCATCATTTTATATATCAATGGAATGGTAATTTAGTGAAGAATACAATGAAACTTCCTGCATGGGAATATCTATATTCTATCAAATGTTATGGCCAATTAAGCAAAAAAAAAAAAAATGAAAACATCAACTGCCCGTATAAGAAAAAGTGAATTTTCTTAAATAAAAACTGACCCATGATACTGAAGGATGGCAATCTGCTGGGGAGATGGAGGTTTTCCCCTAATTTTTTTTCAAGCCTGGGCATGACATCACTTCTGGTTGTGACATCACTTCCAGGGCAACATTTTAAGCTTTGTACTGGGCTACAAGATCATTAGCTATGCCACTGGAGCTCTTGGTCATATAGGATTGGTCTAAATAACCTTTTTTAAAGGACATACAATGAAAAGCATTGAAGAAAATATGATTTCATCTTTAATCTTCTCATTTCTTTCAGTCTCAACAAAGGCAAGCCACAGGTGAGGCTTGCACATCGAATTGTCATGTTTTTCTATAAGCTTTCCTAAGAACATGTTATCTCTTGCCTTGTTGAATTTTTTACATTAATTACACTGGGGATGGGGGGTTAGAGAATGGAGAGGGTATGTTTTAGAGACATCTGGCATGTCAGATGTGACCTGATTTAAGGGTGTGTTGGAGAAGATGGCAGAAAGTGTCTACAGGTAGGAAGTGTCTAAATTCATTTAAAACAGAGACATGGAATTTGAAGTCTTGTGCAACCAACTTCATTCTTTATTCTGAATCTAAGATGCTTCCTCAAGATTAATATTTTACAAACCACAATCAGGATCGTATTGCACTTTCATCATTTATTCAGTGCTCTAAATCAATTGCTTTACAGTGTTGCTTTATGAGAATTATGCAGAATGTGGACCTTCTGTGTGTCAGTAGAAATATCTTATCCTTCTCATTTCTTTCCTATTAAAACAGTTCCTTATTTTTCCATTGTAATTAGGAGAAACTTGAGCAGTTCCGTATATTTATTTGAGACACAGAAAGTCAAATTTTGTTTTATTCTTCCTTTTTATTTATTCCTTTTTTCTTTTTATAGTTAATTCCGCTGCTTCTGTGTTGAGATGAGCTAGTGATAGTCATCATATAATTTTTATAAGTTAGTTTTTATTTGTTGCTATTAACAGTTTCCAGGAACTACCATTTCAAAGCCAATAATGCCAGATGAGGAGACAGTTTGATGAATCTCAGAAGTTCCTGCTTTGGAGATCACAGAAAAAAAACCATCATGCTGTCAGGGATCCTGCTGAAATTCATCCAAAATTAGGTGGGGAATGCTGAAAAAGTTATTGCTGTTTTTGGTCTTGAAGTTGCAATAAGATATCATAACACTATATATTCAAGCTTTGTACTTTAGGTTGATGATGCTTCCCTCTCTTCATTTATTGGTGAACATAAATATCTAAAAGAAGACTACATAGAAACTCAAGTTCAGGCCACACTGAATGTTCTTGTGTCATGGTCTTGAAGACTTGGACCAAAAAACCTCATCATCTAAGGCTGCAATCCTAAATACACTTTCCTGGGATTAAGACACATTGAACACAGTAGGGCTGACTTTTGAGTAGAAATGGTTTGGATTGTGCTCTGGGACTCAACCTAGTTAACCTGGGCACATGGGGGGTGCCAGTTGCAGTGAGTAACGTGTTCAGGGCGGTAACACGATTGGTCCAAATTTTTAAAATCTCTAAAAACTTTTGAGTAATACCATCATGTTATTCCTTGTCTGATGTAATTTCACGCAGAAATATTTATGTTCTATCAAATGTAGCAAAAAACACAAAACAGTGTGTTTGTGACAATGGTATATCATCATACCCTCTCCCAGGGGTATTGCCAGCTGCATAGGAGGTCCAACATGAGGGTAATATGCTGGCCTCCCATACCAGATGGTGCAAACCCAAATAACAGCACTGAATAATGTCCTCCTATGAAGTAAGTGTGCTCAGGACTCAATGCATAATGGGCACTACATAAGGGAAAGTAGTGAAAGTGCTCCCTGTGGTGTTCTTTTTCCCGTTATCAGGTCAGGCTGCTGAAACCTATGTCCTCTAAGTCTGGATGGATGTGATCACCAACCCCATGTGGGTGTCAGCATGTGGCCCTTGCTGGTTATAAAAAAAAACTGGAACAGCTGAGCAAGCACTAGGAGGGAGCACTCATCACTTGAATTCCTACAGTAGCCATGCTTCAATTTTACGCATTTGACAAGAGATGGGAGAACAGGAATCTCTCTGTGGTTGCTTAATAATTCCAGCAATTGATTCCTAACCGCATGCTTAATAACGAAAATTACTTTGAGAGCCCATATCCTGAATTTTCTTTCATGTACCTCAATACTCTGCTGGAAGAATAAGAACATTTGTTCTGAAAAAAATTACAGGTGGATAAAACATTTTGAAGGAGATTTCTAAAATTGTGAATGATGGGGAGACAATGGCTGCAATCCTAAAGACACTTTCCTGGAAGTAAGACCCATTGAACACAATGGGGCTTACCTCTGAGTAGATATGGTTAGGATTTAAGCCATAGAATATAAATATAGGGCACAATCCTAAGCTTGTCTACTCAGAAGTAAGTTCCATTGACTTCAGTAGGGCTTACCCTCAGGAAAGTGTGCATAGGATTGCAACCTATAATTATGCATATGCATATGTAATATAATTATGTGAACATAAAACATCACACTCCCTACAATCCAGAGTAACTGTGGGAGCACGTAAGAGATATTATGTGCACCCGTAGTTACTGCACCACCTAGTGAAAACTTATGGGAAATTCATATTGCAATCCAGAGCAAATTGTTCTTACACCGGAGCAAGGACTCCCCATAGTTACTCTGGATTGCGCCCATAAGCACACATGCAGAGCCCTGCTGGATCATGCCAAAGGCCCATGTTTCCTTTATCTCACAGTGGCCTAGTAGATGTCTCAGGGAGAACACAAGTTCCAACATTCTCTCTCTCTCTCTCTCTCCATCTCCAAGTGGAGACTTGGAATGGCTCCAAAGGGGAAGGGTCTCTTGAATGCTGCAGTGAGCTCTCCCCAAGACCGACCGCTCCACCCCCTCCAGCTATGCCACTGTTTCAAGCTGAACTCAGTGGGAAGGGGAATCATTCTGACTTTCACATCGGAAAATGCTAACTCAACTTTTTTTGGCTGTCATTCTTGGAAGTAACAATAGCAATTGGAAATGATTGGGTTTTTTTTCCTCACCAAACTCTCATTTAAAAAAACAACAACCAAAAATGAACTCTTATTTTTCAGTTTAATATTGCAGGGAAAAAGTTTCTCACTTGCTAACAGTAAGAATACAAATGCTTGACAAAGGATGTCTATTTTTCACTGTAATTTCTGAGAAAATATACTGTCGTGGCTGCTACCTAGAAGCAGTGCATGACTCATTTCATACTTGCAAAGCAACGTGAATCTTCCCTCAGATGTTTTTGGTTTTTCAACAGACAAGGGAGGCTGGGACCTCACAGAATTTTTTACTGGATCAATTCAGTTTTCTCAGCACAGGCCTTAGGGACCATCGATCCTAGAAAGTTCTTTATGGCACATCTTCTGCAAGTGGTTTAGGCTGCAATCCTAACATCCAGTTAGGCCGGCCTAAGCACCGGCACAAATCCTGTGCTGTCCTCGGGTGGGGGTCATCAAAGTACTGTAAGACACTTCTGCGCCACTCTTGGGGGAGGGTTGGGCCAGTGCACAGACATGCGCTTGCCTCCCTACATCACCACAGGGAGGGGAACACCAATGAGTTGTGCCAGCCTAAGTTAGAATTTCATCCTATGGAATGCACACTTAAGTACGGCACAACATGATTCACCATCTCATGGCCACCTCTGGCCTGTTGCCACAAAACACATCTATTTCTCTGTCCTGCCCCACCCCCAAATCTTAGCAGATGATTTTGGCCCAGAGTGACCATAAATTCTTATTTTAATTTTTGCGGGACAGCCCCACAAGACAGGGTGAGCTCCTGTCCTTAGCCCAGCTCTGCAACACCAGCTGGATCCAATTGTATTGGCTCTGCCTTTCCATTGGACTAATTCAGTGGCGTGGAGAGGGGGGATTTGCTGCTTAGGTAACAGCCTATCCTCCATAACAATCTAACCCAGGCCTTCGTGCTTCGCATACAGTGTATGCAGCACCGAGCATGATACCATAGTCTTTCAAGACTGACGGAGGTCTTTTTTTAGGTCATACAATATCCTCTTTTTTTTAGCCTTGAGTTATAAAAAAAAGATCTTCATTACCCACTTTTCCTTGTAAGCAGGCAGCATGTACCCTTCTTGTCATTAATAAATATGTGCTGCAATCCTAAAGATACTTCCCTGGGAGTAATGGGAGTAACACAATGGGGCTTACGTTTGAGTAGAAATGGTTAGGATTGTGCTCTATATGAAATAAGCTATATGTGACTGTGTTAAATTTAATAATAAGTAGTATAGTATTTACCATATGGAGGCAATATATATGTGTTTTTGGCTTTTATTTACTCATGTAATCCTTTTTTCTTGGCTGTCCTACATTTGTGGGGGCTTGGTAAGCTGGGAGAAAAGAGGAATCTGAGGAGGGGGGAAGAGAGAAGCTGGACTGGGAGGTTGTGGACACATCATGAGGGTAATGGATGGTATTGGGTGAGGCATAATAAATCTTTGGTACATTCATGGGTCAGCTGCACGTTAGGGTTGCCATATGCACCAGAAAACCAGGACAGTTGGGACAGTCCCGGTTTGGGGGGATTGCATTCTCATACTGGCAAGTTAGACAGGGGGTTCTGTCCCAGTTTCGTGGAAGAGAATTGTGGCAACTCTACTGTACATCCATGCCAAGCAGAACATCTGTGTAAACATGCAGAGACTAGCAGCCCCTTTCTATCTAAATCCCTGCACAGAGATGAAGCAGCAGCAGAATGAACTACAATACATCCCACAGGGGATTATTGGATGCTGGAGGTCCTCAGGGTAAGGGAATAGTTGTCCCCTTTCTCCAGGCCTCCATATCAGGACTGGGAAAGGGGTTGGGATTAATTTTGTGCTGCCAGCAGGGATCTTTTTCAGGGGGTATGCTGCACCTGTAAGACGTACCACCACCTCTGTGTGAGTAACAGCACATCTATGGGTAAGTACCAGCACACACACACACACACACACACACACACACACACACACACACACAGGTGAGTAGTTGTGAGTACCGGCAGGTGAATACTGGCACATCTTTTCCAGAAAAATAGCACTGGCTGCCACCTCCACCACCACCACCACCACCACCAAACCTGCCCCCCTTCTGATCAGACAAAAAAGGAGGGCTTCAATCTAACAAATTTTGATGTTGCTCTTTTGAATTCTGTTCACTTTCATGCCTTGCTTTTGAAATTTAACCTTGAAGAATACTTTGGGAAGACTTAGATCTGAAGCCTGGTTAATGAAATCCAGGGAAATAGCAGGAAGCATCAACCTCCAAAACTGCTATTTTTGTGTTTCACAGTTTGTGTTTTTTGACATATGTATCCACAGTGGTGTAGCTAATTATCATGTAGGCCAGTGCAAAGCTCAGAATGTTGCCCTGAAAGTGATGTCACAACCAGAAGTGATGTCACAATTGAAAGTGATGTCATGCTTTGGCTTTTAAAAAACAAAACTGGGGAAAAACCTGTTCCCAGCAGATCACCACCCCATTGGATTCAGTGGGACTTACTCACTTTTTACTCAATGGGGCTTACTCACTCACCACCTTGGGCTCCCTCTTGTAGGGGAGGAAAGGCGGGGTATAAATTAGGAAATTAGGAAATGAAATACTTTTCATTGGGAATACTAATTTCATTAGGAAATGAAATTAGGAAATTAGGAAATGAAATATTTACTCACTTAGGGCACAATCCAGAAGTTCACTTAGGTTCCCCTATCTATGCAAGATGGGCCACCTTAGTTACTCTGGAAAAGGCTTAGGGCAGCCTAAGGCAACATAGGCTGCCCCAAGATAGATGGACCTGGGCTGAAGACTTGGAGGTCTAAAGTTGCCCCCAGTCCTTGCCCCTCCTCCTCTGTTGGCTCACATTGCAAAGAAGAGGATGCTAAGTAGGGAGCAGAGAACCCCCTTTTCTCTTATTTCCTTCTCCTTCTCAAAGACGGGCACTCAACATGAGCCATACAGAGCTCCAGCAGCAGCATGTTGCACAGAATAGTGGGGGAAATGATGGAGGGAGTGAGGACTGGAAGGAGGGGTGAAAGAAAGAAAGGTGAGCACCCTGGATCAAATGGAAAGGCTGTGCTTGTCTACTTAGCCTCCTTCCCCCCATTACCGGCATCCCCATATGGGGAATGCTGTATCTCCCCCTTCTCCTCCCAGGACCCTCCTCACCAGAAGCACAAGCTGTCTGACAGCTACATCCAGAATCTGATCAGGCAAACCCTGCACCCCCCTAGCAATGCCACTGCATATCCTTACCCAGTTTTCTTCCATGATAAACTCTGAGTCACTTGATCAAACAGATCAGCAGTATATTTTTAAAAAATAAAAAAGAGAAAATACACAGTATAGAATTTATGGAATTCCTTGTCAGAGGATATGATAATGCCTGTTGGCTGAAAAGAATCTATCAGCAGCCTCAGTGGCCCAGTCTATCTAGACACTCTCTATTCTAGACCGTGGCTTAGTCTATCAGGTGCTAAAATTGTCAAATATCTAAATTTCTGGGAAGTGGGTACACACACACTATATATTATCACTGGGAGCACAGGTCCCTGAATATTATTAATTAAATAGCAAAAATGTACCTGTGTTGCGGGAGTAAAATTTCCCCCATACACCATGCCCCCACTGCACACCGTCCCCCCATGTGCACCGTCCCTCCAAGATTCTTCGTCCCCCCAATACACACTATCCCCCATGTACAACAAACCCACCATGCACAACATCTCCCCATATGCATCATTCCCCACATGCTTCATCTTTGTGTGCAACACCCCCATGCGCAATACACCCATACAAAATCCCCCATGATGTGTCCCCCATGCACCCTTCCCCATGCACACTACCCCAATGCACCATTTCCCCAATGTGCACCATCCCCATGTACAACACCCTGATGCGCATCGTCCCCATGTGTAATAACCCCATGCATACTGTCTCCCATGCACATTATCCCCCATGCGCAACACCCCCATACAACAACTCCCCATGCACACCATCTCCCCATGCACATCATTCCCCCATGTGCATCATCTCCCATGTGTCTCATCCCCTATGTGCACCATACCCCCATGCACACTATTACTCCCTGTGCACCCTCCCTCCCAGTGCATAAGCTGGATGTTGATCAATCTGTCTTCAATGTTAAGTATAGAACTAAAAGACGTTGCAACCCTTTCCAGCCCTTTAAGGGTTAAATTTCTCAACATCAGTTCTTGGTGGGTGTTGATGTCACAGAAGGAACATCCTTCCCAAATTTCATGCTTCTAGATCCAGGGGTAGGGACAGAGCATCCATGAGTCAGGGATTCTTCAATCGAGCGTATAGGGAGGAAAATGCGTAGCACCCCTTTTCACCCCCTTTTGGTTAGAATTTCCAAAAACTGGCTCTTAGTGGGCGCCTCCATCACGGAAGGAACACCCTCTCCAAATTTTATGCTTCTAGTTCTAGTGGTTTTGCTGGGGTGTTGATGAGTGAGTCAGTGAGTGAGTCAGTGAATCAGTCAGTGAACTTTCAATTATATATAAAGGGTTTATATAACCCTTTCAAATATATATACAGTGAGTACTCAAAAAAATGTACTCATACTTTAACTGTAGCTATTTGTTTCATGACGTTTGCGAATCCCTTGGTGCGCGTTATCAGCGTTGTCTGGACAATAATGGTCATCAATTTGAACATTTGCGAACATGATTCTTCAATTACATTTGTTTTCTGTATTCGAAGCTATTCCATTTCACTCTGTGTTCATAAATAATGTTTTTCTCATCATTCGAAGTGTGAGTACATTTTTTTGAGACACCCTGTGTATAGATAATAATAATTAATTGTATTAAACTCTGTCTAGTGGGTCATTAAAGATTGGCTTGTTTTAGAAGTGGGTCCCAATGCTAAAACATTTGGGAAGCACTGCCTCAGATTAATTTACGTTGTCTCTTCCATAGCCATCCAGTGCCTGACCACTTGCATCCCCACAACTCAAAAGGTGATGGGTTCACTGACTGCAGTGACTCTGTAGTCACAATCTATTTATCTACAGTATTTATATACCTGAAAAATTCACAAAGCGGTTTACAAAGAAAATGGAAAAATAATAATAACTAATTAAAAGCTAATGGGTTCCTGTCCCAAAAGGACTCGAAAAAGAACAAAATTCAGCCTTGGTAATACACAACGCAAAAATTCAACCACAGCGCAGAGATCCAGCTGCTATACATCTTGCTGTGTGTACGTTGCTACGTTTGAAGTGGCCTGTCTTTCTGCCAACTGGATGACACATTGTTAAGAACACTGACAGCCAAAAATAGTTATTTAAAAATATATTGAGCTTGGAATGCTGGGCTGGATTTCAGTGCAGCTGACTCAAACTACTTTCAATAAAATATGGATTCTGTAGCCCAGAAGTGAACACTATAGAAAAACCACTTTTGATTATTACACACAAAATTGTGTAGCCCTCATCTATCCATGTGAAGTAAATTCCACTGGTCTTTATGAGCTGGCATCCAAACGAATGTCCATATGGCTGCAAACCCTAGAATCTGATGGTGGAGATGGGCACTTTCTCTCTAACATTAATTAACTGAGACTGACAACGTATTTATTTCATGTATTCTCTGGCCCTGTTCTCATGCAGGACTGCAAACATTATGGGGTTCCCTCGATCAAAACAAAAGAATTCTAACCCCAGCCCATTGTCACCACTTCTATGGCCAAAGCCAATCAAGGAGTCATACTAGTGGAGCAACTGTCCTCAACAGCTTGCTATCATACACTTAGGGCGAAATCCAGAGTAACTACGAGTAGTCCTTGCTCCGGTGTAAGAACAACTTACTCTGGATTCCAATGTGAATTTCCCATATGTTTTCACTAGGTGGTGCAGTAACTACAGGTGCACGTAAAGTCTCTTATGTGCTCCTGTAGTTACTCTGGATTTGGGGGTAAGTCAGTTGGGACTATAAATAAACCATCTAGGCATAACAAGTGACAAAAGAAGACAACTTTATGAAACTCCATAAATGATTCAATATCCCATTCCCTCTCCTGGACCTGATCAACTTGGATCAACTCAATAGGACCAAGTTTATTTATTTATTTATTTATTTATTTATTTATTTATTTATTTATTTATTTATTTATTTATTTATTTATTTATTTAATATCCCGCCTTTCCTCACCTGCAAGAGAGAACTCAAGGTGGCTAACATCAGAAAGATAAAACACCAAGTTGATCCAGAGCAGCTGCCAGGGATGCATTGATCCTCAGTGATATGTTCTGAGTCCCCACATCCCCCAAGACACATTCTGAGTGCCTTGACTTGTGCAGGTGTCTTAATGGGTGGCCTTTGGGATTTTTGGGACTCTGTTGTGAGTCAGAGTGTTTCTAATAGTCAGGTTCAGCTGCTCAGGAATAAATCTTGTGGTGATGTGTGTGAGAGAGTTCTCATTTAACACTACTCTGATGTCCCCATCCCATTTGTTACATGATCCCATTTGCAAATGAAAGCGTTGCTGTACTTCAAGTGAATGCAGCGGTTCAGAGAGCACCAACTGGTTTATTACAAACCCCAGTGACAAATCCACCCATCTCTGATCAATTGCTCAATCACTGTCCCAATTGCTTCTGAGAAAAACTCCCAAGTCTCAGTTCACATTTGGGTTTCAAAATACATGAGACTTGAGTCTGCACAAATCTGGAAAATTCATTTGGAGACGTGTCCGAATCTTATAAGTTGCCCATCCCTGGAAGTTGATGGTGTCCCTTTACCCAAAGAATTACTAGCAGACAACATTCCCTGGTGGGAGGCAGTAGAGACTGTTGTTTTACTGCTATATCACTACATAGGAATTTAGTAAGGATTGGGCTGTGTGTGTGTTTCTGCTTTGCCTTTTGGTTCTCATAATCTGTCCATGAATTCAAACATTTCCAGAACGAAAATAGATTTAAAAAAAAAAAACAAAGCAGCCTTCCAAGAGGGAAAAAATAAGGGAAAGAGTAAGGACTTTTAGTAATTCACCAGAAATGGATTAAAAAGCCTATTTCTGATAAATAGGGCCAACTGGAGTTCAGTATAATGTGATACATTTTCCTCATCTTTCAGCACTAGAGTACTGTTGTTTCTGCGTTGACTCTTAAGTACTATCATAAATCTTTTTATTTTCACCATCTGCATGAATCACTTCTCCATAAAGCCACACATGCTGAAAACCCATTGTGATACGAGGTTTTGGCAAAGGCTTTGCAAACACAGGTATGAATGAAGCATAATAATTTGATTTGTTGATGTTCCTATGGTTTTGTTTACCCACCATTCAGTGCGCATGGTGTCATTCAGCCAGCATCTAGGAAAAATGAAAAAGCAAATAGATTACTAGCCTGAATGCAAATGGAAAGGATTAGTGATGCCAAGGTTCTCTCTCAGTTTTGTCCAACAGCTAGGAATCGTAGTTAACAACACACAAACACAGCAGCACGATGGCTGGTTCCAAGCAGAAAACCCCTCCTTCAGGAATTACTTCATCCTGGTTCTTAGGTGCAATCCTAACCCCAGTTAGGCTGGCATAAACCCCAGCACAAGTCCCGTGCTGGCCTGGGGGCATTACAAAAGTGCTGTAAGGCACTTCTGCGCCACTCATGGGAGAGGGTTAGGACACTGCACAGACATGCGCATTCTCCCCTCCCATCCTCATTGAATGGGAAGATCAATGAGTTGTGCCAGCCTAGATTAGGATTGCACCCTTAATCCACTTTTTTCCAGGCAGCATTCAGTGGCATTTTCCAGGCAACGTTCAGCATCTTAAACTAGCCTGCTTAACTTATTCCTCCCCGTCTGTAGCTTATGACTTGAGAGACCATAGTATGGTTTAAGGTACAATCCTAAACTCAGCCAGCACAACTGTCCTGTAGTGATGTTGGGAGGCAAGTGCATGTCTGTGTACTGGTCTAATACTCTCCCAAGAGTGGCACAGAAGTGTCTTTTGGCACTATGGTGACACCCCCAGATAAGCACAGGACTTGTGGCCGGGCTTAGGCCAGCCTAATGGGAGATTACAATTGCAGTTTAAGCAGGCCTCCTTCAGTCTTGAAAGACTATGGTATCGTGCTTGGCTCTGCATACGCTGCATGCAAAGCACGAAAGTCTGGGTAAGACTTTCAGCAAATCCCCCCTCTCCACGCCACTGAATTAGTCCAATGGAAAGGCAGAGCCAATACTATTGGATCCAGCTGGCGTTGTAGAGCTGGGCTAGGGACAGGAGCTCACCTTGTCTTGTGGGGCCAACCCGGGTCTCGAACCCTGGCCTGCTGGTTAACAGGCACAGTGATTTAACCACTTGTGCCACCCAATAATAATAGGGCATAATACTTACTTGCACAGAAACTGGAAGGCTGACTGGACTGTGCTGTATCTAGCACAAGGTAGATGTGGGATAGAACATAAAAAAGGGATTTTCTGCCTCTCACCCCATGCCTATGTGGCTACTCAGATTTCTGCAAGTAATTTTGCTGACATTGAACTGCCCATGTAAGCAGAGGTGACACGAGAGTACGCATCACCCAGTGAGGGGGTAAGCGCATCACCCCCAGGACTGCACTGCCTCCCCTGGACTGCGCTTCCCCTACTACAAATGTCCAGATTTCTGGACATGCACAGTGGGAAAGGTGCATGCCTACGCCACTACACATGTCCAGAGGGCTGGAGATGTGCACCAACCATTTGGATCTGCTCCAAGGCAGATGGCACAGTGAGAGAGGCAGAAACCTGGACATGTGCAGTGGGGGCTTCAACCCGGCCATTTGGACCTGCTCTGAATGGACATGCAGAGGCCCAGAGCCACCAGAGGAGTGTCAAACTCCTCTGGTGCATCATCTGAAGCAGCCTGCACCAGTGGCAATGCCACTACATGAAAGGTTGATTGGGCCAGCAGTGGGGGTTGGGAAGTGGACTAGTGTGCTATGGCCAATCATGCCCCTATCCTGCACTTCACCCACCACCAGCAATTCACCCACCACATACCAAATCACCCTTTCCCTGTTTTAGTTTTGATCTCCCATCACTTTTTAACCACAAGTTAAAAAGATTTGGGAGGTATTTTGTGTTTTGTTGAAGTTATAAACAGAATGTTTTAGATGATATGTAATAACATTAGGTAAGAATTTTAGTTTTAATATTACAGATACGGTAATATGGTGACAGTAAATGAATATATAGATGTTTGTAAAGGATTGGTAATAGACTAGAAAAATAAGTGTTGTGCTATGGAGACCCTTATGTATATGTCTATGTACCCCCATTGTTATCCCTTATTGACACTTTCCTGTATCTGAAATAGATACAGGATTTATTCTGTTCAGTGGGTCTTACTTCCAGGAAAGTGGCTGCATTGGCTGCAATCCTAAGGACACTTTCCTGGGAGTAAGACCCATTGAACATAATGGGGTTTACTTTTAAGTAGACATGGTTAGGATTGTGCTCTTTGTCTATTTCAAGTGAGTCTTTCTGCTGAGTTGGCCTTTCTGGTCTCGGAGCCTAATCCAATATTCTTCATAATCCCCCCACCAGCTGGTACAACCATACAAAAAATGGGCATAACATATTCAGCAGTGTCAGACTGGAACATAAAGGGGATTTAAATTCTCTTTGAATTGCATTAGGTCCCCTCAGACCTACACCAGCAAAAATCACTGGTGCATAGCTAAGGACAAAAAGAAGGGAGGGAGGTTGCTGAAAAGAGGCACAAGATCTAGAAGCCTCCCTGCAACCCACTAAACCCCTCCTAAACACAATTTTAGGACCCTAAACGGCTCGGATCCAGAGTATCTGAGGGACTGCCTTCTTCTGTACAATCCGACCCGTCACCTAAGGTCATCTGAGGAGGCACTACTGACTGTGCCGCAACTTAGAGATGTGGGAGGTGTGGCGGCCAGAGTTAGGGCCTTCTCGGTGGTGGCACCCCGGCTTTGGAACTCCCTCCCCACTGAACTGAGGAAAGCTCCCTCAATATGGAGCTTCAGGCGGAGCCTTAAAACCTTCTATTTTAAAAAAGCATTTTAAATGGGGCAGAGGTGGGGGGACAGTTGATTTTATTGTTTTTTACTGTTTTTAACAAATATTTTTAATCTGCATGCTTTTTATTCAATTTAATTGTATTTTAATTATATTTTAATGGTGTTTTAATCTTTATTTATGAGCTATTTTAATGATGTTTTATTCCCTGTTGTCAGCCGCCTTGGGCTCCCCCTTGCGGGGGAGGAAAGGCGGGATATAAATTGATTAAATAAATAAATAAAATTTCCCCTCCCCCTACCACAGCCTTACCTGTTCTGGTGGGTGGGTGGCAATCCACTAGTGGGTAGGCTAGAAAGACTGCTTCTTCACATAGTACTACCAAAATGTCCACTTATAGGGCACTCTTCATATTGTTGGTGACCATTCTGCAACAGCAGAAAGGCTCCATTGCAAAGGACTCGGTGCCCCAGCCCATTCCTCAATAGGATTATATGTTGTGTAGTATCATGAAATGTCACATATTGCATCTTTGAAACTGCCTTCCACTAAATCAGCCTGTCTTTACGTTTAGCCTACTCAAGCATATGTCTGCTTGAGATGCCAATTACTTTCCAAAGTCACTATTAAAAATCTTTTAAAATTCTACTTGAGATCCTTTGAAGTAGAGATACAGTGGTACCTCACGTAACAGAATTAATTCGTTCCAGAGGCAGTTCCTTTATGTGAAACTTTCTTTACGTGAAGCGGATTTTCCCATAGAAAATAATGGAAACTCAGATGATTGGTTCAACAACCCCAAAAATATTTATATAAAAATATTAACTGGATGTAAAAATGATGACAAAACACTGTAATTGAATTCAAAACATGCATTCAATGGGCATGATCCTATGAAGTCTACTTAGGCTGCAATCCTAAAGACACTTTCATCGGAGTAGGACCCATTTAACACAATGAGGTAGAC
The DNA here is from genome assembly GCA_030015325.1 of Cryptoblepharus egeriae. NCBI lineage: Eukaryota > Metazoa > Chordata > Lepidosauria > Squamata > Scincidae > Cryptoblepharus > Cryptoblepharus egeriae. The sequence continues at coordinate 177,353,769 of JAREYC010000003.1, read as the reverse complement.
TTCTGGGTAGACATGGGTAGGAGGCTGCAATCAAAGACACTTTCTTCTGTAATCCAAGACACTTTCCAAGTGTCTCCCCACTTTCTCCTTCTCTTCATCCTGAGCCTCTCTCTCTCTCTCTCTCTCTCTCTCTCTCTCTCTCTGCTCCCTTCTGGATGGCCCTGAGCTGCTTTCCTCTTCTCCACTGTTCTCTCCCTCTGCCTAGCGGATATCTGGCCACAGGAGGAATAGCATGGAAGTGTTGCTTTCACTATGGGCAGGTGCGCTAGGCAGCCCTGACACTTTTTAAACAGGTTGCTGGCCAGCGTGTCTGCCCTAACTGCCAACGAATGTTTTCTTTACGTGAAGCACAGTTTGTTATGTGAAGCAGAATCCTAGAGAAATTTTTTTTTGTCACGTGAAACTTACTTTACGTGAGCCGTTCTTTACGTGAGGCGTCACTGTACTTGAATTGGGACAGGGGACATGGTACTTGCAAAGCCCTGCTTTGCTACAGAGTCATGAGCCAAAAGCCGGTGAATAATATGGTATTCAGTACCTCTCTTTCAAACTCTCTCCGTGGTACATTTTGCCCAGCTGGAGTTTCTGAACAGTCATCAGGTGCATTTTTGTGCAGAACATTATACAGTGTGGTCTAGTTTGATTATTATGAAGACAAGCAGTTTTGTATCACAACAATAGACACATAATTGATGAGCTTTCTTGTTTAACAATTTGCTTGCAAGACTTAATTACTGAGATACTCCAAATAAGGATAAACAAAAAGAACTTATACAGGAAAAAAAGGAAATTATCATGAAAATAGTGCAATCAGATGCAAGAACGGCATTGTACTTTTTAATTTTTTCCTGGGATCATGTTCCATTGTACTAAATTCCTCTGATATGGAAGTCTTTGAATTGTCTTTTACTGAACAAGGAGCATATATGGTAGCAAGATTAAGTCAACAATAGGCACGTTTTCTTGAGCTAAGAAAAAGCACGACAAACTGCAAAGAATTTTTTTTTTTGCAATTTACAATAATGAGAACACGTCTAGCAAAATATCAAGCATTTTTGCACCCATAGTGCAATGTGAAAACTGTGGCATTCAGCAATCACATTTGCATACGAGTGCTGTGCTTCAGTGCCACCTCATCATAATGATCTAGACCAAAATAAATCTTTTTCCTTCTTGAATAATTTTATTTTTTTATTATTTATATAGCATCAAGAGACACACATGCTGGTTAACTGAAAAAAACATACGAAGACAACATGTTATTCATACTGAGATTCATACTGAGATACTGAGGATCTTACCATCTAAATGTCTATAACAGCAAATGTTTTCATGGGGACAGACTATACAAATGTAGTTTTCATGTACTTAAATTTAGAAATGTTAGGGGCTGTGGGTGGTGCAAGTTGTTAAGATGCTGTGCCTGTTAACCAGCAGGCCTGGATTCGAGACCCGGGTGGGCCCCACAAGACAGGGTGAGCGCCTGTCCTTAGCCCAGCTCTGCGATGCCAGCTGGATCCAATTGTATTGGCTCTGCCTTTCCATTGGACTAATTCAGTGGCGTGGAGAGGGGGGATTTGCTGCTTGTGTAACAGCCTATCCTCCATAACAATCCAACTGTATAGTTCACAAAGGGTGCAATCCTAACAAATTTAGGCTGGCCTAACTCACCTGGCAGATCTTCTCGTTGTGGTGTGAAGATGTCTGTATATGCCTGTGCAGTGGTCTAAACCCCCCAGAGGTGGGACAGAAGTGCATAAACAGCACTTTTGTGACACCCCCAGGACAACACAGGACTTATGTCAGGGCTTAGGCCAACCTAACTGAAGAGTAGGATTGAATCCAAAATAATCTTTTCAGTTTCTTAGAGTTTCGCTGCAATTTTTCACATAAGCATCAAAGATAAACATTGCCTACTTGACCTGAATTTTTCAGAGTATGGTGAACTGTATAAATGTTGGACATCCAGCGGCTTCAGGGAAGCATGGCATTTGAAAAGGTGGCATTTCATTGGGTTTGAAAAGCAGATGTTTTACTAATCCTGTAGAACATAATTTCAGGCTGCATTTACTCTAACAAAAGTGAATGCTGTTGTGTACACGGTATTTACAAGGAGGGAAGGTGCTGAACCACTTCATTGCACTATGATTGGTTTTCTGTGCAGGAAATATTCATTGCATTCCTACAAATCTGCAGAGTGGAAAGCAGAATTTAGAATGGAATTCAGGATTCCAGTATCTTTTCTGAGCGCGTGCATCAAAGATGCAGTTAGGCCTATTTTCATTTGAGCTGAATCTTCAATACATTAAGGGGTTTTATTATTTGTGCCTATAGGTGCCATTAGAGACAACCAGGTACTCAAGGCAGGGAAACTAACAATACTGCCCAGTATGGTCAGTCCAATCTTAATGTCTACCTGTATCAGTGCTGGCACAAGTGGTTAAGAAACTGCCTGTCCTACAGGTCCTACAAGACGTAGGTGATACCCAGGTCCTACAAGCCGGGTGAGCTTCCGTCCTTAACCCAGCTTCTGCCAACCTAACAGTTCAAAAGCATGCAAATGCAAGTAGAGAAATAGATACCGCTTCGGTGCGAAGGTGACAGCGTTCTGGGCACATGTGAGCCACATGTTGGACAACGCTGGCTCGATGACTCTAGAAATGGGGATGAGCACCGCACCCTACAGTTGTTCACAATTAGCAGTATAACCTGCAGGGGACACATTTACCTTACCTTTTTACCACAGTATAATGACACTGAAATGGCCCAAGTTGTATCCCACAGGGTCAGAGAGACATCCAAAGGTCTCCTTGAGGTAAGAGAACATTTGTTCCCTAACCTCATGTCAAACCCCTGCAGGTTCTTTGACTACTCAGATCTGGGCCAGCTCAATTGCTGAGGCTGATCTGAGTGTGGCTTTCAGGCATGGTAGAATATGGTGGCATTTTGCTACCATTCCAACCTCACAGACCTCAACCACACTCCACCCTGACCTCTACTTATTCACTTTGGCTCCCCAACCTTCCCTCTCACCAGGAACATCTCTCCAGCTCTTGGCACAGAGCTTACTTTTGGTGGTTGCTGGAGTTCTTCTGACTGACATTAAGGCCCAGAGACTGGCCTCCATCATTCTGTTGGTGCCTCCATAATTCTGGTTCTGCAAAGTGCCTTATAGTATTTTTGTGATACTTAGAACTGGATCAGGCTTTAAGGCTCTGTATGCTTCAAAACTTTTGGAACTGCAAGGGGACAATGCTAAAACATTCATGTTACCATATCTTGCTACCATACATATTCCTTATTAAGTTCACAGTATATACACTTTCTAAAATGGACATAAACAAGTTTGTCCAAACTTTATTTCTTACCTGTGAAAAACACTTCTTGGGGCAATTTTGTAGGCTTGTTTGAAGTTACATATTTTATTGTCAGCTCCTGCTATCCATTCCTGGAGGTTTCTTCTTCCAACATGATACAAAATTAGACATTTCTGGAGGCCAGGTTTAAATCTCTTGGTTTAAACCTTCTTTTCACTAGTCACTGATGCTGATTAATGGAGACTCCAGGCCAACCCTAAATGTTTGTCGTCTGGCTCCCTCCCTCCCATCCGTTTAGAGTAAGTGCTCAAATGTCTCTCTCAATTGAGCCTGCATGGCCAAATCTGATAAATTAATTTGTGGCATAACTATTCTGGCTATGGAAACCCACAGGAATTATATAGCCCAGTAGAAGAAACCTGAAGAAATGGAGAAGTTGCTACTGATAGGTCACATAAGACCTCTTGAATAAGGATGGAAAGATGAGCAAGCCTCCCATGCAAACTATACAGTTTGCACTAAAATGTTTGAGTGTGCACCATTTGACACTGTTATTGTTAGCTGAACGTTGTTGGAATAATGATATGTACAGTTCTGCACATAAATGCTAACAATGCCACCTATCAGGAAGCCAGCTTTCCTTATGAAAGTTGCTTCTTCACTAGATACAAAGAGCAATTCATTCTCCTGCAATATAATCTGTTTAACCTTGAAATACTTCTCCAAAAGGCTATATTCAGAATTTGACATCATGTAGTTTTTGTACTTAAAGGTTGCCCAAACGGGTCTGAGTATTGTGTTGGCTTCTCAGCTTACTGCAGGTATATTCCATGGAAGGACGCGGAGCAAACCAGTCTACTGTTTATAGACAATGACACTTGACTTCAGACTCTGTCTCCTGTCAGTGATGGATTTGTTCATGTGTGATCTAGCGCTACATGAAACTGCCACCTGATTCCTCCATGCTCTCCCCAACGGTGATTTCCCCCCTACCATTTCACTTTTATTTCTGCACACTATTTTTAAACAACCTTTTCAAAGATCAAGCTCAAGATAATAATTAGTTTCCAAATATTCCTCATCTCCATAATGACTTTTTTTGCTATTGTATAATTAAAATCAATAGCCGGCAGATTGCTACCTGCTTACTTCTCAAAACCTATAATCCAATTTATAGAGATGATTTAGCTCTTGAAAGAGAATTTCATTTTCCAAAGTGCTGATCGTTATTGGAAACAAACACGCTTTTCAAGGGAAGATAAAGCATTAAATGTGGTCCTTGTGTGCAGCTGGGATTCTCAAACAGTGATCTGGAGAAATCTGATGTGCTGGTTACGGCAAAAGCTGTTAACAGTTATCATGAGCAAAATACTTCAAGGAGCTTAAAGAGGTCCTATACCACATTTGAGGGCAGAACTGCTTATACTAGCAGACTTTCCCTATTTAGTGTTTTACAGTTAATGTGAATACAGGGATCAGGGATACATTTATAGATTAGAATTCTTGAGTGGGACCTATAACAATTAATAATACTCTGAAGATACAGGTTCTCTTCAGTAGGGTGTGCCTAACCTTAGGATAAAGGTTTTTCTTTCTGGTTCAGGCCCTTATCCATCCTCTGATCTTCTCACCCCTCAAAGGCTCCAGGGGGAGCACTCAGACCTTTTTGCTGCTGGGGGACCAGTCAGATCCCCTTTTGCTACTAGGGAGACTGTCTGCCCTGACCCCTTTGATTTCTTCCTTTTTGCCTTCTTCAAGTCTTACTTTTAGGTTTCCTTCAGTTCTTCATATCTTCCACCTACTCAGAGCTTCTTGTCCTTTTTTTATTCCCTTCTTCATTCTCCCCTTCTCTTGTCCCATTTTCCTTCCACCTTTGGTCCTCTGTCAATCTCTCTCTTTATCCATTTATCTCACCCTATTTTGTCCAATTGCTTCTTCATTGGAGAGCTGATGCTGGTCCCTGATGATGATGCTGATGAGCAGGAAGGGAGTTGTCCATCAGCCATGTTCCAGAGGCATCCAGTAGAGTTCAGCATAGTCAGCACAATCCAGAGTTGTGCTGGCTTAAATTGGTTAGGATTGTGTCCTCAGTTTCCATGCCTCTAAGTTCATCCCTCAACTCTACATTGTGGCATATCTCTTCCTTTTATGTCATTATAGTCCAATTTTAATGACACCCAGAGGTCCCCAAAGATTTCCTATCAACCCGGCCTGAGGAGGTGGTAGGTGAGGAGGAATCTACATTACAGAGAAATGCTTCTGATACCAGAGGTGGTTTCCCTCACAGCTCCTACAGATGGTTGGCACAAAGTACTCAACTTGTCAGCATTAGATGTTTTAATTTTGTTGTTCCGCCCAAATGAACAGGAGGTGCTCAGAGAGGTTAGGAGTAGTTAATTCAAATATGTTTTCCCCATACTAATTGCTTGCCATATTTTCACCCTTTTAGTCCTTTTTGTTATTATTTTTTATACATGCACACATTTTCCCAAGGACAGTTATTTTGATCCCAACAGGCAGATCTGGCAGAGGTTCAGAAGCCTAGCCTTTGTAGAACTGGCAGCAATACAGAAAAAAGATCATAGCCTCAGAACAGTCAGAAATCAGTTTAAAAAAGGATAAGGGCAACACTCCCTTGGGAAACTGGCACAAGCTAAAACAAGCTAAGAGGTCACAACTTCTGCACAGCTGGAGAAACTGTAGTGCAATGAGCATAGCTTTCATATTTGAACTTCAGTGATAGGAGATGCGACATTTCCATTACGAAGGAGGAAAATCTACTAAATGCATAATCACAGTTGTTGTGGCTCTAATTTTTGTAACATGGACCACAGATTTGTTTTCATATATGTTTGATTTCTGTGACTGCAAACCGCATACTACAACACTTTTATGAATGCACTTGCCAAATGTATCTGTGTTGCAAGAGTAAAATACCCCCCTATATGCCATTCCCCCATCGCGTACCCCCCATGCACACCACCACCCCCATAGACAACACCACCCCATGTGCAACATCCCCCCATGCACAACATCCCTCCTTGCACATCACCCCCGAAGTGCAACACCCCCTATGAGTGATGATGCATATCATTCCCCAATGTGCACCGTACCCCTATGTGCAATATCCTGCCATGTGCAACACTCCTCATGCGCAACTCCCCCATGCACGATGATGGGCATCAACCCCCATGAGCAACATGCCCAAGTGCACCAGCCCCCATGTGCAACACCCCCATGCGCATCACACACCAATGTGCATCACCCCCATGCACAACACCCTTCCATGCTCAACACTCCTCCATGCACATCACCCCCACCTAGGCAACATCCCCCATGTGCACCCTCCTTCCGAGTGCATTAGGCACTGGACACCAAATTGGCCAGATGTTGATCAGTCAGTCTTCAAAGTTAAGTAAAGGACAAAAACATATTGCACCCCATTTACTCTTTAAGGGTTAAATTTCTCAACATCAGTTCTTGATGAGTGTTCACATCACAGAAGGAACACCCTCCCCAAATTCCATGCTTCTAGATCCAGGGGTTGGGGCAGGGCTTGGATCAAGTTGGTACCAAAGTGCTTCACAGCACTTTTGTAACAATGACGTTCTAATAGTACAAGGGACTTGTGTCAGTGTTCATGGGTGTTCAAGGATTGCACCCTAATTGACAGCTCTAGTAAGCTATTGCAGTGTAGTGGTTAGAATATTGAACTTCCAAAAGAAATCTGGGTTCCAATTAATTTCCCCAAAGTCCTGGGACACACCTCTGGGTCAACTGTGGCACACCAGTATGACACAGCACATTGATTGAAAACCACTGTCTGAACTAAAAGATAAAGTGAAGGATTGATCATGGATGTTATTCTGAGTACCTTAAGAGGAAGGGTCAAAAATGTCTCTAATACAGACATAGATGAGGCAATGTGAAGAGTTAATGGTACCTCTTTTAGATTTCTGAAGGGGTTTGTCTGTGTGTATGTGTATGTGTGTGTGTTTGCAGGAGGGGAAAGAGAGAGAGAGAGAGAGAGAGAGAGAGAGAGAGAGAGAGAGAGAGAGAGATATTGCTTGAAGCGTCCATCTGTGTTAATGTCAGTTGTAACACCAATAACTCTGAAATTGCTCTCATACTTACTGCAGATTTACATTTGCCCTTTTATATTAAGGATGCAAAAATATATCCACAATATATGAAATGCAAACTCATCATTTTGGAGGGATCTGCAAGCCCCCTTTTTTGTTTCCAGAGAAAGAATTTAATTGTCTATTTTTCATCTGTAGATTTCCCCCAGCAGTTTCATTAGCTGACACCACAAAATGCCAGCTCATCTCCTATTTACATCGAAGGCCAATTTGAAATAATGTATCTTTACTTTGGGAGCACATTCATCTGCCATTGTCTTAGAAATATCCAGAGCAAAGAGCCTGATCTCTTTTGCTGGAGGGGATATTAATCTGTAGCCAGCCAAACAAGGTTCAGTCAGAATCTATAGGGCAAGTGTACAGAAATAATCCTGCCCTCTGAGTGATGGCTTCCCGAGGCCTCCTAATGCCTTATAAGGCGTTAAAAATGTCACTTCCAGTTTTCAGAAACTGGAAGTTATCTTTTTTTCATTAGTCTCCCTCTTAGCCCACCAGAGGCCACAGACAAAACTCCACAGCGCTGAGCTTTAGCTGAGCTCAAAGGACTCTCACTAGGTGTGCGGAGGTCCCCTCACCTTTGAAGGGGACACATGTAGGGCATTCACACTGGAGACCCCATAGATCCGATCTGCTGGTTAGTGAGTCCACAGATATATGATCCAAGGATATGGGGCTGCTCTGTACTATATTTACATGTATAGCTGCTCAGTATAATGCACCTCAAGCAAACCTGATGGAGCTGTATGATGGGTTGCATCATAATTCCATTTATGTGATGTTTTATATTCACAAACATAATGGACCTTGCTAAAACATCAGACTTTTTGATGCTGTCCTAACCTTTGGAGGGCCCTCTGAGCCCAGAAGATGTTGCAGACATCCAATCTGGAATAAATTTTCAAAATTGACTGGATTTTTGGAGCAGAGGAACTCTTGGGACAATAAAGACAAACTACCTCTCTTCTGTATATAGTGTACTTTACAATGTATGCAATCAAATTGGAGATCAGTGAAGACCTAAGCAGTGCTGTAGAAATTCGGAGACTTCAACATTTATTTGTCAACCCAACATGACACACAAAATAATACCTAAAGTGAAGTACTTGATCAAGGATTTGTTTTTGTAAAGTATCAGTTCACCATGACTTGATCTATTCAAGCATTTAAGGGCCTTTTGAATTGCAAATGCAGCCATGTGCAGGAAATTGCATTAACTCTCACACCTGAAGTCAAACACATGTTCAAAGAAAGAGCTCCATGTTTTGAAGGACCAAGCACAATATTCTTTGCTAAATAGCTGCCCAGCTCTTCTGCTGTCAGCTTTTGATTTTACATTTTTAAGTGTTCATTATAATTTCTATCAATTGCAAGGATGTCATAAAAAAGTTTCAGCTGCAAGATTTACTTGCTACCATATCAGAATCTAAGGTTGAAAAAAGCACATGTAACTCTCAATGCATGGGATAGAGCAAATGATCCCAGTGGGTCTCCAGACTTCCAAGAAACAGTTTCTAAATGGATCGGGGCTGGCTGATCCTTGAGGTAGTGGTGCAAATGCTGCCTGACCTTGACTGGCGGCAGATCAGGTGCTATTCTTCTTCCTGTGCCAGGGATTAGGATTTCCACAGATTTATCACAGGCTGAGTAAACAAATACTTTATTTTTGTCTGTCCTAACTCAATGCTCAATTACAGTGGATATCCCTTTGTTCTGGTATTCTGTGAGAGGGAAAAGAATATCCCTCCACTTTATCCATCCATTTTGTACATCTCAGTCATGTACCCCCTCCATTCCTGTTTTCCAGACTGATGCGCGTAGATAGGAAAGCAGACTGTTGCTGTGCATGAGCTTTTATTTTTTGGGGGGGGAGGGGGATGTGGCAGAGGTACCAGCGATTAGGTACCCTGCCAACTCACGTCACTGTTTACTCACATGGTCCATTGAGGTTTAAAGGGACCATATGACAAAGGAGCAAGTTGGGTGTGGAGGGAAACAAATGGATTCACTCCATCCATGGCATACTGAATGGAGGTCGAGGCTGAGACAGGCTCAAAGCCCCACTCACTCCATGTTGTCGTGGACTTCAGCATTCAAGTCATGGACAGGCTGGCCCTGTAGGTTTATCTGATTTGTAGATTATCCTTTTGTTCAGCCTTGGTCAAATTTACTTGTCTTCATTTTCACTGACATGTATGGTAATACTCAGATCATCAACTAACTGATCTTTATTTGATGTGATTGCAGTACATTATGCCATCTGTACCACTGTTGTGGTAAAATATAATACAGTGTTCCACTGTAGTTAGTGCTCCATTCACTTCTGACAGTACCCATCCATGCTTCATGTAAACACGTGTTTAGAAGCTGTTTCTGACAAAAGCAAAACAAATCAAAAGCAACAAGGCTGATCTCTTTCTCTTGAGTGATGGAGGAATTTTTAGATTTACTGCTGAAAATTTCCAGTTTATTAAGCTGTCAAGTTTTGCTTGGTGGCCTACTATAGAGTGAAATACTAAATTTGATTTAAAGGTCAGAGGAGACGTGTAGCACCAACAATCTGCCTTTGAATTGTTTTTGTAACACTAAACAGACTTTACAAGGAGAGAAAATTGGAACCGGTCAGCATAAGTCATTGCAATTGCTATGTCTTTCAACACAGAGTTTTATTTTTTAGTTTGACTAAGAAATGTCATAAATCGATGTATCAGATGGAACTAATGGGGTTTGTGAAATGTGGATCTGAATGTTGTATTTCTAAATGGAATTATTATTTAGAAAAGAGGAGGGGATGGGAGAACCAAGTACAGGCTTGTGCTGCTTAAGAAAGGACTGCTTAATGACAGACCACATATAGAATAGTGGTCAAAAATATAACAAAGAGGCTTTTAATAAGACAATCAGGACGCCCATAGCCTGTAGCAGTGTACCTGTTTACCTGTTTACAAAGCAAAGAGGAGGTTCTTAATGCAAAGAAGAGGCAATCCATTTCCAGTAGCTTGCACAGCAACCAAATGTCTGAATATGGAGCATCTATTTTATAAGGTACTAGCAAAAAGTGTACCCATGTTGCAGGAGTAACATTTCTCCATATGACATCCCCCACGGCACATCAACACCCCATGTGCAACTTTCCCCCATGTGCAACTTTCCCCAATGCGCATCATCCCCCATGTGCAACTTCTCCCATGTGCATCATCCCCCCATGCTCATCATCGCCCCATGCACAAATTTTCCTATGCACAACTTCCTCCATGGGCAACTCCCCCCATGCACATCATCCCCCATGTGCACCTTCCCCCCATGCGCACCTTTCCCCCATGCACAACTTTCCCCCATGCGTATCATCCCCCATGTGCATCATCCCCCCCTGCGCATCATCCCCCCATGCACATCATCCCCCCATGCGCAATTTCCGCCCTGCGCAACTTCCCCCATGTGCATAAGTCCCCCATGCGCAATGTACCCCCATGCGCAGCATCCTCGCCAGTGCAACCTCTTCCTCCGAACAACATACTTTCCAGTGCACCAGGCACCGAGCACCAAATTGGCTGGATGTTATTCAGTCTCCCATGTTAAGTATAGGGCAGAAACACGTTGCCCCCTTTTCAGCCCCTGATGGGTTAAATTTCTCCACATTTGGATTCTTGGTGGGTTCTTCCCTCCCAGAATTCCATGCTTCAGGCCCAGCAGTTGGGGTGGAATGTTGCTGAGTCAGCAATTTTCAATGCAAAGTATAGGGAGGAAACGTGTTGCGCCCCTTTTCACCCCCTTCTGGTTGGAATTTCTGAAAACTGGTTCTTAGTGCACCCCTCCCTCATGGAAGGAACACCCACCCCAAATTTCATGCTTCTGGGCCCAGCAGTTTTGGTAGGGCAGTGATGAGTGAGTCAGTCAGTGAGTCAGTCAGTCAGTGACTTTTCTCTTATATATATATAGACTAGCGAAAAGCGTACCTGCATTGTGGGAGTAAAATTCCCCTGTATGCCATCCCCCCATGCACATCAACCCCCCATGCGCATCAACCCGATGCACATCAACCCCCCCATGCGCAAAATCCTCCCATGTGCATCAACCCCCCATGCGCATCAACCCCCATGCGCATCAACCCCCATGCGCATCAACCCCCTATGCATATCATATCATGGCTTTCATGTACAATAATTTCACATTTTTGCCGCAAAACTGATTATCGTTTTAATTAAATATTGCAGCTGGTGACATGGACTGAGTTATAAAATTTCCACAAGTCTAAAGTCTAATTTAATTTCTCACACTGAATATATAAACCCTTGACATATGAATAAACTTTTAATACTCTCATTTGAGTCTTGGTGTGGCTTCATATCTGGCATATTTCATTAGCCACAGTGATAAAAGCAAACAATTACAAAGCCATTGACTGGGTCTTTGGCAGTAACAAAATTCGCAATGATTAGGTATAGGAAGCTGTAATTTGAAGGCAAAAGAGAATTAGGTACTTTCTTGCTCATTCAAAACATGGAAGTGCATTCATTAACTTTTTCTATACTCAAGTTTTGGGGATTTTTCTTCCTTTTCATTTTTCACTGTGTAGTTCAGCCCAGTCTTGCTTCTTAATTAGAAAGTCAAGGAAGGAGCCTGAATCTTCTGAAGACACCATTGTGTTGTCATAATAAGAGCTATGTGAGCATGAAGCAGCCAACTTGTGAGGGAAAAAATGTCTCCAGGCAATAAGGTACCTATGCACTTCTATGAAAAGACTGGACCAGATCAAATTATCTGACGTACTTTCCAAAAATAAATTCTGCCCCTACTTGCTTGCTTTACCCAGTAGTGTCCAATTGCATTCTATTTACATATTCTTGCAAGTCATTTGATCCATAATATACTGGAGCCTTTTTCACATAGGTATTCCACCCACAGGGTGACCAGACGCCAAACGCAAAATCCCTCAACAGCAAGGCCAAAATTCCTACTCCCTACCTGGAAAATGTAGGACATGTTAAAATAAGCTAAAAACACTAAAAATAAGCTAAAAACACTGGTATTGCTTTCCTGTATATAATATATTACACTTTGGGCACAATCCAGAGTAACTACGGGGAGTCCTTACTCCGGTGTAAGAACAATTTATTCTGGATTGCAATATGAATTTCCCATAGGTTTTCACTAGTTGGTGCAGTAACTACAGGTGCACGTAATGTCTCTTATGTGTTCCTGTAGTCACTCTGGATTGTAGGGTATATTACCTATTTAAAATTGAAAAATGATGTCCCATAAACTGAAAAATGAAACCAGTCCCAGTCTGGTTTGGGGGTTGTGGAACCAATTTTGGGGGTTCCCAAAGTTTTCCAAACAACTTTGCCAAATGAGGCATTCAGTTTCATGTAGGTTCTGTTCAGGTTTGAATGAACTGGGGAAAAATTGGCACTTGTGTTTTGGCATTATGAAAAATAAAAGCAGATATTTATTTTTATGCCCAGACACTAAGTTTTTTGCCCAGGGTGATCGATGACAAACACAAAATCCCTAAACCCCTAAAATCCCTAAAATTCCTATGTGCTTAAAAAATTGAAGGACACCGCAAAAATGTAGGACACATGTAGGACATGTTAAAATAAAGCAGAAATACTCATATTGTTTTCCTGTACTTAATTTCAACCCTTAATTGAGAACCTTGTAAAATGCATTATTCAGACCAAGACATTAAAGCAACCGTTTGTAGTAGCATAATACAAGCCAGTGACTCCAACGTATGTGGTTCAGACCCAAACACACAGACACAAGCACACACACAAGAAAGATATCAAGCAGGGAGGGGGGATAGAAAGGAAGACATCTCTGCATCAGGGAGGTGGGATCTGGAACCACCAAGAGAAATCTGCAGTGCCCCTGAAGGTGTACAGAGTGCAAAAGTGTGGGGAGCCAGAAGGACCAGGATGTAAAGGACTGGGAAGGAGGAATCAGAGTATCCCCAGGCAGGAGTTACCTTGCAGGTCTAGAAGTGGAGCACAGCCTGAATTGATGGCTGAGGTAGGGTTAAGAGGCACTGAAAGGGTTAAGAGCTGGAGTTTGAGAGCTAGGGAAATCTGAGTTGTGTGCACTCGTAAATTCTGGAGGCACTCTTGCGTTTCCCTTCTCCCTTGGACAAGGGAATAAATACCGGAGGTGTCCGGGGAAAGCCAGACTTCTGGACAGCCTGTCCACCCATTATTGCTGTCCTACTTTTTCATCTGGAGCTTCTTAAAAACAGACTGGTTATGGATCAGGTATGGCAAGAGGTGTTGTCTGGATGTTGAGATGATGCCCTGCCTGCTAAGAAAGATCAGCTTGGGTTCTCACTTTGGGAGGGAGACTAGAGAGCTATTCACAAAAGCACTGTGGGGAAAATATGGAATGCATAGGAATCAGCAAGAAATTGAGAACATTTTGAGCACTAACTGAGGATGACTGTGGCTGCTGTGAAAACTTGGACAGGGCAGAACAAGGCCAGGATGATGGCGATTCTTGGACAGAAACATCTGGTGAAATGGAGGGTTCTGTCCAGTGGTGGGCTTCAGAGGTTCTCACAGGTTCTATAGGAAACTTTGTGCCTGGTTCTGAGAACTGGTTACTAATGGGACATAGAACCTGATGTTAATTTAGGTTATTAGGTCATAGAACCTGTTGTTAATTTAGTTGAATCCCACCACTGGTTCTGTCCCCTTACTCAAAAGAGATCTCCAGTCCAGCTGACAAAATCCCTATGCTGACATCATTGCAATGTCATGTGTGAATTTAGTTAGGACCAAGTTGTGATAATATTATAATATTATTATGGCATTGAGGATCCTCTCTAGGAATGCCTCAGAACTGGGCTGCTTAGTGCTTGAGCACCAAACTAGATACAACTGTAAATGCATTATTTGCCATTGCAAGTTTGTTTATTTAATCAGTCTTCATCCATATGAGGACTATGGCAAGGGGCAGTAGCATAGAGGGAATGCAAAGGAGCAGTGGCCATCGGTACAGCATGCATGTGGCCCTTCTCCCTACCCTTTGGACCCATTCTAGGTGGTGGAATAAACACCAAAGCATAGTTCATTTTGTTCTCACCTCCTAGGATGTTTCCAAAGAGGAAGGGGATGTACCATTTGCACTCTACAGTGATGCTCCCTGAAAATCTAATGCTTTTCATTCCTTCTAGCTATGCCACTGCATTGAAAGGTTAAGGCTTCCCCCCTATCCAGATCAGAACCTACTGCAGGTATTATTTACCATAGAGTGGCAACCATTTGTACCAATTTATTCTCCTGGGGTAAACCGTAAGAGTGATGTGCCCCCAATTCAGGTCAAGATCAGCGTGGGGCAAAAGGATAAAACCCCTTTCTCTAAGGACTTTCTCACATGCCCTTGTCCTTACTTGTATAAAGTCATAAATCAAGGTTGGTCCCAATTTTGAAAAATAATCAACATGATAAGGCCAAAGTTAAATGCTTCTGAGTTCCATTGATTTCAAATGACAGAACAGAGACAGTGCACCATAGTGGCAAGAACGTCGAGTGTCTGTCCAACCTTATAATTCTATTAAGTGGAAAATAATCTACAGCAGAGCATATTTTTTTAAAGGCTTCAATGCAAAAAGTGTGCATGCTGGCAGGGAGTCACATTGATTTTTAGTCAATTAAAATGGACTATGTGCAAGTGTTTTAGGATTGCTGGCTCGCTCTGAAGGTTCAGTTTAGTTCACAAGACAAATCAGTGGAGGAAAGACCCATCAATGACTATTAGATAAGATGGCTTGGGGATGTAATCATGAGTGGGCTATTCCTGTTAAGTGAATGAGATATTTGCTGGCCTCAAAAACCACAGAGGACAAATATTTATTTGTCCCAAATATTTTTGGGAATAAAGGCACAATCCTAACTGTGCCCTGGGCTAATGGAGGTCCTTTGTGGCAGCCCAGGAGAGACACAAATGTGCCATAAAGTACATTTTCGCTTATGTGGGAGGAAGCCATGCCTCCTTGTCAGGTGACAGAGATCTGAATATACCCATTGAAGCTGTTGAGGCTTTCATAGAATCTTAGAGTTGGAAGGGATCCAGTAGGTCATCGAGTCCAATCCCCTGCCTGTAGCAGGAAATCCAACAGGTGTTGGTCAAGCCTCTGCTTGAAGATCTCCAGTGAAGGAGAGTCCACCACCTCCCCTGACAATCTGTTCCACTGTTGAACCGCCTTCACCATCAGAACATTTTTCCTGATATCCAACCAGAATCTCCTCTCTTGCAGTTTGTACCCATTGGTTCTAGTTCTGCTTTCAGAAGCAGCTATGAACAAATGAGCCCCTTCCTCCCTAAGACAGCCCTTCAGGTATCTGAAGAGGACAATCATGTCTCCCCTCAGCCTCCTCTTCTCCAGGCTGAACATCCCAGGTTCCCCCAACCTTTCCTTGTAGGGCTTCCCTTCCATCTGGACTTGCTCCAGTTTGGCTGCATCTTTCTTAAAGTGAGGTGCCCAGAACTGAACACAGGACTCAAGGTGAGGTCTGACCAATGCTGAATAAAGAGGAACTAGAACTTCTCACAACTTGAAAGCTACAGTTCTCTTAAAGCAGCCTAAAATGGCATTTGCCTACTTTGCAGACACATCACACTGCTGACTCATGTTCAGCTTGTGATCCACGGCGACTCCAAGATCCCGCTCACATGTTGTGCTGCCAAGCCAAGTGTCCCCCATTTTATACCTGTATTTTTGGTTTTTATTGCCTAAGTGCAGAACCTTGCATTTCCCCCTGGGATATGTTTTCCCTTGCTTCAGCCCCAAACTTGTGCTGGACACACTTAAAGCTCTTCAGGTACAGTAGCCTGGCTGTTCCAGTGCAAATTAGGATTGATCTGCCCTTCATATTTAAACACCATATTACCTATGTAGAATTATTTATTGTATGTAGATTTTATTTATTGGCCAAGTATGAATACCATACTTGGAATTTGGTTTCAGCTAATGGCTACGTAAATACCAACACTAACTCATAAACAATGAATAAAGCAGAAGAACAGATAAGGACGTTCAATTCAAGTTAGAACACTGCCTCAATATAAGGGAAACAGCTTTATGAAATTGTTCAGGAGATTTAAGTCCCCTTACATCTCTGTGAGCCTCCCAACCCCCAATGGGTCTCTCTGAATTTGTGCCAGTGAAATCACTGGTTTAAAATCAAAGGAGTGAAAGAGGGTGAGGAAACTGCTGAAATGGGGGATCGTGCTAATGCATGCTATAGTTGCCAGATCCACCAACTCCTGCAGCTTCCCTTCTCTACTATGCACCTTTCCACCCCTTTTCACTCTTCTTTTTTGTCCTCTTTCATCCCTTCCTACCCCATAGCTGTCTTATGTGTTCCAGTGGGTGCTGGTGATCTGCTGGAAAATCTGTCATCTTACATGGCAGCTACCAAGTGGTGGGATTCAAATAAATTAACAACAGTTTCTATGTCCTAATAGCCTAAATTAAGACAGGTTCTATGTCCATTAAACAACAGGTTCTATGTCCCATTAATAACAGGTTCTCAGAACCAGGCGCTCATTAGCAAAGAGTTCTATAGAACCTATAGAACCACTACAGCTACCTGAAATTGATACCAATAGCATGCTTTGTGCACTATAAGCATTTATTTTGTGATAGCAGAAGTGCCATCACAAAATAAATGCTTATAGTGCACAAAGCATGTTATTGGTATCAATTTCAGGTAGCTGTAGTTGTTCCAATCCTCAGTAGTGTTGGGTGGTGATTAATGCACAAATATTGCACCCAAAAAAAGCCTCAGTAGTGTTTAAATAACTATAACTACTTTGGGTACACTACTACTACTACTACTACTACTACTACTACTACTACTACTACTACTCTGACTACGATGACAACAATGACTACTACACAAAGTTTGGATATTCTCTCTGTGTGAAATCTAGATAGGCTATTGAATTTCTAAGACTATGCCACTTTATTCATTATTAGGAAAGCAGGAATCTAGGAGATAAAAACTATTGATCATCGACTGATAAAAGTGTGCCAACTGTTAGAAACATGTGCTCCTACTTTGGAATAATCTAATTAACATTATGAAAAGTGTCACTTCATTATCATAGTCCCCTAGAACAAAGTTATCAAAACTGGTGACTTACTCTGCTTCCAAGGCAGCTCTCAGTTTTATGCATAATTTTTCATCCTGTTACATACAATGTATGTCCAACATTGAAAATGGCTCATACTAGTAGACAGTAGTTAGTGTATTTAGTAAATGTGCTACTGAAGATTGCCATCTACAGCTATCTGTATTTGAGGAATTTGTATGGATGGAGGAAAAAAGAAAAGGTTTGTACACCTCTGGTTTGCAAAGTAGGTCGTGGAGAGTATTCTAGTGGTGGACAAATTAAAATTGCATGAGTCTGTATGTAAGGTATTCCATGCAAAAATAAAAAACCATCTTCAAGGTAAGTTAAAGCCTTTTCAACTTTCTGATTAAATTAGTTTTCAAGATTTTCCAGTTGATTCCCAGCTTTCTTCATTCGTTTGTGCTTCATTTAGATCTGCCTGTTTATTGGGCAGCCCAATCCTAACCTGCACTAGGAAAGGCAGGATGCGCGTCCTGTGCTGTATCCAATGCAGGTTTAGAGGAGGCTGGAGGCTATCTCAGAGTAAAACCCTGCAAATCCAAACAGCCATGTAAGCCTGCTCAGGTCAGGAAAAGGAGTTAGGATTTGATGTGGACATGCTGTAGTCAGTCCAACCCCACTCCCAAGCCTGATCTTTCTCCTGGACTGCTTTTCTCCTCCCCAAAAGACACCCCCACACCTTTGTTCTACCCTCCTGCCACCGAACCTCTTTGCCTGCCTATCCAGGCCTATACGAATGTACCCTTTTTGGCCACTGTGGTGGCTGAATTTGGGCTGCTAGTTGTCAAGCAGCCATGAACATGCTTTATGCGCAGATTTACAACACTCCAGGATCAGTGCGGTAGACATGCACTGGCACATTCAGGATTGCACTTTCTATCAGTCTTTGGGGATCTATTTCTTACAGAACTGACAGCTGCAACGTCCCCTTAGAGGCTTGTAACCACAGGTACAGATCTCTGTTTTCCATGACCTGGTCCTGTTTTGTAATCTGCAGTTCAGTATAAAGTAGTTGGGGATGGCTTTTCTTTGAATTTCAGTCCTCAGCCTGAACGGCCTTGTCCATTTCATGATTGTGTGTGTGTAGAGGTGGACAATCTCAAAATGCCAGATGCAGGGGAGGGCACCTGGATGCAGGTGTCTTGTGTGCACCATGAGGCATCTGGTGGGCCACTGTGTGATACAGGAAGC
Source organism: Cryptoblepharus egeriae (assembly GCA_030015325.1). Lineage (NCBI taxonomy): Eukaryota > Metazoa > Chordata > Lepidosauria > Squamata > Scincidae > Cryptoblepharus > Cryptoblepharus egeriae. Next base: position 177,334,988 of record JAREYC010000003.1, on the reverse strand, counting down.
TGGACTAGATGGGCCTTTGGCTGATCCAGTGGAGGATTTTCTTATGTTCTTATGTAGATTAGGACCAAATTGCAAACTAAATACAGTAACAGCCCAATCTTATAGGCCATTTGGACTGGCAGAACTGGCTGCTGAAAAGCATCCATAAAGAGTGCTCCAGCTGTGCATGTTGCTTGTGTACCAGCAGGAAGACCAGAGATTTCCTTTGTTCACTGGATGAATTCTGGCCACCAGCCATAGCAGGTCAGCCTGTGCAAGGAGTTGGAGGCAGGAGGGCAGTAGCATACCATATATATATAGCACAAGGTGTCTTATGCCATGGGTGCATATGTGCACCCATGTAGCACTTCCCCCACCAGCTAGAGAACACTCCCTGGCTGGCTCAGAAGGCCATGTGCATGGTTGCAGCTGACCCACACATGCGTTCTTCTGTGAGGGCTGGAGAATGTTCCCTCGCTGGCTCAGAAAGGTGTGTACGCAACTCAGCTGCTGAGCCATGCAAGTGCTTTTTGCAGCTGGCCAAAGAAACCCACCAGTTGGCTGCAAAGGGTGTGTGTGCAGCTGCAGATGAGCTGTGCATGTACTCCTTGCAGCTGTCCAGAGGGTTTCACCAGCTGGCTGTGAATAGCCTGTGTGAACCATGACATCATGACGTGATGAAATCATGTCATGCATGCCATGGGCGTGCAATGATGTCAGTACACCCCTCTAGAAGGGGGTTGAATAGGGCAGGGCAAATGGGGCAGTGATGGGGGAGAGGGGAAGAGCAGGTTTGGCAGAGGTAGCACATACCAAAAACTGATCCCTCGCCTGGGTCAGCAGCTGAGCTGGCACATGTCCAACTTGTTCCATAATGGCTGCTGAGACTTATCATGGGGCAATGGAGCAAATGCTTCCTTCCCCTAAGTAGGTCTACAAAGGCTAAAACCCACCTTGCTATGGAGTAGTATGCAAGCAGTAAGGAGAGTAGATTGGATTGTTGGTGCCCCTTTGTAATAGTTAAAGGGGATGCAATGCAAAGCACTATGTTTTGCAAGGATTCTTACCATACTTACCGGGGCCCCTTCTCCTCCCCTTTGGAGTAATATCAGGCAATATATACCTCTGTTTTGCTCTTACCACTTGGAATGATTATGGGTGGGTAGGAGAGGGTTTTCTTGCATGCTGCAGAGAGCGTCTCTTGCCTTGCACCCTCTCTTGCTACACTGTTGGTGTTACATTAACAAATATTTTTAAAATTTAGGTTCTCATAACAAGAAGTATCACTTGTTTGAGCCTATCTCTGTTTATAATTAACCAGAAGTAATACTGTCATTAACTAGCAAAAACGTACCCATGTAATAGGAGTAAAATTCCCCCCATATGCCATTCTTCCACTGAGCAACAATCCCCAATGAGGAACAATCTCCATGCACATCATACCCCAATGTGCAACATCCCCTGTACAACATCTCCTATGTGCACCAAGTGCAATGTCCTCCTATGTGCAACAACCCCCATGCACATCATCACCCCATGTACAACATGCCCTGAACAACATCCCCCACTGTGCAACATCCCCTATGTGCAATATCCCTCCATGCACATCAGCCATCCCATGCGCAACATCGCCCCATGTGCATCATCCTCTCATGCACAACATCCTATCATGCACAGTATCCTCCCATGCGCAACATCCTCCATACGCAACATCCCCCCATGCACACCATCCTTCCCAGTGTATCATGTGCCAGGTACCAAATTGCTGGATACTAATCTTCAATATTAAGTATAGGACAAAAACATGTTGCATTCCTTTTCAGCCCCTTAAGGGTTAAATTTCTCAACATCAGTTCTTGGTGGGTGTTGATGTCACAGAAGGAACATCCTCCCAAAATTTCATGCTTCTTAGTCCAGGGATAGGGTCAGAGTGTCCCTCAGTCAGGAATTCTCAATGGAAAGTATAGGGAGGAAAATGTGTTGACCGCTTTTCACCCACTTCTGGTTGGAATTTCCGAAAACCGGTTCTTAGTGAGTGACTCCATCAAGGAAGGAACACCCTCCCCAAATTTCATGCTTCTACGTCTAGCAGTTTTGGCGGGGCGTTGATAAGTCGGTCAGTCAGTGAATGAATCAGTCAGTGACTTTACAATTTTGTTTATATTTATATATTTATATTTACAATTTTATGTATTTGTGTATTTACACACACACACACACACACACACAGAGAGAGAGAGAGAGAGAGAGAGAGAGAGAGAGAGAGAGAGATTATCATGAGAATAAACTGCTTCTTCATCAAACTGCTGTATTGTCCAGTCATTTGCATTTGTCAAGGCATTCAGAATTAATACTGGCTTTCAGGTAGCCAGATATAGTTAATTTAATTTTTCACATATTTACCAATAAACAAACAATAACACAAAGAGATAGAAGTAATAAATAATAATTCACATCATTGTAGGATTTTTTTTTTAGTTACAATCAGCAATAGGACTTAAGGCACACGAGTCCAAGCAACTCATACCTGAAATGCTTAAAAGGGCTACCAGTCTGTAAGGATCCAATTAGCACTTTTTTATTGCTCCACTCATTCAAAGAAAAGCAGAGCTTTTGTTGAAGGTGGGATGGGACATCAGAGGAGTGTTGAATGAGAACTCAGACATAGAGACACCCCATCAGCAGTTCCATTTTTGGGAAGGTGTTATGCCTGGTTCATTTACTTAAAAACCTGGAGTCTTTGGAAAGTTCAAATCTATGGTACTACAGCTTGTTTCCAGGGAATAAGTTCTAGAATAATAAGATTTGTATTATCTGCATACATGCTGGCATTTTTTATCTGATCCATTAAAATGCACCCCCCCCACACACACACACACACACAGAGAGAGAGAGAGAGAGAGAGAGAGAGCCACTGTGAGGGCTGCTTGGTGAGGGTGGTTGCTGTCATTCATAACTTGCCAGAGAGAAGTCTCAGAAGCAGGACCTATATCTGGCATCATCTAATAACTGATACACATCATAAAAAGTTGGTTCAATAACTAATAGATAACGTTCAATTATAAATAACTTAACTAGGGACATCTCAAGGGTATTTATCTTGTCACGTCTTAGGAAGAAAGTACTGTGTCTGTCATTTTATATCAGGGAGCAGGTTTACCAGAAGAAAGCAATTTGCTTGAATGCTGTTATTTTTTTTTTGCCAGGTGTTTTCCTTGACATATTTGTGCCCATTTATTAATGGCAAAAATCCAGAATCCTTGGGAAAAAGTATTACACCTGCTCTTATGCGTGCTCTAAAGTAATACCTCAAATCAAATTCATCCAAGAAACAAAATGCAGAGATTTATGGAGGACATTGGTGAGACATCTGCTATGAAAACCCTTGAGGAGAGAAAATGGATAAATAATGCAAAAGTTAGAATCAAAGGAAATCAGGCAGGGAAAACACCTGATATTTACTTTGCTCCATCCTTCTGGAAATGTAAGCTCATATGCAGCTGTGTACAAATATTTTCCTGGCTGGTGTCAGCGTATTAATTAAAGGGTCTGCATTAGAAGAGAACAGAATGATTGGTCTGCATAGCTGGGCTGTATAGAATTTCCCACCATTCTAATCTTCTATTATTATTATTTATTATTTGTTTTATATCCCACCTTTCTTCCTAGAAAGGATACCCAAGGCAGTGACTTTGGTTTTACAGAAAAATAAAGATTCTCCAAGCATTTCGAGTGTCCTTCCTTAATTTTTTTTTAATTATTTAGACTGAATCGTACAAAATGTACACTGTGCATGACTATTGATCCTTCTAGCTCAGTCTTGTAAAATCTAGCAGGCTTCCGTCAGTCTTGGAAGACTATGATATCGTGCTCGGCGCTGCACACGCTGCATGTGACGCACGAAAGCCTGGGTTGGATTGTTATGGAGGGTAGGCTGTTACCCAAGCAGCAAATCCCCCCTCTCCACGCCACGGAATTAGTCCAATGGAAAGGCAGAGCCGATACGATTGGATCCAGCTGGCGTCGCAGAGCTGGGCTAAGGACAGGAGCTCACCCTGTCTTGGGCCGACCCAGGTCTCGAACCCTGGCCTGCTGGTTAAGAGACACAGTGCCTTAACCACTTTTACCACCGACAGCCCACCCCTGTACAGTCTAATAGAGTCTAATAGTCTACAGTCTATTCCCAGATTTCAGACAGATTTGTCCCAAACCCTATCTGAATTGTCAGGTATGACTCTATGCTGATGCAGACACCAGAAGCAGTTTAGAACCAGAGTGTATTCAATAGGCAAAAAGCAAGTCCATTACACGTTCCAAGTCATACACATTACCAGTTCAAGCAACCAAAGTCCAAAGGTCCAAATAGCAGAGTCAGAATACAGTCCAAGTCAGTAGGCACTGCAACAAAGTAACACACCAATACTTCTACCCACTCCCACACAGGCAATTACAGAGACCTCAGCTTTATTACACTGTGGTAGACAGAGAGGCCTATCAGGTTGTACCTCATTAAGTATCTTTTGGCCAGGTATCTGTTGGCCTGGTATATGTGATTAACAAAGAATACTGCTGGAGAGAATTCTTATTGCACTTACTATTTTCCTGACCCAACCTGCTTGGGGACTGCAGGCCCCAACACAAATTTTATTCCTAATCCTACCCAGGGATTTAACCTGAACCACATAAATGTGTTCTGCCTGTGAATTATAGCCCTTACACCTAACTCCAAGGTCAGAATTTCATAGACATGCAGGGCTTTTTCAATCCTTCCATTCTGGAAGCCCAAACCCAAGCCCTCAAGTGCACAGAGAAGCATGCTGTTATATGTGATGGATGAGATTCAATATGTTGGAAGAAAAAAATTTCCAACTATTCGCTCCATGCATGCAAGAAAGTGCCTTATGGATGAATGGGCATCTCTGGAACCTGACCAAAACTCAATATCTGTACCATTAAATTTAAAGCATAAATATGGCAATAAAATTTTGAATGTGCCATGGTCAAGTTCCCTACTCCCAAATGTAGCTTCTGGATCAATAGCAGACAAAGCAGCTGACAAAGAGGGGCAGAACCCAGGCTAGTGATTCTCAATGTTTCAGTCCAGGACCCCTTTCTGAGAATGGCCATTTTCTGGGACCCCCTTAAAAGTGATGTCATGGTTGGATGTGTCATTAAACACTAAGTGACATCACTGTGATGCTAGGGCTGCTCCATGTCTACTTGGATATGAGTCCCATTTTGTTCAATGAGACTTATTCCCAGGAAAGTATGGATTGCAGCCCCATCCATGATGGCAATGCCCAGTGCCAGATTCCAAGATAGCAGCACCCAGCTGAACCCCCCTGAAATGAAGTCATGACCCTTCAAGGGGGTCCTGACCCCCACTTTGAGATCCAATGCCACAGGAGGTGATGGAGACATGTCAGATAGCATGTCTGTGACAATGTGGTCTGGGTGTTTCTCTTTCTTATTAAGGGAACATGCAGTGATAATCAATTAAACCAGCAAGATACACAAATTGGGCATGCCTGCCCTCCCTCCAACATGGAGCTGTTCCAGGAGCAGAGAGATGTCCAGCACTGGTGCAGCATCATGATAGGAGAATAATATGTGGGACATCATGATAGAGGAATATGTTCCTGCATCAACACGTCATGCCAGAAGGATCCAGGATGCCACTGTGCTCAATACACTTTCTACATCAGCAGGAGTTTTGTGGGAATCCATGAATCTGATAAAATTTAAGAACTTGAAAATGGGTTGCTGCAGACAATGGTTGTTTGTGGAAAAATGCACACTGGCTATTGAGCTGGCAAAGAAGCTGCTGCAGTTTAATTAAACGGTATGTCCCATATATCTTGGAATGTTTCATTGTATTAATGAAATTTTGAGATAAAGAGAGCATTTTTTAATTATACTCCTGCCTCCTGGTGAACTCCTTACTTATTCATGCTTCTTCCACCCAAGCACCAGAATAGGTCACATAAGAATTCCCCGGCTTATTAAAGCTCACAACAACAAAATACACACAATACACTCATCACAGCCCACAAAAACAGAACGCATTAATTTATCCTATTGATTTAGTACATACCTGTCAAAATACAGGAAATATAGCAACTTGGTGACCTATAAGCAAGAAAATACCAATCTTTATAACTGAATTTATTCATATAGTTCATAGTCTTGACAAATATTCCCAAATATTTACGACACGTATTCTCAAAAAAGAAAAAAAGTAACAGAAAAAAACCTAAAAACTGGATGTACAGGTGTAAAAGGAAAATAAATGTTTAGGATCAAATTTTTAGTGTTATTAGGGGAATGTCCATTGTCTGAAGAGGATTTCAGATATTGTGGATGCTATTTTCTCTTCCTTCCTATATTCCTCCAACGTCACACCCAAAGCACCTCCATGTTCTGTTAGCTCTGTTAGAAGAGTTGCACCTGAGTCCAAGCAATATCCCTGCTACACAAGCATTGCCAGTGGTCTCATTTAGACCAGCAAGGCATTGTGCCAGCACATACGAATGTAGATGTGCTTGTGTATCTCCTATATCCCAATAACAGAATTGGGCCTTTAAACCCATGGTTTTCAAACTTAAGGATCCCACAGATCTCTGAAAATGTAAAATTAGAATCATCATGAACCTTATGCAACATGCATCCCATACAAACAAAAATACAATTATATTTGTAATTAATTTAAATAATTTAACAAATTTAAATTTTGTGGTGGTCCATTTTCTTCTATCTCTGGTGGACCATAGGGGAGTGCTTGCTCAGAGAGATACTGGAAATGATTGAATATTTTTTCTGAGACCTTGAGCACAATCATAACCATGTCTTCTTAAAAGTAATGGGTCTTGTTTTCAATGGGTCTTACTCCTGGGAAAGTGTCTTTAGGATTGCAGCCCTTGTGGACCACTTCTTGATATCTCACAGACCACTTATGGTCCATGGACCATGAGTAAGGAAATGCTGCTTTAAACAAAGGCAGAAAATCGAAGCCCTTAAAGCAGTGGTTCCTAAACCTTTCTGACTGACAGCTCCCTTTTGAGTGACAGCTCCAGTGACCTACTGGGCTGTTGGTCATGGCTCTCAATTAGGGCTAAAATCCTATACATTGTATAGGACAAAGGGCTTTGTACAATGATTTTGTGGCTCACCAAGCTGATTTTAACTGCTCCCTGGTGAGCTATCACTTACATGCACCACTGTCTTAACAGCAGATACACACATACACATCACACATGCATATACACACATGCATGCACACACATCACACATTATAACTCTCTTCCTAAAATACTAACAGCTACTATCCTGGAATAGAACTGCTTTTGAAAGCTCTAAGATTTAGTCCTGAGAATGTTGCATTGAGTCATTTTATTAAATATATGGTGAGCCACATGCAAGAAACAAATTTGTATTCTCTTTGTACAAATCTGGTGTATAGAGACAGGCAGTAGGAGAAGCCATGCTGAGAAACAGGGAAACAAAGCTGAATGACTGGGACTATTGACAGCTGCTTCTCTTTTATAAACTGAAGTGTAGTGAGGGATACATAAGTGGGCGAGTTGGCGGAGGAGGTCTCAGACTATGCATTATGCCCAAAGACGCAGGGACCTTGGAAGAAGGGTAATGCTTAGTTATCGGGGAGAAAAGAACCATGCCGGCAGTGATTTCGAAAGGCACAGAATAAGAAACACATTTTTGTGTGTGTGTTCCTGCCATATTTTCTTTCAGATTCCACATTTCAGCATCTTGCAGTCCATTACGCTAATCATTATACAGAATATGTGCTGAGTATAAACACTATTTACATCAATCTTCCCATAATACAGGGAAAGCGCAACTGAATTTATAGGATTACAAATGAAGAGTTGATTAAAAAGTGATGGAAACAATTTTTAATTGTTTGCATTTGAGATAATGCAGGGGTGATCGTCCTTTTTCACTTTTTTTTGAGAGAGATGCCAGCAACAGGCAATTAATTTTGTGTGTAATTTACACGTCTACCGATTACTAAATCACTGTAATTTTGTCAAGTGTTGATATCTTCACCCTTTGTGAGTGTGTGTTTGTGTGTGTGTGTGTTTCACAGGAATGTCCATCCTTGCTTTTTTTCACATCTACATTTTCAAGGGAGTGAAGAAAATGGCCCAAATTCTACATTAAAACAAGAAATTCACATTGTGTTTCACTTAAAAGAATTTCTATTTATATAAATGCCTTAAATTAACCTGTGTGGGACAGAGTCCGCATCTTCTGGTCAACAATTTTTTTGTAAATCAAACAGACTGAGGAGAGGGATCTGTCAACATTCCAACTGTCAACTCTCAACCTTCAAGCTACCATTGAAAATATGGAAACATGATATGCCGAAAAGGAAGATAAACTGATGAATGTTGTTATATAGAATTGATGCAAACAAGGATTCAAGTGACCTATTATACTTCCCATATGGGGATATATTCCCACCAATGCCATGGATGCCTGAAACCACAGATAGAGAATCCTAAACTTGCTGTTGTTCAGGTAGCAATCAATAAGGCCCTTATGTTGCTTCCTTCTAAGAGTTTCCCCTAACTCCATATTGTTAGCAACGTTTTAGCAGCTGCCATTACTTAACTGGATGCAGAACAGTTTCAGAATGGCTACGGATACCTTCAGGGTGACTTTGAAATGGCCACTGAGAATGAATAATATATCTTGCCATAAGAAATATTTGCCAGTAGAATAAACAACACAGTAACAAGACAACAAACAAAACAAAACCAATGAGTCAGGAGCACAACGGGGAGGGGGATGATTTGGGTTCTATCTGTATTTTGTGATATATCAGCAACCTCCGTTTACCATAATTTATTTAAATTGATTAATAATATCCACCTTTATATATTTCACAAATATTTCTAGGCCATTTAATCTATGCTGGTAATAAGGCAGACAGAACAATGTTAGAATGATCACTAACGTCTGTAGCTATAAAACAGTAAACTCAAATGCAGGCCTCCGTCAGTCTTGAAAGACTATGTTATTGTGCTCTGCACTGCATACGCTGCATGCTAAGCACAAAAGCCTGGGTTAGATTGTTATGGAGGATAGGCTGTTACCCAAGCAGCAAATCCCCCCTCTCCACGCCACTGAATTAGTCCAATGGAAAGGCAGAACCAATACGATTGGATTCAGCTGGCGTCGCAGAGCTGGGCTAAGGACAGGAGCTCACCCTGTCTTGTGGGGCCGACCTGCTGGTTAACAGGCACAGTGTCTTAACCACTTGCACCACCCACTGCCCCAGTAGCGAAAGCCTCACAATGAAAACTCATAGTATTAAAATCAAATTCAATACTAAAAACCAGGTAAAATTCAAAAAGAAAATTAAAGCAGGCCTCCATCAGTCTTGAAAGACTATGATATTGTGCTCAGTGCTGCATACACTGCATGAGAAGCACGAAAGCCTAGGCTTGGCATATCAAGTTTCCCAATGCTCAAAGCATGTGGTTCAGGGAAGAACATTCTATAGTCAAAATGTCACTACCAGTTCAAAAGTTTCCATCCTGACTTAATAATGGATTGCAATATATTAGCACACAACATTTTCATGAGGTTATCAAGAAGAGGCTATTACTGGTAGGTGTATTTGACATGCTTCTGCCAATACATATGGTATAAAGAGTCCGTGTGCAACATTATCACCAAGTTAATCTAATTTACACTTCTGACATCTCCTACATCTTCCCCTCTTCCACATTCACAGACTAACAGCCCAATCCAGAGCAACTAATCTGTCCACATAAGAGCCCTTAGGTTGCCCTATCTAACACTAGGTTGCAGCAACTGCAAGATGCTCCAGCCCAGTTACTCTGAAGGAGGCTTAGGGCAGAGCAAGGCAAGATAGGGTGCCCTAAGAGAGGTGGACCTGCTCTGCCCTAACTGGGGCAGCCTAAGCAGCTCAGGAGAGGCAAGCTGAGGGCATGTTTAGCATTGCCTAGGGCAGAGCAGTTACTCTGTATCCAAAGCCTGTTTCCAAGGCAGAAATGCCCTCTTCCAGCCCTCAGAGTTATACCACCTCAGGAGCAGGTATAGTAATGAGTAGACCCATAGGGGTCCATGATAAGGCCCGAGTAAGAATGGCAGTGCTGACCAAACATCTGAGTTCTTGGCCATCCTAGCTGCAACCCCTGCCTCTCAACCTCAGGATATGGAACAAACTACGGCTGCCCACAAAGCTCAGGATACAGCAGGCCACTCCAAGAAGCCCCTTGTATTCACTGTGGAATGTACTGGCATCTCATCAGGGACTCCTTATAAGGCAGGCACCCAGTGGCATCACCAGACAGCTGCAGCTGGTGTGGGCTGCATTGGGGATGCGCTCCGTATGGGGTGATGTGCTGGAGGAGTTTGACTGTCCTTTGGCAGGCCCCAGGCGTCAGCACCCCCATTCAGACCTGCTCCAAGGCGGAGCAGCAGCCAGAAGCTGCCACTTGTCTGAGGAGCTGGCCTGAATGGCCATCTGAGATGCACTGCGCAGAAACACACTGAGCATGGCGAACAGCTTCAGAGGAGACTTCCTTAGAGCAGAGAAAGTCCGCGCCTCTGCACAGCCATTCGGCCTCACTCAGGAGGCGGAGCGGCAGCCGAATGGCTTCAGAAAGAGTACTGCACAGGCACCAACTCTGACACCTGCACAGTCTCCCCCGAAGCCAAAAGGCTTCAGAAAAGTACTGCGCAGGTGTCAGAGATGGTGCCTGCGCAGTACTCTTTCTGAAGCCAGTTGGCTTCAGAAACAACTGCGCAGGCGCCAACTTTGGTGACTGTGCAGTCCAGGTGGGAGGGGGCGCGCATCCCAGGGATGACACACAGACTTCCGCACCAGGTGATGTGCAGAGTCATGTCACCACTGTAGGCACCACAGCTGTTCCTTGTTCAGTGTGATCTGAGGGGTATCTCCTCAGGAGCAAGTCTTCCCCTTGTGTCAATTACTTAGCATGCTCTGGAGCAGTTGGGCAGCCCAGGCATCCTGACTCTCTGGATTCAGCATAACTTTCTGCTCTGGATACAGAATAGTTAGGAGAGTGCAGTTAGGTCAGAGCAGGCTGAATTTGCTCTGGATTGCAGCCATAGGGTGCAATCCTAACTGCATCTCTCAAAAGTAAGCCCCATTGTGTTCAATGGTCTTATACCCCAGAAAGTGTCTTTAGGTTTGCAGCCATAATATGATTCTGGGCACAATCCCAAATCCCTTGTGCCACCCTGAGTATGTCATCAAAGTGTCCTCTTGTGCCATTCTCCCAGGGGATAGGCCAGTGGAAGCTGTTGTGTTTAGGTCATGATTTAGGTCATGACCAGCAGGGCAACCTGTGGGGGACACCTTTACTCCCCTGCAGATCTGATCTGACTCCCCCCCCCTTTTTTTTACAAAGAAAATATAAGTCCTTCCATAACTACAAGCTTTCAGGATATTGTTCTTTGATTCTTTCTTTTCAATGCAGCCCAACAGGCTAAAGCACATTAACCAAATTCCCAAATTTCCTCCTAAACAGAAGAAAAAAGAGATAAAATGAAGCAATCCATTTTTATCCACTGGATATCATATTTCAATGGCTCACATTTTGCTTGGATGTGTAATCACTTCCAAGTCACTCACTCACAGTAGCCAAAACCTAGCAGGCTTTGTTACACCTACTCTCTAAGATGAATTTAAAAGTTATTTGCAAATGCAAATTAAAGCTTGAATTTTTTTCTCATCAGTGCACTGAAAGACAAGCTGTGCATTAAAACAAAGTATTTGACTCCAAGCATTGGGGGGGAGGGGTATTAAGAAGCAACATTGGCACTTGCTATATGATTAACAGCATGGGGGAGAAAGTGCTAAAGTAATTGAATAAAAGAAAAGCAAATGAATCATCTAATTACTGATTTGATTAAGCCCATAGACTTTTTACACCTCAAGTTTCACATTGCTAAACATATATTCAGAAGACTCCCCCTCCCTGCCCTGCCAACCCTTATTGAAGCTCTTTCAAGTGCTATAAGGTGCAGTTTCACAGGGATCAAATCCAACTCCACTGAGACATACTGCATTTATTTGAAACTGACTGTTAATCTGTCTTTATGGAGATGAGGTTTTATTGGGGTAAATTATACCATCAACAATGGAGTGAAAATTTCAACTTCCAAACAACCAACCTACTGGCTGGGTGACAAAGTCTGTTTGTCACTTTTATTTAATTAATCCACTTTTATTTATTTGATGGCAAAAATACACTAACATAACATGGAATTTACATATAGAAAGTACAGTATATGAGCAGTCACTAGGTGTCTGGGTCATCATCATCATCACTGGCATCCTTCAGTCTGGAAAGACTATGGTATCGTGCTCTGATTGGAGGTCCTGAAACAACATCTAGTGTGGCTAAAAAGGCCAGTGTGAGAGTGTCCATCCCTTCCACACTGAGGACAAATAAATTCCGTCCCCTGCCCAGGCCCCAGGTTTCGCTGCTTTCGGGTCTGTCTCTTTGCTTCAGCCTGCCGAACAAGTGTCTCTTCCAGTTGGAGAAGGCCATGCTGGGTCTTTTGCCTCCACGCTGAACGGTCAGAGGTCAAGGTTTTCCAGCTGTTGATGTCCATTCCCAAGGCCTTTAAATCCCTCCTGCAGATGTCTTTGTATCGCAGCTGTGGTCTCCCTCTAGGGCACTTTCCCTGCACTAATTCTCCATATAGGAGATCTTTTGGAATCAGACCATCAGCCATTCTCACGACATGCCCAAGCCAGCGTAGACACCGCTGTTTCAGATGTGTGAACATGCTAGAGATTCCAGCACATTCCAAGACTGTGTCGTTTGAAACTTTGTCACGCCAGATGATGCCAAGAATACGTCGGAGACAGCGCATATGGAAGGTGTTCAGCTTTCTCTCCTGCCATGCATAAAGGGTCCAAGACTCGCTGCAGTACAAGAGCGTGCTCAGGACACAAGCTCTATAGACCTGGATCTTTGTATGTTCCGTCAGCTTCTTATTAAGCCATACTCTCTTTGTGAGCTTGGAGAACATGGGTCTGGGTCACTGGCTGAATATTTGAGTCATTTAACCTGAGATGCCCATCTAAAAATAGCCCAATTTGCATAAATTTGCATTTCCGGACTCTGGATCCGGATGGGCATCTAAGGGTTACATTGGATTACAGTGCCCTCAATTCAGTATAATTCCTGCAGGGAGCCAGAGCACCTTCTAAGGGAGCAATCAGTTGCAATAAAATGTAATATTTGAGGAACATTCTCACAGTCACAGGATTCTCAACCAGTTCTCACAAGCATTTCCAATATGGGATTATGCCATGGTTAGTGTGAATCCAATTAAGTGTCCAATTTCTCCTCAGATTAAAGATGCTGTACTAGATCAGGCTCTAGATTAAAGAAATCTGGACTGGAAGTTGCCCACTCCTGGCACCAGTTTATCTCAATATCAAAACCTTCTCTGACTAGTTGTTGCCCCAATTTCCACAATATATTCCAAAATTTGAGTCTAAATATATTATCATGGCAATCCTCATGTAAATGGAAATTAATCAAACCTCCCTGGCAGTTTTAGGATCGGGCTTTTGAAGCACAATCCTATGCATGCCTTCTTAGTAGTCAGTTCCATTAGAGTCAGTGGGGTTATCTTCCACATAAGTGTGAATAAGATTGCAGGTTTAGTTATGGCTGGGCTGTCAATTTGTTTGAAATGTACTTTTTCATGTCAACCACAGTCCCTTTTTATTGAAAAGCCTCATGCAAATATTATTAGTCTTCACGATAGCGATTGAATCAACGGCTTGACAGCACTAGCAGCTAATGGGGATATATTCAAGTGGTTGCAAGAGCTGATCTTGCGCTACAGCAGATGTTAATCAAATGAAGATTCTAAGCTTTTTTATCCAAACAGGTGTATGTCAAAAGAAGACATTGGCTGCAATCCTAAAGACACTTTCCTGGGAGTAAGACCCATTGCACAGAATGGGGCTTACATCTGAATAGACATGGTTAGGATTGTGCTCAGAGACACAAGGGAGCGAGGTTCAATAATTCCCTATTTATTTAGATTTTTGGACATTTCCATTTTGTAAGGCAAATTCAAATGTCCTCTAATGCTTATTAAAATGTTCAGGTCAACTGGAGTATAGGAAAGCTGATAGCAGTACTTTTGCTGATGAACTGAGTGTTCATCTCAATTACCAGTGGGAAGGGAGGAAAGCCCAGGCTGGCATAGAACTGAAGAACCCTATAGTTAATGCCAAGTATACTAGTTCAGAGATCTTAAATTACTGTATTATCTGAACTCTCTCTCTCTCTCTCTCTCTCTCTCTCTCTCTCAAAATCTCTTCACTTTTCAACTAAAAAGTTCATAAAGCTCTCTCTTCATGGACATAGCCTTCCAGAATTCATCTTTTTGCAAGACTGTGCAGTTTGCAGCCTTTGTGAGTTATTTGGACATTGGAAATCAGTCTCCTTCCAACAGGGTGCTCAAAAAGGCACCTTCAGAGCTGTTTTATGATATGCAAATTTGCTTAATCAATTTAAAGGATTAATTGATTAAAAAGCCAGAAAGTTAAACTGATTAAAAAAATCTTTATTTGGTTGACAGTCCTAAATTGAATTTAAGAAAAGGAAAAGGAAATGCTTCAAACCCTCTAGTCTGCAAATGTGGGCCCATAATCTTTTGTGGACATTGTAGACCATGCAGAGTAAGGGTGCAATCCTAACCTAGGGTGGCACAACTCATTGACCTTCTCATTTCTGTGGTGATGTAGGGAGGCAAGAACATGTCATTGCACTGGCTGAATTCTCCTCCAGGAGTGGTGCAGAAGTGTCTTACAGCACTTTTGTGACACTCCCAGGTCAGCACAGGACTTATGCTGGAGCTTAGGCTGGCCTAATTGGAGTTTAGGATTGCAGCCTAAAACACCCATGAAACCTCTTTGTTATTTTTAGTTCAATTTTCTGCCCTGTCAAAATTTAGCACTTCATTTGCAAATGGAAGCGTTTTCCACGAAGGTAGTATTTTCTGAATTATTCTTAACACTATTTTCTGAATTATTTCTGATGTATGTTTGGATTATGCATGCTTTGCCATTTAAAGGCATTTGGAAATATTATGTTTAATGGCTCAGTCTTACAACACGGTAATATGATTCATCTCAATATTTCTGCTTTTACCATAGAGCTGAGCCAAAAATGTGTTTCGTTCTGGATATATACTCCTACTGTTGTGAAAATATGCTCCGGACATGGATAAAAAATCTGAATTTTTTGCATTTAATCTTTCACCATGGGAACACACCACCCATGTATAGAGATTTATTTTCTCTCTACAGCCTCCCCTCCCAAATGTAAATGGACCAATGCTGGCATTGCATCAAAGCTTACCAGAATATCTGTGCATGATTCCACCAACCCTTTCCTTCCATTAGGTCAGGTTACATCATCTGAGTGCTACTCAAACTGGGGAGTTATGACCCCACCCCCCGTTAGTGTAGAGGTCCCCAGCTCCTGAGAAGGGGGAAAAGCAGAAGAATGATTGTTAAGATCATACCCCTGTGGGGAAATGGGGGGTTGATTTTCCACCTCCTGAGACTTTCACTAGAATTGTGTCAAAACGTTCTTTTTTTCTAGCCATGGGGGGGCTTTGCTAAGGGGGGGGGCTCTATAGACCTCCACAGGGCTCCACATACCCTCCCAGATCCTGGCACAGCCTGACAGGACCCCTGGGGCAGCAAAAAATCCCCACCTATTTCCCAGCAGGGGCGTGATCCTAAGAATCACGTCATTGCTCCAGCTCCTGCACTCATAGACTTAGGGAGAGAGAGTAAATCTCTCCTTAGGTTTGAGAACCATTGATCTGACTTGACAGATGGCACAATCCGGTCTTTTGATGATACAGTGACTGCTGTAGTGGTGTATGATACTTAAAATGTTCTCTAAAGCAATAAAGAGCAAGTTGATGAGTAAGTGGGAAGGCCCACACAATCCTGCCAGCACTGGATCCAGATGCCATGTCCATCTTCTGGGAAGCCCAGGGGTTTGATGAGGTTGGGGATAGATACAGTGGATTGGGGGAGGGTGAAGACAGGTGCAGATCAGGCAGAGGGATAGGATTAGTGACATTGGTCCATGCAAAATCCTAGCACTGTCTTGCTGGATCCTGAACTCTGTGTTGGGCCAGAAAACCCAACTCAGAGTTTCTCAGTTCTGCGCTGGCAAAGTAGGTGGCACAGCCTTGAGAAGCCCAATTGCAGGGCTTGCGGCTTTCCCCAGTATTCAGAGGATGAAAGTTACCTTCTCCCAAAGAGACCTCTGATGCTAGCCCTAAAAGCAGGCCTCCGTCAGTCTTGAAAGACTATGGTATCGTGCTTGGTGCTGCATATGCTGCATGCGACGCACGGAAGCCTGGGTTAGATTGTTATGGAGGATAGGCTGTTACCCAAGCAGCAAATTCCCCCTCTCCATGCCACTGAATTAGTCCAATGGAAAGGCAGAGCCAATACGATTGGATCCAGCTGGCGTCGCAGAGCTGGGCTAAGGACAGGAGCTCACCCTGTCTTGTGGGGCCGACCCAGGTCTCGAAACCTGGCCTGCTGATTAACAGGCACAGCGCCTTAACCGCTTGCGCCACCCACAGCCCATGCTACACACAACCCACACTACAGCTAGCCCTAAGATAGCAGGATACAGTGGTAGTCGCTTTGATAGTTCTGAACCTGGTGGCAGTGCCAACATAAGCACTGGGTTGTAAGCAGCCAGATTTGAAATCTTTCTATTTGTAAATTGGTCCCTGTGACGTGTCACCAGTGGATTGTAAGTTAGCTGTTGCCACCGAACTAGACAATTGTGGATTTGAGTGAATATCGACTTAACTCCAGCCTGCACGTGAAGCCTCATGCACCATGAATCCTAGTCCAGAATATTTATTTAAGACTGTAATAAAGGTGTTGAAAATGCCAGGCTTAGGTGAAGGTTTGCCCTTTGGTTATGAAGCAAAGTGGCAGCTTTGGATGCCTGAGATATATGAGAACTGGCCTCGGAAGTTAAATGTACCTCCAAGCCAGAGTTTCTAAGTCTCTAGTTTTCTCTTAACCTTTCTGAAATGAATCAGCTTTCTCTTTTTATTTTCCTCTTATCCTACCACTTATGATATTTTCTCCACTGTATTTTTCTGTGCTGGGGGCTGGGTAAGGAGGGGGACAGGATGCTTCTGTACATATTATTTTCTTTTTAATTTGGCAGGAGGTGGTTGTTTCATAAAAGTTCCAGGATTTGTCCTTGAAAATGTGAAAAGCATTCCAATGTAACCGGGGCATTCATTATTACGAATAAAGCACATTAATAAAGTTAATGAAACTCGGCCAATTTATGAGCAGGTTTGGCAGAATTATGGATTTTTTTTTTATTAGGAAATGTCAGTAAATGTTGATTTCACGCACAGCTTTCCTCCCCAGTAGAGACAACATTGCCATTGATAATAATTCACATTTGCAGAGAAGCAAGGTAAGTAATGACGCATAAAAATGTATTTACTGCTTTGCTTCAGCAGAATGAACAGTTGGAATGAGTAACAATGTGGGTCTGGGATATTTGATATAGGATACTCATGGCTGGAGGGATGAAATGTAGCTGTGATAAAGTGCAATCCTAACCCCTGGCATAGGCCAGCACAGGTCGTCGACATAAGTCTCATGCTGGCCTGGGGGGTGTCACAAAGGCCAGTGCACAGCCATGCAATGGTCTCCCAACACCACCTTAAGAACAGTTAGTTGGTTGAGTTGTGCTGACCTAAACTGATTATGATTGTGCCCTCGTTGGTACCAAAAAATACCTATCCACCAGTGGAAACTGGCCTACCAATGATTAACCAGGAAAGAAGTTTTGGGTTCATAGTGGATAGCTTAAATGAAAACTTTACCAGGGCCAAGCAATACTGAGAAAGACAAATTTCATTATGTGGATTGTTAGGAAAGAGTTTGAAATAAATTGATAATATCGTAAGGCCTTTATAGAACTCTGCTGTGCGGTCACATTTCTTTTGGTTGCTTCATTTCAAAAAGTATATCATAGAAATGGGGAAATAGAAGAGCTGCAGAAAAGGGCAACCAAAATTATCACTGGTATTGTGCAAACCTATTAATGTCTACTCAGAAGTAAGGCCTGTTGATTTTAGATGTGTATAAGTTGCGATGCTATATACAAATGTTTCTCAACATTTGTCCCCCATGCTACCATTTCACATGACCCACTTATTTGAAATACCACTGGAAGTAACTAGATGGAACTCCACAAATACCAGTAAGCAGGGTAGTCACAAGAGGGTGCAGACCAGGTGATGCACTAGAATGATACCCACTGCCAGCGAACAGTTGCCCACTGCTAGTAAACCTCCTCTGGGTGGCTAGACCCCACTGTGGCCAAGTTTAGAGACCCCTACCTCTGAACTCAGCTGGAGACAGAGCTCAGTGTGCACATGTGCAAAGTTCACACATGTGCACTACCCTCAGAACACTCCAGGCAAGTCAAGGGCAGGACAGGCCCTCGTCAGACCAGAGCATTCTGAAGGCAGATGCATATGCCTGGTTCTTGTGGGGAATTCAACCCATTGTGGGAAGCAGGCACTCTTCACAAACACTGATACTCCCCAGACATGCAACAAAAGGTTTGAGGATATGGCATGAATTTTCCTAGAACCTTTTGTTGCATGGCTGGGGAGCATCAGCGTTTGTGAGGAGTGCCTGCTTTCCACAGTTTGTTTAATTTGTAATGAAGGGAAGGTGCTTTTTGTCCAGTTTCCCAGTATAATTCAATTCCTAGCCATTAATAACAAATTCAATTAAATGCTCTCACTCAGTTATTTGTTGCACACCATATAGTGGCCTTTTGCTTTGGTTATTTGGGGACTTCGAAGTTTTCCTAACAACTGGATTCTATATGTCTGAAGCAGATAAGTTAAGAATCAGGACCAACGCAGGCACAGCCACCTCTATTTTGTTTCTGTTAATCCTAAGCTAGCGGCAAAAACAATGTGAATGCTTTCACCTAGCCAAGAGGCAGGAACTGGTGCCAAGATAAGAACCAGGAGATGCAATGGAGTTATTTACCTGTGTTTAAAACAGTCTCAAGCCTCCTGCATACAGATGGGCCATTATAGTTCTGAATGACAGCCAAGATGTATTCACTTTGCATATTAGCTTCAGTGTATAATATTCTAAGCAGCTATTCATACCTCTTCTGCTCGTGCTTCCTTCTGAGAGAAATGCAACGCTTGGCCATACTCAGTTCAGAGCATTCAAGGTGCTTTGGGAGAGCATGGCCAATTATATCCCTTTCCTTGTGCTTCGCTCTTCTGCTTTGGAACGAGGGAAGAAAGTGGGACCTTAGTTGTCCACACTCAGCTAAGACAATCTCTTTCTGCATGGTTTCCTCTTGTCTCTTGCAGCCAGAGGGTGAGGGGGAAACGCAAGGGCTTATTGCACACTGGCATCCACTGATTTGACTAGCCACTGGTACTGGAATTCACCTTTAAATGCCTTGTGACAAAAAAGCATCAAAATCCCATTTCCTATTTTCCTGCTGTTAAATAATTATATATTAAATAGATATAATTAAACAAATATTAAATACTTTTGTAATAGTTAAATAATTATAATTTTATTCCAAAAATCTCCATTATTCACCACATCTAATGACAGAGGTATACTCCATGACCTGAGTATACCTCAGATGAGATTAAATGAAGTATATCTTCTATTCTAATGTATTCTGGATGACAATGGAGGAGCAAGACACTTGGAAGTGGATCTTAGGGTATTAACTAATTTGTTTTCTTTTTAATCCACTGGAGCTTCTGGAACTGAACCCCAGCTGATAACAAGGTACGGCCTACATTTTCATTTCATTCACTATTACTGTAACACTTTGGTGGGCTTTGGGTGGCGCAAGCTGTTAAGACACTGTGCCTGTTAACCAGCAGGCCAGGGTTCAAGACCCGGGTTGGCCCCACAAGATAGGTCTGTGACACCAGCCTGGATCCAATCGTACTGGCTCTGCCTTTCCTTTGGACTAATTCAGTGGCGTGGAGAGGGGGGATTTGCTGCTTGGGTAACAGCCTATCCTCCATAACAATCCAACCCAGGCTTTCGTGCTTCGCATGCAGCGTATGCAGCACTGAGCACGAAACCATAGTCTTTCAAGACTGACGGAGGCCTGCTTGCCTGTAACACACTCAACCTAAAATACCCTTAGCAGTGATCAAACTCATCACTGAAGTTTATTCAGTCCAAGCCACACACAAACACACAATGCACGCACTCACCATGATAAATCATTTATCTGTAACAATTTCATCTGACAAATCTTCTGGCCCTACAATCCAGAGTAACTACGGGAGCACGTAAGAGACATTACGTGTACCCTTAGTTACTGCACTACCTAGTGAAAACCTATGGGAAATTCATATTGCAATCCAGAGCAAATTGTTCTTACACCGGAGCAAGGACTCCACATAGTTACGCTGGATTGCACCCTTAGTGAGCCAAGTTTGAAGTACGGAAGTTAACGACAGTGGATGGGCCATGCATACATTCAGTCACATGAAAATGATTTGATAATCTCATGTGAAGCTAAATCACAAATTCACTATGGCTGCAATCTTAATCTTCACTTAGGCCGGCTTAAACCCTGGCATAAATCCTGTGCTTATCTGGAGATGTCACAAAAGCACAGTAAGATACTCCAGGTAGGTTAGGCCAATGCACGGGCATACATCAACCTCCTTATACCATCACAGAAACATAGGCCTGGTGAGTTAGGCCGGCCTAAATTTCTTAGGACTGCACCATTAAAACAAGAACATTACCTTTCTTTCATTAAATTTTCTCATTTCATAATGCACTGTAAATAAATCCAACCTATCTAATAAAGAATTAGCATGTTGCTTACAGCCTGTTATATTTTTTAATTAGTGAAACTATTGATTAATAATCAATGATCAGCTCAAGCACTTATTATAATAAAAATGCAAGATCACAAAATATTTATGTGATGTGAAATAAGATGCACACTTTTTAGTATAATATTGAAAAAGCATTAAAGACTTGCCATTTTCTTTATAAGATTAAGATCTCTCCCTCTTGCACTTAGGAACTTTAAACTGAACCGGTATCTAAATATTCAGGCTGAATTGATTTATGTATACCAGTCAATAAAAAAGTAAAGGAGGGTAAACTAATTTGATGTATTACTGGCTATGAGGGAGTAGCAAAATTTTATCTAATGTATTCATATTTCGACATTTCCTTTTACATATTCATCGTCAGGTCCATTTTAACAGGTCATATTCATAACTAAACTAAAAAAACTTATATTTTATAACATAATGTATATTAGTGTCTAGCGATGTTGATTTTCTAACTGCTCCCTCTTGTTTAAAGACTCAAGCTGAATGAGAGCACAGATTCCAAAATATTTCATGTCTTCATAATAATTTCCCTAGAAATAAGAAGTACATTTGAATATGCCTTGGGATGAGAGAAATACTTTGGGGACCTTATGCCCAGATTGGGTTAAAGTAATTTAAAAATGCTTTATAGCTTTTCAATTATGACTAGTGTTGGTACAGCAACCACTACACCAGCACTAACAGACCGTGATTGGTCTGATAGACTCATCCTAATTTAGGGCTCCTAATCCGGAGGGCTTGAGCTCTGTTAGTGAATGTGTAGTGCCAGCACTAGGCGTCACAAAGATGAAATCAAGCATTTTTGTGGCACCCCAGAGGAAACGCTGGTGCTCACCCAGTGCCAGTGAACACTGGACCTCAGTGCTGGGAGGACACCTGTGATGGATCACCTGTGCTGTGCTGGCAAAATAACTGGAGCAAATTATGTAGCCCCATTGCAGGGCATGGGGCTTTCTTCTGCAGTAGTCTGCACCAGTAGAGCATGCATATCACCAAGCATATGCATTGTTTAGGATTAGGCCATTAGCCTTTTACACCACATGTTTTTTGGTGTGCTATGGTTCAAAAATTTTCATATTTTTGGGGAAATAACCCATTTTCCTTGAATCCGAACACTGAAGTGACAGCCTCCCTTTGTTATGCCAATGAGAGGGCATGCATCATTATACTCTACCATTAGGTTGCAATGTACCTTTCCACAGTTTAAATTGAAAGGAACAACTGTGCTTGTTCAGTCCCCATTATTATACATGCTGACCTATATAAACCTGGGTAAGTTATGGCCTTTCTAGTGGAACAAATCTTGTCAAGGGATGGAGTAGAAAGAATTCCCAAAAGTTAAAGGAATGTGCAGTGTTCTTGACTTCCAACAAGGCTTTTACCCTGTCTTGGTGTAATGATGAGCTACCAGCTCACGAAGCTTGAATTCACCACAGTGTTGGCTTCACTTTTAGATCATTTTCTGCTAACAAAAATATGTTTCCAAAAATTAACAAGGAGAAATTGAGAAATTCTTGGTTTTTGAAGAATATCCTTGGGAAAATAATTTGATATAATGACACTCCCTTTTGCTCACACACATATTACCAGTCTTGATTTCCCTCTATTTTCTTGATTTTGTTGCACAAGAGAATTTTTCTTCCTTGATGCCTTGTTTGTTTTTCAAATTAAAATCTAATCCCTGGATCTAAGCTGTTTCTGAATATAGTATGGATACTAAATGGAAGCGGTGGATGTTTCAGGTACAGCTATTTCCAGTCCAATTTTCAGTCCTTAGCATGCAGTACCACAGGAGAAGCTCATGTTACATGCTACAGACAGCCAGGGGGGAATGAGATGTCTTCAAAGATGTAAATATTTTTTTCAACGTACTTCCCATAGGATGGCAGGCTTCCAGTGTGTCACCAGTAATTTCATAAATATAAATCCAATGAAAAATCAGACAGTATGTTGGGCCAGGAAAAGGGGATCAGATCTCAGATCAGACATACTTGAAATGAAAATGCTGTGGTTCTTGCTGCCACCACTCAGTCTTAACAGGTGGGAATCTCAATGCTTGGATAGGTTCAGGCACTCCAGGATTAAATAAAGATGGGTAAGTGGCTTGAATTTGTCCCAGATAACTTCAAAGTTTATCTGACATCTACTACCCAGATGGAAATAACTTGGGCCGCAATTCTAACCTCCAGTTAGCCCAGCATAAGCCCCAGCTTAGGGATGAGGGTTTCCAAGAAATATTTTCCAAACCTGTGCCTACTGACTACATAAGATTTTAATAAAGCAAAACAAGAGCACGTTGCGTGGAGCCAAGAAGCAGATAAAGCAGATTCTGAGAGCCATTTAAAAACTTGTTTGTGAATATACATATGCAGACAAAGCTATCCACACTTTTCTGTCCCCCATAAAAACAGATTAGCTTCATACAAGACACAGTAGGCCTAAGCCGTGCTATCTTATGCATGCCTGACAGCTGCACAAGAAACAACAGATGAAGAATTCCTGATTGCAACAAAAAACTTTAACCACTGATTTCCTGCTTCTCAGACAATTATTGAAGTCAACAGAGTGTAGACTCATAGGAAAAGCAATGGTTTGCCTGTATACTGCCTTAATCTTATTGGAGGAAAGATACCCCAAACAACCAATTTTTATTGATTGATTTATTGATTACATTTGTGCTCCACATTGAAAGGCAATTTCTAAACAGTTCCTTCAAGATGGTCATTCATGTGTTTTTTCCCCTTCAAAAGCTTAATAGATATTCTAAGCTTCTGTTCTGGAAGTTCAGCCATGGACAAACTACTTTGATAAATCCCATTTCAACCCTGCAATTACCTGTAAGAGCCATTGAATACAGTGGTGGGCAATTATGCTGGAGCCAAGCCTCAGTCTTTATATAGGTGGAAGCACCCTCTGGCTTCCCCACAGGATGTAGAGATGGCATCTAGCCTTAATGCCTTTAAGAACGGCTTTGATAAATTCCATGGGGAAAGTGCCATCACAGGCGACAAGCCATGAAAGTCAGGATATGAAACAAGGAAGTCAAGATATGTGAAGATGTGGACAACCTCAAAATGCCAGATGCAGGGGGGCCACCTGGAGTCAGGTGCCATATGTGCTCCCAGACAGCTGGTGGGCCGCTGTGTGATAAGGAAGCTAGACTAGATGGGTCTTTGGCCTGATCTAGTGGAGGACCTTCTTATGTTCTTATGTCCTGTCTATTCTGATTTGTGCCACCTCCAAAGACTACTCTTTTCTTGTGGTAGTGCAGCAGCAGCCCCCATCCTTGAGCTGGATGTGAGCCCACCTGCCTGTTCCAGTATGAAGATTGCACTCTGAGTGAGATTTTGGCCAAGTGAGGCAGGAAGAAAAGGCTACGTGATGGAAGACCTGTGACACTCGGGGTGTCAAGACACACACTTTGGGAACTTCTGTCATATGGGATGAGAGAACAAATTTGATCTACAAGGAAGACTGGTTATCTGAAAATCAAGCACTGGTAAATGTCCGTAAAGCAGGTCTCCGTCAGTCTTGGAAGACTATGGTATCGTGCTCGGCACTGCATACGCTACATGCGAAGCACGAAAGCCTGAGTTAGATTGTTATGGAGGATAGGCTGTTACCCAAGCAGCAAATCCCCCCTCTCCACGCCACTGAATTAGTCCAGTGGAAAGGCAGAGCCAATATGATTGGATCCAGCTGGCATTGCAGAGCTGGGCTAAGGACAGGAGCTCACCCTGTCTTGTGGGGCTGACCCAGGTCTTGCTGGTTAACAGGCACAGTGTCTTAACCACTTGCACCACCCACAGCCCTTAAATATCCATATATGCAAACAGTATGGATGATAGGCTCTGGGAATCTTGTAAATTCCTGGCTTTCTATTGTCATTACTTATTTTTATAACATTAATGTCTTCTGAATGATGTTAGCCACCTTGAGAATTCTGTGAATGGAATGATGGGGTGGAATTGTTTTAAATAAACTTCCACCACAGACATCTTGGCAGGTTCGGTCACAGGAGCGATGGATGTTGTATCAGCAAACAAATTGCTCCCCTGCTCTTGCAAATATGTGAAGTGCGGAATCTAATATACGTGGTGTTGTTGTGGCTTAATTTGTTCCAAGCACCTAGGTGGTCTTTGTGTAGAAAACAATTTTGAGGCTTTTAATGCCTTCACATGTAGAGTAGGTGGAACTAAGTACATTTTAAATTATAGCAGTGTAGCAGTAACAGTCAATTTGTGAGGGAATTATCTTGTTGTTGTGCAAGTCTGTGAAATTTCAGCAAATGTTTCAGGAAGCCTCAGTTATATTCCTCCAAGTACATCTTAAATCATTAAAAATAACTTTAAAAGACTGATGCGGACATGATAACACTCCAGTTTTCTGAAGACTTGTCGAAAAGCAGAGGGCAAAGACCTGCTCTATGTTCCCCCTAGCGCAGCACAAGTTTTAATGAGTTTCAATTACAAGATTACAGTATTCGGTTACATGAGTTTAAGTTAAATATCCTTGAAATATCCCAAGTTAAAAGCAGGTAGGTTTTGGCTAAATCTTTGGAGAAACTTCTTAATAGGAACAACACTTTTTCAATGAGCTACTTACCCAAGGGAGGGACTCTTCCTTGTTGCAGATCTTCAAACAGAGGCTAGACAGAGGCTGTGCATTAAGGAAGGTTTTGTACTAGGTGGGCTACAAAGCACCCTCCAGCAATTCAGTATGTCTTTGCAATTCAATGATTCTAAAACAGTCATTGGAAGGTATTACAACAACTCTGAAAAAATAATCCAGAACAGAAAATGTTTTCAGGACTTAAAATAGGATTTTCTGAAAACTTGTGGGATGTCCAATTCTTTGATTCTTGTGATAAAAAATTTATTTTTACGTATTTAACATCCCAATCCCGCCAATGACGTGCATGCTGTGTACTATTTGGGGGTTGTGGTGATCAGCCAGCATGAGACAGGTGCGTAGAAATACATTTTTACTTATCTCCCTATAGGCAGCTTTGTTACCAATAGATTTCCTTGATTTGACCAGTTTTGCTGGCATAATTTCAAGGAGACTCACAGTGCAATCCAAACTTATGCTGGAACAGATATGCTGATGTGCCTGTGCTGCATTCAGTGCAAGTTTCAGAAGCTACTGCCATGCTACCCTGGGGAGGATAGGCTTGTCTCCTTTCTCAAAGTAAGGCTGCAGCAACCTATATGGATAAGCTTAGTTTTGAATGGTGATGCGCAATTCCCACCTGCCCAGAATGCAGGCTCAGTATCCGATTGAACGTTGGAATCTGGCCCTGCCTCCGACTCCCCTCCCTCCTGCCTACCTCCCCTTCCCAGCTGCCCTGAAATGCTTCTCTTCTTTCCTGCCTCCCATTACCCTCTGGAGAGCTTGCCCTGGCTTAAATTCATTGAGTCAGCCTGACTTCTCCACTAGTGGTGCAAAAGTGCTTTATGGCAACACTGTGTAAGGGACTTGTGCCAGCCTATGGGTACAATCCAGAGTAACTACGGGAGCACGTAAGAGACATTACGTGTACCCGTAGTTACTGGACCACATAGTGAAAATATGTGAAATTCATATTGTGATCCAGAGTAACTTGTTTTTACTCTGGAGCAAGACTGATACCATATGCGCTGTGTGATTGCTAGACTGGTGAATGCCTATATGAGAAAATCTGGAGAAGAAAATGGGAAATTAATAACACAATGGAAGCATCGACTCGCCTGCCTTTTTCTTTTATTCCTTTTATAACCATTAAATATCCCATCAACTCCGCTCTGCATCATATAGGATGTGGATGACAGAAGATTAATGGGCCACTCTAAATATGCGCATTAAAAGATTTTATTTCCCCCAATGCAATCTTAAGGCTATTCATCTAATCAAAACCCATCTTATAATAAAACTCTCAAAAGCTTATGAGAGTGTTTTACATGATGGAATATTTTGGATGTTAAACAAACATGATGAGCTGCTGAATAAGAACATAATTGACAGATTAGAAGCTTTCATTCCATCCACAATCTGACAGCGGTAAGGCCAAAGTGATCACCTGTTCATCTGGAACCTTTTCATGATGCAGGAATTAAAGTATTTTAGGAGTATTAGGAATTAAAGTATTATAGTATTTTGAGAATACTTTCCAATCTTTATCGAAACTATTTTTGCCACAAGCAAAATATGATATAGACTGGGTCAGTTACAACATTCATTGCCCTGTTTAGAATTAACAATTTAAAAAAATATTCTCACAAAGTATTTTATGTTGGCCTCCTATCAAATCCATCTATTAATGTTAACGTTCTCTGTTCTATCATCTCAAAATTTATGTATTTGTTGAGGGACCACATTGCGCTTGTACATTATTAGACATATGTAGTGCCTTTAAAGTAGTAGAGAGCTAGTTGTTTTTAAGATGATGCCCCCAAACAACTGAATATCTTCATGTATCCTAAAGTGTAGCTCTAAAAGGATGAAACTGCACTCCCTCCTTCTTACATGTCTTTGAGAGCGCAATCATATGCATGCTTTCTCAGAAAAATGCTCCATTGTTTTCAATGAGGTTTACTCTCAGGAATGTGGATTTAAAACTAGCCATACAGCTCAATCCTAACTGAATTTTCCCATGCAATTGGCTGTATATGGGCTATGATGCATCCTTTCTATGGAAATTCTTTTGGCTGCTAACTCATGCTAAGCCTCATCGGCCATGACAGGTCAACCCAGTGATATTGCTGGGTCACATTGATCCATGTTGGTGGATTAGATCCAGAAAGGTGGATAGGGTTCAGACCCTTGATCCTGTCTTGTTACATACCCTCCCTTCCACTTCACCAGATTTTCACCAATGCAATTCCACCCTACAACATGCAAAAAGCACATTGTTCCACATTACTTTTATGATCGTGTGCACTGGCGGAGCACATGCTCTGCCAAAGCAGCACTAGCATACAACTAGGCCATTAGGATACTTTCGGCAAGAAGAAGGAAAGAAGAAACAGAAACTTTATGTCAGCTAGGAAGTACAATGTTTCAGAGACAGAAACGTGCATTATAGATGTTTGACAGTTAAATGGGTTTTTTAGAAAGCTTGTACATTTGAGAACAATGCTAATGGACTAAGGAACAGTAAAGATAAGTGACACTTCAGATCCCCGAAATTGATGTGTATTTATGTATAAACCAGGCAATGGTCTTTTTACTGGAATTGTCTGAGGATTAAATATCAGGAATGCAGGTGTGGATCAGCGAATATTTCTTCTAAACAGAAGGACGATAGATGAGATTGAGTGATGAAGACGCAGACTTGCTCTAGTAAACATTTCCCCTTCAAAATGATGTGATGGGAATACCATGTCGTTGCAATGAAATGGCTGAGTCAGAAGTAGATTCCAACATATCTTTCCACTTCTATGGTATGTGGTATACCATTTGCAGGGTTCCCAGATATCCGGACATTTAGGGCCCTTGTCCGGGGCCCCCACCCTTGTCTGTGCCCCTTTGGAAAAGGTGGGGTCCCTGGGGCACCTTCACGGCTGCCCCTGCAGCAGTGACAAGGCTTAGAGCCAGCCGCCGCTCTTCGGGGCAGTCGCCTGCCCTCACAGCCTCCCACCAGCCTCCCACCATATATTATAATATAATATATTATATTATATATAATACACGCATGAACATATAAAATACATACATACATACATATATATTTATGTATGTATTTTATATGTTCATGTGTGTATTATATATAATACACATACATACATATAATACATATATAAAATACACAAACATATATGTATGTGTATTTTATATATGTATTATATGTATGTATGTGTATTATATATATAATATACACGCATATAAAATACATATATAATACTCATACATATGTATAGAGTATGTATTTTATGTGTATGAATTATATATGTATATATTTATATTATGTGTGTGTGTATTATATATATGAGTGTGCATATATATACACACACACACTGTATATTTTGTGTGTATTTATATGTGGGAAGAAGGAGGGGGAGAGGAAGAGAAAGGGGGATGATTGAAAAGCTCTTTCCTTCTACAGACAAGGGATTGGACTAGATGATCTACTGGGGTCCCTTCAAACTCAGCTTGGTTTGGTGCAAAGTCTGTGTCTGGTTCTTTGCTTGAAGAGATTGTTGCAAAAGTCTGTGATCCTTTGCAAAGACGTATCCTGGGGGTTCGTCTAGTGCAAATGTCTGTGCCTGGTTGATGGCAAAGGATGGTGCAAAAGCCTTAGTGTCTGGCCATTAAAAGAAATATCTGCTTTTATGTTCCATAATGCCAAAACACAAGTGCCAATTTTTCCCCAATTCATTCAAACCTGAACAGAACCTACATGAATCTGAATGCCTCATTTGGAAAAGTCGTTTGGCAAACTGACCCAACCAGACTGGGATGGGGGGAGCAGAGAGTTCATCATTTTTCAATTTAAAAAGAAGTAATATAGCGTGGTATATTAAGCACAGGAAAACAACACCAGTGTTTTTAGCTTATTTTTAGTATTTCTGGCTTATTTTAATGTGTCCTACATTTTGTCCTCCATTTTTCGGGTAGGGAATAGGAATTTCAGCCTTCAATCAGGAATTTTGGCCTTGCCATTCAGGGATTTTTCGTTTGGCTTTTGGTCACCCTATCATTTGGTAATGCTAATAAGAAGCAAAAACAGAACCAACCGAAAATGTTGCAAGGTGGAAATATATCTGACAAACAACCTATGCCCAATAATGGTATAGCTGTAGGGGGCACAACAGCTCCTGCCTGTTGTTGTTGTCCAGAATTGCTCCGACAGTGAGTGGGAGAGGTCCATGTTGATCCATTCCCAGCTGCTGGGGCTTATTGTGGATCAAATATTATCTGAAGAGACTTCCAGCAGCCAAAAATTCCTGGCAGGATGTTGCAGAATCTGTGCCAACACAGCTGTATTGCCATGTGGGGATTTAGGTAGCAGTGGGCTGTCCATTTTGATTCTGTTGCATCCTTAGGCATCCTAGATCAATTGTCCAAGGTGTCTTTTATTAACTGACCAATCGTTGCTCATTCTGTTTATTATCGGTAGTTGACAAAACCTTGGGTGTTGTCAACCCTAACAATTTTTTGAGCATTTATAACTTGAATGCACATGTTGATAATGGGTTTGCAGTGGCTCAGTGGTTAAAGTCACTGCACTTGTCAACCTGACGTTTGGCAGCTTGGCAGTTTGAGACCCGAGTAATGCAAGATGGATTGAGCCATTGTCGCTTTCCAACCTCCTGCTGACCTAGTAGTTTGAAAGTTCCCATCAGTGGATGAACTTCCTGGGTGATCAGTCCCAGTCATCTTTGACACTGTAAATGTTGCATCACCATTATGTGTGCAGCATCTGCTGGTGTAAATGGTTGGAGGTTCTATGCGCCTACAAGAGATGTACCACTCCATGTCGGTATAGGTCAGGTGCTGGTGGGGTTGGGTCGTGGATGGTTTGGGGGAGGTTTGGGAGAGGTTTGGTCAGGAGCTGGGAGAAGGTCCAGTGGAGGTCATTCTGTATCTCAGTGGCAGCTGGACACACTGGGATCCTATACCCTTTTCTTGGCTTAAAATGCCCTCTTGCCCCTCCTTTGACTTAAGTGAGCAAAAGAGCTTTTGGCTGCATGCATATTAATGATACTTTGTTTCATCTCTTCAGACATACACAAAACAATACATATTCATTCATAATGAACAAGGATCTGGATAATCAATGATCCGTGTAATTCACAAACTCCAAGGAACTAAATAGAACTTTATATTTAAGTGTGTCGCTAAATAGTATATGTTCTGGGTGGTGAAATGTATTGAGATTATGTAATTAACTAAGGATCATGTGCAAGGGTATAACCTCATAAACCAATTCAAATAGATGTAGAACATAAAGCAGAAGTGCCAAAAGGGCAACAAGCTGCTGAAATGGAAAAATCTTATCCAGCATTACATAATAGAAATAAAATATTCATAGAGGAGTTTGAGGGTGTAAAAGAATGAATGTCATTAAATACTGAAAAGCAGAAAAATAGAACAAGTTAAAAAACACATAAACTTCAGAAACAATTAG
Organism: Cryptoblepharus egeriae; assembly: GCA_030015325.1. NCBI lineage: Eukaryota > Metazoa > Chordata > Lepidosauria > Squamata > Scincidae > Cryptoblepharus > Cryptoblepharus egeriae. The sequence goes on along the minus strand of JAREYC010000003.1, from coordinate 177,303,907 downwards.
TGAAGCAAGGATCATAAGGGGCTGAACAGGGCTAGATTTTTGAGCAGGTGATATGGGCAAGCATCAGGCACACCTGGATTGGCAGGTAGTGGTCATTTAAATGATTCTTTAACATTAAAACAATTTATGGGGATTTTTTAAAAAATTGTATTTATTTGCTTAAATACTGTATGATGTTGCTTCTTTCCATTTGATAAGAGCATTTCCTGTTTCTCATACTATGTTTGTAAAAAAGTGATAGTCTTTGTGGAGTTTTAACCTAAATAACAGGGATTCAACTCTTTGTGTTGCTCTGACTTCATTGGGTAGCCTTGGGCAAATCTGGCTAGTTATTGATCTGAAAATGGGAATACTTTCTTTGGAAGGATATTCCCAAAAGTTTAATAAGATAAGGAAATTTTATAATACTAGCGAAAATGTACCCGCCTTGTGGGAGTAAAATTTTCCCTGTACGCCATCCCTCCACTGTGCATTGTCCCCCTATGCGCACTGTCCCCCATGTGCACCATATTCAACACCCTCCATGCACATCATCCCCATGTACAACACTCCCCATGCACATCATCTCCCATGCACAATACCCCCATGCACATCATTCCCCCGTGTGCATCATTCTCCTATGTGCACCATCTCCCCATGTGCATCATACCCCCTTGCGCATCATCCCCCCTTGAGCGCCATCCCCCATGCGCACCATCCCTCCATATGTACAACCCCCCCATGCACACTATCACCCCCTTGTGCACCATCCCTCCCAGTGCATCAGCTGGATGTTGATCAGTCCGTCTTCCATGTTAAGAATAGGACAAAAACACGTTGCACACCTTTTCAGTCCCTTAAGGGTTAAATTTCTCAACATTGGTTCTTGGTGGGTGTTCATATCCCAGAAGGGTTCATATCCTAAATTTCATGCTTCAGTGTCCAGAGACAGAGCGTCCTCAGTCAGGGATTCTTCAGTATAAAGTATAGGAAGGAAAATATGTTGCACCCCATTTACCCCCTTCCTGTTGGAACTTTTGAAAACCAGTTCCTAGTGGATCCCTCCATTACAGAAGGAACACCCTCCCCAAAATTTCACGCTTCTAGGCTGAGTGGTTTTGGCTGGGCATTGATGAGTGAGTGAGTCAGTCAGTGAATGAGTGACTTTTCAGTTTTATACATATAAGATGATTTAAATATTATAATATAAGGGATATAAGGAGATCTAGAATAAAATAAATCTTAATTTGTTTAAGAAAATGTATTGCATTTTTCTGTATTCTTTGAGACCTATTTTTTAAAATAATATTTCTAATTGTTTAATATAAAAGTGGGCATTTAATCTGATCACTCATTTTGTGTTTTTGTTAACAGCATATTTTTATGTTAGTTATCAGAAAGAAGTGACAAAGTTGCTGTATTTACTCAAATCTAACGCTCACTTATTCCAGCCAAATTCAGTCTCCAAAATCAGAGTGTGCATTAGATTTGATGGTAAATATTTGAGTAAATACAATATTTTGATTATAAGTATATGGTACACATTAGACCTGATGGTGCATTAGGGCAAAATCCAGGGGAGTCTTTGCTCCGGTGTAAGAACAACTTACTCTGGATTCCAATATGAATTTCCCATAGGTTTTCACTAGGTGGTGCAGTAACTACGGGTGCACGTAAAGTCTCTTACATGCTCCCGTAGTTACTCTGGATTTGGGGGATAGATTCAAGTAAATATGTTATATGTCACGTTTACAACAGTTTACAGTAAGTTTACAACATTTTTTTCTTTTTCGATGAAGGCTGTTTGCTTTTTTTAAACTTATCCAATCTCTCTCTCTCTCTCTCTCTCCTCCCCCCCCCCCCAACTCTGTGTCTGCCTATCTTTCATTTGCTTTGCAATCTAAACACTTTCTAGTGTGGAAACTCATGTTATTTTCACCTCTTAAAATAGCAATTTCCTACATCAAATCCCTCTTTAGGTCCAGCGATTGAGCTTGAAAACCTCACAACACTTGAATTAATGCAACAAGAGTCCTATCTTCGACTCGACTCACCCCCACAAGAAATGCAATAAACCAGCTCTCATTTGCTGGCCAGTTGGATGGCCTGACCCTGTAGTATATATAGGTCCTTTGGCATCTGGGGCCCACAAGTTTTTGTCACCACATATGTCAAAATTATTTAATTAATTATTATCAGTATTAATTAATAAAAATAATTAGATATTAATATTTTCATATTTTAAAAATCAACCTACCAATTAAGCCTGTGTTTTATTTTTTATTGGGGAGGGGCAGAAATGGTGAGACCCTCTTCTGGAGCACTTGTTAAGCACCACCTTCATTAAATTGGGGCCATTCTGGAGACCTTGCATATCTCTATGCTTGATCTGAACACAGGCTGACCATAAGACCAGAAATTTCTGGATATGTCCTTATTTTTAGTCTCCTGTCTGGGTGTCCTCCAAAAGAGCTTCATTATCCTCCATTTTTGCTTCATTTTGGAACTTCGTAATGGTGTGCAGTACCCCACCAAGTCATATGACGTTGGATTAGTATTGAAGAGCAGAATCCAGTGCAAAAATCGGTTTTGAAATATCTCCTTCCTATCAAAAGTTATGGCCAAAAAACTAAAAATAAAAAATATGCATTGAGCTCTATGGGAAAGTGAAAGTGCCCAATATTGTGGCTTTACTCATGAATAGGCAAATGTGCCATTGTCCACTGGAAAGGCCAGACTGAGAGGAATCTAAAACCTTGTCCTCCTTTTGGGGTTTGGGCATCTGGTCACCCTGCCTGAACACAACCAAAGCACCTTTGCTTACTCATGAGTAAAAACAGCTTTCCACTTTCTATAATGTTCAATGCAATTTTCAGGGATTTCCTTCTGGGTCAATTTGTGGGGCAGCATTCATTGGATTAGGACCATTCTGGACACTGGATTCCTCTCAGTCTTCCCTTTCCAGTCTTTCCTCTCAGTCTTCCCTTTCCATGTTTGCCTACTTGTGAGTAAAAGTGCGATATGGGACAGTTTCACTTTCTATAGGGCTTCATGCAATTTTTTGTTTTTTTGCCAAAAAATTAATACAAAAGAGATATTTCAAAACTGTTGTTTGACTGGGTTTGGGAAATTTAGGTAGAATTGGGTTTCCCATCCCTGACTGATCTCAGTCAGGGATGGGAAACCCAATTCTACCTAAATTTCCCAAACCACACAAAACAGTTGCCAGTTTGTGTACAAAATACTGGATTTACTTGAATTTAACACTCACCTTTTTCAGCTGAATTCAGTCTCCAAAATCAGGACACACATTAGATTTGATGGTTTATTTTGATTGTACGTATAGGGTGTGCATTAGATTCAATGGTGCATTTGGTTCGAGTAAATACGGTACTGTGTTACATACTACAGTGGTCTGGGTCTATATAAGGTAGCTTGATTCAGTTTCAAGGGCTTCCTATTTCTTAGGAGGAAGTCAATGTCTTTATCAGAACCTCTCAAAAGGTCCTAGGGATCATTATGTTCTAAGTATGTTTTCTGCTTAGTTCCTGGAATTCTATTGCTTATAGGAAGTGTAAAGATTTTGTACACTAAGACATCTAGGCACAAGGACAGTTTTTTTCCTTGTGCCATTAAATTGCTGAACCAAAGCAGTGTTCTTACCTGATTGTATGTTCTGTCTGAATTGTTTGTTACTTGTGAGTTGTTGTTTGTCTGTATGCAGCCGCTGCCGAAGCCAAATTCCAGGTATGGAGATCATACTTGGCCAATAAAGAAATCTAATCTAAACTTGTGCATCTCAAACGCTGGTCATGAACACACCAGGGACAATTGACGTCGGTCCCATAGTATGAATTCACTGACAGCGTGAAGAATTGTGTCTCTCGACAAAACAGCTCCATCAAGTGTGAATTGGCCCTACATCTCTCCAAGACTGCTCATCTTCCTTCTCCTTTTGAATAAATGGAGGAATTTGGGACACTTCATTTATTCCTCTGACTCACCTATAAACTGATATAACTGTTTCCACAAACAGAAGAGGGAGCTCCTTAATAGAATATAATGGAAGTGAAAGGGGAAAGAGCTCTTTTAAAAAACATGTCTCCCCAACGCTCAAGATTGATTACATTTTGCTGACTTCTGCATCCTTAAAAGGAACTGGGTCTGCAGATGTTAGCAAACTTATCTCCATGCTATGAAATTTCTATAGATCCATCTTTAGAAAAAAGAAAGGAGAAGCAGGTCATTTGTCCCAGTTCCGGTCAATTGACAAGTCTGCTTCTCTTATCTTTCAATAGCTATCAGCTTCAACTAACCCTGATGGCTTTTTGCTACTTTCCACTCAGAGAAGGGGTTCTCTGCATAAGGAAACAACAGAGGGAACTTACATTAGGAACCTACGTTCCTTGTAATGCTGCAGTTACTGGGAATAGTGTATAAAAGGGTCTGACCTAAGATATGCATGTGACGGAGCAGGACAATCTTGGCCTACCAGGAATGGCCAAGCATTTTGTTGTAGCTGCTATTAAGAACATTTATACAGTGGTACCTTGAGTAAAGAGTGACTTGAATAAAGAGCGTTTTGGGTAAAGAGCAAAATTTTCTCAGAAATTTTGACTTGTGTAAAGAGCACTGTCTTGTGTAAAGAGGATTTCTGAGGATGTTTGGAATAGGCTTCCATGGCAAAGGTCCAGGGGGAGCAGCCTGAGCCAGATTTGTATGTGGGATCTGTGTATGGCAGAGTGGAAGGTGTGCCTTATCAATGTTCTAGTGCTGTTCCCCATCAGCAGCTTAGGAATGTTAAAACTGCACTTAAAGACAAAAATTCCATTGAACCAATGTAGAGCAGGGACTCCATTAGTGATTGTGAAAGAGCCAGAATCAGTGCCGGCCAGAGGCCCAACATATGTTGCCCAGAGCTTGTCGTATGCTCCAATAGTGAAAAGATGAATGGAAGTGAGGGGGGAATTCTGAGTTGTTCGTTAAGATGTAAGTTAAGGTGGGAAAGGTGTCAGTTAAGGTGGGGCAGATGTAAGTTAAGGTGGGAAAGTGAGTGGGGCAGGAATGGAGTGGGACTGGTGGACAAGAGAGCGCTGCTAGATCCAGAGGCCCACATCAGGCCTTCCAGCTTGGCACAAGGTTGCTTTACTCTGCATTGGCTACACAGTAGTAGACTCATTATGGGGGCTCTTCCCTTACCAACGGAAAGTGGACAAATGCCCCCTTTCCCCAAGGAGCCTCTGATTCCTGCCCAGTGGTCATACGATGCAGCAGCATCCATTTTGGTGCCTCTGCTGTGCAGCTCAAGATAGGACTACTTGACAGCACAAGAAATTTTTAAAACTGGTACTTTATCTCAGAGCAAACCAGAGTCACTTGAAACAGGGAAAAAATACTGGAGAAGATATAAAGCCAGGATGGTGCACTAAAGCCAGGATAGTTTGGGAGTTGGACTTAGACCTGGAAGAGCCAGGATGAAACCCCGGCTCAGCACTGGCATACCTAGGTCATTTGGCACACAAGGCCCACAATTTTTTTCAACAATTCAAATGTCAAAATTATTTAATTATTATCCATATTAATTAGAAATTAATTAATGTTTTCATATTTTAAAATCACCTTACCAATTAAATCTCTGTTTAATTTTTTGAGAGGGGGGTAAGATAGCTTTCTGGATAATGTTTTTTTGATTTTGGACATCCCCAAGGTTCACACCCCCCCGAAGGTGGTACATGGGGCCCAGGGTCCCCTAGTCCCTCCCAGGAATGCCAGTGCTGCTCAGTCATGAAGCTTCCTTGGTAACCCTTGTCCAGTCATTCTCTCTCAGTTCCATTGGGTTACAGAAGGGCTGTGCAGAGTTCCTTAATGCTCTACTGTTCTTGCACAGAAGGTGCAAATTATGTCCTACAATCGACTTGCTCGTTTCAGACAAGCATATCCTACCGCAAGCTCCCCATTTCATTAGGATTCCAATTTTGAAACTGTTTTTGAGATGGAGAGATTAAAATATCGGTAGAGGACAACATCTGTTTCAGAAGTCCTTCTGGCTTGCCTTGACTTTCAGCCTAAACACTTTCATTACAAAGCTTGCAAACAGATTCTAGGGTTGTTCAAAAGTCTGAAACATCTGTGACCTGCCTCCTAATCAGTCATCTGGCCTTTAAACAGTGAAGAAACCCCAGAAGTTTGTTTACATTGAAATAGCGCATAATCCTCCAAACCAATAGCTCAAGCAAATGGAGGCCATTTGCCTTTCCTTCCACTGTCTAATTCTGTCATTCAGTTTGCTCTGAATCAATGTTTAGGCCCATTACAAATGCAGGCAGTGCTCCTTCCCATTGCAAAGTCTGACCTTGCCTAGATGGTTTACATGAGTTTTAAATGTTTCTTTTTCTCATCTTCCAGGAAGCACGATTCGGGGTGACACAAAGCACCAACCACTAGAAGCAAGTCTGAGGTTAGGCTACACAAGACAGGCTTCATGATCACAGAATAAATTTGTGCTGGGAAGGCCTGGAACCACTAGCATTTGAGAAAGTTGACTGAGCAGTCATAATTACTGGTGTTTCTCTTCCCCCAAAAGCTAAATTAGGAGTGAATTTAACACCAGATTCGGTATATTCCTCAAGTCCAAGATCGGTAGTCAGCCAGCATTAGCACCCATGTTCAACCCTAGTGAGGCTCCATCACTGGACACTGAACTCATCTCCAATTAAATTAAATTGACGATAATAACAGTATTAAGACTAGCAATGTTATTTGTGTTTATTGCCAACAAATCTCTGAAAGTAGAAGAGCAATAACAATAAAGAGCATAAGAAGTCAAGAGTTCAGCACTCTGTTTCCAGCAATGGTCAGTGAGCTGTGTCCGGAGAGCCCAAATGTAGGGCATGGAGGTGTTGGTTCCCTGCTGTATCATAATAACTTCTGGCTCAGTCAGTCTCAATTAGTCCGTTTTGAAATAAGAAAGTGAAGTTTTTGTTTCCTAACACATTGTGTTTTTATTTCATTCTGCATTAAATTACATGTAACATGATGGTAAAGGTGTCCCCTGTAAGTTTTACTGCTAATGTACTGCTAGTTGTGATTGCTACTAGTTATACTGCTATATTGCTAGTTTGACTGTAGGGTATGGTGCACATCTTCATTTCTAAGCCTTTAGAGCCAGTGTCATCCAAAGACACTTCCGTGGTCATGGGGCCAATGTGACTGCCGAAGGTGCACAGAATGCTGTTTTACCTTCTCACCAAAGTAGCACCTCTTTTTCTACTTGCATTTACATGCTTTTGAACTGCTAGGTTGTCAGGAGCTTAGCTAACCTTAGGAGCTCACCCCATCTTAGAGGATCCAGGTCTCAAACCACGGCCTGCTGGTAAACAGGCACAGTGTCTTAACCACTTGTGCCACCACCGCGCAACATGATGGTATTAACATGAGGGTATTATTTGAAAATATCAAGGTTTTCATAATTTTGGCTAGTTGGTTCTGGTTGTTGTCCAGTGGAATTGCTACTCCCTGCATCCCCTTAACTATGCTCTGTCACTGTCTCAACATCAAACCCAGGAAAGAGTTCAAGGGTGGCTGCTTGCCCCAAGCTGGGTAGCCTTTGAAATTGGCTTTGTAATTCCTGCGAGGCTCTCCAGCACTAACACTGTGATACAGCTGCAATGTGGAACAGCAGCAGAAGTGATCTGAAAGGCAGTATATGTGTGCATAGTATACGTGTGTATGCCTCCAGTGTTAGCCCTTCCAAGACTGGCCCTTCTAAGACCAATGCTTCAAGAAAACTATTGCAAGTTTCTTCTGAAGTGAAAAACCTCAGGAATTACAAGGAAAACAAGAGTTCCACTAAGCCCAGATTCAACCCATTAATAACTATGGCTAAGCTGGATCAATCTGGTGTAAAGAGCCAATTCAATCTTTTTTTTTCATCACAGAAGAAGTTGAATGGCAAACTCAGATGTTTCCTAACTTTGGCCATCAATGATGGGCTCATTCATCTCTATAGTTTGGAAGCAACTGCTTTATTTCTTTCTAATCTATTACAATATAGACTTTTAACCTATTCATGTGGAAACCCAATTAAGAATGTCTTGGTATTTTATTACATTGCATTAAATATTAAAGGGTTATAATTTACATCTAGTCAGCAGATATTATTCTCTTTATTCTTTCCCCCCCTTAAATCTCATGAAACCCTAATTTGATTTTCAAGCCAAAGGAGAACATATATTTGCATAATATCCAATTATTTAGCCGCTAGATCATGGTCTCACACTGGCGATGTGAGTGTAGTTACTGGAGAGTCCAAAGGTGCCAAGGTAGTATTAAAATATTTCTAAGTAATCTGCTGAAGCAGATGGTCATAGAGCTAAGCATTATTTTTCTATTCCAAACTAAGGAAGGACGTTGAGAAGTATTGATTGCCTGGTAAAGATAGCCGAGGTCATTTGTGCTTCTTTTGCCCTGGAAACTCAACATACATTGGAGCAGCATAAAAATGGCATCACATTATTTATTCTGCCAGTTTAAGAATAAAATAGGATGTCACAGGATGTCAGAAAGAATACAATTGTAGTAGGGAATCCAGAAACAATGGTTGAGAACAATACCCTAGTGTTCCAATTATCCAGATGATTCAAACAAGTTGATTTTTTTCCCAATATGAGGCAATAGTTGTTCCTGAACTGTAGTTTGGATCATTCTGTGCCAGCTTAATAAGACTGCAGTGTTGCTTCCATGAGAACAACAGTACACACAAGACTTCTCTTAATGACATCCTACTTACAAGAGACAGGAAGGAACAGCTCAGGACAGAAAAAACTGAGACTGGTGAAATAATAAGTACAACTTCTGCAGGCTGTCTCTGGTTACTGGTCCACTGTGGTCTAGACCAGGTTAGGCCCCCGAAGATATCATAACAGCTCAACCACTCACACAGACTTCTGTTGCATAAGTGTAACAGTTCCCTTTGGTTTCATCCATGGCCTGTCTCATCCTGAAACCTTCTGGCCTTGCCTCTTAAAGAGCAATATAAAACATGGACCCTCAAATCCAGAGTAACTACGGGAGCACATAAGAGACATTACGTGCACCTGTAGTTACTGCACCACCTAGTGAAAACCTGTGGAAAATTCATATTGGTATCCAGAGTAAATTGTTCTTACACCGGAGCAAGGACTCACTCTGGATTTTGCCAGTAGTCCCATTTTTTTTCCCCTGGACAATCCTGTATTTGTTTTCATACACTCTTATGTTCTAGTTCCTGACACAATCCTAGTGTCACTTCAGTGCCAGAGGTGACCTAAGGCTAAGTAGACCCATAGGAACTACTATTTATTGCCTTACCATGGGGAAGGTGATGAGATTCCCTTTCCCAATGGGAGTGCAATAGAAGTCTCTCAATGTTATGTGTTGAACAGCAGCAATTTTGCTAGGGGACCTGATAATTTGAAAGAGTTGTATATTTAAAAAAATTATCTAGTATTCATCACTTAATTTGATATGATGGGGGTCCACAACCCCTGGTACTGGTATCAGTACCACAAGTACAAATCTAGTACCACAAGTACAAATGGGGGTCCACAACCCCTGTGGACTGGTATCAGTCCGGGACCTTTTTAGGAACCAGGTCACTGGGATGTTGGCAGGAAGATACAAGACTCAGGCAGCCTCTCCATGTTGCATGATCCTGTCTGCTTTGGACCTCCTGTCTGCCCATGCATGGCTCGGCTCCCTAAAGTTGGTGGCAGCGGCACGGCTTCTCCTCTGCTGCTGTGAACAAGTTAGTTTATTCTTGTATTAGATTTGTACTTGTGCAGAAATGCCACTAATCTATGGCTGCCCATTTTTTTTTACTTCATACTGTTTGTCTTTTGTAACCATGTGTTTATTGCTACAGTATTTCAGTAGAATTTTTAGGTGGCTCAAAAATACTTGATTGGTTTTAAAATACAGCTAGTTTGCTCTCTGGATTCACTCCCATTGATATAAACAGGAGATCTGCCAAATGGCTGAAAGTCTGAGTTCATTCCCTTTTAAAAATATCCAAGATGAATCAAAAGGAAAATTTGTTTTGATTTTAAGATGCTCAATTCTTAATATCTGGGAATGATTGTTTGACCTCTACTAATTTGCAAATACATTTATGTTGGTGCCTCCCTCTCACTTTCTTCTATTTTCCCCCCACCTTTTAAAAAGGCAAGAAACCTTTTTTTCCATTTGCAAAGAATAAAAACTGTAAGCATCTTGTCATCTATAAAATATATATCATGGGGAAATTTAATGCTCCAGGAACAGGCAGTAATTTTCCACATAGCTGAAAGTAGGGCTACTTTAATACTTAAAGTTACGATCATGTTTAAGCGCTTTGCTGAATTGGGACATAACTTTGCATTGCCTACTGTAAAAATGCTGCAATTTTTTTCCTTTGGACTTAAATTTTTGTTTTGATTATCTGTTTTAGTATCGCATAAAAAAGCTGGGGGCAATGGAGGACTGCTTTTGGATATAAGAACATAAGAAAAGCCCTGTTGGATCAGGTCAAAGATCCAGCTAATCCAGCAATATGCTTCCCACAAGCAGAAGAGATCTTAGTATTTTAGTACTGTGACTCTCTGCTTTGCATACGCATTAGATGATGCTATATTATATATCTTTTTGCCCAGTTGTATCATTTATTGTCTGCTGGTGAAATCTGCATTCTGCCCATGGAAGCAGCCTGGATCTTGTGCATGTGGTGTGATACCCTCATGCTCACCACTAGGGAGCATAACAAGGCCATCAGCACATCTGCCAGCAATTCAGACAGTATATGTCAGCAGCAGGTAAGGCAGCAATGAGCGGGGGTGAAGCGAGGGGTCAGAAGTAATGGGACAAAGGTGGCATTTTTAGTTAAGGGACAGAAAAACCAGGGGCATGGAGGAAGGTGAAGGGAATAAATGCTGTGGCAACAGCACACGCCAGACCCGGTGTGTGCCATTTATACCCTTATTTGAAACCTTTCTTAGAAATACTCTATTTACTCAAATCTAACACTCATCTTTTTCAGCCGAATTCAATCTCCAAAATCAGGGTGCATATTATATTCAATGGTTAATTAGATTTGAGTAAATGCAGTATTTTGATTATAAGTATAGGACACAGATTAGATTTGATGGTACATTATATTCAAGTAAATACAGTATTTTGAGGTGACCCATGTGAGTTGTTGATTAAGTGGTAGGAAGAACTTCCTGGTGGTACACATTGTTTAGCACTGGAAAACTCTCTGTTATTGGAGATACCTAAGCAGAGGCTGAATAGCCACCTATTAAGAATGCTGTAGTTGCCGATAGCCTGATTGAGCAGGGGGTTAGATTCAGAAATGTGCTTCAACCGGTTCGCACCTACTTGGTTGAACCGTTGGTTGGTCGAGTCTGAGGTTTGGCGAACTGTTTGTTAAAAGGCTTTAAAGAGCCAGGTTCTGAGAACCGGGAGTTGGGACAGAGGCTAGAAGAAGCCACTGAGTGCCCTGAAGAAGTGGGTGCTTGATCTTTGCGTGGCAACAAGAGGGGTCAACAGGGAGTGGAGGCAGCCGTTCCCTACACGGGGGAGTGAGGAGCCTGTAAAGCCATGCCCACCCCCAGCCTCTTCTCCCACAACACACTGAGCACCCAGGGAAGGCTGGAGGACTTCTGAGTGGCTGGGAGCCAAAGGGGGTTGCATTCATCTCCTCCCTTCCTGGGGAGCATAATGGTGCTTACTCTTGAGGAGGCAGGCACATGATTGGGACAGGCATCCCCCCATCAGCCTGCCTGCCCACCCCCAAAGAGAGGTATCCCCCAGCGCAACATAGATACAGGCATGGCTGGGGCTGCTGGGCTTGACTTCAGGAACGCACCTCCTCCCCGCAAGGAAGGCGAGCCTGGGAAGATGCTGGCTGCAAGTGTGTTTTAGATGGCAGGGATGGCAGTCTCTCTACTTCCATTATCTCTACTGTAATATAAACAGTATATAACTTATTATTAAATTTAAAACTATGTAAAATTCATATAATTTATATGTAAATTCATATAATTTGTAAATTCATATAAATTGTAAATTCATATAATTTATGAATTACAAGAAGGCTACTGGCTGCATGGTCACAAGTAAAAAGAGATTTTTTTTTCCAGGACACAAAGCTGAAATCCAGGCCACTTCCTGGAAAAGCAGTACATATGGTCACCCTGTCCAATATGACACTATTTGATAACCTATTTGATAACCTACTTCAAACTTATCTTCCTCCTTTCCAGAAATCACACTTCTTTCTCCAAGCTTTTTGTGATTATTTTTGACAAGTAATAATTGAGAGCAAAACCCTATGCATGGGACTCCCTCCTAGGAAAGTGAGAACAGGATTGCAGCATTAACTAAAATTAATTGTAATGAAATCATTTAATAATAATTAATTCAGTAGTAATTAAATGATTAAACTGAATGTAAGTTTTAAAAAACCTGCAGTGTAGCTAGACCATTTTAGTGTATAACTTCATATGTATGCTCTGTTAGATCGAGCTGACCTGAAGCTAACAACTGTTCAAACAACTGAAGAACACAAATGAGAAAGAAATGTGTGGCAAAAACCAGCAGGATGTAACTTTTTTTTTCTCCATTCACCGAACACCACGTTCCTGAACATCACTGTGATACAGACTCAGACAAAAACTGCTGCCTCATTAGAAACAAATTCTGCCCACCCCCAAAAGGCAAACGCTCCACAGTTCATCTCTAAAGAACTTCTGTCTTCTGATTCTACTAGCTTTGTGGCTTGTGATTCACTTCCAATAACACAGGATTCTGTAGCAAGGCCCATGGGCAATCACATTTCAAAGCCGGTACCTGATTCCCAACTCAATCTATATTTCATTGTTTGGTTCTCAATCCATCCATCCCTGGAACAGCCGTGATTTATTCCCTCTTCCATTTTCCCTAGCAAAGTTCAACTGGAAAATAGATCTTTTCGAGATTTTTTTTTTCTCTGATTCATTCTCATAATACACTTGAAATCTTCATGATTATTGAGCCAATTTTATTTCATCCTCAGACCGTCTTGGTGGCTGTGAAATATGCAGCGGTATTGATCACCAATCGCATCAACGGCAAGGACGGTAAAATGGGGACTGCCTAAACTCTTCGCTCAAAGGAAACAAAACTGAAAAAAAAACTGGCTTTGAGGCCCCTGGCAAGAGAAGAGTTGATGAAAAATTATCTTTTTCTTTTTTTACATACCTCACTTCATTTTTAGGAAATCATTGGAGAGGATAGCACAGTGAGGAATGCTAGTATATCAAGGGAAGACACAATAAAGCAAGACAGAGAATCAGGATTGATTGCTTTCTGACTGGAGGATGACATGAGTTTGGCTGCTTGCTTGTTTCCAAGTACTTTACATTCACTTTCTGTAGAAATAGAGATGGGAGGTGAATTGAAACTATTCATACATGCATTGTTTTAAAGATCATTTTAGTACTGCCAACAAGTCTCTTTTTCGGTGAGTTTATGTTACTACCAGTGCAATCCTATTCAGAAGTTCAATTGAGTTCGGTGAGGGGGGGGGGGGTTACTCCCAGGAAAGTGCTCTTAGGAATGCAGCTTTTATACTAAAAAAAGTTACTTCTGTTGAATATCCCTCTGTTGCTGCTACTTTTGCTCGCTCTCACTGACATCATCACAGTGTGATAGCTTGTGAAAAAATTTCATTGTCCTCCTTTTCCTTATAAGCAGGCAACATGAAGCCTTCTTGTAATTAATAAATTATACATTAAAATTATATGTAATCGTTTTAAATTTAAGAATAAGTAGTATAGTGTTTTAATTTTTGTCTACATTTTTCTTAAGTATCCTACATTTGGGGGGTGCTTTTCCTCTTTTTAAGTTATAACATTGTCTCAGAGGCACTGGCTGGCCCCCCAACACACACACATATTACAAGGCAGCCTGCTCAGCCCACTTGATAATACAGCATTGAGCCAAAGAACTCAGCAGAATGTGGATGCTTGTGGAGCAGAAGCCCTCCCTGACTGTGTTCCTGGCCATTGCCCAGCAACCAGGCTGCTTCTGGAACCAGGCTGAGCCTGGTGTTCCATGTTCCGTCCTGGTGTTCAACATCTGGCAAAGATGGTGCCGAACACCGTTGAAGATCTTTTGGAGCTTTTTGAACCTCTTTTGCAGCACCTTATTGGGGTGATGCTGGAAAAGATGGAGGATCTGGACTGGGCCCACATTAGACAGGTCCTGCTGCAGTACAGTTTGTGGCTGATTGCCGGCATCTTCCTCCCCGTGACGGGCATTTCTTTGGTACTTTTCCTGCGGCAGCTACGCAAGAAATGGACAGCAACTGCGAGAGCAGGAGAAGATGGAGAGACATGCCCCTGGGGTGCAGTAGAAAGTCTTGAAACAAAGGTACAAAAAGGAGTCAAGCATGCTCCCCATAGATAGGGCTCCCCAGTGCTTGTCCCCTTAGCATGGATAGCTGTAATCCTAAACTCCACTTAGGTCAAATTAAACCCTGACATAAGTTCTGTGCTGGTTTTGGAGTGTTAAAGTGTCATAAAGCACTTTTGCCCCACTCCAGGGGGGGGGGGGAGGCCACTGCACAGGCATACACCAACCTCCCCACACTACCCCAGGAAGATATGCCAGGTGAGTTAGGTTGGCCTCAAGGATTGTGCCCGATGGTGTTTATCCAGAAGAGGTACCCCGGAGGTGTGGGTTACCACTTCTGGTGAGGGGATGGAAGTACAGCTTCCATAAGCTTGCCTACTTTATCTGGCAAAGGGGGGGGGAGGCTGTAGAATTCCCCATCTGTGTATGTGCAGTTTGGAAATGGGTGTTTTAACACAAGGCATTTTCTGTTCACAAAATTTCCTTCAACGAAGTCCTGACCCCAAGAGCCATTCGGCTTGCAGAGGGTGAGAGGACCAGGTTTCTCAACCCCCTCTTCTTTTTTCTTCCAAAGGAAATCTACAGTGAGTCTGAGGACTCAGAGAATATGACCGTGGACGATGTGCTGCACCTCCTGGATGCTGTGATGGAGAAGACCAGTCATCTCCTGGAGCAACTGGAGAAGAAAGAGGGAGGCTGGCCAAGAGCCAGGGTCTCACGTGGAGAGGGAGACAGAGCCTGGTACCTGCAGGAATAAATGGAGGGGCTTGCTCCACTATGAACATGGGCTCTTCCCTCCAAGACTATTCTGTGGGCAGTAATGGGGGGTGCTCCATTTTCTTCAAAGGGGCAGGGAAGGGGGGGTTGCTGAACTCTTAGCATGAGGACAGAGTTGGGGCTGAGTCTATAATTACTGAGTGCAGCTAGGAACCGGTTTGATGGACCATTCCATTTGACCTGTGGCCCACCATGTTTCTAGTGAGTCTGGAGTTGTCTTGACCATTTGACTAATCCAGGTTATCTGGAAGGCCAGGGAATCTCCCCTACCTCAAGCAGAAAGTTATTACTGCGGCAGTAGCAGCAGCTTTTTAAAAGGATTTTTTGTGTGTTTTCAACCAAGATCACAACGTGTCACACAGTCATAGTGAAAAGGAGCAAGAACTACATGAACAAATAAAAAGGAAATTCTGTAGCTCTTTTCCAATTTTAAAACACGCTTTGACTAGTGATGTCCAAAGTGACGCGACAGTGCAGTCGCGACCCACTTTTAATAGTTCACTCTATTGGAAAAAAGAGGGTGAGGATGGGTGTTACAACCCTGTTGAGACCATCTCATGTTTTATGCAAACAGAAGTTGCCAAATGTGAAGTAACAGGTCACACCTACAGAGAGATTGTGCAGAGATGAAACAAGAGTTGCCTGTGACTACCTTTTGAAAAACCGCTGTAGAGACAGTTCTTTGACAGCATGACAGAGGTCATGTTTTGAAGTCAGTTTTTTCAAAGTGCGCACTCTCCACATCTCTTTCAATCCGGTGGTAGCAAAAGCCTCAGAGGTGCAGGAATGTCATTCACATCCACGCTGATTCATCTGTTGTCGTATACGCTGCAGTTTCCAAGCCCTAATTAGGAAGCACATGATTTTGTGAAATTAATTTACAAAAGAGCTAACAGGAGAAATAATGCACAAGTTGTGATAAATGCACAAACAGTGCTCTTTGTATAATCAAAGGTAGTTTCTACATTCTACAGATTACTTTTCTCAATAACTACCATTTTCTATCTTATCAGTAGTAACATGAACAACTTGCAATAACTTCAAATTGGAATATTCTGTATCATCAATACATTGACGCATTACATTGACATCAATACATTAACCTTCTCATGAGATCCTTTCTTATGAGTGGACAAAAGGTCCTATGCACTCAGAAGGAAGAAGAAGCATTCAGTATACCATCTTCATGTGCTGCAAGGGACATCAAGCATTGGTGACATCAAGTTAAGCTAAATTTTCTATGAATTTAGATCTTCATGTTGACATGTGTATTTGTTGAGATAAACTTTTCACCAAACAGGGAACTGAATTGAATCTAACAACAAACATGTGTCTACAAGTTCTGGATGCCAATCAAAGCTCATACAAAGCAATGTAGGCTCCCAAAGTCTGACAGTGCAGCAGGGGTCTTTTTCCAATTACATGAGATACTACAGTGGTTTTCAAAGTCAGGGATCAGGACCCCCTTGGGTGCAAAAAGCTGGATGATGCCGTCTTGAAATCTAGCACTGGGTACCACCATCTTGGAATGAGACACTCAGGTTACAGTATATTCTTTCCTGGGAGTAAGACTGCAATCTTAAACACACTTTACTGGGAGCAAGATCAATTGAATACAATGGGGCTTACTTCTGAGTAGACATTAGGACTGTGCTGTAAGTCTCATTGAATGCAATGGTACTTAAGGCGAAATCCAGAGTAACTACGGGGAGTCCTTTCTCCGGTGTAAGAACAATTTACTCTGGATTGCAATATGAATTTCCTATAGGTTTTTACTAGGTGGTGCAGTAACTACGGGTGCACGTAATGTCTTTTACACGCTCACGTAGTTACTCTTGATTTGGCTGTCTTTTCCAAGTAGACATGGAGGAACTCTGGCATCAGTGATGTCAGTTCCTGTTTGATGTCAGTTTCCACTATGATGTCACTGGACAGATTGTCCTTCTCAGAAGGTGGTCATGGGCTGAAATGCCTGAAAACCTCTTGGATACTGAGTCCCTTTATACATTTTGTTTGAATTTATAAAGGGGTTTTGTTATCACCATTGGGCGTTAGGGAGCAAACCCAGATATTGCAATTTCTTTGTTTCTAAGGTTTGAAGTTCAAGGACTACAGATTTTCCAGGAATCTTAAAATCTGCCCTTGGGACTATCTCACACTTTCTAAAAATCAGAACTTGGACAAAAAATAAATAGCAAATTTCTACCTTAATTCTCATGTGGAAATGCAACAGCACCAGCATAAATTCAGCTGAATCACATATGAGAATTTTGTGGCTTCTGGAGGTTCTCCTGTGAGGTTGTAAGTCCAGCCAGCTGCAACAGTTCAAATGCCAGATGCCAAATGCCAGTTGTCAAATCCAAATGCCAGATGCAGGAGGGGCACCTGAATGCCGGTTTCATATGTGCTCCCTTGAGCATCTGGTGGGTACCCCTAACTACTACTCTGTGATACAGGAAGCTGGACTAGATGGACATTTGGCCTGATCGAGTGGAGGCTCTTCTTATGTTCATAAATTGGACCTGTGCCAGTGACATTGCTGGCACATGTCCATGTTTGTCCATGCAGGTGGATCAGGCACAGAAAGGGGGTTTGGATTCATTGTGTGCCACTGCCACCAAACTCCTCCTTGACCCATCACTGTCCTATTCAATCAGTCCTTGTTCTGATTACCCTGTTTTCTATTACTCCTCCTCTATTCTACCCTATTGCCTCCCTCCAATCCTCTGCACTGGCTTACCTGCATGCAGGAACACTACAGCTTTGCTGCATCAGAAGCATTTTACAGAACATGCATTCTGCTAGTATTTCTTTTCTACAGGTTTGGCCTGGAAATGTTCAGTGAGCAATGAAAAGTATACTAAAAATGGAGTTGCTTCTTGATGAGAACAAAATGAAAAATCATTGAAAGTATTGTTTTGGTTCCTCTCATGGCACTTTTGGCCACCTCCCTTCTACTCCCTCCTTTACTCATATACTGTTTTGCTCCCTCCCATTTCTTGTATCCCCCTAAATTTGTCGGACAGACAACCCATTTTAGACACAACACATTCCCTACAATCCAGAGTAACTATTTGAGCACGTAAGAGACATTACGTGCACCCGTAGTTACTACACCACCTAGTGAAAACCTATGGGAAATTCATATTGGAATCCAGAGTACGTTGTTCTTATGTTGGAGCAAGGACTCCCCGTAGTTACTCTGGATTGCACCCTTTGTCCCTCTTTCTCCCAGTTGCAGCAAACGTAACTCTTCATCAGGCATAACCTGTTTGACTCAACCGTTGGACATAGTTGAGCACAAAATTCCACTGTTAGAAAACTGTCATAGAGCACAATCCTAACCATGTCTACTCAAAAGTAAACCCCATTGTGGTCAATGGTCTTACTCCCAGGAAAGTGTCTTTAGGATTGCAGCCATAAGCACCTAATTAACTCAATTGTTCCACTCTTAAAGTGTTAAGTGACATTCATTAGGATGTACAAAGAGACAATATTCGAAATCTGATTCAAAAATCCTCATTTATTAATCATACAGCAAGAAAAACCAAAATCACTGAAAATTAAAACTCGCCTCCACATTGCCTCATGTTTTCATGAAAAAGAAAGACATATGAGCATTAATTATGAGCTGAACTGGAAATATAGGCACTGTAAAGTCACTCTAAGTCACTCTGAGTCGCTGTTGGGAAGTTCAGCAGTTCAGTTCTGTGACTGAAAGTCTTGTCCAACAAGAGCCTTGAGGGCCACATTTGGCTTAGAAAACCCATAGATGCGGCCCTTGTTGGACAAGCCAAACTTCTCTGCCTGTGTTCTCTGTTCCTGTTGAAATCAACAGGAAAGGGAACAATAAAATTCAGGAGATGCAGCTATCCCTGGAAGGTGAAACCAACACCTCACCAAAGTAGAGGGGAAAAGGGGGGAAAGAGCCTTGGAAAGGAGAAACATCCATATCATCAACAGGGTCAGGAACTCCATGAACAATGGGAGAGTCCTATCTCAAGGCAAAGAGGACTTGTTCATTAGCATGTGCATAGATAGCAATCAAAAGTGTGAAGACAACAGGAGCAAATGGTCAGTAAAATGCAGGCTGAGATGGCTTTTTTCAAAGACAAGAGAAAAAGCAAACAGGAGTACATGCTTGAACCGTATCTAATCTATATATATATAAGAGAAAAGTCACTGACTCACTGACTGACTGACTGACTCATCACCGCCCTGCCAAAACCGCTGGGCCGAGAAGCGTGAAAATTGGGGTGGGAGTTCCTTCCGTGACGGAGGGGTGCACTTAGAACCAGTTTTCGGAAATTCCAACCGGAAGGGGGTGAAAAGGGGCGCAACGCGTTTTCCTCCCTATACTTTGCATTGAGAATTGCTGACTCATCAACATTCCTCCCCAACTGCTGGGCCTGAAGCATGGAATTCTGGGAGTTCCTTCTGTCACCTGAACACCCAAGAACCATCTGGAGAAATTTAACCCTTCAGGGGCTGAAAAGGGGGCAACGTGTTTCTGTCCTATACTTAACATGGGAGACTGAACAACATCCAGCCAATAAGGTGCTCAGTGTCTGGTGAACTGGGGGATGTTTTCCGGAGGAAGAGGTTGCACTGGCGAGGATGCTGCACATGGGGGGAAGTTGCGCATGGGGGGAAGTTGTGCATGGGTGGAAGTTGCGCATGGGGGATGATGCGCATGGGGGAAGTTGCGCATGGGGGGAAGTTGCGCATGGGGAAGAGTTGCGCATGGGTCAATGATGCGCATGGGGGAAAGTTGCGCATGAGGGGATGATGTGCATGGGGGAAGTTGCGCATGGGTGGAAGTTGCACATGGGGACATGATTCGCATGGGGACATGATGCACATGGGGTCATGATGCGCATGGGGGAAGTTGCGCATTGGGGGAAGTTGAGCATTGGGGGAAGTTGAGCATTGGGGAAGTTGCGCACTGGGGAAGTTGTGCATGAGGGGATGTTGCACATGGGGGAATGATGCGCATGGAGGGACAATGCTCATGGGGGATGATGCGCATGGGGGAAGTGGCACATGGGGTGTTTCTGCGCCGGGGGGGGGATTGCATAGGAAGAAATGTTACACCCGCAACGCGGGTACGCTTTTCGCTAGTTGTATCTAATTGGCAACCCTAGGCAAAAATACATATTTATGTACAAAATATGTACAATTTCTGCAATCTTTGTAAGTTCTGTTCATAAAAAGAGCTAAATAGTTATGATGAATATAGAAAGGAAATAAGAAACTTCCAAAAGTCAGCTTAGGAGGGGCGATGGTGGTAAAAATTTGCCAGGGGGGAGTCACTACTGCTCTCCAGAAAAGAAGCTGGAAAAATGACTAGGGGGGTTTCAAACAGCACCTAGAACTACGAAGGTACTAGGAGGCCTCTTGGCCATCATGGCGCAGAGAGGGAGCAAAAACAAAAATCAGGTGAAAGTCAAATCCCAGCTACGTGTAAGGTAGGGTTAATTCCAAAGATAATTCCCTGTGGCATGTTGTATAGAACCACACAAAGAGACAAACAGCAGGTCGTTAAGGAAGAGGTTCAAAGGCTTAAGAGGCACTATATTTATTTAGATTTATTCTTTTACTTCTTCCCAATGCTTGGGTCAGGTTAAAGTATTACTCTGAAGGAAACTGCTTTCTGTCTCAAGGGCTCATGAGCTATAAAGTGCAAAGATGTGGGAATAATGAGTTACTTTTTCACATTTTATTGAAAATGGGGACTTCAAAAGGGGTAGTGCAAACATACAGAAACTGCATAAAATGTGTTGAAGGCCAGCTGGAATACATAGAAGCAGTATTGGCCTCCATTAGCCGAAAACAAAACAAAACTAGCAAGACACCTTCTCTTCCCCTTCCATTTATCGGTGGATCCAGAATATGACAGTCTCACCAAGTTGCCAGAGGTGATCAAAAATGGTCTCTCCATGTGAATTACAGCATCTAAGTTTGGTCCCAAATTCAGTGCTAATTGGAAAGTGCTCTGGAAAGAAACCGGTTACTATGAAAAGGCTGGAAGTATTTCTGGAACAGACTTGGAATCTGCTGCATTGGTTCCAGGTCTGTCCCAGACATAGCAGAAGGATTGAGTTTGACACGACCTGGAATGTTTCCAGAGACAGCTTGCAAATGCAAAACAGGCACCAAAAAAAGACATAACTATCACTTGCAAAAGCCTAAATCACACATATTTATTAACACATAGCCAAAATACATAATGAATTACAATAAAATGAATGATGGCATGTGCAACGAATCTCAATGATGGCTATTTACTGAAGAACGTCATAAGGAAATACTGAAAATGTTTGATCACCATGTCCCATGCAAATCAACAATTTTAACTTTTAGACCAGCAGAGAGTGGTTAAAAGAGTGAAGCATGTCTTTGAGTTCTGTGTATAATTGAAATGTGTTGAAAGATTGGAACTGTCAGAAAACAAACCAACAGAAAGTGGGGGATACATGTACACTGAAGTACTAGTGAAACTAAATGTGGCAACGTTTCAAGAGCTTTGAAATCTGGTCCAATTTAAATGTATACCTGTGGAGGCAGTGGCATAGGTAAGGCATCAAAGAAGATTTGGTAACTCCCTTCCACAACAAAATCAAATTTAATTAAGACAGCACAACTCACCCATCCCACCATTCCCATGTTGGCATGGGAGGCTAGTACATGCCTGTGTCCCCCTACCCCTACCCTCCAGAGTGGTGCAGGGGTGCCTTATGGCACTTTTGTGACACCGCCAGGCCAGTACAGAACTTGTGCCAGGACTTGTGCTGGCCTAACTAAAAGTTAGGATTGCACTGTCAGCAAATAAAAAGCATGCCCAATATTGGTTAATAAAGACACTTCGCTGGTATGAAGGGGCACACTTCTCTGCCAGCTAAATATATGAGGAGCATGAGTTGATAAAGTTTACCCAGTTAGCCAGGAAAACAGTATTATGGCACATGGAATTGACAGCTGACTTATATTAACATCTTACTGGTTTCCTGCTGCATCCTAATAACACCTAATTGGCTCTCAGTCTCATTGAGACTGATTGCTACTCATTGAGGTAAAAAAAAAATCTACTTTTTGTGACATAAATGTTTTTTGGCTATAACTTTTGGCAGAAGTATTTTGATGTGGTTTGTTTCATTCTGCATTAAATTACACATTGGATGATTATACAAGATGATGCTAATACTCAAAAAATACCACAATTTTCAGTTTTGACCACTAGTGCTTTGGTTCTCGCATCCCTAAAGTTTGGTGCCTGGTGCAGCCTCCTTTGCACCCGCTTAGCTATGCCACTGCATTTTGGAGCGAGAAGTTTCCTCTGAAGGAGGAAAAAAAGTGCTATCATTTTGTGGCTCCTTCTCAGAGGGAAGAACTCTGAAATAGATATATTAAGTACAACACCTGCCACATCTCTCTCAGTATGCTCTGAACATTGTCTTAGCAGTTCCAAAGGAACATATTGCCTTTGGGGAAATACTGCCTGAAGCTACAAATTAGATACTATTATTTCCTTCTCCAATAAAGGCCTGATGGTAGTTTCTTTTGCATATTAAGTGATTAGGGTGCTACAAGTTGGAAGTCTTCCCATTCCACATGAAACACTTTCTCAATCCTTCAGCATATAGGTGATTAGATGAGACAATGGGTGTCTCTCCCTCTTCAGTGCAAATAAATCTGATCAC
Source organism: Cryptoblepharus egeriae (assembly GCA_030015325.1). NCBI lineage: Eukaryota > Metazoa > Chordata > Lepidosauria > Squamata > Scincidae > Cryptoblepharus > Cryptoblepharus egeriae. The sequence continues at coordinate 177,281,042 of JAREYC010000003.1, read as the reverse complement.
ACATAACCAGTCCTTCCTTCACAGAGCTCTTCAGAGCTGCAGTTAGTGTGTCTCTTTCATGCCTAGCTCTGGCACCTTTTCCCAAAGCTAAAAATGGAAAGCCAGAGGGGCACTCATAGTCTACCATATGCTCAAATTGTTCCAACAATTTGTTTCCAGACCCTGATAAAAACCCTTTAGCTCTGTTTTTAAAACTAGAGTGTTATCTTATGTTGTATACTAGTGAAATGGTGCACCATCCTCCCACGCACTATCCCCATGCGCAACCACACTGGTTCAAAATCACTGTCCTAGAAGGTCATCCATCCAGGCACCATCCCCTTCTGACTGACTTTCAGGCAGTAGCAGGCCTCCGTCAGTCTTGAAAGACTATGGTATTGTGCTCTGCGCTGCATACGCTGCATGTGAAGCATGAAAGCCTGGGTTAGATTGTTATGGAAGATAGGCTATTACCCAAGCAGCAAATCCCCCCTCTCCACGCCACTGAATTAGTCCAATGGAAAGGCAGAGCCAATACGATTGGATCCAGCTGATGTTGCAGAGCTGGGCTAAGGACAGGAGCTCACCCTGTCCTGTGGGGCCGACCCGGGTCTAGAACCCTGGCCTGCTGGTTAACAAGCACAGCATCTTAACCACTTGTGCCACCCAGGCATGCCAACTGAAAAAATGATGGTTAGGTTTGGAGAGACTGCTCATTTTGGAAAGAGGAGTCATTGGCCATGTTATAAGCAAGGTTGAATCTTGGATGGCCAACTTTGACAAGGAACTATTTGCCCAATCCTATTACCTATCAGCCCAGACTATGCAGCTTTGCTGATGGAGCATGCACTATATGCTATGTCGAGGGTGGCATTACCTACTTATCCATAAGACATTTGGTCCCGAGTAGGTCTTTGCAGACATATGCCAGCTCATTAGCTGATTTAAGTCAAAGGAGATTTGGGGGGTTGGCAGTGATGGGCACAAAAGAAATTAACAACCGGTTCTCTGTCCATCTGGCAGCCACTTTTAAATGGCTATTTTTAAACTTTATATGTCCTATCTCTCATTAACAATCGGTTCTGTAGAGTAGGTGCGAACCTGCTGGAGCCCACCACTGGGGGTTGGCTGGGAAGTGGGGATTAGATCCCATAACATTCTATTGCTGCTATGATCTTCTTGCCCTGATTGATCCTGGCAAAGACCAGCCCTACCGGGCCTGGAACCTACTCTGATCTGCTACAGTTGTCCTCCAAACTACCCTTGCCAGTTATTCCCTGCTCCAGAAAAGGGTCTGTGGTCTGCTGTTGCTGGCACAGAGCTTACCAATTCTTGCATCTTTGGGTGCATCACAAAGAACATCAGGACAGCTGTGGCACCGGAGCACCTGGCTTTGTGCTGGGAGACCACAATATCTGCCAATGTGAGGCCAGCATAGAAATGGGCCCGATGACTATAACAACAATGAATTGTTCATTTTAACAATGCATGAAATGTTACTTTATTGGCCTGGCAAGAAGTAAGAGCCGCGTACGCACCCAACAGAATTTTGCAACAGAATTGCAAGTAATAAATAGCTAACACTTTCCCAATCAAACTAATATTAAAGAACAGTTTTCTTCCCCTCTTACACATTGTCAGATCATTTTATTTGCTCCAGACCTTTGGTGCTCAACTTCCTTGACTCCAGTTTTCATTTCTTGCTTTCTTTTCTAAATGATTCAAATTACAGAGCAAACACAGACCACAAATTTCCTCTTCGCCAAGCAAATGAGATGAGGCTGTTCAATAAGGGAATCACTGGGTTTGTTTGTTCTCATCTCCTACTGGAAATCAAGATATTCTGCACTGAATAAATAATATGGAAAGAGCTGATGGGCAAAAACTTCCCTTGCTCTTGAATTGTAAGAAAATAGGAAACATAAGATTTGTGAATTCATAGCAGCATCACATTCTTAAGTAACCCATTACTTAAGCACCAGCAGCATTGATTCTTAAGTATCCCATTAATTAATTTCATTCTCATCAAGATTATTTATATAGTACTCTTTTAACAAAACACAAAGTGGATAAATTCATAACACAATCCGAATCTGTGCCAGTAGAGTAAGGCCACATGGCCTCCACTGAATCTATCAGATATCTCAATAAATTAGGAGCAGTCTCACCTTGGGGTGAGAGAATATTCTTCCCCATTGCCTAAATAACACCTCATCCTGCCCTTTGGGACTAATCGGATCAAAATTGTTGGTGCACACAGTCAGCTAAGTAGCTGATACTCATTCAGAAGCCAGTTAGGATAAGAAGTGCACTGTCACAGGTGATGCCATCCCCTGATCAGATCCTGATCCACACCTGATCATTCCCATTTCACTCGCTATCTGCCCCAAAATGTCCCTTTCCTGCCTCCAAACTGCCCCCAATACACTCTTCCACCCCCTCCGCCCTGTGCCATCCAGGGCAGATCCATCTGTGCCAGCCAGTGCAGGCCTTTGTGTGGGTCCAGTCACTTTATGGCTGTTGGTACCAGTGCATGAGTCATGACACCAGTGGGGAGCGTGCAAGAAAATTGGGTTGAAAGTTTCAAATTTTGTACACAACACAACTGTTTCCAATAAAGTAGCAATTGCTTGTCCAGGTTTGCAAAGGCAATTCAGAGGTTAAATGTATCATAATACTGATTCAATGTTCCTATTCTTGCTTTCTTAATCAATGGATAAAACGTCAAATAGGAAATTATGAAAGCATAAGGAGATAAAAATGCTTCCTGGTGCAGTTTTCTGGAATCCATAATGGGCTGATTTCATTACTTCTTATTTCCCCAGGTTGATATGACAAATTTTATTGAGTGGATTTCAAATGGTAACATATTTCTAAATCCAGAGGAATCTGGAGATATCTTTCATAAGATTTGCCTCCTGATAATCTTCTGTAGCATTTTCCCATGCTGGAGATGAGGCTGTCACTTCAAGTTATGTGGCAGATTCTCAGAAACTGTTAGAAAACTTGTGCCCTGGGACAGTTTAATGGTGCAATAATTTCACTTTGTCTGTAACCTTGAAGAAGAAAGTAAGAAAATGTTTCTGCGACAACATTTGAGTGCACTTTTTCTCATCGACAGAGTTTACCACATGGAAGGATTTTTAATTTCCCGTATTTCCCGCTTGGAAGGACGCACTATTTCTCCCCAAAAAAGTGGGGTGAAACGTTGGTGCGTCTCCTAAAGTGATCCTCACTTCTGTGGGGGTCTCCCATTCTATCCCCACCTTTGTGTCTGCTCTGGAAGGAGAAGGAAGGAGGAGCATAGTTTCCACAGGGAGTTCTGGACTGCTTAGAGCCAGGAAAGCATCCTCCCCCTCCTCCTCCTCCTCCCCTCCTCCTCCTCCTCCTGCCTGGTGAGCTGATTCTCCCTTCCAAGCTCAGCAGAGCATCACTGGTCCCAATCCTGCTTCCTTGCAATCTTGCAAAGCCCAGCTGCTGCTCACCTGGCACAAATCTCCCTCCTCCAGCGCCTCCCTGCAACTTCTAGCAACCAAACGAAACCTGCAGGAAACTTTTTTTAAAAGCCCCACTGCCTGATCCCAGGATCAGGACCTCCCTCCTTTGATCAGACCCTCTGGTCTCTTTAATCAGCCCCTCAGGATTGTGTCCTAAAAGTTTTAAGAAGCAGCCTGGTGATCTTAAGGCTGCAATTCTCCAAAGCACACTTTTCAGAGAGTAAATCCCATGGAAGACAACGGCACTTACTTCTGAGTAGGCAGACTCCCTCCCCCCCCCCCCAAAGAGAGGTGCCTAAGAGAGCCTGGAGGGAGCATCTCCCCCTAGGCTGGGCTGGGGGACCAGCCTGGACCCCCAGAAAGGAGGGGGAAAGAGTCTCCACAGGTGTGTCTGGGTATGCGTGTGTGTGGGGGGAGGGGGGGGTTTGGGGAACACATTACTGAGCTGGAAGGATGGAGCCTGAACTGGCTAAGGTGACACATCCCCTGCCCAGATCTTCCCAGCAGCAGCAGCAGCAGCAGCAAGGGAGTGTGGATCAGTGAGCACATCCTAGGCACACTTTTCTGAGAGTAAATCCCATGGCAGACTCCCTCCCTCCCCAAATAGAGGTGCCTAAGAGCCTGGAGGGAGCATCTCACCATGGCTGGGCTGGGGGACCAGCCTGGACCCCCAGAAAGGAAGGGGAGCCTCCACAGGTGTGTCTGGGTGTGTGTGTGGGGGGTATGTGTGTGTGTGGGGGGGTATGGGCTGGGATGGGGGACCAGCCTGGACCCCCAGAAAGGAGGGGGAAAGAACTTCCACAGGTGTATCTGGGTATGTGTGAGCTTGGAGGGACACATTACTAACCTGGAAGGATGGAGCCTGAACTGGCTCAGGAGGCACATCCCTTGCTCAGCTCTTCCTTGGAGTAGCACAAAGAAAGTAGAGACTGGCAAGCCCCAGAGATCAAGGGGTCTGAAGGACAAGTGACAGTGGCTTGCCATGCCACTTTTCTGAGGTTGTCCATCAGTCCCCCTTTTCCAGGACATGTCCTCTTTTTCTACCTTTGGGCACAATCCTTCCCATGTCTACTCAGAAGTACCGTAAGTGGTGTTTGATTCAGAGAAGCCACCAGGGGATCTATTCTTTTCACAGTCCCTATGCTCTTTCACCCTGGAGTCCCTCCCCATTCACTCATCTGCACCCCACTCACCTTGGACCATCAAAAGTGTATGTATGTGAGTGCACTTGTGTATGTGTGTAAATGGGTGAGTGGAAGTGTGTACACGTGTGTGTGTGTGTGTGTGTAAGAGCGTTTGTGTATGAGTGCACGTTTGTATATGAACATTTTCCCCTCATTTCTCGGTATCCAGGCTGGTCCCCCAGCCCAGCCCAGGGGAGATACTCCCTCCAGGCTCTCTTAAGCACCTCTCTTTGGGGAGGGAGTCTGCCTACTCAGAAGTAGGTGCCATTGTCTTCCATGGGATTTACTCTCAGAAACGTGTGCCTAGGATATGCCCACTGAGCCACACTCCCTTGCTGCTGCTGCTGCTGCTTGGAAGACCTGGGCAAGGGATGTGCCACCTTAGCCAGTTCAGACTCCATCCTTCCAGCTCAGTAATGTGTCTCCCAACCTCCCCCCCACTCATGCCCAGACACACCTGTGGAGGCTCTTTCCCCCTCCTTTCTGTGGGTCCAGGCTGGTCCCCAAGCCCAGCCCAAGGGAGATGCTCCCTCCAGGCACCCTCTGAATCTTATTATGCTAGAACTTTAAGGTCATTTGTTCATGACAGTGATGATGGCTCTAAATACCTCAGTTTACATGGTTAAATGTATTTACGTGGTTGAATGTTTACTTAGTTGAATGTATTATTATTAAAGAATGTTAAAGAAGGTTCTTAATACCACTGTTGACTTTACATGGTTGAAATATTATTCTGTTATATTTTATTAAATATATTAATACACCATTTGGTTCAGAATATTTCTCCTCTAAACTTTGGTGCGTCTCATGGTCCGGTGCGTCTCATGGTCCGGGAAATACGGTAAATTAACACTAAGAAGGCTCAGTATTCAGGAGTTTATGTATACTGTGGCTTTAAAAAGCCTCAAAATTGCATCATGATGTCAGGATTCTTAAAAATTATTACAATTACAGAAAAAATATATAGAGTAAACCTTTATACAAAGCCTGCACAATTTGTGACCCACCTTGCGGTGCCGGATTTACATATAAGCTAAATAAACTATCACTTAGGGCCCCACTCTCTTGGGGCCCCCAAAAAATTTTAAAGAAAAAAAACTGGATGTAAATTTCCAAAATATCAGATAAAAACAAATAAAATAAAACCTACATACAACAACAGTGTTTTGTGTTGTGTAGGCTCCTTTGATGTAAGTAACTGGCCCCACCTGCCCCATTTAAAAGGCCCCATTACCTTCAGTAGATTAGGGCCTCGTCAAACCTAAATCCTGGAAGGTGTCCCCTGAACTATTCCTAATTAATTGATACTTGGACAAATAAAAGATATTTTTGGGATAGTGTATCAAAAAGTGGCATCTATTAATAAGCTGTAGTTTGGTGGGTACATCATTAACCTCCATGTGAGGAATCCATGTTGTCAGCTTACTCATAAGGAAGATGCTTGATACAGCATATAAAAAGACTATGGTGTACTCTCAAATTAGACCCAGTTAGGCAAAAAATGATACCATTTTGGGATTCAGTACCCTGAATATAACTAAGTAGGGCTGCAATCCTAAAGACACTTTCCTAGGAGTAAGAACCATTGAACACAATGGTGTTTACTTCTGAATAGACATGGTTAGGATTGTGTTCGAAGGCTACAGTCTCCCACTCATTTAAGGGAAACTTATGTTCATATATTTCAACCTGTAACTGAATATACAATGAAATTGCCTTTTAAAATATGATATAAAGAAATGTGCTATAATAGCTCTTGTGATAAAATGTAATTTCACCATGAAATATGGTTTCACAGTAATCAATCTGAAAAAGGAAAGGACTAAAAAATTACTGTGTTGGCAAGAGTAATTTTAAATAAGCATCATTAGGTTTGATTATTACATTTCAAAAGCCTATTTTTGTGGTTGTCTTCTAAATATTTGCCCTGTTAAGAATTATTAAGCTTGTCATGTGAGGTTCCCCCTCCCTTCCCTCTGTCAGCAACATAGTGAGTTCACTTTTAGAATATACAGGAAACAGGCTTGGTCTAGTAACTCAATTTTAAGATCAATATCCTTCAATTATTTAGCATCCTCTGCTCATGGAACAAACTCTGTTGTGCTATGTTTAATGGGAGTGGAAAACTATAAGGTGGCTGAACTGATAGATCACGGCATGGCTGCTGTGAACACACACCGTCAAATGGTTAGAGAAGAACAGTAATGAAGATTGGATCCAGACGCAGGGCTACATTGTGGGATGATGTAGACCTAATCTTGGCATCCATCAGACTTGAAAGACTATGGTATCATGCTTGATGCTGCATGCGAAGCACGAAGGCCTGGGTAGATTGATATGGAGGATATGCTGTTACCCAAGCAGCAAATCCCCCCTCTCCATGCCACTGAAATAGTCCAATGGAAAGGCAGAGCCGATACGATTGGTTCAAGTTGCGTCACAGAGCTGGGCTAAGGACAGGAGCTCACTCTGTCTTGTGGGGACCCGGGTCTCGAACCCTGGCCTGCTGGTTAACAGGCACAGTGTCTTAACCACTTGCACCACTGGTTCCATAAATAACCTCCAACCTAGTGATTTTTAACCTTTTTCATCTCATGGCACACTTAACAAGGCACTGAATTTGTCAGGGCAAACCATCAGTTGTTTTTACCATTGTAAAAATGGCACGGCACACTGGTTGAAAATCACTGCTCCAGCCTTTCATTGATACTCCCTACTCAAGTTCTCGTACCCAACACAATTCTTTGCTTTCCTGCCTCTGACTCAGGACTCAATCCTAACTTATTTAGGCTGGCATAACTCACCCATACCCCATTCACATGGTGGTGTGGGGAGGCTGGCACCAGTTCTGTGCCAAACCCTACCCCAGGAGTGGAATAGAAGTGCCCTATGGCACATTTGCAACACTCCAAGACCAGCACGGAAGCCATTCCAAGCATTGCTTCCATTTTGCTCTCACAATCCACAATGGCTCCAAAGGAGAGGGGCTGTTGCATGCATCTCTCTATGGCACTGCTCCTAGGAGACTTTTAGCAGAAGTTCAGCTATCCAGTTTCTCTGAAAATAAGACACTGTCATAGTATTTTTCCCCCAAAACACACACTACACCTTATTTATTTGTTTGTTTGTTTGTTTGTTTGTTTGTTTGTTTTGCATCCTTACTCAAATGCAAGCCCCATTACATTTCATTTCCTATCTTATTCCCAAGGATAGGATTCCAGTCTTAGAAAGCCCAATTCTACACAAGAGAATTATCCTTATTCACAGGATAGGATTCCAGCTTCAGAAAGCCCAATCCTATGGATGCCTACACAGGAGCAAGCCCCATTATAGCCAACACGGCTTCTCCCAGGAAAGTGAGGATAGAACGCCCCACTCCCAATACCCAAATTCAGATAGGCTTTTGCAAGGCACAAGGCTCTTTCTCCTTTGTGATCAGTTTTCAGGTGCTGGGGTGAAAAAGTCACTGCTGATGAGGTTTGAATTGCTCCTGAGCTTCAACAGCCAATTTGCAGCAGGCTGAGATGGAAGGGACCCTCATCCCATTGCCACCTGCTAGCTATGCCGCTGCCACCATCAGCCCTGTGTATGATCAGAACTAGGTCTTATTTTTGGAGAAACAGGGTAGAAGGGGTTAGCACGATAACAAGGCCAGAATCAGGACCTTTTTGGTGGTAGCACCTGCACTATGGAACTCCTTCTTCTTTGAACTGAGATCACCTTCCCAGCTAAGAGGGGCCTCAAAACGGGTTTATTTAAGAAAAAGCCTTTGAGACCTTATAACAGCTGCCTTTGAAATTGTTTTTACTTGGCATTTTTATTGCTGACTGCGTGACATTTTACACTGTTTTAATTGCATTTTATAGTTTCAATTGTATTTTATCATTTTCAAATTGTATTTTCTTATGTGTTTTATTGTTTGTGTTTGGTGCCCCGTGGCGGCTGCCTTGGATGCGATTTGGGGAGAAAGGCGGAATACCAATCTAATAAATAAAAGAATAGCACACTCAGCAAGATGCTGCATAAACAGCCCCTTCCTCAGCATTGGAGCCATTCAGGGCAGTGATGCTACATTTCGTTCCTGCTCCCAGTGGTTCCACAATGACATGCACTGTCACTTTCATCCAAGACAATCTGTGATGGCAAATGAAAAACGTACATCCTTTGGCCATGAACAGATGCAACACAATGATTAGTGGCTTCCTAATTCGTTTTGTTCCGATAGCCCTGCATAATGCATGTGGGCCCAAGGACATTGATCTCCACAGAGCACCATAATGCGTTTTGCTGCTTCTAAAAGAGCTTAGTCATAATACCCTCAGAGATAACAGACAATGCAACGCTTTGGGTTGGGAAGGTCTTGACTTTGGACAGGATTTTGTTCCTTTGCAATTTAAGCCAGCCACGTGACTTCTGAACTTTTCAGAGGAGTTGGCTGAGAGCACTGCAGCGGGGCGTCCATTCCCCTCTTCCGTAATTGATTAATTAATTGTGTAGCACTGCGGTTCACTAGGAGAGTGATGGATGGTCTCCAGACAGAGATTACTGATTTCTGTAAAGTTACTCAATTTGTCTGCCCTGGGATTTCACCGAGTGGAGTTCAGCTCACACAGAAGAGACCAGAGAACCCAACTAATCTTTCACTGCCAGTCCCAGTTGAAATATATTTGCAGTGACTCCAAATCAAGTAATTGCAAATTGGGGGATGCATGATTTACATTGTTTCCATGAGAAAAGGAAGGATCTCCATAAACAGCCTTGGAAACATCGTCTAATTTGCTAGCTGCAATTTATTCTTCAGCAATCAGATGCAGACATCAACTGTATGATTTCTGTCCGCCATGGATGGATGCCCAGCAGCTGCTTTAGAGTGCAACACAAGTAGCAGGTGTAGAATAGCCATGCAAAAAATGTCCCTCTTCTCTGTTTGTAATGAAATCAGCCACTGAAAGGCTTTGCAGACAACTCTGACACTACAAGTTCTTGCTTCCAAGCTCCCTGCTGGCTCATATTGACACATGCTTCCTGCTACATCTACATGCTCTTCATCACATTGCCAGTTGGAAATGGGATCACATTTCATCGCAGTGAAGTGTCTCAGCAAACAGGCAATACTATCTTTCTCTCTGTATCAAATATTGTCAGCCTGTAGGCAAGGACCTCTTTATTTCAGTACTGTCAAGTATATTTTAGGCATTTTTATAAACAAGAAATGGAGATGAAAATGTAGGCGAGACAGAATAGGGATTCTGTTGGTGTACCACCCGCCGTGCTGCCCAACAGTCTCCCTGCCTGAGCTGACTGGGGTGATCTCGAGGGTGGCATTGGAGTGCCCTCACCTCTTAGTGCTGGGGGACTTCAATGTCCATGCCGAGGCACCCCAAACATCCGCAGCTCAGGATTTCATGGCCTCCATGGCAGCCATGGGTCTGTCTCAAAGAATATCTGCCCCTACTCATGATGCGGGACACACACTGGACCTTGTGTTCACTGCTGGGCAGGTTGATGGTGATCTGGATGTGAAGGACATCTCCATCACCCCATTGCCATGGACAGATCACTACCTGGTGGGATTTGGGCTTATCGCAGTCGGTAGCCTCCGCACAGGCGGGGGACTGCATTCTATGGTCCGTCCCCAGAGACTGATGCATCCAGATGGTTACCTGAGGGCTCTGGGGGATTTTCCTGTTGCCAGAACTGGCGACTCACCCAGCTCCTTGGTCAATCTCTGGAACACGGAGATGACCAGCGCCCTGGATGAGCGACCTCGGCCCTGCCATAGATCAAACACAGCTCCTTGATTTTCTGGGGAGCTGCGGCCTTTGAAACAGCAAGGTCAACGTTTAGAGCGATGGTGGTGAAAGACTTGTGTCGTTTCTGATCGGGCAGAGGCCAGGGTTCACTGGCGAGCCTACTCTGTGGTGGTGACGGCGGCTAAAAAGGTATACTTCTCTGCCACCATCACATCCGCAGAGAACTGTCCAGCAGAGCTTTTCCATGTGGTCCAGGTAGATGTGGTAGAGCACACGGAGGCTCACTGCAAAGTGTTCGCTCAACATCTTGCGAACAAGGTCGATCAGATCCGGCACGACTTGGACGCCACTTTAACAACATCCAAGGATGTCCCTGGGGCACCTGCCCTATCCATCTTTTGGGATTCTTTTCAGCTTGTAGAACCCGAGGGTGTGGACAGGATTCTCTGTAGTGTGAGACCATCTACTTGCCCACTGGACCCTTGCCCAGCCTGGTTAATTAGATTGGCCCGGGATGGACTGGCTGAATGAACAGGGAGAGTGATGAATTCCTCTCTGAGGGAGAGGGTGTTGCCTCCTGCATTAAAGCAGATAGTGGTTCGCCCCCCCCCCCCCCCCCGAAGAAACCCTCCCTGGATCCTAATAATCTAAACAACTATCGGCTAGTCTCAAACATCCTGTTCCTGGGCAAAGTGGTTGAGCAGGTGGTGATGTCCCAGCTTCAGAGGGTCCTGGATGAAGCTGATTATCTGGATCCTTTCCAGTCTGGTTTCAGGCCGGGGTTTGGGACAGAGACTACCTTGGTCACCTTGGTGGATGACCCACACCAGGGAAAGGATGGGGGAGTGCGTCCCTGTTGGTTCTGCTGGACCTCTCAGCGGCCTTCGACACCATTGATCATGGTGTCCTTCTGGGTCGGTTGGCTTGGTTGGGGATTGGAGGCACTGTTTTGCAGTGGTTCCGCTTCTTCCTGGCCAGCAGGTCCCAGAAAGTGGTGCTGGGGGATGCTTGCTCAGCACCCTGGCTTCTTCAGTGCGGGTGCCGCAAGGTTCCATTCTATCCCCCATGCTATTTAACATCTACATGAAGCCGCTGGGAGAGGTCATCCTGAGGTTTGGAGTGAAGTGTCATCACTTCACAGCTGATGAAACCCAGCTCTATCTCTCCTTTCCTCCTGAGTCCAAGGAGGCAGTTGAAGTCCTGAATCGTCTGGAGGCAGTGGGGGACTGGATGAGGGTGAACAAGCTGAGATTAAATCTTGATAAGACAGGTGCTCCTGGTCTGGAAGTCCTCGACTTGGGTATTGGAATATCATCCTGTTCTGGGTGGGGTTGCACTCCCTCTGAAGGAGCAGGTTCGCAGCTTGGGGGTTCTGGATTCGCAGCTGCTCCTGGAGTCCCAGGTGGCGGCTGTGGCCAGGGGAGCCTTTGCTCAGTTTCGGCTGATTCGCCAGCTGCAACCATACCTGAGTTGCTCAGATCTGGCCACAGTGACCCATGCCCTTGTGACACTGAGACTGGATTATTGTAACATGCTCTTTGTGGGGCTGCCTCTGAAGCCTCTGAAGACAATCCAGAAGCTTCAATTAGTTCAGAATGCGGTGGCCCGTGTGGTTGCTGGGCTCATTGGTTCAACTCTGTCGGGCTACTGCTTCAGCGACTACATGGGGTGCCCATTCGTTTCCAGGCTGAATTCAAAGTGCTGGCCCTGACCTTTAAAGCCCTAAATCGCTTGGGTCCAGGGTATCTGAGGGACCACCTGTACAATCCAACCCGTCACCTAAGGTCATCTGAGGGGGCCCTACTGACTGTGCCGCCACTAAGAGACGTGAGAGGTGTGGTGGCCAGAGATAGGGCCTTCTCGGTGGTGGCACCCTGGCTTTGGAACTCCCTCCCCTTAGAACTGAGGAAAGCTCCCTCAATACAGAGTTTCAGGTGGAGCCTTAAAACCTTTTATTTTAAAAAAAGCTTTTTAGGGGGCAGAGATTGGGGGGGGGGCTCTTGTTTAATGTTTTTAATCTACGTTGTTTTTAGCTGTATGTTTTAATTGTTTTTATCAAATTGTTCTATTTATGTTTTTAATTATGTTTTATGGCAGCCGCCATGAGTAGGGCTAATTTGCCCAAGAAAGGCGGAATATAAATTTTTAAAATAATAAATACTTCGTACATTTCTTCCTGGAACCAGCTGTGGGGAGGCAGGCTGCACTGAGAAATCTACCTCTCCAAGTCCTCACCACCACCACAAGAGATGTGGAAAGGTGGATGTGGGCCAGGGGGTTGAGGACCTCATGGGCTGGGGGAAGGCATTCAGATCCTTTTGAACTCCCAAGGATGTCAACATGAATTTATTATGTGTGCATTTTTTAATTTGGACTGGAAAGGGAGAGTCCTAATTTTTCTGGAAAAGAGATCAGTTTGATCAAAGAACATCCATTTCTAGATGGAGCTGAGGTTTGTGTACCCCAGTCCTATCCTGTTTCACTAATGCAGCCACACCACTAGAGCACATGCTGCATTCTTTTTTTTTTTGGGGGGGGGGGGGTGCTCCCAGGGTGACCATACAGAATGGAGGACAGAGTGCCCATACTTTTAACCACTGCATAGAAGAGGAAATTGAGGCAGGTTTAGCTCATCATAGAAGGGTTTAAAAAGCAGCATCTGCCAAAATTCCCTCTTCAATACAATGGTTAAGAGTACAGGCACTCTGTTCTCCATTCTGTATGGTCACCCTGCCTCCTCCAGGTAAGAGAAGTTTAGTTCTCTTATCTTGGGTTAAGCCACCATCACTGGAATGGTCTACCTGGAAGTGTGTCTATGGATCTGAGCCAGTAATTTCACTGGTCAAGCCCAAGTGGCTTTGGGAAGGTGGATCAAGGCCTGTAAGGGAGTTAGGAGAACAACAGACTAACAATGCATGATGTCCATCCACACTGTCCTTGAAGTAAGCTCCATGTGCTTTACATATGAGACACACTGCAAACAGCCTCTCTGACACAAAGCACCAATATGTTGTGATCCAGGAATGGTGATGATAGTGCACATCTCAGGGAAAATAGCATTGGTTTGAGAGACAGAGGGAGTGAACATATTATAGGAAGTTACAGCCAGGAACAGATCCACACCACAGCAGCAAGGTGCTTTGTTGGCACATTAGCCACATGCTGAGGCCATAGTTGCCATCCTCCCAGGACAAGCAGCACATAATGTGGGCGGTTGTAGTTGTGGCCATGCTTACACTGATACACAGTGCATTTTATCTGGGGGAAAAAAGTGCCAGTACTCACCAGAGGTCATCCTCATTTGACTAATTATTAATTAGCAGCTAAAAGGAGGTAGGTGGAAAACGGTGCTAGTACTGAGTACAAGTGAGTACCCCCAGAAAAAGCCCTGTTGATACATACCAAACCACCAGCCACCCCATTATGCTGGTGTCTAGTTGGGGGAATGTTGCTGGCTGGCACTGAAAGCCCTATAGTTGCACTTGCAAAGTTGTCTTGTGTGCCAGAGCTGAAAGTCATAACCACTCAGGATTGTGTTTCTTGCCATATAGGATTGACCTATCTCCTATTTAGACCCCTGAAACTTAAAAGTGCTTAGCATGTCCTCTGTTACTAGCAAATCTCTTTGACATGCACATATCACCACCAGGTCTTACCTGTGGACCAAACCACATATTTATTATACACCAAGCTTATCACTGGCCCTGGTGTGCATGACCATTTTTCACTCAACAGTATTTGCAGAGGCCTGATCCATACTGAAACTGCAGTAGGGACAGAGGGTTAAAGCCCTTCCCTATGCATTGGTCCTATTCTTTAATACTACTGCCTTTCTATGATTGTTGTTCAGAAAAAAAGCCATGAGTACCAAGTGACTTCTGGCGTGTTTGATTTTGTGTGTTTGTGTGTGTGTGTGTGTGTGTGTGTGAGAGAGAGAGAGAGAGAGAGAGAGAGAGAGAGAGAGAGACTGTTTCACAAAATACCCTTTTTGATCAACAAAAATATGCAAAACACTCCAAGATTTACCTTTAAAAGTCTGCACCTGTGGTTTTTTATTATTATTTTATTCCTTCTTTTTGCCATTCTTGCAAGATACTTTCAAACAATGCTGTCTTCAATAATTCACTAAATAATCTCTAATGTCTTGAAACTTTTATTGGGCTGCTGGTTTGCAATCAGAAAGAGTCTTTTTATTTTAACATCTTCCAAGTCTGCGACAAATCAAATAATTCATTATACAGCACTGCAAACTGCCAACCTCAAAGAAAGCTTGTTCTTTGAGACAAAAGGCACTATTTGTACACAGGTTCTTTTCAAGGCAAGAGAAGTTTCTTCTCCAATGTAAACCCATTCACCTTAGGACTAAGTCCACATTTTTCCAGGAAGACAACTTTGTTTCTGTTTTGTTTTTTTCCAAGAAGAGAAAATGCTAAAGAAAACTTTCACCCAGCTCAGTCTTTCTCTCGGAGAACCAAATTTTGAGATCCACTTAAATCAGCAATATACGGGGGTGGGGGTGGTGGAAAATGTGCCAGTTGTTTCGTCTCTAACTCATGCCAACTCATTGCACAATCTCAGAAGATTGTTCCAAAGTACCTTCTGCTCTCTCGCTCTCTCCCCCCTCCCTCCGCCCCAAAAACTATTTGGAAGTTGAAAGTTTTATTCCATTTTTTTTCATTGCAAGAAAAAAAAGCTGAAGACATACAAATGGAAATGAAAAATAGCCCTTGACTTAATGCCATTCATTGCTCTTTCCTTATCTCGTGGAATATCTGAAGGAATGTGATTGCATTTTGGTACTCCATCCTGTGAGAAGATGCCACTTCGGGCAGCAGCCACTGTTTACTTGCACAGCAAAAGGAGAATTCCAGTGATTGTGGGCAGCAGCCAGCTTGAGAGAGACTGAGCTATGGGCAGTAAGGAAGATAAACATTTCCCTTTTCACCTGGCTTTCAAATGGGAAAGAAAATTAGTTCCAGATGATTTTAAAGGGCAAATTGGAAATATGTCAGAGTTGGTTTGCACAGGTTTGTGGGAAGTCTTTATACTGCTGCCTATTATTCTGCAAGGTGGCTGGCAAAACTCAAACAGGACTTCATACTTGGGCTCAGTCCCCTGATCCGGAGCACCAGTGATACATGCCTACCATTGGCTCTGGGAAACATCTTCACATAAGATACCTGGGAAGGAAGGAGCACTAGTATTGGCCAATGCCAGTTGGCACTGAGCCTCAGCACTACATGGGTGACACAGGTCTGTGGTAAACTCAATCATTGGCTGCCAGTGCAGCTTTTTTGGATGTGGGCATGGTAAAAGATGGAAGAAGATGAACCTTGGTGGGGGGGGGGGGCAGAGGACGAAAGGTTCAGGCCTGGAAGGGGGACAGAGGCAGAGTCTGCTGCTGAATCCGATGATCCTTCCTTGGCTTTGAAGCTCAACATAATCCTCCTCAAGTCTGTGCCTGGTCAAAAATTGGCACATGGTTATACTGATGGTTGTACTTTACCCAAGCAAATGCTCCCTTACTCCATGGAGACTCTGGCAACTGCCTCAGAGTCCACAGAGCTGGCCATTTCAGTGTCATTGGATTCAAGGAGCCAAGGATGCTAAGCCTGATCAAAGCATGTGATGTGGAGCCCTATCAGAGCATGGAGCCAAGGATGCTAAGCCCTCTCAGAGCATGTGATGTGGTGATGATCTGCAATTTGAGACCATAATTACATGGGTTCAATTATCCTCCACGGAATCTAGGCAGCACGCAAGGTTTTCTCTACTCCTTTCTGAACTGCACAACAACCCTGTGAGGTAGGTTCAGCTGAGGCTGACTGGCCTCAGCTTCAAGAATGAATGGAGACTGGAACATGGGTCTATTCAGTCTCAGTCCACTCTTTCAACACTCTAACACACTGCTTTTTATTAAATTCCTAGTCTAACAGCCCAATCCAATTCTGCTACTAGAACTAGTATTCAGTAGTTGTGAGTGCTTTATGACCATCACAAATGATCAGCTAGCAGCACGGTAATCAGATGCCCAAACCTCAAAAGGAGGACAAGGTCTTGGATTCCTCTCAGCCTGTCCTTTCCGGTGAACTCTGGCACATTTGCCTACTCACAAGTAAAGCCACGTTATAGGGCACTTTCACTTTCCTTTAGAGCTCAATAGGAGAGCTCATATTTTTTATTTTTAGTTTTTTTTGGCCATAACTTTTGATAGGAAAGAGATATTGCAAAACTGATTTTTGCATTGGATCCTGCTCTTCAGTATGAATCAAACAACATGTGACACAATGGAGTACTGCACATCATTGCAAAGATCCAAAGTGAAACAAAATAGATGACAATGAAGCCCTTTTGGAGGACACCCAGACAGGAGACTAAAAAAGAGGACATATCTGGAAATTTCCAGACATATGATTACCCTGGCGCTACCAGCATATTGCCCTGTGCAGAGTGACAGCTAGGAAAAGGCCTGCAAATGAAGTTAATGAGGAACAAGGTAGAGGGGTAGTAATATGGAATGGAGAGGGCAGATCAAATCTGGGAAGAAGGTATGTTGGGGGGAAGTGGTGGCCCCCAAATCCAAAGCACTCCACAGAGCCTTATCCCCCTTAATCCCAGTGGCATCAGTAATGCAAGTAGACTCGAAACTCACATTACTGATACACACAGCATCTCAGATAGATAGATAGATAGATAGATAGATAGATAGATAGATAGATAGATAGATAGATAGATAGATAGATTTGTAATTTGTCACTTGTCATCTCCAGAGGTGTCATTTGTGGCCTCTACACAATGTTTCAGTCGGGTAGCAAGAAGGTTAGATGAGCTCCCCTCACTCATATACCTGGGGTACAAGAGCTCAGTGCACTATGGCTGCCCACTGCTGAGCAATAAGGGGCAGAATCAGTGAGAGAAGCAGTGTAGAAATGAAATGGAAATTGCAGAATTTAAAGATCCCAGAAAATGTGACTATCCCATACATTTTTGCATGTTGAATTTTTTGTTGGCTTCTATTTTGGTTAAAAGTGGGTTTTTTAAAATTTTTAATGTATCATTTATTGCAAAGAGTTATATCTATCTTTCAGGTTTAAAAAAAAAACAAAACACCTGTCAAAGTGATGTCTTTGAAAAAGTAAACACTTATAAAATTAATTAATAAAACCACAGAACAGCTGGAATTAAACAGAAATATGTGCAGCTATAAAATTCATGTAAATTGATTTCTGCTTTCCGATTGTTTTTCAATATTACCTGTAATGAGCTTTCAGGAATACAGCAAGTTCAAAACACCTGGAGATAAATAAGCCGGCTGGGTTAGCATCACATGAGAAAAGTACTTGGAAAATCAATGGCCAGGTTTCTTGATTACCAGAATTCCAAATAACACAACTTTAGAGAAGCACATGGAGAACTTAATAATGTATTTGCTGCCTTGCTTCCTCAATAAAGCATTAAGGGCTGTCAATGAATTTCAAAAGCAGTTGCTTTTCACGCACTCCCTAGCCAGAAAGACGTCTGCTTTGACTGTCTGCAAATTAGATTGCAACGTTGAGCTGGTTAATTATTTGCTGGAAAGTTTGTCTAGCAAATCTAGAACTTTTGCTCATTGCTTTAAAGACTGTCAAACAGATCTGGATTAAAGATTAACACAGCAAATTTTTTTTAAAGAGATACTTCAACCTCAATTGGCTTATGTTAAGCCAGCCAACTTTGAATGATCATATAAATGAGTCACTATATTCAAATGCATTTTATTTGTCATTTTATTCAAATGCATGGATCATGAACAGTGGTGGGCTCCAGCAGGTTTGCACCCCCTCTATAGAACCAGTTGTTAAAGAGAGATAAAACAGTTAGGTAAAAATTGTAACATACCCCCATTGTCATATTATTATCGACAAATTACTAATTGTTGTGTGTAGTAAAATTAAATTTTGCATGTGCTTTGCAGCTGTGCATTACAATTGCCAGTAAACATTTTCTAAATTTCAAGTCTTTTAAAATAGCGGTCTGCATTAGATTTGATGGTGCATTGGATTCGAGTAAATATGGTATATTGCTTTCATGTGCTTAATTTAAACACTGAATTAATTATTGTTTCAGCCAGCAGAGACTGTATCCAGCCTCTACAGAAAAGACCTCCACACTGATGTCCTCATGCATAAGGAAAAGGGAAGATTTCCTTTGCTTCACAATAGCATGGCAGAGGCACCAATGAAGCACTGAATATAGTACAGGCATGTCAGCCTGCCTGCTCCATCGCAATTTAAGATTGTGCTGCCCAGCTGGGAAATTTCATATTTTGTGCCAATTATTTGCAAATAATTGCAGCAGCATTACTAATTAATGGCAGAGGAAACCTAAGGAAAGGGCAAACCTTATTAGCCTTAGATGACGATTGTTGATACTGCTGGGACTGGTCAAGCCCACAATCCATGGTGGAAAACCACATATTACAGTGTTTGCAGCATTTTTTCCGACTAATTCGGTGGATTTTGCCCTTATCTTGACCAGCTGTCTGCTGAGATTTAATTCATGCATTTTAGCACATGATGGATTACTACCGTATAATATGCTTCCAAAGGATTCTCCGAAGTGAATGTTGGTACAATACAAGTCCAAAATTTCTGTCAGTGAATTGACGTTTGCCAAGCGTGTGGTCGGCAGTTTTACTGGTTTCCTACCAACTGTCAGTGACTGAAAAGACTATGAAATGAAGCTTGTCATGATCAGGAGAGCAAAACAAAAACAAAAACACATTTGGAGACACAGCTAATGATACAAATGCCTGTGTTGTCTCAACCTTCTTATATGTCTGCTTCATTGAGGTTTCCCATTTTGCTGAAGTTTCTGTTGATTCCACAAAAAGCATTTACTATGCAATTTTCAAGACAGCAACCTGTAGACAGTTAGGACATTGAAGGCAGCCAGGGGTAGGAAACAAGATCAGCAATCAAAAACAAGAAAATAGTAGATAGGAAGCCTCTTCTTTCCCTTCCTCTGCAGAGGGATCTAATTTACAACTTGGGAAGGCAAAGCCCCTTACGCTCATGGTCATGGCAGGTTGAGGTTCTAGCTGTGAACTACATGGGGCAACTAGTCAGAGAATGCTAAGGTCTTCAGCTCTTGCTGAAGATAATGTTTGTTCTTTGGATTTGTAAAGTCTTTAAAAAGATTTTGGTCTTTGGATTAAAGATATAATTGAATTAATTCAAGATAATAATGACATAATAGAAACAATGTTACTGTGCATGTCAGGGCAAGAGAGAGAGAGAGAGAGAGAGAGAGAGAGAGAGAGAGAGAGAGAGCCTGTCACATGCTGTTTTCTTTCACGCAGCAGAGGCTAACACTGTTCTATGTGCTAGACCTGCAGTGGGTGATCTGCACAGTTGGGGTAACGCTATTACTGGCCAAAATTGTTTAAATTGTGGGTTTTAGGGATAATGCTATCATGTTATATATTATTCAATATGTAATATACTGCAGAATGCAATGGAACAAACCTCGTTGAAATATCACTTTTCTATTAAGAGTTACAGCCCAAAAAAGCAAGTGTAGGACAAGGATGTGTTGCAACAACTGCCCAGGATGTTGACACATGCATTGCATGGGAGGAAGTCCATCGTGAGGGTGATGCATTTGGCTTTTGCACCAGATAAAGCAAAGATAAAGCAAAGATAAGGCAATGCGTGACTATGTTCTACAATACTAAAGAGCTTTATTTCTGAAGGAAGACAGAGTGAGTTTGAGGCTTTGAGCTTCTGTGTGTGCATTTGCTTTTTATTCAGATTCTTTTGCTTTCAGGAAAGCATATTTAGGAAGTTATCTTTAATTTACCTGTATTCAGACACACTAGGGGAAAACAAGGAGGGGGAAAATCATGCAAGCTTCAAAAGCCACGTCAGAGGAAGATGAATGCTTGATTTGTTTGAGAAATGCAATCGCTTTTGATGTCAGATAAAAGACAGAGGTTTTTCATTTACTTGTTTAATTATAAATACAATAAGCAGAGGAGACGGAAGTTTTTAATTATTTCGTTTCTTCAAGAAGGATGTGAGGCACATCTTAAACTGTGTCCTCTGAAGTGGATTGAAAGCCTTTTAGTAGGCAGGCTCTGATACAGTCATCAGAGAAGAAGGGAGTTCTCATATTAAATTTCATATTTTAAACCAGATGTAGCAATCTACTGGCCTTTTGTGAATATATTTGTGGGCAATGTCTGGGATCCTGCTCCATCAGTGATCAACAGGGTTTGGAAAGAAAATGCTATCCTTGGGAATGCTATCCTTGTGTTGAATGTGTTTCTTCTTCAACATGAAGGACCATGTGTTCCCTTGCAATGGCAGCTAAACCTTGGGAGAAGCAGCAAGACATTACAACAAAAGTTTAATGGTATTGCTCACTGTGAAAAGCTTGAGCAGATGTGTTGTTGCAGTATGCCACATGTTATTAGAGAGCAACTTCAGGGGTGGGCCTTCCATAGACATCTAGGGGAACCCAGAAAGTTGAACTAGATCAGAACAAGACTGTGGGTTACAACTCACTCATGGATCATGACCCCAAGCTTGGTGGGTAATGAGCTGGGTCCTCCTATCTGTCTTCGCACCCATTTTGCACAAAATTGGAGACGTTATCAGAAGAGGTGATGCCTTTGGCCAGAATGCCTCATAAGGCCTCTTCCAGGTTACATTGAACCCATGGCAAAACCCCACTGGCCTTCATAGTCCACAGAATGGTTCACAGAAGCATCCAGAAGTCAGTTTAGGTATTAAATGTAACGTCTATGTTTCTTCTGAAAATGGAAAGTGGTTTCCAGATGCTTCTGGGGGCCATTTTGAGACTCACAGAGGTCAATGGAGTAGGTTGTGGGCTTGTCGCATCCTGGAAGAGGTCTCTGGGACTTACAGCACCACCAGGATCAATGTACAGTGGAGGACAAAGAAGGTAGTGGTAAAGAAGATTGTGGCATAATTTTGAAAATTAGATCTAGTCTGTCTCTTTAGATAGATCTAGATCTGTAGCTAGATCTCTTGTCATGTTCCAGTGCAACCAGGTATTTAGCCTACAATCCACTGTGTGGCACCAGTCAGTGGATGAAGTTGCAAGGAGACAACCGCAATAGTCCAGGAAAGCTTTTTCCACTCACTCACCAAAACTTGATCCTGATCCTGCTGTCTTCAGATAATTTTTGCATCCTGTATACTCTGCCTTCTTCACCCTGCAACCACTGAGGACCTGGGTTCCTAGGAGGGAAATAGCATTGGGCTGCCTTTTTGAATTGCAGCTCTGTGTCTTGACAAGACGTAGTTCTCCCTTAAGATAATTTCCCAATATGGAGAATTATCTTTGTTCCCCTTCTCACAAATACATTCTCTGGTTCAGGAAGACCAGGCTAACTGAATAATTTACAATCCTACACCCTTATGGCTCATCATGACATCAAACCACAAATTCACTGTTTGTAATTCATGCCCCTGATTTTTACCTATAAATTGGCGGCCTCAAAGTTGCCTTTATGACTAATAGTTTGACATGAAGATGTGGCCTGACTGAAAGGGTTTCTGTTCAAAGACTAGAAGGAAAAAAGTAACATGAATAAATCAAAGGATGTAGATGCACCTTTTCAAGATCTGAACATCAGGTATGAAAATGGTTGGGAATTTTGAATATTATTCAACTCCACTTCACTTTTCTAATATTCACAGAAAGCAATTTCTGCGCCATATATAAGAAAAAACCCAGAGATAAAAATCTTCAATATTCTGTTTGCATTTTCTACAGCAGTGATTTTCAGTAAGCACTGGTGTGTCATGAATGGTCTGCAGGGATTTTGGGGACTGTATTTTATTGTTAGGGCAATTAAGGGATGTGAGCCCCTCCACCAAGCCATGGTGTGCCTTGTCAATCATCCAAAAGCTGCCTTGATAATTTTAGCACTTTGTCAGTGTTCCTTGAGATGAAAAAAAGATTGAATTTGGAGAACTGTAGATTGAATCTAGACCAGCGTTTCTTAAAGTGGGGGGTCAGGACCCCTTTGGGGATTGCCTAGGGCTTTCCTGGGGGTCACCTAAAGACCTCTGGTGCAGGGGGCCAGGTCAGGCTTGCCAGACCTCCGGCTGTAGCTGCGCGTGCACTGGGGCTGACTGAGAGGGGCTCTCCTATGCATGCCTACTCTGAAATAAATCTCATTATAGTTAGGGGGCTTTACTCCCATGTAAATGTGGATAGGATTGCAGCCTCAGGGCCCAATCCTATGCATGCCTACTCTGAAATAAATCCCATTGTGTTCAATGTGTGCATAGAACAAACATTTCATTTGTAACAATGAAAATACATCCTGCATATTGGATATTTACATTACGATTCATAACAGTAGCAAAATTACAGTTATAAAGTAGCAACAAAAATAATTTTATGGTTGGGGGTCCCCACAACATGAGGAACTTATAAAGGGGTCATGGTGTTAGGAAGATTGAGGACCACTGATCTAGACAATCTTAATCTCTAGAATCACAGCTTCAATTAAATCAGCAGCTTTAATTGACAAGTTAAAGGCCAACAAGTCACCAGGCCCAGATGTCATCCACCCAAGAGTTATTAGGGAACTCCAGAATGAAATTGTTGATCTACTTACTAAAATATGCAATTGTCCCTAATGATGGCCATGCTGCCGGATGACTTAAGGACAGGAAACATTCACATTATATTTTTAAAAGGCTAGAGTAGGTGATCCCTGGAAACTATAGGCTGGTCAGTCTAATGTTGGTTCTGGGTAAGATGGTGGACAGTCTCATCTTCTATATATATAAAATTAAAAAGTCACTCACTCACTGACACATTCATCAATGCCCAGCCAAAACCGCTGGGCCTTGAAGCATGAAATTTGGGGTGGGTGTTTCTTCCATGACGGACACAACCACTAATCACTGGTTTTCAGAAATTCCAACCTTAAGGGGGTGGAAAAAGGTGCAACATATTTTCCACTGAAGAATTCCTGACTGAGGGATGCTCTGCCCCAACCCCTGGACCTAGAAGCATGAAATTTGTGGAGGGTGTTCCTTCAGTGACATATATGCCCACCAAGAACCGATGTTGAGAGATGTAACTTGGGGGGGGGGGGTGAAAAGGAGTGCAATGTGTTTTTGCCCTATACTTAACATGGAAGAACATGGAATTTGTGACCAACATCCAGCCAATTTGGTGCTCAGTGCCTGGTGCACTGGGGGGATGTTGTTTGGGGGAAGGGTTGTTGAGCATGGGTGGGTTACACTGGGGAGGATGCTTTGCATAGTGGAATGTTACACATGGGAGGATGTTGCGCATGGGAGGGGTGATGCGCTTGGGTGGATGATGCACATGGGGGTGTTGAGCATGAAGGGGTGATGCGCATGAGGAGTTGATGCACATGCGGCGTTGATGTGCCTGGGGGGACGTTGCACTTGGGGGAATGTTGTCCCTCACCAAAGACTCCTGAGGAAACTCCAGAGTCAGGGAATTAAAGGGCAGGCTCAACTCATGGATTGGGAACTGGTTGAGGGGCAGGACACAGAGGGTGGGTGTCAGTGAGAAATTTCTACAATGGAGAGGTAAAAATGGGGTTCCCCAAGAGTCTGTCCTGGGACCAGTGCTTTTCTACCTGTTCATAAATTACCTAGAGACAGGGTTAAGCAGCAAGGTAGCCAAATTCGCAGATGACACCATACTACTTAGAGTGGTGAAGACCAGAAGGGACTGAAGTGCTCCAGAGGAGTCACTCCCTTCAAGGGGGGGAGTGTCTTGAGTGCTCACTGAGGCATCTGGTGGGCTGCTGTGTGATACAGGAAGGTGGACTAGATGGGCCTTTGCCTGATCCAATGGAGGCCTTTCTTATGTTCTTACTGTTCTAGAGAATGGGGGGAGTAATCTTATAAATTGCAGAATTTGCAGCACATCCCAGTAGTCACTAGGAAATAGAGATGGGCCAGGATCACTGAATGGAGCAACTCAAAATCCAGCATTGACTCTGCAGTGAGCCCTGTCTTCAAGCACTCCTTCTGCCTTTGCACCCCAAATCTATTGAGCGTTTCTGTTGATACATCTAGAAAGTTTGGTGATACAACACCAAACAAATTGACAGATTTTCTCTCTTATTCCAGTTTCCCAAGAAGTAAAATTGGGAGGAGGGATTTTGAACAATACAAAACGAGAACCCGATTGCAATTCTGAGTGTGTGTTCATTCTTATCTTCCTGAAATATTTGGGACATAACTGCCTAGAGGTCCAAGCCTAGTTTGTTTTTTTCTTTTTCAGTTCCTTGCCTGTTTCTGCCTTGTGAGATAATAGGGTAAGGCCAGGAGTGGTGCTATGAAATAGCATTCCTTTCCGAGTTGTCTGAATGAAAACAACATAGCAGAAACCATTGCACAGCAGTGATGGCCCCTCCATTGTGTCTACTTCTGAGTGATCAGCAGGGATTTATTTTTTAAAAAGGAACAATGGTAAGAGGAAGCAACGGCACAACAAAGCAAGTCAGCTCCATGTAACAGAGAGAAAGGAGTGGAAGGGTTGTGTTCAGAACATACCAAACAACCACACAGAGCAGGCAACCTCGTGCGTTTCTATTACTATCACATGGAAGGTCAGAATTGTTTTCATGCCATGTCAACGTAGCTATATTTGGAGATATTTTCTGCTTTATACTTTGGATTAGGCTTTCTGAACATTACATATGGGCTGCCACTGAATTGCAAAGTTGACTAGTTCCAAGCTGACTAGTGCCAAAGTTGACTAGTGCCAATGAGCAGAATGATCTATTCATTGATTCATTGATCTATTCTTTCAATGAATAGAAAGATCTATCTATCATATTTATATACTGCTTTTCAACTAAAAAGTTCACAAAGTGGTTTACAAAGAAAATGAAAAATTAATAGCTAATTAATAGCGAATGGGTCCCTGTCTCAAAAGGACTCACAATCTAAAGTGCAAAAAGAACACCAGCAGAAGCCACTAGAACAGACATTGCTGGGGATGTGTAGGGTCAGTCACTCTCACCCTGCTAAATAAAACAGGGACACTCACTTGAAAGAGTGCCTCTTGCCCAGTTAGCAGGGGAGATATTGTTTGAAGTCTCAACATGTCACTGTTTGAAGGCTCTAGGGAGGACCAACTTTCAAATGCCTCACATAGTGGTGTGTTTTGCAAATGAGAAAGAGAGGAACAAACAATGCAATGCTTGGAACTGGGTTGGAGAAAATGCGAGGTTTCCAGGAGGCAGAATTACAATGGACGACTGGAAAATTAGGGCACAATCCAGAGCAACTACGGGAACACGTAAGATACATTACGTGCACCCGTAGTTACTGTACCACCTAGTGAAAACCTATGGGAAATTCACATTGCAATCCAGAGTAACTTGTTCTTACTACAGAGCAAGGACTCCACGTAGTTACTCTGGATTTTACCCTTAGTGAGCTGTTACATTTAAGTGTTCTCATGCCAGTATTAACACTTATTCTACTACAGTACTTATAGAACATTCTGTACAGACTGTTCACCTTTGGATAATAAATGAAATTGGCCAGGACGTGTTTTTCATTACATTTTCCTTGAAATGTATCATTCTATTAGAATCGATGATGATGATGATGATGATGATGATGATGATGCATGATCATCAATCATGATGATGATACATGATCATCAATCATGATGATGATTGTGGCCTATATCAACTGCATCCAGCGGGGCGCCTTTTCCCCTATACCAAGCACCAGCCCTTAAATTTTCCTCAATGTCAACTCTATCATTCTTGAATCAAATCCTTGGATCAGTTCCAGGAAATCCTTTCAGTCTGAGTTTAGAAAACTGTATAAGAAAGGAAACATGCAGTTCTTCTTGAAACGTATTTGTCCCCTTGATTTTTCATAAAAGTGGTGGTCTCTGCCAATACAGATAAGCAATTTACATACATTTTGCTTTAGCTTCCAAGCTGAATAATCTTTCTAACCTTTCAAAAAGATGGAATTGAAAGAATGAGAAAAAGCTTGTAGACAAAGACTGCAGCCAGATTGAGATAAACAGTGGCGTCACTAGGGTTTGCATCACCTGGTGTAGGAAATAAACATATCACTCCTACAATGGACCTCCTTCCATGCAGTGGGAAGGTGGATAGGCAAGGCCGCAGGTTGAGCGCATGGTGGTAAACCATGCTTTCTTCCACCCCACTGATTTTTTACTATAAGTGACAGATATAGCATTATTCGCAAACACGGATTGTTTCATTGCATTCTGCATTAAACTGTGTAGATTGATAAATTGATAGATTTATGGTATTATCCAAAGATAGCAAGTAGTGGTGTCACCCTCCCCTATCACCTGGTGTAGGGCGCATCTTCTTCAGCCCCTAGTGACACCACTAGTGGTCCGTTTGTTCTTGATAGGCCATTTTGTTTTTAAATTCTGGTCTTATTGAATTGAATACAAGTTGAACCTCACCATTCTTGATACTTGGTTACAGCAGCCTTTGGGATTACCTATTTTCATGTTATACAAATTCAGTTAGTTATCAGGCAATGAATCAGGTGGCTTAAAAGGGCTGAGTTTTAAGAGGCAATTCAGAAGTAATTCTCATGGGAAAAGTGAGGGGCTCTGCCTCCCAGCAGCAAAAGAAATGAAACTGACCTCTGTGAATTTTTTAAAGAGAAGCTTAACTGCCAGCCACATTGCCATGGTATGCAGGCTGCCTTTAAGCCATTAACTTTTACTTAAGGGATGTTTATCTTTTAACATTTATCTTTTAAGAGCCAACCTCATTCACTTTGAGAAAAAATCACATATAAATAAACTGCAAATAATTAGTATTTAGTAACTGTGCTAACCCTACAATCCAGAGTAACTATGGGAGCACGTAAGAGGCACTTACTCTGGATTGCTCAATGTATTTCCCATAGGTTTCCCGTAGGTGGCACCGTAACTATGGGCGCAATCCAGAGTAACTACGGGGAGTCCTTGCTCCGGTGTAAGAACAATTTGCTCTGGATTGCAATATGAATTTCCCATAGGTTTTCACTAGGTAGTGCAGTAACTACGGGTACACATAATGTCTCTTATGTGCTCCCGTAGTTACTCTGGATTGTAAGGTAAGTTGGTGTAAAACTGGATTGTGCCCTAAGTTACTAAAATAAGTAATTGTACTTAAAATGTCCTCCCTGCAAAGAACCATCCAACCTATCTCTTTTTACGGGTTGCCTTCTCAATATGAATTATGGTGGTGGGTGAGCAAGAGAGACAAAGCATGAGCTGGACCATGAATACTTTGTTGAAAATATGAATGTGAAAAGATGGATCTCTTTTTTCAATGTTGAGGGTTTTTGGTGTATTTTAAGATTTTAAAAAATTATCCCTACAATCCAGAGTAACTACGGGAGCACGTAAGAGACATTACGTGTACCCGTAGTTACTATACCACCTAGTGAAAACCTATGGGAAATTCATATTGCAATCCAGAGCAAATTGTTCTTACACTGGAGCAAGGACTCCCCATAGTTACTCTGGATTATGCCCTTAGGCTGCAATCCTAAACCCCAGTTCAGCTGGCATAAGTCCCAGCACCAGTCTTGTGCTACTCTGGTAGGCATCACAATAGTGCTATAAGGCACTTCTGCACCACTCCAAACTACCCCTGGAGGATTTGGCCAGTGTACCAGTATGCGTCAGCCTCCACACACCACCACATGAACTGGGAGATGGTGTTTTGTGGTGGCCTAAATAGGTTAGAATTAAACCCAATGTTCAATGCAATCCATCACTTGCATATCAAAAGCCCATCAGGGTCTTGATAAAACTTCTGGTTTTCCAACCTCAAAATTCAGAAACAAATGGACATTAAAGTATCGGAAAGTCAAAATGCTTGAATGAACAACTGTGTTCAGATGGATGGAAAGCAAAGTGTTCAGTCTAGATTTCTGAGCAATCTGTTATCCTAATAAAGTGAGCATACTGTGATGCAGAGTGGGCCAACATTGACACCTGCATGTACGCGGGTTCAATGTATATAAACATGAGCATATTGTAGTGATGGCTCATTCCCCCAAACCACCCAAATGATGCTGTTGCTTGCACTCATGATCACAAAGCTACATATTGAAGATAGTGTGGGCAGATGACCAAGGTATGGGGTGGTGAACAGAATGGTGGAGAATAGAACATACCATTGGAGCACATTCCAATGTCTATTCAAAGGTACTAATCCTACTCATGTCGACTTTCCTTAATCCCAGGAAAGTGTCTTTAGATTTGCAATATTTTTTCTATTACCAGGAAGCTGCATTCAATGGGCCTTTGGCCCGACCCAGCAGGGCTCTTCTTGTATTCTTATATTCTCATGAGCACAAGATACAGCCTCCCTCCTCCACCACTTCTGTTGCAAATGAAACAGAAGCAGGCTCCAAATTTTCTTTCCCTTCCCACTTGGTGCTTCTTAGGTGGGTGGAAAGAAGCAATTTGTTGTGGCTGTTTTTTTTTCTTCATCCCACTTAATCCTCCATCAGCACCAAAGGGAGAAGATGGATGTCACTGTCACAATCCTCACTTCCTCTCTGCAAGGCAGATGAGGATGAGTAACCCAAGTGTAGTGGCAAGCTTGCTGGTTGACAGATGAACTGGGGATCAGTCATTCACCCTCCTTCAAGGGTGCAACTCTGTGGGACCACTTCGGGTTGCTTAATGGTCAGGCTGGCCTTGGGACAGTTGGTTTAATCCTTCTATTCAGTGAGATGTCCACAGTACCTAAACTATTAGGTTACTCAAGTTATCTAGGGGAAGGAAAAAACATGTGGAAATCAGAGTTTTTCTTATCTGTACAACCTGTACTTTTTTCTTATCTGGTTCAGTTGGTTTCCTGATGTGGGAGGCTGGCTTCATACTTTGATCAGAACTTTACTGATTGTTGCCATGTTGGTCTTGTACATTACAGTGAAATGTAGCTGGATGTTAATTAAAAATAATAAAAGGTTTAAAAGTGAAACACTGTAAAAGGTATACACCTTTTTTCAAAAAATATGTCTCTGGGTATAAGTCTTTGGCTAAACCAACCTAAAGAGGCATAAAGGAGCATATACCAAGCCAAACTAAAGGGACAACTGCTGTAGCTCAGAGGAAAATGTCTCCTTCCCTGGGGAGATTTTGAGCAGTTGCTGCTCCTGTGTAGGATGCGGTAAAGGCTGCAAATTTTTTAGGGTCAAGCTGTTTGACTAGCAAAAACCTATACAGGAGGTGTTGCACATCCTGTTAGATAAAGTGCTCTGGATAGTCTAAGAAACTCTGTCTTTGGCAGTCTTCCAGGAGTTAAAGTCTTGCAGCATCTTTTGATAATGTTAGTATTTTATTCACAGGTTCAGCAAAGTGAACCATTAAAAGTGAAACAAACTTAGCTAAGCGACAAATTAAAATGTGCCTGAAGCAGCCAGCACGTTCTTTTTAGACTTCCATCTGTCAAGCGTTAGCTACTGAGGTATGTTGAAAGAGAGAAAAATCTTTGTTCACTCAGGGTGCCTCCCTTCTGCCGCATGGAGACTGTGTATTCATAAAGGCTGTAGGTTTGTGAATATATAGAGCATGACTATGGAAACCACCCCTCCCTCCCTCTTCAGCCTGTTAATTAAATGATGACCCTCGGTGGAGAGAACTGAATGAGAAACTTATAGCTTCCTACACATCAGTGCTCTTCAAAATATGCACAGAGGTGTAAGAGATTTGCTGGAAATTGTACAAGTAACCCAAAGGGATCCCCAAGCACTCAACTTGGGGTTGATAGCTTAGCACCTTATTGAGTGCCAAACAGTGGTGGACTTGAGGTGGGGGGGGGCAGAAGGGCAACCAATGGCACTCCCCCACTGCCACCTCAATAGATTGTACTGCTTCGCCTGCCCTGCATGTTGGAGACATTCAGCAGATAGTCAAAGCGCGTGTAACATTCAGCAGGGCATGCAAAATCTTCTGATTGTATTCATGTGGTCTTAAGCAAAGCTCCCGGTTTTGTCGGGAAACTGGAATTATTTTTATTTATTTTTTTATTTATTTAATTTATATCCCACCTTTCCTCTCCTGCAAGAGGAAGCTCAAGGCGGCTAACATTAAGAATACCAATAAAACACCATTAAAATAGATCATAAATACAGCTTAAAACACAATTAAAATACAATTAGACTGAATAAAAACTGGGACAATTAAAACATGCAGACTAAAAACATTTGTTAAAAGCAATAAAACAATAAAACTACAGCCCCCACCCCTGCCCCATTTAAAAAGCTTTTTGAAAATAAAAGTTTATTATTGTTTAAAATGTAGGAAATCTCAGAAGGCTTTTCAAAGGTAGGCTGCATGCTTCACAAATCTCTGTGTGCCTTGATGAGTATCTCACAGAGACAGCAGCATGATGGAGGGTGGCATGATGTGGCAGTATGCCATGAAACTGCCCTGAGATGCAATGACAAGTTCTTTACTGGTATTAAAAAGAGGATGTAAAACTAGTAGTGCTTTAGAAGAGAGGATTCAAGGAAAGCTAGTAAGTGAAACTTAACTGCAGGCTCACTTAGGGACTCTCAGTGTGCACAGCAAAGGCTTACCCAGAAAAGGCAATATGTTGCTATGGAATACATATAGGGCAATTTTATTCGCATCTACTCAGACCATCACAGGTTACAAGCCATGGGGAGTGTATAGAGGTGAACGACCTCAAAATGACAGATGCATGGGGGTGGGCACCTGGATGCAGGTGTCATATGTGCTCCCTGAAGCATCTGGTGGGTTTCAGGGATACAACTCAGCACCTTATATTCTGATTCAGGCTATTTGAATCAGCATTTGAGGTGGCTATGGGCGGCACAATCAGAGTAACTACAGGGAATCCTTGCTCCAATGTAAGAACAATTTACTCTGGGTTGCAATATGAATTTTCCATAGGTTTTCACTAGGTGGTGCCATAACTACATCGACGTAAATGTCTCTTACATGCTCCCGTAGGAACTCTGGATTGTAGGGTTAGTTGGCACCAAAAAACTACAGCCAATTGGGGAAAACCAATACCATTTTTTTAATCCAATACTTTAAAGATATCCTAAATTTGTTCAAACATCTTTGGCAACTAAAACAGTAGAGTTTTCTAAGCCTCTGCAATAAAGAGGCTCTGCCTCTGCCATTCTGAAATGTTTTACCCAAAAATATTGCAAAAATATTGCAAAATGCTTTCATTCTTAAGCATACAGTTCTTAACCAGAATTACTAACTTCCACTGAAATTCACAAGATTTATTTCTGGGAAAGCTTGGTGAGGATTGGTTAGGTGGCTGGACATTTATCTTAATGATTTGGACTCTGAGGAATATGTATTTGTAATTTAATAAAGGCTTCCACCAAGCAGAAAAAGTAATAGTGCCAGGTTCAGACTGGAAAATACAAATCTCGCTTAATGCTACAAACATGTCACTCTATTGCCAGGTGGTGCAAAGAAAAAGAATTGTCTGTAGTGATCACCATCTCAGGGACATTTTCTGTGTTATGCTCCCCATGAACAGCTTTTGTAAATTCAGAAAAAAGGAGACATACTTTCTGTGTCTCCAAAGGGGGAAGGAGGATGTTACAGTATCTTACAGAATTGCTCTCTCTCTTTCTCTCTCTCTCTCTCTCTCTCTCTCTTGCCAGCAAACCTACACTGTGGGGTAAGACTATACTGTTAAGTCTTCAAAATAGGGTTGCTAGCTGCATACGTTGTACTGTTATTGGTATAATGCTTTCATTGCATTGTGATCTCATTACAAATAACCTTTCTGACTTCTTTCTTGTGCCAAAGCAGTGGTTTGGGGGACTTTTTCATATATATTTGGAACTAACTGATTACCTTTTTTTGCTTTCTTTGTCGCTACAGTGCAATCCAATGTATGTCTACTCAGACATAAATCCCATTGTATTCAGTGAAACTCACTCCCAGGAAAATGTGTGTGCAAGTGTGCAAGTGTAAGTATATATACATCTAACTGTGTACATGTGTGCAAATTCCCACCTCTACACAATTATTAAAGGTTCAGGAGCCCTAATGTTGAATGTTTGGGCTACCCCTGGCCTAACGGTAGCTCCTATTGCATGCTTTCATTGCTTGCTTTCACTGCATGCTCCTATTGCTTCTATTTTTTAATAGAATAAAACATAGGTTTTTTTCCTCTTTATGCTTACATCTGTCCAATTTTTTAATGAGAAAAGAAAGGGAAAAGGACAGGGTTTCCAATTACCACCAATTAATCAAACTATTAGTGAATCAGTCAAGTGAGTTGATGAACCAAATAATCAATTTAATGTACTGTATACTGGGCATCAGACACCACTGGAAACTGATGCCTCTATGGACACACATACATACATATCCTTTATCTCTGGTCTCCACTAATATTTGGGAACCGGTGAGGAAGAGAAGCTACTATTATTCTGACTAGATGGTGGCAGCAAGCAAGCAAACACCATACAATACACCATACACCACTGTTGTATAGAGGCAGCAAGCAAGCAGCTCAGAAGGGATTCCATCACATTGGATGCAAAGTTGTAGTGGATCAGCCTCTTATTTTTCCAAGTTCTTGGTGCAGTGCAAGGGTGGGTGTAATAACCTTGATGAAGGTATTTTGAGAGAGGCTCACGGTGGTGAGGATGTGGAAGGTATGAGTCAAGCACTATGTGCTCAGGCAGGCAATGCAACCTACATGAAGCAGAGAGCTCTGTTTGGTGCTTTTGTGGAAGAATTAGCATGCAGGTAGTTTTGAATGAAGGTTATGCACTGGTGCTTGATTCCTAAAAGTCTCAATTCAAGTCTCCACATTCCCCCTTGGATGCCTGGTACAGAATTATTATTTTTTCTGAGTCCAGATCACTATTCTAGATTGCATTCCACATGACTCTCTGAATCAAGAGCCTAGAGCTCATCATCCAATCATGCTGTTATAAGAATAGGCTCAGCACCACATATCCCAGAGATCAGTGCCTGAAAGTATATTTATCCTTCCGTATTCAGCAGGTCTCATTGCATACAACTGGGGAAAAGCTCTTACTCCGCAGAGCTTAATAAAATAAATATGTTCTGACAGATTTTTCTTTCTTTCTTGGAAACAGGAGAGAGAGAGAGAGAGAGAGAGAGAGAGAGAGAGAGAGAGAGAGAGAGAGAGATGTTCACAGCCTTTTTCAGACCTCCTGGCTGTTCTGAAATATTTTTAAAGAATCAATAATTGATAGGGAGGCTGAGACACAGATATGGTTCGGAACACAAATCCGTTATATACAATACTTGATTCAACATGAAACTTAATTTTGTTGGAAAAACATCCGTCGTAGTCTGCATAGTTCAACAAATATTTAATTTAACTTCTCCTCCTGTGTTGTATCAACTGGGCTGGGAAACAAAATTGGAATTGAAACACAGCATTTAAAAAGGAAGGGGGAATAAAATATATATGATTGCCTGCTATCTACCAATATGTTTCTTTTAAAAAGAAAGCTATTGCATTTACTCATAAAGCAGATAGATCTGGAATGAAAAGATGCAATGGCATTTTCTTTTTAATGGGATGTATAAACATATTCATCAAGCCAATCCTGAGATTACGCTTTCATGTTTGCATTTTGAACGTTCTCAGCAGGGCAGCAGCTTAGCAAAGTGCAACCGCATTAAAGCTTTGTCTTTTTATGATTCTTAGCTAAAAGTCCCCCCTTCTTTCTTAATTAAATACGTCATAGCAGCACACATCTTGCATTTGCAGCAAACCAGGATGAAATAACTGGCCAGCAAGTCTTGAACTACCAGGTTGCGCTCTCTTTTACTTACAAGTTAGTCTTGATCTCAGCATTCAGAATGTCTGGCAGAGAAACATTTATTTCTGAGTTGAGACTGATTTTTTATAGGGAATATCATTGCTAACAATATCTTGAAAAAGAAAGTCAAGTCTAAAAAGTAGAAATGTCCCCAAAACCCACAACCAGTGGTATCACTAGAGTTTGCATTAACCATGCGGGAAGGCAGCATGACACCACCATGATGGACCTCCTCAGTGGGCAGGGTAATATCCCAAATGGTGGGCATGGTGATGCACCACTATCCTCCTATCACCACTAGTTTGTTGGCAATAACTTTTGATGTTGGCAATAATCTTTGGTTCAATGTGTGTGGGCTGTGGTGGTGCAAGTGGTTAAGACACTGTGAGTGCAATTCTAACCAAGGCTAAAACAGCATTCTGTGCACCTTCAGCAGTCATGCCGGCTCCCTGACTATGGAAGTTTCTTTGGACAACACTAGATCTAAAGGTTTAGAAATAGGGATGAGCGTCGCACCCTACAGTCAGCCACAGCTAGCAATATAACCTGTGGGGAACACCTTTACCTTTTTTAGTTCAATGTAGTTCATTTCATTGCATTCTGCATTAAATTATGCATTAAATAATAAATAACATGATGGTAATATTTGAAAATACAAGATTTTATAAATTTTGATCTGGAGATGTGTCATTTCCCTGGTGCAAGTCACCCAGCAACCTCCTCACCCCTCAGTAGTGCCAGTACTCTTAACACTGTTCAAGAAACTCACAGCCTCTGAAATGCAGATTAAATGGGAACTTGTAAAAGACAAGTTTGGTCAGTAAATCTGCACAGAAGGGATTTATGTGACCCATAGTGTAACCCTAGCATTACTTTCTGCTGGCGATGGGGCCACTGTGCCAGCCTAAATTGTTGCAAATGTGCAGTGAAAGACTTTGTGATGACATGTGAGTAAAGTACTGCCTGCCAGCACTTAATCCAAAGCTGTGGCCACAGGATTGGGAACAGATAAGAGTTACTCTGTGCAGTGTAGCAGTACAGGTTGGGTGGAATGGGGGTAGGGAGTGAGTGTTTCAAGGCAGGGAAGTGTAGAACAGGGGGCATGGATCATGCCCCAACAGGGGGCAGGACAAGAAAAGCAGGTTTGTGCAATATCCTATGCCCCCTTCCCAAGCCTTATGAGATTCTAGAACCAGCACCAGATATTTAGCCAGTGCAGGTTAAAGTAGATGCACTGGGCAGGCCCCTTTATCCCGAGTAGACCTCCAGCATGCTTCTAACCAACACTGTGTATGGTGTGAACTGTGAAGGTTTGCTGCAGCAACACTGTTAGGATTGGACTGGCCATTCATGTGTTTGCTTGGCAGCAACTGATTTGGCTGCTGCTACTACACCTCTTCCTCACTGCCTCACTCACCCTCTAGTCCAAAGGGACTCTGCCATCACTTTACTTACCAGCCCCCCTTCTGGTAAGTGAACCGCTGGTAGAAATGGCAGTGAGAATAATGAGAGCCCACTAGAGGAGGGGACCTCATACTGAAACCCCTAAACCTGAAGTTGGCCCTGGGAATGTATATGATCTTCTTTCTATCTAATGTTATGTGATATGTGTGTCTAGAGCCACTAAAATTAGTTAGAACAGACAAAAGGAAACATTTATTTACCTTAAAAAGAAACATTTATTTACTTTAAAATTAATCTGTGGAACTCCTTGCTACAGGATGTTGCGGTGACCTAGATAAAGTAATGGATAGATTTATGCAGGAATATCAAGAAGAAAAGCAAGGGTCAAATGGGACTTATAACCAGTCTTCATAAGTGCTTTGACCATACTGCGTTAGTAGATTTTTTTGCCTCTTTGTGCTTGGCTAAAGTTGCAATTTTATTCCAATCAGAACTTGGCAATATATGGTATTCTCAATAAAACATAACAGGTCAGGCACGAAGTTTCTCCTTCTGCATGCATTTTTGGGAAAAACTGTCGTGCTTTATTAAAATATAAGGTTTGCCTTCTAAGCTGAAATTGAGATGTAGGGGTTTTCTGGGGGTTGTTTTCATTTTAAATTACTAGCATTCAGGTCAAACAAAGAACATCCCATTTATTTCAATATTGTTACCCTGTCCATATAGAGGGGACATACATTATGGTCAATTACAGCTTAATTGGGAATCATAATTCAAATGCTTGCTCACTGCTTAGAAACTGTGAAATGGTTGGCTGCGATTGTACTGCTGTCGATGAGGACTCATGCCCTTTAAACAGGGAAAAAGTCAGATTCTTAACATGAATTATACTTCAGTCAGCAACATGGAAATCAGGTGATGCCTGGTTGCTCAATGGAAACATTTTTTATTGGCTGCAGAAGGGTCCCTAAGGGACTTCTCAAATCTTTTTTTGATGATACAGCTCCGAGTAGCCAGCTGGGGGTGGATTGTGACTGGAATAGGTTTTTGGGTGCTGTGTCAGCCGTGAACCTCCTTATGCCACCCCAATCTCCATTCCAATATGCCATGATCGGTCTCCTACACAGGCTGGACACCACTTGTGGCCAGTCTAAATAGCATTGTTGGCAGTGTACAGCATTCCACAGACTTGTGGAGCAGTCACCCTAATAGTATTAGGGCGCAAGCCAGAGTAACTATGGGGAGTCCTTGCTCCGGTGTAAGAACAATTTGCTCTGGATTGCAATATGAATTTCCCATAGATTTTCACTAGGAGGTGCAGTAACTACTGGTGCACGTAATGTCTCTTACATGCTCCCGTAGTTACTCTGGATTGTAGGGTAACTCACATTGTCCCAACAGAAAATTGGTATACATCTAGAATAGATCAGGCCATTCGCTCTTCAAAGTCCCTAAATAAATAAATTCAGGCATTGGTACCATATAGTGAAGGCAAATTCAAAGAACTGATTCAGCTTCCTGTCATCTCCATGTCCACTCTATAAGCATCACTTTTATTTCCTCATTATTTAATAATTGATGGAAGTGCCTCCCTGTCAGGTTTCAAGCTTTGGAAGAATTTAAAGAATTTACAGTAATATTTGCCTTGAAGTTTTTAGGTATTCCTTCTCTTCTTAAAAAAAATCCTTCTTTTCAACTTATATTTCTTTTGTTAAGACTGCTCGCTCCAGTACCACAGTCGGAAAACACAAGTGATAACACAGCCCATATGGATCTCCTTGGACTTACACCAGCTATTTAAACCAGCTTGGACAGTCCAAGAAGAACCAGGAAGCATGTTGGGCATGGGGATAAAAAAGGATAATAAGAGATGCAAAGACAGTTTTGTGGCAACTTGATTAACCAGTTTATGTTGGAATAAATCGCCTGACAATCCGCAAACATTTATACCATAGTATTTGTGATAAAATTCAAGGTGCCACGAGTTTTAGTTTTCTACTTTTTATTTCAACATGCACTCATCCACTGGTTGTATTTTTTAATTTTCCATGGACACTGTCATCCTCGCCATCTTTCTTTTTGTCTACAATTCTTAACCTTGCCTGGTCTCCTCTTGTCTCACCTCAGCCCCCATGTGTCAATCCAGCATTTTGTTGCACTGTTCACATCATACCTCTCTTTAAATCCTTGCACTGACTTCCTTCCATTCCCAGCTCTAGCACAAATTTCATGTTCTTACTTTCTAAGCCTCCTTTACATTGCTCCCCTTTTCCTCTCTGCTCTCCTTTCAAAAATTTTTTTATAAAGATTTTATTTATTTTCAGATATAGGTAAAGGGAAAAATAGGAATACAAAAAAGGGATGGGATACACAAGGATACACACAATAGGTCCTCCGTTGTACAACACAGGCAGCCCAATCCAGAATAGCACTTAGGTTGCCCTATGTATCACTATCAGCAACTGCAAGATGCTCCACCCTAGTTACTCTGGAAAAGGCAACATAGGCTGCCCCAAGAGAAGAGGACCTGCTCTGCCCCAACTGGGGCAACCTAGGCAGCTCAGGAAAGGCATGTTGAGGGAATGCTTAGCATTGCCTAGGGCAGAGCAGTTACTCTGTATCCAGAGCCTGTTTCCAGGGCAGAAATGCCCTCTTCCAGCTCCTCAGAGATATACCACCTCAAGAGCAGGTCTAACAATGAGTAGACCCATAGGGGTCCATGACAAAGCAGAGTAGGAATGGCAGCGTTGACCAAAAATCTGAGTTCTTGGCCAACCTAGCTGCAACCTCTGCCTCTCAACCTCAGGATATGGAACAACTACGGCAGCCACTAACCTGGAGATACAGGAGGTCACTCCAAGCATCCACCCTCCACTAGATAAACTGCAGCTGTAACTGATTGTCAGGAAGGCAGGCACCACAGTTGTTCCTTGTTCAGTGTGATCTGAGGGGGGTCTCCTCAGGAGAAAGCCCTCCCCAGCTGTCACTGACTTGGTGCCTACTGAGCATGCTCTGGAGTATTAGTGTAGCCCAGGTTTCCTGACTCTCTGGATTTCACATATCTCTCTGCCTTGGATACAAAATAGTTAGGGCAGCCCAGCTAGGACTCTCCTCACTGCCCTTACTCTGGATTGTGCCCTTATTCTCTTTATCCAGAACTTCTTTTAAGTCAATAAATCTACCTTCCATCAACTTGTAATCATCATATATCTGTACTGTATACTTAACATTTCTTCTGTTTCATGCCCAACACATTCATGAATACCATCAAACTTCATTAATCTCTATAATAATATACCTCAATATACATTCAATAATCTTATTGGTACTATTTTCCATTAACTTTCTCCTATGTTATTACACTTCTCCCTTTTGTGAGCTTCACTTAAAAACAGCTCCTACTCATTCAGTTCATCAACCCCCCCCAAAAAAAAGATATCATTTTTAAACTGATCTCCCCCATCTCCCTTAACACTACTTATATCCAGAATTTCTTCCCAGATCACATATGAGATGCTCTCACCAGTGGCTTAGCTAGAGGGGGTAC
The DNA here is from genome assembly GCA_030015325.1 of Cryptoblepharus egeriae. Taxonomy (NCBI): domain Eukaryota; kingdom Metazoa; phylum Chordata; class Lepidosauria; order Squamata; family Scincidae; genus Cryptoblepharus; species Cryptoblepharus egeriae. Next base: position 177,241,844 of record JAREYC010000003.1, on the reverse strand, counting down.
AAAACACTAGGTTTCATTGGGAGCCTCACTGCAGCTTGCAAGAGGCCTTTCCCTCCCCATCAGAGCCATTCCTGGCAGTGGAAGCAAAGTGGAGGTGCATAGCTACATTTGGCCTTGCCTGCCCTGGATGTCTTCAAAGGGAAGGTGGAGGCTCTCTGCAAAAACTAGTGTTTTGTACCCCTTTTAGTTACCCCATTGGCTACAGTTTGAGGGTTCAAAACTAACTAGCCACAAGCGCACTAGCACGAGCAACTTGCTACTGCAAGTTAACAAATGCTGCATGGCCCTCTTCCCAACATGAGCTAATTTGGCAATGCTTCCTATATATAAATTGAAATATAACCTTAGATTCTGTGGAAAAACTCTTTGACTCTTTTGATCCAACAAGTTAATTTTTCCCCACTTATTCCTTTGGCCACAATCCTATACACAATTCCCTGGAATTCCATTAAACTCAATGGGGCTTACATCTGAGCACAGGCTTCATCAAGTTTCAAAGTGGAGAGAGGGAGGGCCAGGACAACACAGAAATGTTGGATTGGGGAAATTACACACTCATCAACAAGCCAAAGGACAACAGCTAATTTTTAAGCTTCACTTTGGGAGGAGCATTTAGTGCATTGTGGTGCACTTCACAGACATAATTAAAAGGCAAATTAACTGGAAGATGCTCAGGTGTTATGGCAATCTCTAGATGAACCTGCAGTGAAATAAACTAGATGATGAAGTCAGAATTGAGCCAAGAAGGAAGGAAATTGCTTCACGATGCTCTAAATATAGGGAATACAGCCTGTTTGTGCTAGGATGCAAAAAAGGAATATATCTGTGAATATCTCATAGAAAACAACTTCAATGTTCAGTGATAGCATCACTTTCTTTCCCGTCTGCAAGCGGTTGCCACTGCTGATCAGATAGCTGCTTTCTAATTTAATGTTAACTCCACACCGGCTCATCTCATCATCGACAGGAATTGCTGCAGAGACAAGTTAAAGGAAAATTCTGGTCATGTGGTGCATGACTTTCTTCCATGGATATACCTATCTATTCCTTGGATCTGGCATTTGCAGATAGGTTCTGTGTCCTGGTGCATCCTGGTGCGGCCAGGTCAGTGTCTTTCAAGAAGATGGAAGAAAATCCCGACAGCTCTCCCAACCATTGCAGAAGCTCAAGACCTTCTTTTCAAGTACCAAAGGCAAATAGAGGCTGTGGGGTCAGCTTTAGGACAGCTAGACAGCTCTTGCAAGTTCGTATATCTGCCAAATCACCCCTATAAGTGAGTATTAGGCATTCCATCCCTAATCAAACAGCTGGTCATGTGATGCTGCCATGCTGAAATGGCCGCTGCAGTATCCAGTATGGGAAACAGGGTTGCTGGAGGTTTCCTTGCCCACTTCCAAGCCTAGTCTGCCTGCACTGCCTATGTTGCCACATTCCCCTTTCCCTTTACCCATCTCTTCTTGCCCTCTGCCACTGCAGCACCTTGAGGATTGGCATCATTCAGTGGCCCTGGTTGGAGGAGTATTACAAGGTAATGCGCCTGGTTGAAGGAGTATTACTAGGTAATGCGCCATCATTCAGTGGTGTATATGGGGGGTACTGCTAGGTAATGAAGTTCAAGACAATGGAGTAAGCTCGAAACTCTTTTTTTCCCTGACTTCAAGCTGAGGAGTTTTCAAGAGCATTCGGTGTCATTTGTCACCAACACAGTGAAGGAGAGAAGCCCATAGGGCTCACTCACCAGGACCTAAATCTTTAGGCAGGCAGTTTATTGAAGCTCAATTTAAAAACACGATTCCTCTGGATTATTGTCATTGCTGTGGGCTGTTCTCAGGGCAAGCGGAATAACAACTTTCAAACAACTTTACTTTAACTGATATATTTCTGGAGAACAATCCTTGAAGGAAATAGGCAACGGTCCTGAAGTCTCTCAACAATCTTGGCTCCTAAATGGTAAGGAAAATATGAATAAAAGAACAAGAGAGAGGAGCAGTCAAGCTGCCATTCTTGTTTTGGAGATAAAGATTCACTTGGCAGGTAGTCATTCATTTTTTATCCCTTCCTTTTCATTATGTCCAAAGTTCTTTTGAATGGAACAGGAATTTTGCATAGCTCTGACTGCAGGCACTGAACTTTTCAAAGCTTTCAGAAACCATCGCCCCTCGTCTTCATCTTCGTCATCATCTTAACAGGGCACCGAGGTATTGCCAAGGTTCCACTAATAAATTAACACTCTAGATGATCTATTGCACAAGTGGTGAGAAGGCATTAATATTAAAAATGTGTGTCATCTAGCAAAAGTAACCGCCAGGAAAAAAAATGTCAGTTTAATTACTCAGTTGAAAAGTAAGGCCAAAAGAAACAGAGAATATTTGTCAGCCAGGTAAAGTTGACAAGGAGAAAATTTTTCAAGCACAGTTAACCACTAAGTGACTAACTAGAAAATATGGGTAGAATCATGAAAACTCATTTTGCACTCAATGACAACCCAGGAGCTTTCAACATTCCCAACAAAAAAACCCTACCACTATTAAAAACATTGTTATTATGGCAAGAATATAGAAAAAGCCCACATTGCCTGACCCATCCATAAGACTGTCAGGAGCAGTGGCGTAGGTAAGGTGTGCAGGGGGTGCAGTTGCAATGGGCTACAAGCTTTATGGGGAGCTACAAGCTGACCTTCACACTAGTGAATAAAATTGTGAAAAGCGGGATATATATGAATATAATACCATCATTTTATATATTGTTGGAAAGGCAATTTTATGCAGAATGCAATGAAACAAATTGCATTGGAATATCTGTATTATATCAAAAGTTATGACCAATTAACCAGAAAACAAAAACACAAAAGCCAATGGAAAAAATAGTTTTCCTTAACTCAAACTTTCTCATGATACTGATTGCTTTGAGAGCCAATGAGATGTAATTCTGATACTTCATGGAATTAATAAGGTGTTCATATGAATCAGCTCTCATTTCCATGTACTTTTATCATAATTTACCCTACAATCCAGAGTAACTACGGGAGCACATAAGAGACATTATGGGCACAATCCAGAGTAACTACGGGGAGTCCTTGCTCCGGTGTAAGAACAATTTGCTGTGGATTGCAGTATGAATTTCCCATAGGTTTTCATTAGATGGTGCAGTAACTACGGGTACACGTAATGTCTCTTACATGCTCCCGTAGTTACTCTGGATTGTAGGGCCTGTGTACCTGTAGTTACTGCACCACCTAGTGTAAACCTATGGGAAATTCATACTGCAATCCAAATTGTTCTTACACCGGAGCAAGGACTCCCCGTAGTTACTCTGGATTGCGCCCATAGTTACACCTGGATAAATAGGCATTTCTAGGTGGTGCTTCTCTTAAATTTAGCAGGGAAAGAATAGCCATTCCTCTTTGCCCCAACACAGTTTCCTTAACCAAAAAGAAATACAATTTTTTTATTTAATTAAATTTGATTTTGTTGTTGCAGGGGTGGGGGGATAACAAAACCTACTTTGACTCCAGATAGCAAACAGGTGCTTTAGCCATGCTACTAGCAGAGCAAATGGAATGTGATCTGCTGAGCAGGAGGCAGGTTTTTCCCCAATTTTCTTTCTCAAAATATCTGGATGACATCACTTCTGGGGCAACATTTTGAGCTTTGCACTGGGCTACATGGTCAGAAGTTTTATTGGGGGAATCTGCTCGTCACCACCATTTATCTGCTTCCACAAGCATCTTTCCTCCTCTGTTTCCTGGATTAGAAAAGAAGGCATTCCCTACAATCCAGAGTAACTACGGGAAGATGTAAAAGGTACTTGCTCTGGATTGCTCTGTGCATTTCCCAGATGTTTCCCATAGGTGGCACCGTAACTACATTGGTGTAAAAGATCCCGTACTTACTCTGGATTGTATTCATGGTGAAGTTAGGGGACGAAATTTGGAACAGAGTAGAGTGGCAGGCTAGAGAGTCTTCAGTATTATAATCCACCACTGTTTTCCCCCACCCCCCAACACACACCTCTTCATCTGTGTGTACACATCATGCCTGCGTACTGGCCTAACAAAGGAGTGGGGCAGAACATGCGGAAGCCTCCCTAAGCCACAACAGGAAGTTATGCTAGGTGAATTATGCCGGCCTAAATTGGTTAGGATTGCAACCATAGTGTGGCAGAGGTTAGGGCTGGGTTCTCATTTCATTCTGAGTTAGTTAAGTTCAGTTCTAAGTTAAGGAAAATGGGTTCATCTTTCCAAGCCCACAAGGTATTGAATTACAAATTTCACAAGACGGTTTGTGGCATTTGTCAAACCTGGTGAAATATGATCTTTGCAATTAATCCCCTGCACACTGAGTCTGTCCTAGTGGCTGAAAACAGAAATGAGAGAGAAATTCTCTAGAGTCATTACTGAAATTTGAAATGCTTTCAGACCCTGCCTTTATTTCTATATTTATTAGCCACTTCGACGAGGGATGCAGTTGCCAAATATAGTTTTTCCCCAATTTGTGCATCAAAAATATTATTGACTCTGATGGTTCTTTTATAGCTTTTAATAATTTAGTGCAATGGAATTCATGATTTCAGTACTCACAATCTCTCAACTTTAATGAACACCACCCCAGCTGTTCAGAAGCATCCTTGGGGTACACAATTGGATGAGATTCAGGACCACAGGTGGGCTGAGACCAGATCACCCTGGATCGCCAGAACCTGTTGTTCCAATTTCCCAGCTGGTGGTGATCCAGTAGCTGCGGGGAGGGGGCGATAACAGGGAATCGGTTCCTTCAGCAGCTGGAGGCAGTTAAAGAGTTAAAGAGGCTGGCTGGGCACTTTTAAATTTGCCACTCTAAGCAGCAGCCGGGCAAGCCCCAGCAGCCAGGAAAAGGATGGTGGCTGCTGCAGCAAATCTATCCACACTTTCCTGGGGGGTAAGCCCCATTGGCTATAATGGGGCTTACTTCTGAGTAGACCTGCACAGGTCTGGGCTATGAGGATGCTGAAACCTTATTCACACTTTCCTTGGAGTAAGCCCCACTGGCTATAATAGGGCTTACTTCTGAGTAGAACTGCACAGGTCTGGGCTCTGAGGATGCGGAAACCCTATCCACACTTTCCTGGGGGTAAGCCCCATTGGCTATAATAGGGCTTACTTCTGAGTAGACCTGCACAGGACTGGGCTCTGAGGATGCTGCAACCCTATCCCAGGAAAGTGGCTGGCACTGCAGCCTGAGAGCCCAACCTGACTATTCAGAGGTAAGTCCCATGATAGTCAATGGGACTTACTCCCAGGAAAGTGGCTGGAACTGCAGCTTGAGAGCCCAACCTGACTACTCAGAGGTAAGTCCCATGACAGTCAATTTTAATTTTTTAAAATTTTTAAATTTTTGAAATTTTTTTAAATTTAATTTTCCCCCGGCCCCGCCCCCTGACCCAGCCCCCTCCCCCTGACATCTACATCTACAGTATTTACATACCGCTTTTCAACTGAAAAGTTTACAAAGTGGTTTACAAGAAAATGAAAAAAATTAATAGCTAATTAATAGCTAATGTGTGCCTGTCCCAAAAGGGCTCACAATCTAAAGTGCAAAAAGAACACCAGCAGAAGCCACTAGAACAGACATTGCTGGGGTGTGTTGGGCCAGTTACTCTCCCCCTGCTAAATAAAAGAGGAACACCCACTTGAAAGAGTGTCTCTTGACCAGTAAGCAGGGGTCAAATGACCTGGCCCTGCCCCCTGACCCAGACTATCCCCACCCACTTCTGGGGAACCGGTTGTTGGGCCAGGCTGGGCCCATCACTGTTCAGGATCCAATCTTATTAAGTGCAAGCACTCCTGAGACTGAAGACACTAGCCATAAGAAGGGTTTTGCCAGAGAAGGGTGACCCACTCTGCAACCCTAAACTCCAGTTGGACTGGCATAAACCTCAGAATAAATCCTTTGCTGACCTGTGGGTATTTCAAAAGTGCCATAAGGCACTTCTGTCCCAATTCTTGGGGAGGGGCTGGGCCAGTTATAGCAAAGAATTGGAAGTTTTTGGGTGCAATCCTTATCAGCTCCAGGATAAGGTCATTGCAACCAAGTGCAAAAACTCTGCTTGCACATTCTGATCTCCTAGAGCACACAATCCACACAATCCTTACAGGCATCCACAAACCTCCCCCCACCACCACGGGAAGATATTCCCGATTAGTTATGCCAGCCTAAATCAGTTAGGATTGTGCCCTTTCGGAAATAAGAATGTGCAAGCAGAACTTTTGAGGTTTCAGGAATAAAGCTTGATGTTTGCAAGTGAAATGAAACAAATGAATTCCTTGATTCATCTAGCTACGTTTACAATCTTTATCACTTGTTGCTGACATTTTCCCAGGAATTCCAGCCTCAAGAGTCATTGGGTGCATCCTCCAAGAAGCCCACATTAGACATCATGACAAACCCACCAGAAAAATACGCAAGCATCCTTGTACCTGAGTTCAAGCAACCTTGAAGTTTGATATTAAGTTAGCTAATTGGAGGAGTAGAGGTCACCTGGCCTCTCCATCCCTTCCTTCTAGACCAGCAATTTTCAACCTGTGTGCTGCAGTACATTGGTGTGCTGTGAATGATTCACAGATGTGCCATAGGGACATTGATTCGTAGGGCCATTTTGGGGCACATATACTGGACAATGGAGAAAAATAATAAAACATCAAAAGTAGAGGGAGATTGTGCTGTCCCAGCACCCTTGTGTCTACTTAATTCCAGAAGGCAGGTGGTTTTTTATTTATTTATTTATTTATTTATTTATTTATTTATTTATTTATTTATTTATTTATTTATTATTCCGCCTTTCTTCCCTAATAAAAAGGAATCCAAGGTGGCTAACAACAATTTAAAAGATGATGATACAGGAGGCATGGTGACATAGGAGATGATCCTGGACACAATGAGAACCTATTACAGTTATGGACATGTTCAGAGTTTTTTTTTTTACATGTTCAAAGGAACAGAACATCCCTCAAACTGTTTTGCTCATTCCTTTCCACTCTTTTAAGTAAAACTCTGTGTGTGGTGAAGGGAAAAATGCATCTTTAAAGGAACTCAGAAACTCTTTGGTATGATGACAAGATGATGTCTCCACAATGAAACCAAATTGAAGCAGGGAAGAGTTCTCCTGGGACGTCATATGGCGTCACATGATTAGACAGCTATTTGTATTTGGGACAAAGAAAGCAGATGATCTTTTCCCCAAGCATGACACATTCATGTTTTGATATATTTTATAAGCCCTTTGGATCGCTGTGAAAAGGCAGCATAAAACTTTTCTTAATAATAAAAATTAATTGGAGCTGGCTGGTGCAGTGGGAGCAGAAAGAAGGGTCAGCAGCAGCAAATGATTCTTGGTATATGAGGAAATGGGAGAAGATATTCATTGTGTGAGAAGGCAGTATGCTTGCCTGACCCTGGGTACTACTCCCTGTAACAACTCCTGTGCTGCTACACCCAGTGGTGGGCTTCAGGGGGTTGTCACAGGTTCTATAGAACCTGGTTCTGAGAAACAGTTACTAATGGGACATAGAATCTGTTATTAATTTAGATTACTGGACATAGAACCTGTTGTTAATTTATTTGAATCCTACCACTGGCTACACCTGCTGGTAAGAAGATACCCACAGCCATAAACTCATCAACAGGGCAAGGAGCAGTGACATAGCTAAGGGGTGCAGCTGCATTGGGCTACAAGCTTTAGGGGGTCTACAAGCTGAATTTGACACTAGTGGCTAATGGTGAAAAATGGGTTATTTATGAATGATGATATCATCATGTTATACTGTTTATCATTGGAAAGGTAATTTAATGTGGAATGCAATGAAACATACTGTATTGAAATATCTATATTCTATCAAAGTTATGGCCAATTAACCAGAAAATGAGAACACAAACACTTATGGAACAAATAGTGGATTTTCTTAACTCAAAACTGTCCATGATACTATTTGTTCTGAGAGCCAATGAGATGTAATTCTGATACTGTATGGAACTAATAAAGTGTTAACATGAATCAACTCTCATTTCCATATTCAGTGGCGCCTCACGTAACAAGTTTAATTTGTTCTGGAGGCATGCTTGTTATGTGAAGCAGATTTTCCCATAGGAAATAACGGAAACTCAGACGGTTGGTTCCACAACCCCAAAAATATTCACATTAACTGTATGTAAAAATGATTACAAAACACTGTAATATAACACAGTACAAAACACTGTAATATACAGTAACACACAACACTGCAATAAAGAAAATACTGTACAGTACTGAACTGTACTGTACCTTTGAAAACCTTCATGGCTGGTGTGAGAGTTACAGAGAGGGGGATGAGATTGGCTGCAATCCTAAAGACACTTTCCTGGGAGTAAGTCCTATTGGATATAATGGGGCTTATGTCTGAGTAGATATGGTTAGGATCAGTAGTGGGCTCCAGCAAGTTTGCACCTACTTGATAGAACCGGTTGTTAATGAGAGATAGGACATATAAAGTTTAAAAATAGCCATTTAAAACTGGCTGCCAGATGGGTATAGAACCGATTGTAAATTTCTTTGAATCCCATCACTGGTTAGGATTGTGCTTTTTCATAATCACTAATGGAGTTGCTGCTCCAACTCCAACTCCAACTCACTAATGGAGTATCTGTTGGCTCAATGGAATATTTGTCTTTTGTGCAACTTTCACATTCCCAAGCTGCGGATGGGGAGCAGCACTAGAACATTGATAAGGCACACTTTCCACACTGCCACACACAGATCCCACATACAAATCTGGTTCAGGCTGTTCCCCCTGGACTCCCCATGAGTTCCCCGGCCATGGAAGCCTATTCCAAAATGTAGCTAAAGCTAGTCCCCTCGTCCCCCTGTGGGTTTCCTTGCCATGGAAGCCTGTTCCAAACTTCCTCGGAAGTGCTCTTTACTCAAGACATCAAAATTTCTGAGAAAATTTTGCTCTTTATACAAAACGCTCTTTATTCAAGTTGCTCTTTACTCACGGTACCACTGTACCTATATAATACATAATACAGTTTCCCATGCTAACTGGGTATGCAGCTACTTCTAAGTGGTGGTCTTCTTATATTCAGCAGAGAAAGAATAACCATTCCTCTTTGCTCCAGCACAGTTTTCCTAACCAATAAGGAACAAAATATATTTTTAACAATTAAATTTGATTTTGTTGTTGCAAGGAGGGGAGGCAAGACAAAATTTTCTTTGACTACAGACAGCAAACAGATGCTTTAGCTAAGCCACTTGCAGAGCAAATGTGTAGTGAACTGTTGAGGAGGAGGCAGCAGAAAAATATAAAAATATCCAGGGATGACATCACATCCAGTTGTGACATCACTTTGGGGCAAAATTTTGAGCTTTGCACCAGGCTACATGATCTTTAGCTATGACACTGGGAGTTATAGCTTAGCAGTTTTTGTTTCACTGTGCCTTACAGTCCCATTTGGCAGACTTATGAAAAGTGAGCTCAAAGCTTCTCACTGTGTCTAAAGGCCAAATCTGATGAGCTCATAGGAAGTCTCTTTTCTCAGAACATAAGAATATAAGAAGAGCCTCTGCTGGTCCAGGCCAAAGGTCCATCTGGTCCAACTTCTTGTATCTCACAGTAGCCAACCAGACACCTCAGTTTGCACACAAGATAAGAAACCTGTATCTAGGTGCCCTCCCTTCTCCCTCCCTCAAAATTTGGCATTTTGAAGTTGCCTCCATCTTTTATCATCTTTAAAGGCCTACATTTTAAAGGGATAGACAACTTAATTAAAAGTTAATACAACACCTTGTCGAGAAAGATCCATCTAGTTAAAGCTATGGTTTTCCCTGTCATAATATATGGCTGTGAGAGCAGGACCATAAAGAAGGCTGACCACCAAAGGGTAGATGCCTTTGAATTATGGTGATGGAAAATAATCTCAAGAGTCCCTTGGACTGCAAGAACATCAAATCAATCCATCATCCAGGAAATCAACCCTGGAAGAACAGATACTGAAGCTGAAGCTCAGATATTTTGGCCACATCATGAGAACGGAGGACTCGTTAGAAAAGAGCCTAATGCTGGGAAAAACTGAAGGCAAAAGGAGAAGGGGTTGGTCAAGGATGAGGTTGTTAGATAGTATCACCAAGGCACTGAGAATGAATTTGGATGGACTTCAGAAGCTGGTGGACCTGGTCCATGGTGTGCACGGAGCAGGCATGCTGCAGTCCTTGGGATCACAAAGGGTTGGACATGACCGAACAACTAAACCACATCTTTAAAAGATTAGACAGATAACAGACAGACAGATCCATACCCATCATGACTCAAGTTGCCCAACTGTGGGAAGGTGATGAATGTCCCCTTCCATTGGGAGACCTCCAGCTACTTTGGTGGCATTACACCTAATAGTCTTAGGGAGAATTGGGTTGCTGATGAAATATCTTTATTCAGCTGTGTCCAAACATTCAACTTCATGGCTCCTGAACCTTTAACAAGTGTGTAGAAGAGGGAATTTTGCTTTGTGATCTGTGAGGTGAGAAGCTCACCTGCTGAAATTCTATCATATACACACTTGTTAAAGGTTCAGGAGTCCCGAAGTTCAAAGTTTTGACTGCCTTGCTTTTTATCATTCCTAAAACCATTGATAAACCCTTAAAAAGTACTGCTCATCATATTGAATTAGTGAATTATTGAATTAATGACCATCGTTGCAACTAAAATTTCACTTCAACAAAATTAAAAGAAATGGTGGTGAAGATTCCTCACCAGACAAAACTTTAGAGGATAATTTTAAAGTGAAATTTCTCCAGGACAGAGGTTTTCGACTACTGTGCCAAGGCATGTTGATGAATCATGAATGCTCTGCAGGTTTGTCATGGGAGTTTGGGGCACCATTTATTCGTACAGCCATTTGATTGGTGGTGAACCCCCAAGCTACAGTGCAGTGTGTCTAGTCAATTGTCAAAAAACTTACGGTGTGCCTTGACAATTTTAGCACATTATCAATGTGCAATACATGGAAAAGGTTGTAAATTGCTGTGCAAAGGCATTCTGTGCATCTTCTGTAGACTAGCACTTCATTTCACCTAAAGCAAAATGTTAAGGCCATCTCAGAAGTTCCTATTTGATTTGGGGAAACCCATGGGCAAGCCAAGGAAGTTGCAAAAAGAAGGGCAAAATGTTCCCAGAACAAATGGCATATTGAGTAATTAAGATCCTTATATGTTTGAATAGCACATTATAGGCAGTATCACAATCTCCTTAAACAACCCTGTAAGGCAATCATATATTCTTAATCCTGTGCTGAAGCTGGGGATGGTTCAAGAGCAGGAGTTGGATTATGGAAGCTGTGGCATACACCAAGATCCCCTTCTCCCTGTCCTGGCCCATCACGCCTCCCGAGGGTCCTCAGATTTATACTAGCTAAATATCTTCTATAAATCAGAGGGGAACCTTAGGCAGCAAGGCAGTTTATGGGGTTCCCACCTCCTACCATATGATGAAGTAGAAGTTCCATCAGCACCACTGCTTCACAAAGTCTGGGGAGGAATTATGGATTTCCCTTTTCTTTAAACGTTCTGCCTTTTTTCCATCATGGAGATCAAGGTGACCAAATGTAGGGCTCTAATGTCGGCTTCCACACAGATGCTAACCAAAGAGGGGCTGCTGCTTAGCTTCAGTCAGGGGATTGCATGCTATCAGCTCTACCTGAATAGCATGGCCATTAGTCGTACGTTGCATAATGTGCAAACACTAAACCATGGCCCAACACTAAACCATGGCCCAACAGACCACTAGAGCGAAGAGTATTGGACTGGCACATCAACCCTTACTCCTTAAAGGAGCCTTCCTAGAATTGTCTACTGCTACATACACAACCTTTTCCATTAATCGTTTGCATCTAGGTTAGCAATGTTGTTGGCTTTCTTTCAGAAGATTAGATTTAGCTCAAGAATAATCCTTTCAAATTCCAGTGGTGTGTGCAATTCACCATATTCTGGAACATGAAATGACACCACAAGTGCTTTGTACTGATGAATTGCACCCTCGGCATTGCAAATAGCTATACTCATGGAAAAGGGAAGCCTACAAGGACCAGAATGCTGTACCTACACTGTGAATGTAAAATTATTCATTAACCCCATTAGTTTATGAATTTTGCATCTGCACATTAAGATTTTTTTGTAAAGGAAAGTGGTGAAGTGGAGGAAGTACCGTGACTCAGAAAGCAGTAATATGAAAGGATGTCTCACAGATTCACACAATTATCACCTTGAATCCACCAGGAGTCATCAAATGCTTAATGTGCAAACACTAAACCAGTTGGGACAAGCAGTGAGATCCTGCCTTTCCATAAAAGTTAGAACATTGTCATATTCGTGAGAAACAGCCATCTAATTTAGGCCACTTAAGGAAACACTGTCTGTGTAGGATGTAGAGGGAAAAATAGAATTTTAATGCAGAATGCTAAACACAGCATTCCAAAGCAAAAACTGTCACTCATGGGGATAATTAATGATGCCTTTGTACAAATGGAAGGTTAGCAATGCAAGTTAACACAACAGCATGCAAAGTAATTTGTGAATTTTAACTCCAATAATTGCATAATTGGAGCCTCTAATGTACCTTGTCAGTTCAGGGCATTTTCTTCCATTTTTATTTTGTGCACACTCTCTCCCCCCATTTATATTATGGCATCATTTTCTGGCGGAAGAAATTCAGAGAGACAAAGAGGACTATGAAATGGCTGTTAAATGGCCAAATATTTGATTTAGGACCATTTCCTTTGGAGAAGCATTGTTTGTTCTGCCACTTGCTGACAATAATTTAATTTAACAGCACAATAACATTTAGAAGATCATTAATATTTGATGGCTAAGTGGCATAGTTACAACATTTCTTTCTTTTCCCCCCCTTTCTTCTTAATTATTGGCTTTAAAAATGGATTATCCATTTCAAAGCAAATGCATGTTCTTGTCATAATCGCAATGGCTTAAACTGCATTGCAATGGTATCATTTGGAGCTATTTTAAAGAAGGGTTGATAAAGGACATTAATGGCTGAATCCTAAAGGGATTTTATGCTGCTAGAAGGAGCATTCCAATGGTGTAAATCCCTTTACAGCTTTTGCAAATGTGATAGTGTCATGCCTTTTCCGCAGTTTGCAATCAGCTGGAGTTGTGCGAAAAGTGGATAGCGGATCCCCACTGGTATAGGTAAGCTTGCTCAGGGACCAGAAGCAGGCCTGAAGGGAGTGGGCAGAACAGGGAGGAAATGGGGCATGGTGGTCAGATATAGTCATAAAGAGTGGCGGTTTAGAACGGAGTCTGCAGTGGATTGGATTGCACAGACATAAAACTGTGTCAGGGAGTAGTAACAAGGGCTCTTAGTGAGGCTTTTTCCTCATCTTCACTGGAAACTTTTTAGATATGGGGAAAATCTTCAAACATACACACATTCGTACAATCCTAATCCCCAGTTAGGGCGGCACAAGTCCTAGCACAATCCTGTGCTGGTATAAGGGTGTTGCAAAAGTGCTGTGTGAATAGGCCAGTGCACAGACATGCACCAGCCTCCCCACAACACCTCGGGAATGGGGAGATGGGTGAGTTGCACTGGACTAAATTGGTTAGGATCTTGCCCACACTTTTTGCCTTTGACGCTGAACCAGTACAGTTCAGCAAAAACTATACTGTGACTCTGCCCGCTGAAAGGTGTAACTCAGCAGTGTTGAAATAATTAATCATCCAAGCATACACTTTTGTTTGGAAATTCTTTGAAGTCTTCTCTGTGAGCGAAAAAAGTTGATATAGGCACCTTGTTATCAAATGCAATAAAAAAGAAATAAAGTGGAGTTTCTGCATTGTGAATCACATTATTTTCCCCCCTCCTCTGTTTGCCTTTGGAGTAATGTGTCTTTTAACAGCAGTAGGATGGGATGAATCTTCTAAGATACTTGAAAGAGATAAGTGCCAGGTTGTTTACATGGGGGAATTGCCAGCTGGGGAGGGGAAAAAAAACATACGGTTGCATTCCAGAAAGCTTCACTCGACCTTAAAAGGAGACCATCTGGTTTTGCCGTTTTGTTCTTGTTTAAGAACAGCTTGTGTTTGCAGATCACAATTTAACACATGGTAATAACTGGCAGGACTTTGTGAAGCATGAATCACTTTCCCCTTAGAAAGTAGAGGAGAAAAAAATGGAAAAAAATTTGGAAGCAGGCATTTGCTTCTGATCACTTGCTTGTCTTCCACGCGGGCTTTATGTTGTCACAACTGCTATCCTATTTCAGTCAAATCCCAAAATGTATACGGAAAAAGCAATACCAGGGAGCCAGAGATTTCCAGCTGTCATGTTATTCCACATCTATGCTGTTCATTGTGTGCCACCAATGTTGTGTCTACGGCTTTTCAAAATTTCAGACAAGGGTCTTTTCCAGCCCAATCTGGATAAATCAGGGACTATGCCTGTGCAGGTAGCTCATCACAAGTCAGATGGGACCAGATGACATGGAATAAAAATTGGGCCAGGTTGAATGCAACTAGCACTCAATTTAGCTTTGCAGCAAGTCCTTGCTATGGCACTCCACCCTCCTAAGTGCAAGCACCCACCCTGGAACAGAGAGCTCACCTTGTCTCAGCATAGCACAGTAGCAAAAGGTGGAACATTGTCTTTTATGTAGCCTGTTTTCGTTGTGTAATCGCATATTTTTAGCTTGTGTATTTTTTTTAATTAACTCTGCACGTGGGCTTTTAGAAATATTATATTCCTGCTACGCTCGTTTTAAATAACCTAAATTTTAACTAATAATTTCATGCTGTGATTTTTTTTGCTTGAGTAACCCACCTTAGGCTTTTGGAAAAGTGAGGTATAAATGATTACATACATACATACAGACAGACAGATAGACAGATAGACAGACATGAAGCAAAATGCAGGTGCCATAGTACACTGTGTAAGCAGCCCCTCTCATTCACAATCATTCCTTTTGAGCAGAGACGGCAACACACAGTTGCTCACCAAACCAATGGGCATTCCTTGTGCACTGTTTTCAATGGCTAGAATAGTTCCGATGGCAAGAGGGAGGGCAGCTTGTATGGTGTATAGTGACAGCTGCAGTACGTTTCACTTTGTCCCCCTCTCCAGCTATGCTACTGCCTTGTCAAAACATTTCTTGGGAAAATCACCCTCGCTCCAAGCTGAAGTTGCCACTTGATGACCCCAGCTTTTTAACATCAACTCTTGGCATACTTGGAGGTGGTTCAAGGCAGGAAGAAGGAGCTTACAAACTTAGTTGTATGGATTGTCAGACTTGAGAAACTTGTCATTAACTTGCTGCTCTGGGAAACAGTTTACTGCTATGTCCTGTGCTTAGAATAAAATTCTCTAATGAACATCATCACAGGCTTGAAGTGTCTGTTCATTCTCTCTCTGAGTTTTCTTGTCCTTTTGGGATAAAAAATGTGTTGATGATTTGGCCTGGCAAATGGATACTCCCATATGTGCCCTTATAATATCAGACATCTGCTCCCTGTCAAGATGTCAGCTTCATTTGAAAAGACAGAAGGAGAAAAAAACAACAATATGTCTTATAGGTGCATGTTGATTTCAGCCAGAATATTTTGCGACAGCTGAATGTCCATATAAAATAATTAAAGTGAATCAAGAAAGTTTGAAAAATGCACCATTGGCATTTATTCAATAAACAGTGTAAGCTTGAACACATTATTTTTTCTTCCAAGATAAGTTTCTATCGACAATTTCCCCAAGTGGCATAGCTAGAGGGGATGCAAAGCAATAAGTTTTGCAGGGAGCCTTGCCACAATGTGCAAGTGGCCTCTCTCCTGCCCTTCAGTGTCATTCTGGGTTAGGGGAGTGAAATGGAGGTAAAACCAACTCTACCACATTTCTGCTTCCCTGGATCTTTTATTCTACATAAAAGCCTGTGTGAAAGAGTGTCCGCAAAGTCTGATCAACCTTCTTGTCAATCAAGCAGGCTGAGGAGAGGGAACTGTCAAGATTGCAACTGTCAACATTTTGGCTATCACTGAAAATAAGGGAGGATGAGATGCTAGAGAGGGAAATGGATTTCTACTGATGAATGGTTTTATGTTGTACCTTTGCAAGCAGCAGCTGTGGGCTGTTCCTAGTACCCTATAGATGAACTGGAATATTCCTTCCTCTGGCAATATGAACCTTATTTGTTACTTCTGACCTTAACTTCAGCCTGAATTGGACCGTATGCCTGCCTGTATGGCTCCTCCAGTTCTTTTAAAGCTAGAATGGAAGTTGAAATGATTGGGAGCACATATTTCTTCTTTTGCCTTTTTGGGGGGCTTCTTGTGGTTTCCACCAGTGCAGTGTTTACCTAGGATTCGGCCAAAAATTACCATGTTGTTAATGAATCAGATGTAAGCTAATTTCACTGAGCGATGAAGGGCCTGAAGGTCAGTCACAATGAATAAAGTCTTCTTGGCCAGCCAATGTTGGCCTTTCTGTTCATCCAGATGACACTGATCTGACTACATTCACCCTCTTCATAGATCTACATGGCCTTAAAGGAGTTTGCCTGCATTGAGTTTGAGGCACTTGTTAATTCCCTCCCCATGTATTATATGGCACTGAGAAGAAGAAGGAAAACCCTGCATTAATTTAACTCAGTGACCTTTTATAACTGTCAGACTGCAATAATTTTACTCATCTTGATCTTCACTGGACTTGTAGGACTCTCAAAAAGCATAATAATGATTGCTTTCCTGAACTGACATTTCGTGTTACGTCACAGACAAGAAAAAGCCAAAATAATATTACATGACATCCTACAAGGAGTAAATGCAAAAATGAAAAAGCCAATCTCTTCAAAATAAAAATACATGGAGCAGCATTGTCTCCAGTCACACTCAGAGTGGTTTCCAGCTTTACATTTTAGCCTTACAGATATTAAAGATTTATCCATTTCTTCTTATGTGTGTTTGGTTTTTTTCAGTGGGAACAGCGTGGCTTTTACAGAACTCTGGAACTTCTAGGATAAAGTGCTGGTAAAATTACTTTCCCTTCTCTCAGCTCTTGGAAACTTGTTGCCCTAACGGCTTCAGTGTATGGTAACCCTGGCCCATAACCAGATGAATTGTGGTCATGGAACATCGTATGGCTGGGCAGAGCTAAGTGTGTGATTGTAACAAACAGCAAAATTATAACAGAGATTTATAACAGAAATTATAACAAAATTATAACAGAGATAACAGAAAATTGTAACACTCTACCCAGTTTTCTGGTTCTCATTAAGATGACAAACATGATGAAGCTAATTTCACTGAGAGAAATCTATCTATCTATCTATCTATCTATCTATCTATCTATCTATCTATCTATCTATCTATCTATCCTTTTAGAGAGTGAAAGTGAGTGACTGAGGGAGAGAGAGAGAGAGAGAGGGAGAGAGAGAGAGATTGCAAAGTAATTGCAAAGACTGGATATGGGTACAACTTCAAGAGTGGAACTACATCAGCCACCTCCTCTATATGGATGATATCAAGCTGTATGCCAAGAATGAACAAGACATCGACTCATTGATACATCCGACAAGGATCTACAGCGAGGATATTGGGATGTCATTCAGCCTGGATAAGTGCAGCTGAATGATAGTAAAGAGAGGAAAAGTGGTTGACCAGTGGGGTAGAATTACCAACAGGGTACATAACAGACATAGAGACCAGCTATAAGTACCTAGGTATCCCACAATCCCATGGAAATCATGTAGGTGAGGAAGACAGCAATATCCAAGTACCATCAAAGGATATGAAAGATCCTGAAAAGCCAGCTCAATGGGAAAAATAAGATATATGCCATCAATACATATGCGCTGCCAGTCATCAGATACCCTGCTGGTTTAGTGAGTTGGCCACAGAAAGAAACGGAGGCGGCCGATGTGAAAACTCAGAAGGTCCTCACAATATATGGGGGTTTCCACCCCAAGTCTAACACCCAGAGACTATACACTAGTCGGAAAGAGGGCAGCTGGGGTCTGATGTGCATCAAAACTGCTATCCTGGATGAAACCCAGAATATCCAGAAATACATCACTGAGATGGCACCCAAAGATGAGCTGATGAGAGAATGTCTCCAGCAACAACAGCAAATACGGAAGGAAGATGGAACTGAGGAAGTGTCCTGGCAAGATAAGATCCTGCGTGGGATGTACCATCACCAGATAACTGAAGTCACTGATACTGGGAAATCCTATTAGTGGCTGGAAAGAGCTGGCCTCAAAGATAACACTGAAGCCCTCATCATGGCAGCACAAGAACAGGCACTAAGTACCAGATCCATAGAAGCGGGGATTTACCACACAAGAGAAGACAAAAAGTGCAAGCTGTGCAGAGAAACCTCAGAGACCATCCAACACATCGTGGCAGGGTGCAAGATGCAGGCAGGAACAGCATACATTGAACGGCACAACCAAGTAGCCTGCATCGTGTACAGGAACATCTGCTCAGCCTATGGACTAACCCCTTCCAAGACCAGAGGGGAGACTCCTCAGAAGGTTGTGGAGAACAACAGGGCTAAGGTCCTGTGGGACTTCCATATCCAGATAGACAAGAAGGTACTGGCTAACCAGCCAGACACTGTGGTGGTAGATAAGGCCCAGAAGACAGCCCTGGTGATAGATATAGCAATACCAAATGACAGCAACATCAGGAAAAAGAGCATGAAAAGGTGGAAAAGTATCAGGGTTTGAAGGAGGAATTAGAAAGACTGTGGCAAGTGAAGGTGAATGTGATCCCAGTAGTGATTGGAGCACTAGGGGCTGTGACATCCAAGCTGGAAGAATGGCTCCAACAGATTCCAGGAGGGACAGCAGAACACTCGATCCAGAAAAGCGCATTGCTGGGAACAGCTAAGAAACTGCGCAGAACCCTCAAACTCCCAGGCCTCTGGTAGAGGACCCCAGATTGAGGATAATATACATACACCACCCATTTTTTCCAACAGCTAATTTTTTTCTGATTCTTAATGCAATCCTAAGCATGTCTACTTAAATGTAAGACCCATTGTGTTCAACAGTACTTACTTCCAGGAAAGTGTGGTTAGGATTGAGGCCTCAGTCTTTCTCATCTTCAACTCAGCTGTTTGAGAAGGCTTATCGGTGGGAAAAGAACCAGCAACCTTTCCCTTTGTCGTGAAACTTTGTCACGTGGCTTTTGAATTTAACCCTGCATAGGACCATCTATTGAAAGTAATGGAAACTGTCAGAAGTCTGCAATGGAAGGGGAGGAAGGAAAGGAGGCTCAGTTGTCCTGATATTGATCCACTTCTGCATGTGTAACTGCACACAGAAGGATATTGATTGTGCCTTTTGTTTGTTTTTATTCAATACTAACTTATGATAATTGGTTTTGGAAGACTTTTCTAATTGCAAAATGGCACAAGGAATGAAAGTGCTCTATAGTGTAGATTCTTAATATAGTTAATGGATATATTTAGTTGACTCTACCTGCAGTTTCACAATATTGCTGTTGGCGTTTGTTTTAACTGCCTCATCTGTCAAATAGGCAACACAAATATACCATGGTCTTCCTTAAAAAGTGATGATCTGGTCTCAGGTTGCTCAGCTATGCTAAACACCAGTAGTGAAAATGTTGTTAATGTTTTATTCTCTCAAATGTGTTTTTTATGTGATCTTTCCCCAGCATAAATAAAATATGATCAAATTTTCCTTTTCACCGAAGCTATTTATCTAGCCTAACCTTTACAAGTCAGATAACCATGTCCTTGCTGTGGTATCTGTTGCAGCACACCACCCCTGTGTTTATCAATTCAAACTCAGAAAAACAGAATTAGTTGATGGACAACCACCTTGGTTGACAGCTCTGAAAGAAATACGATAATAGGAAATGGAGCTAGCCAATCTCCCTGGAAGCTGTAGGTCATAAAATAGCTCAGATACAAGAAAATCTATAGAGTGTTTCTGGTGAGTAAAATAGGTTTACAGCTTAAGATTTGCAATCCTAACCTAGGCTGGCACAACTCATTGGTCTTCTGATTTTTATGGTGATGTAGGGAGACAAGCGCATGCCTATGGTGATATAGGGAGACAAGCGCTTAACCCTTCCGCAGGAGTAGCACACAAAAAAGTGGCACACAAAAAAAGTATTATGGTACTTTTGTGACACCCATAGGTCAACACAGGAGTTATGCTGGAGTTTAGGCTGGCCTAACTGGAGATTAGGATTGCGGCCAAAGGTCTTGATCCTATTTGAGCTGTGTTGGTCCAGCACCAGTGTGCTGTTCCACAAACATGCCATACACACTGTATGGGTTCAGCATGGCAGTACTGGGCAGAGGATGGGAGAACCGCTGCCCGGTGCTCCAGATGAGTGATGGGTGCCAGAATGGTAAGTCTGCGTGGGGAGAGGCATATAAAAATATACCTAAGGTGGTTTTCAAACACTTCTAGGCTGACGGGCTGTGGGGGTGCCAGTGCCTTGCCACTCCCCTTCTTTTCCACTCCCTTTGCCAGGAGGCCAAACCCAAGGTCCACCCAGGAAGGAGCCAACAAACAGGGGTAGAGGATGCCTCAGTAGACATGGGAGGGAGGGGTTACAGCACCCTAGCCCTCCTCTCCCATAGCATTGTTTACCACACTCTTCCCAAGCTGTTCAGTCTCTTGCCCCACCTCATCCTCAGTGTCCTCTCTTTCCCTTTTCTTGCCTTCCCCCACCCTGGGTGGACTTCCCTTACCAGCCTCACCTCCATTAATCCCTTCTTCCCCATGTGCCCATGTCTGCTCTCCAGTCTCCCTCCACACCTGCTATCTTCTCTTCCTTTGGACCTCTTGCCCCCCCCCCCCCAGGTCCTGTGTCCCCTCTGTCTTCCCCCATGTCCTCCCCCTGATCCTTTCCCCAAGCCTTCCCAGTTTGCTGGATCCCCCTGGTGCCCCCATGCTGGGTACCCAGCCAGTGCTGGGATTGGCACGGGCACACCTCCAGCACATGCCAGCAGAGTGGGGCAGCTGCTTGCTGTTGCTTGTCTTGCAGCTCTGGTGCTTGGCAGAAGCCAGAAACCTCTGTGCTCCTCAGAGGTGCACGCCTGGGGGACGGGCCGTCCCTATGCTCTCTCTGCCTGCTTTCTGGGGCTTCCTTGGGTCTCCCCTCTAGTCTGGGGTCCTCGCTCTCCCCTGGACCCTGCCGACAGGGGTCAGGAGGGGGGCTGCCGCCAACACAGGCATATATAAAATTGCATCAAGCCAGAATTAAAATAGGTTGCGTGGAAGCAACATATTAGGAACTTCTGGAATCTAGTATTATGAACTCTTGTATATAAGATAGTTCTTGTTGATGGAACAACAAGATGAATAAGTGGTAAATAAAAAAATCAATCCTTCATATGGCTTCTGGTTACCTATGGGTCCCTTGGACAGTGGTTTAACAATGGCTGTGGTGGCATAGCCTCCCCTGGTGCTTGCCATAAATAATGCTAACTAGATGCCAGCATATTGCATCTGTTTCACACTACCTGTAACATATTCTCATGCCTGCCTGCACAAGATATAAATAAGAAGACAATGAAGAAATCTTCAACCCAGCATCACACAAGAAATTAGGTCACACCCTCACTCTTTGCGCTGATTGGAGGAAACAACTGCAAAATTTGTGTTATTCAGTGACGTGCTCATTTGCGAGTTGCATGCATGGAACACTCTGATGCACACTTAAATCAGGCCCCCAACTGACTTGATTCTTGTATTCAAGTCATCAAGTCAAGTACCATACACTAGATCAGTGATCTTCAAAGTGGGGGTTGCAACTTCATATCAGGGGGGCTGTGAAAAGCTGGATGCAGCCATCTTGGAATCTGTATCTGGGCACCTTTAATGTCACTTCTAGCCATGACATCATTTCCGGGGGGTGGGGTGGGATCTCAGGCTGAAATGCTTGAATACCACTTCCTTAGATAAATAAATAAGTCCTTTGCCATACACTTAAGTCGAGTCTGCCTGGGCAGACATAGTTGCTTGCTTACTATTACTTGTTTATTGTTTTCACAGTATGGAAATCTTTTTGTTTTTCTGTGGGACCATCTATGGGACTGGGCGAGCATCAGGGAGTTCCAGCCACAAGGTAGGGAAGGGTTAATGTAACCAAGGAAGGCAGGAGAAAGTTCTTTTGCCAAATTCACTTAAGAAGACAGGAATGGCTTATCAATGAACAAAGGATTGGAGTTCTAATATTTTCATTGGCAAAGATGTGGCAGAGTATGCCTTACCATTCACTTGAGAAGCCCTAAGAGAGGGTGCAGCAGGTCTCTATCATTTCCTAATCCCCATCCTGAGCCAAAATGGTTCTGCCTGCATTTGTACCAGTTATTTAGCTGGCACAGATCCAGGTAATCTCACTGGGCAGATGGTGGCATTACACAGGGTAAGAGAAAAAATATCCCCTGACCTTGAAAAGATCTCCAGCCTGATCCTAAACTGTGCTGGTTACAGGGTAGGCCAATTAACCCAATTGTGCCAGCGCACACTAGGATTCAGCTGTTACTGTCTCCTCTTATGAACATCTGTTTTTATTTAATCTTTCTTTGCATTTTTGTGTGATATTGTGTAAGTT
Source organism: Cryptoblepharus egeriae (assembly GCA_030015325.1). Lineage (NCBI taxonomy): Eukaryota > Metazoa > Chordata > Lepidosauria > Squamata > Scincidae > Cryptoblepharus > Cryptoblepharus egeriae. The sequence goes on along the minus strand of JAREYC010000003.1, from coordinate 177,219,245 downwards.
CTTGTGCAACATTTCCCTCTATCCTCTGTATCTTCCTACCAAAGCAGCTTTTCTAAATACAACACAGTTAATCGTGTTGACAATAGTAGAAGTTGTAGGGCTTTCTGGTTACAACAAGTGTGCCACCAAGTGCTAATGAAGACATTTGGTAACACGAGATTTGTATGAGAAGGCAAAGTTCCTAGGTCAAGGCCACCTGTCGCAATGCTACAAAATTGACATAAAGCTTTGTTTTAGCCTTTCAGGAGAATTGTGCCTGTTCCAAAGGCAGCTGACAGCTGAGATTATTAATCCCTTGTTCGTTCCCTCCTACATATAAGAAGGACTGTGAAAAGTGATGAAAAAATCACTATAATGAACCAAGGTGATGTCAAGGAAACAACAGGAAGCATAATAAAATAAGATGCATGTAAAACATTTTGTTTGATCTTAATGGCCATAACTTATTATTACAACTCTGAGCTCAACTGGGAAAAAGTTCTCCATAAACAAAGTTAACAGTTCCTCCAACAGAAAGGGCTCAAGCTAAAGCCATAGCCTAAAGCAGATCCGGTGGATTGCATTAGGCAGAGTTTTAATTTGCTCCTAGGCTCACAGCATGGACTTTTCATGAGTGGCACTTAGAGACTGGAAAAGAGAGATCAGGAGAGATTGTCTGATTGATCTTCAAGAGAGATCATCCTATTAACCATTATATCGAGTTAAAAGGAAGGGGCTTAGGAAGGAGTTTGCCAAAATTTGACAAGATTTGCATTCATTCCTCTGAATGCATCAAGCTACCTTATACTGAGCCAAACCATGAGTCCATCTAACTCACCATTGCCTACATCAGCAATTTTCAGCCACTTTACCTTGGCACACTGGTGTGCTATGGATGGTCTCCAGGTAAGCCACAGAAGTTTGGAGAGACTAATTTATTAGAAGGGCAAATGAGATATTTGAGCTCCCTCCCAGAAACATGATGTGCCTCAGGTGTACTGATGGCACTGCTACCCATGGCACATATGACATGATGTCGTCATGTCATGATGTCATCATGCACACAAGAGCCTCTTCACAACCAGCCAGAGAAACCCTCTGGCCTGCTGCAAGGAGTACATGCATGGCTCATCTGCACTGCACACAGACCCTTCACAGCTAGCCAGAGAGTTTCTTTGGCCAGCTGCAAAAAACACATGTGCGGCTTATCAGTTGAGGTGCATACAAGCCCTTCCGAACCAGCTGCGTTTCCTGACTGGTTCAGAAGGGTGCATGTGCAGCTCAGCTAGAGCTCCAGCTGGCATAAAAAGGTGCTAGTGTAGGGGAAGTGCTACGTGGGTGGTTGCACTTGTGCCCACCAGCACATGTATCCCCATGGCATAAGACATCTCATGCTCTATTAATAGTACGCCACTGGTGTGCCTTTTCAATAGTTAAAAAAAACTGGTGGTGTTCCTTGATAGCACCTTTTCAGTGTGATTTGAGATGAAAAAGGATGAAAATTGCTGGCCTACATTGATAGACCATGAGTGTAATGCTAACTTAGGCAAGCACATCTCATCCATCTTTCCATTCCCATGGTGATGTATGGAGGCAAGCAAATGTCTGTGCACTGGCCTAACCCTCCCCCAGGAGTGGCGCACAAGTGTTGTTCAGTGCTTTTGTGGCACCTCCAGGTGAGTGCAGGACTTATGCCAGGGTTTAAGCCAGCCTAACTGGAGCTTAGGATTGCAGCCTCAGACAGTGTGTCAAGAAAGTTTTGGGGAGGGCAGATGTGGCTCACAGAAACTCTTTATTCACTGTTCAGGTTGTAGGCTGTCGTGCAGCACTGAGTTGTTATTGCTGAAAGGGTATAATTGAATTCTCCCGTATCTTGAAAACATGATAGATTTGTGCATTTTTTCTAATGAATTCCTAAGTGAGAAAAAAGCATATATTTCTGGTTATTATCTTTAATGACCTCACGTCTTACCTAATGCCATCACTCTGGTCTTCAGCTATTCATCCTGCTGCAGAAAATCAGTTTGACAAATCCTGGATGATGATCCTCCACAGTCCAAGCAGTTCTTCTGCCTAGAACTGTGTATATCTGCGCATACTTTTGGTAACTCTCCTTTTTCTGCTTGCACATGCATTAGGACACTGTGCTGTTGTCACAGCACATGAAACTTCTGAAAATGTCAAGAATCAAACCCCAGGCCTTCTGCAGGTTGTCTATGAATAAGCCATAACCTCGTCACACTATAAGAGAAGAACCTGCCTGTGTACTGTGTTTAGTCTCTGTCTATGGATGTGACCGTGGTTGTTGTTTCGAATACTTAGCTGGCTTTTCGTTTTGCTTGTTTGCTTGGTTTTAATCATTGATGACGGTATTTGATGTTTTTGTCTTTGAACTGAATATTGCTTCGAGCACTTTGTGAAGGAGAGGATGCAAGTGCTACAAACTTTGGTGAGGAAAGAAATAGTTGAAATAAGGTTGGCCAAAGTTAACCCTGAACAAAATGGGTGGTCATAACGAAACTCCACCTGCCAAAGGTATAGGTCATTTGTTCACAGCTCCAGCCTTTGTCTTCTTTATTACTGAAGCCTCCCTCCTATCAAATGCATCAGGTACTTCGGTCAAATAGATAACAAGTACCTGGATGTGCAGGCTAACAGGTCAATAAAGTTTGGCAGTTACTGGAAAAACCTAGTGAATGTGTTACAGTACTAGGAACACTGAGGGAATGAAGCTCACTTGGGGACTTTGTGGCAGTCAGTGGTGTAGCTAGAGGGGGTGCAAAGCACTATAGGCAAAATCCAGAGTAACTACAGGGAGTCCTTGCTCCAGTGTAAGCACAACTTACTCTGAATGCCAATATGAATTTCCCATAGGTTTTCACTAGATGGTGCAGTAACTACGGGTGCACATAAAGTCTCTTATGTGCTCCCGTCGTTACTCTGGATTTGGGGGTATGTTTTACAGGGAGCCTCATAGCAGCATGCAAGCAAAATCAGGTGCATGTCTCCATTTTGTTTCCACTGCCCAGAACGTTATTGAAAACTGTAACCACACAGTGAACAAAAGTGTGAAACAAATGCAATTCCATCGCCTCTTCCTCTTAAAACCCTTAGGATCCCAACCGGTTTTTTTTAACACATTGTACCACAGGGTCCATTGGACCCGATTGGAAGTTTGTGTTGTGTTTTTTACTGGAATTTATTATTATTACTTGACAAGACTTTATGAGTTTTTTTACTGCTAATGAGACAGTTACAAATCCAAAAGCAGAAAAGTGTTTGAATTTACAGTTTTTCTGTAAATTCCAATTTACACATATCGTCCCAGGTCGGGTCCATTGGACCCATTTTGCATGGATGATATGTATAAATTGGAATATACAGAAAAACTGTAAATTCAAAAACTTTTCTGCTTTTGCATTTGTAACTGTCTCATTAGCAGTAAAAAACTCATAAAGTCTTGTCAAGTAATAATAATAAATTCCAGTAAAAAACACAACACAAACTTCCAATCGGGTCCAATGGAGCCGGTTTAAGTGCCTCAATCAGTTTCTTCTTCTCCATGTGCGGCTTGGGTTTCTCTTATTGCATGGCGACAGGAAAATATTAAATTCAGTTTAAAAAGCATGTCTCCCATCTAGCATTACACTGTGTGAGAAACAATGTTGTAGCCAAAGAAGTTCAAAGGAAGAGGAAAAAAATGGCTTGCAAGTTACAGCCGACTTGTAGGTTACGTGCTCTTTTATATTTTGCCCTGTTTCCTTTGCCCAGATCTTTGCCATTGACAGCCAGACAGTGTATCGCATTTTTGAAGCTGTTAAGCAGTGACAGAGCTAATATTTATTGGTTTGGAGCTGCATCAATGTGGCTTTGATTGGGCTATTTGTTTTTAAAGTTGGTGTCATTTGGGTTAGGATTGGCTAGTGAATCATGGCTTTATTATTGGCCTCTGTATCCTTATGGAGCTGATAAAAATGTTTGGGTTGGTTACAAGTTTCAAGTACTTCCAAAGAGCCTTGCAGCACTGTTTTATGTGCTGTTTATGGTCATTCGTTTTCCTGCATGTCAAGAAAGTAGAACAATTTGGTGCAGAGAATGGAAAATATTTCTTGCCTAGGGAAAAAGGGTAAGCTCCAATAGCACCTTTTTCTTTATACATATTATACACGCGCTTTCTTGCTATCTGTATTAAGATTGTGATGCTAACCATTCCTACTTGGATGCACACTCCAAGCAGTGATTTAACACCAGAACCAGGGGACATAAACTAAAATTGAGTTTTGGGAGCGTTTGAACAGAGAAAGGAAAATATTTCTTTACCCAGCATGAAATTAGTCTGTGGAACTCTTTGTCACAGGATGTGGTGATGCCACTTGACATGGATGTTCTTGAATTGGATTGGAACATCATGGATGTTCTTGAATTGGATGCTCTTGAATTGGATGCGCATACCATAAGGACCTGCTGCATCATCCCCACACCCTCCGAAGTCTGATCTGCTCCCCCTCTGGTCCACCTTGAGCCATGCCCTCCTGTCTATGCTATAATGTGCTTTGTTTTGTTGCCATTTAATAATTTCATCTTGTTACCCATTTTAAGTGCATCCTCCCAGCTCTCCTTTATATATTCTTCAAAGCCTCTTTTTTCTTCCTGTATTGTGTGATGGACATTCAACATTCCACTTTCACCTGAGCTGTGAAGGAAATACAGTTGGTCCACTTAACCTGAGTTGCCAGGGTGCAGAGCATAGTTGATGGTCATTATTTTCCAGCTCTTGTGTGTGTGTGTGTGTGTGTGTGTGTGTGTGTGTGTGTGTGTGTGTGTGTGTGTGTATATATATATGTCTGAAAAGTCACTGACTCACTCACTGACTCACTCTCTGACTGACTCATCAACGCCCAGCCAAAACCACTGGACTTGGAAGTGTAAAATTTGGGGAGGGTGTTCCTTCCATGATAGAGTGACCCACTAAGAACTGGTTTTTAGAAATTCCAACCGAAAGGGGCTGAAAAGGGGTGCAATGTGTTTTCCTTCCTCTACTTTCCATTGAAGAATCCCTGACTGATGGACGCTCTGCCCCAGCCCCTGGACCTAGAGATCCCATCTCTGCTTTTTACACATGTTGGCTGTGGGTGGCGCAAGTGGTTAAGACACCATGCCTGTTAACCAGAAGAGGAAGGCCAGGGTTCGAGACCCGGGTTCCCACAAGACAGGGTGAGCTCCTGTCCTTAGCCCAGCTCTGCGACGCTACTGGAACCAATCGTATCGGCTCTGCCCTTCCATTGGACTATTTCAGTGGCGTGGAGAGGGGGGATTTGCTGCTTGGGTAACAGCCTATCCTCCATAACAATCTACCCAGGCCTTTGTGCTTCACATGCAGTGTCAGCATTGAGCATGATACCATAGTCTTTCAAGACTGATGGATGCCAAGTTGTTATATGAACAGTTAACACAGAAGACCAAATAAATGTGTTTGGCCAATCCTATGGGCTGTTTACCCCCACAAATCCCATCACAATGCGATGCAAGGGAGCAAACTTTGTACTGCCTTCATGAGTGATACTTGTGGCCAGTATCTCTTGCATGTGCATCAGTTTCACTAAGACACGCCTCCAGTCCAGGTAACTGATTTATGGAGTATTTTTCTTTCTTTCTTTCTTTCTTTCTTTCTTTCTTTCTTTCTTTCTTTCTTTCTTTCTTTCTTTCTTTCTTTCTTTCTTTCTTTCTTTCTTTCTTTCACTAGTAGGTTGCCACAAAACCTGATTTATTATTGGCAAAGGAACTGGAAAGGGAGCATAAAAAACATGTTGCTTTTGTAGCTCAGCTGCAGGTCATCCATGTAAAATTCACGTTGAACATCAACACTACGGTAGTAACTAGAAAAAGGCAGGGTTCTCTTCCTTATAAAGGTCTTGTCGAATACTGACCAGGGACAAGATTTGGGAGTGATTACTGAGAAATCCCTAAAGCTGCCTGCTCAATTTAGAGGGTCAGAAAAGGAAACTCACAAGACTCTGGTTTCTGAGAATTGCCAGAAGAATATAAATGACAGTACAGGTAACACAGTGGTAGGAAACACAGCTTAAGCCTTGTAGGTGCCCCAAAAGCTTGTAGCCTGGGTGGAACTGCACCCCCGGCATCTTCCCTAGCTAAGCCACTGATTCTGTGAAAGGAAATTCAGAATTGTTGGTAATACAAGCCACAAAGATTCAACAATTTTATCGAAAGGAGCTGCCTTGATCTGTTTAGGTGGATTGTGCCAGGGATGGGGGATAGGATATAGAATGTGCTGGTTCTGCCAATCTCACTCACCCCCAGGCCTAATCTAACCACCTTGCCCCATTCCTTTCTGCCCATTTCCACTGCTCTTTCAGTCATAGTGCTGGACAAAACTGCTCTTTACTGGATTCTGTATTCAGTGAAGTTGACGGAACTAGAGACTTACAAGGCATCTTACCCTGCTATGGTCGGCTGAGGAAAGAAAGACGGCAGGGAGGCTATGTAACTGAGGATAGTATCTAATGTCTTCCAACTGCTGGTTCTATCTCCTACTATATCCTTTCCATTTCCTGTTCTTCCCCTCCTTCTCATCCAATTTCACTCCTCCCTATGCTCATCCTGCTCCTCCCATCCTGTCCCACACATCCTGTCCTGTCCTGTACTGGAGTGACATGTGCATGAAGCCCTCTTGTCTTCCCATTCATGCTCCAGTAGCACACACTCTTAGAACTCACTTTTCTATTGCCTTATGGTTGCCAGCCTTTGCAGAACTTAAACTGCCAGCAGGGCAGCCCATTAGGATTGGTCCATTTGTGATGATCTGCTGCTATACCCTTTTTGGTCCAAGACCACTTATGACTCTACGGCAGTGATCGGAACTCAAAACCACCCAGAATCTGATTCTGTTCCTTACCTCTGTATTTCTGTATTCATAAGAACAGCTGGAAAGCTTTTCCAAAGCTGCCCAGAAGATACAAGGAATGTGATCATAATTCATAAATAGCAACATCTATACCTGTTATGCTATAATCTGCATACTATAATCTGAGGCCTCCTCTCTGTTAGCATTAACTGCTTGACAGAGTGCTGTGCAGCCAGAGGCAATTTCCTCCAATTGGTGGAGAAATCTAATATTGTTATTCATTTCTGGTATTAGGCAGTCAAGGCTGTGTAAGAATATTCAGAAGCCAAATTAGTATCCATCCCTGACTTCTGCTTGTGAAGTCAGAGACAGACCTAGGGGCAGACTCTGCAGAGCCTAGAGGCAAAATTGTTTAAATTAGTATTACAAGCATGGGAAGGTCGAGCAGTGAATAATTAGGAGGGACCTCAAGCTACATAACTCACTTATTAACTCCCTAAACTTATTAGTCTTTAAATGTGCACAGGGATACATGATTCTTGATCATTGCTTGAGAACTTTGCCTGCAGTCTCTCTCTCTCTCTCTCTCTCTCTCTCTCTCTTCCATTCCAGTATGAAGAATCAACAGTCATTACACCAAATTACTTCCCCTACAATCCAGAGTAACTACGGGAGCATGTAAGAGACATTATGCACACCCGTAGTTACGACACCACCTAGTGAAAACCTATGGGAAATTCATATTGCAATCCAGAGTAGCTTGTTCTTACTCCAGAGAAAGGACTCCCCGTAGTTGCTCTGGATTGCGTCCTAAGTTATTTCTGACCAAATTTTTACTTTCTTGTGCTTACTTTTTAAGAGTGTTCATGGAAGCAGGTCACTAGTGATGGTGCACACAAGTCTCATATAGGTATAGCTTAGAGTTGAATACAGGTGTGGAATGCAAGATTAACTATTCAGAAGATACAGCTAATGGGTCTGCTGGCTAAATGAATCAACATCTAATGGCATTTACATGGGTATAGACACCCGCCTCTCCTTTCCAAAACATTTTGAGGACCCAGTTATTGATTTATTTGCTAGTCAAACAGGACATTAACTTAGAAGAACCAGTTAATGTGAGGAGAAAGCCAGAGATTTACTCATCTCTATTCAAAATAGTTTGCTGTCAGGTGCAATTTTGCCATATGTCCCACAAAGGACCTCTTGTCTTTCCATCTCTTCCTCTGAAATTTCTGTTTTACCTTCTTTGTTGAAATTTGTACATCAAGATCTGGGGCAATAGTGGATTCCTCAGTTTATAATTCATCTCTTTCATCTCTTAGACTGAAACAGTAACCACCAAGAGAAATTTAGAGACAGACATGGTCCTTTAGATTCTCACATGGTCATTCTCCCTGATTAGAATATTTCTGTTCAATGTAGGAGTTTCCATTCTCTGCTTCTGATGAATATAATGTAAGAATATACCTTACTTTATATATACCTTACATTACACAATAATGTAAGAATATACCTTACTGGCTGCAATCCCAATCTAGGGAAACTAGAGGATATTACATGAGCTAAACCTATCTATCTATCTATCTATCTATCTATCTATCTATCTATCTATCTATCTATCTGTCTGTCTGTCTGTCTGTCTGTCTGTCTATCTATCTATATCAATAGATAGATAGATAGATAGATAGATAGATATATCAATAGATAGACAGATAGATAGATAGATAGATAGATAGATAGATAGATAGATAGATAGATAGATAGATAGATAGATAGATAGATAGATATAAAAACTATTTTTCCAAAGCTCAGATTTGGTGATCATCAAAATCTATCAAAAAAGGTGAAGAATCCCTCAGGAAGCTAACGTCATGTAATCTCCAGAAAGGCTGTCAAAAAGTTATCAGACAAGTGACAAATGTCCTGGTTCCTCCTAAAAGAAGACCCTTTTCATGTCATGATAAACTTGACAATGTTGTGTCACTGTTATTATGCAGCTGGAGAGGGAGTTCTACAAGAGTTGATGGGAAATGGTTCCAGAGATCACAAGAGAATTTATAGTCAACTAATTCTTGCTGTCATGGAAGATGGAAATGGAAGCTGTTTTGGTGATGGTTCTGCACCACTGAAATGCTATCACTGTAATTGATATGTAATTCAGCAGGCCATACAGAAACAATTTCTCATCCCAACAAACTTCACTGTGTCATACTGACCTGTCTCTCCAACTCATCAATGGTGACTTGATGATGAGGGCAGCAATGTTTTTTCTCACTCAATCACAGCTCCACTTCTTTCAAATGCAGATAGCTCCACAATTCTGATACATTCCACAATGGCATTGGATGACATTTGTGGATCACACAATGGGTATTGGATGACAACTAAAAATCACTACTTGAATTAACATCAACAGAGATTCTAAGAGACCACTCTATCCTCCAGTTATCCAGAGGCTGGAAGTATACTTTGCCATTTGAACTGACTCCCTTTCAGACCTTTAAATAAGGTGTATACTATCCTGTGGTTGGAGCTTCACAATTAAAAGAGCACATACACAGTGGCATCACTGAAATTTGTATTACCCAGTACAGGAGCCCAATGCATCACATCCATGATGGACCTTGCAGTGGGCAATACTCCAGGTGATGGGTGTGGATTCCTACTGTCCTGGTCTACTTGCTTTTTGGCTACAACTTTTGACAGACTAGAGATATTTCAACCTGGATTGTTTCATTCCATTCTGTGTAAAGTTACACATTGAATAACGTGATGTTATTATTTGAAAGTACCAAGATTTAGATACCAGGAAACAGAATAAATCAGCAAAAACAAAAATAGGATGCCAAAATAACTAAAAATCACTATTTTTCATACTTGTTACATAAACCCATGGGGGGATTGTTAAGATTGTGTCCAAAGTGGGATTTTGGCTTTGTTAGTTTTAGAATTGGTTTGTAATTCCTAGTTGTTTCCTACTAGGGCTGGTGAGGGCAAGAGAATGTTGAACATAAGAATATAAGAAGAGCCTTCACTGGATCAGGCCAAAGTCTAATCTAGTCCACCTTCCTGTATCACACAGCAGCCAGCCAGATGCTTCAGGGAGCACATAAGACACCTGTAACCAGCTGCCCCCTTGCATCTGGAACATACCTATTGGGGATTTTGAGGGAGCAGTCTGGCTCTCAACATGTGAGACAGAGGAAATGGTGGGTAGGTGCATCGGTGACCTCCAGACAACCTGCCTTTGACCCAGCCCACCAACTGAGATGAAGTTTTCAATCTGCTGAGAAGGCCCTACCTTGCATTCCCTAGTAGTATTGCTAGTGATGGAATATGGAAGAGGACTTCTCTTGAAGCTCTCAACAGGTGGGAAGGATCGTCAAGTCTTTTAATTGCCCAAGTCCCACACTGCTTAAAGCTTAAAAGGTGATAACGCTTTGAATTAGAAACAACCTTGGATCCAATGAAGACAGAATAATAATGGTACTATACTTTCAGAAAACAGATCCCTGTTAGCACTAGAGTCTCCATATTCAATTAATAAAGATGGGATGTGCCTTGCTACACTTTTATTTGTTAGCGTTCTTGCAATTACTCCTGGTTCTCCAAGGACATGGCCTGATAGATGATGTTGCAAGGAAACAAAATACAAATTTTGTTATTCTCAGCACCTTTCTGCATCTTAATGAGCCCAAGCAGGGACAAGGAGAGGGCGGAAGCATGAGGAAGAGAGAAGGAGAAGGTTAAGCTGAAACCAGAGTGCATCAGGCTTGCCTCTAGGCCGCTCATCAGGCACCTAAGCCCAGAACAATTATATTATTTGTTACTGAAATAATGAAAGAGAGTAATTAGAGTGATGCTGTTAAAATTACCTGCTCTTTGTAATATATGCTTCCTAAATTAGTCTGGCAAGTGTGCTTTGTAATAGTCAGAATCCATATATATAAAAAGAAACTGAGAGTCACCATTACCCAACAGCAATTTGGCATCCAAACGGCCATGATGACAGCTTTTTAGTGGTCCTTTCATTTTTAATCTTAAAATGTTCAAGTCCCACTGAGAACAATACCTTTGCATTGTAATCTTGTTGAATGTGATGATGTGCTGTTAGCAATTAATTGCAAAAGTCATTCTGCCCCCTCCTTGGGAGTCAGGCATCACAATTGTCACCTCTAAGTGGAACCTGTTCTGTAATTAACATAGCCATCAGTAGAGGAATTTTTCGCAGATTAAGGAAAAACTGGAATGTCCACACTGGTTTAGCTGTTCTCTGCTTAGAATAAAGGGTTAAAGCAATGGGGTAGCTAGAGGAGGTCAAAGCACCAAGCTTTGCAAGCACCTGAAGATGCAGTACATGAGGTTCCTCCCTCCTATTGGAGCCTTTCTGGGAGGTGGGAGCAAAACAGATGGGAACACCCGTTCTGATGCTTATTGTTATGCTCACATTCCACGGATGAACATTTGGGAAACAGCAGACCTCACTGCACTTTTAGAGGAAGCCCAGCCTTATTCAAAATCACCACCACAATAAGTGACGATACGTGCAGAGTTCAAACTCACCAAGAGTATCTCCTTGAAAATCCTTTTATTTACCTGTTCATTTTGGCAATGCTGTTTTGATTTCAAGGGCAGAGAGCAGAATGATGGCTTGGAGGAATCTATTCTTAGCGCTTGCCTTTTGCTGGCTGTGCGACCTTGGGCAAGTCACTTACCATACCTCTTCTTGATGCTTACTGATCAAGTAGCTCTTGCCTTACTTTTGTGGCAGGCGAGGAATAAACTTGGCATTTAACTTTTGACTTGTGTCTTGCGTCTGTGATTTAGAAGTGTTCAACTCTTGATTCTGATCTTCTCATATTCCCTTTGAATCTAAGGGAGATCTTGTAATTTGGTCCATGTTGGGTGTGAAGTCTTCGGGACAGCCCTAGTTTTCAGACGCTTTACTAGATGCGTAAAAACGATAGCACTACGTTGCACAGAATCAATCTGTTTGAAAAATGTTTGTGTCGGGGAGGGAATGGCACTCAAAAGGAAGTTAAACACAGTTATATTTAGTGATAGGAAAATGTCCCTCAGCTTGATTTGGACTTGGGCTTAGAAGCTGAAAGTTAAATAATTTAACTATTTGAGCACCACTAGAAACTTGTATTCTCTGTGATGCCTTTTCTCTCCTACACTTGGTTTCAGCCAAGGCTTCCAGCTCCAGGCAATGGAGGTCTCTTTTTGGGTCTTGAAGGGTGGCAGGTTTTGTAGTGCTGGTGCACACCGCATCCTGTTTCCTCCTCCCAGGTCTGATCAACCATCACCAAAGCATGTGAACTTGGGCCAGCCAAATTGCTTGTGCAGGTCTGGGTGATTGCCTTGCCATGGAAAAAATGGAAAATAAGTAAACAAATAAATTGTTGGATGGATGGACAGATGAATGGATGATGGATTGATGTGGGGCTGTGGGTGGTGCAAGCGGTTAAGACGCTGTGCCTGTTAACCAGCAGGCCAGGGTTCGAGACTTGGGTTGGGCCCACAAGACAGGGTGAGCTCCTGTCCTTAGCCCAGCTCTGTGATGCCAGCTGGATCCAATCGTATTGGCTCTGCCTTTCCATTGGACTACTTCAGTGGCGTGGAGAGGGGGGATTTGCTGCTTGGGTAACAGCCTATCCTCCATAACAATCCAACCCAGGTTTTTATGCTTCACATGCAGCGTATGCACCACAGAGCACGATACCATAGTCTCCCAAGACTGACGGAGGCCTGCTGTGGATGGACAGGCAAATGGACGGACCATCAGACAGATAGGCGGATGGATGGATGAGCTGGCTCTGCACATGGGCAAATATAATGTGCAAATTTCTCGCATGGAGCAATTTAAATCAAACTCTGGTTTTCACAGGTCTGCTTGTGAGTCATATTCATGCATTACCAGTTCAAATCTTATATTTACCTATATACATAGACATGGGAAAGGGACCCCTCGAGCTTGCAGAAATGCCTTTTCCAAATCAGCTTTGGGAAATGTTCAGTAGTCTTTCTGTGAGCACTTTGTGGCTTTGCTAATGATGTTACACACATTAGAGACAAATTCCGCATGTATCTTATGCAAAATATTTTAGTCTGGTGCATCAGGGCAGAACTGAAAAACAGCAGCTCCAGTCTTGAATTCCTAGTTGCCTTCCTTAATACATATCCACAGTTCTCTCATCTCTCTCCCATTTACCTTGTTGAGTTTACTATGTGATGGGACTTTTATCTCCTGTTGTACAAAACTGCCTGTCTTTAACCTGGTGGAGTTACTCTGAGTCTGAGCAGTCAGCTCAATTCAACCCAACAGCCATTATTAAGCAAGCACTTGCAAACCAATGATTTCTTAATAATCTTATATTCAAATTGTCTAAGCTAGTAGGCTGGCTGGAGAACCTTTTCCTCATCAGAACTCTTGAGGAAAAAAGATGCTCCTCAAGCCAAGATCCAAGACTGTATTGAGGAATTCATTGCTCAGGCACCTCTCTCACCCATTAATTTACCTTTTTGGAGCTTATATAATTAAATATACAATTACACAATTGATTTACCTTTTGGAGTTTATACAGTTGGAGCTTATACAATTTCCTTTTGGAGCTTATACATGACTTATTTGCTCTCTCTATAAAACAGGGACAACAATATTTTGAGTCTCCAACTCTTCATCTGTTTTGCACACATTCAAGGTTGTAGAGTTCTTCAAAGGAGAGTCTTCCTCCTAATGTACATTGGAATAGCATTTAGAACAATGAAGACACTACAATGAGGACACAAATGTATAATAAAGCACTGTCCAATTTTTTTAAGCTTTGCATCATTGAAAAAAGTCTTCATCGTCCTCCTTTTTCTTGGGTGCAGACAGCACATGGCCTACTGGCCAAATCCTGAGTAACTACATGAGCACGTAAAAGACATTACATGCAGCCATAGTTACTGCACCACCTAATGAAAATCTATAGGAAATTCATATTGCAATCCAGAGTAAATTGTTCTTACACCGGAGCAAGGACTCCCCGTAGTTACTCTGGATTTCGCCCTACTTCTAATCAATAAATTACATGTAAGAAATTATACAAAACAGTTTTAAGTGTACTAATAAGTAGCATATAGTGCAATCCTAAGCATGTAACAGAAGTAAGTCCCATTATGTTCAATAGTAATTACTTCCAGGAAAGTGTGGTTAGGATTGCAACCATAGTGTTTAAATTAACCATAAGAAAGGATTATATACAAGTATTTTTAGATTTTATTCTGTCATGTCATACATACGCTGGAGCTACTGATATATAGCCAGCTGTACTATATACCAATGATGAGGCAGTAGAGATGTGTCGAGGTCTTACAGATATAGGGTTTCCTAAAAATCTCAGTCTTCATGTGGCCTCCAGCCTCCCCCTTCAGAAGAGAACATTTTGGGAAATTTGCAGGGGGGAGGGAAGGGGGGAGGATGCGGCGGATCTATGGAGAATGTCCTTCAGCTTATCTTATGGGTCTTGGAACTTTGAAAAAGAGCTTTTTATGTATCCTGGAATTATCATTGGAAAGACTGATTGCCCAGTCCAAATTTTGGCATCCACCGATGCAGCAGTTGCTGCGCATGCACTGGATTAAAGCAGTGTAAAGCATTTTCCTACACCCTGCAATAAACAGCAATGGCACTGAATGTTCAGGAGTGGTCACCAGTACCAACGATTATGGCACAAAGTTGTACATGGGCTGGGGGAGGGTGGCAGTAAAGTAAAATGGAGGTGGGCGGGGGGAGTGTTTCAGGGTAAGGAAGGATGGGAGGGAGCAGATTAGGATCAGGAAGGGATAGGGATAGTGGTGTAGGCTTCCATAATATATATACTCCATCCTAGGTCTGTAAGTTCTGTATAGGGCTACTTGGACTTGTTCCCAGCAATGTAGCTGGTACAATTCTGAGTGGTCAACTGGGCAGGCTATATGGCACAAGGCAGCAAATATTCCCTTTGCCCACTGAGATTTCCACTGCCCGAATTTCAATGCAGTATATGGCAGGGGCTGTGCTGTCCATTGCACCAGCACAGAATAGGATTGGAGTGCCTATCAGTTTCAGATAATCATAGAGGAGAGATTTCACTCTACAGTAATTATGAAAAAAATCATCCTAAGAGGAGTGTTATGGAATTATTCTCAGTTAAAATTCAGCACATCTGCCAGGATATGTGCATTAGTTTCAATGTTTTTTATATTTGTTCTGTTTTTTTCACACTCCTTCAAAATAAAATCTGAGAGTTTAGATGTTTGAAGAGCCATAATTGATTTGTTCATGCACGATCTACGGGGCTGTCATTGCTGTACACAATTACTGGTTGCAAACATGCAAGAAAATAAATTCTTCCTTGCTCTCCAAACAGCATCTTGTTAGAATGAATTCTTTTTGGGCTCTTTGTTTTCCAACTGGGCAGAATGTATTCATGATTACAGTTTTCTCTTCCCCCAGCAACAGTGTTTATAAGACTCAACCAGCACATCTTTTATTTCCTTTAAAGTACAGGATGTGGGAGGGAGACAACTCCCCAGCAACATCAGGATCCTCTGAACCATCAAGGATTGATGTTTTTCTCAAATAATACAGATTATGCTTTCTGTTTTAAAATGCCATTTCCCGAAAATGATTTAGCAGAAGTGATAACATCCTGTTTTCATTATTGTAGTCGTTCCACAATCCATAGTCCATCAAGCTGAATGCTGTCCTATAGCAATGCATGGCAATTCACCAGTGGTTCCACGAAACTGGTTTTCGCGCCTACTCAGGGGACCAAAAATAAGGGACTTTCAGGTCTTTGGGACACTAGTGGGTTATATTCAGTTTGAAGAGTCTGAAACAATTCCTAGATTTTGTTTGTCTGAAATAATGTCCAAAATTGTTTGTCCAAAATAATAGTTCTGGTGGCCCTGTTAAAATCTCCAACTGTCTGTAGCCAACTGAGGACTGACTGATCTAGCTTCCTGGAGACTCTGATCTGGAGACAACCTTAATCTGATCTTAACTCTGATCTGGAGACAACCTGGAGACAACTTTAAACATAAGCCTTTTAACTTGAATCCTTACTGACAAGGTTTTAATTTTTTTGATCCAACTCTGAGAAACAGACAGGGCAAAATTTATATTTTCTTTTGTCCTGCTCCAACTTTAAAACGTAGTAAGATTGCACACAGATCTTGTATTATAAGAGCAGATTCAAACCTTGTATACTAGATTAGACTCTTAAACTTTCTGTTTGTCTGTGTTTACAATTTGTCTGGACAACAAGCTAGAACCAATTTGATTGTTGGGAGAGTTAGAACGATCAAAATAAAATATTACTTTTCACTAAGTGTAATTAGTCTGTGGAACTCCTTGCCACAGGATATGGTGATGGCATCTGAGCACAATCCTAACCATGTCTACTCAAAAGTACGCCCCATTAGGTCTTCTTTCTAGGAAAGTGTCTTTAGGATTGCAGCCTGGCAGCACAATCCAGAGCAACTAATCTGTCTACATAAGAGCCCTTGGGTTGCCCTATCTATCACTAGGGTGGAGCAACTGCAAGATGCTCCACCCCAGTTTCTCTGGAAAAGGCTTAGGGCAGAGCAAGGCAACATAGGGTGAAATCCATAGTAACTATGGTGAGTCCTTGCTCTGGAGTAAGAACAAGTTACTCTGGATTGCAATATGAATTTCCCATAGGTTTTCATTAGGTGGTGCAGTAACTACAGGTGCACGTAAAGTCTCTTATGTGCTCCCGTAGTTACTCTGGATTGTGCCCATAGGGTGCCCTAAGAGAGGTGGACCGGCTCTGTCCTAACTGGGGCAGCCTAAGCAGCTCAGGAGAGGCATGTTGAGGGCATGTTTAGCATTGCCTAGGGCAGAGCAGTTACTCTGTATCCAAAGCCTGTTTCCAAGGCAGAAATGCCCTCTTCCAGCCCTCAGAGATATACCACCTCAGGAGCAGGTAGAGTAATGAGTAGACCCTTAGGGGTCCATGATAAGGCCCGAGTAAGAATGGCAGTGCTGACCAAAAATCTGAGTTCTTGGCCAGCCTAGCTGCAACCCCTGCCTCTCAACCTCAGGATACGGAACAAACTACGGCTGCCCACAAACCTCAGGATACAGCAGGCCACTCCAAGAAGCCCCTTCTATTCACTGTAGAATGTACTGGCATCTCATCAGGGACTCCTTATAAGGCAGGCACCCAATGGCGTCACTAGACTGATGAGGCTGGTATGGGTGGCATTGGGTGATGCGCTCCGTATGGGGTGATGCACCGGAGTTTGACTGTCCTTTGGCAGGCCTCAGGTGTCAGCATGCCCATTCAGGCCTACTCCAAGGCGGAGCAGCAGCCAGAAGCTGCCACTTGTCCTCGGAGGTGGCCCAAATGGCCAGCTGAGGTGCACTGCGCAGAAACACACTGAGCATGCCGAACAGCTTCAGAGGAGATTTCCTTAGAGCGGAGGAAGTCTGTGCCTCTGCACGGCCATTCAGACTCATTCAGAAGGCGGAGCGGCAGCCGAATGGCTTCAGAAAGAGTACTGCACAGGCACCAACTCTGACGCCTGCACAGTCTCCTCTGAAGCCGAAAGACTTCGCAAAAGTACTGCACGGGCAACAGAGATGGTGCCTGCGCAGTTCAGAAACAGCTGCGCAGGCGCCAACTTTGGCAACTACGCAGTCCAGGTATGGGGGTGCGCACATCCAGGGGTGACGCACAGACTTCCGCACTGGGTGATGCGCAGAGTCGTGTCACCACTGTAGCACCACAGCTGTTCCTTGTTCAGTGTGATCTGAGGGGTGTCTCCTCAGGAGCAAGTCCTCACCATGTATCAATTACTTAGCATGCTCTGGAGCAGTTAGGGCAGCCCAGGCTTCCTGACTCTCTGGATGCAGCATAACTTTCTGCTCTGGATACAGAATAGTTAGGAGAGAGCAGTTAGGGCAGAGCAGGCTGAACTTGCTCTGGATTGTGCCCTAAGGCACATTACGCTCATTGAATTCACAAGCATGAACTCAAAGGGTGTGATCAAAAATATCCACTTTAACCGTATGGTCAGTTTCACAAATGGGATGATTTAAGAGTTGTTAAAAGACATACAAGTGTTAATGATTTTGCACATGTGATTTTAAAAAGATAGCAATATAAATTATTTTTGTTTTGCTAAATTTAGTATTAGCATTTATCTCTTGTGTACATAAAACTACTGTATGTATATATGGATGAGAGGATTTCTGACCTTGCTTTAATGCCAGGAATGGTTGCTGTTGTTTAGTTGTTGTGTCCAACTCTTTGTGACCCCATGGACCGTAGCACGCCAGGCTTCCCTGTCCTCCAATACCTTCCAAAGACTGTCTTCATGTGATTTGTGTAATTTTATTAGGTTTTGTTTTTTTAAAAACCCATCAGACATGAAAAGAAAAAAGAAAAATCAGTGATGGCATCTGGCCTAAATGCCTTGTAAAGGGAAATAGACAGATAGAAGAAGAGTCCATCTTAGAGTACAACCAATAATAAGATAGTCCTCTGGTGGTGCAAGTGGTTAAGACACTACGGCTGTGAACCAGCCGGCCAGGGTTCAAGACCTGGGTCCCCACAAGACAAGGATTTCATGCTACAGGCAGGTGGTTTGATTAGATGATCCACTAGGGATTAGATGATCCCTTCCAACTCTATGATTCTATGAAATTAAGCCATGTGCATCTTCGTGGGTAGACATATTTATTTATTTATTTTTATTCATTTATACCCCACCTTTCTTCCAAAAGGAAATCAAGGCAGCTTACAATGCATAAAAATTATAGTCTCGATACAATTTAAAAATAGATAAAACAAATACATAAAAATCATTAAAAATCTACTCATCCACCATAAAAAAATTTTAAAAACGCAGTGGTAGTTAAACCACTTAAAAACCAATTAAAAACAAGAGACAAGATTAACAACAACCATTATTACAACAAAAACAACATATTATTACCTCCTGGGTGACCTCCATATGGAATGGAAGACCATATAGAAGAGGGAATTGAGGCATGTGTAGCTCAACATAGAAGGATTTTAAAAGCATCACCTGCCTCAACTCCCACTTCTATGCAATGCTTAAAGGTAGAGGCACTCTGCCCTCCTTTCTGTATGGTCACTGTGGCTACCTCCTGATCAGTGGTGGGCCGCAAACCGGCTAACAACCAGTTCGCAGCCACCCCAGAACACTGTGCACTCGCCAACCTTGGCACATGCGCAGTGTGTGTTCTGAAGCCACCAGCTTCAAAAGACGCACTGCACACACACTAATGTTGGCGCATGCGCAATGTGTCTTCTGAAGCCAGCCGGCTTCAGAAGACATACTGCGCACATGCCAAAGTTGACACGTGCACAGTGTCTTCTGAAGCCGGTCAGCTTCAGAAGAGACTTCCTCCTTGGAGAGGAGGAGGTCTGTGCCTCTGCAGGGCCATCTGGCCTCGCTAGAGAGGCGGAACGGCGCTTGTCACTCCGCCTCTCTAGCAAAGCCAAATGGCCCCGCAGAGGGACGCACTGCGCATGTCCAAGACTTCGGACATGCGCAGTGCATCTGTGCAGCCATTGGGCCTTGCTCCAGAGGTGCAGCAGCTGGCTTCGCCTCTGGCCCAAGGCCGAATGGGTGTACAGAGACACACTGCACTATAACTATAACCCATATTACTGCAATTTGTATCAGGTCTCCACTCCTGTGTAGGTTGAGGATGTGGAAACATACCAAACCCGCTGGTAGTAAGTCCCTCTCTTGTTTGAGTGGGTGTTCAGCCTTAGCCTGAAATTGTTCTCCATCACAATTACTGAAAATACAAATTAATAGATGCGCCCATCCCTTCTGCTTCACAGACAATATTTTTTTTGTAAGATACAGTACAAAGACCTTTGTGTAAAGTTTACCTTGAGATGTGTCATGCTGTGCTCATGAAATCATTCTGTACTCTTCTCTGTCAATAACTATTGTCTTGTGGGAACGACAGTATACCCTGAGCCACTCCAGTAGTAAACTGGGACCCATTTATTAATTACAAAACTCTCTTGACAGATTCAGGGCAGACACCTATCCTGGTGTAGTAAATAAGACAAACACTTATCTCAGACCATCTCTCAGCTTGTCTTGTGAGCCCTGCTGAGACTCAGGTGTCCTTGAGATGATGATGCAGTAACTAACTATTGCCTGAAAGCACTATGTATATAAACTGAATCCAAGTACAGCATAACTCCAATAAAACTGCTTGAACTTTGCCTTGCTACCATGGGGCCTTCTGCAATAAAGAAATACTGCAGCAAATGCGGCAAAACATAGGATGTTTCACAAAAAGTCTGTCTATTTCAGTGCATGGTGAATTAGTCAGTCTTTCTTGACCAGTGAGACTCCCCATTTTTAGGGATCCAATCCTTAACCCTCTTAAACATGTCGTCATGTGCTGACAAAACTTGCACTCTGGCATCACAGGGCAGTTTCAACAGGAGAAATGCTGTGGGGTAATCTGTCCTGGAATGTTGGTGGTGGTGGGGAATCATACTATATATTGAAGTGTGTTGATAGTGCATCACTTATTTAGCTCAATGCAGCTAGATAAACAATGGCATCTGAGTTTTAAATGTATTACTGAGCACATACAAGCGCTTAATGGGTTTCCCCTTATTTACTCCAGTATCTAGTTGCCATTGCTAGTGGAATACGTACATGTCCAGATCATGACATATCTGCAATATGTCAACGAGAGTAGAGTTGTATGTTGCAGTATGTCTACAACTAGCATGACATATCTGCTCTATGGACAAAATGCAGAGTAACTATGGGGAGTCCTTGCTCTGGTGTAAGAACAACTTACTCTGGATTCCAATATGAATTTCCCATAGGTTTTCACTAGGTGGTGCAGTAACTACAGGTGCACATAAAGTCTCTTACGTGCTCCCGTAGTTGCTCTGGATTGGGGGGGGGGTATGTC
Source organism: Cryptoblepharus egeriae (assembly GCA_030015325.1). Classification (NCBI taxonomy): domain Eukaryota; kingdom Metazoa; phylum Chordata; class Lepidosauria; order Squamata; family Scincidae; genus Cryptoblepharus; species Cryptoblepharus egeriae. Next base: position 177,198,420 of record JAREYC010000003.1, on the reverse strand, counting down.
TACTAGAGTAGAGTAGCCAGTGGTATCTAGCTACTCTAGCTGTCATTGCTAGTGGAATATGTACATGTCCAGATCATGTGGTTCAACTGAGAGCAAGGGGAATTGATTCCTAATACCCTGGGTAATGCCCAAAGTGCTAGATCCTGGCTCTACCCTTTTACCAGGCAAAATAGTCCGGCCCACTAGCTTAGTCCTTATGTGCCTATGGCTGCAATCCTAAAAACACCTTCCTGAGAGTAAGGCCCATTGAACATAATGGGACATATTTTTGCGTAGTCATGGTTTGGATTGTGCTGTGTGTTTCTGATGTAGACAGCAGCAATGAAGAATGATCCATACTGGAGAGGCAACATGGAAGGACAGGGAGATCTGAGTTATCTCCCTGTTAAGTCTCAATCTGGAATGCCCCCTCCTTAAGACGTCAATAGAAAAACAAGCATGCAGGGATCAAACATTACATGTTCAATGCTCCATGCATTTTGGCCATTAATCAATTACTTAAAAGCTGTATTCTTTGCAAACATTCTTTGAAATAAAAAGCTGTTCTGTGAAAGCTAATAGATACGGATGAAAGTGTGGTTGGGATAGCAGTACTGAAATACCACTATTCCCATAAACAGCTCAGCAGTCCTGATAGCAGTATAGTACATCTTGACAAAACACATTTGAAATGAATAAACATTTCACACAAACACAGTTCATGCTTGTAATTATCCCATTCATACCTGTGATTTATGAATTATATTGTACAAACTCTAGCTAATTGCCTCCTGATTTGTGATTTGTTTTAGGCAAATGCAAATAAAGTGTATTCACTGTTAAACCAGATCTTCACATAAAATAAATATTTTCTGGAATATTCTTCATCATTTATTTTGGGAGCCACATTCTAGAGCTGTGATTTTCAACCTTTTTCATCTCATGGCACACTAACAAGGCACATAAATTGTCAAGGCACACCATCAGTTGTTTTTACCATTGACAAGGCACACCAGGATGTTCAAACCCACAAATTTTGCTATTAATAAATGACTTTTTCCCAAACCCAGTGGCACACCTTAGGACTATCCATGGCACACCAGTGTGCATGGCACACTGCTTGAAAATCACTGTTCTAGAGTTTGGTTTGTTTGTTTATTTAAGGGATTTATACTTCCTCTTTCCCATGCCAATGCAAATGCCCAATGTGGATTACAAAGTTCCTCCCCTTCTCCTGTCTTCACAACAGCCCTGAGAGGTAGGTGAGGCTGCAAGTGAGTGACTGGCCCAAGGTTACCCAGGAGGTTTCAACGCCAAGGAGGGATTTGAATCTGGATCTACAAGGTCTTTATCCAATTTCTTAATCACTACACTATCCTGGTGCTTTTGGTGTGTGCGTTGTGAACAGGGCCTCCAACAGACATTTTTTAAGATGGTACAAAACCCATTTGGGGCTCCTAAGACTTTCAAAATCATTTTGAAATTAAAAAACGGAGTCATATGTATGTGTGTGTGCATGCATGTGTGTATGTGTATATGTGTGTGTGCACATATACCGTATTAATTTGTTAGTAACAAACACTCAAATGGTCCTTCAGTCATGGGCCCCTCTGTAGCTCTTCGGCCCCGGAACAATGTACCTGCCGGACCCCCCTCTCATAGGCCCTGGTTGTGAATATGAACATAAGAAAAACTCTGCTGGAACAGGCTAAAGGTCCATCTGGCTTGAGACAAATTCTTGCCACTCCAATTCCCAGAGTGGAAAACTCCAATGCTTATGGTCCTCAGACACCTTATCACAGCCATTGTATTTAGGACAGAGGCAAAAGTTCCTAGGAGAGAGCTTCTGTTAAGATGTGAAGGTTGGGTAGGATATCTAGAGAGGCACATCACAATAATATTGCACAATAATATATGTGCCATGTAAGCAATCTCTCCCATTGGCCATTAGAGCCATTTGGGGCAGTGATGGTAACATGCAGGTGTTACTGTTGTTCTCGCAGTGACTCCTTTGGTGAGTGAGAGAGGCTATTTCCTGGCACACTGCAGTGCCTGTAATACTTATGTCACTCCCTTGCCCTACTCTGGCTACACAACTGTATGGTCAATTGGATGGAAATAGTTGCCACTTATTTCCCTGCAATGCTCTCAGCACAAATAAACACACTTTCCTGGGAGTAAGCGACATTGAATACAATGAGGCTTACTTTTGAATAGGCATGGTCAGAATTGTACTCCGTCATCTAAAGGTATGGCATCATTTCCAGAAAGTAATAGCAGTCAGCAACTGGGGTCATCAGGAAGATCATGGTCACTGGTATTCACCAGTATAACCTAAAATAACCAATATGCTACATTTTCACTGTCTAAGAACAGAACTTTAAAAACAGAGATGCTGAAACTTAATGCAAATGTTATTTAAGGGAGTGCATCAATTGAAGGAACAGACATTGAAGAGAAAATAACAGATATTGACGTTATTTTCCATTCCAGAGTCAATGCTACTTTGAAAGAGCTGGCCCTAAATGTTTCTAAATAACAAAGAACACTTGAGAGTAAAGAAGTTTTCATGGACACATTTACTTTAGCATTAGTGTGGTGAATTTTCCACATTTGCTAATGGCATTGATGGGGAAAAATAATATGGTCAACATCTTAAATCACTCTTACTCACTTGGTACTTCGATAAGAAAATCTATCTTATTTATATAGAATATTACACTTTAATATCATTTAGTCACTGGATGCATAGAGAAGAGTCTTGCAAAAAAGAAAATGGAGGTGGAGTTAATTACAAATTGTTTCACTTAGAACAAGAACTTCTCTCTGAGGAGTTGGGTTATGACAAACAAGCCTTTACAGAAAAACAGATCAAAAGTTATATATTCACTTCAAATTAGAGGCAATTTATTGCATGCGCAAGATCTAAAACATCTGTTTCTGGTTGCAATTTCAGGAGTTGGTTTTAAACTTTAAAACACTTTTTTTGTTTAAGATCAGGGTATCTGAGAGGCTGTCTCCTCCTATATTGCAGACTTCCAGCGGGCCTTTCCTTTGTGGCTGAAGCCCAGATAGCAATTCATCTGACTAGTAAAGTGCACTACTGAAATACTAGTTTATCTGCAGATTCAGCATCTTTGGATTTGACTTGTCATGGATGCTGAGCCCCCTGCAGTCCTTCCAGACATGATCAGAACCTTGTTTAAGTTGCATCTTGAAGGTTTTGTGATCTTCAGAGAGCCTGTGCATCACCAGAGAGTTTTTTCCCCACTGAAAACTGGAAGTCATTAAAATTCTGCTCTGAGTGGCAATCTGAGACGATCACGTCTCCCAGGTATCATACATCTCTAGATGCAACCACAGCAGGGTTCTGGTCAAATTCATAGGAAAAGTGACTCTGAAAAACACAGATTTTGTAATCTGTGCTTTTGGGTATCCATGGAGGGTCCAGAAACAAAACTTCACAAGAGGCTCCACTTGTACAACTTACTGGAGGATATGTAAGAAAGAATATTGCAAGGATCCCTGAAGGGCACCATACCCAGGGTAACCATACAGAATGGAGAACAGTGTCTCTACCTTTAAGCATTGTATAGAAGAGGGAATTTGGCAGGTGCTGCTTCTTAAATCCTTCTATGTTTAGCTGAACCTGCCTAAATTCCCTCTTCTATTAGGTACAGGCATTCTGTCCACCATTATATATGGTCACCCTGGCCATAACCTTTTATGGGATTATTCCATTGGACTAATTTAGTGGCGTGGAGAGGGGGGATTTGCTGCTTGGGTAACAGCATATCCTCCATAACAATCCAACCCAGGCTTTCATGCTTCGCATGCAGCGTATGCAGCGCCAAGCACGATACCATAGTCTTTCAAGACTGACGGAGGCCTGCTATTAGTGAGGACTAGTGCTGCGATCCTAGCCCTCACGCCAGCACAAGTCTTGGCGCAAGTCCCATGCTGGCCTGAGGGTGTCACAAAAGTGCCACGAGGCACTTCTGAGCCACTCCTGGAGGGGTTAGGCCAGTGCACAGACATGCTCCAGCCTCCCCAAACTATCACAGGAACAGGCAGACAGATGAGATGCGCTGTCCTAAATAAGGATTGCACTCTAGGAAAGTTAGCAGGGAGAACAGGAGTATATAAAAGGTGGGTCTTTTCATTTGCATCTTTTAATGTATTAAAATCGCACTGAGCCATAACATGTCCTGAATCAACTATGAAGACGTGAAAGTCAAGCTTCCTATATTTTTATTATTCCTTGTAACTAGATCATGTGACATTTTCTGCTACTATTGAGGTAATCCTTGGGCTGTGATAAACTTTGGCTTGTAAAACCAGACTTTGCCTTTGGTGTTTGAAAATACTTTATATTGGAAAGCACGGAGGCAGCTACATTATTGCCTGTAACTAAATTCAGACATATCTTTCACGAAGAACCAAGAGTCTGCGGTATGTTAGTATGTTTGTTATTAAGAACTCAGCAAGGACTTTGAGAGAGATTGCACATTATATTGTGCTTGATGTAAGAAATCACAAACCCCCCTGCAGAGTTTGTTTTGGCAAACAAAAAAATTGAATTTATAAGGATGAAATGCAAGTAGAAAAAGGTCACCTCTATTAATTTCAATCAGTGTACAAACCCCCAGCATTTTCTGGAAAATTCAATGAGATTTGTGACATTTGGGAGAATACATTTGTATTCCTTTTGACATAATTAACACTGTCCAGGCTCAAGACAGATAATGATATTGCAAGGGGGGTCCTTGCACTTTAGTTACTCTTTATTTTAATATTGACTTTATTGGTTCCCCCACCCCAAACAATCCAGTCCACTTTTAATAGCTTTTCTTTTCATCACATAATCACTTTTAATTTTCTGGTCTAATGATTGCTGGAGTGATGGGATTTATATGCTTTTATGAAAGATCATTTCATTAGAGTGCCATCTTGGATAGCATGCAATGCAGTTTCATATTTCATTTGCACAAATCATCAAAGATCATATCCAGAATTTTACATTAAATATTAACCTTCTCCACCAAGAGTCAGGCAAGTGATGTAAAGAACATAGGCCATGTCTAACTTTCTTAGACTTTATCCTTCTTTTCCCCTGGAATGACCTACAAATGGGTGAGTCAGTACATGGCTCCAAGATGGGGCTATACAGAAAAGAAAAGTTGGTGAGGACATTGTATTGAATATGTATCTGTGAATATTATGCAACATATACAGTATTGTGAGCTAACCTATTGACTTTGCTAGGCCTTATATCTCAAGTATTTACATATTTATGGTGACACATTGTCTTAAAGCAAATATTAGTGATGATTTGGGTGGGATGACAAAAATTCAGTGGATACCAAATCAGTGAAAAAGTAGCTTAAAAGATCCACTTCAAGGTTTTTTGCTCCTCAGTTGTCACCACAGTGAGGTTATTCACTTGATTTACTTTAATGTATTTACTATTATTTGTTTTAATTTCCTTGATGATGTCACTTCCAGCCATGACATCACTTTTAGTGGATCCTTGAGAGACTGTCCCTCTAAAAAGTGGATCCAAGCTCAAAGGTTTGAAAATCCCTGCAATAAGGTGTTAGAATGGTGACATCACTAGTGACCAAAATGGCTAAAATCATATTTTTTAGGAATAATTGCATCATGTTATATATTGTTAGATCTGTAATTTACAGCAGAATGTAATGGAACAAATCACTTTTAAATATATTTATTTTATCAAACATGTGGCCAAAAATATAGGGAGGCGGGGCATGGCACATAACAACGCACACAGCCAGGTGTTGTGTGCATGGTGGTGACATGCTGATGTCCCGCACCGGGTGACGCAAACCCTAGTGTTGCCACTGCCAGCAACACTGACATAGCAAGAGCTACTTCCTAGAGTTTCAGCTTCATTAATAGCAATGGGCCTTCCAACGTATCTGAATGATGTGGCAAGAATACAATTTGCCGTGGCCTCAGGGTAGTGTTAGAGGTTATCTAAACCAGACGCTGGATCCACACCCATCAGAGAGGTCAAACATCCCAGTCAAACCTGAACCTTCTCTGCCAGTATGGACACCACATGCTGTGAGGAAGGGAGGGAAGCTCCATAGTGGGCTCAACCAGCTTTGCAACCTAATTCCTGAATTGAACTGTCTCAAACTGGTCAACCACCAGTTGGGTCCTCATGGGAGAAATGGAGAAAGTATCTTCAGATGAGCCTGGAAACAAACTGCCAACCTTCAAAGAAAGTGGTAGATCTGAGGAATTCAAACAGAAGAAGGTGACTGTGTGTAAAATTCATCTCAGTGAAGACTAACACACTCTTGGAACGACACCAGTTCATTGGCATGTTTCCAGCCAGGTCAACAATGCCCAGTCACATTCAGATCAATTAAGTCACCACAATGGGCTGCAGCTGGCAGAAGAATGAAGAAGAGTGTGGGGGGAGCAGTGAATAAATATTTTATGAAAACTGTTTGACGGCTGCTGTGTGGAATCAGGATTTTTCACCTTGCTTCTGCTGACGCATTCAGTGCTGACAAGGTAGGTGTCTGCTCAGCATGGAGGAATCGTTTATATTACATGTGGTATGGGGAATGGGGGGGACTGACTTAGGAAGCAGCCCAGGTGGAGAAGAAATGTAAAGCTTAGATTAAATGGTAATTAAAGAGAGGTTTGTACAACACTGATCTTTAAAGAGCATGAGAACCAGACAGATTGCTTTAACTCTATTTATATCTACACATCTTTATTCAAGCTTCTCTGTCTATGGGAATAAAAGTAATTCCAGTGAACAACTGATTTAAGATCTAACCCAGTAGTTGCCAAACAGTAAGCTGTGGCTCCCTGGAGATGCACAGAAACCAGCCATGAAATCCTTGCAAAAAACCTGGCAATGTTTTAGATTGTAACCCAAATGTGGAGTCATGGCCAATGCCCCATGAGTGAAAGAAACTGCCAATAAAAAGTTTGGGTACCACTGGTTTCACCCCTCAAGGAAAGGGTTGATCAATGAATGGCTGTTAGCAGATCAACAGTTACTTACAGATACAACAGGCACCAGATACTACAGATACAACAGGCACCATCCACAGAGTTAGCTGAGATCCAACAGCCTTATTGACTACATTTGAAGAAAGGCACCAAGTGCCCTTGATAACAAATTGAGATAGGCTGAGGATTAAAGATTTAGGATAAAGCCATCAGAGAACAAGGAAGGAAGGAAGGAGGTTATTTGACTACAGACAAGCAAAGCTATTACCTCTGCTCTCAGATACCTCTTTGAACCTAATCTCAAGTTGTGGGTGAGACCTTTGATCCAGTGTCTTACGATCCAACTTCCCTGTAGACTTGAAGTAATATAGGCATCTCCCACTTATTGGACAGGTCAGGGACCGGAGCACTGTCCAAAAGTGAAAACTGATGAAAAGTGGAACCCAATCTTTCTCAGTTTGCAAATGCAAACACAAAAAGATAAATATCACTTGCCAAAGCCTAAATAACACATACTTATGAACACTTAACCAAAGTATATAACAAATGACAGTAAAATGAACAGAGGCATGTATGGGCAATGAATATCTTATGTATTTGAATGATGGTTATTTACCGAAAAAAGTCATAAGGAAATGCCAAAAATAGTTTAATCACTATGGGCACAATCCAGAGTAATGATGGGAGAACGTAAGAGACTTTACATGTGGTTCAGGCCTCACATACTGGTTTGGACAACCAGTCACTGCCAGTTTAAGATAAAGGCATTGTTTTCTGACCAGAGGCATCCAGCAAAACCATACCCAAACAGCAAGAAACAAATAAAAAAATAATCATTCAGCATGCATAACTTATTACTTAGAGCTCCTAATCATTATCTATGCAGGGTAATGATCTTGGGCTGGTTTCTTCAGAAACCAAAGAGACAGAAAACAGGAAAAGTCAGAAATGTCAGGTAAATTAAATTATATACCAAGAAAGGAAAGAGATGTTATTGTATCTGTGAGAGATCCATCATAGGCACTCTTTAAAAGGTCATTTGTATGTAAGTGGAGACTTTTAAAGGCCTCCTTTAAAAGGAGCTTCTAGTTAAATGTAGAGACATAAATTGACACAACTGGAGGGGAAACATTCAGACAGCTTGACTGTAGGAACCAATTACCTGCTGATTCACCAAATTTCATGAATTATTTAAGAAAATCAAAGATTGATGGAATCAACTTTTGCCCTTCAGAATGTGCAAAAAATATATGCAGTTTCTCTTTCTGGGAAATTTGAGCACCTCTGAACATGGCTTTTCCAATTCAACCAGATGCTTTCATCATAAGCAAGCTTTATCTGAATCTCTTTATTGCTAATAATAAATAGCTCATATGTTGGAAGATCTTAAAAAGAAATCTACCAGAGTTGATGGCACTTGTGATGTAAAGCCAGGCTGGCAGTTAGCGACATATGGATTATGCAATAAAAGAAGTAGCATGTAGTAAATAAAATTGAATATTCTCCATTTCCTTCCCACTTTTTCCCTTGTCTATTATCTTTCAAAGGGCTGTGGGTGGCGCAAGCGGAAAAGATGCTGTGCCTGTTCACCAGCAGGCCAGGGTTCGATTCCCGGGTCGGCCCCACAAGACAGGGTGAGCTCCTGTCCTTAGCCCAGCTCTGCAACACCAGCTGGATCCAATCGTATTGGCTCTGCCTTTCCATTGGACTAATTCAGTGGCGTGGAGAGGGGGGATTTGCTGCTTGGGTAACAGCCTATCCTCCATAACAATCTAACCCAGGCTTTCGTGCTTCGCATGCAGCATATGCAGCGCCAAGCACAATACCATAGTCTTTCAAGACTGACGGAGGCCTGCTAAAAAAAATTATCTTTCAGCATGCTGCCTAGGTTAGTTCCCCAATGACTGTGGGCTTGCCCCCCTTTTATCCTTTTCACTATTCATTAGATTGTTAGCCAGCCTTCCTAAAAAAAAATTATAAGATCCAATAATATGTAACTTAACATTAAAGTTACCTGCCTCACTCAGCAATGCAATCCTAATACCCTGCAAGGCTGGCATAAGTCCCAGCCCATGCTCCGTGCTGGCCAGGGGGTGAGACAAAAGTGCTTTAAGGTACTTCTTGGTTGCTCCTACAGGGATTAGGACAGTGCACAGATATGTGATGACCTCCCCACGGAAATGGGGAAGGATGAGTTGTGCAGGCCTAAACTGGTTAGGATTGCACCCTTGGTGACACAAATGCTAGCGATGGCTTTAGGGTGAGGAGTAGGCGCTACTGTGCATAGAGGAAGGGGGCAGAATGTGGGTGCTGCTTTGGCTGCTACTTCAGATTACGTGCAAGGCACTTGCTTAGTATGTATAAAATACCAGCATGGAGCAATCTCAAGTCCAGTATTGCATGCTATCAGTACTATCAGAAAACTATTAGAAAAAAGGAACTTCTCTCCATCTGGGAAATACTGGGCTGGTTTTGAACTGAGCTGAGACAAATTTGCCAGGTAATATTGGCTTAGAAGAATCAATGGTGTGATTTTTTCTCAGTAGCTTCATACTGAGAAAAACTTTAAATAGGCATTGGAAACAGATTTTGGAAACTTGGAAACTTGCTGCCCAGAATAGGCATCATATCTTTAAAAGCTATGGAAGATTTGTCTCTTTTTTCAGTTGGTTGGATGGGATACAAGAAAAAAAACTGTTCTCAGGGGTCTGATTCAGGCCTTGCAAGTGAAGTGTGACTCACACTTTTGACTCTTTGCTTGTAAAGTCACGTTCAAAGCAGAACTTGGGAGGTCGTCTGGAAGAAACCCTGTATGAGGTCTGTGAGTTCCTATTTCAGAGTTTCTAAACATGGAATCATGTGACTCGCTTGTGCGTCTTCATGCTCCACTTCCAGTCTTGGTCATATTTGCATATATAGGCTCCCACTGTCCCAGTGACATTCCCCATTTGCTGTTACCTGCCCCAGGTAAAATGCTGTTTCTATTTTGCCTTTGGGGGTACTGGGGGATGTGATTTAAAATTCTGTTTCAGGATGGGGTGACATTTGGAAAAGTGAGGTTCAAAAGTGCAAATCCCATTTGAAGAAAACAAAACACCATCTGATTCAAGAAAATATTCATGCTATCTTAAAGGAATTAACATTTTGAGCAACTGGGCAGAGACTCTGTGAAATATGGGGATTTCATAGATTAATTAAGGGTGAAATCCTTAACATTTTAGGCCAGCATAACTCACCTGGAATATCTTCTGATTGTGAGGTGGGGAGGTTGGTGTATTCAAGCACACTCGCTTTAACGCCCCCAGGGGTGGGGCAGAAGTGCCTTATAGCAGAGGTCCTCAACCCCTGGTCTGCAGCCCAGTGCTGGTCTTCAGCGTCTTGGCCACTGTGCCACGCCAGCACTGGCCCCTGGACCAGAGGCAGGAGCCCTGGGGGTGCTCAGCCCAACCCGGTCCAGTTTCTCGCTGACTGCACAGGTGCAGCTCAGCACTGGGTTGTGCCTGCACAGTTTGCCCTAGCCACAGTGTGAATCATGCAGGTGCAGTTCATCCTAGGGCCAGGGCAAACTGCACCTGCACATCCTGCCCAGGCCGTGGAAAATTTTTTCCCATGGTGCTGGGCCGTGTTCCTCATAGGGTTGAGGACCACTGCCTTATAGCACTCTTGTGACACCCCAGGTCAGCACAGGAGTTGTGCCAGAACTTAGACTGGCCTATCTCCTCTTCCCCATTCCATTCAATCCCCTCCACACATCCTATTCTTCTCCCCATGAAAGGCTTACCTGCTCTGATGGGTCTCTGTGGCTCTCCCAGTACATGTGGGAAGGGTCCAGCCTTCCCATTGGTGTGCCAGGTCCCTGTGCTGCTTCAAAGCACTTTACTGCACTTTTGTGGCATCCAGCACTGGTAGAGCACGTGGTCCCCCATTGCTAAAGTTAGGGAGGATTGACCCAAAACTCACCCAGTTTCCTGATATCTGTGAAACGTCTCTATTTCTATTTTCAAATTCATTCCCATCCTGTCTCACCTCCAATCTGAACCTCATAATCTCACTATTTCAGGTACTGATAATGTAACGGGGAGTCTCTGATCTATCCTGTGTAGAATGCTTACATTATTTTCAATTCCAATTTTTCTTCTTTGATGCATATGCTCTGCCCTTGAGGTGTACTGTAGGCTCTAATTAAGGAATGTTTTGCCTCATAAGGGCCATGGACTCCCTTGATATACAAATGACAACAGCAGGAGGTCCTGCAAGGGCAGGTCTGGTCAATCCATTTGATCCAGAACCTCAGGAATTCAAGATACAACAAGCTTCACTTTGAAGAACATGCTGTACATCAATCAGGGCAAACTGACACATGAAATGTAAAGCGCTAAAGGGGAAAAAGATGCTTTACATAAGGAAAAAGATGTGTTACTACAGAGTTCTGTGCATAGGAATGTCTCATGTGATGAGTTTAGCACTAGGAAGAAATTGGGACTGTTTCACACCCATGCCTGCTCATTTGATTTTTTTATATGACATGGTGACACCCATGTCATTCATGCAATACTCATCAAAATAATAAGAATAACAATGTCACCTTGAACACAATGCTTTATTAAGCACTGGTTGTGGATTATTCACCTACAACCTCTCACCAGTTTCAGTTCAATCCTACTGAAGGGTTATGCCAACAGTTGCAGATTTGACTAGGTTGGTGTATGGGGTTGGGTGCATGCAGAGGCAGAATAGAGTAGTTGTTAGAGAATTGGACTGGCTTAGAAAATCCAAGTTCAAATCCTTCCTTGGCCATGAAGCTTCCTGGATGACCTTGGGCCAGTCACTAACTTTCAGCCTCACCTACCTCACAGGGCTGTTGTGAGGACAGGAGGAACTAAAAGGTTGGCCATTACTGCTCTAGAATGGGGCTCCCATTCAATGAAGATGGGGGATTACACAGAGGGGGCTTAAAAATTAACTTCAGCAGGACTTCTGATCACCCACCAATCTGCTGCACTGGCATCAGTGGATTGCACAGCAGATTGTGCAGCAAGTTTCCTCCATCATGCCTTGTTGGCTGTTGAAAATATAATATTCCATTTATCAGAAGCAAATGGAGTTGGAAGGAAACTACTGTAAGAAAAAAAACTTCATTCTCTAATGTATTTTAAATGTATTTCAAATGTAGCTCAAATGTATTTCAAAGACAGGGCGTTATGACTATGGAATAACTTTCCACCATCATAAAATGGCTGGTGAAGAAGTGAAGTGGTCATTTGGGGAGTGCTAGCACAACTGGTGGCAATGCTCTCAGGCCAGATTTTACCATGCCTGTCATAGAAGGTAAGGCTGCAGTGGGGGGTGGGTGCAGAGGTTGTGGGAAGAAGTCGATCCAGCCACAACTGCACGTAGCAGAACCTATCCCATCTTTTTTGCATTCTCCCATCCCTGTCTCTTTCTTTAACTTGTGCCAGCTATAGGACTGGTAAATCCAAGGAGACCTATTGTGAAGAAGGAGGATTAAAGAAGGAGGGTTGTCATAGTTCTTTTCCACAAAACTGGGTCAGGACCTCCTGTCGAACTTACGGGTAAAAACCAGGTCAGTCCTTGTTTTCCAGGGCATATGCAAACCCTATTTACGTACATAAAATAATTCCCCTTTCCCACCAAAGCCTTTTGATTTGCTACTATCCCCCAATAGATACTGTACACTCCTTCTGGGGGCAGCTCCCCTGCTGACGGGAAGGATAGGATTGAGCCCTTAGGGCATGCATGTTAATTTTATAGAAATATTGAATGATGCACCTGACACATCCCATTTTTCCAAAAGCGACTGATGTTCTACAGTTAAGAGTTCTTCTCTCCCCAAGAAATATATATCAGTGGAAACATCAAGCTAGATTTGGCACAGGAGGAGCTAGTCTCAGCGTTAAGAAGTAGCATCACTTGGATTCTGAATGCGAAAATGACCTAGATTACATACCTCTCTTTCTGCTCCTTTCCTTTCCATTACTTTGGACCATTGTGTTTGTGAGCACAGTGTCTTTGCAACAAAGGCTTCTTACTTCAACCTTCGGTTTAAACTAACACAAAGATGGTGTAAATCAGAGGAAGAGACAAAAGAGATTGAAGCTTGAGGTCGAGACTCATCTCTTGACCCCACTTTTACTTGTATCTTCTGAAATGTGTATTCTCTTCACCTGGGTGTACTAGAAAATTGGAAAGAGTTGCAGCATTATTAAGCCACTTAAGTGTCCTGAATACTTGGAACTTTTCTGACCCTCGTATTCCAAAGGGGTGGGAGAAGGCAAAATAAACTTGGGTGTTCAGCAACACCAGAAATACAGGGTGATAAGGCTGGATATGGAATGTTTTTGTATAACACAAAACATTTTTGGGTGGCAGGGAAATTGTGAAGGGTCATAACCAGGGGTGTAGTTGAGGGGTGGATAGGAAAAGCAGACAGCTGGGAGTTCTCTTACTGCAGGAGCAGTTAAATCATAACAGGAGCAATCAGTTTTGAAACTTGTGTGCAACCCTCAGTTAGGTGGCATAAATCACTTGCACCCAAGGTGACCTTTTTCCAGGACTCAAATTCCTTCCCATTCCATTCTTCCAAACTCCTCCATTTGAAAATTTTCCAACTCATCCATTCCCCAATCAGAAGCACATTGTGTCTTTTTGGCTATAATTCATGTATATTTTTATCTATTTGTCTTCAGAACCTAAAGGCAGACTTGGGAAATGTTTGCATCAAAGTTTCTGATTTATTTTTTACATAATCCTTGGGTAACTTCAGTAATTCATCTGATTTGATGCAAACTGGCCACAAGACAAAATGGTTTTAAATCAAAATTTTAAAACTGATTTTATGGCTAACTCTTGAGACTGGCACCTATATTTTGGAGTTTTAATACAGATCTTACCTAGGAGCATCTCTTCTAACTAGTATAAAAAATATGTGACAAGGCTATCTGAACACTTTTTAAATGATCAAATTTCAGTTGTCCTGAGCATGGAAACTCAAAGCCTATTCTGAAAAAAAAATAAAAATAAATTAGCTGGCATTCTCCCTTTACAGAGGGCTTCCATCCTATATTTGTCATTCAATTTTGAGAAGTAATGAAAATGTTGCTGTGAATTGAATTTTACTTATTGAAATCAATAGGAAGTGTCTAAAACAAATCAAAATTGAAACAAAACAGTGATCTGAATGAAACATGAAATGGAAGAAAAGCTTTCATGAAGCTTCTAGTGAAAAAACAATACTGACAATGAATAATGTTTTGTGCTCAAGTTCTAGTTTTAGTTAGACCATATGCAAGGACTGGCAACCAAGTGGTGGACCGGGGAAAGGAGAGAGAAACTGATACCAAAGTATACCAGCCATCGCCACAAACGTGAACAAATGGCAGCCATCATGGCAAGAACATCTGCCACCCCAGAATCAATGCCCTATCCTATTCAGTACTGTCAGACAGGGGTTATATACAGTGTTGAAATTGTATTGGCTGGCTGGAAGTCTCCTCAGAGTAAAGGAATATTTATTCTTTTACCTTATGCTGAGACCCGGCTTGCCCAATGTAATTACTCAGATCTGCACCAGCAAAATCATTGATACTACTCTGAGTAGCCCCATAAAGGTATTTCAGGTCCAGAAAAAGGGTTCAGATATGGAGGGTTAAGAGGTTAGTATATGGGAGTATATTCCTCCCTTCCAGGCTTCAATAGTCTCCCTCCACACCCTACCTCAATATATTCCAGTTCAATCCTGCTGCCCACCCTGTGCCACCCAACACAGACTTAATGGCTATTTCAGTGGATTCAATGGTGGTGGCATTGCATACAACTTTCCATCTGCACTCCTTGTTCAAATGTTGTTGTAGACACCCAGTATGAAATGCACACTGGTCTCTTGGCCAATACTAGCCCAGATAAGGACTGGCCTGTACATTTATTGAGCCCAGATGGCTTGTCTGTGCTTCTTTTATCAACTCTGACATCAGAATCTTCAATACTCGCCAAGAACACATCAGTTTAAAATAACAGAATATTTACATTGTTTTAGTGCTGTTTTAGGCTTCTTACTAGATGCCATTTAAGCAATTTCAGTGCTATCCTAGGGATGTCTACTCAGAAGTAAGTTCCATTGTGTTCAGTGGGTCTTACACCCAGGAAAGTGTTAGGATTTCAGCCTTTGTCTCTTGATGTCAGTCAAGGTGATGGTGTCAATATCTTCCTAAGATCTTATCGAGACATCACTGGAATGATTTTTTTTTTGTTACATTTTCTTATCCCACCCTTCATCCAAAGAGCTCACAATATATGGTTCTTTTGCCCACCCCCCTTTTTTGTCCTTACACTAACCCTGTGATGGTGGGGCAGAGAGAGAGAGAGAGGGAATGCCTGGTCCAAGTTCACCCACAGTGAAAACCTATGCACTTCTAACTCAGAAGTAAGCTCAACCATGTCTTACGAGTTTCACGGTACAATCCTAACCAATTTAGGCTGGCATAACTCACCCAGCATATCTTCCCATGGTGGTGAGGGCAGGTTGGTGTATGCCTGTGCACTAGCCTAACCCCCAGGAGTGGGGCAGAAGTGCCTCATGGCACTTTTGTGACACCCTCAAGTCAGCATAGGAGTTATGCTGGGGCTTATGCTGGCCTAACTGGAGGCTAGGATTGCAGCTTTACACTGAGCGTGAATAGGTTAGCAGCCCAAATGAGCTTTGTGGGGATTTCATTCAGGGCACCCTTGTTAAACCAGGACTGAGAATCTAATCACAAATGAGGCAGGGAGCATTAAGGATAAAGAATAGGGAAAAAAAAACATCAAGAAGAAGAAAACTGCCAAGGGAACAACAGGGCATGAGAAACATGAACAGAGATGCTTCATGTGGAGCATTATTTCCAGGTGTTATTTTTTTTCTTTTGCCTGACTTGGGTGTACTAATTTTGAAAAAGAATATTTAAATTAAAGAATATTTGGTTCAACATCAATATTCAATCCAAAACATACTAACTCGGAGGCAAATTTGATTGAGTTTGATGAGGTTTATTTACATCCAAATGTGCGCAGAACTGCAGCCTTGGGTGGGTTAGAGGTTGCTGAATGTCTTGAGATGATGCACATCAGTTAGAAAGCAATATTGCTCCAGCTGTGTACCGTCTGTTTCCTTCACTTTCCCAAATATTCCCCATTTTCTCTGGAGCTGGTCTCGGAGTTCCTCAGAGTTTAACGGACATTTTATTTACCTTCAAGCTAGAGAAGATACAATTACTAGTAGCACAAGATCCCAAGTAATTATAGTTTGATCACTGAAGCTGCAATTCTGATGGAAAAGGTTGTCCAAGTAATCATTTGCAAGATGAAAGAGTTTCTGGAGAGCATTTCAATTTGTCCATCCATTAAAATTGAGTGCCTGGAGAGTTAGAACAGACAAAAGAAAAAGAAATTATTTAGCAGATGATTAATCTGTGGAACTTCTTGCCACAAGATATGGTGATGTTGTGTGATCTGGATACCGTTAAAAGGGGACTGGACAGACTTCTGAGAAACAGATTACAAGCCATGATCGTATCTGCAAAATTCTGGTTTTAGAAGTAGGCATTTAGTGGGACACTTTGCAATACAGGAGGATCCAGTGGTGCTGCTCTTATGTTCATGGAGATGTTTGTAGACGCTATGAAAAGCTGAAAAGAATGATAGAATAAGGGCTAGCTTGCTAGATACTCCAAAGGATATATATATATTTGCAGGATATAATGACAGCATTTCCCCAGCAAGAAAATACCCAAGGATTTGATTTCAAATTAGTTGGTTTCAACTGGAAACACATACTTAAATTGACCTCTCAATTAATTGTGTCTCTCAAACATCTTTATTATTACATTATGTGAAGGGTCATGAAATCTCTGTTTTGTAGCCCACAGTTGCACATATAAAATTTAGTACTACTTAAAGGAGAAAGGAAAGATTCCTTCCCTATCCTATTGTAAATCCAATTGTAAATTCTTCTCATCTGTTAAAAATAAGCTAGCAGAAATTAATAGTGTCAGGAAGGTTTACAGGAAAATAAAAACTTTTATACAAAGGGCTTGATCAGCAAATTTCCCACATTTATAGTTGCTTAGCTGAGGTCATGCTGTCTTTGGACAAAATCCACTGTCCTTAAAGAGAGGTTGTATTTCACCTCATTCTAAATTTGTTTTATGCTTGATTTCAGGGGGAAAAAATAGCACCCTTTGCTTGGCCTTCTAGCAATCTTACCAGCTGGCTCACTCACCTCAAATCCCTGTAGGACTCTTACTGGAAATTTGCATAGCAATATATTTTAACCAAGAGTCTCTGCTGATACTGGAGAACTTGGCTTCCTGTAAACTTACAGGTGCATTATCATCAAATTTCATGTACAAATACACCGAGGGCCACTTTCAAACAGATGGTGCCCCCCCCCCATTAGATTGCATTTAGGAGCATATAGAACTGGCCTGGCTGCCTGGCTGTAAACTTCCCCCGTTTACAGTGACCATTATGTAGAAGTGAACATTCATGTGATTGTTGAGTTTTGTGAAACTGCAGCTGCTCAAAAAGTGAATCTATAATTGCACAAATTATGAAAAGTGTAAGCCTAAACCTCAGTTAGGCCAGCTCAACTAGGCCAGGGTGAGGGTGGGTGTTGTAAAAGAGCATTAAGGGGCTTCTGTTCCACTCCTGAGGTGATTAGGTCAGTGCACAGACATGTGCCAGACTCCCCACACAACCATGGGAATGGGTTGACCTAAATTGGTTAGGATTGTTCACTCATTCTCTTCCCTTGTGTTGAGCCCTAGCATGTCCAATGTGATCTGTCCCAGCAAAATCCCTGATACATCTGAGTAGCCCCATGTATGATTTTCAGGACCAGAATAGATGCTAGGATAGGGAGGGTTAGGGGGTTAGTATATGGAGTGTAGGTCTCAACCACCTCCATCCACATTCACCCTACCCCAAAATAATAGATGTGCTTTGGTAATATCTATGGCTGCATCTGCTGTCAGTATACTACCTATATCATCTACCTAGTATGCTTTAAAAATAATTATAATAATTGCATTAAGTCCTTCTGGGGATCTGTAGTGGTATATCTCAGAAGGTAATGAGTTAATGGTGCCCCTTTTGCCCTTAGTGCTCTTTAATAGGTTTGCCATAAAGAAGGAAAATTCCAGACATGCCCGGAAATGGAGACCTTCAAGCGGGGGTCTGATAAAGGGCCCCATTGTCCAGGCAGAAAGGCTTGATGCTGTGCTGCCATGCTGTGCCTCTTGCCGTGGGGCAGCTTCATGGTCAGTGCAACCCGCCAGCTACCTGAAGACCCGGGCTGGAAACCCTTCTGGAGGTGCAAGGCCAAGCAGGGCAT
This sequence comes from Cryptoblepharus egeriae, assembly GCA_030015325.1. Taxonomy (NCBI): domain Eukaryota; kingdom Metazoa; phylum Chordata; class Lepidosauria; order Squamata; family Scincidae; genus Cryptoblepharus; species Cryptoblepharus egeriae. The sequence continues at coordinate 177,180,056 of JAREYC010000003.1, read as the reverse complement.
AACTTCCACTTCTGGCCTGGCTGTGCCTATCTCAGTGCATCAGGTCTTCAGTTAGCTGGTGGGCTGCACTGACCATGAGGCTGCCTCACTGGCAAGAGGCACAGTGCAGCAGGCAGCACCAAGCCATTCTGCCGCCACTGGGGAGACTCTGACCAGCCTGCCCTTCAGTAAGCCCTTTACAGTCAATTAAGCTTACTCCTATGTAAGGGAAGCAGTCTTCCTATGCATGTCTACTCAGCCCATTACAGTCAGTGGAGCTTACTCCTGTGTAAGGGGGCAGTTTTAGCTTTGATTTTAATGTGTCTATCATTTTATTTTTTCATGTCCAGAATTTTGCTTGAACGTCCCCCATTTTGGAGGATCTTGTCCTCTTTTTTTGGGTTCTGGCATATGGTCACCCTGTCTTTAAGGGTTAGAAACTCATGGTAGCCGCCAGCTCTGGTATATTTCTTCTGCTTGGTAGAAGCTTCTGAAAAGCTTCTGAAAAGCCTATTCTTGTTGTTTACTTGGACGTGTCTTCTAAACCTTGTCTGTGTTCCCAGGAAAGGCTGCCAGGCAAGGGCTGGAAACCTAGAAATAACCATGTATTTAGTAAGTCCTTCTTACTCCTGCTTATTTTACCTAGGAAAACAGTCACCTTCTTCAAGTTCCAACTCCCGTGATTCATTCAGTGACACAGTTTGTCTGACAGTTTCTTTCCTAATGTGTTCTACCTCTCACACCAATCAATGAAAGTAAATATATATTAATAGCTATTATTAGGCATTGTAGACATATAACAAAGCCTCAACTGCACTATCAGTGAGCATGTATGCTGTCTATGGAGTGTTGCATGCCACAGCTATAAGAGTCAATGAATTGTTGCCCCAAGCTATCCAAGAGGGATATGGATGCAATTCATTTTATTTACTTTCTTGTTTATGCTGTTTGTGTGGTATCAATAAACAGCATTTGCTGTACCCATTGATGTAATTATTGCTTCCAAATCCAAAATTTGGGATGTTGCCCCTTGGCAATACAGGGTTGTCATTACCGAACATTACAAATTTGGGAAAAAACTCAAAAAGCCTTTTTCCCCAAATGTCTCTTTCGACTGTTCATTCAACCAATTTGGAGTTTATCCCAATTAATGGCCTGATCTTATCCTGAGCTGGGATCTACAGCACAGGGTCACTGGGAATGATGGATACAGCACAGGCTAATTGGGAATCAGGCTTTTGGGAGAAGAAATAAATTTTTTTTATAAAACCTTATCTTCCCAAATGCCACATGGCTACCAAAGGACTCCTCAGATATATATCAGCAGTTTTTCTGGTGCAGTTCTGAGGAGCTTCCTCAGAGTGTGTGAAGACCAGGACAGGAATTTGAATACAGCAGATACCAGTACCATGAAAGTGTTCATGGAACACAAAACATTTTTTTTTCTTTTGGAATCTTCTCCGCATAAAAAAAATTCAGCTCTAGGACTGCCATACTTGTTTTTTGCACTTTATTCTGTTAAATGCTTCTCTGCTTATATTGCATGGGAACCAGGGCTGGAACACTGACAATTTCATTATCAAAACAATGATTTTCACCACCACTCACTCGAGAGTGGCAATCCCTTCCACACTGAGGGCAGATACAGTCTGTCCCCTGCCCAGCCCCCAGATTTCGCTGGTTCCGGAACTGCCTCTTTGCCTCAGCCTGCCGAACGAGTGCATCTTCAAATTGGAGAAGGCCATGCTGTGTCTTTTGCCTCCAAGCTGAACGATCAGAAGTCAAGGTTTCCCAGCTGTTGATGTCCATCTCCATGGGCTTTAGACCCTCTTAGATCTGTGGGTGGTGCAACTGTGCCTGTTAACCAGCAGGCCAGGGTTAAAGACCCAGGATGGTCCCCACAAGACAGAGTGAGCTCCTGTCCTTAGACCAGCTCTGCAACGCAGCTGGAACCAATCCTATTGGCTCTGCCTTTCCATTGGACTATTTCAGTGGCATGGAGTGGGGGGATTTGCTGCTTGGGTAACAGCCTATCTTCCATATCACTCTAACCCAGGCCTTCATGCTTCGTATGCAGCACCAAGCACGATACCGTAGTCTTTGAAGACTAACGGATGCCTGCTTTTTTTTTAAAGATCCCTCTTACAGATGTCCCTATATTGCAGCTGTGGACTCCCTCTAGGGCACTTTCCCTGAACTAATTCTCAGTACAGGAGATCTTTTGGAATCCGACCACCACCCACAACTCTCATAAAATTCTCACTGTATTTTTTTCCTCCACCTTACTAGACCAGGTAAGGCAACAGCATGGCCAGTGACTGGGAAGTGAAAAAAACTAGATGGGGAAGGGAGAAAAATAGCAAGCAGAAAGGTGGCAGGAGTAGTTGATCCAGTAGCAATGGTACATGCCAGATCCTATCCCATTTTATCTCATTTTAAAACCTCCCCACTTCTTTTTCTCTCTTTCAACATACACCACAAAAAATGGTGGTATGTATATGCCAATACATATAAAATTCATCCCCGGGGATGAATGCAAATTAGTAGAAATTAATTTTATTTAGAGCACAATCCTAACCATGTCTATTCAAAAGTAATCTCTTTTGTGCTTAATGGGTCTTAATTCTATGATTTCAGCATTACTTCCTGATAGCCTTTGGGTCACCCACCCCACCACAGGGTGCATCTTTTAGGTGCTGCTAAACTGGCAAGAGAGCAAAGGATAGGATGGAACATTACAAAACAATATCATGATGTAAATCAATCTGATTTCCTATTTTAAATGCATATTTGCAAACTTCAAATATGGAATGCAGCTGCCAGTATCTTTACCTAAAGGAAAAGAAAACACTGGCTCTTTTCATGTAAAGTTCCTTTGATTGGGTATGAATGTTTTATCCATCATGGCTGAAGACCAGGTGAAAAGAATTCTTGAAAAACGAACTCAAAATATCACAGTTTGACAGCATCAGGCTCTTTATGGTCTCAAAAAAGCGTCAAAAGCAGAGTGCCACTCAGCATGTACCGAGGGAAAGATATGCATTGCTGAATAGGTTGGCTGTACATTGCAGGGAACAAAAAAGACATGGAAGTACATTATGTTACACATGGCCAAATATTTCTGTAGACTACGGCATTTCTGATTAAGAATCCTCCAGATAAAAGACTTTGAACAGGACTACCCATTGTAACTAACTTTTAGAAAGTTCATTTTAAAGACATTTTAAAGAGGGCAAACAATAAAAAAAATCTATCCATCTTCCAAATAGGAAATTACATGGATTCTGAGAGAGCAAGAGAACGAAAGCGAGAAAGTGAGAAAGAGAGAAATGTTAAATATGGAAGTATTTTCATCTTCATAATGATATTATTGTTAAAACCAAAATATTTTACAAGGATTCAAAGTAGACAAAGTATAATGTCGAGTTCTCACATAATGGGAGCACTTCCTCTTTCCCCTAAATCCCACCAGTTCAAGACTAGGGTTGCATTGTACCTGTGTCCCATTTAGAATAATTTCTTGTTAAGCAAATAAAATACAAAAAAAGGAGGATTTTGTAGACCCAAAATGAATTTGGCTTATCTGAAATGAGAAGTATGGGAATCCAGGCCATCACTGATAAAGGTCATCACAAAAATGTGGATGTTGAAGAATATATAGGAAAATTCAGAAGTATTAGCTGCAACAAGGGATATGCGATAAACTGTCTTTAGCATTTCTTATAAATGGTTCTTTTTGATTTAGCATAAAATGGTTCTTTAAAGTTTAGATGGAATAAAGAAAACAAAGCTCACAATAAGTACAGCTCATGGAGAATATAGGAAGGTATGAAACATGCAGCACATTGTCATGTGCTACTAATAATGACTTTCATTCAAGCCATAAGCACTTTTGACAGTAAAAGGCCTAAGTAACAGTGCAATCCTAAGAAATTTAGGCCAGCCTAACTCACCTGGCCTATCTTTCCATGATGGTGTGGGGAAGTTGACGTATGCCTCTGCACTGGCTTAACCACCCCTCCAGGAGCCGGGAGGTAGAATCTAACAGCACTTTGGTGACACCCCAGCTCAGTATAGGATTTATGTTGAGTCTCAGGCCAGCCTAACTGGAGTTTAGGATTGCAGCCTAATATTCATTTTTGTCAATGTAAACACATCAATGTCTATCCCTCCCAGGGAATTCTTCTGCCTTAAAGCTATGGATTATCATAACCTAATCTGAAACCTCTTAATGTCAACCTCGATAGGACTGCTGGCTTGGAGCTTAGCAAACACTTACCCTCAAACAGTCAAAGAACTCAATAGACCTCACTACAGGTCAGCCAAATAAAGATCAACAGACTGAGCAAGAAATTTACCCCATCATCTCTATATGTACTAGTTGTAGAAAATAAAATGGCCAAATGGGTGATAATCACCCCTCCAAGATCATACACATTCTTCCCCAAGTCACAGTTAACTTTTCTTCTAGCTTTTTTGGTTATTTCCATTGGATTACACCTTGCTGCACCTTGCACGGAAAGAGGTCCAAATATTACTCATCTAACTAAAAAATCAAACATCTCTGCAGGCCTGTTTCCTCAAGGACAATCCTGTCCTCTGACACAGACTAGTTTCGTCTGTGTATAACCATGATGGGAGGAGGAGCGCATGCTGCAAGAACTCTCACACCAATGGCAGCATCCCACTTTTTGCCAATCAAATAATATGTGCCACACATTCCTCAGACCAAGCAGGGTGACGATGGGTAGCAGAGTGCATTCCCATTGCTACCCAGCATGGCTCTGATGGTCAGTGAAAGGTGCCACTTTACACAACGTGTTGTGGCACCTCCAATACTGTGCCAACACCCTTATAGCTACATTACTGGTGTTAAGATCTATCCCCCCCCCCCCCCCCACAATCACTTGGCAACAGCCACTTACTACTTTTGGTGCCACCAACCAGTCATGTTCATTTCAAGAGCCATGTTCAAATTAATGCCAGGTTTATAAAATTGGCTTTCTGGAGATAGGTGGATGCTGATCATTGCTGAACCTTTCGTACCATGTCTGTTTTCCTCAAATTGTTAGTAATAAGGACAAATAATGATGCCAATAATAAAAATGTAATGATTTGTTTGGCTTCAAACTGACAGTTTCCTCATCAAAAGACAATGATTTTCTCCCTTGCATCTCTCACAGATCATTGTAATTTTTATTCTACCAACCAAAAAATGATCCATCCACCCATTCCTTTCTTTATTTCAGTGCAGCCGTGTGTGTGTATGCACGTGCACGTATACATGCATCTTGTTTGCTTGTTTGTTTTAATCATCCAGTTATGACTGAGAGAGAAAGCTTGCGAGGGGGGTGATTTCTGCCTTCAGATAGATGAGATCGGCGTTGCAGGGTACAGTCACTTGGATGTAATTTTTCATCTCATAATTGGAGACAGTTATGCCGAGGTGTTAAGACGGGACTCTATATTGATGGTGAAAATAAACATTGTGCAACAAAAATGTATGACAGAGTGCATTATGTACCAATTAGCCAGACTCACTCTGATCCTATTTAGGGAAAACAAAAGGCAGAATGAGACATAAATGTTCTATTTTCTTTAGGCAAGTCTGTTGTAAAGATGCCTTTTTTGCCCTCCAAAGCTGTTATTTAGCCATAGGAATGTCTGTAATGAGGCCTCACAGGGATCACTTTCTTATTATCATGCGTCAATAAGGCCTGGGATGTCTTGGTTGTGTTCCTCACACACCCCATCCACTCTTCCAGCTGTAGACTAAGTTATTATAGCTGGGAATTGAAGGAAACGGAGGGCACAGCATTTGTTTCAGAGACTTTTTAAAATCTCTGTGCTATTCCGAGTGAAGTTGCCATTTCAAAACAATCCAGTGGGATAGCTAGAGGGGGTGCAAAGCACTAGGTTTTGCAGGGAGCTTCACTGCAGTATGCAAGAGGCTCTTCCTCCTCCCTCTCCATCTTTAATCCCTCTCCCATCTTTAATCACTGACAGAATACAATACAGATAAGCTGAGCAGATTGCAGGTGCCTTGTTTCATAGGATGACACCCAAAGCCAAATCCTAAACATGTCTACTCAGAAGTAGACCCTATGATAATCAATGGGATTTACTCTTAGGATAGTGAGGATAGGATTGAAGCCCCAGTTTCGGCATCTGCGGTTCTCTCACAAAGTATCCCCAGGTATCCCCAGGGGTGGGCCCAGCCTCTCCCAAGATCCGGTTCATCGGAAGTGGGAAGGGCCAGGCCGGGGTCAGGGGGCGGGGAGGGTCAGGCGGCGGGACTGGGGAGGAGCGAAGGGCGGGGCGACGTTGGCGCCTGCGCAGTGCCTGCCTAGAAGCTGGCAGGCTGGCTTCTAAGCAGGCTCTGCGCAAGCGCCGACGGCGACGCTTGCAGAGAGCCTGCCTAGAAGCTGGCAGGCCGGCCTCTAAGCAGGCTCTGTGCAAGTGCCGACAGCGACGCTTGCGGAGAGCCTGCCTAGAAGCTGGCAGGCCGGCCTCTAAGCAGGCTCTGCGCAAGCGCTGACGGCGACACTTGCAGAGAGCCTGCCTAGAAGTGGGCAGGCCCACTTTTAAGCAGGCTCTGCGCAAGCGCCGATGTGGCAGGTGCGGTGGGCGCAAAACATGGCGGACGAAACCGGTCCGCTATGTTTTTGCGTTTCCCTGTCGCTGGCGGTTCGCCAGCGGCAGGGAAACAGGAAGATCCAGTTCGGGCGAGTAGGCCCGAACCGGTAAGTGCCCACCACTGGGTATCCCCACTTATTGGACGGGTTAGGAACTGGAGCACCATCAAAAGGTGAAAACCTTTGAAGGCTGGAATCTAATTGGAACCTAAAAGTAGAACCTAAAAAGTGGAACCTACTTAATCTCAATGCACGGCGTGAGCTGTATTGTCAGGCAGGGCATAGGGAAAACAGTTTTAGAAGCAACTGTTTGTGGTTTATTACATGGCTGTACCACTGGGTGTCCAATCCTGGCTCTTGGACTAGCAAACTTCATGATACATATTCAGGTCCAACCTTCTTACACATGAATTTTTTATACATGGATTTGACACAACATGAATTGGCCCTGCAAATCACAGTTTAAGAAACTGCTTTCCTACTGTTGTAGAGAGGCAGTCATAAAAACAATCACTCCATTTTTAGTCCCAGAATCAAACCCCTGCAGATACTGAGGCTCTGCCCTATTCAATTAGGGGCAATAGTGGAGCAAGATACCTGGAAGTGGTTCTTTCAACCTATTTTTCCATTGTTTTCTTTATACACTGATTTTTTTATCCATAGGAAGTTCTAGAACAGAGCCCTAGTGGATAACAAAAAAGTCACCTGTATTTTGATTGACAACAAACATTATCTTTTGCTAAATGCTTGAAAATGAATGGTGTGTGAAATTTCCCTGAGTCGTAGTACAATCAATGTGTGAAGGGACCCTGGCAGCCCAATTCTAACCTCCGGTTAGGCCGGCACATATCTCGTGCTGGCCTGGAGCTATTGCAAGCTATTGTAAATCACATCTGCACCACTCAGGGGGGATTCGGCCAATACACAGACATGTGCCAGCCTCTCCAGGCCACCATGGGAACAGGGAGATGGTTGAGTTGCAGTGGCCTAAATTGGTTCAGATTGCCCCCCAAAATTCCATAAGACTTTGTTTATTTGTAGGTCCCAGCATGGAAAAGAAACCCCTAATCAAGTAATGGCTAATCTTTTTGGCACAGAATGCTGACTGATGGTGCTGGTGCCCAGCACACATGCCCAGAATACTGGGTATGCGCATTGGGCCATGAGTGCCCTGAGCCTATTACACATGCCTGGGCACGCACACTGGAGACGCACACTGGGCACACACACTGGGCATGCACACTGGACACTGGCACACTCTGCTCCAAAGAGAATTGGGCTCAACATGTTCCTCACCCAATGGAGCTCTGGACACGCAAGCTGGGCACTGGTGCCACCTCTTTGGAGCAGACCGGACTGAGCCCGACAGTTCTGCTGGGCTTAGAGTGCTCGTCTCGGGGTGCTATGACCACATGCCAGCAGAGAGAATGCCATAGGTTCGCCACCACTACTCATCTCTGTCTGCATCACTGCCTTTGTGTACATCCAATCTTAGTTCACAATTAAGAATAACGGTTTAACAATTGGAAGCAGACACCCTGTCATAGGACAAGATTACTTGTAGTATTAAATGAACTGTATTAACTTTCCGTTTATAGCCTGGATTGCTACATGTTAGAGAGACTGAAATAAAACACACACACATGGGCTGTGGGTGGCGCAAGCGGTTAAGACACTGTGTCTGTTAACCTGCAGGCCAGGGTTTGAGACCCGGGTCGGCCCCACAAGACAGGGTGAGCTCGTGTCCTTAGCCCAGCTCTGTGACGCCAGCTGGATCCAATCGTATTGGCTCTGCCTTTCCATTGGACTATTTCAGTGGCGTGGAGAGGGGGGATTTGCTGCTTGGGTAACAGCCTATCCTCCATAACAATCTAACCCAGGCTTTTGTGCTTTGCATGCAGCATATGCAGCACCGAGCATGATACCATAAGTCTTTCAAGACTGACGGAGGCCTGCTTATACACACAAACAGAGAGAGAGAGAAAAAAAAACTTTGATCGCAGCAAGAAAAATGGATTTTCTTACATAGGTTTGCCTGCTGTGAAAAAATGATCTCTAGTGGCATGGAATTTCCAGGGAGTACAAAAAAGTATGTGTAGTCAGTGACTTCCCTGCTGTTCTTTGGGAGCTGTCAGTCACAACCACATCTCTTTGGTCTTATTGTATCCCCTGATGTTTTTTATTAGTAGGGCACATCCTCCAGCACCAGTCCCCCCCTGCCCACATTCCCTCTTAAGTGGCTTTAAATGATGTGTAGGTAAGAATGATAAGTTAGTCCACAGGGGAATTTGTCATCCCCTGGGAAGTAAGCAAGGTCAGGACAGCATATAACACAAGTATTTCCTACTGGGAGTCAAGAAAATCCATCCTTGTTAAGTTCTCCCCCACTGAGAGTGAAAGGAGAACTATTTGTAGGGAATTTTAGTTGCTCCAACACATTATTTTCCCTTTTCCTTCTCTTTTAGGATGTATCCAGATCTCATTTTTTCTTACTGTAGATCATGAAAACATGTGTAGCAAACAGTTGCTATAATCTGTTACTATTTTGTAACTTCCAATACTTTACACATGAAAGTAGGAACATATAATAGGAACATAGTTATAATACACCCAGTTGCATCTCGGGGGCTTAATGATGCCCAGGGTTGAACAACATAATGGTGTGGCAATGTGACTCCCATATGTCGTTAATCATCCCTACATCTCCACACTACACAACCCTCCAGAAATATCTCTGTTTCAGAAAGAACAGTACACTAAAGAGGACAGGTGGGACACATTTGTGGAAATAAGCAACCCCCCATTACAAAGAGCATTGGAGGCACCTGGAGCGCCACAGATGTGTTGGGGAAGTGCCATTGCTACTGCTTGAATTGCAATTGCTGGAGTAGCAATGATGAAACCTGATGAGTCTGCCCAGCGGCACCCACAGGACCTACTCCGTCTTGCCACAGCCAAGATACACCCATGAAAACTTCCTATTATCAGACCAAGTGACATTAAGAGATTTTCTCTCTCATATCATTAAGTACATACAGGTGTCTCCTCACTTTCTGACACTTTGTTCCTCAGGTACTCACGACTCATTCATTCAACACATGCTCCACTCTTTCAGCATCTCTCTGATGTTCTTCACAGGGTAAAATTCTCTTCCGTCATGCTGATTTTCATGTGACATGGTGATCACACTGTTTTTGGCATTTCCTTATTGCTTTCTTCAATAAATAACCATCATTCAAATGCATAAAAGATTTATTGCCCTCACGTGCCTTTGTTCATTTTTACTGTAATTTATGTATTTTTGGCTATGTGTTAATTAATATATGCTATTTAGGCTTTTGCAAGTTATATTTATGACTTTTTTGGTGGCCACCTTACATTTGGAAGCTGAAAATGATGGTTCCACTTTTCACAATGATGGTTCCAGGTTTTCACATTTAGACAGTGTTCGGGTCCCTAACCTGTTCAATAAGTGGGGAATGTCTCTACTTTAGATGTGGAAGATCCCAGATTCAACCCCTGGCAGTTTATCTAGGTAAGACTGGAAAAGACCTCTGTCTGTAATCCTAGAAGAAGAGTATAAACATAAGGTCCATGGACCAAATTCAGACCGGGAAAACAATCTATTCAGCCATGCATTATAATTGGGCTCTCCAAGCTGGGTTGGTTCAGCTCTTAGTATCTTGACTATACAAACAAGATCTGCACGTTTCCTCTCCTGTGGTTTGCAGCTAATGAATTTCTGTGTGAGAACAAAGTGCTTATTTCTGGCTATTGTTTAATGATGTCACTTTTTGCTTGATGATGTCACTTCTAGCCCTTATTAGGAACCATGTATAAATAACATTATCTCTCTACAAAACAAGTTTGAAACATCCCTGCCCAGGAGAACTGCTTCTAATCAATGTAATACAGCATTAGATTGAGATATACTGAGCTCTCACCTATCAGTGACTGAAGAGTGGGAGGAATCCGTGGACTCTCCATGAGTTTTCCAAAAAAGTTATGATTCATAATTTTTGTTCATGAGTGATCTGAAGTTGGAGAGAAGCAGCAGACAGCCAAGTTAGCAGATGATGCTAAACCTTTCCAGGTGGCAAAGTGCAGAAGGGATTGCTAATTTGGCTGACAAAAGCAGATTTTTTTAAAAAAACTTGCTCTCCTTGCTCTCCTGGCTTAATGATTATTTTTAGACAAATTTAATGGAATAAATTCCAACAGGGAGTCTAGCACACATACTTGGGTTGGCCTAACCTACTCAAAATGAAGTGTGAATGTCCATTAAAGCAGTTAGCAACATTGCTGGGCTGCTGCAAGTCACTTGTGCTGGCCAAAGACCAGGTATGGATTACACTCTCAGTCTATTATGATTCACTATTATGAAAAAGTAGAAGTAATCAAGAATAAGTGCAGAAGAGTCCTTGTTGAAAGTTTACATCTTCTATAACTGTTTAAACTTCTTAACACTGATGTTATCACTTCGTTCTGTGGTCCACAACTGGCACCACCAGAACCCACATTCTGGTGGTACAGTGTGCTTTATGGTGGTTGCAAAATACAACCTGTTTTTCTGCCACAACTGGGCCACCTCCACAAGGTACTGGTTAGTCAGTGAGGGGGAGGTGAACGTGTGAGCAGAATGTGAAGGGAAGGGATGGGATGGTGACCAAGGTGGGAAGATGGTGTGTCAAGATCAAAAGGGGGGCAGTTTCACAGGCAGGACACTGCCGATATACTATCTCCCTTCCAGCCTCAATTGTCTGGTTTTTATACAATGTCTGGTATTAATACAATACAATGGTATTAAGTAAACCTTAAAGTTGACCAACCATCTCCATGACTCCTAAACTTTGGCAACTCTCATTCCATCAAGAAGTCTACTGCAGCTCAGTGTCATATACAGGTAGGGCCTATGTGCATCCATGGATGTGGGTCAACGTGGATCCCCTTTATTCTGAATATAAACTCGGATTACACTTCCAATTTTTTTTTAATTTTTCATTTATTTATCACAACTGGTTCATTTTATAGGAATGGTGGACTCCAGTAAAAAAAAAATAATAATGTTTCAAATTAAAAATAATGAGCTGTCTGTGAGTAACTCATTTTGAGCCTTTTTCTTAATGGTCCCTAATGTATTTAGATGAACCGCTTTGTCGTTCCCCTTGATTAAAGGCTCCTGTGTTTAATGTGTCACATCATTGACTTGAAATTGATACAAATGAGCTTTAACACATGTCATCGATTGACCTCTGAATAATACTCATGCATTTCTCCTGTAAAATTGTTTCATCGGGGAAGTAATATATCTGATTCTAGAGTGACACTCTGGGAACGTTAATGTGAATAAAAGATTAAAGATAATCACAGTGCATGTCAATTTCTTATAAGAAATTCTAACCGCCAGTGGTAACTCATCTAGCATTTATTGGGTGACCATTTTACTGCAAACTGAAGGTTTTTGCTCACCTATCTACAATAATAGACTTAAATTATAGCAAAAATAAATTATAGCAAAATTAATATAAAATCGTCAGAGGCTGTAAACCTATCGAATGTAAACGTCAGAAAAGTTTCTCATCAAATACTTAAAGGGGTGTCATATGGAAGAAAAAAATTGTTCTCAGTTGTTTCTAAGAGCAGAACTAGATCCATTGGGTACAAATATCAAGATAGGTGTTTCTGTCTGGAAAGTAACATCAGGAAGAAATTCTAGACAGTCAGGGCAGATAGGCAGTGGAACAGACAGTCAAGGGAGGTGACTGATTCTCCATCACTGAAGAGACTCAACAGATACCCACTGGAGAAGGGGTTCCTGCTATAGAGAAGGGGTTGGACTAGATGGGGTTTGGACTAGACTTTTTTATATAGGTGCTGAAACTACAGGGGCCCCATGGTGTTTTTATGAGAATTTTTTTAAATACATAGTTTTATATTTAGATACAACGAGGGTATTTAGAACAGCGTTCTGTGCACTTTAATGTCTAGTCATGCTGACCACATAACCATGGAGGCATCTAAGCTCCTTGGTTTAGAAATGGGGATGAGCACCACTCCCAGGAGTTGATCGTGACCAGTAAGGTAACCTGCGGGGGACACCTTTACCTTTAATACCAAAGGGTGACAACATTATATACCTAATACAAGCATATCCAGCTTGTGATTTCTTGTGATTTATGATATGAAAGGATGGGGGAGAGTTTGCAGGCTGGCCTGCACATAAAGGTAATGTACACAACTGATTCACTTTGCCTGAATACAATACAGTGGCAACCCCAGGTCTCAAAACTATATGTCCTTATTTCCCTTTTACTTCAGTATAGGTAAATGCAAAGCTTTTGATCAAGCCTTAATGGGCTTCACAAAAGCACTTACTGTCCTCAGCTGTACTAGGAGAAAGAAAAGCATTGCTAATGCGTTTATTAAGAGAGATGTTTATTGCTCACTGTCACACCAAGGAGCGGTTCTTAATTTGAGTTAGGCTACGCATTAAGATAAGCTTGAGAAGGATGAGTCTGCCTTTTGAGTGCCACTATCCTTTCACTTTGATTCTCCTCATTTTCTTCATATTTCTCCAAATGAAATGGCTGACTACATCCTATTAAGAAATAATCACATTGTTTTCACAAACAGAATAATTATTTTTGCTCCTATTTTGAAGGATCAAACATATGACGGCCTTCACCTGCAATTGTTAAGACAATCACATCTCCGACTATGTTCCACAAAGAACCAGGACTGTGAAATTTGAACATGACTTACCTGAAAATATCCCTAGCTTTGGGACTTTTTCCTCTGTACAATCTATAACTTTCTTCTTTGTGACACAGTAATTAGCTGTGGTGGAATGGATGGCACTGCAAAGACTGAATTACGACTTCAAGTGTGGAACAAGCCTCAGGGCAGGTGAGCTTAAAAGAAACAAAAGGTGCTCTTTTCATTTAGACATACCTCATGATAAGAAAAGGAAATGATAAAAGGAACAAAAAAGAAGAGTTAGACAACACTGAGTTAGACTGCTTTCTCATAATGTCCTATACACCAATATATGAAAGTGGTGGGGACTGTGGGGCTTGTCAACCTGAAGGTCAGCAGGCTGGCAAATCAAGACGGGTATTGCATGATAGAGTGAGTTCCCGTTACTTGCTCAGCAACCTAGGAGTTCAAAAGCATGTAAATGCAAGCAGATAAATAGGACACCACTTCATGGGAAGGTAATAGAGTTCTGTAAGCTTTGACCATGGAGAGATCTTTTGGCAATGCTACATCTTTGGCTTTGAAATGGGGATGAGCACCATACCCTAGAGTCGGGGATGAGCACTGTACCCTAGAGCAAGGCAACCTGTAGGAGTCACCTTTACATTTACATATATGAAATTGATTATGGGCCCTCAATGATAGACAATATTATAGACAGTACAGGTTCCAGAGAAAAAAAAACATGAGGTGTGCAGTGGATTAAAAAGTGGGCTTTAAACAGTACATGAAAGGGTGAGATTCTGTGTACACAACTGATCTAAGCAATTGTTCTCACTGATCTAAACTGTCAGTTGTGATGCCTCTGAGAAGTCATGTGCCTGCCCATATTTTATGTCCTAAATATTTTCCAGTGCATCAGCACTATAGAAGATATGTATCCCTGAAGTTTCCTTCAAAATTGGGTCCCTCTCGCATGTTTATAGTTGTCATATGTCCGGAAAAACGGAAAATCCCGATTTTTAGGGATTGGATTCACATATTGGCAAATGGGACAGAGGGTCCTATCCCTATTTTGTGGAAAAGAATTATGGCAACCCTATGCATTTTGCAACTCAGAGAATTACAGGGATCACAGTCTGATCAAAGTGGTGGTGGCCATGAAGATTATAATAAGAGTGGCATGAGAAACGATCTTGAATATCTTGATGTGGATAAATTCATGGCTGGAAGACAGCCATTGACTGAATTCTAGTCAAAGTGCAACTTTTAAGTTTAAAAACTGTCTGTACCCCTGACATGACCTATAAAAACAAAGTGTTTGGGGAGTGTGAGAGTATCGTGACACAAATGTTTGCCTTAATAACGGATGGAATGTTAATTGACACAATTGGAATAAATCTAGTCAAGGATTTTTGCCAAGATGGCAAGCAACAGCACTGGGCTCTGTGATTATGGAAGGATAATCCTTGGAAGTAATTAGTCCAGCTTGAATAAGAAGGGCAACATTAGCATAAGTATCACATAACTCTTACATTAAGCCTACCATAAAAGTTCCAAATGTTTAAATGAGTTCTTCCATTAAGGCAGTCTGGGCATTCATTCTGCCTGTGTTGGAAAAGCAAATCTATCTACCCCCTCCCCACATTTTCACTAAGTCCTCTTGGCTATAGTTAATGTAAGAGAAACCCATCTCAAGGCAGATGAGCAATGATGTATTGCAATGTTTTGTAGCATTTTTTTCCAAGAGGCATCAACGAGGGGAGTTTTTCCCCTGCATTCTGAAGTATGCCTTATTCATTTGAGAGAGAAATAAATTAGACAAAAGCTGTATCTCAGAGTCACCAAGTACTTGATAATCATGGGGCATAACTCAGCGCCAAACCAGGATAAAACAAAGCAAACAGTGATCGCTGCCGGAGATCAGTGCCACCCACCCAGACTCTGAACTTATCTGGGCTCTGATCTATTTCTTTATCTTAGTCCATGCCCAAAAAAAAATGAAATACAATTTTGTGCAAAGGCCAATTAAATTGTTCACAATGACAAAATATTAGATGGCTTAAACATATCCTCACAAGCTGGTTTGTTTTAAGTATACAAATTACTGCAACTGGAATTCGTAACATATAATCATTATTGGGTTGTTGACAGGCATCATATGGGAAGGGAATGGCAGATGAAAGAGTCAAGTCTTTCATTTTCTTCATCATGATGACATCACAACATGGGGTGGCTTCTAGCCCAAAGCATTTGCAACATTTACAATAATTTTTAAAAGTTTTTATAAATTATTTTTTACTTTTTACTTTTTACTTTTTACTTTACTTTTTATTAGAAAGGAAGTTTCTAGTTCTTAGGTTTCCCATGATTAACCATTCTTTAAGTGAAAGACTTGATGTGAGTTTACCTGGAAGGAGTTCAGTGAGACTGTTGATGTTCTTTCCTTGTTTATAGTTGTCTTTCGATTTGCTGACATACCCCATTAAAACATGAAATGAGGTATTATGGGTTAAAACCGGTCAGTATTTTGATAACAATATAATTCTGCAATGGGAATGAACTGTTCTTATAGTGCACCCTCCTCACTGTTTCTTCGGTTCCCCCTCCTGTTCCCTGGATTAGGAAAGGAAGAAACGGTCAAGAAATGTGGATTGGAGGAAGGGGATGAGCTAGAATCTTAGAGACGAAGAAGGAGCAAAGAAAGGCCAGTCATCAGGTAAGAAGGGCAAGATTGGGCATAATGCTTTAGGTGTAAGAGGGTCTTGGGCCAGTCTTGGCTATGACAAGCCATCCAGGTAAGGAATTTCATCGGTAAGTGAAAAGATGTACACTGATTGTTTTATGTTTTTTAGCATTTGAATTAATCAGGATGTTGGTGTTTTAATGCTGGTCATGGACTGTATTAAAGTTTATTCTATTCTTTATTCTATTCATAGGTAAGTGCAATGGAAAACAATTATTTTTTACTCCTTCACTAGTTGTTAAAACAGCAACACACCTTACTAGTGATGTTTCTAGACCCCCAGTTTTAAATTACATTAACATCCTTCATGTCTAATCTCTCCTCTGGTTTGCCTGAAATGCTTCTTGCATTCCTTCCTTTGCTGAATTGAAGAAAAAAAGTCACAGGATGAAAATAACTTTCCCCAAAACGGATACAAGTGAATTCTTGCATTTCACATGCTGCATGCAGACACAACTCTTTCCCGTGTTTCAGGTCCAGCATACACAACACCAGCTGGCATCAAAGGAATTAATTCCAGTCTTTCACAGAAATGTTCCAGTTCTGGTATATATCCATTAAACTTGAGAAACTGATATTTAAGATTTTGCAATGACAGCTGTGAAGATGATTCCTTTTCATTGTTACAGCAAGCATGAGAGATGGTGAGCAAAAGCGTTCCCTTTCATCGGAGAGAGAACGCATTGTTTAGTTGGCGCATGACGCTGTTTGCTGTGTTCCTTTCAGGGAATTAACTGTGCAGCAGCCCCAATACATTTGGAGAATATATTGCAATAAGGGAGCCAGAGAGAAATCATTGAGATTGGGGTGAGATATTCCAGGCTTGGGGGCATAGAATTTGGTAAACAGTGGTATAGATAGAAGGGGTATAAACCCTTATGTTTTCCAGGGGGCCTGACAGTGATGTGCAAGCAGTCTCTCTTCCTTCCCTTGAGATCCATCCATGCTGAGAGAGCAGAACAGAGGCAACACTATATGTAACTACACAACTGGTGCACAGCCCAACCCAGCCGAGTTCCAGGAAAATCCCTAGATCTGTATGTGACATTACTGAATTTTAAGTTCACATTTTCCAGTTAATAGATTTCCAAGGACCACTTATTCATAATTAATAGAAATTGAATACTTTCAAACGAAAGTGTATCACCTAATAGGGCAACAGAAGCAGCAATAAAAAGAGGGGAGAAAATTCCCTCTGGTTATAATTAAAAATGTTGCCGAGCAAAGGTGAGCATTGTGTGCCCAATGATAAAAATGAGATGCAGAATAGATTGTGGGCATCAGTAACCAGTAACCCTTGAATGTTTTAATGCTTGAATATGCTGCACTGTCAAGCTGTGTTAGATGCAGGATTGGTTTGGATGGCCATAGCTGCTGCCCAAGTTGAAGTGATGCCCCAGATCACCATTCCCATCATTATTTTTAGTGGGGAGGGGGGAAAGGAGATCTGTTGGATATGTGCTCCACTCCACCTCCACACTTGACCAGGTGGGCAAGCAGGAGTATGCAGCAGTGCATTTCCAGGGGACCATTTTCTGGGGTAGGTAAAAATACTACACATTAGGAGCAATCAAGACAAAATTCCTAGCTG
The DNA here is from genome assembly GCA_030015325.1 of Cryptoblepharus egeriae. Taxonomy (NCBI): domain Eukaryota; kingdom Metazoa; phylum Chordata; class Lepidosauria; order Squamata; family Scincidae; genus Cryptoblepharus; species Cryptoblepharus egeriae. The sequence goes on along the minus strand of JAREYC010000003.1, from coordinate 177,162,409 downwards.
GCTCTAGTGGCAGCTAGACAACCCCTAAACCAGCTGTTGGGGGTGAGGGAAGGAGGATGGGTGGAGAGTTGCAAAAAGGAGCAGGATGTGCAGTCCTTGAAACACCAGTTCTTCACATGTCATGCAAGATTTTAAGGCTGGAACAAGGTTGATCCATGCCTGACTCATGTCATAAGTATCAGGGTTGCCCATATCCAGCCTTCCCAATAGCCATGAGAGAAAAAAGCTCAAGAGAAATTGACAACTGGATTGGTGATATTTTTATGCAACCCAATAGCATCTCTAGAGGGGATGCAAAACACTACGTTTTGTATAGTGACCACACCATGCAAGTGGTCCCTTTCACTATCATTTGGACCCATTCCAGTGTATGCTTCCCTTTTGCTCTAGCAGTACAGAATGGCTTTGAAGGGTTAGGGCCACTTCCATAGGATAGAGTACTTTAGCTATCATATACACAAATGAACTCAGTGGCGCTCAAATTCACAGGTAGAAGCACAGCTTGTAGTACATTACAATCATAGTTCTCTAGTGTGGCTCTTAGCTAGGAAGCCTTCTCCAAAAAATAAAAATAAATAAAAAAAAATTCTCAGGGGGCTTCTGTGGCACACCAGAACTGTTGTTCTATGTTTCCAGCATCTCCTCCTGATCTTGGGAGAATCTCAGGCTATTGACTCTCTAGACAGATCTCTGATGATATTGGTTTGATATCTCTGATGAAATCACTGATGCTATATGTCTGTCTGTGTTACTGATCTGATGTTGGCAGTGCCTGCAGCACACAATGACAGTTTTGTCAAAAATGTGAAGGCACCTAGATTTGCTGTGGATGTTACCCCTGTTTGTTTTTATGTCACTGAATTTATACACCTTTCTTGAGTTTATATGTCATCATAGAAGGCTATTCTGGGTGGGAAAAACTTTTAACAAAAAACTACTGTATGTAAATTTTAACGAGGCTTTATTGTTTTAATATTATCATTTAATATTATCATAGAATGAAAATCTGACTTCAAAGCTCTTAAAAATCTTATCTTGTACATTCACTTTTGAAAGGAACATTTTCTTCCTAAACAAGGAGACTTTCATATAACATTTTAAAATAACAGCTTTGCCTTTGGTTTCTTGAATTGCTTTCACGACACAGCTTTTTGTATTGTCTTATATTGTTTTTGTAGTTTTGTGGGGGAAGACAAGAAATACTGATGGGTAAATCCTTTGGTACATTCAAAATAAACATAAAGTTACACTTAATGGATTGTTTTAGAATAGCATAGATTTTTGAAAAGCTTACAAAATCCCATTTCCTCCTTTCCATTCTACCAACTTTCCAAAACCATTCCGTCAGTTTTATTCATATAAGGTTTTTCTTTATTTATCTATTACATATGAATAAACCGTAGGAAATATTTAGGACCTGCAAAATAATAAAAATAATATTAAAAGTAAAAAACAAACAATGCGGATATTCTCAGAGTGGATCAATCACTTATGTACTGCCTGGAAACAATTCTAGTGACAGCAAGAGCTATTAACCTATGAGCATCCTCAAACTACAAATCTGACTTGTACTTTGGACAAGTATTGTCTTCCCCCTCTTAGGACAGAGGTTCTGTCTTCCCTCTCTTAGGACAGAGCTTAGGGCAGAGGTTCACAACCAAATGGGGCATGACCCTTTTTGTTTGGCTGCAAGCTGATTTTCTCATGGTTGCAAAGTCCTCATTTATTTTTGTAAATTTATTTATTCTTGCAAAATTTTAAAGTTTGCATTTTTTCCAACATTTTCAAGGAACCTCCAAACAAACATATTTTTGAAAACAACTGTTATACTGTATTTGGTAACCTACAATAGTATACATACATTTTTTACAAGTGCTTTCCTGGGTACTGAATATTAATTCCTATGGGAATAAAGCACAAAAAGTAAGATCACCCAGAAAAACCTTTAAGAAAATATATGTTTTTACTGAACACATATGGTGTGGTTCACATAGTGATCCATCCTTTGGTATAAGATGTGATTTATTTAAAAATGTGATTTTTAAAAAGTGGCATCACTTCCTGCTTCATGACACAATTTTGGCTTATCGAAGGGGGTCCCAACAGGTTGTCATACCCAAAAAGTAGGTCCAAGAAATCTATAAATGTTTGGGAAATACTGGGTCAGGGGAATCATAGGCCCATCCATGACAGATTGAACAGAACCAGGAATGTTTGTGACTCTGATGGTTGTTGCAGTTCCAGGATACAAGAAAGGTTTCTTCTGGTCTCCTTTTACAGCTGGTAGAGCATGGGCCCTGAGTACTATTTTAAGGTATGAATCCAAAGATATCACTAATAATATGATCTACAAAACTCTTCAAGAGCATGACTGCCCTTTAAGCTGCTTAATTCCCAGGATTGTGAAGTGCACCTATGCCAACACAAGCAATTGGTCAATCTTAGTGTAAGTATCCTCTAATCTTCTCAAGTTTGGAGAGCTTTAGTAAATGAATGAGTTCATGAATTTAATCCTTGAGCAAATGTCAAACTGACAGCACAAGAAGCTGAGGTCCCATCTTTCTTCACAAGCAGATAGAACAAATATAACAGCAAAACTCCATGTCTAATAAAAAAGGAAAACCACAAGTCACAATCTCAACTGTTGCCAACACTGTTTTTATATACACCCAGATGTCAACCAATACACATGCAAACACACACAACCTTTGGTTCTGGGTCTGCCTGGCCTGAATTAAGCAAAACTGGGCATGTATAACAAGACTACGTCAGGCGAGTGGTTAAAAAAAAACTTCAGCACACATACACGCACAAGTACAGCCCAGAATAGCCCCATTTTTTTCCCATGGAACCATGAAAAAGTGACTAGTGACTAGTGTTTTTGAATTGCAAAAACATTTTGGAAAATCCATCCACCATAGGACTAGTTTCAAGTTGAGGTACAAGGGCAGAGACCTGTAACTTGACTCAAGTCAAGCCTTGTTTACTTGCCCATCCCTGATATCTAGGAAACTTGAATGTGGGCAGAAAGAATATAAATCATTTTATGTTTATGAACATTCCCTTCTTCTGGACTAGAATATGGATTGTCTTACATGTTAATAATCTTTATATAACAAGTGTGGATCACTCATGAAAAGTAAACCAATATTCATATGAAAGATAATCTGTCATATATAAAGAACATCTGAAGCTGTAATACATTGACAGTGAAATCCCAACTCCTGGTTAGGCTATCACAAGTCCTGGCACAAGTCCTGGCACAAGTCCCATGCTGGCCTGGGAGTGTTGCAAAAGTGCCAAAAGGCAAATACAGTGATACCTCACATAACAAATTTAATTCGTTCTGGAGGCATGTTTGTTACGTGAAATGTTCTTTACGTGAAGCGGATTTTCCCATAGGAAATAATGGAAACTATTGGTTCCACAACCCCAAAAACTATTCATATAAAAAATATTAACTAGAAATAAAAATGATGACAGAACACTGGGATTGAATTCAAAACATGCAATCAATGTGCATGATCTTATGAAGTCTACTTAGGCTACAGTCCTAAAGACACTTTCCTGGGAGTAAGACCCATTGAAAACAATGGGGCTTACTTTTGGGTAGACATGGTTAGGAAGCTGCAATCCAAGACACCTTCATAGTGTCTCCCCACTTTCTCCTTCTCTCCATCCTGAGCCTCTCTCTCCCCTGCTCCCTTCTGGCCAGCCCTGAGCTGCTTCCCTCTTCTCCACTGCTCTTCTTTCCCTCTGCCCAGCGGACACCCGGCCGCAGGAGGAACAGCATGGAAATGTTGCTTTCACTATGGGCAGGTGCGTTAGGCAGCCCCAACACTTTTTAAAGAGGCTGCCAGCCAGCTCGTCTGCCCCAACTGCCAATGAATGTGTTCTTTACGTGAAGCACAGTTTGTTACGTGAAGCAGAATCCTAGAGAAATTTTTATTTGTTACATGAAACATACTTTATGTGAGGCGTTCTTTAAGTGAGGTGCCACTGTATGAGCTACTACTGGTAGGGAGGGGGTAGTTAGGGCAATGCATAGACATATACCAGCCACCCTGTGCCATCGTGGGAATGGAGAGATGGGTGAGTTGAACTGGCTTAAACTGGTTGGTGATAATCAGCTTCCCAGTACTGGCATAAGTGTGGCAATGGGGCACACGTTGAAACCTGCAGTTGGGGGCCTCTTAAAGGTAACAGGATCTTTGTATACTTACCTCGGAATTGCACTGCCCTTACCCGAGAGCTGGAAAATTTAGGTTAGGATTGTTCCCTGAGTCAGAACATTGATATACCATATTTACTTGAATCTAATGCCCCATCGAATCTAATGCACACCCTATACTTATAGTCAAAATACTGTATTCACTCAAATCTGATTAACCATCAAACCTAATGTGCACCCTGATTTTGGAAACTGAATTCGGCTGGAAAAGGTGAGTGTTAGATTTGTGTAAGTACAGTACCTAGATTAATATTGTCTATCTGGATTGACAGATGTCTCCCAGATTTCAGAAAGAGGCTTGTCCCTGGCCCAGAAAGTTCCCTCTTTTCAAGAAGCTGTCCAAGAAGTAAAGAACACTCAATTATTGGCAGCTGTGCTTATATAAACCTCTTACAGTGCAATTGTGTATATACCCAGAAACAAGCCTCCCTGAGTGCAATTGACTTTTCCTCCCAGGAAAGTGTGTATAGGACTGCAGCCTGAAGCAGCTATTATTTGGAAAAAGCAGTCATTAAAAGGAATGAGGTTGCCACCCCATTTCAAGACCATGTTTAAAGCAATCTTCAGTTCTTCTCTGTGCACATGGTGAAGGCATGGAGGGGAAAAAGTCCATAACTACTGACTCCATCACCACTTGCACCATCAACAGGAAATATGTGCATAAACTTATCCATACACATGGACTCCACATTCATAACATCTCTGAATGTTCTGACAAGATTTGCCCTTGCCACACTCCCACCACACTTATTGTATCATAGATACACCCTATCTATCTATCTATCTATCTATCTATCTATCTATCTATCTATCTATCTATCTATCTATCTATCTATCTATCTATCTATCTACAGTATTTATATACCGCTTTTCAACCAACAAGTTCACAAAGCGGTTTACGAAGAAAATGGAAAAATAATAATAGCTAATTAAAAGCGAATGGGTCCCTGTCCCCAAAGGGCTCACAATCTACAATGCAAAAAAGAACACCAGCAGAAGCCACTTGAACAGACACTGCTGGGGTCTGTAGGGCCAGTTACTGTCCCCTGCTAAATAAAAGAGGAACACCCACTTGAAAGAGTGCCTTTTGCTCTGTGTTCAGGATCATATCTTCCATGATTAGGATCAGTGGTGGGCTTCAGGGGGTTCTCACAGGTTCTGTAGAACCTTTTGCTAATGAGCGCCTGGTTCTGAGAACTGGTTACTAATGGGACATAGAATCTGTTGTTCTATGGACAAAGAACCAAGTGGTTTATTCTAAGTGGGTTGTTCTATGGACAAAGAACCTGTTGTTAATTTATTTGAATCCCACCACTGATTAGGATCCTGCGTCGCTTGTAATCCTGTCCTTGTCCCAGCTTCCCAGGGCCAGGATTGCAGAATGCCACCTCTGTCACTCTTTATATGGCCTCCAGAAAGCAGCCACAGTGGATGGATGACAGTTTGGATGGCCAGCTAAGTCACCCAAGAGATGTAATATTCCTGGGCATTTCCTCACCTCCCGTGAAGTCCCCCAGGTACATCCCTGCTGTGAGTGCCCAATATCCATTATTAGAAGGTGAATATTTTCCCTGGGGCAACATTTGTCTACTTAGACAAATGTTGTGAGTATGCAAAGCATGGCCGTGGGGCTTGCTGGAACACTCCTGGGTATTATGAAACCATGGAAACTCTTAAAGTTTCATAATGTCTGACAAGAACTAGGCTTGAAGCAGACTTACTTGAATGTAAATAGTTCTATATTTACACAAATGCTTCTGCTTTCAGACCTACTAATTCTCCAGCGGCATCGAGCTAAGCTTCCATTTCCCTGCCCCATCTCTTCTGTTGCAACTTGGCGTCTAGGCTTTGCTTTTTCATGCTCTCTTTTATTAGAGATCTAACCAAATCAGGAATGTTTGATTAGACAAAAGGCGCCTGCCGCAGTGGCTGCAGCTGCTTAAATTATACAGTACTCAAAGCATATCTGAAGCCCCAGCTCCAGGCAAACAAATAACGGTGCAACATGGATGCTTCCAGATAACAATCACAGTAATAGCTTTTGATTTGAACTTGCTTTAGTTGCTTTTTGAATGACAAGGAAAACCAGAGCAATTCGTTCCTATCAGATGTCTGCCCTTTGAGGGTTTGTAAGTGATATGAAAAGGATCTGTGTAATTTCCAAGAGTGGGGAAAAATCAGTAGATTCTATCAAGCCTGCACTATTTGACCCTTTACTTTCCATTCCTATGAATCTATGCGGCAGAAGAATGTTGGATTATATTTTAATGCAATCCCCTCAATAGGATATAGGAGAGCTGCAGTGCCTCAGAGGATAAAGATACTTGTTGACCCAAAGATCAGCAGATCTGCTGTTCAAAACCTAAGTACTGCAAGACGGAATCAGCTCCTATTACTTGTACAGCTCCTGTAAGGTTGCCATAATTCTCTTCCACAAAACTGGGACAGGACCTTCTGTCTAACCTGCCAGTATGTGAATGCAATCCCCCAAAACTGGGACAGTTCTGGTTTTCCAGTACTTATGGCAACCCTAAACTCGTGACAACCTAGCAGTTTGAAAATATGTACATGTAAGTAGATAAATTGGTTTCACTTCAGTGGGAAGGTAAGCATTCTGTGCATTTATACATGCTGGCCATATGACCACAAGAGTGTCTTTGAACGCTGCTGGCTTTTGTAACAGGCAGGGGCATCACTAGGGTTCATGTCACGCAGTGTGGAGGCCAGCACATCACCCCTATGCAGTGCATGGGGCAACAACTTGAATGGTTGGTGTGGTTATGTGCCATTGCCCTACTTTCACTGGTTTTTAGCCACATATTTTAATAGAATTAAGATATTTCTAAGTGGTTTTTTTCACTGCATTCTGCTGTAAATTATGTACCCAATTGTAAATACCATGGTGGAATAATTTCAACAACCCATGACTTTAGCCATTTGGCACCCATTGGGGTGTCACCCCCCCTTTTCTAACACCCTTGTGACGTTTCTGATTGTGACCATTTTGGAAGTCTTGTACTCTCTGGACTGACTCTCCACACCAGCTAAGACATCCTTGCTTACTAGCCAGTAAACATTGCTGTGCAGTTCACATCCATTTTCAATGCATTTCAAAGCAATCATCAGGCACCTCCTTCTGGGGTGATTTGTGGGGGCTGTGTTCATTGGATCAGGACAATTCCAAATACTGTACACTTATTTTTTTTTATCCACAGAAGATTCTGGTATTGAACCCTAATGGATAACAAGGGACACCTGTACATTAATTACAGTGATTCTATGGTGGAGTAGGACTGGTTTCCAATCTCTGCTTAATTCCACCCCTTCTTTAACATAGACCACCCACCATCAAAAGTGCTCCTCACCGTCCCTCCTATAAAATTTATAGCTTGACATTATGGTATCACACTGATGACCCAATTGGAATCAAAGTCCTGGCCTAGCTGGATATTTGATCTGATCCAGAAAAGCTCTTCTCATGTAAACCTCAGCATTGCAGATAGTTTTTTTAGATTAGTTGTTCCCTAGCCCAACTTTAAAAAACAAAAAACAAAAGCACACAGAGACCAAATCCTAGAGGAGTATGCAGTTATGGCTAGTGCTACATTTTTAATTCGTAAATAAAAAGGCTTGTAAATTTTTGCACAATGCTGTTAATATTTTATGGAGAAAATTAAGAGCAAAATATTTTCCAGTATTATATGTCAGCAATAAAGACCATGCAAATCAGATAGTCCGAGACTGCTATTAAATGAGTATTTATTCCTTGCTGCTAATTTATCCCTTTGCATAAAAAACAGTTTATATTGTAGTGTAAGTAAAGAGACATAGATGTTGATGTATTTATAAGTGTACAACATTTGGAAAATTTCTGCTGACCCACTATTATGTGGATCAAGATAGTTTTGGATAGACTGTGCAGTTGTTGCACAGTTCAATTACTCCATTTTAATTATTTTATTTCACCTTGACCTGTGATCACATTTCAAATAAATTTAAAGAACTATAGTAATATTTAATCCTTATACAGCAATTTCAAATGTTCAGTGCTCTTTCAGTATCAGACCTTAGCGTGTTGCCAGTTTGATATCAGTATTATCAAAACTAAGACCAAAATTAGTTATGGAAATCAGTCAGACCTAATTTTATTTATGCCTACATTATTTCTTCTTAATAAATGTTTCAGGCAAATAATGAAACCAACTAACGAATGAGAGTCATTATTTTAATGATAGCGCTGGTAGGTCAGGCAGGGTTACCAGGTTCCATTTTAATTATGTTAATCAAATGACATTTTAACCAAGGAATGCATTTTTCCTCCAAAATTTAATAAATAACAATGTTTACTATTTTTGCTATGCGGTGAATGCACCTTGATAATCAAAAAAGAGGAAAAAAATGAAAACATTTTTAATGTCTTTGTTTTCCAAATATTGTCAGGAAGAGCAGCCGACTATTAATTATAGGAAGATCAACATATCAGGCTTTGGTTCCTGATTTGTTACAAGAGCAGCAAGTACTATGTTTAAGATCAGAGAGTGTTATCAGATCAGAGGATGATCTGACAGCTATAATTTGGGTTATGACAAATTAGCAAAGATAAGTTTTCTCTATATTTATTTTCTTCTAGCAAGATGTCACATAAGTTCATTTCATTGTTTTTTACAGTTACAGGAAGGAGGATTATTCCATGCCAAAACTATCAAATACTGCAATTAAATAAGGCCTATATCCTAAAGTGAAATTAAGCCCCTTGTTCCGCAGCAGTTAAAATGACCTTCGATAAGATAACACTAGAGGGTGACATAACTGCATGGACCCGTAACTGCTCTGGATTTTGCCCTAGGACTTGTCTGTTGTCTCAAAGATGAGACTGGTGCAAGGGAGTCAGCACATTTCAGGTTTGGGGGAAGAGTGCATTGCAAGCTGGCCAGTAGGCGGACTGGAACTTGGAGTGGGGTGGGACTGGTCTCCAATACTTAGGCTGGATCATAACAACCTTATGGTCTGTCTGGTATTACATTGGGCTGCTTAGATCTGTGCCCATTATTTCTTGGGGTAAAGAGACATAAGTTCCCTTTTTCTGAGTTGTTCTCCTTCTACTCCTAACCTGTGCTGGATACGGTGCCGGCAAGTTGTCTAGCACATGTTAGGATCAGGTGGCCCATCTGCAATCCACAGGCAGATGTCTTCCAACACAATCTGAAAGATCTGTGAATATGAATATGAAATTAACTGAAAGATCCAAATGAAGAATTTAATAATTACTCTGTGGTTTCCATGGTTAGTGGTTTCTTATGCATTACAGGCTATGAAATAGTCTTGGAGAGTCCAGTATATTTCAGTGGCACTTTTGGGATTGTTCAACAGAAGCTGGTTTGCAACTACTGTACTCAGATTTTGCGCATTCATAAAACAGGCTATCATTTGTTTTTTAAACCACATCCACTTGAATTAGTAGAAAATGTGTTCTCATTGAAGAAATGCTCTCCAAGGATTTAGTGTAAAACTCAGTTAATGAAATCATGTATAATTAGTCATGAACTGTGGTCTGGTCTTTCAACCATACTCCGATTTCACATTCTCAGCAAAAAAAAAATGTTTACATATTTCTCTGTGGACAAAAGATGACATCATAAAATGGTTTACAGAGCACTATAAAAGGTTTTTTTTCCTGTTCCTACAAAAGTAATAGAGTGGAAAGAAAAATAAAAGTTAAATCACTTATGAGCTGTGGGTGGCACAAGTGGCTAAGACACTGTGCTTGTTAACCAGCAGACCAGGGTTTGAGACCCAGTGAGCTCATATCCTTAGCCCAGACAGGGCTAAGACAGGGTGAGCTCCTATCCTTAGCCCAGCTCTGCAACGCCAGCTGGATCCAATCGTATTGGCTCTGCCTTTCCATTGGACTAATTCAGTGGTGTGGAGAGGGGGGATTTGCTGCTTGGGTAACAGCCTCTCCTCCATAACAATCTAACCCAGGCTTTCGTGCGTCGCATGCAGCATATGCAGCACCAAGCACGATACCATAGTCTTTCAAGACTGACGGAGGCCTGCTTTCTTTTAGGTTACATTATAATTGTGAATATATTACACACTTTATAATTCACAAAAGAATGGTTAAGTTCTTGCTGGAACAAACTTTTCATACACTTTGGGATGACGAAATGTCATTCTGCTAAGGGAATTTACAATTCTCCTAAATTACCTTCCTTTCTTTCAGCGATAAATACTCCCGAGACTTCTTGAACAATGAAAATCCAAGGCACTTGTTTGAATATTATTGTATCACATTTCTTTCCTAGAGAAAGACTTTCATTTTCTTGTCCTTGCCATGATTTCATGTTACAAAAGGCCCTCTTTTCTGTCATGACACCTACACATTATGGAATGGATAAATGGTATACCCGAAATGTCCATGAAATTCATGAAGAATAAAAGGATGTCCTAATGAATGGATGTCAGGGAATGTCATTAGATGAAGTGACATCTTCATGTTAGTTGTTCCTTTTCATATTGGCTTCTGTGAAAACTCCTGAAAAGATTCACAACAATGTAATTACTAATGATTTCTTCAATGCCCAGTCATGACCCTCTAAATGAAGAGGTTTCATACCAAGAAATAGCTCTTACTGTGAAGGTGTCGACTAAGGAAGGTGCGAACTTCTTTCTACTCATGTAACTCTAGACTTCACACATTGGTTGATCCTAGTCGAAAAGATCTAAAAAGAAGTAATCTCCTCCAAGAGGAGACTATATTATAATAATAAATAATAAATAATTTATTGTCATTGCATTGACATACAATGAAATTCCCAAGACACCCAGAGTCCAGACCCAAAAACATACATACCACAATTCCAAGCAATCCCCATAAAATTCCCAAATTCTCCCCTCCCCACCCCGTAAGATTCCCCCGTTAAAACATACAAGCGTCCACACAACAGACCAAGTAATACAGTCCAACTGCTTATTTCTGATGGTCCTTAAATTCATTGTTAAGTGCAGTTATAGCACTTATATGGTCCAATAGAGAAACGTCTAGATATTTCCTGATGTCACTGGAATTAGCAATGATGACAGAAACACAGGCAGTCCTTACTCTTCAGTAGCAGCAGACAGTCCTTAGTCTGATCTGATGTGTTCTCATCTTACAATCTGCTGTTTTAACACTACCTACCCTGGTGACCCACTGTGTCATCTGTGGTGGATCCAGGACCCGTCAAGTCCAGGAAACTGCAGCACAAAATGGTTTGTGACCCAGAAATTTTATTTCTGTATTACAGCTGTATGCAAACTGTTTCCTTGACCATGCTGCACTGCATCATTCCAGGTAGCAAATTTGAAGTCATAACCTCCTTAAAATTTGTTTTCAAATGTAGTCTGCCCATCCACAACCACCACAGTCCATTACAGCAGTATAATGTAAGGTAAAATAGGTAGTCCCACTCCAGAATATTCTGGAACATCTGGGGGGGAAGTCATTGAAACTTATCCAAAGTATTCTGAATTAGAAATAGATTAACTATTAAATTATCAGTGATTAAGATACACTGTAAACCAAAAAGTGTTATATTAATAACTAGTGAAAAGTGTACCAGCTTTGCAGGAGTAAAACTTCCCCGTATGCCATCCCCCCATATACATCAACCCCCCCATGCGCATCAACCCCCATGCACAACTTCCCTTATGTGCAACTTCCCCCATGCGTATCAACCCTCATGTGCAACTTCCCCCCATGCACAACTTCCCCACATGTGCAAGTTCCCCCATGTGCATCAACCATAGGGGTTGCGCATCAACCCCCATGTGCAACTTCCCCCATGCACAACTTCCCCCCATGTGCAACTTCCCCCATGCGTATCAACCCCCATGTGCAACTTCTCCCCATGCACAACTTCCCCACATGTGCACAGCATCCTCGCCAGTGCAACCTCTTCCTCCGAACAACATCCCCCCCAGTGCACCAGGTACTGAGCATCAAATAGGCTGGAGGTTGGTCAGTCTGCCATGTTAAGTATCGGACAAAAACACGTTGCCCCCTTTTCAGCCCCTGAAGGGTTAAATTTCTCCAGATGGTTCTTGGTGGGAGTTCAGGTGACAGAAGGAACTCCCAGAATTCCATGCTTCAGGCCCAGCAGTTGGGGCGGAATGTTGCTGATTCAGCAATTCTCAATGCAAAGTATAGGGAGGAAAACGCGTTGCGCCCCTTTTCACCCCCTTCCTGTTGGAATTTCTAAAAACCGGTTCTTACAGCCCAATCCAGAGCAACTAATCTGTCCACATAAGAGCCCTTGGGTTGCCCTATCCAACACTTGGTTGGAGCAACTGCAAGATGCTCCAGCCCAGTTACTCTGGAAGAGGCTTAGGGCAGAGCAAGGCAAGATAGGGTGCCCTAAGAGAGGTGGACCTGCTCTGCCCTAACTGGGGCAGCCTAAGCAGCTCTGGAGAGGCAAGTTGAGGGCATGTTTAGCATTGCCTAGGGCAGAGCAGTCACTCTGTATCCGGAGCCTGTTTCCAAGGCAGAAATGCCCTCTTCCAGCCCTCAGAGTTATACCACCTCAAGAGCAGGTATAGTAATGTGTAGACCCATAGGGGTCCATGATAAGGCCTGAGTAAGAATGGCAGTGTTGACCAAAAATCTGAGTTCTTGGCCAGCGTGGCTACAACCCCTGCCTCTCAACCTCAGGATATGGAGCAAACTCCGGCTGCCCACAAACCTCAGGATACAGCAGGCCACTCCAAGAAGCCCCTTATATTCACTATAGAATGTACTGGCATCTCATCGGGGCTCCTTATAAGGTGGACACCCAGTGGCGTCACAAAACTGGCGCAGCTGGTGTGGGCCGCATTGGGTGATGCACTCCATATGGGGTGATGCGCTGGAATAGTTTGACTGTCCTTTGGCAGGCCCAGGGCATCAGCGCACCCATTCAGTCCTGCTCCAAGGCAGATCAGCAGCCACAAGCTGCCACTTGTCCTCAGAGCTGGCCCAAATGGCCAGCTGAGATGCATTGCACAGAAACACACTGAGCATGCTGAATAGCTTCAGAGGAGACTTCCTTAGAGCAGAGGAAGTCTGCGCCTCGGCACGGCCATTTGGCCTCGCTCAGGAGGCGGAGCGGCAGCCGAATGGCTTCAGAAGAGTACTGCACAGGCACCAACTCTGATGCCTGCACAGTCTCCCCCGAAGCTGAAAGGCTTCAGAAAAGTACTGCACAAGTGTCAGAGATGGTGCCTGCACAGTACTCTTTCTGAAGCCAGCTGGCGACTGCGCAACTTTGGTGACTGCACAGTCCAGGTAGGGGGTGCGCGCATCCCAGGGGTGACACATAGACTTCCACACCGGGTGATGCACAGAATTGTGTCACCACTGTAGGCACCACAGCTGTTCCTTGTTCAGTGTGATCTGAGGGGTGTCTCCTCAGGAGCAAGTCCTCCCCATGTGTCAATTACTTAGCATGCTCTGGAGCAGTTAGGGCAGCCCAGGCTTCCTGACTCTCTGGATGCAGCATAACATTCTGCTCTGCATACAGAATAGTTAGGAGAGAGCAGTTAGGGCAGAGCAGGCTGAACTTGCTCTGGATTGTGCCCTTAGTGCACCCCCCCTTCATGGAAGGAACACCCACCCCAAATTTCACGCTTCTAGGCCCAGCAATTTTGGCAGGGCGGTGATGAGTGAGTGAGTGAGTCAGTCAGTCAGTCAGACAGTGACTTTTCTCTTTTATATATATAGAAGTCAGACAGTGACTTTTCTCTTTTATATATATAGAAGATATAGATCAGTTAAAGAATAATATGTACTTGGGAAAACAAAAGAAAATTCCACTTGAATTAAAGTATACACACAACAGAGTAATGACCAAAGAAAACTGTTGCACTGATCATCGTAATTAAACAAACGGTTATCAGTTGCCTCCCCATCTGTCTTCCCTGGAACTGAAAACTGTATTGATAGGGCCAAAACCTATTCAATTTTCCAGCAAAAATTCAGCCACAATTCAGCCCCCAAATAATGCAACATAGGTTACTTTGAAAGGCATCCATGATTGGCCCCACACTGCAAGATGCATCAAATACCCTATTGGCCTGTCACCATCAGCTGGGCAGCCCAATCCTGAGCTGCCTGCAATGGAAGGGTGGTGCCACAGCAGAAGGGCTTCAAGAGGATCCTGTGAGGCTGCCATGGTGGCTGCCTGCTATTTACTTGGGGTAAGGCGACACTCACCCCTGGCTTTAGAACAGCACCGGTAGCCCACTGGCTTCTGCCTTACGGCACATTTGCAACACTACACAAGCACTACAGACCAACAGAAAACCCTCAGGATTGGGCTGTTTGTCTTGTTCCATAATATTAGGGTTGCCATAATTCTCCTCCACAAAATCAGGACAGGACCCTCTGTCCCATTTTCCAGTATGTGAACACAATCCCCCAAAATCTGGACTGTCCCTGTTTTACAGGATGTATGGAAACCCTACATAATATACACATCTCTTCTAGGGAAAAAACATTGTTGTCTTTCTTAAACATTTTAGACTACATGTTGATGCTTTCTAAGTTCATTAAAATAAAGCTGAATTGATTGCAAGTGAAATCGATCCTTTTAAAACACAGGTGAATTGCAGCCTCTGTTTTAAATCAGCCGTTTCAACATAAAATGTGCCATGTTATTTGCCTGAGTTTTTGAGATTTACTATTGGGGAGGGGAAATCCAAGCCCACAAGGCTGTAAAAAACAATCATTGGTATGCTCAACAGTTCCTTCACATCCAGTTTATTCATCATTGTTGAATTAAAGCAAAAGTGGTTTAGTCAGGATTTCAAATCATGGCTCAAAGCTGAGATTTGTTTTGTCTTGCAATTTCTAAATAATAAGCAAATATTGTTACAAAAAACAATACGATATAGTAGGAGTAATTTAAATTAGGGACACATAGGGCACAATCCAGAGTAACTGTGGGAGCACGTAAGAGATATTATGTGCACCCATAGTTACTGCACCACTTAGTGTAAACCTATGGGAAATTCATATTGCAATCCAGAGTAACTTATTCTTACTCCTGAGCAAGGACTCCCCATAGTTACTCTGGATTTCACCCATAGACTGCAATTTGTCAGGGCAAATGAGAGAACAGTGCAAGGGGTGAATTCTACCCAGGATAAAAAAGGGGGCTCAGGGGCCAATGGAACACCCCTGCATATTATCATAATTTTACATTTTTTCTATCTTTCAAGGGCCCATGAGAAGGGGGTGGTGCAGGGAGTATATCATACATGGGCCATGGGTGAAAATAGTGGTCCAGGTGCCAAAGAGGGAAGATTTCATAGATCTCCAGAAATTTCCTGGAATCTAAAAAATGTTGGCCTATATTGCGTGAAGAGTAGCATTTGCATTCTGTGTAAGCCTACATAGTTTATATAAACTTTATATCCCCAAAAGGAACTTGGCACCCCTTGAGAAAATTCCTTCCAGAGTCCCTGATTCCTGCCCATTCTTTCCTGAGAAGAAGCATAATTTAACACAATGGGACTAACCCTACAATTCAGAGTAACTACGGGAAGTCGTAAGAGGTACTTACTCTGGATTGCTCTATGCATTTCCCATAGGTTTCCCATAGGTGGCACCATAACTAGATCAGTGTAAAAGGTCCCGTAGTTACTCTGGATTGTGGCCTTAATTGTGTCTAAACAAACATAGGGTTTGTCCTATTCCAAGAAGCTTTTTTTCTCTATGTGACTCTGAAACCATCCTGTTAGTTTCAAGCTTCAGGAAAATCAGGTCCCAATTTCTTGCTTCCATTGGCATGTGAGCTTTCTGAAATTAGCAGCGCATTTAATTCCATCGTGTAATAAAGGAAAATACATTTGGCAGTTGTGAGCTCCATTCCTATTAGAAAGCAGAACTAATAATCTGTATATAATCAAAGCCACTGAACTTTATGCAAAAACACTGAACTGTATATAATCAAAGCCACTGCCCCACATGGCAGTCAGCTCACTGTTGTCATTATTCTCGAAGATGGCTCTCTTCGTGATAGGTATTTAAGTACTCGTACCCTCCTGACTCAACATATTGCCAAAAATATAATTCTATTGATGCCAAGATCCATAATGTGTGATACTGAACATGAGCTAGCCAGTTATTAGATTTCATTATAACTCAGCATGCAAGAGCATGAGCTGTCAAAACTGTTGCTGAATCATATAATTGAAATCAAATTACTTTTTTTAATCTTCTCACTTTTGATAAATTAGTAACTTTTTCCATCTCCTTTTCTTGTGCAGTGCAATCACCGGCATGTTCACTAGGAAATTATCCTGAGATTCCCACAGCTCCAGGATTACCACAGTGCCTATATGGACTACAACAGCACTCTTGGGCTGGTGCAGAACCTACAGCAACGTACTGGCTGAGAAGAAAACAATTCTGCCAGCTGCCAGTTCAAGGCCAAATGAAGTTCTCCTCTGGAGCTCCTCTGGTCATAAGAAGAGCCTTCACTGGATCAGGCCAAAGACCAATTTGGTCCAGCTTCACACAGAAGCCCACCAGATGCTTCAGGGAGCTATGATGACACCTGCATCCCAGTGCCCTCCCCTGTTTCTGGCATTTTGAGGTTATCCACCTCTACACCCATCCCTCATGGCTTATAACCTGGTTCCACCTCCCTCCTTCTTCACAACATGTTCACGGAGTGGCAATGTCGTTCCTAATCAGTGGATCAATTACTACTGTTTTTAGGAAGAATTCAAGTTTCTTCATAACATCTATAATTTCTATCATCCCCACTGAGTATCCCAGATCAGTGTTGGGAAGAGTCCTGTGGGGTTTGATTTGAGTTGAGTCTAGAGCAGTGATTTTCAACCAGTGTGCTGTGGCACACTGGTGTGCCACGGATTGTCCTCAAGTGTGTCACGGGAATTTGAGGATTGACATTCATTAACAGGAAAATTGGGGGACTTGAACAGTCTGGTGTGCCTACTCAATGGTAAAAAAGGCACAATGGTGTGCCTTGACAATTTCAGTGCCTTGTTAAGTGTGCTGTGAGATGAAAAAGGTTGAAAATCACTGGTCTAGAGTAACCAATTCTGACTCATAAGAACATAAGAAGAGCCTCCACTGGATCATGCCAAAGGCCCATCAGGTCCAGCTTCCTGTATCATACACCCCTTCATGACTCTATAGGTCTCATCAAGTTGCTCTGCCCTATTAAAAAGCCTGTTGCCAGGCTCTGTGTGTGTCAGAGCTCTCTTTAAACACTCTCCCCCTGTTTCCCCCTGTCATCTGTTAAAAGGGCTGGAGAGGTGTGTTAGCAAAGCATCTCTCTAGCCAGCCTGGAAGTTGTGGGGATTGCTCTGACTGTTTAAAGCGAGGCTTTCCTCTTGGCTTATGGATCTGAAGTCTCTTGCTATCAGTACTATTCTGAAATCATATTACTAGCTAGGTTGGCAGGTAAACAATGCCACACACCCTTGTGTGCATGCATATTATGCATCATTATGGTTATGTGTGCATGCGTATCATGCATCATCATGTTTTATTAAAGGAAAGAAAGTGATTGTCAAGAAACAATGGACTCACTATAGAGTTGAATTCAGCGACAAATATCCTACTTCTTCTCAAGTGCATTCAGGATTTTTTGAAGTCAGTGCTTGGATCAAAGGCTGGTGGGAGGCCACGGCAATGGCTTAGTAGCAGTTTGCCCTGATGCATTTCCATCACATTCTTCATTACACTGAGTATAATTTTTACTCACAGCAGGATATGTTTCCCTATTGTCTCCTTGAAAGAGCTGTTGCAAATCTTACAGCTGCAACTAACGACATGCGTGGTGGTTAAATGCTAATATAATATATGGTTTCCACCGAGGTGATCTCAGTTGAGGTCAACACTGGCTTTGTTGAAGCCTGATAAGTTTCTTGTCAACTGCAACGCTGTGCTGGAGTTCTTGGAATTCATTCCCTAAGAGTTATCTGAACCTGCCTCTGACACCTTATTCTGTTTTTGTAGCTCATAACTGTTGGGGTTCAGCTTTTGTTCCATTTTTACCAGCTGTTCGTCTGACCTGTCGCTTGTATTACACCATTATTTTGACTGAGAAGGTTTATTCCTTGTGCTAGTAAAATATCTGTTGTGCAGACTCTTTAACCTCCTGGTGCTTTGGTACATTTCCACCACTGTTTAGCTTGCTTGCATTCAAAGTCTATCCAAATCTTCAGAGTTCTCAAATCTTCAGAGTAATTCAGTCTATCTTTTTTATATTCCCCACAGAATAACAGCCCAATACAAAGTTTGACTTGTGCTGGTGCTACAAAGCATGTTTGTGCCAACTTGGGAGCAGACAGTACTTGTACAAGGATGTGTGCCAGCCTGACACCACCAGATCCTTATCCATATCAAAATAGGTTTGCGCTGGAAAGCACAAGGCATGGGAGACAGTGGCCACAGGGCATTTTGGTGTTGAGGTGGGAAGATTTCTGGGTGGAGGATTGGGCCCAGAAAGGAGATCGGATCATTGGCAACAGCACCATCCAGATCTTAACTCTAGCCAAGGCATCCCAACATGGAAAACCTGGATTTATGCCAGATAAATAGGTAGTGCAGGCTGTAATAGCCCTGCTGACTGGGCTTGATATGGGGCAAGAGGGAAAATATCCTCATTTCAAGGTAACCTCCAGCAGCACCTGTGTTTGATACCCACTGGCAATGTAGTCCAGTGAGACTAGCACAGGTTAGGACTGTGCCCTTCTCCAAGACTGCTCAGTCAAGGCAAAGCCTTTGGGAAAATGCTGCTACTCTTATGTCACACTCTAAGAGACCATGACTGTCTTTCATGTCACACTCTCACAGTACTGCATGCAGAAGGTCCCAGGTTGAGACTGACAAAATGCAGATGGATATATGAACCCAGCAGCGAGTACCAATGTGCAGGCTGCATACAAAGCAATCTCCAGCAAGAACAAGACTTGTCTAAAGATGTTGCTGATCAGATTTTGTCACAAAAATAGCCAGGTAACCTGGACCTGAAACTGACAAGTCAGGCCACATATGTGACTATAGATACACCAGGGTTGTATTAACTAGTATTTAGCCTAAAACAGCTAGCTGAATCCTGACAGCCTCCTAGAAGAGGATGAATGGCCTGTTAGCTACGATCCACCTCTACAAGCATCCACCTCTACAAGGATTCCTGCTCCTTATTCTCCTAATCAAATCTTCTCCATACAATCTTGCTTTTGCTCATGATGCAGATCCATCAATTCGTTCATTTTACAACAAATTTATGTTGTAAAATTGTTTGTTTTACAAGGCACTGTTTGCTTTACAAGGCAAAATTCTTTAGAAATTTTAGCTTGTCTTACAAGTTATTTATCTTACATGGTACCACTGTATATTGCTTTAAGGTGGTTAATTTAAACACTTTATTATTGTTATTGTTATTAAAACACTATTAAGTATAATATATCTCTTACGAATGTTCCTTTGTCCCAAGGAGATGGCAGAGCTATTCCATGGCAGCTATTTTGGGCTATGCAGCAGCCCTGCATTCCATGCAGCTCAGGATCGGCTGTCAGATGTATAGTTCTGGGTAGGGGTTTGATCTTGCTTTTTATATTTTTATGTGTACTAAAATTGTATTATGTATTTATGCATGCCAATAAAGATTTTGAACTTGAAATGAAATTTGTTTCACCACTTATCAAGCATAATTGCAGATCTTCCAGGCTGAAGTGTATCCATATTTAACACAATACTGAGTTCTTGTTCATTGGTCCAAAGATCACTTAAGTGAATATTTATGTGCCTATATCTGTAGCACTAGAGGAATTTTTTCACTGCATTTATGTTCATTTCAAAGTTGAACTGATCATTCCCACTGTCAAGCAAAGCAATATCTGGAAGTTTTTCCAAACTGCATGTTCTCTCTATCTAAGGTAGCACACCCATAGCGCACCATAGTTGTAAAACAAATATGCCAGTCAAATTGAATCAGCAAAGAAGTGGAAAAATAGCACAAGGGGAAAAGGAGCTCAAAGCATCATTCAATTCTTCTGCAGAAATCTGTCCCATTTGTTAAAATAAGAAAGCTCTTGCAATAAATTGGAAGGCAAAGCCTTGTTTAGTGGCTAGCCTACATGACAACTATGGTTAATAACTGGAAAGAAATGGTGAAGCAAAGCAGAATTTCCACTGGAATTCAATCAAATCCAAAAAGTTTGCAGGCTTGCCGGACTGTGTTCTTTCAAATCAAATGAAGTTGAATGAGCATGGTTGTTTTCTCCCATGGCCAGGGGGAAAATGCTCATAGCTCAATGCAAGCAGTTCCCATCAGCACAGCATCAAATCTGCAAGAGCTCAGAGATTTGAACCAAAGTGAAGTCCTTTTTAGGTTCGTTATCTACAGAGCAAGGATGCGGAGAGCAATGGGGTGAGATATCAACCTAACCTTTTTGTTTCCAGTAAAACTCTCTTCACCTCCCTTCACTAGCAGGCCTTCTTTGCTTTTCCGTTGTTACTCCCCTTGATCATACTGAATCACATTTGTTTCATATACTGTATATCCACCAACCAGGATGACCAGATGCTGCAACCCAAAAAAGGACAATGTCCCCAAAATTCCTGATATCCAAGGAAAATTCCTGCCATGTTAAAAAAATGTAGGACACCCCAAAATGTAGGACAAATGTAGGACATGTTAAAATAAAGCTAAAACACTTGTATTGCATTCCTATAATTAATTTTTGCACAAATCTCATTGCAATAGACCAGACACCAACCAAAAAGTCATATGTTTAAATGATTCAGGAATATGCTTGGTCTTTCAGGCTACTTCCTTTGCCCCCTTACGCAATATAAACTCCACCAGGGTGACCAGATACACGAACTTCAAAAGGAGGACAAGGTCTTGGATTCCTCTCAGCCTGATCTTTTCAGTGATCAATGCATATATATGAGTATTTTTAGCTTTTATTTTGTCGTCTCTATGTTTTTCTTGGGTGTCCTACATTTTGGGGGGGACTTGTCCTCTTTTGCAGTCACAACATATGGTCACTCTGAGCTCCACTGACTATAATACTTTTGAGTGGACACATTTGGGCTTGGAGGCTTAAAACTTAAAAAGCCAGGAGTTATCCCCACTATCCATACCTTGAGAAGATTGCCAATTTTACACCCAGCCCTGCTCCTCTGCTTTGACAACAGCTGGATGAAAGGACTCAAACCTGAACAACTCAAGCCCTTGTTGTGAATTACATGCTTTTTTGTGCCAAGTATATATTGGCGGATCAATCTACAGAGGCGTAGGAGCAGGGAAGGCTAGGGTTTCTCTGGTCAGTTGGCAACCCTGTTTTAAAAAATTAATTCTTCCTTCCCTGTTTCTCTCCAAAGCCAAACTCACTGCAAAGTTTCAAAGCAGCTCCACTTGCAAGGCTCCCTCCTTCCTCTGCTCTTCTCTCTAGCAGCCTTAGTTGAGCTCCCTCCCTCCTTCCTTCCTTTGCAGCAAGCAGAGTCTCTCTCTCTCTCTCTCTCTCTCTCTCTCTCTCTCTCTCTCTCTGGCAAGCGCGGGGACTGGAAGCTCTGCTGGCCACAGTCATTTTCCCAGCCAGCCGTTCAGTGGCTGGAGGCCCCTGGGAAGCAGGCTGTAAAGCCTGGCGCGATACATGCTGAGAAATGTAATTCTTCCACTGGTGGCTTGGAAAGGAGCTTTAGCATGGGGAGGAGGGGAAAGACTAGTTGGCCTCCAGCAGGCCTCCAAGGTCTAAAATCTTAGGAAATGGCTGGAAAGTCCTGACAAAGAGGCCTTAAAATCAGACTTCCGGATTCAAAGCCTCATTTACGGTTCTATCCAGGAATTTCTGGTCTTGCGGTCACCTTGCCTCCAATGAAGTTAGAATTCATGAGGGGTATACTCCACTAAGGGAACCATCAAGAACTTTGAAGCTAATTAGGGATTTAAATCATGATCTTCTTAGTCCATCTCCAAAACTCCCTCTACTTATGAAATCACATTAAAACCTGATATTGTGTGTACTTCGTCTTGTCTGTCTGTCTGAATGTCTGTCTATTTCACTTAATAAATTGTATGCAATAAATAAATTGCATATACAGTGGTACCTCGCTTAACAAGCACCTTGCTTAACAAACGTTTCACATAAAAAGCAAAAATTTCCAAGAAATCTTGCTTCACATAACAAATTCCACTTCACTTAACAAGCAAGCACGCTATGGGCATGTGTGCTATGCAGCCCTGATGCTCCGCATGGAGGCTTTTTAAAAGGGCTGCTGGCCAGCACTGCTGCCTCTAACTGTCCCCAACTTGGGGGCAGTTGCTTAGAGATGCCAGAGGCAGTTGCCCCTAACTGCCCCCAAGTGCCCCCACTGACCACCTTGAACCTCCAGCAGCAGCACAGGTAAGCCTCCCAGGAAAGTGTCTTTGATTGCAGTCTCCTAACTATGTCTACTCAGAAGTAAGCTCCATTGTGTTAAATCCCAGGAAAGTGTCTTTGATTGCAGCCTCTTAACCATGTCTTCCCAGAAGTAAGCCACACTGTGTTAAATTGAGCTTACTCCCAGGAAAGTGTCTTTAGAACTGCAACCTAAGTAGACTTCATAGGATCATGCTCATTGAATGCATGCTTTGAATTCAATTCCAGTGTTTTGTCATTATTTTTACATGCAGGTAATATTTTTATATGAATATTTTGGGGGTTGTGGAACCAATCATCTGAGTTTCCATTATTTCCTATGGGAAAATTCGCTTCACTTAAAGAGTGTTTCACTTAAAGAGCATGCCTCTGGAACAAATTAAGCACTTTATGTATTTCATATATGCATCAGCTCCTAAGTGATACAAATGTTTGTGCCAACTTGGATGTTCACTGCTCTGGCACAGAGATCCACACTGGCCCAAAGAAGCCAGATCCAGCCCTGGAGGATATGAATTTGTGTAGGTCGTTGCAGAGGATGGGAGAGTGAGGTGGAAGAGCAAAGCAGAGGTCAGGGAAGGAGTGTTTTGGACTGGGAAGGTCAGAATGGGAACTGGATCACACCCAGGAGGGGGTAGGACTGGTTACAACAGCCCATTTCAAATCCTCAGCCCTGTTGTTGAGCCAAGCAGTCTTAAATGGGCTACCCATTTTTGTACAGATCCAAGTAGCCCCACACGGATGGCTGGGACCTGACACGGGGTAGGCGAAAAAAATCTCCTTACCCTGAGTTGCTGATTTCAGCCAATTGGCCTGCCTGTTCTAGCAGAGGTTAGGACTAGGCTATGTATTTCATTCAGAATTCAGTCCCAGAAACTATTTTAAAATCAACGACTCTGTCTAATTGGAAAGATGGATAGAATTTGGCCCACAAAGAATTTGAACATATTACCTTAGCAGTCACTAAGCAAGGGAAGCAGGACAGCCATGTGAGGTCTGACCACACATGCTCTTTATAATACCAATTTCCCTGGTGATCACACAATTCTGGGCTGCTCAAAACTGGTCAGTATGAAATGGGGAAACATAAGGATTTCAGGAATATTGAATTTTTCACACAAAGACCCACGAAAGAAAATTGTGGGTTATCTCTGCAGTACCTACTTTATACTTTCAGGTACAAAGTCCCCTTTACTTATGCAGAAAGAAGTGGAGACATCTGGTGGCAGCCTGATTAAACACATACAATTATCCCTATGGGGTTTCTCCAAAGATCAAGGAGCATTCTTCAGAAAGCAAAAAAATCTATGCCATTTGGAAGTCTTTGTACAATTATTGATTCTTTCTATTCATTTAAACTATCCCAGTGGCTCAGGTTGATTAAAATGCACACTACAGAGTCTTTTGTCTCACATGTGCACTCACACGCACACACACACACACAAACATTAACCAAATCCTATACACCTTATTCACTCATTCATTCATTCATTCACAAAAGAAATACATCATCCCTGCTATGCTTATTTATTTATGTGCAGAAGAGATTACAGTATTCTATGGAGTACTGAACTTGGCAGACTCTGAATTGCTCAGTATGTCACTTCTGTTAATAGATTGAAAATAATTATAATAAAATGCAGATGGGAAGTTAGAAGTTGTTGGGCGGAGAGAGAGAGAGAGAGAGAGAAATCATATGCAACACTATGACATTTCAAATCACAACATGTGAACTGGCAAAAAGAATTATTTTATTTTATGAAATGGATGAATATTCTTGAATGTCACATCTTCCAGCAAGTGTATGTGTGCGCTAAAATTAGCATCAAGTGTTCCTTTTCTGAGAAAAAGCATCTTAATTGCTCTTTCAGACTACACTAGCACATGGTGTTTTGAAAGAACTGAGATTTGGGGCCCAATCCTATCCATTTTTTTCTCTCCTATTTTCATCCAAGCCAATGAGCATTTTGTGGTGGGGTGGCAGTCAAAGATGCCTCCTCAAGGTATGGAAATATTTGTTCCCTTATCTCAGGGATGCATTTTGGTTTAACTAGGGCAGGAAATTTAGATAAGATTGGGCTCTCACAGAGCGCATGATTGCACAGTGCAATCCTGAGTTGGTGTATCAGGTTGCAATCTGCCCCCCCCCCCCTTAAGCAGGAATGAGCCCCACTGATTATAATAGGACTTACTTTAGAAAAAGCAAACAAGGTTAGGTGTTTCTGGCTCCTTACAATTGCCCTGTTACATAGGAGTGAGTACCATCAACCATAATAGGCTTACTTCTCTTTTCTTGCAGTTTATACCTGTTTGGTTCCAGTTCTACTTTCAGAGGCAGATGAGAACAAATGCGTCTCTTCTTCTGTTTGACAGCCCTTCAGGTACCGAGTGCTATCAACATAGAGTGCTATCAGATTTCCTCTCAGTCTTCTCTTCTCCAGGGCTTTGAAGGGCTTGTCTTCCAGCCCACTGACCATCCTTGTTGCTCTCCTCTGAACTTGTTCTAGTTTGGGTGCATCTTTCTTAAAGTGAGATGCCCAGAACTGGACACAGTACTCCAGTGAGATTTAATGCTACATTACAGAAAGAATGAGTCAACCTTAAAGACTCCCAACTAGGAACACAATTTTTTTCTCTTGTTTCAGTATAGATGAATTATCTGTGAAACAATGGTTAATCCAAGTTTTCCAAATAGATACACAAATTCCTGCTTGACAAACCCCGGTTTTGCTAACCCACCTCATCCCAAGCTATTCCTTTATGCTAACCTTATATTTTCTGCTATTTATTTTCTCTCCTAACCAATTTAGTTGGAAAATTCCTTATGGAAATTTCACAAAGGAGGAGTCACTATGCACAATAGCGATAATAGCCCTGAAGGTGGGCAGCCTTCCCCCTACCCCATGTATAGCCCCACAACTCACAAAGAGCTGTGAGTTGTGAGCATCTGATGAGAAGCGTGGAAATAAGTGGTTGTGATGTGATGACATTATTGCATCACTGCCAACTCCTTTTGGGGATTTCATGTAACATGGACACAGGGGCAGGTGTAGGTCCTTCCAATGGCAAATGTCTGCTCATTGCACCGGCCTTGTGATGCATTGGCATGAAGGAACTGGGGTAAGGTGCTAGCTGTGGGTGATCCAGTTGCCATCCTAGCATGGATAAGCCATAGAGGTAGGGTCTCATCAGGCTCAAACAACATAAAAACTGCCTTGATAAACAAACAGAGGTATGTAAGCAAGTCTTTTTTAAAAAAGAAAGCTGCTCATTGTGCAGATAGTGGTCTTTTAAAAGAATAGACCATTTAAAAAAATAATGGTTGAATCACAAATACATTTTTCAATATCAACCAACTACGCTTTGCTTGTTCAGAAGCAAACCATATTGTGTACCATAATGTCAGTAATGATGTAAGATAGGAATCCACATATTTCCAGCTTAAAAGCAATATTGCTTCTAACGGAGCCATACTGACAGTCAGGGAGATATAATAACTCTTTCCTTCTCTCTTGAAACTTCTCCTTCAGGCAGTGGGAATGCTACTCAGACATTCAATCTAATGAAAAAGGAGTCAAGTTAGTATAACTGGCAGGAGCCAAGGAGAGGCTATTGCTTAGTTTTTTGCAGAGAAGTTGCCTTGGGATTTATGGGGCTCAAGGCAAAGAAGAGAAGTGGGACTTTCCGTAACAGGGCCTGGGAATAAAGGTGTCTTTGAATTTCACCAAAATCTACTTTGAACCAGGTTAAAGTTCAGGAGAGTGAAAAGAATTTGGTTATGTTAATGACTTCTCTTCGAGAAGAGTTTTTTTTAATGCTTTTCTACACGTAGCACAGTATATGGACTTCTCTATGGACTTCACCTTTTGTGATGTTACTTCTAGGAGTCCATTACAGATTCTGCAGCTTTGTGTCTAAGGGCACAATCCAGAAGTGCACTTGGGTGACCCTATCTATCACTGGGCTGACCCAACTGCAAGATGGGCCACCTTAGTTACTCTGGAAAAGGCTTGGGGCAGCCTAAGGCAACATAGGGTGCCCCAAGTCAGGTGGACCTGCTCTGCCCTAACTGGGGCAGCCTAGACAGTTCAGGAGAGGCATGTTGAGAGCATGTTTAGCATTGCCTAGGGCAGGGCAGTTACTCTGTATCCAGAGTATTCCCTGTTTCCAGGGCAGAAATGCACTCTTCCAGCTCCTCAGATTTATACCACCTCAGAAGCAGGTATGACAATGAGTAGACCCATAGGGGTCCATGATAAGGCAGAGTAAGAATGGCAGAGTTGACAAAAAATCTGAGTTCTTGGCCAGCCTAGCTGCAACCCCTGCCTCTCAACCTCAGGATATAGCACAACAACGGCAGCCACTAACCTGGGGATGCAGCAGGCCACTCCTTGTATTCACTGTAGACTGTACTGGTTTTTAATGCACTGGTTTTAACTGAGCATGCTCTGGAGCAGTTATGAGCAGCCCAGGCTTCCTGACTCTCTGGATTCAGCATAACTTTCTGCTCTGGATACAGAATAGTTGGGGCATCCCAGCTAGGGCACTCCTCACTGCCCTTATTGTGGATTGTGCCCTCGGACAACTTTCTGTAATGATTGCCACTCTTCCTCCACCAGATATTCATTACAGGGGCCCTCATATCCATTGGTCCTAGATCCACAGTTTTACTTAACTGTGGATGCAGGACAGCACCATGTACCCCCAACCTCCAGAAGAAGGGTTTGTAGCTCCCCTTTGCTCCAAAGGACCTTCTGAGCCAAGCAGAGGCCTCCAGCTCTGTGGCACTGAGAATGGCTACTTTGGCTTAAAAGGTCACTCTTGGGGGGGGGGGGGGGCAGATGCACACCAGAAATGATGATTTTATCTTTCAAATGCATTAAGAGGGCTAGGAAACCACATCCTAGAACAATTTTCAGCAAAATCTGTATTGTGAATCTTTGCAGCATGCTAGTCTATAGGATGTAGATCCGAAGGTAGATTATTGAAAGAATGGCCCTCCTCACAACGTAGTAATGCCCTAGATATCTAGTACCATCTGAATATGAAATCCCTTTCGAAGCTCAACACCATATATCCAAGTTCCTGGGTTCTATATTTCTGTCACACATGTTAGTACTATAATCCCATAAATGGAATCCCATGTGGGTGTTGCTGACAGAGGGACAAATTCAGTTAGATAAATGGGACTAAAATAAGCACATTGCAATGTGGGGTGAATTGTTGAGAGGCAGCAGTGTAGCTCAGATCCAGAAGAGGCAGGGGTTAAATATATATCATACCCAAATAAAAATCCTAGGTAAATTACAAAGCAATGTAGCTGATACTATAGTGGTTGGGCAAAAAGTTTCTGATGAAAATGACAGACTGCATGGCAGTGATTTTCAACCTGTGTGCCCTGGCACACTGGTGTGTCGCAGATAGTCCTGAGGTGTGCCATGGGAATTTAGGGATTGGCATTCATTAATAGGAAAATTGGGGGATTTGAACAGTCTGGTGTGCCTTGTCAATGGTAAAAACAATTGATGGTGTGCCTTGACAATTTCAGTTCTATGTTAAGTGTGCCGTGAGATGAAAAAGGTTGAAAATCACTGCTGTCTGGGCTGATCTCCAATCCGAAGATGTGATATTTGGGTGGGCAGCACCACATAGTTTTACAACCACCCACTGCAATCATCCATACTAATGACAGGCATTACACTCGGGACCTATAACTGAAAATCTATCTACAGTATTTATACAACGTTTTTCAGTTAAAAAATTCACATAGTGGTTTTCAAAGAAAATGAAAAAAATTAACAGCTAATGGGTCCCTGTCCCAAAAGGACTCACAATCTAAACCAGCAGAAGCCACTTGAACATACATTGCTGGGGTGTGTAGAGCCAGGAACTCTCCCCCTGCTAAATAAAGGAGGAACACCCGCTTGAAAGAGGGTCTCTTGCCGAGTTAGCAGGAGATAACTGAAAATCCACAAATAACTGAAAATCATGAACTACTTTTTTATCAGTCTCTTCTGCAATCATATTTTCCACACGTCTTCTCTCTCTATTTGCTTTCCTCAACCCATTCCACCCAGATTCTTTGCTACCTCCTCCAAACCTCCACCATTATCATTCCCACTGTGTAAGGCTTCCTTTTAGGTGTGCGGGTTAATTGAGCGGGCCCGTATGTGATCGTTTTTCTTTCTGTGTTCTATATTGTAGTAATTAACCTTATGGCTAGGATAGGAGACATGAGAAATTT
This sequence comes from Cryptoblepharus egeriae, assembly GCA_030015325.1. Lineage (NCBI taxonomy): Eukaryota > Metazoa > Chordata > Lepidosauria > Squamata > Scincidae > Cryptoblepharus > Cryptoblepharus egeriae. Next base: position 177,133,511 of record JAREYC010000003.1, on the reverse strand, counting down.
CTTTCCCCATGATCTCTTTGCAGGGATCGTTCGTTATGATTGACTTTGCAAGTTACCAGAACTGCAGTTTGAATTCTAATAGCAAACATGATCATATCATATCTGCAGCGTACAACACCATCCTTTACTACTTTGCTATGGATGACAACAGACCAGTATTTCTCTTCTGTGCTTGCATACATATCTTTTAATCAAAGTTGGAATAAACAGGATCATACCTTATGTAGTCAGAAGAAAAAAAAGTTTATAAACCTGTTCCTAGATCTCACTTAAATCTCTCCAGAAAGACTTCCCATAGATTAAAGGCAATTTTCTTCCAGGTATCAAAAATTAGCTAGCAGGAGAACATGCAAAATTCTCTTTAAAAGGGACCTGTCTCACAAAAAAGCAGTTAGTAGCCTATTAACAGAAGGTGTACTTCTGGTTACTGAACCTACAGCATCCACAGACATTCTCTTCCCCTAACCCCTGCGGATGCTGAAAATGACAGATAATGTAATCCGTGATCTGACCTGTTTTCTAATGTGTGGAGGTTGAGTGTGATCTTGTGCCGCAGAATACCTTCCAGAAGTGCCTACCTGGAGGCTTTGCTCTCTGCTGTGACAGACTGGGCTCCTAGGCTACTCTTATGCTTATTCTTAAGTATTGGGGCTTAATGGTTTAGCTAGATGGGTCTTCCAAATATGGTCCCATGATATTGGCAATGTATAAGGGTCAGCATACTCTGGGCTGGCCCTTATACATCCTTTACTGTGATATCATTATAACTGTCCCATTCATTGTTACTCTACAAGGGAGAGATAGAATGATCTCAAATGAACATAAAGCAGAAAGATAGGCAATGCATATGGGGACTTTACACATAATGGGGTTCACACATTTGTTTCTCAATAACTTAGGTTCATTTTTACAGACCAAAATTTCATGGATGATACCATATACAGTATGTACTGTACACTGCATACAGACTGTACTTGCACGCAATGTAACAGAGGAATATTGTACCCAGATCAAACTGGGTATCCTTGGGTATCCATCCTTTAGGAAGTAAGGTGGGATATAAATAAATAAATAAATAAATAAATAAATAAATAAATAAATCTGATACACAGATATATCCAGGTGTAGTTTAATGTGTAAATATCCATAATGTCTCTCCTCTTTGTGTGGTATCTGCTTATTAAGCAGGATCCAAGTTCATTTAACCAGATGACTTTGGATTTTCCTGTCATTGAAAGAACCACTTTTTCATATTTCATATCTTGTTAACATTTCCACTTTCTCCAAACCAGCCTCACCTCAGTGTGCAAGTGGCCCCTTCCACGCCTCTTCAGAGCCATTCATCTCTACCTACACCTCTGCAAGCACTTTGACCTTGCTCACCCTGCTTGGAATGGCTCTGAAGGGGAAGGGCCACTTGCACACTGTGGTGAGGCTCCCTCCAAAACATAGTTCTTTGCACCCCATCTAGCTCTGCCACTGCTTCCAACATTAAAGATTAACATAAACAACCAAAAATCAAACAAGTTCATATGGTCTGCATCATTTATTATACAATGCCTTTGGTGGTGATAACTAAGTGCCGTGTAAGTGCACTATGCCAACTCAGCCAAAACTGATATTCCATTTGGGATAATTCTTACAGAATGATTGCTTGGCATGAAGCATCACTGGGCACTGGAGAACCATCAACAACACCTCAAGAGTGCCATTGTGTTGGCCAAGGTCAATGGTGTAGCCATTATGCTCCATTACCATGGAGTTCCTCAAATCTGTACCAGGCAGTAAATCCCATACACATATTGAATCAATAATGTTTGCCTCGTCTCCTTCTATATTATCTGCTTTATTTAGAGAGGGTTTATATTGTTTACTAGTAATTGGAATACAAGTCTTGTTTTCTGCTCCATAAATTTACCAATTACACAACTTCAGTTATTGCTCTGAATTCTGTTAAGTGCCATAGAGTGAACTGGGAGCCTATCCATAGATTCTGTATCATAGCGTTTAAATTTAAGTCTGGAATATGGACATTTTAACAGTGCATCAGGCACTTTGTTATCACCAGCAATATATGTATATATGGTCATAATGGGTGATGAATCGTGGGTCTCTAGCTGTGTCCCCGAAACCAAAGCTCAGTCTTCAATCTCTCAGAGACCAAAGAAAGCACAAATGAGTAGGACCAATGTGAAGACACTGTTGACCGTTTTCTTCGACTACAAGGGGATTGTTCATCATGAGTATGCTCCACATGATCAGACAGTAAACAAGAAGTACTACCATGATGTGTTGCGGTTTTTGTAGGCTGCTATTCATCGGAAAAGGCCAGAATTGCATGCATCCAGTGAGTGGCAACTGCACCATGACAATGCACCTGCCCATTCAACGCAGCTTGTGCAGCAGTTTTTCACCAAGCAGGTCCGCCAGTTACCATATTCCCCAAATCTTACCCCTTGCAACCTTTTCCCCTTTCCAAAAATAGAATCCCACTTGAAAGGATGAAGATTTCAGGACATCAAGGAAATCCAAGTGGTTGCGATGAAACAGCTGCTGATTATCCCAGAAAATAAGTTCCAGGAATGCTTCCATTAATGGAAACAGCGCTGGATTAAGTGTTGGTTTCTGAAGGGTTTTATTTTGAAGGAGATTAAATGCCAAATTGTTATGTGTTGTTGTTTTCTTTTTATAGCACAAGTTCTGATACTTATTGCTCACACCTTGTATATTAAATCAAAGGGTAGAGGAGGCCAATCAGAGTGAGAGCCGTAAACAGAATCAAAGAAAGCAAGCAAGAACCAGTTGAAAGAAAAAAGAGGTTCAACCTATGCTGACATCTTGGCAGGGAGGGAAACATCTGTGCCTCATGTGTCCTCTGTCAGTACTGCTGGACTCCTCAGTGGAAATCAGAATCATCAGCCATTGTATCTATCTGGACCAATGACTTTAAATGGATATTAAAGGCAATGTTTTGCAATTGCTCTGATCCTTCCTGGATGTAAGAATTCAGAAGACAGTGTTTGGGGAGAGGGAATAGAGGGGCTCCTGCTCAATCCCATGGCCTTGCCAGGATTCTTCTATCCTCCTGGTATAGTCCTTTTGGAAACTGACCAATAGCATCTCTAGGATTGGTTTTCATTTGAGTGGGGCCAGATCTACCCATTGGGGGACAGAGGGAGACTCCCCTTCCACAAGCATGGGAGCCATACCTATGGCCAAGGTCTATCATCAGTGACAGCAGAAGACACCCTGGAGTTCAGTTTCTACCAGGATTTCCAATGTAAAACTCAGGTCTGCCTGGTAGACCTGGCCTCTTGGACTTTGTTCTTTCACTCTTCTCCTTTAGTGAAGAAGAGTACCTCACCTTGAGTACTGTGTTCAGTTCTGGGCACCTCACTTTAAGAAAGATGCAGCCAAGCTGGAGCAAGTCCAGAGGAGAGCGACAAGAATGATCAGTGGGATGGAAGGGAAGCCCTACGAGGAAAGGTTGGGAGAACTTGAGATATTCAGCCTGGAGAAGAGGAGGCTGAAAGGAGACATGATTGCCCCCTTCAGATACCTGAAGGGCTGTCATAGGGAGGAAGGGGCTCATTTGTTCATAGCTGCTTCTGAAAGCAGAACTAGAACCAATGGGTACAAACTGCAAGAGAGGAGATTCCAGTTAGATAGCCGGAAAAAATTCCTGATGGTGAGGGCGGTTCGGCAGTGGAACAGATTGCCAAGGGAGGTGGTGGACTCTCCCTCACTGAAGATCTTCAAGCAGAGGCTCAACGAGCACCTGTCGGGGATGCTCTAGAGGAATTTCCTGCTGCAGGCAGGGGGTTGCTCTAGATGACCTACTAGGTCCCTTCCAACTCTAGGATTCTATGATTCTAGTGTCATCCCATCCTAATAGCATCACCTGTACAATCCACCCCTAATGATGCCACTCAGTTTATATCACTCTGGATTCCAGAGTCTTGACTGTCTTCCCTCTTCACATAGCTTTAGGCTATGATGTCAAATTTGATCAGGTCTGGTTCCCACTTATTTATCTGCAGGTGTCTTCCACTGGCCACCCAGTGTTCTTCCTGCCAGACCAGACCCCCACACTCCTTTTACAAGATGTATCTTGTTACTAGTTGTGCACCTCCCAAAGCTAAGAATTAACAAATCAGAGCAGTTAGCAAACTATTGGGATAAAGAGTAAAGCATTAAGCAGGAGAAGCTGGATGAGCAGAAATGAATGTTTAAAATATTTGAAGATTAAACAGCAATTTCCACTTTCCACAACCCTTCTTGCCACACAAAACAACTGCTTCCCAGCCTCATGGGTGAGGCCCTCGTTCTTCCTATGCAGTTGGTTGGATGGCAGAATCTAAGCAGGCAGGGGCTCGCGAGACTTGCCTTGCTCCCCTGCCCATATCATTGGCAGCTGCTGAAAGACCCTCAGTGTGCCTTGACGTTAAAGCACTGTGACAGAATATATAAAGAATTTATATTTTGTTTTTAAAAAATTAAAAGGAAACACATGCATCATGGATGTGGGACTCCCCCACCCCACATTTGTTTTGACTGGATGTTATTAATTCAATTGTTTGCATTTTACTTTATCCCTTGTCGATCAGCTTGGTTTGGTTTTGATCCTAGCCAGACTGGGCCAAAGGAGAATATATGGAAATGCCTATTAACAGCAAACTCCCTGCCTGGGACGCTAGGGAAAGCCTTCAAAGCTCCAGCCTCTACCCAGTACAGCTGTGCAATGTATATGCTTCAGTGATTTCAACAGCCTAATCCAAACATCTTGATCTGATGTGTTAAGTTGATGTTCCAGTTTTAACGAAGAACTGATCATTTATTAAAACCTACCCACACCCCAGGGTCTCAGACTCATTAGCAGAAATTTATTAACATGCATATAATACTAAGCATCCAGTAAAAAAGGCTTGAATTCCATGTCTGCCCATTTAAGAGGCCCCACAGTGGTATAGTCCGTCCTATGCATACATAATCCCCCAGGTTCCATTCTTTGCAATTAAAGCCTCCAATGGGCTTTTAGCAATGCTGGAATTACGACAGAGATAGTCAGATAAAGGCTGCAGTTCTAAGAGCACTTTCCTGGGAGTAAGTCCCATTGAACTTGGTTGAGCTTACTTCTGAGTAGACATGAATAGGATTTCACTGAGAATGACAAATTATTTAGTTATCATTATTCATTTCCATATTTTTATACCACCCTTCCTCTAAGGAGCTTCAGGTGGAGTGAATAGTTCCTCCCCTTATTTTGTCCTAACAACAATCCTGTGTAGTAGGTGAGGTTGAGAGATAGGAATAGTCATGACACTAAAAAGACACACAAATTTATTTCATGGAAGGGTGCAATCCTAACTTAGGCTACAATCCTAAGAGCACTTTCCTGGGAGTAAGCCCCACTGAAAATAATGGAGCTTACTTTTGAGTGGACATGGTGAGGATTGTGCCCTTAGGCTGGAACAACTCACTGATCTTCCCATTCCCTGGGTGATGCAGAGAGGCAAGCAAATATCTGTGCACTGGCCTAGCCCTCATCCAGCTGTAGCACAAAAGTAGTCTTACATCACTTTTGTGACTCCCCCAGACCAGTACAGATCTTAAGCAGGGCTTAGGCCAGCCTAACTGAAGGTTAGGAATGCATCATTAAGGAAGTCATCTAAGTTTTTCCAGTACACAAGACTAAAAAGGAGGACATGTCCTGAATGAAGAAGGTGTCTGGTCACCCTACCACCACCCAACACTAACACTGATTTTACTTCTGTGTCACCCTGAGATGTCATTTTATTAGTACCATGGTGTGCCATAATAACATCTCATTTGCTCTTTAATAAACAGTCTCATTGGTCCATTTTGAATTAAGAAAATCTATTTTTGTTAAGTTATTTTATTGTTTTCTAGTTTTTTGGCCATGACTTTTGATATAATGGAGACATATCACTCTGATTTTAATTGTATTAATTGGATCTGCTGTAAATTACACATTCAGCAGTTATTCTTATTCTTTTTAACTACCATGACTTTTGCAATTTTGGTCTCTAATGGTGTCACCACACAAGAGTGGTGCCTGGTAGGAATTGTCTTCCTGCTGCTGCTAGCTACACTACAGTCTTGTGATGCTTTCAACTATGTTAGGCTTTGACACAGAAGTATTTTTTTCAAAGGAAAAGAAACCGAACCTTGTGGCACTCCCCTTAATACATAGACTTCCTGACACAGAGTCATTTAATAATACTCTCTGGGAATAGTTGTTCAACCAACTTTGAATCCAGCTAACTGTAGTAACATCAAAACCCTCTCCAGACTCATCTCATTTTATTCCTTAGCCTTCCAGACTTCAACGCTGCAGGTGATATTTATGTACTATTCTTTATTTTAACTAACCTTCCTTCCACTTATTGTCCAGTGCTCTTCACATGTTTTCTGAAAGCTCTTTGTGAAAATACACTTGTTTCCTTAAATGTCCTTACTTTTCCTTCCATGGGAATTGTTGGCAATTGTGCCTTTTCTATATGTCTTAAAAAATTCCATCCCTCTGGGAATATTTTCTCCTTTTACAGTCCTAGCCATGGGTTTGTTCTCTAAACCCATTGAAATGAACTTCCCTGTAGCATATCTGGGAATACATATAGCTTTCCTTTTCTTCGATATCAAGAATTCTAAGCTGAGATGGCCAGTTTCACCTCCTCAATGGATTTTTCAGTGTTGGTAAGGTTTAAATCCAGGATAATAGATCTCCTTGTTTCTTCTTCCACCTTTTTAAAAATGAAGTTCTCTGTAAGGCAAATTTTTTAGCTGAGTAAATGTTTTAGGCGATGTCAGGGTAGCTGAAGGTCCTCCCTTATCACTTTGCTTGATCCACAAAACCCTTGGTTATCCATTTCAGGAAAGGATTGACCATGACATTTGCTTGGTCTGATGATCTATAATAGAGACCCAATGATATTGTTCTTAATCTTCTCTAATTCTCACTCAGTGGGTCTTCTTAACCATGGTTTCAGAACCTGTGGAATTGAATCAATACATGTTTCAAACCTGGTTTCACAGAGGGCGCATAAAGGACCTCTGGATATGATCAGAAGTGCCTTCCAGTCTTGTGTCGTTCTTAGACACATTGCACTTGATCTCCCTGAACATTAGAAAGCCTGCCAGAGGTTTCTTCAAACTAGAAGTACCTTTTAGAAGACTCCTGGTTTAGCGAAAAACTTCCCTGCACCTCAGAAAGTGGTCCTACTGTACTTGCTCTCTGGCTTCCATGCCCAGATTTCTTAACTTTTGTGCAACTATAAATGGCATGGTTGGACTAGATGACCTTTTGGATTCCTTCAAGGTCTATGATTCTATGATTATCAACTTCACTCTTCTCTGCTGTCTTCCTTTTAAACTTTTCCTGTCCTATATTCTACTAAGGATCTCACCCCTCCACATTTCCATGATGCCTGTATTTGCTCATTCACATTAGGGTTGAAGTCTGTCCTGCTTATTTTCCCAACTCTGCACAATCTTATGCAGACATTGAAGACCATGGTTATCTTCTTCTATTAGCTTTCCTGGTGCAGATTCTTGCAAGTCCCTCGTCATTCCCTATTTAGTGCCTGTTTCTTTCTTTGTTTCTCAGTCACTAGGGCTGCAATCCAGAGCAAATTCAGCCTGCTCTGACCTAACTGCACTCTCCTAACTATTCTGTATCCAGAGCAGAAAGTTACGCTGAATCCAGAGAGTCAGGAAGCCTGGGCTGCCCTAACTGCTCCAGAGCATGCTAAGTAATTGAGACAAGGGGAAGACTTGCTCCTGAGGAGACACCCCTCAGATCACACTGAACAAGGAACAGCTGTGGTGCCTACAGTGGTGACATGACTCTGCACATCACCTGGTGCGGAAGTCTGTGTGTCATCCCTGGGATGCGCGCCCCCCCCCCACCTGGACTGCACAGAAAGAGTACTGCGCAGGCACCATCTCTGACACCTGCGCAGTACTTTTCTGAAGCCTTTTGGCTTCGGGGGAGACTGTGCAGGCGTCAGAGTTGGTGCCTGTGCAGTACTCTTTCTGAAGCCATTTGGCTGCCGCTCCGCCTCCTGAGTGAGGCCGAATGGCTGTGCAGAGGCGCGGACTTTCTCTGCTCTAAGGAAGTCTCCTCTGAAGCTGTTCGGCACGCTCAGTGTGTTTCTGCGCAGTGCATCTCAGATGGCTGTTCAGGCCAGCTCCTCAGACAAGTGGCAGCTTCTGGCTGATTCTCCGCCTTAGAGCAGGCCTTAATGGGTGTGCTGACGCCCAGGGCCTGCCAAAGGACAGTCAAACTCCTCCAGCACATCACCCCATACGGAGCGCATCCCCAATGCAGCCCACACCAGCCGCACCAGTCTGGTGACGCCACTGAGTGCCTGCCTTATAAGGAGTCCCTGATGAGATGCCAGTACATTCTACAGTGAATACAAGGGGCTTCTTGGAGTGGCCTGCTGTATCCTGAGGTTTGTGGGCAGCTGTAGTTTGTTCCATATCCTGAGGTTGAGAGGCAGGGGTTGCAGCTAGGCTGGCCAAGAACTCAGATTTTTGGTCAGCACTGCCGTTCTTACTCGGGCCTTATCATGGACCCCTATGGGTCTACTCATTACTATACCTGCTCCTGAGGTGGTATAACTCTGAGGGCTGGAAGAGGGAATTTCTGCCTTGGAAACAGGCTTTGGATACAGAGTAACTGCTCTGCCCTAGGCAATGCTAAACATGCCCTCAACATGCCTCTCCTGAGCTGCTTAGGCTGCCCCAGTTAGGGCAGAGCAGGTCCACCTCTCTTAGGGCACCCTATCTTGCCTTGCTCTGCCCTAAGCCTCCTTCAGAGTAACTGGGCTGGAGCATCTTGCAGTTGCTCCAACCTAGTGTTAGATAGGGCAACCTAAGGGCTCTTATGTGGACAGATTAGTTGCTCTGGATTGGGCTGTAGGTCTCTGATGTTTGCCTTTTCTTAGGTTCTGTGTTTTGTTTGTCCTTTATTGTGAAAAGGTAAAATTCTGTGAAAGGGCATTAATGGGGAAATAGCCCCTATGGTTACTTGTGGCATTGTTATCAAGTGTTTCTGCACATAGATGAATTGTGACGACAGACATGAAGTTTTATGCAGTTTCATTTTGGTCCTGAGTGGTGTCTAACGCTCAGGCAACATGAGCTGTCTATTGTACATTATACTCTTCAGTAGTAAATAGATTTTCCATTTCATAGGGGGGTTGCTATAGATAGCTAAGGAGAAAAAGTTGAGGGGAGGGAACCATGAAAGTGGAGTTTGCACAGCTAGTAAGAATCTGCCATATCTTGACCCATATAATTCCCTGCCCTCCTCTGATGAGAGAGAACTTCCTGGAGAAAAGGCCTCAGGGGTCGAATAGGACTCGAGCTTCCTTGGGAATACTGGTGACAGCCAGGTTAAATATGAAGAATAAATAAATAGGACATAAGTTATTGTTGAGGAAAGATACAGGGGAATGGAACCACTGAATTACCAAGGGACTTCACGCTCAATCTAGTAGTTCAATTCTACTAGAGAAACACCAAAACAATTCTGTTCGGGAGAATGGCTTAGCAAAACCTGTGTACCAAAGAATACAAAGAGGTGAGAAGGATGTAGGCAAAGTTAGAATAAAGCCACAAGACTCAAATTTTTGTGAACTTCCAATTCTAATAATAAGCCAGTCAGTCAATAAATGGCCTCTGAGGTGAAGTTGAAAAAGTGGTATTATTACGTTGACATAAAAAGCAAAATCTGTAGGTAGTTCTCAACAACCACAATCAATTACACGACATCCAGTGCTTATGTTCTTAGCCATGGATGTTTATTTAACAGGAATTGTTGTGCTCTCCCATAATACATACAGGAGGAGTGACAGGCCGCACAGCAGGGTGATCTGCAGAATGGCAAAGTGCTAGTCGCATGATGCACCATTTTGAGAACTCTTTCGTTTCTGCACACAATCGTTTCTTGCCAATTGAAGGACTGCCAGAAGGGATGTGCATGACTTCTGCTAAGAAAAACTTACTGTATGTTTGTTCCAAGCTTTGGAACTAGAGGCAAGCCAACATTAAAGACTGATCCATATCTTGTGAAAGTCGGGGGCACATCTACAGCTGACTCCGATGGGAAGGAACTAAAGCATTTGTGGAAAAGAATCATGTGGAGCAAGAACTCATCCTTTTCAAAAAATAGGAAAAAAATGGGGCAGCGGAGTTTTCAGATTATTACAGCTATGTACTGGACTATTTTGTTGAGGGCACATGAATCCATGTGCTTAACTCCGGCATTTGGGTACGACAGGGAATTTCACCTTTGAAATAAAAAATAATGAATAGGATGAATATTTTTTTATTTTCAATTTATTTATTTTTTATTTTCAATTTCAATTTATTTTCAATTTTATTTTCAATTATCAATAAAATCAGGGTGCGCTTTAGATTCGATGGTGCGTTAGATTTGAGCAGATACAGTTTTTCATAAAATTAATCAGTCAATTTTATTTTGATTTTCCTTGATGAAACATAAGTTTGTATTTTACCTATTGACACACAGAGAACTGCTTTTTTCTATGGAAAGATGTATATGCTTTCTTCCCAAGTTCAAACCATTTCAGATCATCTTTGTGGACTACTATGTCATTGTCACCATATACAGTAGTACAGAGATCAAAGACAGTTCCCTGCAGCAGAATCTACCTTATTTTGACATTAAGATGGAGAAGATGCCCCAAGTGAATTTGTGTTTGTTGCACTGTTTAAATCAGTGGAAAATACAGAGAAATAGGACTGCAATCCTATACATACTCACTTGGGAGTAAAGTGCATTAAACCCAGTGGAACTTACTTCTGAGTTGACCTTCACAGGATTGCACTGTGAGGGAAATTGTTCATCCCCTACTAATGGGGCAAGAGGCACTTTTTATTCAGCAGGGGAAGCGTAAATGGCCCTCCTCACCCCAGCAGTGACTTTTCTAGTGGCTTCTGCTGATGTTCAATCAATCAAGTTTATTTGTTTGACTAAAAGCCATAGCAATTACAAACAGTTAAAATAAAAATTGCAAAGAGAACAATAAATTTCTAAACAGCAAGATGAAAATTGCCAGTACGTTTGGAACAGAACACTATAGGCCTTATAAGAACTGAACAACCACTGACCAATTTAGGATTCAGAAATTGCAGTGCCAGAATTTACAAAATTGTAACTGATGACCTTGACAGCCCTTGCAAACAAAGAAGTCATATATGTAACATGTGGATCAATATCAGAGAAGAGATAGCACACAATCAAAAAGAGATTTTCCAACTGAATGGAAGCCAAAGTGTGGCCTAAGAATCTCTGCCTGGGAGAATGAGAGAGGTGGCAGAAAAAAGTATAGAGCACAACCTCCTCCATCTCCCCAGATCCGCATAAGTAAAATCTAAGGTGTTTAGGGGAGGCCTGGAATCTGCCTTCAAGATACACAGTTGGCATAGTTTGTAGGCGTAATTCCATGAAAGCCTTCCTCAGATTGACAAATGTGAGCAAATAGAGATATTGTGGTCTAGAGTGGGAGGTTTAAAAAGATCTGCTTCGCTGATGTTCTTTTGCATCTTTTTAGACTGTGAGTACTTTTTGGGCAGGGAACCCAAGTTATTCAATTTTCTCTGTAAACAGCTTTGTGAACTTTTAATTGAAAATGGTATATAAATACTGTTGTTGTTTCCTTTATGCAGATGTTTTGAATTGTCATACTGGACTTGGATTTGGAAAGAATATTTCTTGTCACTCACTCATTCACTCACACACATGTGTACATAAGCACACATACAGAGAGAGAGGGAGAAAGACCTCAGGCCTTACTGTCTGGAGGACCCTCTGTCTGGTGGACAGATCTGGGCACTACTTGCTTGATAACCCTGCTCTTGAGGAAACCCATGCTGTGGTGGCTGAACCAGCAACGGGCTAAAAAAATAATGGCTAAAAAATAATGTTCCTAAAGATCCATGCTATGTCTACTGAGAATCCATTTGCAGAATTTTTTGTGTGGCAGCAGGAATTTGCAACAGAAAAAGCGAATCTGCAATTTGCTAGCTAAAAAAGCATTGGAAGCAATATTTTTAAGCTAAAAATATTGGTTTTCATTTTTCAACAGTTTTCAGTTTTGGACAGTGCTCTGGGCCCTAACCCATTCAATACGTGGGGTGGGGGGGGTTGTGCCTGTACTCAGTTTAACACAGCCGTATGGTTTAGAGACACAAAATCCTAAGCAGGGGGAAGGAGTGCTGGCAAAAGTGGGGGCAGGTAGTTAGAACTCACTAATATTACAAACTGTTAAATATGTGCCATAGCTAATGGCTCCCCCTCAGATACTTATTTCATGCTTATGAAGAGGAGCCACAATGCATCTAATAGCAAAAGATGCAGATACTTGGGCAGTTCTGGGATAGTAGACCACCTAAGCATACTCAAAGGAGGAAAGAAAGAATCTGAGCATGGTTCAACACTATTGCAACTAAATGACAGATGACACACTTTGCAGACACAAATCCCAATATAGTTGTGTAGACGGTGTAACAAGGCTAGGAAAAAGCTCCTGAAGTTCCTGGATTGTTTGGTGAGGACAGATTGCCAACTGGAGCATTTAATTAGTTCCATGTTAATTTGATTCACACCATTCTGGTGGAGCTGAAATGGGTCTACATATTGAACTGCCACAAGTTTGCCTACTCCTAGTAAACAACTATGAGCTGTTCCATTTCTCTGTCCATAGATCTGAATGGAGCTTGCCAGTTTTCCAACCCAACTGCTAGCTCTCTTTCAGTATAAGGCATCTTCATCCATCAAAAGTTAGTCCGCTCCCTATGTTTTTGTACCATCTCCCTGACTATATTCAGCAAGGGTACCAAGTTTGATGACTATCAAGCCATTTGTTTCTGTAGCAATGCATTTGTATTGCTTTTCAAATATCTTTTTTTCAATCCTTCCTCTGTTTCAGCAAAAATAAAAGATAAAAAAAATTCTGCAGGCGTTTAGTACCTTGAAGATTAACTCATCCAAGGAAGCTATAACTCAGGAATGCATATTGTACTTGGATAGCACTCTAATTCCCCACCTCTGGAAGAAGTCTAGAATATCTGCAGCTACAGTTTGTCACAATACAAGCTACAAATACTTGTCTTACTGCTGGCAATTATTTAGAAAATTTCCCAGAAATGCAGAGCCAATTTAAAATTTAATACACCAGTAACACAATTAAATGATTAGCACTGTGTTTCTAACACAGCTACAGAAATTCTCTACAACATGTTAAATAGATTTTAGCGAACAATGCCAGCGATTGTTGTGGTTTTCCGAAGGCAATCAGTTATGCTCTGTAATTTATAGCTCTGAAAATTAATCTTTTGTGCCCTGTTTGGAGCACAGGTATCCTGTTAATTTGATTTGTAGAGGTCCATGGGTTTAATAACTTTATTGTGACTGGAAAAAATCAATAATTATAATGACTGACAACACTGGGACAGAATAACTCAATAGTACAAGACTTCTGTAAAAGATGGAATCAATAACATTTATTCGTTTTTCTTATTGCAGGTTAAAGCTATCGCAGTAAGGCTTTTTACTTTGGGTACCGATTTCCATGTTTGTTCCCCTCATGATAGAAAGCAACATTTGGAAAATTAAATCACTTCCTTTAACTGGATGAAGCTGTGCCGACGGAAAGAACAATGATCCCACAATAGTATTTTTGCACTGCATAGGAGAGGCAGTTGCTGGGCTGGCACAAGCCATTGTAAGACTGCCATAAAATACTAAAACTTATAAGCAAGCCAGCCCTAGCAGTGCTTTCACACCCTGATCTGCTGCATTCAGATCCTGGTTCACCAGCACAAACATAAAAAGGCCTCAAGTGGCTTAGAGCCTGGGAGAGGGTGGCGGAAGGGCATTTTGGGGGTGGTGGAAGGGCATTTCAAAGCGGGCAGAATTGGGGACAGGGGCAGAAGGGGGCAGAAATGGCAGAGAAATGGTATTCCACTCTATCCTAATTCCTGCCCTAAGACCTCTGGGGCTACACTGGGCTTCCTGGATTTGCACCAGCTATATACATAGCTATATATATATATATCCTCTTACTCTGAGGATACCTTCAGCCACCTCCTAACCTACATTGGATACAGCAGAGGCATGCAGCCTGGCTGTACCAGCACAGGTTAGGATTGGGAAAGGAGCACAAGCGCACATACCATCAACTGTCCAAACTACCTCATACTAAAATGAAACACTACTTTAGAGTAGTATTTAATGCACATGTTGAAGGGCTGTTCATATGAGCCATGCTCTATGAGCCATGCACTGATGTGCCATATCTGGCACATCAGTGCACCAGGAGGGGAGATGAAAGTTCCCATGTGCCACTCAATGTTGATTTTAAACATTTTATCTGGTCTTAGAATAACTGAGGTCCATTCTAAAACCATGTTGGAAATTTCCTTTAGCTTCAAACAGAATATATATAGAGCAAGACAGAGAATTGTGCTAGATGGAATATATAGAATTGTGCTGTGTTCCTAGAAACATTAATTTGGGAATAAGTCCTACTAAGTACAGTGAACAATTGATGATAGCTTGGGATGACAGCACTGGTTTAGTGGGATCTAGGCTCGTAAGCATGTACAGTGGTACCTCAAGTTACAAGTACCTTGTATTGTGTCTTACAAGTGAATTGCAAGCGATGTCTTGCTTAACAACCAAGACATCACTATGTTGATCTGCTTAGTGCAGGTGCTGATGCAGATTGGCACCCCGGGGAATCCCCTGTGCGCACAGGAGATTCCCAGCACAGATTGGGGGAGGTTTCCTCTCTTCTCCCTGGGGAGCCGGCCTGAACAACACACGAGCACTGATCAGACCAGCCCTCCAGCTCCCTGCAGAGCCGGCCAGGCACTGATCAGGCCAGTACCCACACCCTTGGGGTGCCTCAGACCATTCATTCTGCATCCCTTCAGCCAGCACTGAACAGTTGCAGAACGATTCATCTGAGTTTCCATTATTTCCTATGGAAATGCTCGCTTTGATAAGCAAGCATTTTTAATTACAAGCATGCTTCAAGAATGGATTGGTTTGAGGTATGATTGTACTTGTACCTTGAAACAGAACTCAGGTGAAAGCAGCTCTTATAAGCCAAGATCTTTTTCTTTCTCTTCTATGCATTCTTCAAAAACCAGTATCTAACACAGGACATCAGCAAGCCTTACATAATGGTGGGACTGGAAATTTTTTGAACATTAATGTGCCCCTTGAAAGCAGCACCCCATTTGAGTCATACTTTCAGCATAATAACACTAAGAAATGGAAGTTAAAAAATTACAAACCAGGCATTCACAAACATTCATAGCAACAGGGTTTAAAATATCCTTTAATGTGCATAAGCCTACTGCATCAGTCTTGAAAGGAAACCTTTAATTTCCATTAGGATGCACGTTAGTACCCAGTAATGAGTTTAGAAAGAATCTTAATTTGGTGGCTGTTTTGAAAGCTTGTATTTTATGCACATCAGCACACAGCAAGAAGATTAAAAAGAGTCCTTTAACATGCATTAGAATGCCCATCAATTCATAGCAACTGGGCTCAAACACTGTGACCAAAGAGCTTTCAAGAAAGGGTTGGTGCCAAGGCAGGCATCAATGCGCCAATAGGGGAGGAGGTAGAAGCAAAGCGACAGACATGGATTAAAAATATGAAAACTAGTTTGTTAGGGTTTTTGGTACCCTTCCAATGGGGAAATATAACACAATGAAGTTTGACAGTGCACCAAGATCCATCAAGTAATGCTGATAACTTATAGCAAATCACTATAAAATGTTCAATTTTAACAATTACAAAATGTTCAGTATCAAGCATCAGTTACCAAACATGTTTGTGCAATCCAAGATCCTTGTGCCAATCCAGGAGTGTGGCCAACATGCTGTAAAGCACATCTACTCTGGAGGATGTTAGGCTAGCTCAAGGATGTCCAGATCTACCCTACACACTGCTGAAAGCAGGTGAATTTGCACCATACAGATCCAAGAATCCTCATGGGATGCTTGGCACATAACATCGGATAAGGGTATAAATAACTGTGCCACAGCCAGCTGCTCTGCTATGCTGAAAAAAGCACCTGCTAGTTGGCTTACATGCTTCAGGGAAGGTGAGGATTGTATAAGAATTGGGCTGTGAGTATGTGTAGATATAATTTACAATATTGTATTTAAAATACAATCAGACTGCATTTTACAGATTGTTGTATTTGAAGTCAGTGCATAAGGCAATATAAGCACATATTCATTTATTTAAAAAAGAATTTCTATCCTGCCTTTTTCCCAGTAAGGGATAACCAAGGTTACAAATTTAACAGTAAAATCTTGGATTGAGAGTGTTTTGCAAGACAAGCAAACATTTCTAATACATATTAACTTGATATACAAACTATGTCTTGATAAACAAGTGAGAAAATATTTGCAGCTGGAATATGGCCAGTTTCGGCACTCCACCAGCATCTCCTCAGCTTCTCCTGAGAGACCAATCTATGCATGTCTACTCTGAAGTAAGCCTATTACAATCAATGGTGCTCACTCCTATGTAAAGGGCCTGGAAATGGAAAGGAGCCTGAGAAACCTAGTCTTGCATGTCTACTCTACAGTAAGTCCTATTATAATCACTCCTGTATAAAGAGAGCAAATTGCAGCCTGAGAGATCTGAGAGACTAAAGTCCAGGTTAATTTGTTTAATTTTCTTTATATTTTGTATGTTCTTCATTCAATTTATATTACAGTATTTTTGGGTTGTGGGACAAATTGTCTATGTTTTCATTATTTCCAATGAAAAAACTTGCTTTGATATACAAGTGTTTTGGATTACAAGCAGTTTGGATTCTGGAGCAAATTATGCTCATAAACCAAAGTACAAACTATATATGTCAAAAATGAAGCATGAAATTATTAAAAACAGGAACGGCCCCCCAATATATCTCAACAATCGAATTAGATTAATTTGATTAATTTCAGCTATCGAACACCCTCACAAAGGGCCAGCACCGGGCAGACTTTTGCATCATGCCTAACATGACTGCTGTTTGTAGTTTTGCTCATTTTATTCTTCATGGGTGGTATGCCCTGTTTCTCTTTTGTCTTCAAATTGTGACTGCAAGACTTGTCTGCATAATTTGCAACACTGAATGCCTGAGTATTTTTAAAGGGGAAAAAGTAAATAGGAGGTTCTGTGTAGATAATAGTTTTAAATGCTTTCCATTGTGCTCTCAAGTTGCGTGGTAATTTTCTGTAAAGGTCAGAGAAGAGAAAGAAGAAAACATTTGGCAGCAGAGAAAATTACGAGCAAATTTTCTGTTATCACTCTTAATTGAATGTACATCTTTTTAAAGTCATGTTAAAACAAAAGCAGCAAGGGAGGAAGATCTAATTTTGCTGTCTTTTTGGAACAGATGTTGAAAATGTCAGGACACGGCTGAAGTTTTAAGCACACTTTACTTTCACAACAGGATATAAGGTCACTTGAACACAATCCTAAGGTAGCAATCCTAACCAATTTAGGCCAGCCTTATTCATCCGGCATATCTTCACATGGTGGTATGGAGTGATTGGTGGATGACTGAACACTGGTCTAACCCCAACCCCAGGAGGGGGGCAGAAGTGCCTTATGGCACTTTTATGACACCCTCAGGATAGGGTTGCCATAATTTTCTTCCACAAAATCAAAACAGGACCCTTTTCCCCATTTGCCAGTATGTGAATACAATCCCCCCAAATTGGGATTTTTCCCTGCCCCAGGATTTTTCCATACAATCCTTCCCCAGGTCAGCATAGGACTTATGCTAGGGCTAATGCTGGCCTAACTGAAGCTTAGGATTGCAGCCTCACTTTCTAGTAAGCATGCATTAGATTGCACCATGGCTGAGTGTGAGTGAATGAGAGAAAACCCTTTAGACCTCCTTCCCCATCCCAATTACCCTCCCACTCCCCCCTACATTTCCCTGCCCTGAAAAGCCTTCCTACCCAATGCTTCAAGGTCACATCTACATTTTCCGTTTCAGTCTGGAGTGTGGGACAACCTCTTCCAGATGAACATTAAGGCTTGTTTTAAAGATAAGGTTTCAACTATCTCAAGCGTTTGCTGAACTCCACATTAATTAAATCAGGATAGTTGGGGGGGGGGGTTGTGTCCTCTCAGCCTCCCCTTTGAAGTGGTTCAATGCACTTTTGCCTATTCACAACTAATAATGCACATTTTTTCACTCATCTTTGCTATTCATAGGGCTCACAATATTTTCTTTGGCAGAGATAATCTTGTTAGTTTCATGATTCACCAAAATTATTGGGTCCCACTGTTGGGGAATCACTGCTCTATATTGAAACTCTGGGGACTCACTGCCACTAAAATTGATGTCTTTCCTAATCTTTACTGTAGATAACAAGGGTTGAAGGAACCCAGTGCATATAAACTATATTCTCTGCTACTCAGCTACAGCCTCATTTTGCTATACTACTGGGTCCAAATTCAATCCTATAATTTCCAATAGTGGTGTTCTAGTACAGGTTGAGGATCCCTTAACCAAAATGTTTGAGACCAGAAGTGTTTCCAGTTTTGAAATATTGCATATACATCCTCAAGAGACCAAAATCTAAACATAAATTTCATTTATGTTTCCTACATACCTCATACATATAGCCTAAAGATAATTGTATATATTTTTGGAAATATTGCATACGTTGAAGAATCAGAAAGCAAGTCGTTACAATCTCAGCCACCCATGTAGTCAATCTGTGGTTGTCTGGGAAAACCATGATTCCAAACTCTAAATTTATATCATACCAAATAGCGAAATGTACCTGTGTTGTGGGAGTAAAATACCTCACATACACCATCCCCCATTGTGCAACACCCCATTGCACAACATACCCCATTGCGCAACATATCCCACTGCACATCAACCCCCATGCGCATCAATCCCCCCATGTGCAACATCCCCCATGCGCAACGTCCCCCATGCACACAACATCCCATGCACATGAAAACCCCATGCACATCACTCTCCCATGAGCACAACCCCCCATGTGCATCAACCCTGCCATGCACGTCAACCCCCATGTTCATCAACTTCCCATGCAAATCCCCATGTGCATCAACCTCCCATGCTAATCTATGTGCAACAACTCCCATATGCAACAACCCCCATGAGCATCAGTCCCCCATGCAAATCAACTCCCCTGGCACATTAAAACCCCACAATGCATATCAACCCCCATGCGCATCCACCCCATGCACAACATTCCCCCATGCGCATCATCTTACCATGTGCATCATCTCACCATGCGCATCAACCCCACCATGTGCTTCAACCCCCATGCAAATCAAATCTTCATTACCTTTACCTCCCCATGTGCAACATCCTCCTATGCACAACATCCCCCATGCTCAGCATCCTTCCCAGTGCAACCCCTCCCTCTGAACAATATCCCCACCAGTGCAGAGTTACAGAGAGGGGGATGACTTTCACAATCACTAATGGAGTCACTGCTATCCATTGGCTCAATGGAATATTTGTCTTTTTGTGCAACTTTAACATTCCCCTGCTGTTGATGGGGAGCAGCACTAAAACATTGATAAGGCACACTTTCCATGCTGCCACACACAGATCCCACATACAAACCTCCTCAGGCTGCTCCCCGGGGACCCTCCATGAATTCCCTGGCCATGGAAGCCTATTCCAAATTTTGCCCAGGGCCCCACTGTAGCTCAAGCTAGTCCCTTCATCTCCCCTTTGGGTTTCCTTGCCATGGAAGCCTGTTCCAAACCTCCTCAGAGATGGTCTTTACTCAAGACAGTGCTCTTTACACAAGTCAAAATATCTGAGAAAATTATGCTCTTAACACAAAACGCTCTTTATTCAAGTCACTCTTTACTCCAGGTACCACTGTATATAGAAGATAAGGACTCATTTTCTTAAAGTTACTGCCCCATCCTTTCCAGCACCATTGCAGCCATAGTAAGGGGATGTGCACTGAACATAGTGTCACGTTCACATTCATGTTCAAAACCCATGTTTTGGGGTTTGGAGCATTCCAGTTTTTCGGATTATGGATGCTTTACAGATTACGGATTATGTATTCGGTTCTTTGAAGGTCAAAGTCCAATGTTCTGTTTCACACTTGTGTGATCCACACTGTGGAAAGCTTCCCCTGCAGAAGATGTTTACCATGGATATAAAAGTTATTTTAAAAATGATAATAGAAACATATTCTATTTCTTATCAGTTCACAAATAACTTCTCACACCTTGAAGTGAAATGCATGTGAATCCAACTGCATATAACACTTTTTCTAAAAACACATCACAGCAGAGAAAAACAGCGATCTTCAACAAAATCGAAGGTGCCTTTGAGGAATTAATAGTTTAAAATGATAAGGAGTGAAAACTTGGGATTAGAATTAGTAATGAAAATGCCCTTGAAATAATTAAGAAGGTTCAGTAATTTTCATGTTACCCACTGGCGTTAAATTCCTGGAAACCCCAGTGGATAGTGAATCATTGATTCCACTGGATCAATGGGGTTGGATGACAGATTCAAAATGGTCACTGCAGATACAGAAAAGTCCCAAAATAGCCACAGGTAAATTCAGAATGGCTTTGAACAGATGAAAATGGCTATTGAGAGTCAAAAACAGATCATGCATAGTGCAAGGTCGTTACAGTTTTGTTCCCATGTATAAGTGAATCCATGATAACAAAATGTGCTGGTAGTGAGAACTGGCTGTATTTCTGAGGAAGATAAAGAACACAATCATGTCTACTTAAAAGCAAGCCCACTGTGTTCAATGAGTCTTACTCCCAGGAAAGTGTCTTTAAGATTGTAGCAGAAATGAAAAAAATGATTTGTAAATCAAAGCAAAGTATTTTAACAACCCACACCCAACCCAGAAGAATATCTCTTCTTTTGTGCCATATTATGACACCCATGACTTTTATTCATTGACAATCTGGTCAGCAATTACTCCCTACGCCTTTCCTGCAATTTACCACCTTCATGTACAAAAGCTTCATTCATTTCAAAGCCCTCCACGCATGCCAAAAGGATATTGTTACCAGCTGCATACAGGACCTTAGAACATAGGTGCTACCTTAGAACGCGGTACACAGGACCCAATATAATCGCCATGGTCCTGATCCTCCTTCTCTACTTCTAGCCAAGCCTGTTAGGCAAAGACACCAACAAAAACAGCTTGCAATCAGCACACAGCAGGCCCATTGTGCAGCACACTGAGCAGCACAGTAATGCCTTGCTCTCAACGCCAGTCACTCTAAAGACGGGATGGCAGGCTGACTGGTGTGCCCTGAGCCAACATACAGTCAGCTATGTGTCTGTTGCTAGCTGATCTAAAGAAGAATTGA
This sequence comes from Cryptoblepharus egeriae, assembly GCA_030015325.1. Classification (NCBI taxonomy): domain Eukaryota; kingdom Metazoa; phylum Chordata; class Lepidosauria; order Squamata; family Scincidae; genus Cryptoblepharus; species Cryptoblepharus egeriae. Next base: position 177,112,081 of record JAREYC010000003.1, on the reverse strand, counting down.
GGCAATGCACTTGGCATGGAAAATTCATGTGCACACTGGATCAGACACACAATTCTCAGTGTGGGCAGGGTTTTTTTCTGAAACTCATTTTCAATGAGTTTTTTTCTGATTTCTGTTCCGCTCCATTCTCACAGAGAACATCAATTTTTTTTTTCATGACAGTGCCTCTGAAAACATGCTGTCCCCCTCTGGCTTCTAATGTTTGCAAGTTGCCCACTCCCATCCTGACATGCACAGTTGTGATCATGCTTTGCTTTTTCTCATCTGACTTAATTTTCAAGACTTGGCTTTTAAAAAGGAAGCAATTGAAAATCATTATTTAAATCGATGTTCCTTTGTTTACAAAAATGAACCTAATCATTAGAGTGGTGGATCCCCTGCTGGTGCTTGCCTCATCTTTCAGACCACATTATTTAACATAAATTTGATTAGTGATGAATTTTCAAGGACTGGGTGTACTCAGACAACAAAGTTGCATTGTAGTCAATAAGAACTAGATGCCTCTTCCCAACTTAAGCAATTATGAATTATCAAAAAGCAAAGAAATTTCTTTAACACAATGTATTTTTAATCGCCCGCTATATTTCCTGGGCATAAAACATATTATTTCTATGTTTTTCCTGCTCAAAGTGTGTTCTTATATTTTTAGTATCAAAAAGCAGATTGTGGCAAGATTCTTTTCTCCCCCACCTCCCAGATCTTCAAATAAATAATTCCTTGACTGATAGTAAGTAGGTGCCACCTACCCATTTCAAAATCCAGTCTAAAATTTACAATCATTTTGTGTTCAAGAAGTATTTCATTTATTGCTTTTTATTCAATAATTACATTAGGGGCAAAATCCGGAGTAACTACAGGGAATCCTTGCTCCGGTGTATGAATAACTTACTCTGGATTCCAATATGAATTTCCCATAGGTTTTCACTAGGTGGTGCTGTAACTACGGGTGCATGTAGAGTCTCTTACGTGCTCCCGTAGATACTCTGGATTTCGCTATTAGGCTGCAATCCTAACCCCAGTTAAGCCAGTTAAGCCCCGACATAGTCCTGTGCTGTCCTGGAAATGTCTCCAAAGTGTTGTAAGACACTTCAGTGCCACTCCTAGGAGAGGGTTAAGCCAGTTCACAGACATGCACTTGCCTCCCTACATTCTCACGGGAACGCGAAGACTGATGAGTTATGCTGGCCTAGGTTAGGATTCAATCCATAATTGGTCTGAAAATGTTAATGCTACCTTGGCAAAAACATCACAACTTTGCATAATTTTAAGTCCTTGGAGGGGGGCACGTACTTGCATTGTGGGGTTTTAATTATTTCCATAAAAGATAGAAGGCAAGTGTATTTTTACCCTAATCCAAGAACAGCTTGATTTTAAAAAGTGTTTATGCATGGATAGGTTTTGTTTTGTTTTTAAAAAAACACATTTTGTTTTTCCATATTTCCTTGAATATGCAGGAAACAACAAAAACTATGAAATTATGTGCAAAGAGGAAAGCTCTTTTAAAAATATTATCTCCTGGAGAACATAATGGAGCTTACTTTTGAGTAGACATGGTTAGAATTGTGCTCTAACACTCTTAACACCTACTTCAATTTGTGTGCTTGTGAATGCTTTGTAAGACGAACTAAAATTTCTATGGGATTCTGCTTTGTAAGGGAAAAATGCTTTGTAAGATGAATGCCATGGGCTGTGCGCCCCCTCTTCCTGCCTGCAATACCTGCACTCGGCCAGCAGAGGGACGCACATGCAGCAGTGTCCTCTGAGCATCCCATGCCCAGCCAGCACGTGGTCTCAAACCAGCCAGCCATGCACCTGCAGCAGCCACAATCAGATAGGAGGAAAACCCCTTCTACACCTCCTCTGGACCCCCCTCAATGGAAACCCCTTCCCCCAAGGAAGCCCCCTCCCTGCCTGGACCCCACTACAACTACCCCTCTTTCTTACAACTACTTTTCCTGCCTGGAACCTACTTCCCTGTAAGTAAGCCCCAGTGGATACATTAGGACTTGATTCTGAGTAGACAGCATAGGATCATGTCCCTTCTGCATCCAGCGTAAACCTCCACACTTTCCTGTGAGTAAGCCCCAGTGGATACAATAGGACTTGATTCTGAGTAGATAGCATAAGATCATGTTCCTTTTGCATCCAGGCAGAAACCTCCACACTTTCCTGTGAGTATGCAGTGTGTGTGTATCTCTTGTGTACTGGGTCTGACAATAATTCAGTAAAGTTATGTGCTTTTACAGCATTTTCAAACCTCTCTGTCTGGCCTCGAAATTTACCCAACTCCAGAGCCATTTATTACCTGTACCAAGTGACTTTTTGGAGAGAAAACATCTGGCAAATTTATCAATAGTCTGCAAAAAACAAAGCTACCTCACTGGTCCTCTTGTAACTTTGTCCCTGTGATTTCTTACCACAATGCCTTGTCTCCATTAGTTAGCTGCAAACGAGAGAAAAGAATTACATCTGAACTCAGGCAGAAATCTTTCTACATCAATGATCCACTTCTTAAAACCTGGCAGTGTCAGATTGCAGGTAGGATGAATTCAAGATTTTTATTTTTTAATAGATAAAAGAGAAAGGCCAGAGCTGGAGATAGCTTTAATCCACACTTCCTGATTTAGATGTCCTGTCCACACACGTCGGATCTGGCACTATATACAGTGGTACCTCGCTTAACAAGCGTTTCACATAACAAACAAAATTTTCCAAGAAATCTTGCTTCACATAACAAGTTCTGCTTCAGTTAACAAGCAAGCGCGCTATGGGCACACGTGCTATGCAGCCCTGACGCTCCACGCAGAGACTCTTTAAAAGGGCTGCCAGCCAGTGCTGCTGCCTCTAACTGCCCCCAACTTGGCAGCAGTTGCCTGGAGGAGCCAGAGGCAGCTGCAACCAAGTGCCCCCACCGACCACCTTAAACCTCCAGCAGCAGCCCAGGTAAGCCTCCCAGGAAAGTGTCTTTGATTGCAGTCTCCTCACTAGGTCTGCTCAGAAGTAAGCCCCATTGTGTTAAATGGGGCTTATTCCCAGGAAAGTGTCTTTGATTGAAGCCTCTTAACCATGTCTACCAGAAGTAAGCCCCATCGTGTTAAATGGGACTTACTCCCAGGAAAGTGCCTTTAGGATTGCAGCCTAAGTAGACTTCATAAGATCATGCACATTGAATGCATGTTTTGAATTCAATTACAGTGTTTTGTCATCATTTTTACATCCCGTTAATATTTTTATATGAATATTTTTTGGGTTGTGGAAGCAATTGTCTGAGTTTCCATTATTTCCTATGGAAAAATCTGCTTCACTTAAATAGCGTTTCACTTAAAGATCATGCCTCTGGAATGAATTAAGCTCTTTATGTGAGGCACCACTGTAGACCATATAGAAAGGAGGACAGGTTTCCTCTCCTTTAACCAAAGAGGACATTTAGGCAAGTTTAGCTCAACATAGAAGTGTGAAAAAACAGCAGCTGCCTAAATTTCCTCTTAAATGCAGTAGTTAAAGGTAGAGCCACTCTGTCTTCCATTCTATATGGTCTCCCTGCTTAGTGCGTGGTCAGAAGTACACTCCTAATATTTGATTATTAAATACTGATTTGAGTATTAAATACTGAACCTCCCTAATACATGCATTTTTCTTATGTAAACACTACATAATAGATAAGTCCTTAGAAAATTTTTAGAAATCAAAACAGCAATATAGGAAGGCATTCAGGCATAATGATATTTTTCCCTCATTAAAACAAAAATAGGTATAGCAGATCAGGGGCTGATGAGATGAGCATAACTGAACAATACCAAAGCAACACGTGCCCATGTTTTTTCACATAAAAGTTGTGTGCAAATAAATGTTCAGATTAATTGTGAAAATTATCTGTGGAAGTTTTCCACCCTACTCTTAATGGAAATCCAAGAATATTCAATTCATTCAGGAGATGGGGAGGATAAATTGTCTCCTATTATGAGAGGTTGAAAAGAATTTCCTTCCAATGTCTAAGAATCTAATGGACTAATGATCCTAAGTTCTAACCTTATATGGCTTCATTATCGCTGATACAGGGCTGTGGGTGGCGCAAGCGGTAAAGATGCTGTGCCTGTTAACCAGCAGGCAAGGGTTCAATTCCTGGGTTGGCCCCACAAGAAAGGGTGAGCTCCTGTCCTTAGCCCAGCTCTGCGACGCCAGCTGGATCTGATCGTATTGGCTCTGCCTTTCCATTGGACTAATTCAGTGGCGTGGAGAGGGGGGATTTGCTGCTTGGGTAACAGCCTATCCTCCATAACAATCCAACCCAGGCTTTCGTGCTTCGCATGCAGCGTATGCAGCGCAGAGCACGATACCATAGTCTTTCAAGACTGACGGAGGCCTGCTATCGCTGATACAAATACTGGTGCAACAATATTGCTTTTAGTTAATTTTAATTTTGTATCTAGATTCAAATCTGCAGCATTTCTTACTTTTTGGCTGGAGACTCCAGACATTAAAGCATATTTCAAATTCAGTTTTCTGGCTTGTCTTCTTTTTTGCTTCTTCCAGTCCCCATAGGCTATTTACTACAAAAGCTGGTTGAACTTTATTGTAGTGAATAATTTATTTGACAAATTTACCCCTGTATCTGTCTGGAAGAGAAGAGCGAGCAGGCTTTGAGCCTTATGAATTTGATCATCATTCAGATGCACAATTGCCTAAGAAATCCTGAGCTCAGCTCAAGTGAGGCATTCACTAATCATTCACTTCAAACAAGTAATTGGCTATTTGCTCATTGATCCTACTGCAAAAGATTGTTTGTAAAGGGCTAATGAGTTTGTTATAAAACTCAGGAGTTAAGACATTTCTAGCCAAAGAAGACTTCCTTTAGCAGAGCAGACTAAAAAAACTCTTTTCTCTGTTCTTGGAGCCATTATCTCTTATGCACAGTGAAGACTCATCATGTAATCCTAAGTAACATGAGAACTGGCGAGAGCCATCATAAAAGAGCCATAAAATGCTAAACTTACTGCAAGGCGGCCTGTGCCAACGCTGGATCCAGAGTCCTTGCTGCCAACACAGGGATGTTTGGCTCAGAGCAATTTAGGTGCTTAAGTAGAACAGCAGGAAGGTTGTGTTTCTGGGCAAATAAGGGGAAGAACACATGAAAGATAAAGCCCTATGGGAAAGGGTTTGGGAAAGGCAGATGGTCTGTTCCAGAAGGTTAGAGCCATTGTTAAGTCTGAAGATTAACATCTGAAGAAATTCAAGCCAGTTCAAGACCAGTGGAAGCTGATGTGAATGGCAAGACGTGGAGAACTGTAAATAACCAAAGATGGCTAGGCCATGGTTGGACTCGATTTTGTGGAGTGGCCTCCATTTTGTGAATTGAAGTTGCGTTGCTCAAGTCAGCAAGTGCAGTCAGCAAGTGCAAGGAGGTATGGAAAAGTGCAAGGATACTATAAACAAAATAGGTTACATCTAGTTGTTCCATCCATCTAAGGTCATGGAATCTAGAAAATGCCATTAACTAATGATCCCCACTCAAACTAAGTGGTTTGACTTTCCTGGAGACCTTCCTGGGCATTACATCACCTGCCTCCTGATTGGCAGATCCATTAGGCTATAGGTATAAAGATACCTAGTTGGGGAAGCAGTTTAGGTATATAAAAGATCATCATCAAGAAGATCAGAGCTTCTACTTGACTCTTCAAACAGGTGAACTAGTCTTGAGTAATCGATTAGTTTTAGAATAGCTTTTCTTGTTTTATTCATGTATCCTGTAAAACTCTTTGATGCGTAACCTGTTATATTCTAAATAAATAATCTTAGACTTTAAGCTTGTGGTTGTTTTTGTTTTGGTATCTGGGACTTTTGCCATACTCTATACAGTTTTGCTACTGGTTGTTCAGTTTAGCTCTACAAATGCTGCCGGGTCCCGGTTGTTAGAGCCAATGTTTATAGTCGAGCTGGGTCATAGCTGAGAGACCAGCTATGGTCCCAGTCCTCTCTTAGGAAGCAGTCTGGGTCCAACTCATTGTTGAAGGCTGGGTAGTTGTTAGTACAAGCCTGGTGAATCTACAGGAACCAAGCCAAGTCTTTTGGGTGAGAACCAAAAAGACCACTTTCTGTGGTACGGAAATAAGTAGTCTATTGGCATAGGGTTGAAGTTTGCCTCCAAAAGCTTCCACCAGACCATGTTGAGATCCACCTTGAATGTAGATAGTTCTCAACCTGAACATTGTCAGGTTTGTGGTTTGAGATCCAAACACAATACTGCACAACAAACTCCCATCACTTGGCCGGCTCCTGCCAACCTAGAAGTTTGAAAGCGTGCAAATTCACCTTAAAGGTTAAATTGTGTGCACATGTGCTTTTGTGTGTGTATTTAAATTTTGCACCCTGGTTATCTGGCGATAACGAATATCTTTGCCGAGGTCATGTTCTTCTGCAAGGCTAATTATGCTTAATTTCATCTTTAATTGTACTTTCTCTTAGTTTACCAAAAAACAGATGTTAAACTGACAGGCTTTTAATTTCCCTATACTTTTTTAAATAATGATTATGAATACCTTCTTATCCTCTGGCACAGAGGTTGATTTAAAGGACCAGTTACATTTGGTCGATTTCCATCTTGTCCTTTTAAGAGTCAACAAAAATACCTGAACACTTTTCAATGCTGCAACCAAACCTGATGAGCTGGGGCTACCCCAATGAAGGTTGCTTAGGAAGGAATGGAGAGAATGAGGATCAAGGACTGGAACAAAAGAAGGAAAAGAACATAAGAAACCAAAAAAGTAATTACCAACCACAATCATACACACATTTACACTCTCAGATTGTCCACAGTTGTATGTTTGTCTTACTTAGGGCGCAATCCAGAGTAACTACGGGAAGTCCTTGCTCCGGTGTAAGAACAATTTGCTCTGCATTGCAATATGAAATTCCCATAGGTTTTCACTAGGTGGTGCAGTAACTACGGGTGCATGTAAAGTCTCTTACGTGCTCCTGTAGTTACTCTGGATTGTAGGGTTACACACACCTGACATTCCTAACTCCGTAGTTATCTTTCTAGACAAAAATACTGGCATGTGAAATAATAATACATAAATATATTCTGAGGTACTTGGATCTATTTTTTATCCAGTAGTCAAAAACAAAAAAGAATTATTATGAAGAAAATGATACATCAAATAAGCCAAAAGCACCAGGCACTTGCTAATAGAGATCTGTAGAAATATAACATTAATTTACAGCCCAATCCAGAGCAACTAATCTGTCCACATAAGAGCCCTTAGTTTGCCCTATCTAACACTAGGTTGAAGCAACTGCAAGATGCTCCAGCCCAGTTACTCTGGAAGAGGCTTAGGGCAGAGCAAGGCAAGATAGGGTGCCCTAAGAGAGGTGGACCTGCTCTGCCCTAACTGGGGCAGCCTAAGCAGCTCAGGAGAGGCAAGTTGAGGGCATGTTGAGCATTGCCTAGGGCAGAGCAGTTACTCTGTATCCAAAGCCTGTTTCAGGGCAGAAATGCCCTCTTCCAGCCCTCAGAGTTATACCACCTCAGGAGCAGGTATAGTAATGAGTAGACCCATAGGGGTCCATGATAAGGGCCGAGTAAGAATGGCAGTGCTGACCAAAAATCTGAGTTCTTGGCCAGCCTAGGTGCAACCCCTGCCTCTCAACCTCAGGATATGGAACAAACTACGGCTGCCCACATACCTCAGGATACAGCAGGCCACTCCAAGAAGCCCCTTGTATTCACTGTAGAATGTACTGGCATCTCATCAGGGACTCCTTATAAGGCAGGCACCCAGTGGCATCACCAGACTGGTGCGGCTGGTGTGGGCTGCATTGGGGATGCGCTCCGTATGGGGTGATGTGCCGGAGGAGTTTGACTGTCCTTTGGCAGGCCCCGGGCGTCAGCACCCCCATTCAGGCCTGCTCCAAGGCGGAGAATCAGCCAGAAGCTGACACTTGTCTGAGGAGCTGGCCTGAACGGCCATCTGAGGTGCACTGCGCAGAAACACACTGAGCATGCCGAACAGCTTCAGAGGAGACTTCCTTAGAGCAGAGAAAGTCCGCGCCTCTGCACAGCCATTCGGCCTCACTCAGGAGGCGGAGCGGCAGCCAAATGGCTTCAGAAAGAGTACTGCACAGGCACCAACTCTGACGCCTGCACAGTCTCCCCCGAAGCCAAAAGGCTTCAGAAAAGTACTGCGCAGGTGTCAGAGATGGTGCCTGTGCAGTACTCTTTCTGAAGCCAGTTGGCTTCAGAAACAACTGCGCAGGCGCCAACTTTGGTGGCTGTGCAGTCCAAGTGGGGGGGGGGCGCGCATCCCAGGGATGACGCACAGACTTCCGCACCAGGTGATGTGCAGAGTCATGTCACCACTGTAGGCACCACAGCTGTTCCTTGTTCAGTGTGATCTGAGGGGTGTCTCCTCAGGAGCAAGTCTTCCCCTTGTGTCAATTACTTAGCATGCTCTGGAGCAGTTAGGGCAGCCCAGGCTTCCTGACTCTCTGGATTCAGCATAACTTTCTGCTCTGGATACAGAATAGTTAGGAGAGTGCAGATAGGTTAGAGCAGGCTGAATTTGCTCTGGATTGCAGCCTTAATCTAGTATGAGCTCCTTAGAGGCAGCCAGCAGGAATATGTGTAAAATCCAGTAAAAGATTGACTAGTTACTAGATGTTAATATCTTCAGTCATTAAAAGTAAACTCAACTTGTTAAGTAAATGAAGCAAAGTAGTATTTCTTATGCCCTACATATAGTCCAATGGCATTATGATGGCTTGCTTAATCATTAATTTCATCATTTATCTCAAGGCCACTGGGAAAAATTAGTAAAGGTCTGCTCTCCTTATGAGGCTGTGAATTTATGCTTCTCGCTTTGGTGTAGCATATCCAATTCAGAATCGGTGAATCCCCTTCAAAGCAATGGGGATGCTATGCATATTGTACCTGCATGTAAGGAATCTACCTTGGCATCAAGTTGGCATCCTAGCCCACTGCCCACTGGTGCCTGGTGGTGCCTGCTGCACACTGGTGCCTGCTGCCCTATGGTGTCTGCTGGTGCCCGGTGGGAATGCATGTTGACCAGAAGGGATGCTTGGTGGCTCCTGCTGGTGCTTACTGGTTCATCCCAGTAGAGATACCTGGTGGTGCCTACTGGTGCTTACTGATGCCCAGTATGGATGTCCAGTGCCTGCTGGTGCCCAGTGGTGGTGACTTCCTGGTGGTACCCATGGCTCACTACATAGTGGTGCCTGGTGGTGCCTGGTACCCAGTAGGGATGCATGATGACCACTGGTCCCTGCCAGTACAGCTGTTGCCTGTCACTGCCTCGGTACCTGGTGCTGTCAGTACCAGAGGTTTCCAGTCCTTGCCAGTGCCCACTGCCCAGTGCCTGCTGCACATGCCAGTGCCAAGTGCCACAGTGCCCAGTGGTACAAGTCATGCCCAGAGCCCAGAAATAATCTTAAAATTTTAATCCGCAATGATGGGTAAATTCCACTAGTCATCTGGATAAAATTCAACAATATTCTTTCATAGTAAAGAAAAACATGAAAGCCTTCAGCATTTTTTTCATGTTGTGTGTAGACGTCTCTTTAGCTCATAAAAATCTTTGTGACAATGGAAAATAACAAAAATAATATAAGTCCCTTTCTGTGGTACCTCAAAAGCTTCTGGTATCAGCATCCTTTTAGTACAGCAATTGCTAATTCTGAATGGAAAAATGGTAATAGGATTAAAACCATTCTTTCTCTGTGTCAACACTCTGGATTCCAAGAGATTAGGATAACTTTGAGGGATGCTTTTGAAATTCTCCTCAGACAAATTTCACTGAAGATTTTTAAGATTCAAAATTGCCTTCTCCTGCTTGTGATGCAGTGCTGGGGAGTTTGCAATTTTCCATTTAAAAAAAAATCTGAACTTTCAAATTGCTGTGTTTGTCAGTTTTCACCTCATGTATTTTCTTTTTCTTAGAAGTTACCAATGTAAAGAATGCAAACACATGGTGATTAGAAAAAACAATTCATGAAAAGAAGTATTGCTAAAATGGCATGCTCATGTGAAGGTTCCTGGTTTGTTTTGTATTTTAATGCTAAAGAACATACTACATAATACATGTGTGCATCTCAGCATTTCATTACAGGGCTATTTTGAGGACAAAAAGTTGGAAGGAATTAGTACACTACTCCGAGTTCCTTAGAGGAAAAAGTAGAATGAATGAATGAATGAATGAATGAATGAATGAATGAATGAATGAATGAGGGCAGGTGAAAACGGACAGATTTGCACTACCACTAGACCCATAGAGGCTACTTCAGCCTTACTCTCCTCTTCCCAGGGTAGTGCAGCAGCAGCCTCTGAAAGTTGTGCTGATAGCAGCACAGGAGTGTCATCCTGCCTATTTCAAGTGCAAGATAGCATTTTGCTGCCCATGGCCCCACAAGACAGGGTGAGCTCCGATCCTTAGCCCAGCTCTGCGACGCAGCTGGATCCAGTCGTATTGGCTCTGCCTTTCCGTTGGACTAATTCAGTGGTGTGGAGAGGGGGGATTTGCTGCTTGGGTACAGCCTATCCTCCACAACAATCCAACCCAGGCTTTCGTGCTTCGCATGCAGCGTATGCAGCACCAAGCACAATACCATAGTCTTTCAAGACTGACGGAGGCCTGCTCAGCTCAGAATGATTATTATCATCATCATAAATTTACAGCACAATCCAATCCTCAAGTGATGCCAGCAGCCCTGCTACACTGGTATACAGTCAGGCATCCCCATTACAAGGCCAAAGAGCCAGCATAGTCCTAAGATGTTTCTTGTGGCTGGTACGAGTAAATGCCAAATGCGCATGGAAGACTGTAACCTTCCCATCCAAGTGGTACCTGTTTATCCACCTGCATTTATATACTTTTGAACTGCCAGCTTGGCAGGAGCTGGGCAAGTGACAGAAGCTCACTACATCTTGCAGTACTCAAAACGCCAACCTGCCAACCTAACCTAACCTTGGTCTTTAACCACTGAGCCACTGCATCCTCTCTAATATGTATGTACACAATTGCACATTTTACTCTACATTACAAACTCCTGATCTTTTTGCTCTTCCTCCATTTTGTACTCCTGCCGTGTGACAAAATGAGAGCTTTGGAAAATTTGCTGCCGTTTGCCATCTGTGATTCTTGTGCCACTATCACAAAATGGAGACATAAGAACTATACAATGTAAAAAGTGTGTAACAAAAGCTCTCTTGGTTTTGCCCCAAATATATTCTCTTTACTGACACAGAAAGAATGTTTTCATTCAGCACATCAAAGAGTTCACTTAAGTAACTTGCTATAAAGGATCATCTCAGGATTTCTCTTACATAAAGGGATTCATGCCGTTATAGGAGAATACAGTAAAGAGCTCCAGGTGGGGAACCCGTAAGAAGTCTCACAGTATGTTTTAACGGTTACACAAAAGCAATATCCTTGAGTAGTGTTTCAAGATTGCTCTTGCAATATTCAGCAGTAATTTGATACTTCTGGCCCAATGACTTGAGCATGAACTCCTCCAAAGAATAGTTTGGTGTGCATTCTCTCCTTCACAAACCTATTGCCTCTCTAGTTTGTTTTCTTCAGCGATTCTCTTTCCATTGAGTTTTGACAGTAATTTCAACCGAGGTATTAAAGTGATCTGATAGGTCTTTTGATATTTTCCCTGGATTGTTTATTGATTTAGCAAAGCATTTATTTGTGCTCCAAATGTTCTCCATTATGTGAGGAAACGAAGCCTAGAATGACTTATGCAGATCTCAGCGGAGCCTGCGGAGTCGGAAGCATGCTGAGGTAAACAAAATTTCTTTGCTTGCAGACACCTGCTAATGTCAGAAGTGCTTGATGAAGAAACTGAATTTTTAATCTCCTGCCTACAAGTGGCTCAACAATAAGAGGCATCATAATGCCCACAACATATTTCCGAAAACATAATTGACTTATTGTCACGGGACACACTGTTGTGTGGAAATGTGTGGAAATTGGGCATTCCTGCAGAATTCAATTAACTGAACGATTCCTGTTCCCCAAGGCACAGCAACATGTTGTCCTTACCATGCTACAAACATGCTGTCCCTTCTCCACACAACATGCCAACCCCCTGGGGGTTGTCTACATATTTACCCACCTATGTGGAGCCTCGCACTAAGTTCTCAGATGCTCCAAAATCTTTCTGAGGCCTCCAGAGCACCATTAAATAGTACTTCTGGTTTTCTGTATAAAATCAGATGTAATATTTAAGGGCACTCCAGGACATCAGAAGGCTCTTTGGAGCACTTAGGGATGCAGTATATGCTTTGCCAGCCCATGAAATGGCTCTGGGGGATAGACTGAAATAAAAGCATAGCATGTGCTATGGGGCTGTGGGTAGCGCAAGTGGCTAAGACACTGTGCTTGTTAACAAGCCGGCCAGGGTTCAAGACCTGGGTCGGCCCCACAAGACAGGGTGAGCTCCTGTCCTTAGCCCAGCTCTGCGACGCCAGCTCGATCCAATCGTATCGGCTCTGCCTTTCCATTGGACTAATTTGGAGGTGTGGAGAGGGGGGAATTGCTGCTTGGGTAACAGCCTATCCTCCATAACAATCCAACCCCGGCTTTCGTGCTTCGCATGCAGCGTATGCAATGCCGAGCACGATGCCATAGTCTTCCAAGACTGACGGAGGCCTGCTTATGTGCAGCAGTGCCAGCCCCACACAGAACATAGGCAAGGCACCTGTGGTGAAATATACTATGTTTGAATCTAATGCACCATCAAATCTAATGTGCACCCTAAACTTTTGATCAAAATACCATATTTATTCAAATCTAATTAATTGGGGACTGAATTTGGCTGAAAAAGGTGAATGTTAAATTCGAGTACCAGCAAATACAGTATTTCAAAGGGCCCATAGGCATACCCTGGGACCACCACCGGGATTCTGAGGAAAAAACAAAAAACAAATGAAAAACCCTTGTTATGCTATAACTCAAAATTTCACCTCTAACCACAAAAAATGTCAAATTCAAAATTGACACCTATGATATCAAAAAATGCCCCAGTTTCTGAGCTTATATAGCTGATGTAGAGGATATTGTACATTTTCTTATGCAGCACATATACTGTTTTATTGGAAACTAAATAACTTTCATGAAATACCGTTTGGGGTTGTACAGTATAATTTTGGCTCCTGCAGAGTGCCTGAGGCACTGTGGCAATGTTAAACATCAGAGAAGTAGTCTATCCAGAAAGTTTATAAAATGTGTTTGTTCCATGTGCACAAACTCGTGTGTTCTTTGTCAGAAAAATATCATGTGCATCATGGCCCGTGCTGATCTCAACAGGGGTCAAGCTACTTTAACTTCAAATGAAATATATTTCATCAGTGCCAAACTGTTTCTTTTTTTGTGTCTTTCCCAATTTTTAGGTCTATACATAATCTACGATAATTCTTAATTTTAAATTAAAAAAATTCTCTCACATTCTGATAAAAAAATTCTCTCACATAAAGCAAAATACAAAGTACAAAAAACACATCCACATCCACTGTCACTTTATCACCTGCATCACCTACCTAGTACAATTTAAAAGCAATTATAATTGATAATCATATTGTAAATTTAGAATAAAAACACATAACACCATTTTCTGCACTTCCGCATTTGGAAAACACCACAATCTGCAGACATATAAAACCATTTTCTCCCACCTCAACTTATGCAGTTTTTAAAGCCAAGATCCTGATCCTGAATAAATTCTCAAACAAATCCAGCAATGTAATCAAATGATATGCTTTAGAGGCTTTTGCTCATGATGCTAAACAGACAGGATTTTGAAAATTAAAATTTTATCTTGGCACCATGCTAAACTGCATAAGTGGAGTACAAAAGCTGTTTATGGGAGTCTGATCGTTCTACAAATTGTTTTTAAATGAATAAACATAAGAGCTCAAGAGAACGTGAAGAATACTTCATTATTCATTAAAGACTTTTAGTGCTTCATTAATTTGGATGCTACAATCCACTTCTGATTAGCTGGGTTGTTAAACAGCCATTGTCAAGTGCCACTAAGGTGTAAGGTATTTGCTTCTTAGAATTCCTGAATCCCATTTGAACACAGTTTCATCAGGTGTTAATGCCGGAGCCTGCAGGGTATCAAATAACTGCAAGTCCTTTACCATTTTGTGAAACAGTAGCTTTCCATTTACCTCTAACAAGGGAGATGAACTGTTTGCATATTGGATTGCACAGAGAGAGAGAGAGAGAGAGAGAGAGAGAGAGAGAGAGAGAATTCCTCCATTCGGAAGAGGCTGTTTCTGCTCCAATGCCCAGCAAGTCAACAAATTTTTTCCTTGACTTCAGCAGCTAATGGAGACAGTTCTGATCCTAATACTTCAGTAGAAAATATGTTCACTCATAAGTAAAAGCCATTTGAGTTCAGTGGAACTTATTTCTGCTACTGCTCAGTGAGGACATGCTCTGAAATACATGATACTGTAGTCCCCTTTCCAAAACCACCCTGGAATACCATGTATACTGTTTGGAGTTGCCTACTAAAAGCTTGGTGATCAGACATCCCTTCAAGTGTCAGGAAGTTCCAAAAGTTAAAGATCACAACAAAAAAGTTACTGCCAATGGAATCTTAGTAGGCCATAGGACATCAAAATGAGACTGCCTTATATGTCTTAAAAGGGACCCATTTTGAAATTTTTAAAGTTTTTTAAATGTTTACTTATCAAATAATAAAATGGAGTGAGAGCTGAACTGGTAAGATTCAGTGGCACTACATTTTTGACCATGATTTTCTGAATAAATAGGAAATAGTTTTTTCATCAACCTTATCTATCTAATGGAAGCTGAAATAACTCTGTAACATAGACTGCAATTCTAAGCTCCAGTTAGGCTGGGCTAAGCCCCAGCATAAGTCCTATGCTAACCTGGGGATGTCCCAAAAGTGCCATACGACTTATGCATCACTCCTGGAGGAGGGTTAGGCCAGTGGACAGACAGAATTCTTGCTTCCCTACATCACCACATAATGGGAAGACCGATGAGTTGTGCCAGCCTAGGTTAGGATTGCATCCTTAGTCATCACTTCAGGAGTACAGCCTCTGAAATCAATAGTTGCACTGGGAGGAAAAAAAACCCAACCCTGCTATTCTGTAGCAGCTGATTTAGCAAGATGCAGACATTAGTGTTAATGCATTCAGTTACAAAAGGTAGGTGATAATATCACCACATCTTTGGTTGAGACTATTTTCTCCTGATCAGCATCCAAGCATCTATTACACCAAGAGTCTAACAATTAGCTTTGCAGACACATAACATTAGGTTTCGATTCAGACGGAAGGACTTAATTGGCAAAACCTTTATCTCCGATATGTTTGGCATTCCGTTCAGCTGATGCTCTGTTTTGGGACACACTATTATTTGGCTTAAAGGGTAGAGAAAAAACATTTCATGAATGAAGTTTGTGGGTTACAAACTCCTGCAAAATATTTTCCTGTGACAACAGACCAAACAAACACCATTCAAAAATGACAAGCTCCCATAAAGTATTTTTGTTTTCTTTTTTTAAGCAATAATTTGTGTTTTATGTTTGGATTTTCAGTTGTCTCTTTAGCAGGGAAAAAGCAACTACCCCTTTCCATCCCAACATGGTGTCTTTTCCAGTGGATGTTGTTAAGTGTATCTTTCCTATTCCTTTTTCAACAGTAAGATCTTTGGGGACAGGGAGCCAGTTATTGATTTATTTTTCTAGGTAAACTGCTTTATGAACTACTGTTTGTTGAAAAGAAGTTTATAAATATTTATTAATAATACTAATAATCATAGTAATAATGAATAAGTAGTTGCCACAAAAGAAAGAAAAGAAATACATTCTAAATATTTGATAATAATGTATATTTAAGTCAAATGGCATTACTCAATGAGCAACAATGGTGCAATTTGATGAATGTTCAGAACACTGTGTCAGTGAGGCTTACTCCCAGGGAAGTACATATGTTTGACTCTATATAATAAGAGAATATTTGAGGGCTATCTTAAATAGTACTCTTTCTTCAGTGGTGTCACTAGAGTTGCATCACCTGGTACAAGGAAACCAGCATGTCACTCCTCTCATGTACTGGGTTGACAATGCCTTTGGCAGCAGATGTGGTGATGCTGCATATTGCCCCACCTTAGCTGTTTGTTTTGGCTGTAACTTCGGTAGAACTTTCCATATTTAAACACTGTTTGTTTCATTGCATTCTGCATAAAACTGCACATTGATTGATTTATTAAAATTTAGAACATTTACTACAACAATTAACACGATGGTCAAAAATACCAAGTTTTAAAAATTTTGACCAGATGTGAGGTCACCCAACCATGTGTTTCACGTAGAGAGACCCACACCCCATGGACCCTCTAACAATACCACTACCTTTCTCATTTCACTTGGTTTGTATTATAAGTGAAATAAAAAAGATTAAGCTCACCCAAAGTGCAAAAAATAAAAACAGACTGGTCCATTAATTTGTTACACTATCAAGAACCTAGAATGGAAAACAAAAATGTGTTAGATCTTTCAAAATTCAACATCTCAAAAATAAAAATCTCAAAAATAGGGTGAACACTTAAAAAAATTATCTTTCTGGCACTCGATAAAGACTTTGCAATGTGTCTGACAACAGTCTGATCAGAGACACCAAAATTCTGATGAACTTGTGCTTTCTCAGTTTGTTGAAAACTGCGTAGATGGGAAATGCAAAGAATTTAGCAAGAAAATTGAACATGTCTCCAAAAACCAAAGGTGACACACTACTGACAAAAAAGTAGTTTGAAATGTCTGCACACTGGGTTGTTAAAGTATGATGTGTGTGAAGGGGAAGGGTTCTGGGTTTATTTCCCCCATTCCACATATCAGAATTATCCGCATTGGGTTATTCTCATACCACACTTTCAGTCTGAACAGGAGGTCTGTAAGTTTCAGATCACTCAAGGCTCATTGCAAGTAAGCAGTGATGGGATTCAAAGAAATTAGCAACCGGTTTTATGCCCATCTGGCAGGCACTTATGGCTATTTTTAAACTTTATATGTCCTATCTCTGGGCTGTGGGTGGCGCAAGCGGTTAAGATTCTGTGCCTGTTAACCAGCAGGCCAGGGTTCGAGACCCGGGTCGGCCCCACAAGACAGGGTGAGCTCCTGTCCTCTGTGACACAGCTGGATCCAATCGTATTGGCTCTGTCTTTCCATTGGAGTAATTCAGTGGCATGGAGAGGGGGGATTTGCTGCTTGGGTAACAGCCTATCCTCCATAACAATCCAACCCAGGCTTTCGTGCTTCACATGCAGCGTATGCAGCGCTGAGCACGATACCATAGTCTTTCAAGACTGACGGAGGCCTGCAAAAATGTCCTATTTCTAGTTAACAACTGGTTCTACAGAATAGGTGAGAACCTGCTGGAGCCCACCACTGCAAGTAAGGCTGCAATCCTAAATGCAGTTAGGCCATCCATAAGTCATTTGGTGACATCACAAAAGTGTCATAAGGCTCTTCTGCCAGCATACGCCAACCTCTCCACACCACTAAGGGAAGATATGCCAGCTGAGTTTGGATGACCTAAATTGGTTAGGATTACACCCTAAATTCCAGGAGGGGAAAGCTTTCTTGACTACAGACATTGCACCCAGACTGCTGAAGGCCCTGGGAGAAAACCCAAAAATATGACCAGATTTTTCCAGATTTTTCCAGATTTGTCTTCTTTTTTATCCTCCTGTCCGTGTGTCCTTCAAAAGGGCTTCGTTGTTCTCCAATTTGGCTTCATTTGGAACTTTGCAATGGAACAAACAAACATAGGTATTTATATACTGCCTTTCAGGTCATCAGATTTCTCTTTTGATTTTATTCTTATGGTGGTTTACAAAGGAAGGCTTACCAACCCTAGAAGGGTTTTATAATTCAAAGAAAAGTTCTATATTTCATGAACTCCTACATTCTTACCCCCATCATGTCTTATGTCATTGGATTTCTACTGCACAGCAGAATCCAATGCAAAATTCAGTTTTGAAATATCTCCTTCCTATCAAAAGTTATGGCCAAAAAACTAAAAATAAAAAAAATATGCATTGAGCTCTATGGGAAAGTGAAAATGTCCAGTACTGCAGCTTTACTCTTGAGCAGGCAAATGTGCCATTGTCTGCTGGAAATGCCAGGCTGAGAGGAATCCAAGACCTTGTCCTCCTCCAGGTTTGTGCATCTGGTCACCCTGATTCCACCTAAAAGACTACTGCTAACTCTTGAGTTTTACCAATGGAATAATATTATGTATCCATCAGTGTCATTATCAGACTGATGAAGGGTCTGGGAGAGAGCCCTGCACAAGGTGACTTATGGCAAGATGGGTCCCGATGCTCCCCTAATCAGTAGCTGGTGATGAGTAACATCAACTCCATTTTCCTTCCCCTACCAGCCAGATTTTTATTGTTGTTTTTTAAATTGCATTCTACTGTAAATTTAGCACCCTACACTATAGCAGTATACCATTATGGTATTATTCCTATTAACCATGATTTAAGCTATTTTGATCATCTGTGTGTCACCCCACACGGGGTGCACATCACCCCCTAGCAATGCCACTGGCAAGAACATGATCTGGTACTGAAGCGAAGATCTTTGAATGGAGAAGGTCCCGAACTAGGTTTTTTACATTTAAAGCAATGTGATAGTCCAGAAGGTCAGAGGTAACATGATTACATCATTACATCTTTCCCAAACTGAATAAACCTCACAGAGAATGGCACCCAACTCTGGTACCTGGAATGTTAAGGGGATGGTCAGGTAGGCTGTCCGAAGGTTGTGGGGGCTCAGTCAATGCCCAGTGTGGCCAATCTCTGTCTTTCATCCTGACTTTCCTGACTAGTCAGTGACTAGCCCTCACTGGGTTTTACCGTCTTCCTGAATAGTAAGGACCATCACATGTTACAGGGCATGAGAGGTGTGTGTAGATGTGGACAATCTCAAAATGCCAGATGCAGGGAGGGCACCTGGATGCAGGTTTCATATGTGCTCCCTTAAGCAACTGGTGGGCCGCTGTGTGATACAGGAAGCTGGACTAGATGGGCCTTTGGCCTGATCCAGTGGAGGCTCTTATGTTCTTATGACTGTTCATAAACCACCCATTCCAACCAAGGCTTCCAAAAAGTAGCAATGTTGAGAATTGGTAAGTAATGTAAGGGTGCTAATAGCATATTTTCTGCTTTGTGAGCTGCTCATTTAGTTGAAAAGTTACTAATATTTATCTTAAATAATAAATTTGTACAACTGCATTTTTCTGCTTTAAAATGGTTGTAATTTTTTAGAAAGTTTAGTATATGTTTAATTATGTTTTTTAACCTCTAATCTTCTCCTCCACATCTTATATATTCATATATACAGAGAGAGATGATAATTAAACTTTTAATAATATATCCTGCCTCTGATTGTATCTTAGAAAAGGGGGTTTATTTATGCTGTGCTTTGATTTTGCTGTCTTTAAAATGCATTGGACATTATTGCAGAATCTGTGGCTCACAAGTAAAAAGCCTTTGAAAAAAAATTCTCATATCATTTCTTCTTTATTTTTTTTTAACTTAATGCTAGGGAAAAAAATATCTCCCATGAACCCATTTTCTCTGTCACTACTGCAGGATGAAAGAATTCTTGCTGTGAGAGGAGCTTTCTTTAAAAATCCATTAAAGTTCAAGTTTGTGTATTGCATGAAGTAAAGGCTGTGCTCATTTTCCCCAGAGTAGATCACAATTTTTCTGTCACTTTAGGTTTCAGGAAAACAGCATCTGCAGTGAACATCCTCAGAAAAGCTATTTTTAGCATTTCTTGACTAATGGTTGCACTGAAGATCTTTAAGATCAATGCAACTTTGTTTCTATTTATTCCAGTCTACCTGTACTTCCTTCCAAGGCAAGCTGATGTAGGGTCAGCATTTCCATTCAGTTGGCATACAGCAATGGTTCTCAAAGCATGGGTCAGGACCCAGTTGGAGGTTGTGTAAAGCTGGGTGCCATCTTGGACACCGCTATTTTGCAGTAAGGCAATCCATACTTTCCTGGGAGTATTATTGAACACAATGGGACTTACTTCTGAGAAAACATGGAGGCAGTTGCGTCATCAGGCTGGTGCAGGCCGCAGCGGGTGACGCACCACTGGGTGGTGATGCACCGGTGGAGTTTGACACTCCTCCAGCCAGCACCAGATGTCAGCGTGCCCATTTGGGCCAGCTTTGAGGAAGAGCAGCAGCCAGAAGCTGCCGCTCTGCCTCAGAGCCAGCCTGAATGGCTGGCTTAGACTCTGTGTGCAGAGATGCACTGTTCACGTCCAAGCCTTTGGACATGTACAGTGTGTCTTTGCACAGCCATTGGAGCGAGTCTGTGCATGTGCAGTGTGTGTGCCCCTCAGATCTGGCCAACTCCGAGGCAGAGTGGCAGCTAGAAGCTATTGCTCCACCTCAGAGCATGCAGGAATGGTCGGCTAAGGTGCAGAGGTGGCTTCTGGCTGCCGCTCTGCCTCCCAAGTGAGGCCAAATGACTGTGCAGAGATGTGGACTCACTCCACTCTAAGAAGGAGAAGCTGGCTGCTCCTCCTTAGAGCAGAGGAAGTCTCCTCTGAAGCCGGCCGGCTTCAGAGGAAGCTGCACAGATGTCAAGTTGGCACCTGCACAGAACTCTTCTGAAGCTAGTTGGATTCAGAAGCGACCATGCAGGTACCAACTTCGGCACCTGCACAGTCGCAGAAGGGGGTGACACGTGTGTCCCCACACTGGGTGATGCACACACTGGGATCGGCCCTTAATGGAGGAGCTCTGATATAACATTGATGTCATTTGCTATTTGATGTCACCTCCAGCAATGACATTATTGCTTTGGGGAAGAGGGGGTCTGGACAAATCGTCTTTCTCATAAGGGAGTCCCAGGCTGAAATGCTCGAAAACCATTAACATACAGAGTCACACCTGCTGGCTTCAGGAGGAAATATTTCAGCCCCAGCAGATCTTTCTTACTTACCATTAGGCAAATCAAGATCAAAGGTCCCCAGACTTTTTTTTTGTCAAGCCCCACCTAAACATCTCTAAAATCCTGATGCCTCCCATGACATATAATTCATATTATTCAAAAAGTGAACTCCTATTTATGTGGAGGAAACCTAAAAGACCATTAACTTGGTCTAAACAACCTTCCAAAGAATATGGCATCCATGAAAAAGAAAAAGAAAAAAAACAAAGGGACAGAAAGAAATCACTAAGAAATTGTTTAAAATTAATAATATGAAGTGATATAAAAATGGCAAATAAAGTTTCAAATCATGTAAGAGAGAACTGAAATGCATAAATATAAAATAGTTTTAATGGAAGCTTTTTCTGTAATACAGTGGTACCTTGCAAGACGAATGCCCTGTAAGACGAATGCTTTGAAAGACAAACTGACATTTCTATGGGATTCTGCCTTGTAAGATGAAAAAAATAAAAGAAATCCTTACAACAGTGGCTTGGAACTTCCTTAGAACTGCAGCTCCTCCTAACTGTTGGTTGTCACAGACTGCCATGGCCCTATGGAAATATGTGGGGAGATGCCAAGTGAATGGGCCCAATCGTATGCATAGCCACTGTATGATCAAGAACCATGGCCTATATGGAAATTCTTAAATAGATGGATGCTGGTGTAGGAAGATCTAAGGACAACCTGAGGAAATGGGGATACACCATGAAAGATGGAGAAGAACAAACCAGCCCACATATGCTGCAGTGCATACCTTCTACTTGCGTAGAGGAAGATCTTATGTTGGCAAGCAAAAATGCTATCGAGCTAGTTTTGGGTAAATGACATCTAGTTATCTTTCTTGTTCTTTGTAACAAGCTTTACCTGTGAATGTGTTTCTGACAAATAATAAAAGACAAAATCCATGGTGATGGGTCCTATTTTGTGAGATCTCACTGCAAGATGTCAGAGGCATTTTAAAATGGGGAACCCACAATATATCACAATATGGGGGGGGGGAAGATGGGCAAATAATTTCAGAAATTATTGCATGATTCAGTCACACTTTTCAAAACATGATAGCTTAAAATGTTGGTTCAAAGCTGTTTTTTAAATATTTGTCTAGCTTTGCAGCTGAATTATGACAGAAAGCTGTGATGATGGATGAAGTGATACAATGTAGCATGTTATGAAACTCAATATTATTTTATTTTATCATTTATTCATGTATTCATTCATTTCCAATATCCTGCCAAGTAACCCAAAAGGTTCTCTCAGCAGTAAACATTAGTCTGAGAACTTGAAGAGAGCCTTTGAAATAAATATACTTCACAATGGTTCTTCATTCCTCACCCGTTCCACTGTCTGTATTTTTGAAAGGGAATTGTCTTTGCACCATTTACTTTTATTTTCATATTGGTAATAGGCTCTAACAGTAATAAATGCCAAAAATAAAGTGATAACAAACTTCTAGTTATTTCAGTGAGCAAAAAGGTAGGACAACAAATTGTTTTTATTGTACTTACAGAAATAAAATAGCTTGGTGTCAAAACTACCTTTGGTGGAAGACACACAATTTCTTTTTTCATCTACATGAGATGACAAGAGGTTTACCAAGAATTGGAATACCACAATTTCTGAACATTTCTACAAAATAGCTGCAATCTATTGCAACCCTGCAATCCTGTACACACTTAGCTGGCGTATGTCCCACTGAACTGAATGGGCTTATTTTGGAAAAGATGTATATATGATTGCACTATTTATTTTACATTTGATTTGCGCTCTAAATTTTAGAAATAGATCAAAACCAGAATATCTATCTGTCTTGGGTCTCAAAGCATTTTGGTCAAGGGCCACATCATGTATCTGTCACATTGTCAAGAGCCAAAAAATATAAATACTATATTTGCTCGAAACTCACCTTTTTCAGCTGAATTTAGGGTGCAATCCAGAGTAACTACGGAGAGTCCTTGCTCCGGTGTAAGAACAATTTGCTCTAGATTGCAGTATGAATTTCCCATAGGTTTTCACTAGGTGGTGCAGTAACTACGGGTGCACGTAATGTCTCTTACATGCTCCCGTAGTTACTCTGGATTGTCTCTTTAGTCTCCAAAATTAGGGTTCATGTTAGATTAGATGGTGCATTGGATTTTAGTAAATATGGTTTTTTGATTATCATTATACTCATAGATCAGTATTTAGTTTAAAAGTTTACTATATTGCAATAAAAATGTAACCGAGAACACAATCCTAACCATGTCTACTCAGATTTAAGCCCCATTGTGTCCAATGGGTCTTACTCCCAGGAAAGTATCTTTAGGATTGCAGCCAAAAACCCATTATTGTGTAAAGTAGTGCAATTAGGTAAAAATCATAACATAAACCCATTGTCGTCGTCGTCGTCGTCGTCTTCTTCTTCTTCTTCTTCTTCTTCTTCTTCTTCTTCTTCTTCTTCTTATTATTATTATTATCATCATCATCATCATCATCATCATCATCATCATCAAATTACTAATTGTTGTATGCAGTAAAATTAAATTTTGCACCTGCTTTGCAGCTGCGCATTACAATTGCCAATAATCGTTTTTAATCTCGAGCTTTTTAAAATAGAGATGCACATTCAATTCGATGGTGCATTAGATTTGAGTAAAGATGGTATAAAATTAGCCCTACAATCCAGAGTAACTACAGGAAGATTTAAGATTTTTAACTGATGAAGCCAGGTTGAGAGGAGGCAAGAGGCGATCAAGCAGTTTCCACCTTATCTTCAAGCAGTCAAGCAGGGTCCACTGTCTCCCCTGGCCAATTCTAACCAATTTAAAACAAGTCTACCAGTGCTGGGCTTCAAAGAAATTAACAACCGGTTCTCTGCCCACCTGGCAGCCACTTTTAAATGGCTATTTTTAAACTTTATATGTCCTATCTCTTATTAACAACCGGTTCTATAGAGTAGGTGCGAACCTGCTGGAGCCCACCACTGAAGTCTACCCATTCCAGGAAAAAAAGATTTTTAACTGATGAACCTATTACACCACCACAAGTGACATCTGAAGGCTTTTACTAGTTATTTTATATATCAGACAGCCCAATCCTAACCTGCAGAGGCACAATCAGGCTGCATGGCTTGTGCTATATCCAGTGAGGGTCAGCAGGTGGCTAGAGGTCTCCTCAGGATAAGGGGTATTTTTCCCACCCAACAATATGGGGCTACTCAGACGTTTGGCAACTATATAGCTTGTGGAAATCTAAGCAATCCAAGTAAGTGCCAGGTGGCTCAAGTGAGGAAATGGGTAGCGGAAGAAACCTGCAGTGATTTCAGGCCCTGTTCTGGCCTCTTCTTGTCATCCCTTCTTGTCACTCACCCCAGCTCCTGCACTGCTTGATGCATTGGTGGCTGTCAGGCTGGATGCAGTACCGGTGCGGTGGTGACCACTTTGAACTTTGAACTGGTGAACTTTGCCAGTTCTTGTACTCACCAGGATTCATTGAATTTTCTAGCACATTTGCAACAACTTCTTCTGGAACTGCTGTGCCTGCAGTGCTTAAAGAAAAGATTATGTAGGTAGCCATATATGCTCTGTGTTAAGCTGAAACTTCTTGTTGACAATTTTGGCTTGAAATTTGAGATCAGGAGATCAGGGGGTAAAAAGTGTCATAAACCAATTCCTTGCTTACCTTTTCCCACTTTTGCCTCTTGTTCCTTCTCTGGCTGGTCAGATCCTTTCTTTTTTCCCTTGTCTGTCTTCCGTTGGACTAGGATGCTCTTCAATATGACATTGTTTGGTTTCATTTTGTTTAAATGCCATTGTTTGTTTCAAAATCTGTTTGAATGTGATTTTTGTTTCCGTGTTTGGAAAAAAACCTACCTCTTTTCTTGACAAATTCTAATATTTATCCATCTGTTAGACAAAATATTGTGTCTAAACAACAGGTTAGTAGGATGCGGTAAAGCTGTTGTACTGTTCAAAGTGCTACACATTCAGAATAGACAAGCAGGGGAAAAAAATCAAACCACCTCAATAGACAATGATTTCTTTTGGGGGAGTAGAGTTGAAAAGAAGTCAATTGCATCGCTCACCCAAAAAGCCTGAGACAATGCAAAACTTTGCACAGCATACTTGAAAAGAACCACTTGAACGTTATTGCTTTTATTGTCGCATTTGTAGTCAATGTGCTTCTCCTCCCAAAACTTTGTTTCAGTGAAAACTAAATGACATCTCCAAAGTAACCTCTTTCTCGAGTGAAAAGAGAAATTGAATTTCTTTTTTTAACTTGCTTGCTTTGGGTGTATGTCAAAGTTGCCTCCTTGCTGCGGAAAAGTCTATAAAGTTTCATCAGAATTATAAGCTTTCTATAAAATATTTTAATCAAGCTGCTAAAATTTCATAGCAGTTACAACAGCCAGTTTAAGCTGTAAATCTCTATGCTCTCCAACATTTGCATGGGGAAAATAAAATCACTTACACTGAAGTTGGTTTAATTAAAGATCAGCTTCTGGTGAAGTCACTATAACATGTAGAGTTGACTGGGGAGATCTGGGCTTAATCCTCAATCCGTCATGAAACTAATAGGGGGTGCGGCATTTAGGCAGTCCACTGTTTTTAACATGATCCCTGATCCCATGATCCCTTGATCCCTGTTCAGCCATGAATCTCACTGGATGACCTTAGGGATGTCATTCTCATATCAACTCCTTGCATGCTTATTGTGAGAATATAATGACAAAATTCAAGGAGAAAAACCACACCTGCTGCCTTGCACCCCTTGAAGGAATTGCAGTGAGTACTATATAGTGCTAGACTGATACACAGGGGCATAATGCACTGCCCTCGTCCCCAGGACAGTGGTGATTTAATAGTTATGACATTGTGTCATGTGATACCACTTCCTCTTCTCCCCGGAGGAGGGACACAAGCATTTAATAAGTGGGACAGGAAATCAAATAAAAATAATTCAGTGCTCAATTCTAACCTGCACTGGAAGAGTCAGGCTACATGGCCTGCAGTGTATCCAGTGCAGGGTAGAAGGCTGCTAGAGGTAAACTCAGGGTACAGGCATATTTTTCCCCTTAACCCATGCAAAAACCCAGCCTGCCCTGTGGGGCCATGTGGATCTGCATCAGATATTTAGCTGATGCAAATCTGAGCAGCCTATGTGAGTCTGCCTGGCCTGGGAGTATGGGTTAGGATATGACATGTACTAATGCCACCAATCCTGACCACCCATATCCAAAAACACTCCTCTGCCTTAACAATCTTGCTCTGGCTGGTGCAGAGACTGGATTTAGCAGGCCAGTACATGTTGTGCCAGTATGGCCAGCTCTGAAGTCTTAACTGGCTCTCAAGTCTTTTGGCATGTCTGGAAGTCTCTTCAGTGGAAGGGGATATTTTTCCCATTATTATGGTAATGTTCCAGCTAACTCTATGGGGTTACTCAGATTCCTTAGCACAAGGCAACCTTAGGATTGGGCTGCCAGTTGGTAAGTGGATTAGTATGAGTTCCTGAAATAAAAATAAATGCATCTCCTTTGTATGATTATTTTATTTTTTATACCCCACCTTTCCTGCACCAAAGTAAGTACCAAGGTAGCTTACAATGCTTTTATCCTTTTGTACTCACAACAACCCCTGAGTGTAACCCCTGAATGGCTCATGGTCACCCAGAAAGCTTCGTGGCTAAAAGCAGATTTGAACCTGGATCTACCAGGTCTCAGACTCCCTAACCACTGCACCATCCCACTACATCCCCATTTGCTGCTGAGTTATCTTCCCTATACTGAATGCTAACTTGTCTTCTTGATTTTGCTTTCTCTGTTAAGGGATTGCTATCTCAAATTTTCCATTGTCCTTTGGAGTTTTGGAGGCATTTTACAACACAAATCAAAAAATTACAAGGATGATAAGCCGTTCTAAAACAAAAATGAAAAGAATAGCCACAAACACCACCAAACCAATAAAAACAGGGGAAATCCAGTGAGAAAATAAAACCAGTCACAGCTGGTTGCATAATGACTTATTGGAGACCTGCTGCTTCTATCTCATCTCCAATATTTGTGCAAGTATTCTGAAAAATACATGAGCTTCCTTTCGCACATAAAAAATGTAGAGTCATACTTCATGATGGAGACAAGCAATGTGGGAGTTACCCAAGGTGATAAGGAAATGAATCACATTTTGAAATCAATCCCATTGGAAATGTGTTTGCTCTTTCATGCACAGACCATGGTGACCATATGTCAGTGGTGACAAACCTTTGGCATGCATGCTGGGGAGGGCACTCAGAGTCTTCCCTGCTGGCACACGGCAATAGCACTGCCACACGCCCCCATCCCGGTGGTGCAGCTGCCAGATGGTGCTCTCCCCTTGGCCGCTTGGCTACTGCCTACTGTCTACTTCCATCCAGTCTACTGTCTACTTCCAGAGTTCTAGGCATGCGCAATGGGTACAGGGCACACCTGGCCAACTGTGCACACCTGAGTCCTAGGCATGTGCACTGGGCACCAGTGCCAAAAAGATAGGCCATCACTGCCATATCGCCTCTTTTTCCAGGATATAGCCTCTTTTTTAGCCTTGTGTCCTGGAAAAAATCTTCATTCTCCTCCTTTACCTTGTGAGCAGGCAGCATGTAGCATATTATTTGCAATTGTCTTAAAATTTAATAATAAGTAATACAGTGTTTAAATTAACCACTGAAAGCAATATATGAGTGTTTTTAGCTTTGATTCTGACATATCCTACATTTTTCTTGGATGCCCTACATTTTGAGCTGCCTTATTCTCTTCTTTGGTTATAAAATATCATCACCCTGGAGAAGAGGCACCCAGAATTACACCAGTGGTTATAGGAACAAAGGCTAATCCACAGAAGCTGGGGGAACAGTAACCTGCCTTGTGCTAGTTTAAAAGCTTGCTTGCTCTCTCCTACTTTGACTAGACTTCTCACTAGCTTCTTTTTACCTTCTTCTTGTTCTGCCCTTGTTACAATGATTACATTTTTTTGTTGTTGCAAAAAAAAAAATCAGCTTTGCTGTATTTTGATTCCCACAGTTCTATAATTCCCTCCAGTCCAGCATTTTGTTTCCGATGGAGGCAAATGAAGTTCGCTGTAAGCTTACAATGATGGAAATCACCGTCCTTTCACTAATTCCCGGCAGTCTTTAAGGGTGTGACTTTCTAAACATGAAGGTTTCTTTTTCTTATCTGTTATGGCTAATAGTAGAAATAGCTGAAGAATTTCTGAGGAATGAAAAGAAATAATGCAAGGTTGCTCATGGGAGTTTCATAGACCCTTCGGTTATATTTCAGTGAAGCCAAGATTAATTGTTCAGTGGACAATTTAAAAGAACAAACACATTTATTACAGTGTGAAAGTAGAAGCTTTCTTCTCTCTAACTGGAAAGCCAAAGAATAACCCATTTGTTATGAATAAACTAGTTGGCCCCTTCTGTCAAGATATCTTTATTTGCCAAAGCATTGGTAGTTCACCCTCCATCCTTATTTTCTCCATACTCCCGAACTACCTGTAGCAATGAACGTACCAAACTATGTCCTCAGCTGCAGAAACAAAAGCTATTTTAGCTTCTGCAAACATGGTTAGCTCCCTTTCTTCTTCCTGTTGACTGGGTATTTCCCTTCAGAGTATGGAAATGTTCTGACAGGGCAATGGGAGCTACAAGCTTTCCTTGAGTGCCTGAGGATAATGGTGCATTTCTGATGAGCGGCTGATCATTCTTTCAATTCTCCCTCCATCTAAACAAGCAAAATACAATTCCTGCTCAGACTTGGAGCTTTGTTTGCCTTATGAAGACTGTGATCCACAGGCAGAGTTTGTTCAGTGTAATCGTGTTACCTGAAAATACCTCTCTTATCAAGTTTTGCTTGGTGGCACAAGTCTTGGCTGTGAGATTTATATAAGCACTAAGAGTTGCACATTGTTCGCATCTGCAGAGGCGCACATGTTTCATCACCAAAAAGCCAAGGTATGCATTTAATTGTTGGATTTGAGGGCTATGCCTTTTGGAGAAGGTGGAATCAAAGCTGAATTTAGCCACGGCATGATGTTCTGGTGGTTTTTGAACAAGAAGCAACTTCTCCCTGTGAAAATTCCCTTTGCGAATGTGTAAATGTCAGTCTATTAGGCCTGTGACTTATGTGATGTTCTTAATGTACTAAGGACCAAGATGAAATATTGGGTCCAAACAGGTTCAGCACTTTTGAGAAGACGCCTGGGTGATCTGTATGCCACCCCTTTTATGAGATTGCCAGTTTCAGTCAAATTGTTCTTGAATCTGCCTGGCTCACACATGACGCCATGTATGTGATATTAAGCATGTTCACTCCAAAATTATGATGATTAGAGGTTGGGATCTGTGGCTACCTGAGGCTATGCTTCTGAAACTTCTTCAGATGTGCAACAACTTCTTAGAAGTCTGCAACATTAGATTCTGGTGATAGGCATGAAACATGAAATCTCAAAAGTGTTCAGGCCTACAACTGAGACGAGTTTGAGTGTTGCCTGGAAAAGATGGATCTTCTCTGCATTGCTGGATTAAGATCGTAAACTTGTCCTACTACCCATTTCTATCCATTTCTTGCCTGTTGATGTAGTTGAGGGATCTAATTGGATCTGTGCTAGCTAAATAACTGGCATAGGTTTTTGTGGATTCATACTACATGATTGGGTCCAGGAAGGGGGATAGGATATCAGTGGTGCCAAGGATTCAACACATTCCTGGGTCTGATCTGCCAGCCTTTGTCCCATCGCAACTAGCATTGGTAGGGGTTGAAGGCTATACCAGGTGGTACAGGCAGGGTGTCACCACTACAAGCCAAAAATTATTATTATTATTATTATTATTATTATTATTATTATTATTATTATTATTATTATTATTATTATTATTGAATAATACCAATCAAAGCATAATTTCATGCAAAATGTAATGTAAAAGTGTTTAAAAATTCTAGTTCTATCAAATGTTTTAGCCAAAAAGCAAACCAACAGGTGTGGAGCAGTGGTACATCACCATACGCACCACTTGGAAAGTTGCACCAACCACTGCATTGAAGGAGGTCCATCATAGGGTTTATACACTGGCCTCAGTGATGCCACCTCCACATCCCTTTTTGCCCCCTTCTAGCCTCTTTTTGCCTTCCCTCCACCACCTTATGCCCTCCCACCATCCCTGCAGTCTCTGCCATTTATTTACTTTTGCTGCAATCCTAAAGATACTTTCCTCGAAGTAAGACCCATTGAACAGAATGGGGCTAATGGGCTTACTTTTGAGTAGACATAGTTAGGATTGTCCGCTCTTTGTCAGCGAACAGTGAGAGAAGTTATCAAGCAGGTGGGAAAGCACAGGTTTCCCACCAGTACTTTTGGGTGCATGCCAAGTTGCACATTGTCAGTGCACCTTTTGTGATTTGCATTGATTCCCTTATGGTTGCAGGATGCATGCCTCCATTGCACAGTGTGCATAGGATGCGCTGCCGAGTCTACCATACAACAGAATCAACCAATTCAGCTAAGAAAGCATTCAACAGGTCTATAATTTGTCAGCAAGCAATGCGAATTTTTGTTTAAAGCAATGGATACCCTCAAGTTGTGTTGACATTTCATTAAACAGTACACATCTAATGTATTGCTTTTTTCCCCTGTCTGTAGCCGGAGCTATTCTTTACCGAAAGACCTTGGTAAGAATATAAACAGAGACGGAGACAATGACAACAAAGATGTGATGGGATTCTTTACCACTACCAGCAATTGTTTATTTCTCAGGAACCAGAGCTTAATTTTGCTTTGTGAGTGGTTTTAGAGCAAACAAAATGAACAAAACAGGAGAAAACTATCTTTCCTTAAATCAACGAAGGTAAAATAATCATTGGCCATGTGAGAATTTGAACATTTCCTGGCATTACAAAAAAAATTATGGATCAATAAAGAAGAGGCATACATTACGTTAGGGCAGATTCATTGTCCTTCTCAGCCATGAAGCTTCCTGGGTAACCTTGCCTAATTCACAGGAACAATGCCCACCACCAAGAGCTCTTGAAAGGGATCTCCTGCTGAACCACCTTCACCATCAGGATTTTTTCCCCTCTTATCCATTTAGATTCCTTCTACCCAATTAGATCCAATTAGAACTTCTCTTGCAGTTTGTGCCTCTAGGAACTAGTTTTCCATTCAGACACAGTTAAGAACCACTTTATCCCTTCCATTTTACGGCCATTCAGGTATTTGAAGAGAGCCTTCTCCATCTCTGCCTTCTCTTTTCCAACTTGAACATACCAAGTTCCTACAATCTTTCTTCATATGGCTTTTATGATGGATGGTATAAAATATGACAAATTTAACAATCCGTTGCAGTTGATGCCAGTGCAGTTTCAAGTGACTCTGTATTATAGCTATGGATACTTACAATGTCTCTTCTGGAGCTGGCCAAATGCGGGCTTACACTGGATCATCTCTGGTGATGGGCCAGCACTGTTTGGTCATAGGACAATTTCCCAGTTTCAAGTTGTAGGGGTGGTAAAGTCATCCAGTAGAGAAGTTGCACGAGCTGCACATTAGTGTTGGAAATTTGGATAAATTGTTTGTATGCAAAATTGCTTCAAGAATTTTTTCATGTAGTGTTTTACCAGTATTCAGAATTGTGCCAACAGAACATAGATCATACACCCTCAGAGAACTTTGGTTGGCTCCAAACCCAAGCTGAAGCAACTAGCAGCTACGTTTTGCTGTAGGAAATGGAAGATCAGTTCAACGTTTTAAATATAATCATCTTGCCTTGTTCTGGAATGAGAATGCCTGCCAATCAGTGTGAATTAAGCATTTTAATAAATGCAAACCTGCAATTTTTGAAAAAGAAAAAATAGCATTTGTTTTAGCAATATAACTATGCTGAACATTCACATTTATTTTAATTTTTTTGCATTTCAGAAATTTCCATTTAGTAATACCAGCATTTAAGATGCGTGTGGTTAGCTAAACATTAGGATGTGATGCTAGTTCACCTCCTCGTGGTGCACCCTGGATAGCACAAAAGTGTAAACTAAACAACTGGCAACAATTGGCAGCCAGACTACATTGACAGCCAGACATCAATGTGGAATTCCTGGCTTTCAAAATATATGGCAATAGAACATAATAGATTTTGTAGAACATAATAGATTTACCATAAGTCCATGTATTTTCCATATACTAAATAAATAAATAAGCTAACCATGAACTATAAGCTCAAGTAAATGTGAGGGAGGGCTGTGAAATCCTATCTGATCAGAAAGGAATTGATTATACATTTCAAAAAGAAATGGTTTTCTGCACATCCACTACAAATTTAATGTAAGTTAGTGGTGTAGTTTATGAGTGCAGGGGGTAACAGCTGCACCAAACTACAACCTGAGGAGGAAATAAGGCATGGGCAACAATGTGCAACAGCTCCAGTGTCCGAAAAACACTGGGCTGCTGCAGTCCCGCTGCACTGGCCTACTGAGGGGAACAGTTTCCATTACCATAGCTGAACTCCATGTGCAAGTTACACTTGGTTGCAATCCCTGCAAGTAGCCAAATTCAGAGCCCATTTTAGTCCACACTTTCCTTGAGTAAGTCCCATTGACTACAGTAGGACTTACATCAGAGTCAACTTGCACAGGATTGGACTCTTAGGCTAACCTCCAGTTAGGCCAGCCTAAGCCATGGCATAAATTCTATGCTATTTCAGGGGTGTCACAAAAGTGCCATGAAACATTTCTGCGCCATTCCTGGCCAAGGGTTAAGCCATTGTACAGACATGCGCTTGCCTCCCTACATGACTAAGGGAATGGGAACAATGAGTTGTGCCAATCTAAGTTAGGATTGCACCTTAAGTCACACAGGTGCTGCCCTGTCTGGCCTTCCTTACCTTGTCTCCTCCACTCCCACCACAGGGGCCACAAACGCTGATAACACAGGCATGGCACTTGCAGGAGGGAGGAGGGCAGAGATGGTGGAAGTGGTGCTTTTCGTATTGCTACCCACCATGCCATAGACAAATGAACAAGTGAGTTGTAGGTGAGGATGGCTCGGCTTCACTGCCCACTCACCCACTGTTTGGGAAGGTACCTTGCAGGCAGGCAAGTAGCCCCTTGGGTAGGCTGGAGTGTAACTTGGGTTAAGGAGAAAATATCTCCTTACTGCTGAGGAGACATTCAGCGTTCTCTCAATGAGCACTGGATGCAATGTATTCGGACTCCTGCTGAGAGACTAATGCAATAGGGTCTGTGCAGCCCTGCTGGGCCAACACTATTTAGGACTGAGCTGTTTCTTTATGTGTAAGAGGAACTCTTTTCAGCTACTTGCCCCAAGATCACTTCCCTCAAAAAAATGCTCCTGCCTACTGACTCGTTTTGCTTGTGAAAAGTAAAATATTTGCTTGATTACATTCACAGGTAATTAAGGCTGGTGAAGATTGCGTTCTGCTAAATCATTAATTGACTTAATTAAAAGGATAGCCTTTATCCTCCTTCCTTAGAGCTACGGTTTGAATAATAATCACATTAGAAAAGCCTGCAAACAGATAATAAACCCAAGACACTGGCTAGTTAATTAAAAAAAGAAAGAGAGAAAAGCGTGGAATTTTCCATTCTTCTATTGAGTAGGAACTGATTCCACTGTCCCACTTGGGGAAGATATCCTCTTGGCATCTTAAAAAGGGGGCTTTAGGGTCACAAAGTAATTTGTGAGCTGATGGCACGTGACATACTCTGGACAGTTTTGAAATCATGTCCTGCTTGCTGTTTCATTCTGATACAATAGACTTACATTTCTAACTTCATCTAATCTACCTCATTGTTCTGTTTTCTCCCTGGAGTTTCATCTTTTCTTTTTTAACAGGCTGCAACTGATTCTTTCAGAGAAAAGGTTTTAACCATCAATTGTTTCTTTTTGAAAAAGATACATCCCATTTCTTTGATTTATACTAGTGCAAATGCAACATGAAACAATGCAACAAAGCTGGTACTGGCAGCTCTCATTTTTCACAGGGTTTAAATGAACTTCGTGCAAATTTTAAAAATGCATCATTTTTTTTGAAAATCAAAAGGGACTTATACAAAGGCAGACAAGCATGCAGGTAGGCCAGGAATTTGTGGGGTTATTTTCAAAAATAGTGTCATAACTGACATTTTGGAATTAATTTTGAAAGCAGCAGGCCTCTGTCAGTCTTGAAAGACTATGGTATCATGCTCAGCGCTGCATATGCTGCATGCGAAGCACGAAAGCCTGGGTTGGATTGTTATGGAGGATAGGCTGTTACCCAAGCAGCAAATCCCCCCTCTCCACGCCACTGAATTAGTCCAATGGAAAGGCAGAGCCAATACAATTGGATCCAGCTGGCATCGCAGAGCTGGGCTAAAGACAGGAGCTCACCCTGTCTTGTGGGGCCGACCCGGGTCTCGAACCCTGGCCTGCTGGTTAACAGGCACAGTGACTTAACCACTTGTGCCACCCACAGCCCAGAAAGCATGTTATTTCAAAAAGATATAAATCAAGGCTGCAAAAAATGAGAGATGCTATACCATAAAAGTGGCATTATCCAGTATTCATGGGAAATAAGTGTTACTGAATGCACTTTTTTCTTTTTAGGTCTCATGCGGCTCTGCATCTCCTGCCTGCACATCACTGACAATAAAGGGCACATCACCTGCCCCCATTTCCAAGAAGAGAAAGGCCCTTTCCATTATTCCAGTGGTTTCCAAACAATGTGGGCTTTTTTTGGAGGGGGAACTCCAACTTCTGCAAACAGGCTTTTTTCCTGAATGCTAACAAATATGAAAAAAATGAAATCCAATGAGAAAAGAAACTTGAGAAGAGGTCTTGGTTAAGTCTGCAATACTTTTAAAAATACATAAAGTAGCACAGGTGAAGAATCAATAATGTATTTTTTCTTGCTTTCAGTTTATAGCTGTTTAAAGATACTGTCGCAAAGACAACATCTCAAGGCAACAACTTTTAATAAAATAAACCTTTCATTTTCCCATAGTAGATTTTGGAACTACATTCCTCATTGATTTAAGTGTGTTGAGAGATGGTTTTATAAAATTGATTGCAACACAATGACTTACTTCTGTTGGGGTTCATATTTGTTAGATTAAGCTGAACTGGCAACCCATTCCTGAAATGCGCTGAGCTCAATTTATGCCAGATCAATAATTTGATAGATGCTTCAGATGTAACCCAAATGTTTTGCCATTGGTCTGCATCTTTACATTGGTTTGCATCTGTACAATCTAGCACAATAGATACATGGAGCTGCAGAGAGTTGCATGAACAACAGTTAGGGTTGGTTTGCAACTGATAAATATTACTTATCAAAACAGGTACTTCAATAGGTGCAACAAGAATTAGAAGGCAGACTATTCCTTGGTGTACTATTAATGAAAATAACATGAAGATAACAATTTAACAAAGATATCCTATCAAAATGAGTGAATGAATAAGGCCACCAATAGCAAACATGCATATTTTGAGGAACACTCGAACCAGGGGCCATCCACTGAAACTGAGTGGTGGGAGAGTTAGAATAGACGAAAGAAATTATTCATTTGTCAAACATGTAACTAAGTTCTCAAACTACTTGCCACAATATATGGCAATAAGTGTCTGTTCTGGATGCCATTAAAAGTGGGTTGCATAATTGTGGGCTGGTGAAGCAACTCTAGCTATAGTGATGAAGTTAATGGGGATGCAAAGCATTAAGTCTTGCAGGGAGTCTCCCCACAGCATGCATGGGTGATAATCCATGATGGCTGTACTTATTCTGTTTTTAGAAATAGGAAACCTCTGAATGTCAAGTGCGGTCGAGGAGACAGGATACAAGTGTCTTGTTGTTTTGTGTGCTCTGTGAGGCACCTGGTGAGCTACGGTGCGATATAAGTATCTAGACTAGATGGTTCTTTGCCTGGATCCAGCAGGACTCTTCCTATGTTCTTATGAATGCTGATTTTTTAAATTCAGCTCATATAAGTTGCTTATTACTAAGTCTGAATATATCTATACAAACATGTACAAAGGAATGCACAGTTTGGTGTGGCAGCAGAAAAATCAGATTGTAGTTTGTCAAAACGAGTGCTTTGGACTGAGAACCCTTTGTTTGACCCATTATTTATATTGGTCAGTATGTATTTGTTCTTTTACTCCCTGAGAAATCTTTTCCAATTGTTCTAGTCTTCAGCTAGTGTTGATTGCCTGGAATCAAAGGCAGAGACGTGGTAAAATTATCCTCGCTATGTTGACAGATGCTCAGGCAATTGTCTCGGTGTGTGGCAGTATACCTGCAGAGGTAAATTACTAACTTGGTCACCAGTCATTCACCTATAAAAGGATTGCTGAGCTTAGTGAATATATTTCCCAATAGCTCTTGCAGCTTGACTGTGATCTGGTCAAAAATACTGTTCTTGATGGAAAGAGAGAGAGAAATAAAGGAAAACACAGACCGAGACAGTCATCAGGAAGAGGTTTGTGAGGATTGGTGAAGAACCAGTGTGCAGTGGTACTAAGTAGGAAAGTCATAAGCAAGGTAAAGCCCTCTTGAGAAGGAAGGTGTCCTCTGTTGAACTGCTGCATGACAGCTGATGCAGGAGGAGAGCAAGATTGAGCATGTCAGTCCAAGAAGAATGATGTATACCAATGATTATCACGATATGAAATTGTTGTGCATATCTTAATGAGTATAGGAAGCTGTTTTCCCATGAGTCAGCCGATTGGTCCATCTACGTAGCTCAGTATTTTTAACATCGAAAAAGTCCATTAATCAAGCAGAAATCAGCTTCACAAGTTATGTTATTTATCTGCACAACATTTAGAGAATCCTCCTTTTTTCAGATAGATGCATTGCAAAGATTCGATTCCAAAACAGTTGTTGGCCTTCAGGGTTTTTCTTTGGGGCTATATAATAGAAGATCAGAAGCAAGGATGCCCCCAATTTGTGGTGCTCTCATCCCATGCAAGGAACTCAGGAAACAGCTGGAGTGTTGCAGAGATAAGCATTAGCCTGGTTGTACCCTTGCGTACCACTGGCCCCTCCAACACTGTGCCCAGCGTAGATTGTGAGCAATTTTCAGAAGCACCAGCATGTGAAGTTGTGTTGAAGGAGTACAAACCTGTCACATCAACAAAACCTATCCCAGAAATCTCAAGTTTTTGGTTGCATCTGTCCAGACAACCTTAGATATACCCAAACAAGCTATTTACCTTGAAATGTGTTCGCTTTGGGGAGAAAGGCAGAGTACAAATCTAATAAATAAATAAAATACAATAAAAAATAAAATTTCCATGGTTGTCTTTTAACACATCTTGTAATCAAATCTGCATGTATTGTTGTCCAAGGCACTTTACTAACATCTTTCTGATGGGGTATTTGTTATTCCAGTGTTTCAAAGCCTGCTCTCGTGGCGAGATTTGCATTATCTTTGGACAACAACAAAGGAAAACCAGCATTCTGGCTTTTTTTTTCTTTGTGACTTGTGAGAAGGCAACAGCAGGGTGCTTGTCATTTAACAGCAGACTGTAATGTTCAGCATAAAAAAATACATAAAGGAAATGTTTAATGATTCATAGACTTTCTGCTTCTAGGAGATGACAGAGTTAGATACAAATTCCTTGAACTTTGATACTTCTCTTTCAAAACATTGTGTAATCAAGAGCAAAAGGAAAGCAATATCCATTTCCAAATTAGAAGACTTTTTGAAAATTGAGATTTCTTTCAGCCTTGATTAGAATTAAAAAAGACATTTGTGTGCAATTATGTGCATTGAATTTGCCCCATCCCACCACATTCCACTAGTACATGTGATTGGATGGGCTGATTGAACTTGGGAAAATTAGTCTTCTTTTTTAGCCTTGTGTCCTGGAAAAAAATCTTGACTGTCATCCTTTTCCTTGTGAGCAGGCAGCATGTAGCCTTCTTGTAATTAATAAATTCTATGTAATAAATTATGTGTAATAGCTTAAAATTTAATAATAACCAAATTAACCATGTGAAAGAAATATATATTAGTATGTTGTTGTTTTTTTGCTGTAGTCATGTCCTACATTTTTGTTGGATGTCCTACATTTTGGGGCCTTCTCTTTTCTGGTTATGACATATGAGGGGAAGGAATTGGGGAGCATCAACTCTAGGCAGTGTTGTACACCTGGAAGCAAACAGATTGATAGGCTTGGAAACAATTTTTAGGATTGTTTTCCCCCGGTGGGAAGTGGGTTTGACCTAAAGGATTTTCTGCTGATACTGAGAATCTAGATACAAAATATAACATTGCTAAGATCAGTGAAGGAAAGCAAAAGCTTAGGGAAATCCAATAGAGTGTAACACAAAACTTCTGTGTAATTTCCAGGCTTTCTTGATGGTCTCCAAACTGCAAGTGATCAATATTTGCTGCAATACATGCTCCCAAATGGGTGAGTTAAAAATTGTCTTTCATTAATTGAATCCCCAGTGTGCACAGCGATGGTTATTTGTTCAGCTCAGAGTCTTGGCTTCATACAAATCTTGATGTGCTGATATGATTTAAAAAATGGATAAACCAGGCACCTTTCCACCCCACATAGCTCAGAAGATGGCAGTCTTCTTTTGTTTCAGCAAGATCATGTGATAACAGTAATCGCTACACCTTTGCCACATCCTTACACTTAGATATAAGTACTAGCAGGGACCATCAGGAAATGCTTCAAGGTTGAGAGGGGGGAAAGCCTCGGACACTGCACTTGATCAATGTCAACACCAGTGTCAAGAGATGGTCATTATTGCCTAGTAGATTTATAGCTTAGGTCCAAGTAAATTACTTTTTCTCTTCTTGAAATTTGCTGCTTCTGTATTTCTTCCACTCTTTTTTTGGTGTAGTGCTAGGAGAAGCTGATAGTCTTCCAACTTCAGCTGGGAAGGGGAAGGACTATTGCTGGTCAAGAAACCCCAAGAACATAAAAATGCTTGTGATCAATGATCTGTATTTTTAAAATTCTTTTTTTTAAAATTATTTTGTTCTGAGTAAGCTTGCAAAACTAAGAAGCTTGCATCACCTCCAAAGTTAATAGTTCCCTGTGGCAGGATTATTTGTGTGCCAGAATAAAGTCTAAAAAGTATCACAAGACTCGCAGCCAGAGTCTACTCCATGCTGCTCCTGATGGAGGCTTGGATTTGGCATAACTGCCTCTCTGAGCCCCATCTCCCATTCCCCTGCCCATCCATAGTCCCACCTTACACCCACTCACTGCCCCAGAACGCCTGCCTCCTCCCCACCCTCTCCAGACTTGAAAAGATCAGTGGTATTCACTCTTGCCCCAGTTTGGCAGAGCCGCAGGCCAGTTTTCAGTTAAAGAAATCCACCTTCTCTTCCATTAAGTTGTGTTTTTTTCATTTTCTGGTTGACTAGAGAAAGCATTTAGTGCAATAAAGATATTCCAGTGCTGTTTGTTTCATTGCATTCTGCATTAATTTACTTTTCTAACGTTATAAAAACATGATGGCAATATAGGGTGTAAGCTGCCTTGGGTACCCTTTTTAGAAAGAAAGAAAGAAAGAAAGAAAGAAAGAAAGAAAGAAAGAAAGAAAGAAAGAAAGAAAGAAAGAAAGAAAGAAAGAAAGAAAGCACGCATGCACGCACTCACAAACGAACGAACGAACGAACGAATGGTACGTACTAAGATTTTCACAGTTTTGGTCACTAGTATCAAGCTCATCTTGTTGCCCCCCCACCCCCACCAAAAAAAGTTTGTTGCTCATTGCAATTGCTATCCTTGCACCCCCTTAGCTTAACCACTGGGCAAAAGTTCTACCTTGCTACAATCTCATGAATGTCTGACACTTGTTCTAAAAGGGAGATGATATTTCTTTTCCTTCAGTTAAAAGCATTATAGAATCAGCTACTTTTTTCTAACACGTTGATATTCCTATACATATTGGGAATGAAAGATAATCTGAAGGGCATTATAGTAACAAGAAGGAATTATTGAAAGGGGGGAAAGCTATCATTGTTAATTCTAGGGGCACAATTCCAGGAAATCAAGAGTGTGAAAGTCTTGTAAATTGTTCCAGTATTTTTCTTGTATTTTCTTCACCTTTCCTTGAAATCTTTTCAGATGAACCTCG
Source organism: Cryptoblepharus egeriae (assembly GCA_030015325.1). NCBI lineage: Eukaryota > Metazoa > Chordata > Lepidosauria > Squamata > Scincidae > Cryptoblepharus > Cryptoblepharus egeriae. Next base: position 177,071,966 of record JAREYC010000003.1, on the reverse strand, counting down.
ATGATTTTCTTTGATGTGAAAAAAGAATAAGTACTTTTTCTTAGAAGACTGGCTGCAGTAAACGACTGTTTTCTTACATGCCAAAGCTCTCCTGCAAAGTATTTCTTTTGCTAGATGAATCATATGCCAGCTCTCATGCTGAATGCCACAAACTGTTGCTAATTTTGGCATTAGACTGATCTTCAAGAGAAAATTCTGGATAGAAATATCCAAATGCAACATTTGGGGTGCATTCCTGACTTCGGCCAGAGAGAATGGCTCAGCTAAACTGGCCAAAATAGGCTATAACCTGAGCTGTTACTTAGACCAAATCCAGGCTGACCCAACTGCTGCTGAGGTCCAAGTATGTGGCACCTGGGGTGGGCTTGCTCCAAGGAGACCTACCTCAGACCACGCTGTGGCAGGGTGACTAGACGCCCAAACCTCAAAAGGAGGACAAGTTCTTGGATTCCTCTCAGCCTGGTTTTTCCAGCCGACAATGACATATTTGCCTACTCAAGAGTAAAGCCATGAGAGTGGACATTTTCATTTTCCCATAGAGCTCAATGCATTTTTTTTTAATTTTTGGCCCTATCTTTTGATAGGAAGGAGATATTTAAAAACCAATTTTTGCATTGGATTCTGCTTTTCAGTACTAATACAAAGACTTATAACATGATTGGGAACTGCACAACATTTCAAAGTTCCAAAATGAAGCCAAAATGGAGGGCAATGAAACCCTTTTGGAGGACACCTGGCCAGTGCACTTCAGGATGTTCCCTTAGTCGAGAATAGTGATTTTCAACAAGTGTGCCATGGCACACTGGTTAGCCATAGACAGTCTTTAGGTTTGCTGTGGGAATTTGGGGAAGTCATTAATTAATAGCAAAATTGGGGAATTTAACAGCCTATGTGTCTTGTCAATGGTAAAAACAACTGATGGTGTGCCTTGACAATTTCAGTGCCTTGTTAGTGTGCTGTGAGATGAAAAAGGCTGAAAATCAATGGTCTAGAGCAGGGATCCTCAAACTACGGCCCATGGGCCGGATCAGGCCCGCCAGGGGCCTCAATCAGGCCCGCCGGCCTTTTGGGGGGTTTGGGGGGTGCTTTGTGGGTACTGAGGGGCAGTTCAAGGATGCCGTGGCAAAGATCCGCCAGTAGTGGCAGCCCTGTGCAAAGGGAGAGAGCCCCTCGGGGCCCCAGAATTTGGGCAGCTTCAAACTGGCCCTTTAAATTTTTTTAAAAATGTTGCGCACACAGCTGGAGCTGCGTGCGCACTTCATCTGCCCCAGGGCTTCCAGCTGGTGCATGTGCCCCCCACCGCTCTCTCATGGCTGCCCCAGCCAGCAGGGGCTTCATCTGCCCCAGGGGTTCCAGCTGATGCATGCGCCTCCCACCGCACTCTCACGGCTGCCCCAGCCAGCAGGGGCTTCAGGCTGTTGTGCATGCCTCCTGCCGCCCCAGCTGCCACAGGCTCACTTCTGAGTAGACAAGCAGAGAGCTGGGCTATTAAGGCCACCCTCCCATCCACACTTTCCTGGGAGTAAGCCCCATTGACTCTGATGGGCCTTACTTCTGAGTAGAAAAGCAGAGAGCTGGACAGTTAAGGCCACCCTCCCATCCACACTTTCCTGGGAGTTAGCCCCATTGATTCTAATGGTCCTTACCTCTGAGTAGACATGCAAGGGGCTGGGCTTACTTTCCTGGGAGTAAGCCCCACTGACTCTAATGGGCCTTACTTCTGAGTAGACCAGATGACAAAGGCAAAATTCCTGAGCAAGCCCAAAATTGAGGTGAGCTTGTGTTTGTGTGTGTGTGTATGAATGCATGTGTTCGTGTGAGAGAGTGCATGGTGTACATGTCAGTGCATGTCACTGACATTCCTTGTGTTGCTGCAAATTGCTCTGAGAGCATCTTACATGTCTAGGTCAGAATCATGTATGTTGAAAGGTTTTCAGTTTTAAAAGTGTTGAAATTAAGTACAGGAAAGCAATACAAGTATTTTTGCTTCAGTTGAACATGTTCTACATTTTCCATTTTTGGGGGTGTCCTACAAATTTTTAAATGGGTAGGTGCTGCGTGTGACATCACAGGCGCGGGGCGGGACTCGCCAGGAGGAAGCAATAGTCCGGCCCCCAACAGTGTCTGAGGGACCATGACCTGGCCCCCTGTTTAAAAAGTTTGAGGACCCCTGGTCTAGAGCAGTGATTTTCAACCTTTTTCATCTCAAGGCACACTTAACAAGGCACTGAAATTATCAAGGCAAACCATCAGTTGTTTTTACCATTGACAAGTCAAACCAGACTGTTCAAATCTCCCAATTTTCCTATTAATGAATATCAATCTCCAAATTCCCACCGCACACCTGAAGACTATATGTGGCACACCAGTGTGCCACGGCACACTGGTTAAAAATCAATGGTCTAGAGGAACAACCTCACCCCTCCATTTTATCCCCCATTGACTCTGAACAACTTATGTTTCCATGTGTCTCTGGCTTGGTATGATATGTTTTTACAACACGAGGTGTGTGGCCAACAGTTTATAGTTCTCTTGTGGTTCTACATGCCTTTATTAGAGTGCTCATGTGTATTTTATATAAGCTTCATTCATTTACGTATATAAGTTCCATCACTAATGCACTGATTTATGTTATTTTATTGAAATGTGAAATGTGAATTAACTCTTTTTTTCCCATGGCCCCTGATACAGTGTCAGAGACATAATTTGGCTCTCTTGTCAAAATGTTTGCCTACACTTAGAATCATAGAATCATAGAGTTGGAGGGGACCTAGTAGGTCATCTGGTCCAATCCGCTGCCTGCAGCAGGATATCCCCCTAGAGCATCCCCAACAGGTGCTCGTCAAGCCTCTGCTTGAAGATCCCCAGTGAGGGAGAGTCCACCACCTCCCTAGGCAATCTGTTCCACTGCCGAACCGCCCTCACCAAACTTGATGTGGATGATACTAAGCTAGGCAGCTCTGCTATCTTCAGAAGATCTCGCTGGCTTCCATGCCCATCTAAAAATAGCCCAATTTGCATAAATTTGCATTTCCGGACTCTGGATCCGGATGGGCATCTAAGGGTTACTGCAGTGACCATCTGAAGGCAGCAGAACTTTCAAATGGTGCCCACAAGTAGAATGGATCCCTTTAAAATGGATGGGGGATGCTTCACTAGACCATTTTAAAGGGGTCCACACTGGTCATGAGCACCATTTTGAAGCTCTCATCTGCCTTCTTAAAGTCTAGGCTGAGTTTCTTAGGGTCTTTTACTGGCAAGTAAGATACTGCTTCCCACTGAACCCATTGGATCAATGGTTCAAGATCTACTGATTTGCTCTGCACCTGACTTTTTCAGGAAACCCAGCAACTAATTTCTGAGTTGCATGAGCTTGTGCTGCAGCCTTCAAACACTCTGATTCATTATAAGCAACTGTTCCTATATTGCAATATGTACCTATATGTTCCTATGCTGCTGTTCCAAATCTTCTAAAAGAACATTCAATGTGAAATTGGGGGTTCCTGTTTAGAAAGGAAGTTAGAGGGCTTACAACATAAGCAAATAAAGTGAAGATGGGTATATCTGATGGGTATATACTTCTGATGGGTATATCTCCAGGCGTTAGAGTTCAGCTAAGTGTCTCCAACTCCTTTCTTGTGGGCCTCACTGCTAGGCAGATAATGTAGTCTCAGAGTTTGGGTTTAATTTTCAATTTAAGCCATTATGGAGGGGGGCAGGGGCAGTGTGACTTGAGATTCCAGTTTTCTATAGCATGAGCCAAGTTCCAGGTGAAAGCACAAAAATTAGATTCATTCCTCAATGTGAGTGAAAGGTAAACTGCCATGAAATGGGGCTGTCAGTTTCAACAATGCCCCTCCTGGAGTCAGAAAATAATCATGCGGTTTATACTAATATTATGCATATTCTGGAGCTCTGCTGCTAAATACAAAGAGAGTTAATATTCAGGCATTTCTGTGTTGGCAATCACAGAAGCACCAAAAAAAAAAAAAAAAAAAACACAACTGGAGTTTTGAGGCAGTTCTTATAAGCAATCCTGTTGAAATTTCACCAACAGTTTGAAAGCAATAAACTGGATGGAAAGGAGAGTTTATCATCAGTGGAAATTCAAAGTTAGAATCAACTTCCAGTAAAGAAATGCGTTCAATGAAAAGTTAATTATCTCTGCAGCAATATCCTTGAGGTTCTTTTACATACAAAAATAACATCTTTATTTCCTAGGAATGCTATTTGTATAAATCAGGGAAATGTAGAAAAGTTTGGGTTCAGCTGGTCAAGGTGAATCTTCATTTGCAGAAGTAAAAAAGCTTCTTATTGCTCTTAGGCTTCAGTCCTAATCTAGTTAGCCCCAGCATAAGTCCTGTGCTGACCTGGAAGTGACACAAAAGTGCCACGACACTTCTGCACCACTCCTGGGGAAGGGTTAGGCCTGTGCACAGATATGCGCTTACCTCCTAAATCAGCCTGAGAATGGGAAGATGGATAAGCTATGCTGACCTAGGTTAGAATTGCAACCTAAATCCCTTGTCACCTTGTTGATGTTTATGAAGCATCTAATATAATAGGTTAGAAACAGCGCCATAGATCCCACCTTTATTTTCTTTTTCTTTTATTTGTGTATTGGTGTTTGTATGTCTGCAGCCGTTGCCGAAGCCAAATTCCGGGTATGGAGTTCATACTTGGCCAATAAATCTCTCTCTCTCTCTCTCTCTCTCTCTCTCTCTCTCTCTCTCTCTCTATCTATCTATCTATCTACCTCATTGCTTTTACCAGCCTTCTTCTTTGCTTCTCCTGTTTGAAATAATCAGAGTTCATAGCTAAGAATGGATTAAACAAAAGCATACATTGTTACATGCATGTGCTAGTCTTAGATATTGGGGGAGGATGGCTAAAGAGTGGGGGGGGGGTGAGGGGAGAGATTACATAGGTACCATATTTACTCAAATTTAATGTGACATTGAATTTAAAGAGCACCCTTTGCTTACAACAAAAATGTTGTATTTACTCTAATGCAATTAACCACCAAATCTAATGCACACCATGAATTTGGAGATTAAATTTGGCTGGAAAAGCTGAGTGTTAGAGTTGAATAAATACAGTATTTTAAGCTTTCAACCTGTTCTTAACATGGTCATCCCCTTCATCTCAATCCATACTTGGTTGCAGAAAAACAAAGTTGGATGATGCAGGTCCAATGAATGTTTTTCAATAAAAGAAACTGCCTGCTCTTAACCACAATGATCAATTTAATGGGTACTTTGCCTCCAGTGTGTACTTGGTCATATTATATTAAGACTGTAGCCTTTGTATATTTTTTTCTTTTCAGTGACAGCCATGGATCCAACTGCACCTCCGGTTTGTTCCTCAAATGAGCAGAGAAGAAATGGATCTTCCAGGCTGAAATATGTGGCAATGAGGAATACTATAGATGTCAAGATGGAGAAATAGAAATTCCTCAGATCTATGATAAATCTATGAGCCAACTGGCAAAAAAAGCTTGAAATATTTCTATTTCAGTTCTGGGGAGATGAAGTCAACCAGTAAGAGTAGGGTTTGGACTGACATATGGCTTGTTTTTAAGAGTTATTAGTGTTAGATAAGCCACTTCTTCTCAGGCTCAGCTCCCATGGAAAATAATAGTGGGTTTTTGGTATGGGCTGGGAAATGGTTCCAGGGATCCCTGTGGATACCAAAATCTCTAGATACTGGAATCTACTCTAAGGGCAAAATCCAGAGTAACTATGGGGAGTCCATGCTCGTGTGTAAGAACAACTTACTCTGGACTCCAATATGAATTTCCCATACATGTTCTCTAGGTGGTGCAGTAACTATGCTTGCATGTAAAGTCTCTTACATGCACCTATAGTTACTCTGGATTTGGGGGTAAGATGGCAAATGTACTTGTTTTACAGAGTTGTTACAAGTAGACATCAAAGTAACACACATGAAGCACTTTGCACACTCCTAAAGCGCTAGACAAATGTGATACATTATCACAACTGACACAGTGGGACTCCAGAGTGAGCATGTATTAGAAGATGCTCCAAGTTCCAAGTTCATCACAATCAAACTGAAACTGTGCCCTGAAGTGTCCATCTGCCTGGCAAAGTGGGGATTGTGAAATTGTAGCAACCAGTCCAGAGGGCTGTTGCAAAGATAAATGATTTCAAGATTACCCTGTGCTTTGTAAACAGAAAAAGTGCAAAACGGATGAGTAGCAGTTAAACAATGTCGTGGATCAAAAAATTGTCAACAGTCTCTGCCCCCATATATCTATTTCTTCATTCCAAACAAAACCATTTTCAGGTGATTTCTGCCAGGAGTGATGAAGGAAATGGACTTTAATTACTGATCTGATTAAGACAACAAGACAATAGATTTTTGAACGTAGAAGCTATAAATAACTGCAAAGCAAACACACAAACACAAGGAAACACTTTCCCTTGCAATGTTTGTTCCTCCGTGTGCATTCACAGCCCATTAATCACTTTCTCTGGTTAGGAAGTTCAGGAACAGCAAGACTATAACTTTAGAAAAGCTTAATGAAAAATAATACCAGTATCATAGATGTGCCTTGAGCGATACTTCAGAACCGGTTTGGAATTCATTTTAAAGCCCCAAACTGTAACAATACATCTTATTATTAAATGTGAAACACAGGGGTTCTACTGCCAAAATAAATCTCCCAGCACTGAGTCCTCCAGGACCTTCTCCTACCCATTCCATTTCTGAGTCTTTCCATTTTAAACCGCCCGAGGCCTGATTCCTGCAGTAGGTTTGCTCCCCGCTCAAGGATCTGTTTTCTTCCCATCTGCTGTTTCTTCCTCTATTGTCCTGGAGTTTAGTAAATCATTTTTGTCAGGATAACTGGATTTTCTAAGGCTTGATGCACAGGTTCAAAGTCAAAGCCACATATTTATTATTGCATTTAAAACGAGAGAATCTGTTTCTGCCCCCAGCAGCATATCCACTAAGAAATTTTTTTTTATTTCCTTTTCACTAAACACTCATAAATACATCTTGTGGCAAAAAAGTCTTCAGCCTTTCATTCTGATGCCAAATCTTTTTGGACAGTCACAGAATGAACATAGCAAAATGGAGTAACCTACAATCCAGAGTAACTATGGGAGCATGCAAGAGTTATTACGTGCACCCGTAGTTACTGCACCACCTAGTGAAAACCAGAATTCATACTGCAATCCAGTGTAACTTGTTCTTACTCTGGAGCAAGGACTCCCCGTAGTTACTCTGGATTGCACCCTAAGTTTTAATATTTTTGTCATCTGCTAATGACATTATTACAGTTGTTAAGCTTATCTTGGAGTGGTTCAATATATATCTTCATCTCATGAAAGAAAATCTACAAGTGGAGTGGAAAATGGGTGCAATCCTAACCAATTTAGGCAAGCATAACTTACCCATCTCTCCATTCTCCATTGGTGGTGTGGGAGAGACTTGCACATATCTATGTCCTGGTCTAACACACAAGGAGTGGCATAGAAGAACATTACAATACTTTTTGTGACATCTCAAGGCCAGCGCAGGATTTCTACCAGGACTTTTGCCGGCTTAACCAGGGATTAGGATTGCACTATCAGACATATAGGTGTTTGAAAAGGAAGATCCAAATGGTTCATTTCAATAGGTAAGAATATAATAATTTTGATCACACTAACATCCAAGCAAAACTGAAAATAATCTGGGAAAAACTAATTATGAGCACAATCCTAACCATGTCTACTCAAAAGTAAGCCCCTTTGTGTTCAATGGGCCTTACTCCCAGGAAAGTGTCTTTAGAATTGCAACCTATATTTCAAAAGCAGTGGTCCAGTCCTATTGAGGAATGGGCTAGTGCATGGAAACATTAGTGATAGGAAAAGGAATGCACATGATGCTGACAACACATGTGCCATTTTGGGAGTGCTACCACACAAGATGATGGTGCTCCCAGTCCACCAGCAGAACTCCAGACACCCATTGGAGCAGGTAAGGTAGTGGCAGGATGGGGGGAGGTGAAATAGGATAGGAGGTGTGTGTGACAAGGGGCGGAAAGACTGCAGGAGAGTATGGATCCAGCAGCAATGGTGCCCACCAGATTCTGTACCCATATCCAACAACATCCTTGCCCTATTTTTCTCTTTCAGACTTGAACCTGCAATTTTGCTGGCTCAAAACCATTGTAGGATAAGAGGTTTGTAGATAAGATGTAAGTGAATTTAAATATCCTTCTATCTCTGAAGCATGAAACAAGTGGGGTGCCCTAGGGCTGTGTCTTGGGCCTGGTTCTCTTTAACATTTTCATCAATGACTTGGAGGAAGGGATACGGGAGAGCCTGATCAAATTTGCGGATGACACCAAGCTGGGAGGAGTAGCAAACACAACAAAAGACAGGAGAAACCTCCAGGAGGATCTGGAGAAACTGGAATCCTGGGCTGTAACAAATAGAATGAACTTCAACAGGGAGAAGTGCAAGGTTAGCACTTAGCAGTGGTGGGCTGCAAACCAGTTAACAGGCGCCAGAAGACGCACTGCGCATGCCCCAAACTTGGCGCATGCACAGTGTCCTCTGAAGCCGGTAAGTCCTCTGAAGTCTGCGACTCTGCGGGGCCATTTGCGGGGCCATTTACGACTCTGCCTCCCTAGTGAGACAAATGGTCCCACAGAGGAGACTGTACACGCTCCAACGTTTGCGCGTGCACAGTGCGTCTTCTGAATTCCTGACTGGTTGGCTTCAGAGGAGACTTCTTCCTCTCCAATGAGGAGCCAAGTCCTTGGAGAGGAGGACGTCAGCGCCTATGCGGGGCCATGCGGGACCACAGCACTTGCTGCTCCGCCTACCTAGCAAGGCGAAATGGCCCCGCAGAGGGATGTACTGTGCATGTCCAAGACTTCAGACATGCACTGTGTATCTGCGCAGCCACTGGGCCTTGCTCCGGAGGTGGAGCAGCTGGCCTTGCCTCTGGAACAAGGCCCAATGGGGGAGCAGAGACACACTGCACATGTCCAAAATCTTGGACATGCGCATTGCGTCTTTGCGCACAGCGCCATTCTGGCTAGCTCTGAGATAGAGCAGCTAACAGTTCACTAGGATTGGGCTAATGGTTTGCTAGGATTGGACCCAATTTAATAACCGGTTCTATAGAGCCAGTGCGAACTTGCTGCAGCCTGCCTCTGGCCCTTAAGCAATAAAAACCAAAAACACAGGTATAAAATGGGAGATACTTGTCTTGGCAGCACAACATGTGAGCGGGATCTTGGAGTCGCTGTGGATCACAATCTGAACATGAGTCAGCAGTGTGATGTGTCTGCAAAGAAGGCAAATGCCATTTTAGGCTGCTTTAAGAAGACTGTAGCGTCGGAGTCGCGAGAAGTTCTAGTTCCTCTTTATTCAGCATTGGTCAGACCTCACCTTGAGTACTGTGTTCAGTTCTGGGCACCTCACTTGAAGAAAGATGCAGCCAAACTGGAGCAAGTCCAGAGGAGAGCGACAAGAATGATCAGTGGGATGGAAGGGAAGCCCTACGAGGAAAGGTTGGGGGAACTTGGGATGTTCAGCCTGGAGAAGAGGAGGCTGATGGGAGACATGATTGCCCTCTTCAGATACCTGAAGGGCTGTCATATGGAGGAAGGGGCTCATTTGTTCACAGCTGCTTCTGAAAGCAGAACTAGAACCAATGGGTACAAACTGCAAGAGAGGAGATTCCGGTTGGATATCCAAAAAAAATTCCTGACGGTGAGGGCGGTTCAGCAGTGAACAGATTGCCAAGGGAGGTGGTGGACTCTCCCTCACTGGGGATCTTCAAGCAGAGACTTGACGAGCACCTGTCGGGGATGCTGTAGGAGGATTTCCTGCTTCAGGCAGGGGGTTGAACTTGATGACCTACTAGCTCTCTTCCAACTCTATGATTTTATGATTCTATGCATTGTAAACTACCCCCTGGTTGATACAATTGAACGGAAATTAATCATACAGGTGATGTGCTGGCCTTCCACACTGGGTTATATAAGTTAGAAATGGACTGGAAAGTTTGACTGGATTGGAAAGTTTGATCCTAGACTGGATCCTAGACTGGAAAGTTTGAAGGAACAGCCACATCACTATTCTGACAACCCTGAACTCTTGGGAAACAGTGGGCTAACCAGCGGGATTAAATGGATAGCCTTTGCCTCTTCTTTTCCTCCATTTGTGCTTTCTTTTACTCTATCTTCATGCCCACAGCCATAACTTGTCATGATTGAAAGACTGAAAGTAGATGCTTTAGCAGTGCAGCACAGACAAATACCCACCGAAGACAGCTGCAGATGCTTTTTCTCCTTTGAAGTAACTTGAAAGTGTATGAATCATTTTTATCAGAGAAGGCTGTAGCAGCACAACATTGCACTTTCCACCTGCTGGGATTCCAGTGTCTGCTGACACACAAAATGGGACAAATTACAGATTGGATTCTCACTGCACATGAAACTTGTATACTCGAGTACACTTCCTCTGGATTATCACTGCAGCTGAACGACTTGTCTTTCAAATTCTTTCCTCTGTCTGAATACCTGTTCCCAATGCAGCAAAAGTTAAACTTCAGATACCATCCAGAATTGTGAAACACCCATCACTGTTTATGTGCTCTAATTTGTTCAATGTCTCGCTGAACTCTGACAACCCAGATTCACCACTTCTGAACAGGGGGAAGCAACCCAATGAGGTTGTCCTGTGGTGCTCAGCCTACGATGCTGCACTTTCTGCATCTGTAACTGTGGTCTGGGAAAAAAAAACAAAGCATCGCAATAATCAATCAAGCACTATTATTTTCTTGACTGTTGACACATGTAAGCAAAAGAAGCATTAGTGGCAACAGAATTGACTGGCCAGGGAAAAATGTTATAGAAGATCCTCTTGCTATAGTTATAAAATTATATAATTATGATCTTTTAATCTAATTTTATTATTAGCTTTTATAATTAATCAGTAATAAACCAGATCAATGTATTAAATCAACGTATTACTTTCTAGAATTAATCATTGCACAAAACCTATAAAAGAATGATTTAATAATTTGTGATCAGTTTCTTGACTGCCTATCAGGAAGAAAGAACACTCTGGGAGACTTGCAAATTATTCTTTGAAATTACATATATTTGTATAATTAATGCTAAGGGAAAATTAAGGCAGCCTTCCTCATCAGACCCTTTTTAGTCTATGTGTTACGATCACGTTCCTAACTAGCTTTATAAAAATTCCTTGACTGAAGTACTGGGTTTCTGAATGCTCCTCTGAATAGCTCCTGTCATTGATCATCATTGTTTGTGACTTTTCTTCTGGAAAAAAATATGCTCAAAGCAATGCATATAAATAGAAGATAATAGCAAAATCAACAGCAGGAAGTCATAAGAATTCAGATAATCTTCCTTTGTGTGTGTATGTGTGTGTGCGCTCATGCATGTGTGTGTATATATGTGTCTCCACAAACTGAACTGGTCTTTCAATTTACCATAGCTGATTTCAGCCAAACAAACTGGGATTAAACCACATTTTGAACCCATAATGTGAAGTGGGCTTGCTAAGTAGAGTTTAAATTTAAGATCATCAGGCCAAATGCCCTTCTAATTCATCTGCCTCTAATTCACCAGCGGCTTCAGTGAGCATACAAAACAACAAGAGACCCACATCCGGAGGCGTACTTAGGTAAAATGGCACCCATAGCAAGAACTGAAATTTTACCCCTATCAAACCACCTGAAACCCACCTTTTAGCTAATGTTACAAGTCAATAATATCAAATTGGGTGTATGCACTCATGGCGCAAGACACCTTGTGCCATATAAGTGATACACCTCTGCCCACATCCCAGTGCCCTTCCTCGTATCTAGCACTCTGAAACCAGGCAGTTGCACATACCCAACATGGTTAGTATCCTGTGATGGACTTTTCCTCCAGAAATTTGCCCAATCCTTTCTTAAAGACATCTAGCCTAGATGCCTTGAGATTGTACATCACATTGCAACCAACAATTCTGAATTTATTATTGTGATTCGTTACAGGAATTGCACCACACAGCATTGATGTCTATAGAAACCCTCCTCTAGACTGACAGGAGGAGAGCAATTGTCTCCTCGAAAGCTGCTTTCACTGGAAAACCTTGCTGAAAAGTCCTTGCTCTCTTTGTCTACTTTACTAACACTTGACTTCATTTCAATGAAATTTCATTTCATTGAAATGCATGGTCAGGCAGCTTCACTACTTAACCAACCTCCTCATCAAGCAAACAAATACAAACACAAACTGATCAAAAGCATCTCATCATCGCTAGTCTTATTTGTTCAAACAAAAATAAAATTCAAAAGCAAAAACAATGACCAAGAAATAAGAAAGGTTCCTTCTTTTCTTTAAACACCAGATAACTTATAATGAAATATATTTATTGCAGGAAATGCTTACATTTTTTTTGAAGGAAAGGGTAATTTGTGATTTAAACTGTGATTTATAGATCTCAGTCAACTGCACTAGCAGGCAGAAACAGCAGAAGTAAAGTAAAGCTGGGGGAGATAAAACAAGACATTTGGGAATTGATCCGGGAACATCATATGAGTCAAGGCTGGATGGCATCAAAACAAACCAGAATGAGAGGGAACAAGGTAAAAGCTGGTTATCACTTGTGGCATCAATCCTGTCTTCTGACATCACAAGTGAGGTAATGGCTCGTGCAGGATGGCTCTGCAGTCTGTATGAAGTCTTACCAGCCCTTTTGTTTTGGCGATCATCTCATCTGGATCCATCAGAACTGTAGTGTTGGATAACTACAGATGCGGCTAACTTTTCTCATCAAATAGGGATGTTCTCACCCACCAACATTCAATAGCAAGTTTTGCAACACTGGTGTTTCATTTCTACAACAGCTTTTCCCTGCTGGTAAATTTGTGCCTAGAAAAACCTGCTATCACAGGGCTACTTGAAAGCCAAGCAGAAAGCATTGGTGAGACCTCACCTGGAGTACTGTGTTCAGTTCTGGGCACCTCACTTGAAGAAAGATGCAGCCAAACTGGAGCAAGTCCAGAGGAGTGCGACAAGAATGATCAGTGGGATGGAAGGGAAGCCCTACCAGGAAAGGGGAACTTGGGATGTTCAGCCTGGAGAAGAGAAGGCTGAGGGGATACATGATTGCCCTCTTCAGATACCTGAAGGGCTGTCATAGAGAGGAAGGGGCTCATTTGTTCTTTGCTGCTTCTGAAAGCAGAACTAGAACCAATGGGTACAAACTGCAAGAGAGGAGATTCCGGTTGGATATCCGAAAAAAAATTCCTGATGGTGAGGGTGGTTCGGCAGTGGAACAGATTGCCAAGGGAGGTGGTGGACTGTCCCTCACTGGGGATCTTCAAGCAGAGGCTCGACAAGCATCTGTTGGAGATGCTCTAGGAAGGTTTCCTGCTACAGGTAGGGGGTTGGACTAGATGACCTACTAGGTGCCTTCCAACTCTATGATTCTATGATTTCTTTACCTAGCATGAAATTCTGTGCAACTCCTCGGCACAATATTTGGGAATGGCATCTAACCTGGATCCCCTTAAGTGGGGGAACAATCCATCACAGGATGCTAGCCATGTTGAGTATGTGCAACCTCCTTATTTAAGATTCCATATGCAAGGGAAGGCCTCCGATTGCTGGTGTCTTGTTATGTTGTTTATAACCTTGAGACTGTACCAAATGACTTGTTGCCTTTTTGACAGCTGTGAAGTGCCTTATGCATTCCAGCAATGCAACACCTGATAAAGACTGGCCTTAAAAAGCCCTAAATTATATCTTGTTACTGACTCTTGTCTTGTTCGGCACTCACATCTTTATTCCTAGAGATTAATAAAACCTATCTTGTCAGGTCCAACCTTTTTATATACAGTTTTATTTATACATGGATGTGACTCAACACGAATGGTCACTGCAAATCACAGTTTAAAAGAACTGCTTTTCTACTGTTGTAGAGAGACAGTCATGCAAGCAATCATTCCAATCTTCAGCTGAGCCAGACAAAGGCAGGGAGTCTTTTGCACTTCTTATTGCTGTGTGCCTCTCTACAATAGTAAGTAAGGCTGTTTTTAAACAGTAGTAAAGGGATACACTTAAATTTTAAAAACTGCTTTTATTTAACACATTTTTTTGGTATTAGCAGGGAATCCCAGAATCAAACTCCTGCAGATATTGAGGTACAACATGATTCCATTATGAGCAGTGGAGAAACAAGGAAGAACAGAGTGGAAGCGCATCAATATTGATATAGGTTTGGAAGTAATTTGATAACAAAAGGATTTATCACCACATTTACTTGGCATTTAACTCCACTGTCCCACAGCAACAATGATTGCCAGGTCAGCCAATGGTCAAGCTTCTACTCTTAGGCAACCAAAAGTCAAGATGGAAACCATTACTGGTTCCCAGAGTCTACCAGGATCAAGAAATACCTGGATCAAAATTTGTGTCATTCACATTTTCTGAGCAACTATCATGTGGTTTTGAACCCCTTCCCCCTGGTTCTTTTTTCAGACATTATATTATGTATTAAATGATGTATTCCTTTATTGCTTCAATCCTAAAGACACATTCCTGGGAGTAAGGGCAAAATCCATAGCAGTTACGGGTCCACACAGTTACGTCACCCTCTGGTCTTATCTTATGGAAAGTCGTCTTAACTGCTTTGGAGCAAGGGGCTTAATTTCACTTTAGGATATAGGCCTAAGACCCATTGAAACCAATGTGGTTTACTTCTGAGTAGACATGGTTTGGATTGTGCTATATGGCTAAAATCCTAACCTCCAGTTAGGCCAGCCTAAGCCCCAGCATCTCTGCTGACCTGGGGATATCACAAGTGCTGGAAGGCACTTCTATGCCACTCCTGTGGGAAGGTTAGTCCAGTGCACAGACATGTACTTGCCTTACAACATCACCACAGGAACAGGAAGGCCAATGAGTTGTGGCAGCCTAGTTTAGGATTGTATCCTATATGATGTTATGCTCTGTTTGCTCTCTTTTGATGAGTGTAAATGTTGGCAAGTTGGCTAACCATTAGTATTTTATAGGTATCATACAGTGAGATCATACAATGACAAACAAGTTTGAGGGTTCTCAAAACCAACGATTTGTTTTTTCTGCCGGATCGGCCATGATCAACCACATTTGGTCACATTCCAAACATTGGCCTATATCCTAAAGTGAATCTGGAGCAGATAAGATGACTTTCCATAAGGTAACACTAGAGTGTGACATAACTGCATAGACCTGTAACTGCTATGGATTTAGCCCATAACCCATAAACTTTGGTCCTGACTTCATTCCAGGTCTGTCCCTAATTTTCCAGATTCCTCCATGCTACCTGAATACACCCATTTCCATCTTGTTTTTGTCTCCATCTGTCACTGCTCTGTGCTCTGTTCACCACCCAGGTGGCCAGTATTTTTGAAATTAGGACAAAACTGGCAATCCTAAATAGAGCACATCATTACATTTTCTTTGTGAAAGAACTTATTTTAAAAACTTCTGTCTCGGAGGTAGATCAATTAGAATTGTTTTCCAAATGGAACAAGAACATCACTTTCTTCCCTGGCTGTTTGTTCCAAAATGAAGAATGTTTGAACAATGCCAGATACAAAATGGGTAGCTGCAATTAACAATTGCAATTCCATTTTTAAAGAAGTAGAACTCTTGGCTAAGAAAAAAAGGAGAATAAATAAATAGGCCAACAATAAGGTTTCTTTTCTAACCATCCATTCTATATCACAGAGGTGAACCTAATAATGCATACCAATGAAGAACTATATCATTTAAAGGGGGAACATGCACAGATATAGCTCCACTTTTATAATGGCCCTTTTTTATTCTCTCGTAGGATTGTGTAACTTCTTTGCCAAGAACGCAACAGCAATTATCTTTGGCTCTTGTGTTGCTTTCATTTTAATGCCTTCTGCCTTCCTAATAACCTGCAGCAGCACAAGAAGCTGGCAACACTGTGAATTCTGCCTTGTGCCTGAGATGATCAATACATATAAATAATGCTTTTTTTAATGATCAAGAAGGAATAGCAAAATAACCATCCATATTCATGAGCCAATTGCTGTGTTCAAAATAGAGCAAAGTGCTCTTAGGGAAAGAGCATGTTTGTGTGGGTGGGGGGCAGATTCAAAATTTTGTGATTGTGGAAGATAAAATGAAGCTTCATTTGAATAATGTATTCTAGCCAAGTCATCCAAATAATTTTAGCAGAAATGTTTAGTTGCTGATTTTTTTAAAAAACCAAATATTAGCGAAGCACACATTTAAAACAAAATATTGTACTACCAGCTCTAAATAATCATCTCAACAGCATGTTATTTCCAGATCTTAAATCTGTTGTTCTCAACAGGCTTAATATAATGTGAAAGCATATGAATTCTTCCCTGTGGTGTTATATTCAGTGATGGGATTCAAAGAAATTAACAACCGGTTCTATGCCCATCTGGCAGCCACTTTTAAATGGCTATTTTTAAACTTTATATGTACTATCTCCTGTTAACAACCGGTTCTATAGAGTAGGTGCGAACCTGCTGGTGCCCACCACTGGTTATATTCAAAGCAACTCAGTAAAGTTGGCCTCTTCAAGGATGTATTGGTCGAAGAGAGTCATTACTGGATTTCATTTGGGACAGAAGAACTAACTGACTTTGATCTCCAATATAGAAAGTTATACAGTCAGCGATAATAACACAAAGAAAAATATGAAGATGGTGAAGACGATGAAGATGATGACAAAGACATTGATGAGGATGATGACAATGATGATGGTGAAGATCACGAAGATGGTGATGATGAAGACAGTGATGATGAAGACAATGATAATGATAGCCCAATAAAACCATAAGATCCCTGTTGGATCAGACCAGCGTCCCATCTAAACCAGCTTCCTTTATCTCACAGTGGTCTACCATACTGTTTGGTTCAGTAAGAATAAAAGACAAGAGACCTGCACACTTTTACCACTCTCTTGCACCCAGAATACTTAGGTACCTTCTTCTAACATCATGAGGTTGCCCATAATATGAAAGGATGATAGCATATTAACTTCTCAGCATCCTGAGAACCAGGACAGAGTAGTGGTTAGCGGAGACCTATTCAAATCCCCTTTCAGCCATGAAGCTTCCTGGGTGACTATGCTCAGCATTACCTACTTAACAGGGTTGTTGAGCGGATAAAGGCTTTGTAAGCTGTCATGGGCATTTGTGTTAGCATGGGAAAAGCGGAATATAAACAGGATGTCCATACAGAATGGTGGACAGAATGAGGCAGACTTAGCTCATCATAGAGGGGTTTAAAAAGCAGCACCTGCCTAAATGCCCTCTTCTATGCAATGGTTAAAGGTACTCTGGCACTGCTACTTCTATGCATTGGTTAACGGCACTCTGTCCTCCATTCTATATAAATCAAATAAATTATTAATAAATTAAAATCAAATAAATTATTATTAATCCAGAGTGTAAGAGGAAACATATGTACACAGGCGCCCCATATATCCATGGATCCATAGATCCAGTATCCATTCATCCATAGATCTGCACTCATTAACCTCGTTTTTAGACTTGAGCAAAAGTTTTAAAAATGTGCAAATTTTTTAAAAAAAACCTTTACTATGAAGCTTATATACATACAAACAGGCAGGAAGCCAGAATGCTAAAGAGGACAAACAGAAAGTATTAACAAGAAGCAGGAGTAACATACTTCTCTTTAACTTATTTGGTCAAATAGGCCATTTTGGACACTTTCCATACAGAAAGCTGTCCGTTGTCTACATAATGCTGCAATACTCAATCCAAAATTAATTTTTCTTGGCTCAATCTAGCTCACACGCATACACAACCAATAACACTGCCCTCACATTCATGGAAAAGATGATAACAATCTCAGCAAAGCAACTTTTCCCCTTTGCAGCTAATAGTAATTCCAAAGGAATGTGATGCTGCTCCTCTTTGCTGCACTTCAGAGCCAGAAAAACAAAGCGTTGCTTCTGAACAGCGACAAAGCGTGGAGGCTGCTGCGTGCAAGATAAACACTTCTAAATGTCAACTGAGACTTCAGTGCCCCATGGGAGGGCATAAGACTAATGGCAATATCCACCGACACAAGAACCATGACATTCAGTACTGCGTAAGAGTATTTTTAAGGAAAGGCTTATCACTTAGTAGCATATATTTACATTGGTGAGACAGCAGAACTATAGACGCCAAAGGAAGGAGCCACAGCTATAAATCAGAAGCTTTCTTGTTTTGCCAATGGAGACGAATGCTTGTGGAAACACAGTTTAGCTCATAACAAAACAACAAACACATAGAGGTGCATTTTCTTCAGCTTCGTATGCATTTTATTCCATATAAAGCAATGGTATTGAGTGGTAGAGATGCAAAATAGGATTTCTTAAGCACAAATCAATACCTGTCCACCTGGTGCCTCCTGATTCTGTCCAGAGAACGTTGTGCTGGGCAAGAAATTCAGCTAAAAGGAAAAACTGCTGGTGGATAAAACTGGTACTTGGAGGCAACTGCTCCTGCAGCCTCCAGAGAGAGGCTATCCTTTGTGGAGGCAAAGTTCTGCATGTCTTACCCAGACAAAGGGATTTTAGGATTGCCCTAATTCTCTTCCACAAAACTGAGACAGGACCACCTGTCAAACTTGCCAGTATGTGAATGCAATCCCTGAAACCTGGGACTGTTCTGGTTTTCGGGGACATATGGCAACCCGACTTATGCAGCTTGCAACTGTGGTGGATGGCAGAAGAACCAAGGACCAGTGGGTTTGAGAGTACCTCCCCTACCCCCCAAAAATCTGCCAACACCTTCTTCCTACCCACAATCGATAAAGGTTTCAATATGCATATATGCTCCCAGCGAATATGGCAGCAGTGATTTGGGTTGATGCTAGGCAGTGGACCAACACTGGTGGGGCCAGCCCTGTTTTTCCATTAGACTAGGCAATTTCCAGACCCTGGCCAAACATAACGTCAGATTTCCTTCTCCTGAGAGGAGTTCTGAATTCCTATGCAGCTAAAAATGCACTGCATCATTGCATCTGAATATTTTTTTTGTTCTTTTCCATTTCCATTTCAGTAGTGATTGTAGAAGTCCAGAACCTAAAGAGAGTTTTGTCCAGCAGGGCATATTGATTGCTGGATCTTTCCAGTTCCCTTAGTGGGATATCTCTCTTCCAAGTTTCCTAGGAATTGCATAGTTTGTTTTTGTGTTCAGTATTTTTTTAAATGCCTCCAAATTGCAGGTTCAGGTATGTGCCACTCACCAGCAAAAGTGCACAGTGGCTGGGCCTAAAACAGCCAAAAGCTGGCCAGGAGGCAGATTTTTCACATTTAAACCAAAATGAGAGCCCCGAAGGTTGGGAGTGATGGAACTAGTTTACCACAAACATCTAAAATATTGAACTTCTTCTGGTAAGCACTGCTACTCCAAGTATGGGTGCCTCTAGAGCAGGAGTCTCTAAACTTTTTGGCAGGAGGGCCACATCATCGCTCCGACACTGCATCAGCGGGCCAGAAAACTAATTTACATTTCAAATTTGAATACATTTACATAAATTTACATATAAAATGTATTGGAGTGGATTACAAGGCTTGCCCAAAGGCCGGATATAGGAGTCTTGCCAGGTGCCACAATGAGCCTTGCTGAGAGCCACATCTGGCTCCCGGGCTGGGGTTTGGAGACCCATGCTCTAGAGCACCCTTGAGCTTAGCTGTTGCAAACTAGCTCAGGGTCCTGCAGCTTTTTCCCAGGAGTCTGAAATATCAAACCTGTGGACCAGTGGTGGCATTCAAATAAATTGAACCTATGAGAATAAATAATAAATTAAACCTTTGAGAACACCCTAAAACCCACCACTGCAGTGGACCCTTTGCACAACTTCTTCAGTCTGGCAGTGGGCATCTGATGTTCATTAGGGATCTGGATACAAAACAGACTTCTTGTCACCAAAGCAAATTTCAAAATCACTTACCTTTCAATAAAAATACATCAAAAACCAAATGCAAACAAAAAATTGGTTTACACTAGCAGGACTGGTATGGTGTACCTGCTCTGGCATTGGCTCTCTCACAGTATATGTAATTGAGTGCCAGTTTCTTGGCAATCTCTCTCAGCAGGAGTGATTCCCCCCAATTCAGCGGCAGTCATCAGAGCCTAAAAATTATGTATGAGTGAACAACGGAGTGCACTCCTTTTGTGAAAGATGCCTCAGCCCAGACTTCTGAGGTAACCTCCTTTCCAAAAGTTACAGTGATGAGCCAACTTCTGCTGCAGAATGAATACTATGGGCTCCGTTGCTGCTTCTGTGATGTATGAAGGCAAGCCAAAGGTTTCCAATCCTTCATCCTGTTCTTTTTTACCATTAGTTATAGGACTTTTGAAATCTTAATGAATGGGACAGCAGGATTTTTGCCTGGAGCAACTGGAGTATAATGCAACAGGCCATACAAGGCTGCTGAGAAGAATTGTTTGCCTTGGCATTGTGTTCATTTATGACTCACAGCACGCCTAGATATGCACACTCTGCAAAGGCAAGAACAAACCTACCTCCTGCACACATGCCACAAAATATACATTGGTGGCTTTGGCATTTCAGCACTAAGATACCTCAGTGTATCTGGACAAATTTCAACAGTTTCGTGTCAGTTGCACAAGATTCAGTTTACCCCAGATCCTTTAAGTTAATCCATTTACTCTTGATCCTTTCTGAAGTGGACCTGAACAGGTCTCTCCATCACCAATGAAAAGCCCAATGATATATGCCACTTCAGCTCAAGTTCTGACAGTCATCAAGTCAAAAATCAAAGGGCACAATCCTAACCATGTCTACTCAAAAGTAAGCCCCCTTGTGATCAATAGGTCTTACTCCCAGGAAAGGGTCCTTAGGATTGGAACCATAGCATCTTAATCCATCCTTAAGAAGAGAACGAAATGCCAGCTGAATTTGTAATAAAAATTGTGATGGGGTGATTGAAGTAGGAAAGAAAAAGAGCCAACCCTTTGTTTAAAACATCATCACTAAGGAACAATGGGCACAATCCTAACCAATTTAGGCCAGCCTACTCCACCAGGCCTCTCTTCTCAGGATGGTGTGGGGATGTCCATGTATGCCTGTGCACTTGCCTAACACCCCCAGGAGTGGCACAGAGTGTCTCAATGGCACTTTTGTGACACCTCAGGGCAATACAGGACTTATGCCAGGCCTTACGCCAGCCTAAGTGGTGGTGAGGATTGCAGCCAACTTCTATTAGAATTCCAACTGACAGATATAATATTCTGATGAGGTAACATATTTATTCATGCCCTTGGTGCATTTTTTTTGCTATAGTCCTGAAAGCAATCAAGGAACCCCCTGTGGATTACTGGGTTATATTAAACATATTAATGAGTATCTGAGAAACAGGAATGAAAACCTTCTATTGAAAACCTTCATGATTGAGGCATATCTACCCAAATTCGGATAAAAACAATGGTTGGAATAGCACATGACTGATGTTAAAAGCTGTAACCTCACATCTCTCTTTCCATTCTTTTCCAGGGATGAGGAAGCACTGATGTTACATTACAGGATATAATGTTTTAACCACATATTTAAGGGGCACATTATTAGCCTTTGTCTTTGAACTTGAAATATGGACAATTTTCTATGACATCATCAGTGCAACAGAAGAAACTTTTTAAAGCATCAAATAGGAAAGAAGGTATGTAAATGAATAATTTGGTATGTAAAGGTATGTAAATAGAATAATTTGACATTAAACTTTCAGATTCATTGGCACTCAAATTATGAAAAGAACTCAAGTTAAGCTCTGCATGAATTAGGGCTTGAAATCCAAGAGGAATCTGTCTTTAATATTCCCTTAATGCCCCACTTAATTTATCACTTGGTGTAAGCAAAAAAAGATTTGGAAGTATTGTTGTCATAGTCTTTAAATCCTTTCCTAACAAGTACTTAAGATGAGAATAATTGGTATTGACAATAAGAGCAGACGAAATGTCAAATCCATGCTGATCTCATTCTTCCATATGCAAAAATCCCTGGATGATACTGCCCTTTTTATAATAGCCATAGTGTCCTGAATAGCCCTCTATTAAAAACTGGCCATGGATTAAGTTCCAGTATTCACTTTTTAAATAATACATTTATCGCAAAACTGATTTCTCGCTCTTTTCATTATTCATGATTTTACTATTGAACACACAGATGAATAAACTGAAAGGCTATTTAAGAGGAGCACAAAGAAGACCTTGGCATACCTACACTCACCATAATTTCATACAACCTTAAGCTGTTCATCTTTGTTGTTGAACTAAAATGTTATCTGCTCATATATACGAGGTGTGATCAATAAGTATCAGGACTGGTGCCATAGTAAAGGAGCTAAAATACACAGAGTGAAGCCACTTGGCATAGATTGACCTTGACCCCCCAACTGTGTATGCACACTTGGCGATACCTGCTCAGAGACCTATGGAAAGTTGCAGTGTACAAGTGTACGAGTAGTTCAGATGTTTCCAAGATGACTGACAAAATGTCGACAAAATGTCGACAGTGACTAATGTTCTGGAAGACCCGCAACCAGCAGAACTGAGAAAACATCACACATGTGCATGCAGCTGAGAGAGGAAATCATTAAATCACCATCTGTGATTTATAGGAGGATGTGCAGATTAGTTACAGTTCAGTTCGGTCCATTTCCACTGAAGATTTGGGTATGAGATGTGTGTCTGCCAAGTTTGTGTCAAAACTGCTTTCAGCTGACCAAAAAGACACTCAGGTTTCAGCTGCACAAAATCTCCTTGATTGTGTCGAGAACGATGAAAACTTTTTGAAAACGGTCATAACGGGTGATGAATCGTGGATCTCTGGATATGACCCTGAAACGAAGGCTCAATCTTTGCAGTGGAAGACCCAAACCTCTCTAAGACTGAGGAAAGCACAAATGAGTCGAAGCAAGACACTCTTGACCATTTCTTCGACTTCAAGGGGATTTTCATCATGAGTATGATCCATGTGGTCAGACAGTAAACAAGGAGTACTTGTTGCAGGTTTTGCAGGATGCTCTTCATCAGAAAAGGCCAGAATTGCATATGTCAGATGAGTGGCAGTTGCACCATGACAATGCACCTGCCCGTTCATCACAGATTGTGCAGCAGTTTTTGGCCAAGCACAACATCCTCTGGGTCCGACACCTACTGTACTCCCCAGATTGTGCCCCTTGCAACTTTTTCCTCTTTCCAAAATTCAAATCCCGCTTGAAAGGACAAAGATTTCAGGACTTTGAGGAAATCCAAATGAATGAAACGAGGCATCTGCCAGTTATCTCAGAAAATGAGTTCCAGGAATACTTCTGTTAGTTGAAACAGCAGTGGATTAAGTGTGTGGTTTCCAAAGGGGACTATTTTGAAGGCGATTAAGAGCACAATCCTAACCATGTCTACTTAAAAGTTAGCCCCATTATGTTCAATGGGTCTTACTCCCAGGAAAGTGTCTTTAGGATTGCAGACTAAATGGTGAATTGTTATGTGTTGTAGTTTTCTTTTTATAGCACCAGTCCTGTTACTTATTGCCCATGTAGATGAAATAAATACAACTGCAAAACGAAGAGGGTATCTCTTCCCTCTAAGACATGGTGGCCGAACTTCTACAACAGAGCATCCATGATAAACTTCAGAAGTTTGAGAGTCAGTTCTGCAAGACTATGGGCCATATTGGACTATGTTTGTAAAGAAATCCCTCAGCTAAGGAAAGCAGGAACAACAAGATTGACTTTAGATCTTTGATTGATATTATTACTGAATTAGAAGATTTTGGAGAGTATAAGGCTCACTCAACCATTATTGGCTGTATTTTTGGTTCTCATTTTCACTTTCATTTTCATGGCCGAACAGTAAAGAAGTAAAATAGGTTTGACTTTGTGTTGTAGAATGTAAAGTGTGGAGTGGGTAACAGAATTATTATTTAAGGATTAAGTTCAGAAGATTGAAAAATTAGAAAGTAAGTAGTCTGATTATTGTAAAGGAAAATTAGGAAGTGGGAATGAGTAATTTTGAATAGCCATAAGAAGAAATGAGAAGCTTTAAAATGCAATTTTTAAAAAGAAGATAAAATAATTGATTATTGTAAATGAAAGTTTGGAAGTAGGAGTGAAGTATTCCGAAGTGCCTTAAGAACCTCCTGAAATGCTGTTATATAAATCTAAAGAGAAGAAGAAAAAAATTAAATGGAAGGATAAAGATGACCCCATGATAAGTTTATGATCTAAGGATCAAGATATAATAATTAAACCAGTTTAGATATATATGAAGAATATTTTAGATTATAATAAGTTGAGAGAGGTATGACTTTTATTCAATAAGATAGAAGAAAAGATTAAGTAAGAGAGATTAAAACAATCAACCCCAGGCTATAGTGAAGTAAGCTAATGGAAGATAGTACCGATAAGATCATTGAAGCTAGAACAAGATATATTTTTATAGAGATCAATCAAATTTGATGGTGTTAGGCATGAAATAGAAGAAATGTTAAGCATTCAGCTCATTCACACATGATCATATGTTGGTGGAATGCAGATCTATCAAATTATGAGAAGTTCTGGTGAACATAATAAATGTTGTACAACAGAAGACCTATTGTTTTTACCCTTGTGTATCCTCTCCCTTTTTGTGTTCCTATTTTTTCCTTTACCTGTATCTGAAAATTAATAAAAAATTTTTATAAAAACTTGAAAAAAGAAGTTTGAGAGTCACAAGAGACATGTTTGAAAGCTGCAATATTGAAAAAAACACATTTGAATTATTAAATATATTCACTCACCAGGACCATCAAACTTATGATTTAATCCAGTGATTTCTTTGTGCATTCTCATTATAAAGCTATAAAAATTATTTACCTTTTTATATTAATTGTGATGCAAAAAGAAACTCAGCCAACACGTCAGTGAGACCATGTGGCTTTAGTGAGCTCTAGGAATAGAAGTCACTGCTAAAGGAAAGACACTAGAAAGACTTGTCACTGAGGCGCTGTTTGCTGATGATTGTGCCCTGATGGCCCACCAGGAGAACCATCTACAAACCATTGTAGATCATTTTTTCATGAACAACAAAGGTGTTCGGCTTAACCATAAGCCTCAGCAAGACAGTTGTCCTCTACCAGCCTGCACCAGGGAGAGCAGCATATGATCCCTGTATCACCGTTGATGAGACGCGGCTCTCAAATGTTACCACCTTCAAACACCTGGGCAGCACAATCTCCCATTGCTGGATCATGAAATCAATCCCAGAGTTCAAAAGGCCAGCCAAGCCCTTAGAGACTATGCTCAAAGGTCCTACGGCACAGCGCCGTCCGCCTTTCTACCAAGCTCAAAGTGTACAGAGCAGTTGTTCTTACCTCACTTCTTTACGGGTGCAAAACATGCACGCTCCACTATAAGCACATTAAACAGCTAGATCCATTTCATCATCTCTCTTTTCGGTCTATTATGAAGATCTGCTGGCAGGATAAAGTGACAAACCAAGAAGTCCTGGACAGAGCTAACACAACAAGCATCGAGTCCATGATCCTGAAAAAGCAACTCCAATGGTTTGACCACATAATCCATATGGACACGCAAAGATTACTGAAGCAGGTGTTTTTCAGAGGGCTGGCCACAGGGTCCAGACACAAAGGGCGCCCAAAGAAAAGGTTTAAAGACAACATCAAGGCCTTCAAGAAATGGGTGGATCGGAGCCAGTGGTGGGCCCAGCCTGCCCTAACAACCAGTTCTCCGGAAGTGGGCGGGGCCAGGATGGGTCAGGGGGTGGGGCCAGGGTCAGGGGCGGAGCAGGGGAGGGCACGCCACCTTAACCCTTAGTTTACCAAAAAAAATTGTATCACTTGTGACACCATCAATCAGTACTAAGCCCCTGGGTTCTGTGTAATTTATTCCTATGCATGACACTTTGTTATGCTCTCAGGGGGAATGTGTGCCACAATTAAGAACATAAAAGCATAAGAAAAGCCTCCACTGGATCACACCAAAGACCCATCTAGTCCAGCTCCTGAATCACACAGCAGTCCACCAGCTGCCTCAGGGAGCACATATGACACTTGCATCCAGGTGCCTAAGTACCAGCAGACACTACCACAGGTTCCACTGGTGGTACTCATACCACTGGTTGAGAAACACTGATCTACAGTTTAGGACCAGAGTCTGTGGTGTCCCCACTGCAGGCTGAGGTTTGCCTCTAAGCCCCTACTTAAGGCTACAATCCTGTCCACACTTTCCTGTAAGTAAGCTCCATTAACTGTGATGGGACTTACCAGTACTTCTGAATGGTCATACATAAGATTTGGGCTCTTAGAATCCCAGCCTCTTGCTGCAATATAACACTTGCATCCAGGTGCCTCAGTGCCAGCAGACACACCACAACTTCCACAGGTGGTGCTCATTCCACTGGTTGAAAAACACTGATCTACAGTTTAGAACCAGAGTCTGTGGTGTCCCCTCTGCAGGCTGAGATTTGCCTCTAAGCCACAGTCCTTAAGGCTACAATCCTGTCCACACTTTCCTGTAAGTAAGCGCCATTGAATATAATAGGACTTCGGAGTAGTCAAGCAAAGGACTGAGCTCTTAGTAACCAGCCTTTGGCTCAATCCTATTCACTTTCCTGAGAGTAAGCTCCACAGACTCTAATGGGACTTACTTCTGAGTAGCCAAGAATAGGATGGGGCTCTAATGCTGCACTCCTCTGCTCTATGGGAAAGTGAAAATGCCAAATATTGCAGCTTTACTCATGAGTAGACATACATGCCATTGTCCACCAGAAAGGCCAGGCTGAGAGGAATCCAAGACCTTGTCCTCCTGTTGAGATCCAGGCATATGGTCACCCTGTGTAACCACCTCTGTGCTTCTGGCCTTTGGCCTTCAAAGCCAGATGAGGATGCATCGATGCGAGCACAAAGTAGTCATTCTCGACTCCAAGAGACTACCAAAGTGCGAGAGAGAGAAGAATAGAAGTGAGAACACCTCCCACTCAGTCGTGGCTCAGTGTGACCATATAGAATGGAGGACAGAAAGCCTCTAACTTTAACCATTGCATAGAAGAGGGAATTTAGTCAGGGATAACTGAGTAGGTTTTAAAAGCAGTTTAAAAAGCAGTACCTGCCTAAATTCCCTCTTAAATGCAATGGTTAAAGGTAAAGGCACTCTGTCCTCCATTCTATATGGTCAACCTGCATAAGCAAGACTTTCTCTGAAGGTAGAGTTGAATGTTTTTGTAATAGCAGGAGCCCTAATGACCCTATCCCCTTCCACAGCCAAGATCTGTTTGCTTATATAAAACTTTCAAACTCCATGGCCCTTTCCTTATCTTCTGATTGTATATGGTATATATAAAACTGAAAAGTCATTCACTTGCTCATAGATTAATCAAGGTACAGCCTAAACCACTGGGCCTTGAAGCGTGAAACTTGGGAAGGGTGTTCATTCCATGGTGGAGGGACCCACTAAGAACTGGTTTTCAGAAATTGCAACTGGAAGGGGGTAAAAAGGTGTGTTTTTCTCCATATACTTTACATTGAAGAATCCCTGACAGAGGAATGCTCCGCTCTAAACCCTAGACAGAGAAGCATGAAATTTGGGGATGGTGTTCCTTCTGTGACATCAATACCCCCCCAGAACCAATATTGAGAAATTTAACCTTTAAGGCAGTAAAAAGAGGTGCAAAGTGTTTTTGTCCTATACTTAACATTGAAGAATGACTGATCAACATCAAGCCAATTTGTTGCCTGGTGCCTTAATCACTGGGAGGGAGGGTGCACTGGGGTGGATAGTGCACATGGGGGGATTTTGTGTGGGGGTGTTGCGCATGGGAGGTGTTGTGCATGGGGATGATGTGCATGGGGGTTTGACATGCATGGGGGATGTTGCATATGGGGGGATGTTTTGGTGCACATGGGGCTTGATGCACCTGAGCATGGAGGTTGATGTGCACATGCACATGGGGGGATGATGCAAATAAGGGTGATGTGCATGGGAGGGTAATGCAGATGGGAGGGTGATGCGCATGGGGTGGATGCACATGGGAGTGATGCATATGGGAGTTGATGTGCATGGGGTTTGATGTGCATAGAGAGTTCTGAGCATGGGGATTGATGTGCACATGCACATGGGGGATGATGCAAATAAGGGTGATGTGCATGGGAGGGTGATGCAGGGGAGGGTGATGAGCATGGGGTGGATGCACATGGGCGTGATGCATAGGGAAGGGTGATGCACAAGGGGGTTTAATCCACGATAGGGGGATGATGCACATGGGGGTTTGTTGTGCTTGGGAGGATGTTGTGCAATGGGTTGGATGATACGCAATGGGGGCCTGATGCACAATGAGGGCTTGATGTGCATAGAGGATTGTTGTGCATTCAGGCTTGTTGCGCATGGGGGATGTTGCACATTCGGTGTTGATGTACATGGGGATGATATGCAATGGGGGTATGGGATACCGGGTGGATGGTGCACAGGGTGGGCATTTTACTCCAGCAACGCAAGCACATTTTGCTGGTATTTCATAAACTATATGTGAGTTGTTTTTTTTCACTCTTGCAGGAGTGTGAGAAGTCTGGGACTACATGGAATCGCATATCCTAGGCCTGACTACTCATAAGTAAGTCCCATTAGAATCAATGGGGCTTACTCCCAGGAAAGTGTGATAGGATTGCAGCTTCTGTCTCATTGTCTTGCTTATTTTGCCCTAGTTTCTGTTTGGGTAACACTGGTGTGTGGAGAAGTCATGGCATGGGCATTAGGGTGAAGTGAATAAACTTTTTCTCGAAATTCACTTTGCCTGAGTAACTATATGATGTGAAACTGGCTGGAACAAATTGTCTCCAAATTTCAACTCAAAATGTTGCCACCTTGTTGCCAACTCCAGTGAATATTTGTATTGCCTTTTTGTATGCTTATTGCATACTAATGAACTACCTCTTTGCCGCCTTTTCCAGAAGATTGCCGGAAAGACATCTGGGCCACACCAGTTTTTTGAGTCAGAAAATAAAGCTATTGTAAACATTAAAATTAAATAAAAGAAATTGATTTTTTTTAAATTTGAGTTAACATTCCTTTCTTTGACCCACTGTGTGGAACCTGAAGACAATGAGTGATTGCACTGGATTTTTTTTATAGTGTCTTCTTTGCCAAACAGCACCCTTTGTTGATTCAAGAAATATTAAAATTTTAAAAAAATTATTTTAAAATTATTAAAAAATTTTGCCTTTTTCACTCCACCCTTATGGGCATGTTCTATTTGAGCCTAGAACTTCTTATTTTATTGACAGTGCAGGAAAATAACCCAACTTGTGTAGAAACATTACTGCATTCAAGTGGTTTCACATGTGGTAGTAGCTGCTACCAGGTGGAGTAATTTAGAGCACAGAATTCCATTGGATGGCAAAACGTAATTAACGTTTTTTAGTAAATGGATCTGTGGGTTTGGGTTTGAGAGATTTCAGCTATGAAATTAACAAAATGGTTGTATATTAATCACTCTGTCATGGTAAATATAGCTGTTGAGTTTAGATTTTGGAAACTCTGTTCAAATTACTGCGTAACCACGTGCTGGGTGCCCTTGGGTGAGTCACTATCTTCGGTCTAACCTAAATCACAGAGGGTTGTAGTGAAGATAAATGGGGTTAGCCCCAGATAAGCTGTTCCAGGAGGGTGTGTGGCATACAGGTGTGATAAATATACACAATAAAGCTGACCTTAAAGAATTCCCAGTGCACTAGGTTAGCACCTTCTTTTGAAATAGAAATATATTTCATGGGTTTGTAATTTCATGTCAAGCTGGGGAATACAACAACTGTTGAATAAGACAACCTTTACCTACAACCCAACAAATGGAAGTCAAAGTAAATGTCAGCTGGGAAAAAAATCGGCACCTATGATTTTAACGGCATCCAAGTAGACACTACAGGCAAATGCTTTTGATATTTCTCTTGTGTTTTTCTTGTCATTCTGAATCTTAAAGATTGGGTTAAAATGCTGGTAGACGTTGGGTTTTGTCCCACTGTCGCTTCTGGTTTTGACATCTTTCTCAGGAACCAAAAAAAGGCATTTGTTATAGGAAAGGGCTTTAATTATTTACTGTGTCATGGACACAGTAATGAGGATAAACTGCGCAGGTAATTAACTATGCAGTTCCTTGGCGTCTGCCCAATTGGTGAAGACTGCAGGTGTCAGCAGGTGTTCCGTAATTACTGTTGATGGCAGACTATAAAAGTTTTAAACTTTTGCCTCCGTGAATGGAAACTGAAAGGGTAGGCTTGGATTCTACAGAAAAAAGAAAGTCATAAAACTCCAAAACTTGGGGACAACCAATCAAAGACCTACCTTCTGAGATATCCAAGAGATGATTATTTTGTGATGAAAGAAAAACAAATGTCTCTTAGAGCCCAATCCTAGCCTACTGGTGTAACTGTGCCATAAAAGGAGCAATAGAGCTAGGAAACAGCTTGGGTGCAGTGGTGGTTTTGGAGGGGAAAGAAGATTTAAGTCCTCTTACCCTCTAAAAGCTTCCTACTTTGCAATGTGTCTCTTTGATCATGTGCCAACTTGTGTGCTGGTACATGAAACATGCACCTCTCTCATCTCCCCCAGTGGCTTACCTGCTCTGATAAGCAGCGACTCATGAGACTCATCCAGGAAGTCTGTGGCTGTTGAAACTGGCACCATGCTATGGCACATGCTGCCAGTGTGCACTTTTTTGCTGCTTTTGAGCAGCCAGCACATGTTCTGCCACTGGGGCAATATAGCACTTCATGATACCCCTTGGGTTCCTACTCTCTAGTATGAAGAGTCTATCCTCTTCTTTTACTTAAACCAGTGGTGCCCAACTATAGTATGCCATGTGCCACTTTTTATATAGAGAATCATGAACATGACACTACCTTTAGCATCTACCACAAGCCACCCCTGAGTTACAGTGCAATTCTAAGCATGTTTACTCAAAAATAAGTCCCAGTGTGTTCATTAGTACTTACACCCAAGAAAGTGTGGATAGGATTACAGCCTTAAACACACATACAGTGGTACCTTGGGTAAAGAGCGACTTGGGTAAAGAGCATTCTGGGTAAAGTGCAAAATTTTCTCACAAATTTTGACTTGCGTAAAGAGCACTGTCTTGAGTAGAAAGCACTTCTGAGGAAGTTTGTAACAAGCTTCCATAGAAAGGGAACCCACGGGGGCGGGGATGAGGGAACTAGCTTGAGCCACTGTGGGGACCTGGGCAAAGTTTGGAATAGGCTTCCATGGCCAGGGAACTCATGTGGGGTCCGGGGGGAGCAGCCTGAGCCAGTTTTGTATGTGGGATCCTTGTGTGGCAGTGTGGAAGGTATGGCTTATCAATGTTCTAGTGCTGCTCCCCATCAGCAGCTTGGGAATGTTAAAGTTGCACAAAAAGACAAAGATTCCATTGGGCCAATGGACAGTAGAGACTCCATTAGTGATAGTGAAAGAGCACAATCCTAACCATGTCTACTCAGATGTAAGCCCCATTGTGTCTAATGGGTCTTATTCCCAGGAAAGTGTCTTTAGGATTGTAGCCAAAGTCATCCCCCTCTCTGTAACCATGAAAGTTTTCAAAGGAACAGTACAGTTCAGTACTGTACAGTATTTTCTTTATTGCAGTGTTGTGTGTTACTGTATA
Organism: Cryptoblepharus egeriae; assembly: GCA_030015325.1. NCBI lineage: Eukaryota > Metazoa > Chordata > Lepidosauria > Squamata > Scincidae > Cryptoblepharus > Cryptoblepharus egeriae. The sequence goes on along the minus strand of JAREYC010000003.1, from coordinate 177,040,253 downwards.
TTATAGTGTTTTGTACTGTGTTATATTACAGTGTTTTGTAATTATTTTTATAAACAGTTATATTTTAATATGAATATTTTTTGGGTCTGAGTTTCTATTATTTCCTATGGGAAAATCTGCTTCACGTAGAGTGTTTCACATAAGAAGCATGCCTCTGGAATGAATTAAACTTGTTACGTGAGGCGCCACTATATTTGGCTGCTTGATTGGTGGAAGCAAGTTTTATTTAGATCAGGCAAAGAGAATCCGGCCATATTGCTAGACGGACAATCCCTGCAATCCAGAGTAACTATGTGAGCACGTAAGAGACATTATGTGCACCCGTAGTTACTGCACCACCTAGTGAAAACGTATGGGAAATTCATAATGCAATCCAGAGTAAATTGTTCTTACACCAGAGCAAGGACTCCCCGTAGTTACTCTGGATTGCGCCCAATGGCTACTGCAAGAGCCATCAGTTTATAGGCAGCCAGACCAACAGAGAAATGCCCAAGAGATTAGCAATTTCCAAAAAGAAGGGGAAAATGGACCGAAAAAATGGAAAGGGGAAGAATAGGGCATTCATCACGGCTCTTGGTTGAGTGCTATGTACAGCAATGTTTTTATATCCAAAAGGGGGACATCAATCAACCAACCAAATAGAGAAGATGATGCTAGTTTTGTAAGAGAACCATACTGTTAAGAACCATCTCTCATCTGATTGCTTTTTATCTTGTCTATTTTAGATCCATATACAGAATGATAGCTTCTCAGCCTGATTCAGATCACCTTGCAACACGCGAAAGGTAATTTGTTTCCATTTTGCGGCGCCTTTGAGGGGCGATTGCCCATCATGTTATTCCCACCTTGAAAGGAATATGCATGAAAATTGACCTGAAATGCGTTAAATGATCAATTAAGATTTCCTGTTTCTGAAAGGCAAAGCTAAAAAGTGTGTTGTAAAAGCATGATGTAAAGAGCCCACTCCAGCCATCTGGTGTGTGCTTACATCTCCTCCTTGGCAATTATTAGTCCGATGATGCTGTGGCAAATGCTTGACGTGGGGATCCAAAGCGTTCTGCCATCATACATTTTTCATGGAGCTAATATTAACAACTCAGAGTGGATTTGTGAAAATCTCCATTAAACATTGAACTCTCGCCTGGCGGTCCCACCCAGAGGAATGCTTCTGAATTTAAGGATTGCTGTGTTTCCTCTGGGGGAAATTGGGAGACAAAAGCTAATGCCTGCTATTTCTGCTCCTTTGGCAAATTACACAACTGCTTAGGTTGTCAGGCTTTCTTGCTCTAGTCTTGCAAATGGCAACTTGTTCTCTTATGATACCATGTCAGGGGAGTTTTTCGCGCCTCTGAAATCCTCTATCTAACAGCAATGAAATGAAGCAATTTTGAAACGGCAGCCACTGATTTTAAATGAGGCACTACATTAATGGAGGTTGTGGGTCTTGTGTGAATTTCATTTACTAGACTGTAAAGTTATAGTTTGGGATATTACATAATCCTTTTTTCACCAGCATGGGTGAGAAAGCCCAATTATTCTTCCATGGGTTCTTTCTATACGCATGGGATTCCAGGGCATTCTTCTTATGCCCTTCCAGGAGCTACAGTAGAATAAAAATACATCTACATGTTAAAAGTACAAATAGGGCGCTGTATCCACAGATCTGTTTTCCATGGATCTAGTTATGTATGGCTTTGTGTGTTGGGGGGCACTTCTTCATGATGAAGAATAATTGGAGGGGGCACTTACCAGAATGAAAATGTTCATGCTTTCAAAGGCCACGGTTTAGGTTTATAGGAATATGCAAGCACACTTCTAGCAGCCTTAACACATGAAAAACTAGATTAACAAGAAGCAGAAAATTAAATTGGAGTGCATTGGGTGGTGATGGTGCAGAGGCAGGCTTCCTTAAATGACACCTGTTAATTTCTTAATTCTTCTATTCTTCATGCTTACCAAGAATTAGCATAATTAGTGTGATTAATCTGTTTACTTAGACCACAGTCCTAACCATGGCTACTCATAGGTAAGTCCCAATGTGTTCCTTACACTCAGGAAAGTGTGTTTAGGATTGCAGTCTTAGGCTACAATCCAGAGTAACTAAGGGACCTTTTATACCAACTTAGTTATGGTGCCACCTATGGGAAATGCATAGAGCAATCCAGAGTAAGTGCCTCTTAATGTCTTCCCATAGTTACTCTGGATTGTAGGGTTTGTCTTTGGAACTTCTTGCCACAGCATGTGGTGATGGCATCTGGCCTGTTTGCCTTTAAAGGGGGACTGGACACATTTCTGGTCTTTGTTGTCTTATTTATCTATCTATCTACAGTATTTATATACCGCTTTTCAACTAAAAGTTTACAAAGTGGTTTACAAGAAAATGAAAAATTAATAGCTAATTAAAATAGCTAATGGGTCCCTGTCCCAAAAGGGCTCCCAATCTAAAATGCAAAAAGAACACCAGCAGAAGCCACTAGAACAGACATTGCTGGGGTGTGCAGGGCCAGTTACTCTCCCGCTGCTAAGTAAAAGAGGAACACCCACTTGAAAGAGTATCTCTTGCCCAGTAAGCAGGGGTTTGTTGTATTATGTGCTCCCCAAAGCATTTGGTGGGCAACTGTGAGATATAGGAAGCTGGAATAAATGGGCCTTTGGCCTCATCCAGTGTGGCTTTTCATATATTCTTATGAGAAAGCATGTAAATAGCAAGCTGATTATGAATTGGAATACAATACAGAGCAGAACTAATGATCTAACTCCATTTTAAGGCAGCATATAGGCTGATTCTCTACAACCATTTTAAGTGAATTCTGAATTTCAATTACTACTCATTTACTCTGGGAATTCTGCCCCCAAATTAGCATCGCATTGCAATGCAGACAATATTTATACACTTCAAAGACACTTATCTCTTATTCGCTAATCTGGAAACTGTACATTTTCTGGGTTAATATTGCAAGCTGGATGTGTTCTAGTCCTCTAGATCTTCTCAATTGATATTCATAATATTAGCTGAACAAAATGAATGCTTTATTCTTCTTCTTCTTCTCCTCCCCTCCTCCTCCTCCTCCTTGATCACAATGTAATGCCTTAACAAAGGGGGAAACTGTATAAAGGTTATGCAACCTTCCCTTGCTTACCTCCTAATGAACATCTTTCTTGGTACCTCTAATTTTGCATACAAAATAGTTTTGGGGGGGGAAAGTTTTATTTGCTTGGGGAAAGCTCAACTTTGTGTTTGAAATGAATTCTGATTTGGTCTGAAAGACATACATAATAATCAGGTTACATAAATCCAAAGAAAAAGCAAACTGTCTTGAAATGCATTGCATCTACTTTACTTTCACTTGGTCTTTTAATGCAATCGTAATGCAAGCCCAATCATATTCAACTTTCCAGCTCGGGTGTAGCCACAACTGCTACATGGTAAGGGAACACATGTTCCCATACCGTAAAAAGTCCCCAGTGAGTGCCCCTTCACCACAGGATGCAGTCCACACTGCAATGCCACAACTGCTTCAGCACTGGAAAATTGGATAGGATTGAACCCTAACCTGCTCCAAAATTATTCAAGCAATGAGGAAGGGGCTCATTTGTTCATAGCTGCTTCTGAAAGCAGGACTAGAACCAATGGGTACAAACTGCAAGAAAGGACATTCCGGTTGGATATCCGGAAAAAATTCCTGATGGTTTGGGTGGTTCGGCAGTGGAACAGATTGCCAAGGGAGGTGGTGGACTCTCCGTCACTAGGGATCTTCAAGCAGAGGCTTGACGAGCACCTGTCGGGGATTTCTAGGGGGATTTCCTGCTGCTGGCAGGGGGTTGGAGTAGATGACCTACTAGGTCCCTTCCAACTCTATGATTCTATGATTTTAGAATGACTTGTTTTCATCCTTGCTTTTCCCAGTGTGCATGTCGTTTTGGGTGTTTTCTAAAAGGACACACAAATATATTAGGGCCCAATTCTATAATGTAGTTACACAGCTAGAGCTGGTGTCAGGATTTCAGTGGTGTCAGGATGACCAGATGCCTGAACCTAAAAAGGAGGGCAAGCAGTGCAATCCTAAGCAAGTCTACTCAGTTGCAAGTCCCATTATGTTCAATAGTACTTACTCCCAGGAAAATGTGATTAGAATTTCAGCCAAGGTCTTGGATTCCTCTCAGCCTGGCCTTTCTGGCAGACAACGGCACGTTTGCCTACTCATGAGTAAAGTTGCAATATTGGGCAGTTTCACCTTCCCATAAGCTCAAAGCATTTTTTTATTTTTAGTTTTTTAACATTTGATAGGAATGAGATATTTCAAAACCAATTCTTGCATTGGATTCTGCTCTTCAATATGAACCCAACAACATATGAAATGGGTACTGCACACCATTGCGAAGTTCCAAAATGAAGCCAAAATGGAGGACAATGAAGCCCTTCTGGAGGACACACTGACAGAAGGCTAAATAGGAAGACAAATCCAGAAAAACCCAGGCATATGGTCACCTTGAGTGGTGCAGCTTACTTTACAGTTGACTGAAATAGCAAAATGCACCACTGAAGTGGCTGCACACCAGGGATCCCAGGAATAGCCCAGGGACTAATAATTCAGTGTAGGAGGCAGGTGGTGTCAGAATGTGGCAAGGCAAAGGTTGGGACGGGTGTGTGCTGTGGCCAGGAAGGAGTCTGTATCAGTGGCAGTGGCACTATCCTAGCCTTCTTTCTAGCCTCGGTTCCCCTCCACTGTGACTTGCACTAGCAAAATCACTACTATAGGTCTGAGATGACCTATTTGGGCAGTAGAGGCTTACTCCTGGGCAGAAGTGGAGCCATTTAGGGCAGCAAAGGCATATTACCATCATTGCCCCAAATGGCTCCAATGCCAAAGGGGAGAGACCATTTACATGGTGCATTTCAGAGCACACCATACTTAAAGTTCCACCATAGCTCCGTTGCTGCCCTTTGGTAGATTTATTATGAGAGAAGACCTCTGGAACTGCACTATATCAGGATGCACTGCATGCTCTAATGCCAGAACTGTGTTAGCGGGGGTGGGGGGGGAAGAGTTTACATAATGATTGGGATGTTAATACAATAAATAATGGTAAGCCTAGGGAAATCTCAAAGTGTGATCATGCCAAACATCCCAATGTTTGAACCTACTCATCCCACTTTGGATTGCTGGTGTTTCTCTTGCAGAATCCAATTTTAAGTAGGGCATTAAACTGGCATTGCATATCTAGCTACCAATGAAAGTGTCAGAATACACACATCTATTTGTGTGACGTCAGCGAGGTTCCTGAACACACTTTTCTTCAGATCCTCTTTTCAAGAAGGAATCTGAATTCCTCTCTTCTCCAAAGTTTCTCAGCTATATGAGTATCTGTGTCATAATTTTCCTTGCTGGCTCATATTTTCACAATACCATCTAGGTGTTAACTCTCCACTATACTTGTACCTGCTGCACTGAAACCAAACAGCTGTTTACGCTAAACACTGCTGAAATCCATACTTGTCGAGTTGAATTACTGATTATATCCCCCATAGGTATAGCCAGGGGAGGGGAATACGAGCTCATACACTTGAGCAGGTCTGACATTCTGTCTAGCAGTCTGCCTGTGTATGCAAATACATAACGGCACCAACTCTAAAACAAAACTGACACTCAATGCAGCAGAAATATGGACCACAATTTGCCTCTGTGTGAGTAACTTAATAGGAATTGGGTTATGTCTGACTCACATCAGTGAGGAGTGAAAGAACTCTATGGAAATGATTGGTGGCTAACCAGGTTGGGGCTGGTGACTTGGAGATAGGAACAGTCTTAGAGCTGGGGTGGGGCAAAATGGTAAGTCTAAGTACTGCAAGCATCACAACGTGCCTTGTTAGCTGACCCTTACACTCAAGACTGGAGCAATTCCAGGCAGTGACAGCAACGCACAGGTGCATGATGAACAAAATGGTGTCTCCTACAGCTTGCCATCACTGCCTGAATGGCTGCACCAGTGGTTGGGAGGGTTTTCTTACATAGTGAGTTGTGGTACCTGCATTACTTACACTTCGACTCCCTTTCAAGGGAACAAGGACCAGAAGTAACAGTCAGAAAGAGGAGCTGACAAAGTGAGGAAGCCAAAAGTTCACATACAGATTTAGGTTTGTGTGTGTGTGTGTGTGTGTGTGCGTGTGTGTGTGTTTTGCACACTGTAAAAACGCATTGACTGCAGGCTTCCAAAATGTAAATGAACAAGTCTGTACTCAAGAGAAACTCACCATGGGACTGAAGACAGCAAGAGTTTTTTCCCCACTTTCTTCCTATAAATTCCTCACCTGATGAGCAAAGGAACCATGGGGAGTGTGTTATCTGCTGAAACTTTAAATACAATTAAGGCTTCATATTTGAGTTGATGAAAATAAACTATTGTAATTATTAATAGCTCCCTGGCTGGGCCACACTGCCTTAGGACTCATAGCTTGCCTGAGCCAAGGGAAGAGAGGAAGGGGGAGTCTAAAATATACATAAAAGGGGCACTATACAATTAATTCACTGTATCTGAAACTGATGGAGAGGATGCTCCGGGGTATGTGCTGCTTGTGAGTTTTTCTACATGTATCTGAACTAGATCACCTGGAGCACAATGCTAACCATGTCTATTCAAAGTAAGGCCCTTTGTGTTCAATGGGTCTTACTCCCAGGAAAGTGTCTTAAGGATTGCAGCCCTAATCCAATCTTGATTCATTGATCCATTCCATTGGGTGGTGCACTACAGGTGCATTAGTAAAAAAATCTTGAATCTGGATTTTTAAAAAAGCGGGTAGTTTAACTCAATTCTACAGTGATGAGAAATTTCTCCAAATATGCCATGGATATTTACCAGATAGCTTCTTCCAGTTGTAGTTTGACACATAACAGTTCCTCACATTTCACTTTCTGATATTATACTGTACAGTCAATTCTTGGTAACTACAGGGTTTAGATTCCTGGAAACTTTGCAGTAATGGAAATTGCATTGACTTGGTTGAAGTCGTAAATACACTTTCCTGGAAGTAAGACCCGTTGAACACAATGGGGCTTACTTTTGAGTAGACATGGTTAGGACTGTGCTCTAAAAGCAATAGAGGAGCAAGAAAGGTCTTTCAATCTACTTTTCCCCACTGTACTTTTCTCTGCTTTTTTATCCACGGGAGATTCTGGAATGGAATCCTAGAGGATAATCTTATATATGAACTTTACAAACCTGCATCTTACCTGGTTTGATGGTAGACGGGGTGCAAAGCACTAGGTTTTGCAGGGAGCCTCTCTGCAGTGTGAAAATGGTCCATACCTTTTGAAGCCATTTCAGGCTCTAAATGTCTATGCCTCCATTTTGCTCTACAACCAGCAAAGGCTCAGAAGAAGAGGAACCATTTTCATATCACAAGGAGTTACGCTTCCTTGGATTACATATTTATTTATGCAGGCAAATTTATGTAGCATTGGTGTATGCCAATAAAGGTATTGAAATTGAAATATAGGATTGATGTTTGTGGATAATTGGGATTGCCTTTATGTTTGTTATACCAAATATCAGTCAAATCTGGCATCTCTGATATATGTAAAGTTTTACTCTTCCAAGAAGACAAAAAACACTAAACTGTGGGCTGGTATTATTTTTAGAGAAGGTGTTCCCAAAGATATGTTGTAATCATTTGTGGAATCCTAGTATTTACAGATTAACCTCTTTTTATTTCTAGATGTCTGCTGCATACATATAATTTTCATAACGCCTGAGGGCTCTTACAGTCCAGTTCTATGCAGAGGGTAAGGACAGCTGCAGATACTGCACAAGGTATGAACGAGGTATGGTATTCCCCGCTCCCCAAGGTATACCCTACAATCCAGAGTAACTACGGGAGCACGTAAGAGACATTACGTGTACCCGTAGTTACTGCACCACCTAGAGAAAACCTATGGGAAATTCATATTGCAATCCAGAGCAAATTGTTCTTACACCAGAGCAAGGACTCCCCGTAGTTACTCTGGATTGCGCCCATAGACACTGATATGCGTCATCTCAGTTCTGTGCTAGCCAACTAGCTGGTGTGGGTCCAAGTAGATCCATCTAAGCCACTGGATACAGCTAGGCCACTTCCCATTACACAGGGTAATGGGAAGGGTAGGGTTCCCTTACCCCAAATAGCTGTTGCTCTGGCCCTGCAGATATGCAATGGCAGGGTGACCAGATGCCAAACCCAAAATTCCTGAACCCCAAGGCCAAAATTCCTAATCCCAGGCCAAAATTCCTACATGCTGAAAAAAATTGCCAAAAATTGTATTTTTTTGTTTTTTTTACCATAACTTTTGATAGGAAGGAGATATTTCCAAACTGATTTTTGCATTGGATTCTGCTCTTCAATACAAATCCAACGACATATGGTATGATGGGGTACTGTGCACTATCACAAAGTTTCAAAATGAAGCCAAAATGTAGGACAATGAGGCTAAAAATCCGGACAAATCTGGGTTTTTCCAGTCATCTGGTCACCCTACAATGGTCGCTTTGGTATTGTTGCATCATGCAGGGTCAGAGCAGCATGGGATTGAGCTGTTAAATTTCTTGGGATTAAATTTTTCAGGCTGCAAAGATAAAGTTAAAACTAGAATTAAAGGTTGCAAAAATAAGCAAAGCTTTCTACCATTTGGATCTTATCAAAAGCATCATCCTTAACTGGAAGAAGCTTCAAAATGGTTTTAAGTCCAGAAGCTGTGGCATGACTTCTGGGCCAAAGAGATCATTTGTTCTTTATGTCTGCATACTATTATACATTTACATACATGTCTGCATACTATTATGCATATATGCATACTATTCACTTGTTACAGTGAGAGATTGAGCTTGAGAGATAGTAAAAAATAACTCTATAGAATGATGTACATCATGCTTCTTTTTAAACTCTGATGGCCCCCAGGTGCACCAAACTCCTTGTCACGCTGACTTCCTTACAGGCTGCAAAGTTTGGGCAGGATTTCATTAGCGTTTGAGAATAGTCCCAGAAGCTGAGCAGAAAATAGGCTTCATGGTATTTGGCTGATTTTGATTGTTTGGATCTTGGTGGGATGCTAAATGGAGGAATTCAACTGGTGATTCATATGAATTCCATCCTGATTGAGTAGGTTAACACTTGATCCTGTTTTTGAAAATGCTGAAGTTGCTTTGGCTGGAACAGAATGAAATCTATGCTTCTGGAAAATGAAAAGGTAGCACAGATAATAAAATTAGATGTCAATGTACTAAACCTTATTTCCCCATGATTGGTCATCACCAAATATTATAAAATCTGTCACAGTAAAGGGCAAACTCTTGTAATGATGAGGCATGACAACTGGAAATGATTAACTTTATGTTGTTAAATTAAGTGTACATAGTTATCCATTTGTTAATCTACAACATCTGAGTTTGATTGACTTTCACTGATGTGACTTCCAGTGCAATCCAAAGCCTATCTACTCAGAAGTAAGTCCTGTTGTATTCAATCATAATTCATAAATATTCTTCCAATCACATTCTATATTACCTCATTGTACAGCTTAATTCTTATTTGTTCACAACATTCATACCACTTGACGCCATTACCGCATATTTTGTTGCAACCCACTATATTCAGTACTGTAGTCCCTATTCATGCTCCAAGGACTAAAACCCATTATGTTGCATTTCCATGTTCTGGCTGTACTTTCTCATATAATTCTACAGTCTGCTGACTGCACATATCATTTCTTATGCTCACATACCCATGAGGCCTGAGTCGGAACACCTTAGCTAAAGTATTGCTCTTACTTGACCTGTTAGTGGATTATTGGTTATTAATACTAATCAATAATCAATCAATCTATAACAGCATTAGATTTGATGGTACATTAGATTTGAGTAAATACACTACATTATGCAATAATAACAAAAGCCAATTAAACAACTGGGAGATGGCTATCTAGCCCAGAGGGCAGACACCAAATGCTAGCTGAATATAAATGTTTGCGAAAAAGCCATGTGGGAAGGGTAGTTCTTAATTCAAGGTCAGAATGGTACTTGGCAGTGAATCATAATCTTGGTAGAAACCAACAGACCTGCCAACTAAAAAATTTTTAAAAAATCTTAAGTTCAGTGATCTTTTAATTATCTTTTAACAGTAATTAAACAGATAATACATACTTTATTAATAACATTTTAAAATACAGAAAATATGTAGCCTCTTCCTAAAACCAATAATTATCATGTACTGAGTTCCGCTTCTGCTAAAACAATACAGAACGACCAAGGTGGGCAAAGCAACGACTACAAACAATATTTTAGAACATTTTCCATCTTTGTCTCCTGTGTCAAAATGTTGACAAAGCCTTGTTCATCATTCTGAAGGTCACCACATTGAAAAAGACGGAAGCTGGTGCTTTGTAACCATTGGAAATACGCACATTGCTTAATAGAGGCATTAATTGCTCTTGGCTGTTTTCCGATGCTGCCATCCCATCTGTCAACAATATGTTGTTCATTAACACTGGAATCCTATATTTTTGGAAGGGTGAGAAAGGAGGAAAAAAGAGATGATTAAAAAAAGAGAGAGATTTTCTGTGAGTTTTTCGCCAATCATATTGGGAAACAACACAGACATTTCTTTTCTTCCAACGTTCATTTAGGATGGAATCAAACACTAGAGACAAACAAACAGCTGGAATAGCTGCAGCTGTTGCCTTACAGTGGAAGCATTTGGACACTTTAAAGATACATTAAAGGTGCAATCAAAACCAGCACCTGAGTCAGTGCAACTGCCTTGAGCTGGCCTGAGGATATTGCAAACATGCCATAAAGCATGTTTGCACCACTGAAAGAGTATGGGACAGTCTAGGCAGTTGCTTGGATTTGCACTGCTGATTCAGATGGTGCAGTTCCAAGTAGACCAACTTGACTGCTGTGGCTCTTGCCGGGATAGGGGGGAAAGTTTCCATAAAGGGAAGAGCAAGCCTCTGGCTGCCTAAAACAAGCGCTGGATATTCTATGTTGCAGAGAAATTTGGATTGAATTGTCCATCTTTTTGACTCCTGAAAACCCAAAAAGTGATGCAAGTTAGCTATATTTCCTTTTTTAATGGAGTACAGGCTTGTTGTGCAACATTCCCTATCAAAATTAGACTGCCAGAGGAAAGCACACTATAACATATGCCCCTTCAATATTCATACAACAACATATGACTACCTGGCCTTGCTTCCTGGAGGTCACAATACCTCGAAGAACATGCTGCATGGAAAAATTGTTATTCTGCTTGTCTTTTTAAAAACTCATATATTTTATTCACATCCACCTTCTAGCAAATGCTATGGTTGCTTACTGCACTTGATCTGATCTCCATATTACATCTTGGAACCAGTGGCTCAAAGCCAATAGTGCAGCATGTATTTGTTTTGTTTATAATGTTTCCAGCTGCAGTCTTGAACGGAGTTATGCATAATCATGAAGTCACGGGAGCTGATATCTGTGCAACTGTGCATGGAGTTGCAGTCCAAAATTGCTTCCGGAAAGAGACTGTTAGTCAAGCTTCAGATACCCCCAATAGTCCAAAAGGCAAAGAAGCAATACAGACCACAGAGGGTGACCATATGCCATAACAAAAAAGAGGACAAGTGATTGAAACAAGTGCAGGATTCAACTGGAATGGGGAAGAGAGCCCAATCTATTCAAGTTTACTCAGAAGTAAGACCCATTATAGCTATTGGGCTTACTACCAGGAAAATGTGAATAGGATTGCCACCTCAGAGCCCAATCCTGTGCCTTTCTATTGAGCAGCAGACCATTCCAGGAAAGTGGAGAGGATGCAGCCACAGATTCCAATCCTAGGCATGTCTCCTCAGAAGTAATGCCCATTACAGTCAGGGGGGTTTCCTTCCAGGAAAGTGTGTCGGGGATTACAATACAGACCACAAGACTAGTGCAATTCCAGCAGCAAGAGGTCCTTTAGGACAGGACAAAAGCCAGGCCACCAAAGCTTGATGCCAGGGTCACTTCTGCAAATGGTTCCAAAAGAGGTTCTGGAATGCCATACTGGAGCTGGTAAATTGGCAGTGGCCTTACCACTTTCCTTGCTACTGTGGTTCTGGTGATGCTAGAAGGGAGGAAGGGATTGTGGTTCCCTGCCTCTCCTCTTGTGCCAGAACTGCTATGATAGTGAGCCAAGTAGAAGCAGCACTGGGAACTCCAGAACTCAGCTTCCCCAACATCCAAATCAGAGCATAAAATCTGATTTACAGAGCTTCTACCCAGTTTTTTGTGGGGTGGTGAATAACTTGGCTCATACTCCACTAATAAGCTGAAAAAGGGGGAGATGTGTTGCTCATTACTACAGTAAATTAAGGCTGCAATTCTAAGAGCACTTTCCTGGGAGTAAGCCCCATTGAATTAAATGGAACTTATTTCTGAGTAGACACAAATAGGATTGAAAATCTGTGTTGGTAGAATAGTCCAGACAAGGACCCGCTGCACAAACGCCTGCTAAGCTTTGTTATTCACTCTTTCTTTTTGCAGGTGCTACTTTTTCTATTTCCAGATTAGTGCTAAGACCCAGAAATAGCACTTGGTGAAGCCGCCATCTGTTCACACCCTTGACTGATAGACCATACTTGTAAAATAAGTGACAACTTATTTGCAAGTCCCATCTTAGCTTTCTTGTATTGAAACTTATAATGATGCATCTTATAATGCATACACCATTGTCCTTGTCTTTGTATAGATTTGAAAAATCTCCTTAGAAAAAAATGTTGTAAGACTTATCAAGACACTTGTGCCTACTCTTAAATTCCTCAGATTTGATTTTAAAATGAAAACCTGAATTTTGCAGGCCTTGAGCAGCAAAGAGCAACAGTATTCAATTACAGCAGTCTACAGCCTTCATGCCAGACTTACCCTACAATCCAGAGTAACTACGGGAGCACATAAGAGACATTACGTGTACCCGTAGTTACTGCACCACTTAGTGAAGACCTATGGAAAATTCATATTGCAATCCAGAGCAAATTGTTCTTACACCGGAGGAAGGACTCCACGTAGTTACTCTGGATTCCGCCCATTGTTCACAATGAATTGTGTGTCTATCATTCTATATGGTAGTCATGCTGTGTTACTGTTTTCAGTAGAACATAGTATCACAACACACATTCCTATGTTTTGCAGTTCTCCCTACCCCCATCATATGACAATAACAGTCCTTGTACTATTTAGCTTGCTCAGGAGGGGCAGACCCAATAGATTTGTTGCCTGAAACAACACACTTCTTCACTCTTGTATAGGAATCTATATACCATTTTCACAATTTTGTCCATTAGTGTCAAGCTCAGCCTGTTGCCCCCCAATCCTTGCTACCCAGTGCAACTGCTATCAGTTTGCCACTGAGTTTTATAACAAACTGTGCCTCCCCATCTCTCCTTTGCCTCCCCATCTCTACCTCAAATTGGTTCCTGAATTAATGGAATTAGACCCCACTAAGTTCCCATCAATCTCCTTTTAAGTTGAAATGCTTGGAAGACAGGAGGGAGGGGGTAGAATACTAACCTGCCACCTTGATGCTAAGATGACTCCCACCCCAAGAAAACTCACCTGAAGGTTGTCCCCCACCTCCTTCCTTAGGCAGTTCTTCATTCTTGCAGGAAAGATCTGTGGTTTCACTCACAAAGGCCTGGCTTGATTACCCCCAAATCTAGAGTAACTACGGGAGCACGTAAGAGACTTTGGACACAATCCAGAGGAAATTCAGCCTGCTCTGACCTAACTGCACTCTCCTAACTATTCTGTATCCAGAGCAGAAAGTTATGCTGAATCCAGAGAGTCAGGAAGCCTGGGCTGCCCTAACTGCTCCTAACATGCTAAGTAATTGACACAAGGGGAAGACTTGCTCCTGAGGAGACACTCCTCAGATCACACTGAACAAGGAACAGCTGTGGTGCCTACAGTGGTGACATGACTCTGCACTTCACCTGGTGCGGAAGTCTGTGCGTCATCCCTGGGATGTGCGCCCCCCCCCACCTGGACTGCGCAGTGACCAAAGTTGGCGCCTGCGCAGTTGTTTCTGAAGCCAACTGGCTTCAGAAAGAGTACTGCGCAGGCACCATCTCTGACACCTGCACAGTACTTTTCTGAAGCCTTTTGGCTTCGGGGGAAACTGTGCAGGCGTCAGAGTTGGTGCCTGTGCAGTACTCTTTCTGAAGCCATTCGGCTGCCGCTCCGCCTCCTGAGTGAGGCCGAATGGCTGTGCAGAGGCGCGGACTTTCTCTGCTCTAAGGAAGTCTCCTCTGAAGCTGTTCGGCATGCTCAGTGTGTTTCTGCGCAGTGCACCTCAGATGGCCGTTCAGGCCAGCTACTCAGACAAGTGGCAGCTTCTGGCTGCTGCTCCGCCTTGGAGCAGGCCTGAATGGGGGTGCTGACGCCTGGGGCCTGCCAAAGGACAGTCAAACTCCTCCGGCACATCACCCCATACGGAGCGCATCCCCAATGCAGCCCACACCAGCCGCACCAGTCTGGTGACGCCACTGGGTGCCTGCCTTATAAGGAGTCCCTGATGAGATGCCAGTACATTCTACGGTGAATACAAGGGGCTTCTTGGAGTGGCCTGCTGTATCCTGAGGTTTGTGGGCAGCCGTAGTTTGTTCCATATCCTGAGGTTGAGAGGCAGGGGTTGCAGCTAGGATGGCCAAGAACTCAGATTTTTGGTCAACACTGCCATTCTTACTCGGGCCTTATCATGGACCCCTATGGGTCTACTCATTACTATACCTGCTCCTGAGGTGGTATAACTCTGAGGGCTGGAAGAGGGCATTTCTGCCTTGGAAACAGGCTCTGGATACAGAGTAACTGCTCTGCCCTAGGCAATGCTAAACATGCCCTCAACTTGCCTCTCCTGAGCTGCTTAGGCTGCCCCAGTTAGGGCAGAGCAGGTCCACCTCTCTTAGGGCACCCTATCTTGCCTTGCTCTGACCTAAGCCTCCTTCAGAGTAACTGGGCTGGAGCATCTTGCAGTTGCTCCAACCTAGTGTTAGTTAGGGCAACCTAAGGGCTCTTATGTGGACAGATTAGTTGCTCTGGATTGTCCTGTTAATGTGCACCCGAAGTTAATGCACCACTTAGTGAAAACCTATGGGGAATTCATATTGGAATCCAGAGTACATTGTTCTTCCACTGGAGCAAGGATACCCTGTAGTTACTCTGGATTTTGCAGAGTAGATATTAGATAATTAAAGAAATAGATAAAGAAATAAGTGGCAGAAAATGGTGGGTTCCCCTTCCCCTAACACACACACACACACACACACACACACACACACACACAAACACAAACACACATCCTTGCACTGCATTATAGACTTCACTGGAGGAATGAAGTTGATTGTATACTTTTAAAGGAACCTGGGCTACAGCATGTGCAGATAATTCCTTGTCACTGTAATTAAAACAAAAATACTATTTTTGTGTGTAGTGCCTAAGCTTGGTGGATCTGCCCTTAGTTTTCCCATCATGACATCTTCGGGTGCTTTTGGGGGGGTAGGGTGTGTGAAATGCTTCTGATCAAACCAGTTGTCAGTCCCGGTAGAATAGCTAATGATCATGTAGCCTAGTGGAAAGCTCAAAATGTTGCCCCGGAGGTGATATTACAACTGGAATTACATCCTCCTCCTCAGGTATTTCTAAAAAGAAAATTGGGGAAAAACTTGCCTCCTCCTCTTCACCCATTTGCTTTGCTAGTGACAGAGCTAAAGAATCAATTTGCTGTCTGGAGTTGAAGATTTTGTTGCCTCCTACCCCCACTGTAACAACAAAATAAAATTTGATGAAATTTTTTTAAAATGAAAATTGTTTCCCTTATTGGTTAGGGAAACTGTGCTGGGGCAAAGAGGAATTCTTTCCTTTCCTTGGTAAAAATAAGAGGAGCACCACTTAGAAGTGCCAGTTAGAAGTTACCCAGTTAGAAGTTACCACTTAGAAGTTAGAAGTTACCCAGTTAGAAGTTACCCAGTTAGAAGTCACCACTTAGAAGTTACCCAGTTAACAAGGGTAACTCTGATATATGTATATGGGAATGACATTAACACCTTATTGGTTCCACACAATATCAGAAATACATGTCATTGGCTCACAGAGCAGTCAATATCATTGGAATATTTTGAGTTCAGAAAATCCACAATTTGTTCCATAGGCTTTTATATTTTCATTTTCTGGTTAATTGGCCATAACCTTAGATAGAATATAGAAGTTCCAAAGCAGTTTGTTGATTTCATTGCATTCTGCATAAAATTACCTTTCCAACGATATACGATGGTATCATATATACCCCATTTTTTAGCTACTAGTGTCAAGCTCAGCTTATTGCCCTCATAAAGCTTGTTGCCTGGTGCAACTGCACCCCCCTGACCATGCCACTGGTCAGTCCTGTTGCCATGAGCAAAACTATTCATCACAATTGGATTCACAGTGATTATGCCCCTGGAACCAGACTGGAATGCTTGTAAACGGTTGGCATTGCCCAGGAAAGTAGGTATGGACCAGAGATCATTAGAATGATGATTGGGCAGATATAGTGTTATATATGAGGGTTTTTAAATTTTTATTTTGTCATATCCTACATCTTGAGTGTCCTGCATTTGTCCTTCTTTGTCCTCTTTTTTGATTATGACATACAGTTACCCTATCCCTTGATGCACCTAGCCTAATCATCCCAGTTGGTTTCACAAACCACCAGTTATTGAATGAGAACCCACTGGTGGGTCCCAAGTGTTGAGAAACCACCACAGTAACCATCGAGAGTGTTTTGTAACGGTTTCAACTGCAATGGCTTCTCTCAAAGTATATGGGCAGCAGATGTCTTTTTGTTCAGGTGCTATGATTAAAAACAATTCAAGATTGCTACCTACCTACCTGTCTACAGTATTTATATTCTGCTTTTATATACCACTTAATGTGGTATGGGTAACTACCAAAAAGGATGAGGCACCCCAGAATTTCGTTCCAGCTTAGTATAGTGGGATTGAAACCTAAAATGGGACTAAATTCCACTTATTTCAAGGGAAATAACCCCAGCTCAGGCTGTAATTTGATTAACAGGAAGACAAGAGACTTGCCCCCAAACTCAAGAAAAGACACAAGACAACAAAATAATTATACTAACTTTATTCACATGGGAATGATGCTCTGGGCTTGTCAAGCCCCAAACTGACTTTTAAGGGGTGGCAATTAAAGTCCCACACATTAAATCCTCTTGAGGTACATGCCAAGGGGCAGCAGCTCAAGAGGAAGGCAGTGCAGAGAAGGCAAAAAACCTACATCCCCCGGGGGCCAATGTGGGTTCAGCAGGGAAAAATTCCTTCTCGGCTCCAATATGGCAACCAGCTACGCCTGCACAGCCAGGTTAATGGTGGGCGGAGATGTCAGGTAGACTAGACTAATGTCCAAAAGAAAGATCACCTGTCTAGCCTTACCTGAATAATAGAACTCTGGGTTAAACGGTGGGTGAGGCAATCCTGCAGCTAAGACTTAACTAAGGCCAAAAGGGAAGCTCACCTGTTCGGCTTACCTGAGGACTGCACTGTCAAATAAAATGTTTGGCAGGGCATTCTCTCATCTGGACTTGACTACTTATTCAGGCCCAATAGCAAGCTCACCTGTTCAGGCTTACCTGAGGACTGCACCATCAGATTAAATGGCCGGCAGGGCATTGCCCCAGCTAGACCTATCTAGAAAAGCTCACCTATTGAGGTCCAATAGAAAGCTAACTTGTCTTACCTGAGGACTGCACTGTCAGACGAAATGGTGGGCAGGGCATTCCTTCCACTAGACCTAACTAAAGAAAGCTCACCTATTGAGGCCCAATAGAAAGCTCACCTGTTCAGGCTTACCTGAGGACTGCACCATCAGATTAAATGTTCCACAGGACATTCCCTCAACTAGACCTGTCTAAAAATGCTCACCTGTTGAGGTCCAGTAGAAAGCTCACACGTTCAGGTTACCTGAGAGCTGCTCTTTCAGATGAAATGGTAGGCAGAGCATTCTCCTCGCTAGACTACGCTAAACATACCTGGTTATCTTACCTAATCCCTAGCTGAGGACTGCAATGCCAGGTGAAATGGTGGGTGGGGCTCACCTTCAATTAGACTTCACTACACCTAAATGGAAAGATCAGGTGTGGGGAAAGCTCAAATTATATGAACCTTCTACCCCTCCACCCCCCCCCCCCCCGGTCTGAACCATAACAGTCCAAACATGTGGTCATCAGTGGACCCTTTGAAGAGTCAGGATGGATGTCACGGCCTTTGTCCTCTCCTCTGGCTTTGAGGCTGGACCTGCAGGGGAAAGAGAGAAACTTCTGTTAGGCCTGGGTTGCTACAGAATATGCAAAGGCAGCGATGGGTACTGTTGGCCATGGAGACTGAGAACAATGGCCACCATGACAATGATGAGAACATTCCAGTGATGTTGTCCGGGGATGGGAATGGGTTTTGAGCCATCTTATGTGGCTTGGATAGTGGTCCAGAGGCAATAATCCCCCCAATATTCTGGCTCTTGCATTGTTGTGGTAGCATAGATGGTGGCATCTCCTGCAGGTCATGCCAATCCTGGGGGCATGGCTTGGGGTGAAGGAGGATTTCCCACTCAACTGTGTGTGGTTGGTGGGAAACTGTTGGGTTTCTCTGAGAACATGAGCTGGCAGAACCTCAAAGGTATATGCAGCTTACCAATTGGTTTCTTGTCCTTTGTCTGTGCCTTCCTCCAAGCATCTTTATCCCGCAAAGGAATCAGGCTGGATCTGGGGTGGGGGCCTGAGAGTGCCTGTTTGCATCCAAACTGGGAGACAACTGAGCTAAGCTCAGGGAGGGTGTGATTTTTATAAGAGGTGATATTATGACCTTGAAGGGGAGACTTACATCACTGTGACATGGGCAAGGTAGGGTGGGGAGTTGCTCACTTTCATTGTGACAGAGCAAAATTGCTGGGAAAACCCCTCAGCATATTTAGTGGTGCAGGACTGAAACCTTTTGTGACCATGTATATTTTTCTTTTAAAAAAAACCTGACCAGAATTTGGTGGAACACAAAGATGTATTTGCAGGCTGTTCTTTTTATCTTTGATTGTATATGTTGTTTGCTTTTCTTATGTATTTCTGGTTCTTTATATGTAAACTACTTTTACATCAATAAAACCTCTGTTACTACCTTCAACAAAAAAAACTGTATTTGTTAAATTGAAAAATGACAGCTCAGGTATTAAATATTTAAAAAAATTATGAGAACAATCCTAACCATGTTTACTCAAAAATAAGCCCCTTTGCATTCAATGGATCTTACTCAGTGGTGGGATTCAAATAAATTAACAACAGGTTCTATGTCCCATTAGAACTGTTCTCAAAACCAGGCGCTCATTAGCAAAGGGTTCTATAGAACCTGTGAGAACCCCCTGAAGCCCCTACTGGGCCAGGAAAGTGTCTTTAGGATTGCAGCCTATATGCACTTTTCAATAGACTACTTCACAAAACAGTTAACAGAGAAAAACGGTTTCCTGTCCCCAAAGGACTCACCTCCTAACGAAAAAAAACAGAAAAGCCATGCCGGTGGGGGGGGGGGGAGGCACAATGATGGAGGGTCAAGAGAAACAGCTGCTCTTCTACTGTTTTAAAAGGTGTTTCTTTTTCAAGGGCCTCCAAGAGAAATTTTATCAGGGACTAACAGAATTTACCTGCCTTTACGGGTAAGTACCGGTAATTTAAGTGGAAAACTGGCAGACATATACTGTGGCATTGTGGCAGGCATATACTCCCCCAGCCCTGATTCAGCCCTACCTGTAAAAAAAGGATAACAATTTGCTTTTTTTAAAAAAAACTAAAGCTGAAATTCCCAGAGAACGTAATAAATCTGTGTTACATTCAATTTTCCTGCCGATCTTCTGCATAATCGTGGCATGGCCACAGTCCTGCTCATAATCTTCATAATGTGTCAGCAAATGGTCAGGGACAAGAAAGAGGAGTTTTCTCTGGCAAAATTTGGTTGGCTGATAGAATCAATGGCAGCCAAGTAGGACTGATGGATGTCATGATAGAGCATCACCTTGCTTCTGCTCAACTATGTGGCTGTGTCTGATTAGTCTAAGCATTTCCATAATTTTCTGCACAGCCTTGCTGCCAGAGAGACATCTGCCGTCTGAGAGGCTGCATTCCACCACGTTAACCGGCAATATGTTATTTCAGACAAAATAAATTATGCACCCAAATGCTGAGTGATAACTTGCAGGCAGACCCGTCTGCTACTCGGTGGAGCAACTCTTTATCGGGATGCAATAATGAGTATTAGCTGCACCAATTAGAGCCTACTGCTTAAGGGAAGAAGTATTGACAATAAGCACAGCATGTTGATATATTTATAGACATGTTCCCAAGCTCAGCATTGAGAGTAATTGTGCTAAGAGGGATACCTTTTCTTTGCAATGTGTTATTGAAGGGCATCTGTCTGCATGTCTATCTGTCTAAACAGAATTCTTCAGCACTATCAGATCCAACATCACACTAGAACAAGTGGTCTTCAAGGAGTCGCAAGAGGGTGGGATCCACCATCTTGAAATATGGCACTGGGCTTTCCTGGGAGTAAGGGCAAAATCCAGAGTAACTACAGGGAGTCTTGCTCCGGTGTAAGAACAACTTACTCTGGATTCCAATATGAATTTCTCATAGGTTTTCACTAGGTGGTGCAGTAACTACGGGTGCACGTAAAGTTTCTTATGTGCACCCATAGTTACTCTGGATTTGGAGGTAAATCTCACTGAACACAATGGGACTTACTTCCGAGTAGACATGGAAGAACATCCCAGTAAGACTGACAGGGGGTCCTGGAAAGATTTTTAAATTTGAAAGTGGGTCACAGGCTGGAATGTCTGAATAGCACTGCTCTAGAATGATCAAGGTTGTGATACCAAGACATAACTCATAATCATGGAGAGTTTCCACAAAGACATATTAATTTTGGATAACCTACATGAGAAATTGAGGTTCAATAGACTATATACTCTTATTCTGATTCACAGATGTGGCCACATGCAAAATAACGCATAATTTTTTTATTAACCAAAATTAATCCATCCTGACTGCTGTCTTAAGCACATTTACCTTTTTCTAAGTAAAATGTCAATTGGAATAAAAAGTACTGACTTCCAAATAAATAAGCTTAATATTTGGGATGTTAATTCAATTAATTTTGTTGATGAAGTGCTTTTGTTATGGGCTGATTTAACTCAGTCTCAATAGGGATATGAAGGGGCGAAAACAAAACTAGGATTAGTGAATTAAATATGCAAGATAAGAGTGCTGTTAGGAAGAACTTTAAATTAGAGATTTTAGATACCTATGGAAAAATGAAAATCTAACCTTGCAATTCAGAGCATAGTCTTGGTGATAACTATAAAACAATATAGTGAGATCCATAACAAGATGTTATCTCTTTATTGGGCTCTGTTACCTATGCTTTTGTGGTGACAGAGCTTCAGACAGAGGATGTTTATGCTGTCACAAGAGCCCTAGTGCTTCCTCCGACTTAACTGGAGTGGTGGTGGGCAGAAATAGTGTGGAGTGGAGTTTGGGAATGTTATCGCCTAGCCTATAAGCCACCAGCAATCCCTTTAATCTGAAACTGCTGTTGTTGAATGCCTACTTGATCAGAGAGGAATACACCTGCTATCATTCTGTACTGGTCCAAGACCTTGATGAGATCTGGCCCAGACAGGCACTCAGGTTGCAAATCTGCACACACTTTCCTGGAAGTAAGCCATTGACTACAATGGGTTTTGCTACTAAGTTGACATGCATAGATTTGGGTTCACAACTCCTTGCAGTAGCATAACTAGAGGGGTGCAAAGTACTAAGTTTTGCAGGGAACTTCACTGCACCTCCATTTTGATCCAAGCACCCAGAATGAATTCCTGTTATTGATAATTACCCCCACTAGTTATTGTTAACTAGTTCATTGCTCATGAATTCATTTTTCTCCCAAGCGTACATTTAAAATTTTTTTTAAAAGTATGTCCAGTAAACATAGGAGCTTCAGATACTGGTGTTATTTGGCACTGTCCTTTTTAACACTAAAGGAAGTGGTTCCTGCTTCATAGCCATAGAATTAGGCTCTAGAAGCTTCAGTGATTCAAATCGTGCCTGCAATTTAAAGGCCAGGCTGCCAAAGATGAAGTACATTTATGCGGGGGAAAGCTGATGCTAATATCATTTTTACTTAGGAATAATTTCTTCCTGACTCTCAAAGTCCCAAATGCCATTATTAAAAAACTGCTTTTCACAGCATAGTGAAAATTGATATTTGATAAGTATGGGAGGGAAATTAAAACAGTAATTTTAACAAATCTCCCTTTTATTACTGCCAAAGGATAGATCATCATTCTAAGTCTACAAAATTGTGTCATTTGGGGCTGCAGACCTATACAAATTAGTTTTTTTGCCAAAACCCTAGTGTGAGTTACACACAACATGGGGTGCAATCCAGAGTAACTACGGGGAGTCCTTGCTCTGATGTAAGAACAATCTGTTCTGGATTGCAATATCAATTTCCCATATGTTTTCACTAGGTGATGCAGTAACTACAGGTGCATGTAATGTCTCTTACATGCTCCCGTAGTTACTCTGGATTGTAGGGTAAATGGCACAGAGATTCAGGGTGCATCCTTACCAATTTAGGCTGGCACAACTCACCCATCACCCTTTTCCTGTGGTGGTGCAGGGAGGCTGGCGCATGACTGTGCATTGATTTAATCTCCACAGGAGTGGCACAGAAGTGCCACTTTCCTGGGAGTCACTTTTGTGACACCCCCAAGTTTGCAAAGGACTTGTTAGGGGTTAGGATTGCTTCCTCTGTCTAAGTAAATTCATAGTAAGTATATGCTTCAGTGTAAATAGAATATAATCAGGATGGTGAGGTTTAGGGATTGGATTTAGTCCTGCAAGACCCAGGTTGAAATCCTTGCTCAACCATGAAGCTCCTGGGTGACTCTAGACTAGTCATTATTCTTAGGGCGCAATCCAGAGTAACTATGGGGAGTCCTTGCTCCGGAGTGAGCAAGTTGCTCTGGATTGCACTATGAATTTCCCATGAATTTCCCATAGGTTGTGCAGTCACTATGGGTGCACATAATGTCTCTTATGTGCTCCCATAGTCACTCTGGATTGTAGGGTTAGTCTCACCCATGTCACAGAGCTGTTGTGAGTGAGGTCAATGGGAGGGGGGAATCTATATTTGTGTCTCTCACTAGCTATGGAACCTCCCATGGATTAAAAAATGTGGATTTTAAAAAAATGGAAAAATAGATTTGAAGACACGCTTCCAAATTTCATGCTCCAGAATAAGCTAGTGCCTTAATGGCTGCAGGTGTTTGATTCTGGCACCGAAGAATGGAATAATTGCATGACTCTACAACGGTAGAAAAGCAGTTCTTATCACTGTGATTTGTAGTGACCATTCATGTTGAGTCAAATCAGCGTATAAAAAATATCCATATATAACAAAATTTGACCAGTATACACCACCATGAGCTCCTTGAAAGAAGGGCAGTATAAAATGTGAAAATGAAAAAATTAATTGTAGCTTATGTGCAATGATGGAAGAGTGTAACGGAGGGGGCTGAAAGAGTGACTAAGAAAGAGAGGGTGTTGTCAATAGTGGCAAGTATTCCTTAATGGCAGTGAAGATATGGAGGAGGCTGGGACAGTAACAGGCCAAACAAGTCGGTGGCCTGGTGAGTGGCTTTAACAGTGCCTATTGCTGGGTAATGATGCCATTGACATACATGCCCACACACACTGCCCCTGATGCGTGATATAAAAACAAGAATATCAACTTGAAATCCAAGTGAGAGTTTTAATGTCAGCACCAACCACTCTCCATCAAAACACTTTCCAGCTTAAAATGTTTGCAATCAGGTTCTCCCACACTTTAGGTCAACATTGCAGAGGCAATCAAATAATCTTGTCTCACTCCTGGGTATCTTAGAATTAGTAAAAATATTTCACTTCTGAATACGAGTGGCAGAGCAGGACTGGAGGTTTTTTTGCTTTGAAATATGTAGTTGCAGCCGTTGCTGGAGGCAGGATACTAGACTACCTTGACTAATAGTCTGATGCTATCTGATGTTTTTAGAGGGAAACAATTTAATTCAGAACCCAAACTTTTTGTTTGCTCTGTCAGGAGAATTCCAGTGTACTTCTCTCATTCATGACTTTTCTGATTCTGACTTTATCATAAGGCTTTATCATAAGCCTTCTACTTCTTCACTTTTAATGTCCCAAAGGTCCATTTATTTTAGGGGAAGAGATGTACAACTCACAGATTTTACTTATGATTAGAAACAAGATTTACTTTGTGGACATTTAGAATTGCTCTGGTGTAAGTTGAACAATGTGGCTGGACAATTTGATTGCTTGCCTGATAGTTCAATTCACATCTCATATTGGATGGTTTGCTATAGTTCACAAGTTTTCTTTGGAGAACCGAGTCGTTGGCCAAATTTGTTTTTGGTCAGCTTCCCACCAAAAGGCTGTTGTGCTTTCGTTGTACCAAATCCAGTGAATCAAAGCAAATCTGACATGTGAGTGTTCAAGTTGCAGGGAAACCTTTTGTTTAGAGGAAAATTGTCATGATGTTCTATATCTGCAGTTGGAACAGACACCACATAGATAAAACTGTATTATGACAGTAAGAACTGGACCCTAGCAAGTGACCACACATTCTGTTATTACGGAAGCATACAAAATTGAATTCCAACAAGGACTATGGGGGCAATCCAGAGTAACCTCGGGGAGTCCTTGCTCCGGTGTAAGAACAATTTACTCAGAATTGCAAGATGAATTTCCCATAGGTTTTCACTAGGTGATGCAGTAACTCCAGATGCATGTAATGTCTTTTATGTGCTCCCGTAGTTACTCTGGACTGTAGGTTATGCCTAGTACAATACCTTTGCCTTTTAACATATGGCTCTAGAATGGCACTGTGCCTTGGGGCAATTCAAGTTGGCATCAGAAATATACTAGATAACCTGTTGGAAAGATAAAATAGCTGATATGGTGGCATAGCTAGAAGGGGTGCAAATCACTGTTTTTCAGGGAGTACCACTACAGCGTGCATGCTGCCCATCCCATGCAAGTGTGAACAAAAATTTGCCTCCCTTTTACTCCCACTGTCTGGAATACTTCCAAAGGGCCACTTGCACACAGTGGTGAGGTTCCTTGCAAAATGTAATGCTTTGCACCCTTCTAGCTTTGCCACCAGGTGATTTTCTATTTCTGTAGAAATATTTCTATTCACCTTGTCATATCAATGAGAGCTGCAGGTGCTCAAGTAATTCTGAAAATGTGCCCCATCTGTTTTAAATTTTCAGTGAATTTATATTCTTATCTTTTTTGGTGATGCCATTACAATAATCTCTAGAATAACTGATCGTTCTTTTTAAGTGTGTAAGCTATAGCCTGTGCTCTAATTGTTAATTAATGACACTGTTTATGCAGAGCAGAAGTAGACAGTGTGAGGAATGCTTGGCAATTCTGTTCTAGTAGAAACATGAAATATTTGTTGCTGGCATCAACTATACATCCATTTACAATTTGGATGCCAGATTTTCCCATTCTTAATGTATTTTGTGCCTTAAATTGGAGGGATATGAATGATTGGTTTTGCAGGTGTGGATGTCTGAAGTCTTGCCAAGACGGCAAAGAATGCAATTTTATGCACCCTTAGGTAGGCATAAATCTCACTGAACCGGTGAGACTTACTTCTGAGGAGATATGTATAGGATAGCCCTAAAACCTGCCTTTCAGAGTCAGTTGGAAGATAAATTAGAAGATATATTAATGAACTGTTACGGCAGGAAGCAGTCAAAACTTCCCACAGATTGTTTGTTTGTCTTCCTCAAGCATCCCTTGCAAATTTCAGCTGAATATGCATTTGCTTTCTTGTGAGTAATTGTCCAAACCCTTGATTTCCTGGTTGGCTTGGGCATGATGAATTGTAGTGGTTTTGAAGCACCTATTAAAGGAAAACAAAAAATAAAAATAAAAGAACACAATAGCCTACCATCCTGAAAGCTTTCAAAATAAACTTTTCTCAGCTTCCCCTGAGAGAATAATTGGGTCAACACACTTTGCCGACTCATCACTTTGACTGAATCTATCTTCCTACCCAGTTACAATCTACTGTATCAAAATCATAACCTCAGAAATGTGGGGTCTCAGTGTATTCTAAATGAGCATATTATGTTTCCAATAATATCTGGCAAGGCTTTGACCTGCTTCTAAGGCTATTGTGTGGCGTATTTTTTTTAATTAGTGCTCAATTGTGTAGATTTCTGGTTGGTGTCTTGTAGATTCCCCATTGGTAACTGCAAATAGATAGCTGCAGGCACAAAGTAATTTGTCTCCTAAAATAACTTCAGGACAAAATCAGAAACCATTCTTTGAGAAGTCACTTTCCCTGGAATAACAAATAGCTAAAACTTGAACCAGCATGACAGCAATTTCATTTGTTTGCATTAAAACAAAAATGACAGGGAAATAAATGACCATGAGTGCCATAAGTGCTAATGAAGAATTTCACCACTACTCATCATGCAGTCGGGCTGTGGCCACCAGTCACAAGGATGGGGGGAACTGAGCCTGGGCTGAATACATTCTGCTTGACCGAGCTCAATTCAGGAGCTGCAGCAACCCTTTACTCCCACCCTATTGAACAGTCTGTGACAAGCTGCTAGATGGCTAGACGGCTTTTCCCAGACATACCCTACAATCCAGAGTAACTACGGGAGCACGTAAGAGACTTTACGTGTACCCGTAGTTACTGCACCACCTAGTGAAAACCTATGGGAAATTCATTTTGCAATCCAGAGCAAACTGTTCTTACACCGGAGCAAGGACTCCCCATAGTTACTCAGGATTGCGCCTTTTTTTAAGGTATGTGGGTTTAAAAAAATGGTCTGGCCTATAGAAATACACTTTGGCTCAAATCCTGCTCAACGTTCTAGAACTGATGCAAGGTTACTAACAGGACATGCACTGCATTTGGTATGGGGGACAACATGAAGGCCTTCTAAAGGTAAGGGACCATTTGTTCTCCTGTCTTGGGGCTTCATTGTGACTGTATCAGTGTTAGAATTTGAATAGGATTGAGCCATCAATTTCTTAAAATGATCAAGCTTACAAAAGCAGATCTGTAAAATCATTCTTCATATGTTTAATATTTGGCACACTTTCAACTCCCAGTTCCTAACCTTTTCCATATTCTGTTTGTTAGTCAATCCAGACAGAGACCTGCACCTGGGTCCCTCTTAAAAAGCTTCTGGGCTTAGAACGCATGCTTTGAATTAATGATTGTTTTTGCACAATAGAAGCAGATTTAAAAACACATGAGACCGGTTCATAATTCAGAATTCCTACTTGTATCTTGTCTCCTCTACATTCAGAAGAGAATGCTCTTCTGCATCAGATCCTCATGAGACTTTTCCTTACCCATCCAATGGATCCTTTGCCACGTGAAAGTAACAGCTCAAGCAAGTGTATAGATCTCCTTTTGAATTCGTACTTGTTGTTGACAAAAATATAAAATACAAAATATAAAACTATCCTAAAGCCACCTTCCTGGGAGTAAGACCCATTGGACACGATGGGGATTACTTTTGAGTAGACATTGTTAGGATTGTGGTCTAAATGCGAAACCTATCCTTTGGTATATTTGGAGTATTGAATTAAAAAATTGCACTGGTTTTGCCAGGTCTAATGTTGCAGGCCACTTTTGAGGCCAGGACGGCCCAGTTTTGGGGCAAAACTGTAGAATAAAAGTAACTTCCACTTCCCCGTCACAGGACAGTGACTTGCACAGTTGTAGAAAGTCTTCCGTTGGTCAGTTCCTGAATGTTTCCAAGAGTTGACTTTGCAATATTCATAATATGCGTACTTATCCTTTTGTCTCAATTATGCATTACAACTAGGCTCACATTTTCATCTCACAAAGTTTTTCTTTGGGGAAAAAAGATGATAGCACAAATCCCAGCTGTTCTCTCTCTCTCTCTCTCTCTCTCTCTCTCTCTCTCTCTCTCTCATTTTAAACTTTGTGTTTTATTATCACAGTTGAGCTATGCTTTTCTCAGCAATTACAAGAGTTCTACAGGCGGTTTGCAGGCCACTTGAGCTGACACTTTGAAATATTAGCAAGGCAGCGGTGCAGGTGCAACGTGCTGGCAAGTGTCCAGTGGCAAGTTAGCAAGCAGCCCGGAATATTAACAAGAAGTTTGTATTATATGCTATTAAGCTCTCAAAATGAGAGATGAAAATCCTATTCCTTTTTGGCTTGGAAATAGCTTCTCTAGGAAGAGCTGCAGATCACTCAAGCAAAAATCAGCGTATGGCAGAGAAGCTCCCACAAAGAAATTGTTTTTAAAGCTTTGCTGGTGAGAGGGCTAACTATACATCTGAAGACTTGAAGCTGTGAAGGTTGAGCAAGAATACTCACAGTGTCAAATGGGGCAAGGTTTGAGCAAGGTGGGGGGCTATATCAAAGATTTCTATTGATTCTGAAGGTTTTAAGGACACAGGAGTAAAAAGCTTTTCTAGCCCTGAGTTATATATGCCAGTTTTGCTCCAAGGATGAACTACTATGCCAATTAAAGAAGCAAATTATTTCTTCAAAGTGAAATACATATGTCTTCAATGATAAAGCGTCATATATTGGGCAGAAAAGTGGGAGTGGGAGGGGCAATACAAAATGTCTTGAGTTGTCAGGAATTCAATTCCCTTACATAGATTTGTCTTTGTATGAGAAACCAGGATTAGTTTCCAATCTAAAGTTAAGGTTGCCCAGACGCAAATGTTGAAGTAATGGAATCTGATATTTTAGTTATATCCCACTTTCTTCTAGGAGCTCTGGAAAGTGTACATGATTCTTCCTTACCATTATTTTGTCTTCATAACACCCAATTTATAAACCAGACTAGCAAAATGTAGCCACATGGTGGGAGTAAAATACCCCCCAACACCTCCCATTGCATATCGGCACTCCCGTATGCATCAACTGTTCCGTGCACATCAACCCCATGAGGAACTACCCCCCATGGGCTACAACCCCCTATGCACAATATCTCCCCATGTACAATATTCCCCATGTACAACATCCCCCATGCACATCAACACCCCCATGAGCAAAAAACCCCATGCACACCAACACCATGTGTACCATTCACCCCCCCATGCACACCATCCCCCCATGCACATCAACCTTCCATGTGCCTCGACCTTCCATGAGCCTCAACCCCCATGCACAGCAACCCCCCCCCCCCCGTGCAACATCACTCCATGCTAACAATCCGCCTCATGTGCAACATCCACCCCCATGCGCACCAACTCCCCATGCACAACAACCCCCTTGGCACTATCCTCCAGTGCACCCTTCGTCCCAGTGCATTAAGCACTGGGCACCAAATTAGCTGTTTGTTAATCAGTCAGTCTTCAATGTTAGGTATAGGACAAAAACATGTTGCTCGCCTTTTTGTTGGAAGCTGAATCAACACAGCAGAGTCTTGACCACTTGAGCATCCCCTTCTGTGGTTCAGAAGCCTTTCCATCCACCTTGGTGCATGCAAAAAAAAAATGAAGACTGAGACCAGAGTCAAACTTTAGAATGGGTTTACTTACAGGTCATGAAGGCTCTTATTAATGGCATCTGGTGAAGACCAGCATTTCCTAACACTTGAATGGAGCAGAAGCACTAAAACTGCCCCTGCTTGCATGTAGGTTTGGGGGCTAGCAGATAACCATGTGCTTACATCTGGAGAGAGCAAGAAAAAGAGAAAGAGAGAGGGAGGAAGAGGAAAAGGGTTTAAGCCACACCACCTGGTCACTGAGCGGGGACAAGTGGAGAGAGCAAGAGGGTGGTTCACTGCCTGCTTCTGACACGTGCAGGTCAGTGTTGTCACTTCCCAATACTTTTCACCCCCTTAAGGGATAAATTTCTCAAGTTTGATTCTTGGTGGGTGTTGATAACACAGAAGGAACACCCTCCCCAAGTTTCCTGCTTCTCGGTCCAGTAGTTGAGACAGAGCATCCCTCAGTCAGGAATTAAAATTTCCCCCATATACCATCTCCCCACTGCACAACCCCCATGCGCAACAACACCCTATGCACATTGTCCCCATATGCGCATTGTCTCCCCATGCACAACATCCTCCATCAACATCAAACCCCAATGTACATCATACCCCCATGCACGACATCTCCCCATACTCATCATCCCCTCAGGCACGTCAACCCCCATGCACTTCAATCCCCCCATGCACTTCAACCCCCTATGCGCAACATCCCCATGCACATCAAACCCCAAAGCACATCATACCCCCAGGTGCATTTCTCCCCTTTGCTCATCATCTCTGCATGCACATCGTCTCCATGCGCATCACCCACCCAAGTGTTTCAACCCCCATGTGCATCAACCGCCCATGCACATCATCCCCATGTGCAACTTCCCCCATGCGCTTCAACCTCCCATGAACAATGACCACTCATGTGCATCAACCCCCCATTCACTACACATGGAATAGGAATAATTCTTTTCCACAAAATTGAGACAGGCCCTTCTGTCATGCTTGCCAGTATGTGAACACCATCTCCAAAAATCTGGACTATCCCTGCTTTTCAGGATATATAGGGACTCTAGATAGGGGAGAGGAACTGTACCTACTGCCAGTGCCCCTGATGCCAATTATAAAGTTGTGGATTGTATACAGAGTGATTAGACACCTAATAAATTAGGGTTGTTATTGCAAATCCTACCTAATGCACATAGGGAATTTGAAAGGTAAAACACATGTGACTCAGACACAACTAATTGGAAATGCTTTTCAAAACTGGTTTTGCATGGAAAATAGCTGGTGAAGATTCATAGAAACCCACTGAGGAAATGGAGGCTTATCCCAAGATAAGGGATCAAAGTTTCCTTATATTGAGGAGGCCTCTGTGACTGCCCACCACCATCACAGAATGCAGCAAGTGTCCCCTTGGTGTGTACATATCAGCATTGAGGATGCACCTTCTAAGATTTCTAATCTACAAATCCAAGCCGAGAAGGAGCTTTTTCAAAAGACAAAAACACAGAGATCATCAGATACTGGATTTCTTGCTTACACTGTGATCACAGGAAGTATCTACAGAGCCATGTATATTGAAGAAGAGCAATTGAATGGGGAATCCAAAGGAACGATGAGTGCGCAGTTGTCGGTATAAATCTGCAATCTCTCCCTCCTACTTGTAACAAATCTCTATAGATTGCACAGTTTGAGTAGCGATAGCAGTGAAGGATTCAGGAAGAGTTTTTAATAACACATCAAGACAGCATCAATGTACAGCATTCATTCTTCACTAGAAAATAGTCACGGCTGTTTTGGCACTTTCCTTAGGGGGAAGGTTGCCGGGGTGGGATTTTTTGTTTCAACTGACAATGAGGTGTGTGTGTGTGTGAGTGAGAGAGAGATGGAGAGAGCACATTAAAAGCCCTTTTCCTATATATTGGAACATATCAGTGCATTGTGATGACCTCTAAAATGACTATCAAGGAACTTTACTGCTTGTCTTCTAGAACTGAAAGGTGTACCCGTCATCTCCCAGTGAATCTGAACATTGGGAACCTGTCAGGCTTTATTTAATGAGCCCCCAAACTCTGCAGATGAGTGTTGTTACTGATATGAGTGGTGAGCTGCACGGGGTGAGTGAGCTCTCATCCTTGTCTATTATTGAACAGCTTCAGGGTTTTCACTATCCAGGAATCCTCATGGCTGGATCAGACAAATAAGTCCTAATGCGCTTCCGAATCTCTGCAGTGTCTCGCAGCATTGAGAGGCATTAACGATGCAGAGCTTCCTTTGAAATCATTGCTAATCTGCAAACAGTGGCAGGACCCCTTTGTTGAAAGACTTGGGGTGGGAGGCAGGCAGGAAGCTCACACAGAGCGAATCTTACAAATGAAAATTATACAGCTTGTGTAAAGCTAGAGTGTAAAGCTATTTGTACTCATAATTTTCTTTATGGATCTAACTTTTCTTACTTTGAGGTGTCGAGAGACAGTTGGCAGTTCAGCCTTACTAAGGAGGGCTCTGCTGACATTATCCTATTCAGATAATGCAACATTTGCGATCATCACATTGGCTCAAATGTTGTTGTTTCTACACTTCAGAGCCTTCCCGGAGCTGTCAAGAGCTGTCAAGGCTTTCATTAAAAACATATGTCAATAATTTGACAGTGCTTAGAAGGTGTGTCCCTCATGCATGCTTCTTTATCCAGCTCTGAATCATTTGATTGGCACTATCAAAAACCAATAGATTTTGTTTATACATCTTTTGAAAAAAAGTGTCAGTACAGTGGTACCTTGCTTAACAAGCGCCTTGCTTAACATGCGTTTCACATAACAAGCAAAAATTTTCAAGAAATCTTGCTTCACATAACAAGTTCCACTTCACTTAACAAGCAAGCGCACTAGGGGCACACGTGCTATGCAGCCCTGACACTCCGCATGGAGGCTCTTTAAAAGGGCTGCCGGCCAGCGCTGCTGCCTCTAACTGTGCCTGGGGGTGCCAGAGGCAGCTGCCCCTAACTGCCCCCAAGTCTCCCCACTGACCACTTTGAACCTCCAGCAGCATCCCAGGTAAGCCTCTCAGGAAGGTGTCTTTGATTGCAGTCTCTTAACTATGTCTACTCAGAAGTAAGCCCCATTGTGTTAAATGGGGCTTACTCCCAGGAAAGTGTCTTTGATTGCAGCCTCTTAACCATGTCTACCCAAAAGTAAGTTCCATTGTGTTAAAGGGGCTTACTCCCATGAAAGTGTCCTTAGGCTTGCAGCCTAAGTAGACTTCATAGGATCATGCACTTTGAATGCATGTTTTGAATTCAATTCCAGTGTTTTGTCATCATTTTTATATCCAGTTAATATTTTTATATGAATATTTTGGGGGTTGTGGAACCAATCGTCTGAGTTTCCATTTTTTCCTATGGAAAAATCTGCTTCACTTAAAGAGTGTTTCACTTAAAGAGCATGCCTTTGGAACGAATTAAGCTCTTTATGTGAGGCATCACTTTATGTTCCTTTGTATATAAGTTTAAATTTTCTCATGAGGTGTACCCAATAATGCGACTTTTTACAATAATGCTATTTTGCTTATATTTCACAGTTTTGCTTGACCACATTTCTAAAGGAATTTGGGGGGGTATATTTTACACTACATTTATGTAGACTACATTTATGTGTTTGATTTTCTTATTGAAAAGTATTTATATATTCTTAACATTTCACCTTGGGAATTTTTTATATTGGTGATTTGTTTTTGTGGATGGAAAGATATACTTTGAAGTGTATTATCTAGCTTTGCCACCCAATGGAAAGTCTTAATTTGCTGTGCTTTAGTTGATTAATGACTTTATAATAGTTTTGAAATGAGAGAAACCTATATTGGTTGTGCAGGCATGATCTGTAACAAACATTGTCATAAAAAAGGATACAATAGGAGGAATGCCTCTTTGAAGATTCTGCATCTGATGAAATGAGTTAGCAGGCCTCTGTCAGTCGTGGAAGACTATGGTATCGTGCTGGACGCTGCATACGCTGCATGCGAAGCACGAAAGCCTGGGTTGGATTGTTCTGGAGGATAGGCTGTTACCCAAGCAGCAAATCCCCCCTCTCTATGCCACTGAATTAGTCCAATGGAAAGGCAGAGCCGATACAATTGGATCCAGCTGGCGTCGCAGAACTGGGTTAAGGACAAGAGCTCACCCTGTCTTGTGGGGCGGACCCAGGTCTCGAACCCTGCCCTGCTGGTTTACAGGCACAGTGTCTTAACCGCTTGCGCCACCCACATGGGTTATGGTCCATATGGGTTATGGTTCACAAAAACATGTGCTACAGTAGAAGTTACACCAGACTCTCTGTTCTTGAAATGATTGGTAGTTATCATTTGGTACTTGTCAGTTAATGTTGACAATGAAGTCTCTGCTCTACAAACCAAAGAATGAACGGTATCAAAAATGAATGATCCAATTATCCAGTTATCATGAATCAAGAACCTGATGGAAGCAAATAGTGGTGGGATCTCCCTCTTTGGAGGTCTTCAAGCAAAGGTTTGGCAGGCATCCTTTGGAGAAACACTAGACAGGACTTCAAGAAGGGATTCAAACTTGATGGCCTTAAGGGCCTGAATGCCACATTCAGTTTATTTATTTAGCATCTGGCAAATACATGGACTTATGGTAAATAAGATGTTAATGTTCCATTGCCATGTATTTTGAGAGCCAGGAATTCCATATTGATTGTCTGGCTGCCAACTGTCACCAGCTGCCAATTATGCAATGTAGTCTGGCTGCCAGTTGTTGCTAGTCATGTAGTTCACACTTTCGTGCTCTCCAGGCGCACCACAAGGAGGCAAACTAGCATCACACCTTACCGGATTCAGTATACTGGCTTAAAAAAGTCTTCCACACATGTTCAATTCATAACTCAAAGAAGCAAAGGGGTTTGAGCAACATTAAACATTTAGGTTTAATGTTATTAAACATTTTAATTCTGATGACTACAGTCTCTTTGATGTAGAGACAGTGGCCTAGTTAAGTGGGTGTAGGGGGTAACAAATGCTAAAGGAAACAAGCTTTTGGGGGGTGGCAATAACTGGTGGCCAACTGGTGGCCAAAATTATGGAATACAAGGATGTATGAAAAATGCCATCATGTTATACATCACTGGAAAGGAAATTTCAAAGCAAAATGCAATGAAACAAACTGCACTGCAATATCTATATTCTATCAAACATTGTGGCCAATGAACCATGAAGGTGTTATGAGTCAGGAGTAATGCAGTTACTCCTACTAACTGGATACAAAGTTCCCTTTTCACTCTTATATTTAGCAGGATGAAAACAACCTCCTTCTCCCAGCACAATGTTTCTAACCAATAAGGAGCACAATTTTATTTTCTTAATTAATTGAATTTACTGGTTGGTGAGATGTGGCAGAGCAAGTGGGAAGCAAGATGCTGCAGGGGAGGAGGCACATTCTTTCTCCCCCCCCCCTCAATTTTCAGGTTTTTTTTTAAAGTCATGGTGTGACTTCACTTCTTGATATGACATCACTTCTGGGGCAGCATTTTGAGCTCTGCACTAGTCTTTAAGCAGGCATCCGTCAGTCTTGAAAGACTATGGTATCGTGCTCAGCGCTGCATATGCTGCATCCAAAGCACGAAAGCCTGGGTTGGATTGTTATGGAGGATAGGCTGTTACCCAAGCAGCAAATCCCCACTCTCCACACCATTGAATTAGTCCAATGGAAAGGCAGAGCCAATACAATTGGATCCAGCTGTCAATCAATCACAATCATCAACTACGCCATTGTGTAGAGATATTTCCTAACGAGAAATCATAAAAGCCTAGGATATTGGAACTTAGAGAGATATACTTGATACACAAACAGAAGACCCTAAAAGCACATGAAATCAATATGTATAAATCTCATTCTCTGGAATGAGCCACTTTGTTGAAAATTTCACCACAATTAGAATTCTCCAAATGGTAACTATCCTAGTAGGCATTTAAATGATAATTGTCTTACTGATTAAGGTAGAAACTAAAACTTGTGTCAGAAATTTAAATGTTCTTAGTTAATCTCATACATAGCTATGATTCATTCAATAATCCAGAATCTGATAATCTACAGGTGTCACTCATTTTTGGCTGGAGCCTCTCATGCATAAAAAAATTCCATGGATAGTAAAACAATGTGGAAAAGGGTATCTTAGGGTGAGATCCTAACCAACTTTTGAGCACTGACAAAGCTGTGCCAGTACAGCATGTACTGCATTCTGCAGTTGGGGGCAATCACAGAGGCCTCCTCAAAATAAGGCAATATTTATTCCCTTACCTTGGTGTTATATTGCCCTTATGCCAGTGGTGGAAAGTTGATTACGACTGCACCCTTATTCCTCCATTGCTCCTAACAGAACAACATAGTGCCTCCATATCTTCAGGGGTTTGACTCTGGGACTGAAAAATGGAATGACTGGTTGCATGAATGCCTCTCTACAAATGTAGAAATGCAGTTTTTAAAACTGTGATTTGCAGTGGCCATTCATGTTGAGTCAAATCCATGTATAAAAAAAATCAATGTACAATGTTGGAAATGTATTTCATATCAATTTGTTGAGTATTTCATATCAAAATGTTGAGGCATCATTTTAAACTTCCTTTGCAAGTAGGCTACCTGAACCATTCACCTGTCTTGGAACATTGACAGGAGAGCACAAGAAAAGCACTGCTGGATCAGGCCAAAGTGGACCTACCTAGTTCAGCTTCCAGTATCTCACAGTGGCCCACCAGGTGCCTCAAGGAGCACACGCAACAACAAACACTTGCAACCTTGTGCCATCTCTTTGTATCTGGTATTCTGAGAGAGCCTTCTTCTAAAATCTGGAGGTTGCACATACCCATAATGGCTTCTAACTATGAAGGACTCATTCACCAGAAATTTATCCAATCCAAACCCATTTTAAAGGTATCTATCTAGAGTATATACTAAAAAGTGAACTAAAAAGTTCACAAGGCGGTTTATAAGGAAAGATGCCATTACCACATCCTGCGGCAAGGAGTTCCACAGATGAATTCCGCACAGAGTAAAGAAATACTGTATTTTATTTTCTCAGTTCTAACTCTTCCAACACTCAATTTTAGTGGCTGTTCCCTAACCCTGGTATTGTATATAGGGAATATCTATCTATCTATCTATCTATCTATCTATCTATAACTGAAAAGTCATTGACTGACTGACTGACTGACTGACACTCACTCACTTACTCACTCACTCATTAACGCCCAGCCGAAACCACTGGACCTAGTAGCATGAAATATGAAAAGGATGTTCCTTCCATGATGGAGACCCCACTAAGAACCAGTCTTCAAAAATTCCAACTGAAAGGAGAGGAAAAGGGGTGCAATGCATTTTCCTCCCTATACTTCGAAGAATCCCCGACTGAGAGACTCTGTGCCCCAACTCCCAGACCGAGAAGCGTGAAATTTGGGGAGGGTTTTCCTTCTGTGATGTCAACACCCACCAAGAACCAATGTTGAGAAATTTAACCCATAAGGGGTTGAAAAGGCATGCAATGTGTTTTTTTTTTCTTATACTTAATGAAGACTGACTGATCAACATCCAGTTGATGCACTGGGAGGGAGGGTGCACATGGGGGAGATGGTGCGCATCGGGGAGACGGTGTGCATTGGGGAGATGGTGCACATCGGGGGGATGTTGCGCATGGGGGCTGGTGTATATGAGAGGGTGATGTGCATGGGGGGGTTGATGCACATGGGAGGGTGATGTGCATGGGGGCTGGTGAGCATGCGGGTTTGGTGCACATGCGGGGTCGTGCACATGGGGGTTTGATACTCATGGGAGGGTGATGTGCATGGGGGTTTGATGTGCATAGAGGAATTTTGAGATCTGTGCCCTTTTGACATCTAACCCCAGATTTTATTCTATTGGGTGAGCTTAAATGACATGATTAGCATGTTTCTTGGGATCCACATAAGCAGACAGCACACATGGCTGTGTATCTATCCCTTGAGCTTTGAGTTATGCATTTACTAACCAGCCAATAGATGTTCTATTGCAGAGACCTTTCACATTCCTTCCAAAGTCAAGAGAGAGTCCATTAATCCTTACTTGTCAAGATTAGCCATGAAGAGAGGATACAAGGAGGAGGAGAAGATGGAGGAGGAATAGGAACAGGAACTGATGCTGACCAAAACCAGCACGTGATTCATAACAGTTGTGAAGAATATGAATATAGCTAATATAAATAAATTGGTTAATTAAAAGCCACCTGCATAAAACAGGTCCCTTGATCCTTTTGACATTTTGGACAAGCAAAATGTAATCACTCACTTGACAATGAGAGACAGCTGGTGAGAACTAGTATATAATGCTGTCAGTGTGACTGAACCAGGAATCAGGACCCCTCTGGGTTGAATCGTGCCTCTGCCATATGAACTCAATAGGTGGCTTTAAACAAGCCATTTCCTTTTTGTCTCTGCTCCCCAGCTGTGGAGATAATAATACTTACTTTCCAGGGTTATAAGGTTTACAGAGTAAGGGGAAACACTTTGATCACATGTAAGTGCTATATGAATGCTAATTAATATTGTCATGGAATGATTTGCTGGGGATAAAAAAGGTTTTCATTTATGTGTAACAGCCTTGGGAAGAACAGCCTGATATCCCTAATGAGATGTTGTGAGACAGTGGTGGACATATCAGGCAGAAAAGAATCAGAAAAGAAAGAACTGGGGAAAAGTGCAGAGGGAACAGATTCAAGGCCTAAACAAGTGTAACGTGAGAGATCTGAAATCAGATTTTCTGACACTTTTAAAATCAGTGCAATATCATGGGAGCTTTAGATCAGGAGAAAACCTCTCCACTCCACAACACTACTTCAAATAAAAATGTAATCCCCTCTGAGAAAATTGGGAGATTCTGAGCCCAAGCCTATGCTTGTCTACTCAGAAGTAAGTCCCATGATAGTCAATGGGGCTTATTCCCCAGAAAGTGTGGATAGGATTGTAGCTTCAGTCAGAGTTTTCCAGATTATATTCATCTTGGCGTTTAGGTTACTAACATCTCAAAGCCAATATATTACCGTAATCAACCTAATTATTCAATTCTCCAGAAGCTGTTAAATGCTCAAGCCTATGCTGGATTGACAAATCTTGCAACCCAGCAACATAAGATGTATTTTGGTGGTGTGAGAGTCATGTTGCCCTTTAGCACCACCAGTACAAGCAGTTGGAGGTTCCACAAACATGTCCATAGGTGATAGTAAGAGCTGTTTGGGGGAGTTAAGGGGTAGAAGGAGAAGAATTTGGCAGCAATGGCAGACACCAAGAGATTTTTTTGACTCCAAACAGCCAAATAGATGACATAGGCTACAATCCAGAGTAACTCTGGGAGCACATAAGAGACATTACATGCAACTGTAGTTACTGCACCACCTAGTGAAAACCTATGGGAAAGTCATATTGCAATCCATTGTTCTTATACCGAGAAAGGTCTCCCCGTAGTTACCCTGGATTGTGCCAGGGGAATGTTTTGAGGCCAGGCAGCCTAACAGAAGGTAAATTAAATATATGTTTTCTTACCTCTCCCAGGCAATTTCATCATCTCTGACCCCATAATATGCAGTGTGTTCTCCATCAATGGTATTGCATTTGCTCAGCTGCAGGGAACAAGGTAGGGCTAGAAGTTTAGGTTTACCCTACTAAATCATTGAGATCCTGATGATTTCTTCTAAAAGGAACAAATTCTCCAAATTCTTTTTCACTCAAACTTTAACTTTTGAGAACAGTTTTAATAACTTTCTCTACAATTGGTATTTTCAATAAAAGTAACTATTCCTATTTGTTTTAAGTGCTTATAAAACTATAAATAAACCCCAGTAACATTTAAGTTATGCTTATGTAAAGTCCTATTAAAAATCATTATTGGATGAGTATATTTTTTTTCCAAAATGCATTAAGGATTTTGTGCTTCTTTGTGAAAGTGTTTCCATTTCATCCTTGAAACATATTTTAATGGATTTTTAATAACATTTATCAGAAATACTCAAACACATGTGTCACAAAAGTTCTGCCATTAATAGGCAAAGCTGTGCTAAAGACAATTCTCTCCTTTCAGAATAAATTGTATACCACCCCATTTGCCAAGTGTGTGAGATTGTGTGCAACATCATATGAATAACCTGTGATTTGAGAGCTGGAAATCTTCCTATAAGCAACTTATTTCCGAACGTATTGGTGAGGCATGGTAATTTTTAAAAAAATCTGATATATTTCAAAATCCATAAGTAATGCTATCTTCCTCCCGCTCCCTGACCTAAATACATACATAATATTGGATTTTGCTGCCTTAAACCAGATCCCAGTGGACTTCAAACATTTTGTTCATTATGTTGAAACTTAATGAAGATAAACATTGCTTACAGTTGAGTTTCCAAGAGCCAATTTGGAAGTTCCTTTTTTCTTCTAGCTTTTATTTGTTTGCTAGATTTTCACCAGTATGAGTGTTAAAAGTAGGTGTTGTAGTATTAATGTTGTGTTATGATGGATGGGGATAGAATCACACCAGACTTTTTGTTCCAAGGCAATCTCTGCTTGTCTAACAGGGTGGGGGGGCTAATAGGGTTGCCATGCTTTTTAAAATTGTATCTAAGCTGTATTCTAATTAACTGATTGGCAAAATGATGTTTTTTAACAGGGATGAGTACCACTCCTTAGAGACAGAAAAACCTGTGAGTGATGACTTTACCTCTACCTTTATCCAGGGCTGGATTTAGATTTGATGAGGCCCCAAGCTATTGAAGGTAATGGGGGCCCTATAAAGGCTAGTAGGCAGAGACCACTACTTAAATCACAGGAGCCTACAAAACACAAAACACTGTTGCTGCATGTAGGTTTTATTTTATTTGTATTTTTTCTTATATTTTGGAAA
Organism: Cryptoblepharus egeriae; assembly: GCA_030015325.1. Lineage (NCBI taxonomy): Eukaryota > Metazoa > Chordata > Lepidosauria > Squamata > Scincidae > Cryptoblepharus > Cryptoblepharus egeriae. The sequence goes on along the minus strand of JAREYC010000003.1, from coordinate 176,999,686 downwards.
TGTACATCCAGTTTTTTTTTCCTTTAATTTTTTGGGGGGCCCCAAGAGAGTGGGACCCAAAGCTATAGCTTGTTTAGTTTATACTTAAAACCGGCACTGCCTTTATCTTTCTTTATCCTTATCAGGCATAAGGGGGCAACAAGGAAGAAAGAACTTGTGCCATTCAAGAAAGCACAAGACTTTGTACCAGCTGGGTGGGAGAGGATAAGGTACAACTAAGATGGCAGAAAATAAGGGCAGAGGGGTAAGTTGAGGCAAACTAATGGAGAAGCATGGAGTAAAGTTAGGAAAAAATCTGAATTCATTCAAATATTTGAATACATCATCTACACTGACTGGACTGAATTTTAAATTGACTGGACTTTCAGCAACAGACATGAACTTATTATAAAGTTCCTTAATCTACCATTCTTAAGAAATCTTAATTATCTTGATTAAGGAACAAGATAATTAGCTGTTGCCAGAGGAGCTGTAACCTCAGAGACACTTTCCATTTGCAAACATCCAATCTGTAGACTGACCATTATATAAAACCTTAACCCAAGCCCTGCTCACTATCAAAGCTTCCCTTGTTTAAATAAAACTGGTTCCAACTCTAAATCTCATTTGTGGAAAGCTTTGTGAAGTATTTCTCAATATGGATTATCATAAATTTGACCAAACTCAACCATACAACAATACCCTTGATGAATCATTCTCCGAGGATGATTTTTTTAAAGCTAATTTTCTTCACTGAACGCTTTGAAAGAATATAGCCTGTGACTCACTGTGAACACAATCAGAATAATTTTTTAACTTGATTGAAAGTTCCAGAAATTTTGCTCTGGTTGATCGTCGAGGTAAAGGCATTCCTTTTGAATTCTCTCTTAACATATACTTTGAAAGGTGGCTTCATCTGATCATTAATACCCTGATATGGTCTTTAAATGTTCCAGAGAAGTGTACGTGAACAAAGATAACCCAACTCATTTTCCTGCCACTTCTTTGGTGGATCCATTTAATTAAACTGTAATTAATATTAGAAATGTTGAAGTCTGGGATAAGATATCTTTTGCAGCTCAGGTTTCTGCTGATAAGAAATGTTAAAAGAGCTTCTCAATCATATGTTGAGCTTCAAAATCCTCCTTCAGGGCAGAAAGAAGTCTGTTTCAAGGGCTTCTGGTGAGGCTGTTGTGTTTTTAGCACAATAGGTATGCAAATATATTCTTATGCAATGCTTAAATGATGGGGATATGTTTTGCAAACCCCATTATTAGGTACATCTATCTTTGTGAAGACAACCATAAATGGCAGCCAGATTGTGCTAAACAATTCTTTGCAGGAGCAGGAGGTCAGTGTATGGAATAGGTATCTCCCCTTTCATTCCCAATAGTGGGAGCTAAACAGAGGTGAATGCCTGGCTCCGAAGAAGAGGGGCAGGTAATACATTACAAGTGAAACTGCCTAAAAAATGTTGTGCTTTGCATCCCCTCTAGCTACACCACTGCATACTATTGGCCAGCACAAATGGGCACTACCCATTTCTAACAGCAGAAGTAGATGGAGTTATCATTTAATATAAAGGAATTGAGATTATCGGAAGGGCAGCACTGGATACCTTCACTTTAAGGAGCAAAACAGAATGAGTGAGTTCTCTTGGCTTAAACTTTTCTGGTTACTACTAACGTCACCATTGCTAACAATGCAGCTGCTTTTGTTTCTTTGCAAAAGAAGCAGCACTTTTTATCTTGTACACCTCCTTTAGACATTTATTTAACTGTACACATATAATAATAGCTGTGCGGTATTTGGAACATGTGAGTGGACCATAGAACAGGCAGGAAAATGTTTTTCCTTTACATTCATGTGGAGCCATTGTATTCCATATGCTTGCATCTGATGAAATGGGCTTGAATCAATTTCATGAAAGCTCATGACACAATAAATGTCTTTCAGCTTTGATAACATGTACCAGAGAATTCTGTTAGATTTCTGAACCTAACAGTTGGTGACAGAGAAATGTACTTTAGACACGTAGACATAAAAACAGCGTTTCTTCATGCACCATTTAGGCACACTATATATATAGTGTATATATATGAAAAAGCCTCCTGGTGCTCCAAACTCTGATGAAGGCTATTGGCTACTCAAGCAAAGCCTTTACGGTCTGAAGCAGGCCAGGTATGAGTGGAATCAATGCCTAATAAATACCTTAAAGGGTGAAGGATTTAAGCAAGGTGTGGCTGAGAGGATGAGCTGGATTATATGGAAGTAGACGGTTTCCGAGATAGCCTGGCCTCAAGACTTATAGGGCTTTACAGGTCAAGACCAGCACCTTGAGTTGAGTTGGGCCTGGAAACAAATGGGCAGCCACTGCAGTAACTTGAGAAGTGGCCCAACAAGTCAAACCTCCTATCTCCAGCAATCACGTAGGCTGCCACATTTTGTACTATTCACAGTTTCCAGACTGAAACAGTTTCCAGTTTCAAGGGTGTTTCTGTTTTCAATAGAGTGTGTTACTATAGTCTAGCCTTTATGTTTCTGTGGCATGGACCACCATAGCAATGTCCTCACACTCCAAGTACAGCTGCACCTGGTGCACCAACTGAAGTTGGCCAAAGGCTCCCCTGGTCACATCTGCTACCTGGGAAAGAGTTGGGTGAATACTGGTTAAAAATATTTTTAAAGACATCCAGGGCTATGGGTGGCGCAAGCGGTTAAGACGCTGTACCTGAACCAGCAGGCCAGGGTTTGAGACCTGGGTCAGCCCCACAAGTCAGGGTGAGCTCCTGTCCTTAGCCCAGCTCTGCGACGCCAGCTGGATCCAATCGTACTGGCTCTGCCTTTCCATTGGACTAATTCAGTGGCGTGGAGAGGGGGGATTTGCTGCTTGGGTAACAGCCTATCCTCCATAACAATCCAACCCAGGCTTTCATGCTTTGCATGCAGCGTATGCAGCGCTGAGCATGATACCATAATCTTTCAGACTGACGGAAAGATTGACTGCAGGGGTGCTTTTAGTAGTAAAATCAGATGAACCAGTCTACCAGAAAGTCCAGCTGACATGAATCCTGCAGTGTCACAGAGTCAAACGGTGGCACAGAACCACAGTGAGAATGGCTGAAAGAAGCTATTTGGGCATAGTTTGGGAAGTAACAGCTTCAGCGCAATGATGTCACTGCAATTACTTCTGGGTTAAGGATAGCATTTGTTCCCTCTTCCCCCAGTGGCATGGTGGCCAGGATCACCAGTGGCTCTCACTGGATTTCAGAGATAGTCCTAGACTTTGGTGGGCTTCAGGGGGTTCTCACAGGTTCTATAGAACCCTTTGCCAATGAGCGCCTGGTTCTGAGAACTGGTTACTAATTAGACATAGAACCTGTTGTTAATTTAGGTTATTAGGACATAAAACCAGTAGTTAATTTATTTGAATCCAACCACTGGTCCTAGACCTTCTCCCTAATTGGTATGGCAACTGAATTATTCAAGGAAGACATTACGAAAACTTCCAGATTTAAACAGAGTTTGTAGTTATACATATGTATAATATCCTAATAAGCACAAGAATGTATCAAAGTAGTTCCCTACAGGAAGGAAAATAACATACCCTTTTACTAATATCTGAGATTGCTGATAAAAAGCCAGCATTTCAAGATCTTTTAAAGTTAATTCTTTCATCAGCAATATGCTGTGTTTTTTTTCTTAAATTGGGATTATCAGATGGCAGTTCCTTAAAGAAAACTAAGTAAGAAAAGAAATATTGTAGTAACAATTGGGAAGAACAAAAAAGTACAATCCTGACATATGGATTGTTTGAAATAACAAGGATAACTTCAAGGATGCATTTTAGAAGGAAAGATCTATGAGATTCATAAAAGAGAAGCACCTCGGAAAAAAAGGCAATAAGCCAATACATTTCTCACAAATAAACAAGCACAAAAGCCATGCAGAGTTCTTCCTACTGCTGAAGAAGCAATAACAGATTTGCAAGTTCTCACTTAGAAGTATTGGGAATATTTGCTCAATTTTTTGCACATTATATAGATTCAGATATTCTCAGGGAAGTAAAATGGATGGTATTGTAAGAGACTGAAAAATTTCCATGATTGACTGGTGAAGATCCAGAAGCGAATAATTCCAATATCTGTAAAGATAGCAAAAATGGCAACCAATTGAAGCCTAACAAAAGTTACCAGATTAGGTGTATGTGGTGCGTAATTTTATAAAAAAAAACATTTTTATAAAACAATCTAACCACAACTAGTCTAGCTGAAACTGCAGTTGTTTAGGATTCCACTGATTGAAAAGAAAATTGATTTTCATTTCACAAAATTGATAATTCCATTTTTAAAAGCCATGGATGCTTAGAAGAGGAGAGAATTTCAGACAGAGCCAGCTTTTCTTAGCATTATCTGATGTATTGATCCAAAACAAATATAGGAGCTCTGTCTGCTTTTCCTTCAGTTTCCTTGTTTTATTGAGTTTTGGAAGTACCATCAACCCCCTCAAGCCATTGCCATCATCCCTCTCTTCCTTGTAATGGAAATTTGCATGTTTAATTGATGCTGGTCTTTCCAAATGTGCAAATAATGTAACTGCTTGAACACATTTCAGAAACCAGCCCTCTTTTTCCTTTTCCATTCTTCTTAGCTTCAAAGGAGTTTAGACAGTTTGTAATTCGCCATCTGTTAGACATTTGAAGAGACGGTGGGAGGACAGTACTTGGAAACGGCAGGGAACTGCTGCCAAATGATGGAGGTTTTGTCACTATTTTGCCGGAAAACATCTGTCTGTCCCGTCCTCCTTGCCAACCATTTTGTCTCTAAAGAACAGCTCAGCAAACATGTTAACAGTGACAGCCTTCATTTTCAAAAGTATCTCCATGGTTAAGGCTCAATTCGGAGAGACAAGGGGTCTGTTTGGGGAAGGGATTGGAAAAGTGCACAGGGAGAGAGCAGAAGCCAGGATAGCATTGATCATCACCACATCAGTGGGGCCTAAAGCCGCTCTGCTCACATGATCAAAACGAGACTCATCGCCCTTTTTCCACCAAACAGCATGGCTACTTTGCCAACTTGGCAGACTTCAAATAAAAGCAACTTTCCTCAGCGTTAAGAAACACTTTCTAATGTTTTCATCACCACATGTCTCTCTAGAACAGCAGTTCTCAATCTGTGAGTCGCAACCCCTTTGGGGGTTGAACAACCCTTTCAAAGGGGTTGCCTAAGACCATTGGTTAACACGTATTTCCAAAGGTCTTAGGCAGAGCTTTTTTGTGGGGGGACACCCCGGGATGCAATCCCCTCACATATTTCTGTAATGCGCACATAGACTCCTCCTCCTCGCAATCCTTCTCCCTGTCTCCTGCAATATCTGCAGCCTGCTGCCCTTCCCGCCAGTCCGCTGCTGTTCCGCCCATCTCTGAGCTTGAAAAAGAAGTGCTCACAGCTTGAATGATGCACACTGCTGTGCGTGCTTCTTTTTGATTGGCTGGCCAATCAATGAAGAGTGTGTAGAACAAAGAGGATTCTCCCCCTCACCACCACGTGAAAGCTCAGAGCACTCCAGGGTAGCATAGAGCCTCAGCAACAGCCTCAGAGAGCGCTTTCTTCGGCTGTGTCATGATACGGACCACACAAACAAGATCCATGATGGCAGCAGCCAAGGAAACAGGCAGGAGAGACTACCAGGGTCATCCTGTAGTGCTCCTGGGAGTATGCTGCAATGCCCAAAGGCAGTGGTGGCAAATATTCTGGCAAGAGGGCCACTTCATCTCTCTCTCTCTCTCTCTCTCTCTCTCTCTCTCTCTCTCTCTCTGTGTGTGTGTGTGTGTGTGTTGGGGTCTAGGGGAGAAAAAGAATCAGTCTGCATTTCAAATCTGAATAGATTTTCAAATCTGAATAGATTTACATACATTTACTTAAATGAACATATTAAAGATGGAACTTATGAATGAATGGATTTTAATGAGCCTATTTCTTATACCTATAAGAACTATAATAAATGCATTTAGAACTCTGAACTGTTTGCTGCACAGTGAAACCATACAGGCCAAGCCAGAAGCACATGGAGACGTAACTTGTTCATAAGCAATGGAGGGGTTAAAATAATGCTAAGGGAAAACAGAAAACACATAGAGAGATGAACTGATGCACTTTGGACAATTATGGTTGTTATGACCAGCAATCATAGGCCAGAGGATCATTAGAGACTGGGGACTTCCTGAGGGTCAAATTTGTGGTTCTCAAGAACTGGGCTGTGGTTTGTCCACCCCTACTCTAATGCATCACAATGCACTCTTGGGAACCCCCTGGCCTAAGTTGTTTTTAGAATCCCCAGGCTCAAAAACAGTATCCTGAATTTAATCTAAGCTGGCAGCCAAGAAAGATAGAGCAAGTCTGGAATAATGTCTCACCTGCAGGTTTCAGTTAAAAATGGGATTGTTTCTTAGTGTGATTCTCCAGAAAAAGTATCTGAATTTAATTGATTTTGCTAAGTGCATTTTCAGTTCAACATCTAGCAGTTCATGCTGTCTTGTGAAGTTCTTATAATATTTTTTTTCTCCCCCAAGTATTTGCTGGGAAACATTAGGCAGGAGCTGTCGTACATTACGCTTCAATTATAATTCTGGAGATATTGAAATGGGATAACTAATAGCTGAGATGACTGATTCTCCTGCATTATATGTATTTGCAAGCAAACAGGTGTACTTCTTAAAAACACACCTTGAATTTGATACAGATGGGTAATTTGCCTATATAACAAAACTGCACTTGAGAGTCTGGCATCAAGTTAAGAGCTTTTGTTCCAAGGGAAAAGTCATCCCTCAGTCTCGACATTTTATAATGCTGATAAAATAAACACTGAACAGATTTAGAAGAGAAATCGCCTAAATTCTAACTGCATTCAGATGAATACACAAATCAAAAATATGCCAACTGAATAACCATGTTGGAAAACACTTTTATTATATTTTGTTCTCATATCAACATGGAGCTGTTCACGGTGAAGGAACAGCTGGATAATCACTCCACCTTAAATTTCTGCTCCTCACTTCAAAATGTCTCAAGCTTAATGTACTGGGAATAATTTTCTTTATATCAATTTTTTTAGCCTGGCTTAACCAGTCATCATGTTATTTATAATGCAGGAAAGAAGAAGGTTGTGATTGTACTTCCCATTTCTTTGCTCTAGAATATTTTTGAAATTAATATTAAAAATGAAGTCCTCATTCTTTCAACTTTACTCATTCCTTTAATTTTTTCAGATACAAAATCGAAGTACCCAGGGCAAAGAGTGAGATCATCCTTATGCTATTTAAGCACAATGATAATTTCAAAGGTTTTCTTCTTATTATTATTTCAGATGTTGGCTGGTATACATCATATATACCGGTCAGCAGATCAGCAGTTCAAGACTTGAGTACTGCAAGATGAGGTGAGCTCCCATTCTTAGCCCGGCTCCTGCCAACCTAGTAGTTCAAAAGCATGCAAATGCAAGTAAATAAATAGTTACCATCTGAGTAGGAAGGTCAGGAGTGTTCCATGCACCATGCCGGCCACATGACCACAGAGACTTCTTTGGACAACACTGCCTCCTCAGCCATAGAAACTATGAGCGCCACACCCTATGGCCAGTCACAGTCCTTGCTAAATGGGCAAATGAGCACCTTTTACAGTGGTATCTCATCATATGTACGAGGGAAAGAGCAATATTCCAGCATGTCATCTGCTGGAGTCTCTCATCTCTCTCGGTCTATTTATTTTATGTAAATCAGTTTCTGAACTACTCTTGTTGGAAAGAAGTAAACAGATCTTCATCAGTTATCATTATAATCATATCACCAGATTAACAAAATGTAATAGAATTGAACATTGACTTTACAGCACAAGACATAAAATCAGAAACCAACAGAATTTATCTCACAGCACAAGATATAAAATATGGTGGGAGTCAGAGGGACAACTGACCTCAGGAGACTTGGACCTCTCGGTCGGAAAGAAAAGCTGGTAACCCTTGAGCCTTGAATTCAGCATAAGAACATTAGTGCCTCTGCTGGATCAGGCCAAAGGCCCATCTAGTCCAGCTTCCTATATCTCACAGTGGCCCACCAGATGCATCAAGGAGCACACAAGACCTCAAAGCTGTCTACCTACTGACATGGTATCTCTTATCTGCTTGCAGTTACATGCCTTTGAACTGCTAGGTTGACGGGCTTGGGCAATTGGTGCTCACTCCATCTTGGAATACCCAGGTCTTGAACCGCTGACCTGCCAGTCTTAACAGGCTTGGGATGGACTAAGCAATTCAGTTTCCTTGACCTCCTTTCTAGAAGTTGCTGTTGAAAAAATGGGGTTACAAGATGATGACCCCTGGATGGAGCAAGGATAGTATTGCTTAAAGGTCTTAATTGGTTAGCTGCCTGTCTTCTTCAGGTTAGATACCCACATGTAAAGTGGGAGGAATTTGCGTAAATAGGATATGCTGCAGTTGTAGACGGCTTGTTACATATCAATAAATATCACCCAACTTACTGCTATATATCAATAAATGTCACCCATCCCATTCTCACATGGTTTTGTGTCTGTTGTGTCAGAGGGATACTTGGGTTACTGCTTTTCCCTGTCTTTATGGGATAAAGGAAAACAGAATACAGAGAAAATTCAACTTTAGAGATTGCTGTATAAGCACCACTGTCACTAACTAGCCCATCTGATGTAAAATGTCTGCAAGGATGCTGGCTGTTCTGTTGTGCCTTGTAATATAAAAGATGAACATAAAATCATTTTCTATAATTTCAGCTACGTAAATGTTTCAGACCGTTCTATTGATATCTCTGAATCCTTAAAAATGCAATAGTAAAAGACAGCAGTTTGGGAATAACAATGGTTGACAGCCTAATTGTGTAAAAATGGTCCTTTATAATTTTTAAGGTTTTTTTACCTCCTAATGTGTAAATTTCTGAGAGGCATTTGGGACTTTTAAGGGAGCTGCAGAACTGATTAAATGATTCTACTTCACTCAACCCAAATGGCTTAGAAAAAAAATTGTTTTTAAAACAGTTGCAGGAAGTCATTCAGATAAATAGAGAAGAAAAAACAGCTTTTCGGTCTCTATAAAATAATTGTTTTAAATGATAGTGGTAAGTTAACATGGCTGAAACTATTCAATATCTGAATGGCGTTTAAAGGACTATACATTTCATGATATGTTTTCAAGGTTACTTTGCATGAATCCGTTACGGTCTCATATCCTTTAATGTGTTTTTAGAAGTTGCCTCTTTTAAATTCACCAGTGAGCTCATAATATGGGTGGCATCACATCCCAAAACCGGAAGCAGGTCACAGCCTGAGCAAAGCGTTGTTTGGAGCAGCAGGGCGGCTCAGAGATTCCCCCGCATGCGAGGTTATGCCAGCATAACCTCCCAGAAGTGTTCTTCTTATTACAATGGTGAGGAAATATTTTGGTAGTTTGGAGTTTCAGCCATTTCCCATGGCCTGATTTTCAGAAAGCACACAAGAAATTATTAAATTTGTAGCTTTATTTCTATTTATCCAACCTGAAATCAATATAAGATGTTGCTTGAGGGTATCTGATACGTATCTTGATACGTATCAGATACCTTGATACGTATCTGACCCTTAACGTTAGTGCTTCTCAATACACAGGCACAAACAATAAAACTCAAACTAATAAAGACATGAAAAATCTAATCAACAAATTCCTATTTTAGGTTTGCTCAGACAAGTGCGATGACATTTTCAGTTTTATTTTCTCTGAGCAAAACATCAGTTTTGATCAAAGGTAGACACATTTGAAGATGGCACATTTGACTCTACCTTTCCCTAAGGTAACATTTTTTTAAAAAGAAGATATGATCCAAAGTTCTGCACTGTATGCATTGCATAGAGTATAGAGATCCCTAAATAGCAAGTATTGTGAATATTTGTGTGATAAGAATTACAAAAAAGCAAGGCTACCCACTCTTCATATTGATCTTCTTTGTTTCACTGAAAGCTCAAACAATAATGAAACATCGGCCATGATTCTAAACGCATTTTCCTGGAAGTAAGAATCATTGAGCACAATGAAGCTTACTTCTGGGTACACATGGTTAGGAGTGTGCTCACAATCTCATATATCCTGCAACGATACTTAATGCTTTTTCTCAAGTGATACTAGAACAGTTTTCCTTAATTCCTCTTTGCTCGTTTAAGGAAGAAAACTGATTTTGTTAATCCATACACATTGATGGCCAGACAGCATGACCAGATGCCCAAACCTCAAAAGGAGGACAAGGTCTTGGATTCCTCTCAACCTGCTCCTTCCAGCAGACATTGGCACATTTGCCTACTCACAAGTAAAGCCGCAATATTGGGCACTTTGACTTTCCCATAGAACTCAATGCATATTTTTTATTTTTAAATTTTGGCCATAACTTTGGGTAGGAAGGAGATATTTCAAAAACAATTTTTGCATTGGATTCTGCTCTTCAATGCGAATATAATAACATATGACATGACAGGGTATTGCACACCATTGCAAAGTTCCAAAATGAAGCCAAAATGGAGGACAATGAAACGCTTTCGGAGGGCATCAGGATAGGAGGCAAAAAAAGAGGACAAATCCTGAAATTTCTGGTCATATTGTCACCCTGTGACCAGAGTGAGCATTAGAATGCAATTCAAACCTCGTGTTGGGTCAGCATGTGTCCCTTGAGCCAAGGGACATAGGAGAGATCATATACATGACATAAAGTATGTTAGCAACTACTCTGGAGCCACAAAGCCACTTGTGTGTGTGCTTCCAGAGGCCAAATCCAGACTTGGTTCCCATAGGTTTGAACTGCTTGAGGGTGGCTGGTGTGGACAGAGTGGCAGGAGGGGGGAACAGAGGTAGAAGAATGTGGAAGAGGAAGGGCTGGTGGGTGTACCAGGCCTGGGAGGTATGTGAGGCCTGTGTGGGTGAGTTGTTTCAGATCCTGGACAACTAGTGGAGTAGAGGATGGCAGGAACATGGAAGGGACAGAACCCATCTCTGCAGCACATGGATGTGCCAGCTCCAATCCTTTTTCTTAGTCTGTCCCAACCTTTTGACAACATTTTTGAAAATATAATTAGAAACTATTATATTTTATAATATTTAAATACTTAAATTTAAGTATTTAATAGAAAGAAACCATTTAGTCACCAAATAAGTTAAATAAATTCAGATTTGCTTTTGAGGGTTTTGTGAGTGTTTTGGCAAAAACTAACCAACAGGACTACTTTGAGCATCTACAGTGGCGCCTCATGTAACAAGTGCCTCACGTAAAGTATGCCCCACTTAACAAACAAAAATTTATCTAGGATTCTGCTTCACGTAACAAACTGTGCTTCACGTGACTAACACACTCATTGGCAGTTGGGGCAGACATGCTGGCCAGCAGCCCTTATAAAAAGAGTCAGGGCTGCCTAGTGCACCTGCCCATAGTGAAAGCAACATGTCTGCGCTGTTCCTCCTGTGGCTTGGTGTCCGCTGGGCAGAGGGAGAGAAGAGCAGTGGAGAAGAGGAAGCAGCTCAGGGCTAGCCAGAAGGAAGCAGGGAGAGAGAGGCTCAGGATGGAGAGAAGGAGAAAGTGGGGAGACACTTGGAAAGTGTCTTGGACTGCAGCCTCCTAACCATGTCTACCCAGAAGTTAGCCCCATTGTGTCCAATGGGGCTTACTCCCAGGAAAGTGTTTTTAGGATTGCAGCCTAAGTAGACTTCATAGGATCATGCACACTGAATGCATGTTTTGAATTCAATTCCAGTGTTTTGTCATCATTTTTACATCCAGTTAATATTTTTATGAATATTTTTTCGGTTCTGGAACCAATCATCTGAGTTTTCATTATTTCCTATGGGAAAATCTGCTTCATGGAAAGAACGTTTCACGTAACAAACACGTAACAAACAAATTAAATTTGTTTTGTGAGGCACTACTGTATTTAGAAATAGGACTTCTCTGTAATCTTTCTACCAAAATAGGTTTCATTAAAAAACAGCTTGAAAAACTTCACAAGCTTTTGGCATTGCACGGGAGAGTGATAAGTATTTTTGCTCAGATTAATTAAGCACATGATTTCATTGGATCAAAGGGAAAGTGTTTGCATGACTCATAAATTCTGCATCATCTTGAACACTAGTTGTGAAGTTTTAGTTTCGCAGCAGGTAGGATGAGGTGGGATGGAACAAACAAGGAACTACTTATCCCTGTCACTCTGAGGAACAACTGGCCTCTTACTTTTCAGACCTGCGAAGACTGCCTGAAAGTGCTTTATCTGCACCTTTCTCCCACTGTTCCTATGGTACAGTGGAAGATAGGTAGGTTTGCATGTATAGAAGATGACAAGATACCAAAAACTGTAACTGAACTGGGTTGTCCCCAGGTGAAGAAGGTCCAAAGTGTCAATTATCATTGGAGTCTAGAAGTCTGAAGAACACTGACAACCTTGAGCTTCAGTGAATTACAGCAGCTCAGCTCCTACCTTGCTAGGAATTGCAAGAATCCTACAGCAATATCTCTGCTTTTTCCCAGTATCTTGGCAAGATCCCTCATTGCAGACAATAATCAGCCCAGCATGGTCTGTGATGAAGTAGTATAAATGGTGGTGGTGGTAGTGGTGGTGATACCCCACTTCTCAAGGTACTCAAGGGATTCAAGGTGGCTTGAGTTAAAAACACAATTGAAATATTCTTAGAAACACAAACAATAGAAAAATAGGATAAGACAAAGATTAGCGTATAAAATGAAGTCATGGAGACTGTTGAGTGAGTTTAGGAAATATAACCAGCTCTTTACTACTAACATCATTAAGGAGAGAGACAATCTCACAGGATATTCTACATGTTAGGACTGATTCTGAAAAGACTCTCTCATGACCACCAACTCAGAGGGCAGTGGGGACTTACATAACTCGCATGAAAGATGGCAGTGGGAACCTACATATGAAGGTGGGCACCTACATATAAAGGTATGTGGTCCTTTAAGAATGGTATCTCCATACACCAGCCTTTGCCCTTGCTTTCTCCACAAGTGGCTAGTTAGCACTCTTCAGTTTGGTAGGAGGAAAAAGAAAGCTCCTCCTTGGGAAATAATTTTTCTTTCCTGGCCTCTTTGGTTGGAGGTATGCCTGCTGTCCTGTGTCTCCATCTTGTCCTCCTGAATTCTGGTGAAGCAGTTTGGCTAATCTGAATTTACATTTCTTACCTAGAAGCGTCGTGTGAGATTTAACTAAAAAACCAAAGGGAGAGTGACAATGTCCCAAACCATCTCAGAATTACATAGAACTAAAGCTACATAGAAAGTTGTAGGAAAATGCACATAAAATATATTGTCGGTATGATCCAGGAAGAACGTTTGGAAAACCATTTTTGTCTTACAGCACAATCCTAACCATGTCTACGCAAAAGAAAGCCCCATTGTGTTCAATGGGACTTACTCCCAGGAAAGTGTCTTTAGAATTGCAGCCTTCAAAAAATAAAATCTGATTTGGAATCTACAAGAGTATTTGTGATACTGGCAGCAATTAATAGAGAGACATGTTTTTACTTTGGATGACTTGAACAACATTACAGTGCATGCTTTTTTGTCTGCAACACTGAGAATGTCTGGCTTCTTCACATGTCAGTTGTAATGGATGCAAAGGTCACCATGAAGATCACGCTAGCTTGGGAAGAATATTCACATACAGCTGTGATATTTGCTTTCTTACACGGGTTAACCTGGGTTTTTTGCATTTTCCAGGGAATTATAAGTAGGGAAAGAATTGTGTTCTGTTAATTGAATCTGGGATTAACATTTCCCAAACAGCTCTATTATAATATAGCTCAGCCTTCTGTTACATCTTTCCTTTTTTTTACTGGCAGGGTAAATAGCATGAGATGAGTGCTTCCTTGTTCTTTGTCTCCCTAAATACCTATTAACACAAAAACACATGAAAAGCCCTGCTGGATCCAGCTGAAAGCACATCTAGTCCCAATATTTGTTGTCGTAGAAGATCCTCATCTACCTCTGAGAAGCCTATGCACAGGAAAGGTTCACTTTTCTCCTACCATCACAACCTGCAACTGGTATTCAGTGGCACACTGCTACTGAGATAACACACAGTAATTATGATAAGTAACCTGAGGTCTCCCCAAATTTTTCCAATCCATTATTTAAGCCATGCAAGCTCATGGACATCAATGCATCTTGTGACAATGAATTCCACAGATTAAGGGTCAAATCCTGTGCTCCTTGGTGCCAATGGCATGGTGCTGGGTGTTGCATCTGTGCCATTGGCATGACTGTAGCACCCAGAAAAGAATGATTGCCCATGCTGGGACAGCACCAGTTGTTACTGAGTCTCAGCAAAGCTTGGTGGGTTGGCCAGCATTCCCGCAGCGCTGGCCAGTGCAATGTATCCTTGGATCAGGGAGTGCAGGAACTGGGCAGAACAGGGTGTGGAAGCAACAGAATAAATTGGAATCTCTCTCTCTCGCTGTGTGTGTGTGTGTGTGTGTGTGTGTGTGTGTGTGTGTGTGTGTGTGTGTGTGTGTGTGTGTGTGTGTGTGTGTGTGTGTGTTGTTCTCTGTAACCACTTCCCTGATGACCCATACCATCTGTAAATAAGCCAGAAGAGAGCAAGAGAAAAGGGCAAAAGTAGCAAGAGTGACAGTTCTCACAGGCATCCACCAACTGTACCAATAATAGTCAAAAACTGATGATGCGCTTTTACAATTTTAATGCCTTGAAAAAGGTTGAAAAAGGTTGGAAAAAAGTCCCTGTTCTACAGCTCTGCTTTTAGAGCAACAGTCTGTAGTAATAAATTCTGTGTCCCTCTTCCTCCATAGGAATTATCAAAAGTTTTCCTGGAAACAGAACTGCAGAACCCAGAAGGGTTACAACTATTTAAAATCACAGGCGAGAAAAAGTAGACAGTGTCAATGAGGCCTCTCCAGGGATGGTGGCGAAATGCATGTGCTCAAGAAAACACTTTTTTATTTCTTCTCAGAAGTTCTTTCAAAACAATCATTTATGAAACACAGCTGATTATGGTCCTGTGGTTCTTTTCTAGCTAATGTGATTTCTCTTTTGTTCTGGTATCCTGACTGTGATGTGTTTGAGTATATTTGCTACCATTCTCATACTAAAAAAATGATTGCTAATGGAGATTGCAAACAGGCAGTAAATTCACCTGTTCTCTGAGCAGGTAAATCAGTGCAAACCATTTTCTATAATGTCACGCTTCTTATGGACTCCTCTTCACCACTTCTAATCATTTCAGAGGATTTGACAACTTATCTTCACTGATGTCTCCAATTTTTCACCTCTGTGCTTATTTTTCCCCATCACCACAATCCTTATGACTGCACACTATTTTCAGTGACACTTTTGTATCTTTGCTCATTTTAATCAGGAGAGAATTTGTATCTCTGCCAAACCCCCAAATCCAGAGTAACTACGGGAGTATGTTAAGAGACTTTACGTGCACCATAGTTACTGCACCACCTAGTGAAAACCTATGGAAAATTCATATTGGAATCTAGAGTAAGTTGTTCTTACACTGGAGCAAAATCTCCCCATAATTACTCTGGATTTTGCTCATAGTCTTAGAGAACAACTTTTAAACCCACATTGGCTGCAATCCTAAGAGCACTTTCTTGGGAATAAGCCCCATTGAACTCAATGGAACAAACTTCTGAGTAGAGATGAATAGGATTGCACTGATTGTCACTTGGCTCATTAGCAGCACAGACATTTTTGTTTTGCTTCTTCAGAATGCATTTCTGATCTGAATTAATAGTCTTGGTTGAATTTTTCTTCTTCCATCACATGCTGGAGAAATCAGAAGCAATTTTTCTGTACTGACTTCCATCTTTCACGTCTGAGGACTGTTTTTAAACATCCTGAAACTGTCTCAATAATCTTACAGCAGAGTGTAATATTAAATATATCATTGCATTTCTGTCATTTAAAAAAAAATTGTTGGTAGATCAGTCCATTTGTCTGTGCCATTTTCCCAAAGAAAATCACAAACCTCAATAGGAGCTTCCTGAGGAAATAGGTACATTACTAGGATGGGGAAAAAACTGAATCAGAAATATGGTATGGGGGAAAAGAGTTTACCCTTTCCTCACAATGTTACAGTCCTGATCTAATTCGGGTTCTTCCCCAGCTACCTCCAGCTGCGCTGTTGTTTAAAAAAAGGAAGTAGAGAGCCAGCATGGTGTAGTGGTTCTGGAGATAGACTTCAAGATGGGAGATCTACAATACATACAAATCCTCTCTCCACCAAGAAGCTTCCTGGGAGACTGCCGGCCAGTCACTTTACCTCAGCTACCTCTCAGGGTTGTTGTGAGGACCAAAGGCAAGAAGGAATCATGTACACTCTGAGTTCTTTGAAATAAATTAGAATAAAAATGTGGAAAATAAATAAAATGTCCCCTTTTTATCCTTGCTGTGCCAATCATGAACACTTTTCGCTCTATACCATCACTAAGTGCACTCTTAACTTGTGCAGGATCAGGTAGTCTGGCTCAGCCTTCATTGAATCCAGTGCAAAGATCGGAGCTGTTACAGCACTACTAGCAGGAAGATTTTCCCTTTTTCCAAGCTAAGGTAAGTGCAACCTCAATATGTCTACTTGGATCTAGGCCACCTCCTGTGAAGCCTCCACAGAATATGGAAAGAGGGCATGAAGCTGCCAGTAATTAGGATGGAGCCTGAAGGGCAACCATGTACCATCCATTTGGCAAGGTGTTTGCAGATCATATGTTCCACCCTAGTTATAGTTTGGCTTTCATGTCTTCTCATAGTTAACCTCATAACTCATAAGTCTGTTTATAGCATAAAAAGAATTTTAAAGATACAAGAAAGCAAGTCCAAACAACTAACAGCTCCCACTTCCTACTGGGAGCACCACCAATTCTACCCCCCTGCGACCACCACCAATTCTACCCCCTTGCGACCATGATGTAACACAGAGAACAGCTGTGATCATATTGAATACTGTATGAATGGCCTGAAAATCCTTGTGGAGGTCATTATTTAACTTGGTTTCCAGCTAATCTCTTGCATAAATCATGCATTTTTCTCAAGAGATGCTCTAGCCATGTAGCTGCTGCTTCTTCCTTGCTCCATTTGGCTCTTCATCCTAGAACTGTCATCTTAACCACTGCGCATCAGGGTGTAAACTAACCTCTATGTTAATCTCATGCTATTTTCTCCTTGACTTATTCCTTTAATTCTGATAAAGATCTCCGTGTGGCATTTAGGGGGAAGTGTCAGCTTGGTTTACTTCAGTTGAGTCAAAGACTCTGGCGTGCCTTTCTCCAGGCACAGGCAGTCGAAAGAGATCATCATGTTAAAAGAAGGAAACATAATCCATGGGAGATCAAACATAAGAAAAAAGGTAACAGAAAGTTAATGGTGTATGAAACCACAGGTTTTCTCTGGGAGTAGATAAAACCTTCACCCTGGTCAAGAATGAAGTACTAGTGCTGCACCTGAAATGAATGTAAAGAACAAATATTCTTTAGTTCAAATATATTTATATGCTGTTAATTCAGAGTTTTCACATCTCCAGTAATCCTGTAAACCACTTTGTGAACTTTCAGTTGAAAAGCAGTATGTACGAGTAAATATGGTTAATAATAATAATAATAATAATAATAATAATAATAATAATAATAATAATAACTAGCGAAAAGCGTACCCGCGTTGCGGGTGTAACATTTCCCCCTATGCCATCCCCCCATGGCGCAGAAACACCTCATGTGCCACTTCCCCCATGCGCATCATCCCCATGCGCATCATCCCCCATGCGCATCAGCCCCCATGCACATCATCCCCCCGTGCACATCGTCCCTCCATGTGCATCATCCCTCCATGTGCAACGTCCCCTCATGCACAACTTTCCCCAATGTGCAACGTTTCCCCGTGCGCAACTTTTCCCCGTGCGCAACTTTCCCCATGCACAACTTTCCCCATGCGCAACTTTCCCCCATACGCATCAACCCCAATGCGCAACTTTCCCCCATATGCAACATTCCCCCCATGCGCATCATGATCCCATGTGCATCATGTCCCCACGCGCATCATGTCCCCATGTGCAAATTTCCCCCATGTGCAACTTCCCCCGTGCACATTACCCCGTGTGTATCATCCCCCATACGCATCATCCCCCATGCACAACTTCCACCCATGCGCAACTTCCACCCATGCACAACTTCCCCCATGCACATCATCCCCTCATGCGCAACTTTCCCCCATGCACATCATCTGCCGATGTGCAACTTCTCCCCATGCGCAACTTCTCCCTGTGTGCAACTTCCCCCATGCACAAATTCCCCCATGCGCAACTTCCCCTCATGCGCAACTTTCCCCCATGCACATCATCTGCCATTGCACAACTTCCCCCATGCGCAATTTCCCCCCATGCGCAACTTCTCCCCATGCACAACTTCTCCCCATGTGCAACTTTCCCCCATGCGGAAGTTCCCCCATGCGCAACTTTCCTCCATGCTCAACTTTCCCCCATGCGCATCATCCCCATGCATGTGCAACTTCCACCCATGCGCAACTTCCCCCATGTGCATCATCCCCTCAAGCGCAACTTTCCCCATGCACATCATCTGCCGATGCGCAACTTTCCCCCATGCACAACTTTCCCCCATGCGCAACTTCCCCGATGCGCAACTTTCCTCCATGCGCAACTTTCCTCCCATGCGCATCATCCTCCCATGCGCAACTTTCCTCCATGCGCAACTTCCCCCCATGCGCAGCATCCTCACCAGTGCAACCTCTTCCTCCGGAAAACATCCCCCAGTTCACCAGGCACTGAGCACCAAATGGGCTGGATGTTGTTCAGTCTCCCATGTTAAGTGTAGGACAGAAACACGTTGTCCCCTTTTCAGCCCCTGAAGGGTTAATTTCTCCAGATGGTTCTTGGTGGGAGTTCAGGTGACAGAAGGAACTCCCAGAATTCCATGCTTCAGGCCCAGCAGTTGGGGCGGAATGTTGATGAGTCAGCAATTCTCAATGCAAAGTATAGGGAGGAAAACGCATTGCACCCCTTTTCACCCCCTTCCGATTGGAATTTCCGAAAACTGGTTCTTAGTGCACCCCTCAGTCACGGAAGGAACACCCACCCCAAATTTCACACTCCCAGCACTTTTGGCAGGGCCGTGATGAGTCAGTGAGTCAGTGAGTGACTTTTCTCTTTTATATATATAGATAATCAATTATATGGGCAGCACAATTGTGCTGGAGCAAGATCAGGGCTCCTGCTGTACTACTATAGAAAAGGGGAGCTTTTCCCCTTCCCAGATTAAGAAAAGCATATACCCAATGGGTCTACTTGGATCTAAGCTACTTGGAGACAGCCCAGAGACCAAATCTTGGATCTCCTACATCTGCAGCTTCAGGACTGCAGTTGACAGGCTTCATCTATCTGTCTGTCTGTCTGTCTGTCCACAAAGCAGTTTACAAAGAAAATGGAAAAAAAATTAATGGCTAATGGGTCTCTGTCCCTTAAGGGCTCACAATCTAAAATGCAAAAGAAAACCAGCAGATTCCACTAGAACAGACATTGCTGGGGTAAGACAGGCCAATTACTCTCTCCTGCTAAATAAAAGCGGAACACCTAGTTGAAAGAGTGCCTCTTGGCCAGTTAGCAGGGTTCTCTCTGCCTCCCCCACTCTACAGGACTGGTGCATGCACCACAGAGGCTCCTGGATCCAGCAGATATTTATCCAGGTCCTAAATCAAGCAGGGATGGGGGTGGAGAGTGCAAGTGGGGGCTGGGGGGGTGGGTGTGCAGGAGGACCTGAACAAACTACCACAGCCAGCCCAGGCTATCCTGCATGTACCATGTAGACCTGCCCATGCACCACGACCACCCTATTGGGGGCAATGGGGAGAACCAGGGGGCAATTTGTGACTCTCTGCCATGTAGTACCCAGCACTGATGACTCATTCACACCCCATGTGATGCTAATGATGCAGCACTGCTGTGGACAACTCTATAATGGGATCTTTCAAACACTGTAATCAGAAATAATAATTAGTACATTGTTGCACTTGATCTATAATAATGCTTAATGATTTGAGCTGATAGCTGCAGTCAGCTGCATCAGATCTGAATATAAAGGGATATTCTGCTCTTCCACAATAGTTTACAAACTGGAGCTCTGTAGAGAAGTGGAGGGGGTGGATTGCTGCACAGGAGGTGTGCAGAGGCATTCCTGTAGCTGTTGCACCTGGGCAGCAATTCACCAAGAGCAGGGCCAATATTAGGAGAGGACATCACTGGATAGCCCAGGGCTCTCAGAAAGCTTTACTGCTGGTCTTCAAGACCATCTCTGTGTCCACAGCCATCCTTTAGTAGTGGTGTTCTGGGGCCTACCCAGGTAAGAGGGATGCCACCAAGCCTAGGAAAGTTTTCCAAGGATCAGTTATGTCACTAGGTGGATGGGGGGAATGTGGACCTTACTGGATGACTTCATCAGGAGGGATGACACTAAAGGCAGGGAGCCCAAAATATCCTGAGAGGTCAGGTCTACCATTCATGTAGGCTTGAGTTCATGCAGGCGTGGAGCCCAGTAGATCTGGACTCCAAGGTCCAAGATAGATAGATGGATAGATAGAATTAAACACAAAATAATAACAATAAAACACAAAACCATTATTAAACAGTAAAACACACACACACACACACACACACACACACAACACAACACAATTCCTCTATTTTGGGGGGAAAGGAATAGTGTCTCAAAGCTTTTCCCCATACACAGAATTGCTACTGCAAAGATTAGATCACGTAGGAATGGATTACACAGCAACTAAAACACAATATAAATATGTTTTGAAAAAGCTGAATAATATTTCCTTAGATTGGAGGCTTTGGTGATGCTTTTCATGTCTAACTAATAGCTGCATTAACCCTGGAAGCCCGAAGAAGGCCGTGGTTGTTTCAAAAAACTTTAGCCTCAAAAGCCTGGCAGAGGTCAATTATATTCTGAACTGTACTGTATTCCTTCCCTTCCTTTTCACTGCAGTGGCTCAGATCTCTGACTGGGTCTCTGTGAATGTTCTTTTCTCCTCCATAAGCACACCAGCAGGAGAGGAGTAATGGGTTTTGGAGTGGCGTCGCTGAATTAGCAAACTGCATATGCTAATGCATCCACCTTCCAATGTTGTCTCTATTAGGGAGTTTGCCTCTCACCACTTTATGATCTGTACCCGACAGCCCTCTGTTTTCCAGCCTAAATGGAAACACTGTTTTTTTTATAGCTCCCCACTCTTTTCCACATTTGATAGAATTTTTCCAACGGCCTTCGCACATGTTTTACAGATTTTTGTATCAATACCCATTTTAACACTCCTCTAAAAACAGACTTCACATGCAGCACAAAGCTAAAAAAAGGAGTGAAATATCACAGCGATCTTTGAATATTTTTCCCCCCTTAACACAAATGTGGGCTAAGAGAACAAAAGAGACAGAAGGGAGAGCTCTCCACAGGACCAAAAAGGCTGTCACTTTCCAGGCCTTTGGAAACAGGACACAAAAATCAAGCCCAGATTCAGAATTTCCATTTCCAAAGAATGGGAAAAATCTTCTTCACATTCAAATGTTACATTGTCTAATTCCAGAGGCTACTCTAGAGCAGTATTTGAATGCAACTTCATTATAACCCCTAGATTCTTCTGAAAGTGCAGATCATTTAATATCATACAAAAGTTGCATTTCATGGATTGCATAAAAATAAAGTTTATCATGACTATTGGGTGTCTCTTGAAGAGAAAAGCAGGATATAAATGTGATAAAAAATAAAGTTCCATTTATCTCAATAGGACTAACAACCCAATCTTATGAAGCCGTTATTCAGGCAATTTAAGGGCCTCTGTGGTTGTCACAAAATGTGACACAACATTTTGCACAACTGCAACAAGCAATGAGTGGCCATGGTAATGCATCACCAGTCCATCCATGTCCTCCCACAATGGTAAGTTAGCACAGGCAGTGGAAGAGAGGAAGGAGGCATTGGAATCAAAGAGGGGTGGGGGTGTATAAGCTTCAACTCACACAAATGCTACAAGTCAAAACTTTTAAATCTTAGTATTTTTGAAAAAACAATCATGTGTTATATGTTAAACATCACCACCATTATAACCATTATGTTATATACCAAAATGTACCCGTATACCATCCCTCCATAAGCATCACCTGCCCATGTGCATCACTCGCCCATGTGGATCATCACCCACCCATGTTCATCATCACCCACCCATGCGCATCATAACCACCCATGCGCATCATCACCCACCCATGCACATTATCCCCCATGTGCATCACCCACCCAATGAGCATCACCCCCAATGCGCATCACACCTCATGCGCATCACCACCCCATGGGCATCACCAGCCCATGAGCGTCACCAGCCCATGCACAACATCTATCTATCTATCTACAGTATTTATATACCGCTTTTCAACTGAAAAGTTCACAAAGCAGTTTACAAGAAAATGAAAAAATTAATAGCTAATTAATAGCTAATGGGTCCCTGTCCCAAAAGGGCTCACAATCTAAAGTGCAAAAAGAACACCAGCAGAAGCCACTAGAACAGACATTGCTGGGGTGTGAAGGGCCAGTTACTCTCCCCCTGCTAAATAAAAGAGGAACACCCACTTGAAAGAGTGTTTCTTGCCCAGTAAGCAGGGGTAACATCTCCCAATATGCAACATCCCACCCATGTGCAACATCCCTATGCACATTACTCCCATGTGCATCACCCACATGAGCAGCACCCACCCATGCACAACAACCCCCATGCGCATCATTCCCCCATGTGCAACACCCCTATGCACAACACCCCGCTATGTACATCATTGTTGCCATGCACATAACTAACCCATGTGCATCACCCACTCATGCACAACTCTTCATGCACATCATCATCCATTGCACAAAACCCAATGTGCAACATCCCGCCATGCACAACATTCTCCCACCCAGTACAGATCCCTCCACAAACAAGGGCACCCCTACCAGGCAGATGCAGGACTTGGGGCTGGGTGTTGATCAGTCTTCAATGTTAAGTATAGGCCAAAAATGTGTTGCACCCCTTTTCTGCCCCTAAGGGGTTAAATTTTGAGAAATTGGTTATTGGTGTGTGTTCATGTCACAGAAGGAACACCCTCCCCAAATTTCATGCTTTTAGGTCCAGGGCTTGGATCAGTCACGGATTCTTCAATAGGGAGAAAACCATCTTGTGCGTCCTTCCACATTGAATTTCCAAAAACTGGTTCTTAGTGGGTGCCTCCATCATGGAAGGAACGCTCTCCCCAAATTTCACACTTCTAGGTCCGGCATGAGTGAGTGAGTCAATGACTCTTCAATTTTATGCAGTACAGTATATATAGATTTATGTGTAGTTTAATGCAGAATGCAAAAGAAAAAACCATGCTGAAATCTCAGTTCTGTCAAAAAGTTATAGCCATAAAAACCCAGTGAGGCAGAATGATGGTACATCACCATCATGTACCAACCCAGGCATTGCCCTGCCCACTGCATAGAAGGAGGTCCATCATAGAAGCGACATGCTAGCATTGCGTAATAAGTGATGCAAACCCTAGTGACCAGTGATGGGCTTCAAAAAATTTAAGAACCGGTTCTCTGCCCATCTGGCAGCCACTTTTAAATGGCCATTTTTAAATCTAATATGTCCTATCTCATGTTAAGAACCATTTCAATAGAGTAGGTGCGAACCTGCTAGAGCCCACCACTGCTAGTGACACCACAAGAAGCAGAGTATTAGGGGGGGAATCAAAGAGGAGAATGTGCAGATTCTTTGTTTCATAGTCTAAGGAATTGGTTCTTCCCACTTTTTGCCTTAATCCTGCAGGGAGAAAAACTGGCACACCCTAAGTGCTTGGAGGACCCTCTGGATAGGATGGTGCAGGTCAAAAAGTCAGATTCCATATTCATGACATTTCATGAATCTGCCTTTTGACAGATGCCTACACAGAAGTAGCATATAGGACATTGGAAAATTTTTCCCCTCTTTCCCTTCAGCCCATTCTCTCCTGGGGGGGCTTGCTTGACAGCTTCAGCCATCTTTTGTGCTATTCCTGCCTGACTCAAACCCGTAAGACTGCAACCTGGTCAAACCTTCATCAGGCACTAAGAGAACACTTTATCTACAGCAGATGCCACCATTGGGTGCTATGGAAGATGAACCTCTGTAGCATCTATGAAGGTTGCTACAAATTTATAAAGGAACTAGCGAAAGGCGTACCCGCGTTGCGGGAGTAAAATTCCTCTGTATGCCATCCCCCCATAATGCATCAACCCCCCATGGATAACTTTCCCCCAGGCATAACAACCCCCCATGCGCAACTTCCCCCATACACATCAACCCCCCCAAGCGCAACTTCACCCATGAGCATCAACCCAGCATGCACAAGTTACCCCATGCGCAACTTCCCCCCATGCACATCAACCCCCATGCACAACTTCCCCCATGCGCATCAACCCCCCATGCGCAACTTCCCTGTATGCATCAAACCCCATGCACAACTTTCCCCATGCGCAACTTTCCCCATGTGCAACTTTCCTCCATGCGCAACTTCCTCCCATGTGCAATTTTCCTCCCATGCGCAACTTTCCCCATGCGCAACTTCCTCCCATGCGCAACTTTCCCCGTGTGCAACTTCCCCCGTGTGCAACTTCCCCCGTGTGCAACTTCCCCCCATGCGCAACTTCCTCCCATGTGCAATTTTCCTCCCATGCGCAACTTTCCCCATGTGCAACTTTCCTCCATGCGCAACTTCCTCCCTTGTGCAATTTTCCTCCCATGTGCAACTTCCCCCCTGCGCAACTTTCCTACATACACAAGTTCCCCCATGCACAATTTCCCCTCATGCGCAATTTCCCCTCATGCGCAGCATCCTCGCCAGTGCAACCTCTTCCTCCAAACAACATCCCCCAGTGCACCAGGCACCGAGCACCAAATTGGCTGGATGTGGTTCAGTCTCCCATGTTAAATATAGGACAGAAACACGTTGCCCCCTTTTCAGCCCCTGAAGGGTTAATTTCTCCAGATGGTTCTTGGTGGGAGTTCAGGTGACAGAAGGAACTCCCAGAATTCCATGCTTCAGGCCCAGCAGTTGGGGCGGAATCTTGATGAGTCAGCAATTCTCAATGCAAAGTATAGGGAGGAAAACGCGTTGCGCCCCTTTTCTCCCCCTTCCCGTTGGAATTTCTGAAAACAGGTTCTTAGTGCACCCCTCCCTCACAGAAGGAACACCCACCCCAAATTTCACGCTTCTAGGCCCAGCGGTTTTGGCAGGGCGGTGATGAGTCAGTGAGTCAGTGAGTGACTTTTCTCTTTTATATATATATATAGATGAAAAGGTATGAAGGAATGAAAAATAGCACATTTTCTAGAACAGATGCCACCTTTGGTTGCTAAGTAAAGCATATCTCTGTAGCACCTATGGAGTGTGTTACAGATTAACCCGGTATGAAGGAATGAGCTTTGTCCCCCAAGAACCATCCTGTAAGCCTACTAATCAGTTATCTCCTAAAGGTCAGGAATGCCACTTTTATTAGAGAATGTCGGGATTTCTTAATCTACATACTTCATCTAGGAAGAAGAGGGGTTCATTTATACTCATTTGCTGTTCAGGCAACTTGTTCTACGTAAATAGGCTATATGTGAACTGTTAGGCTATATGTGAATGTGAACCAGAAATGTTGCTGCAAACCTTTCCCACTCCTTTCAGTGGGATATCTTTTTGTTGGACTCTGGGTAGATAAGGTAGCCCATCTTAAGATGCATTATCAAATTACAGCTGCCATCCTAACCACACTTTACTAGGAGTAAGTACTATTGAACACAATGGAATTTACTTCTGAGTAGATATGCTTAGGATTGCAGTGTATGTTTAATGGATTTCTTTGATTTTTTCTTCTGAAGTTTTGGCTCTGTGTCAAGTATGGCCCAAGAGTTGGGCAGGTATGGACTCAATTTGCAAAACATACAATTTTTTGCAGCTCTTAGTGAACTTCATTCAGGCACGTCAAAAACTTGCACTAATTCAAGACTCGGGGGTTTTTCCTTAAAAATAAAAAGATTATATAAAAAGAGTCTCCTTGACTCAAATCAATACTCAGTTTTGTATGTGCTTGCAATTTTGTTTAGTATCTGTCCATGGTTGCTTGCTTTTTTTTGCTGCTTCTAGCACTTGCCTTTCAAAAGCAACTCAAGTCAAAATAACTCAAAACATGGGTTTGGATGAGTCACAATGGCTTGCATTACGATTTGTGGGCAACTCAAGTCAAGGGGGAGAACAGGTGGGACTCAACTCAAAGCTCAGCCATGTGGCTCCCGCAAATCCCTGCTTTGTGGGTATAGAGAAGAAAAATTCAGAGTGTGTTTTCAGCTTTTCCAGTTTTAATCTGTGGCTGGTCAGCCTGTTGCCAAGAAGGAGACAGTTTGCTAATTAGCTATGCCTCGAACTCAAGAGGGGGCAATCCCAAGCATTTAGGAAGCAACCTTCTTCTTTCTAAACAGGACCTTATACTAAGAAGGTTCTCTTTTCTATCCTTATAACCTCCTTATCACAAAAGGCAGATGTGTCATGGTCAGGATTAATAGTAACACACACACAAGCACATCTCATACAAAAATATTCCATATTTCTCATTGACCTGTCTTTTCAAAACATGTTCTCATCGAAATCTTTTTTGCCTATTTTTCCTTCACTCGCTGTTAAGTCCCCTTTTCTGTTTATTCTGAGAAGAACTTTTCATTTTGTCAAAAAACATTGTACATTTTGAATCCTGTCAGTTCTTTTTAAAAGCAATATCTGCTTATCATCAGTGTTTTTTTAAATAAAAATGCATTTTGCATTCCCAAAAAAGTTTTGTGCAGAGAAATTCTTTTCACTGGGAAGTGCTTTGGCAGAAAAAAATGGCAAGGACAACAATGAAAAACATTCCATTGGCTCAGGTATCTTTGATAAGGTAGCGTATGCAATATATAACTTTTTGTTAGAAAACACATTAACGTTGTGTATTAAAATACCACGGCAGAGAAGGAAGCAAAAATAAACCCAACCTTTTTAGAATAGTGGCATCTTAGGTGAAAATATTTTCCCATTTTTAAGGCATTTAAAATGCATTTGGGTACAACATGCAAAGTTTCTCTTGAAAATGCATAGATATAGTATGAGCGAACTGGGTACATCGTAGTTTGTTGAAAACTTCGGTACAAATACATTACTTGTTCCAGTGTTGTGCAGGGTGCTGAGAAGCCAAACCCCAAATCCCTGCATAGGCACAAAGTTTGTTGCAATCAAGGATTTTCTGGGGGTGGGGGGGGAAGCTGTCTTCAGGTTGCTGTCCCTAAACAGAAAGAATGTATTCTTCTCCTCATAACATCACTCAACAGGTTTGAGTTGGTTGCTTTTTAAAAACAGATCCCATTTGTTTTCTAAGTAAGGGCACATAAGAATACACAATCATTGTGTCACACAGTAAATGTGTTGCATTTCATGGACTGCTGGGAGAGAGAACTGAAGTTCATAAATGGGGGTGGAGAATTTCAGATTCATGATGGTCCAACTTTCCTTACCAAATTTTTGAATCGATTTGATTAAGGGCTCAATTCATGCTGGACAGGAAAGAAACTCTGGCAGCAGGGAGTCCGGCATAGGACTGTTTTTCGCCATATGTACCGAAAAACAGGGATAACCTCAATTTTTGGAAATTGTGTCCACATACTGTCAATGGGACAGAGGGTCCTGTCCCAGTTTTGTGAAAGAAAATTATGTCAACCTTAGTCCAGCACCAGTTAGTGCTTGGTTTATGCACTGGTTGGATGACCAATGTCTCCCAGCAGCAGAGAGACAGTCTGTGAAGAAGGAATGTAAGTAGAGAGTGGAACTGCTGGGAGGGGGGGGGGGGGCGAGGAGATAGCCTACTAGCCATATCAGTAATGGGGTAGAATCAGCAGGCCTCCATCAGTCTTGAGAGACTATGGTATCGTGTTCGGCGCTGCATACACTGCATGCGAAGCATGAAAGCCTGGGTTAGATTGTTATGGAGGATAGGCTGTTACCCAAGCAGCAAATCCCCCCTCTCCACGCCACTGAATTAGTCCAATGGAAAGGCAGAGCCAATACAATTGGATCCAGCTGACATCGCAGAGCTGGGCTAAGGACAGGAGCTCACCCTGTCTTGTGGGGCCGACCCGGGTCTCAAACCCAGGCCTGCTGGTTAACGGGCACAGCGTCTTAACTGCTTGCGCCACCCACAGCCCTACCAAATCTTATCTCTCCTTACCATCAGAACTGTACATGGGTCTTCTAAGTAGCAGGAACAGATCTGGGAAGATTGATAGAGGCAGTTGGGGGGACATGGGATAATAGAATCAATGATCCCTTGCCCCCAGGAGACCTGCTGCTGCTTCCTTAGCTGTACAGGATACAGAGGCCATTTAAGGACTGTTGTTCCATGGAGTGGTGACCAACTTAGGACTGGGCTGCCTGATGAAATTCCTATGTCACACTTGCCTGCAAATTAGTCCCACTGAATTCAACCAACTAGGAATAGGACTAGCAGAATGAACCCACCATTGTGGGAATAAATTTCAAGAATATTGATGAGTCCATGAGTGAGTCAGCAAGTGAGTCAGTCAGTGATTTTTCAATATTATGTATACAGAAGATTAGAATTCCAAGTAGACATGTATAAGATGGTGGCAGTGGTGACCCTGTGGGAGGGGCGGAGAGGCCTTGGGCCCCAGGTACCACCCTTGGGGGGATGACACACTGGTGGTGAACAATTATCATTACATTGCTAAAATCTTTCTTAATAACCCCATCATGTCATATACCACCGGATGTGTATTTTCCAGAAGAATCCAATGCTAAAAACAGTTTTAAAATATATCCTTCCTATTAAAGGTTATGACTAAAAAAACTAAAAAATAAAAATGCATGAAGCCCTATGGAAGGTGAAAGTGGAAGCCCTATGGAAAGTGAAAGGTTTATTGCACCTTTACTGGTGAATACAGTGCCCCAGAATTGTCTTGATCCAATGAACATAGAGCCCACAAATAAACCCAGAAGGAAGTCACTGATAATTGTATTACGACATATGTAAAGTGGCACTGAGCTACACAGTCATGTTTACTTGTGAATAAGCAAACATGTATTGGCTCGTGTTCAGGTCAGGCACAGAGGAATGCAAAGCCACCAGAATGGTCCCAATCCAATGAAAACGGAGCTCAGCAAGTGCTACAGAAGGCAGTCTTACCCCCTCACAAAAAAGAATAAAACAGATGCTTACACAGCAATCCTAAACACACTTTCCTGGGAGGTAGACCCATTGAACCCAATGTGGCTTACATCTGAATAGACATGATTACAATTGTTCTGTCTATTGGTAAGGTGATTTTAAAATATGAAAATATTAATATTTAATTAATTGTATTAAGACTGCTAATAATTAATTGAGTAATTAATTAAATAACTATGGGGAGTCAAAAAATGTATGGGCCTCGGGTGCCAAATGAACTAAGTATGCCACTGGACAATGTTGGAAAACAATTTATTGTACGTCTTTCTTATTTCAATTCCATATGACTCTGTACACCCAAACCCCATCTCTGAACTTCATCATGCTATTGTTGATCATTCCACAAAACTAAATTCATCCCTCATGTTTCCCATGTTTCAAATCTCCAATTTTTATGTGTAATACAAAGAATGTGCTATGACTTAATGTTTCCAAGCAACTTTTTAAATTTTTATTACTATTTTTAAAGCTCCCATTTGTAAACGTTTCCTTGCAATTGCACAGTATCTGCTTTTTTATTAAACTGAGCACTCAGATATAATTTCTGTTTGGCTTTTACATATGTATTGAAATATGTATGGAAATTGTTTAATATTGCCTTTCTAATACTTATGTTGAGTACTACAGGAGAACTCCAGATAATATAGTAAATTGAATGCCTAGACACATCTCTTAAGCTTAACTATGTTACAGAAAATGCAATCTCAAAGATTATAGGTATTACTATCAGCGGTTGTGATTATTGGCACTGAGCTAAAGAAAATTTATTTCTCCATAAATACATTTATTTTTTCTGTAAGAAAAAAATCTTCTCTGTTGTTTTCCAAGTGTAGTCTCATATTATCAACAGTAATCTTTACAGGGGCAGTGGCGCTGATTGGACTCAATCTGGCCTCACACCTGAATAGATCCTGCACTATGGTTGCAAGTTCAGTAGTTTGCCCACTGCCACATGTGGCACTTCACACATCAGCTGACATTTGTGAAGCCAATCTACCCACCCTTGTGAAATAGCAGGCCTCCATCAGTCTTGAAAGACTGTGGTATCGTGCTCAGCGCTGCATACACTGCATGCAAAGCACGAAAACCTGGGTTGGATTATTATGGAGGATAGGCTCTTACCCAAGTAGCAAATCCCCCCTCTCCATGCTACTGAATTAGTCCAATGGAAAGGCAGAGCCAATTCGATTGGATCCAGCTGGTGTCGCAGAGCTGGGCTAAGAACAGGAGCTCACCCTGTTTTGTGGGGCTGACGCGGGTCTTGAACCCTGGCCTGCAGGTCTCGAACCCTAACAGGCACAGCGTCTTAACAACTACTCCCACAAATAAGCTGTCCCACTTTATTACCTTACATATTTCTAAGAGCCATATTTTATGGCAGCTGCCATTGGTCCAAGCTTGTCACAGCTGGCATGGTAGGGGACCTTTCCCTTTTTCATGTGAAAAAGAATCCCAACTGTTTAATAAGATTTTCTTTGAATTGATGTACTTGAATCAATTACAGGGGTTTGTATATAGAGAAGTGTCCATAAAATCTTGATTCACCTAAAAAATATACCAAAAAAAGAAAAGCAGGCCTCCATCAGTCTTGGAAGGCTATGGTATTGTGCTCGGTGCTACATACGCAGCATGCGAAGCTTGAAAGCCTGGGTTGGATTGTTATGGAGGATAGGTTGTTACCCAAGCAGCAAATCCCCCCTCTCCACGCCACTGAATTAGTCCAATGGAAAGGCATTGGACTTCCCCCCTGTGGGGGAAGAAAGGCGGGATAAAAATTACTTAAATAAATAAAAATAATACGATTGGATCCAGCTGGCGTCGCAGAGCTGGGCTAAGGACAGGAAATCACCCTGTCTTTTGGGGCCGACCCGGGTCTCGAACCCTGGCTTGCTGGTTAACAGGCACAGTGTCTTAACCACTTGTGCCACCCACCAAAAACAGAAAAAATAAATTCGCTTACATAAACTACATCTATACAGCACTTGCAGATTAATTAATCTATTAGTGGTTAATAGGCCAGGGTGTTCAATACACTATGCACTGAAAGGCTATGCTTTGTTTTGATGGCCTGGCCTCTTGCCAGAAGTCACCTGAGAGGTAAGCATAATCAGATGTCAACCTATATGTTAAAATATCCAGATGTCAACCTATATTTCTGATGTGTCAATCCACATTCCTAATGCTGTGTGAGTCTCTAAATTATTGCAAGCATTAACATGTCAAAAGAAAACTATAATTAAGGTCAAGAACAGAAACCATTTACTGTGGAGTAATCCAACGGCTTAAGTGTCATCCAGGCAATGGCCTAAATCAGGTGCACTTTGTACTGACAGGAAAGTGCCTGTTGAGGACTCATTCTTTTCTTGTCTTTCAAGGTTTATATAAAATTTGGACAGAAAAGACATTTATTTATGTCATCGCTATTGTTGTATATATTGTGTTTCATTGAGGCTGAGTTTCTAATGTACTTGGGGACTATGGCAACAGCATGCATTCAACTAAAAAATGGGATTTTTTAAAGAGTGTTCAGATTTCAATTTTTGATGCTTCAGGCACTAACTGAATAGAAAGTATTTAAGTTTAAAATGAAGAAAATAAAGCATTCGTTTTTAGTGCAAAATATTTAACGATGGATGAAAACTTCCGTCAACGTACAAGCCTGAGTAGCCCCATCCTGCTGAAAATATGAGGGCCCAATCCTGTACTGCCAAAACTCAGCTAACAGCATCACAGGCTACTTTTCGGCAGCATGAAGGAAAACCTGCTATAACACTGGTGTGGCTGCACATTATAACATGGAGGAAATTGGACTGAGCAGAGAAAGTGTCCAGGTTTATACATCATACAACTGGGAGTTGGGTATGTGTTTCCAATTAGCACGCAAGAGGAAAATTCACCATTATTTAAAGAGTATGGAATTCCTGTGGCAAAATTCTCAGCTCAGACAGCCAAGGTCAAAGCATTTCAATACACTTGCAATCTGGTCCATTACCTTTCCTGTATTATGGACCTTGGAAAAAGGTACATAATTTTTAATTACGGACCTTTCATTTTTAATTATACCTTTCAACTCTTTTGTTCCCAAACTATTGCCACCAAGTGTCAGTTGTCTGGGATGGTGGCATAGCTAGAGGGGGTTCAAAGCACTAAATTTAGCAGGGCACCTCACTGTGGAAGCTGCCCATCCCCTTCGGAGCCATTCCAGACAGAGGGACCAAAATGGAAATATATGCCTCCATTTTGGTCCCACCACCAGGAATATAAGTATGCCCCCCTGCAAAACATAATGCTTTGCACACCATACAACACTGATGCTACCAATACAGTCTTAAAGAAAGGATATGTTTTATGCATATTAAATTACAGTGGTACCTCGCTTAACAAGTGCCCCCCCATAAAGAGTGATTCACATAACAAGCACAAATTCCCATTGGGAGTGTGCTCCACTTAACAAGCCTGCTTCACTTAACAAGCCCTAGGCAACTGCCCCCAAGTTGCTCCATGCTCCGCATAGAGCCTGTTTTAAAGGGCTGCCAGCCAGCACACTGCTGCCTCTAACTGCCCCCAACTTGGGGGCTGTTGCCTGGGGGCACCAGAGGCAGCTGCCCCTAACTGCCCCCAAGCCCCCCACCGGCCTCCAGCTTCCAGCAGCAGCCCAGGTAAGCCCCCTATCCTCATGCAGCCTCCTAAGCATGTCTATTCAGAAGTAAGCCCCATTGTGTTCAGTGGGTCCTACTCCCAGGAAAGTATCTTTAGGATTGCAGTCTAAATAGACTTCATAGGATCAGACACATTGCATGCATGTTTTGAATTCAATTCCAGTGTTTTGTCATCATTTTAACATACAGTTAATATTTTTATATGAATATTTTTGGGGTTGTGGAACCAATCGTCTGAGTTTCCATTATTTCCTATGGGAAAATCCACTTCACATAAAGAGTGTTTCACATAACAAGCATGCTTCCGGAACGAATTAAACTTGTTATGTGAGGTACCACTGTGTTAGCTAGGAAAGCACACAAACACACACATTAATCTTTACTGGAGACTACAATTATCCCACAGTTAGTATGATGAAAAAGATTCCAAGTCTAAGTAGATTCATTTTCTTTTGAAGAGAAGTAATGTAACAAAATTCAATCCAAGAGAGGTAGCGCTTTGAGCACAAGCCTAACTACCACTGAGCAAATTGCGAAAGATACAACTATGACATAGTAAGAGCACAATCCTAACCATGTCTACTCAAAAGTAAGCCCCATTGTGTTCAAGGGTCTTAATCCCAGGAAAGTATTTTTAGGACTGCAGAAATAGTCTCTGCGCAGGAGTCTAGGAAATAGACAAAAATCATACAATGTCCACACTCTGTGCTATAATTCAGTTTTTCAGATAAACAAATGCAGTTTTAATAGCATTAATTGATCCTGGTCTTCAGGATAAAAGCTTGTCATCAGGCAGTGATATTTACAAAAATTTGGCATCCATCAGTCTCAAAAGACTATGGTATTGTGCTCGACGCTGCATGCGAAGCACAAAGGCCTGGGTAGATTGATATAGAGGATAGGCTGTTACCCAAGCAGCAAATCCCCCTTCTCCATGCCACTGAAATAGTCCAATGGATCGGTAAAGCTGATACGACTGGTTCCAGCTACATTGCAGAGCTGGGCTAAGGACAGGAGCTCACCCTGTCTTGTGGGGACCCGCGTCTCGAACAGGCACAAATGCTCCAAAAATTAAATTCAAACAGGCAACTCTAAAAAATGCAGATCTGTGCTTTGCTATTTCCAATCATTCCCACTTCTTTGGGAAGGATAATAGAAAAAGAGAATGAGGAGAAGCAGTAAAAATGTAGAAAGACTAGGTGATGCATGAGCAACTGTAACCAAGCAGCATATGTTATGAACTAAATGTATATCACCTGAATGCACATGCCAAACAGAATATGTGCCCAACAACTAACGTTGCACAAACACTCATCACCAATCAGGTGATCAGCACTGTTTAGACCTTCAGTGAGAAGAGAGAGTATAGTAGTGTATTTGGTATAGACAGTAAAGTATTCTGGACCATAGTAGTCCAGAATTTAATGAGGGGAGCTAGCAGTTTGCTTGCCCTGCCTGGTCCCCCTTTGGTGCAACATATGGCTGGGGCACAATGCTGATGAGTGCATGTTCAAAGTCACAGTTAAAGCAAAACGGGAGAAGCTCAAGGCCTGCTAGAAGGATCTTCAGCTTCAATTTTCAGCACATGAAGAAATGCTATTCTATGTCCCCTCCCAAGAAGAATGGCTGTTGCACTATTCTAATCTAGACCAATGAAAAAGGAGTTTGAGCAATGTACTATTACTTGTAACTGGAGATGTCATCAAAGGTCTTTGGAATTACACCTGGAAATTAGCATCATGCCATTTGCAAAGCATAGACCAAAAGAGAAGTGAGCTTTGCAAATGTCCAAATTCTTCCACAGATTAAAAATTTCCTCCAAAGCTCTCTCCTCCTCCAAATTCTTTTTCACATTCTCTTCATTCCAGTTTAGTAACTGGGAATAGCTGCAGCCACAACAGCTTGCATGACAAAAGAAAAATCTGATTTTTCCTCTCTTTACAATTGTTAAGTAGAAATGTCTTCACAAGAAATGTATTTTTTTCAAAGACAAATTTTCAAACATCAGATTTCCTCAATCAATCAATCAATCAATCAATCAATATCAGTGAAGATATTTCCAACTTTTTGAAAGAAGTGGAGCCTATTTCCCAACCTGTCATGAGTGGGACAGGTTCTCCCCAAACTGTATGGGTGCAATCCTAACTTAGGCCAGCACAACTCACTGATATTCCAGTTCCTGTGGTGATGTAGGGAGGAAATCACATGTCTGTGCACTTGCTTAACCCTCCCCCAGGATTGGTGCAGAAGTGCCTTATAACACTTTTCTGACACCCCCCCCCCCCCGGCCAGCACAGGACATGTGCTGGGGATTAGGCTGTCCTAACTGGAGATTAGGATTGCAGCCTATGTCATGTGCTCTTGTGTCTATATGCCACAATTTGCAGATTCCGTTTGCTATTGGGTTCGGACTGGATTTTAAACTGGAATCTTTCATTTTTTTCAGCTGTAAAACCATGGTAGCACACACATATAATATATTGCACATTCAGTTAATCTTCTCTTACAACCCAGAACACGAAACAAAGCAATTCTGAACTACTCCTGGCTTAACAAGACAATAAAGTAAGCCCCCCTTCTCTCAATATCGAGTGGAATTATTGAGTCTGGAAACAGTGTTAAGTAACAATCAGCAGCAATCAATTTGAATCTGTTGCTAACTGCTATTAATTGGATTGCCATTTGCCCAAGGCAGTTTTAATGAACTTTTAAATATTGGATGGTGAAATTTATTGATTTTCTTTTTTAGTGTTGCCAAACTGTAGTGCGTGGAACCTTTTCCTTAGCAATAACCACAGCTAAGCAAGCAAAACACTTAACACCATGTCTACCAGTGAATTAAAATCTTAATCTTTCTCCATAGAAAAGCAAAGGCTTCATTGATTCCAGGTCATGTAAACTCAATAAGTGGAGAGGTGATAATGGACATGGGTTGGATGATGGTAAACATATCTGTAATCGTGCTAGTATTTAAACGAATGTGATGGTTCTGAGCCATCTTCTCTCACCTTTTGTTGTATCCTACAGGTGCCTGTTGTGTTGCATGTTGTGGCTTTGAATAATTGGCCTCTTCTGACTTTGCATTGACATCTCACATTGCACATGTTTGCACACATGCTATACTTCATGCATTAAAAATAAAACAAAAAGTTGTCAGGCAACAACACACACATATAGGAGAGTACTACATAACCACAAAGACAGTATGCTCAAAAATTTGAGCATTTGACTACTCAAAATTATCTTGAATAACAAATAAAAAGCATAGGATGACAACATGCCTTTCTTTAATTTGCAATACAAACAAAAGAGGTGGAAAATCAATCAATTTGATTGTGAAGATGACATACACACCAAAAAACTAATCTAAAACAAAACAGAATCTAAAAATATGATTTCTTCGGAAAGAAAGTTGTCAGATCCTGTGAGGTCATAAATAAAGCTTGAAGCTTAGAATAATAGAATCATTGGAAGGGACCAAGTAGGTCATCTAGTCCAATCCCCTGCCTGTAGCAGGAAATCCTCCTAGACTAGATCATCTCCAACAGGTGCTCAGCAAGCCTCTGCCTGAAGTGAGGCAGAGTCCCATCTCCAGTGAGGGAGAGTCCACCACCTCCTTTGGCAATCTGTTCCACTGCCAAACTGCCTTCATTGTCAGGAATTTTTTCCTGATATCCAACCGAAATCTTCTCTCTTGCAGTTTGTACCCATTGCTTCTAGTTCTGCTTTCAGAGGCAGCTAAGAACAAATTGGCCCCTTCCTCCATATGACAGCCCTCCAGGTATCTGAAGAGGGCAATCATGACTCCCCTCAGCCTCCTCTTCTCCAGGCTGAACATCCCAAGTTCCCCCAACCTTTCCTCATAGGGCTTCCCTTCAATCCCACTGATCATTCTTGTCGCTCTCCTCTGGACTTGCTCCAGTTTGGCTGCATCTTTCTTAAAGTGAAGTGCCCAGAACTGAACACAGTACTCAAGGTGAGTACTCAAGAACTGAACACTGGTACACAAGACCAGACAGTACTGACTGGTCTATAATTTCCCGAGTCTTCTTTTTTCCCCTTCTTAAAGATTGGGACTACATTTGCCCTCTTCCAGTCCAGTGGCACTTCTCCACTCCTCAAGGATTTCTCAAAGATGATCGACAGAGGCTCTGCAAGGACATCTGCGAGTTCCTTAAGAACTCTAGGATGCAGCTCATACGGTCCAATTAATTCATTTAGGCCAGTTAAGTGGTTACGAACCAGTTCTCTGTCAATCATAATCTGCTGTTCTGCACCATCCATATTTCCATTACCTCTTTGGGGATGCAAGCACATCCCCACATAAGCCAATGATCCCGCACCCCTATTTGCACAGCCCTCCATCCGAGAATAGATGGACGCAAAGTAGGAGTTGAGCAGCTCTGCCTTCTCCTGGTTTCCAGACACCTGCTGTCCATCTTTGTCCAGGAGCAGCCCCACCCCCAAGTCTCTCCTCCTGTTCCTTTGGGCATATCTAAAGAAGCTCTTTTTGTTATCCTTGACTCCCCTGGCCAGCCTCAGCTCATACTGAGCTTTAGCATTCCTGACCCCCTCCTTACAGGACCGGGCTATCTGCCTGTACTCCTCCCTGGTGATCTTTCCAGTCTTCCATTGCCTATACATCTCTTCCTTTAACTTCAGCTGCTTTCTTTAACCCAAGTTGCTTGTGGAGCCATCTGGTTTTTTTGTGGGTTTCCCCCCTTTCTTTTACATAAGAATTATGCTTGTTGAAGCTGCCTCTTAAGGCTCTCCCACCCATCTCGGGCCCCTGTTAGTTCATCAACCCATGGGATCCCACCTATGAGTCTTCTAAGCCTGTTGAAATCAGCCTTCCTCAAATCCAATACGTAGGTTTCACTGTGCACTCTTTTTATTTCCCACAATATTCTAAATTCCAGCAGTTCATGATTGCTTTCTCCTAAAGTCAATCAGTTCTTCATGATTTGTTAAGATCAGGTCAAAGATGGCCACTCCCCTTATAGCTTCTTCCACTTTTTGGATCATGAAGATCCATCAGGTCCATCAGGAATTTATTGCTTTTGTATTTTGAATGTAAATGTATCTGATGTGTGATTAATAACTACAGCACTGACATACCCTATAACTACGGGAGCACGTAAGAGACATTACGTGTACCCGTAGTTACTGCACTACCTAGTGAAAACCTATGGGAAATTCATATTGCAATCCAGAGCAAATTGTTCTTACACCGGAGCAAAGACTCCACGTAATTACTCTGGATTGCGCCCTTAGGTTGCAATCCTAAAGACACTGGCCTGGGAGTAAGACCCATTGAACACAGTGAGGCTTACTTTTGAGTAGACATGGTTAGGATTGTGCTCTTACTATGTCATAGTTGTATCTTTTGCAATTTACTGCAACTGGTTGTCTTTAATTTGAACTTTGAAGGATAGAAGAATGACAAACCTTTTAAACATCAGGAAAAAGAATAAATGTAAAAGCAGCGTGTTTAGGAAAAGCTTCAAAACCAGGCTAGAACTGCAATGGAAAGACCTGCACACTCAGTGCTCACCCTTGACACTCCATTGTTTTAAAAAGTATAATATGGGAAAGATGAATTGCTCTACCACAATGATTTTATTTATTTAGATATAGTCACAGCAAAAAAAAAATCAAGGTGAATGCAAACCAGACTCAGAAGATAGCGCAGGGACAAATGGACACACACACATACACACATTTTTTAAACTTTTATTCTTCACTTTAGAAAAATCAGTCACGTGAGACATCAGATTTTATTCATTCACTTTCTCCTGAAAGCCTGGGGAACATTTTAAAAAGAGACGTGTCATGCATACAGGAGACTGAAAATGTTTCTCAATAAAACAGGCCTGAAGTGCAGATGAGAGCTTCTGACCTCTCAGTTGTGATGTGTAAAGGACTATGGCCACACTCCACCATCTCAAAGGGAAGAGAGATGCGAGAGCCACATGCAGGGGATTAACAATGGCTCATAATGAAATCTTTCTGAGAAACACTGGCCAGATGTGTAGAACAAGAGCTTCTGGACTTGACTTACTGTCTGGCATTTCAAAGGACATTCTGGAAGTGCAACAAAGGCAGTTACATTTGTGTTCAGAATTTTTACAGTCATCGACCGAGCCACAGCATCCCAAATGAGTTTCTGTAGCAGGGAGAGTCACATGAAAGAAACTCACATACAAGAGAATTTTCAACATGACTTCCCAGCGACAATCTCAGGTTGGCATTCTGGACCCGACAAGACTGCCAGTTCTGACCAACTGTAAACATCAATATCATCCTCACTAATCAAAATTATCCTCACAACAATAAAAACATCAATATTACCCTCACAATACAAAAGTTATTGTGACAAATACCTTTTATTCTTTCCAGTTCAAAAGTTCCTTTCACGAACCAAGGTAAGAACTGTATAAGCTTTTATTGTCAGGTTGGTGAAAGAAACTTAAAAAAAAAAAATAACAACTGGACTGTGGCTGCATTCCTAAGCTCCAGTTAGGCCAGCATAAGTACTGGTACAACTTATGTCCCGGGAGTATCACAAAAGTGCCATAAGGGACATCTGTGCCATTCAAGGAGGAGTTAGGCTAGTACACAGATATGCATCAGCCTTCCCGTACTACCATGGGGACTTCCTAGCATTGTTCCCATGCTATGGCTAGGTCTCTCTTCTTAGGGTTATTATATGCTCAGAAAAAGCAGGACATTCCCAGTTTTGGGGGTCCCATCCCATAAGGCTAGGGTTGGGATCCAGCTGGAGAAAGGAGAGGGGGTGCACATGGGAGTTGATGTGCATGTGAGAATGATGTGCATGGGGTGTTGCATATGGGGGTGTTGCACATGTGGGGGTGTTGCACATGCTGGAGGGTGTGCATGGGGGGTTGATGAGCATGAGAGATATTGCACATGGGGTTTGATGTGCATGCAGCTATGATGCTCATGGGGTTGTTGTGCATGCAGGGCGGTGCACATGGGGTGATGTTGTACAGGGGAATTAGGCATGGGGGGATGATGCACGTGGGGAGTGTTGCACATGGGGAATGATGTTCATGAGGGTGTTACAAATGGTACACATGGGTGGACTGTGTGCATGGGGGCAGTGTGCATGGGGGGATGATGCACATGGGGGCCGATGTGTATAGGGAGTTGTTGCACAATGGGGCATGGTGTATAAGGGAAATTTTACTCCCGCAACGCAAGTTCATTTTTGCTAGTATATTTATACTCTGCCTTTTGATCAACATGATATCCCCGGGAGCCATGTTGTTCATAGAGTTTCCCTTGCCATGGTTCTCATCCCGGGGTGCAGTCTCTCAGGGCCTCTCAGTGGCATCACTAAGGTTTATGTCATCTGGTGTGGGAAGCCAGCACAACACCCTCATGCAGTGGGCGAGGCAAAAACCTGTATGGTGGATGTGGCTCTGTGCCTGCCATTGCCCCATCTCCTCTGGTTTATTTTGGCCATACATTTTATAGAATAAACATATATCAGCATGGTTTGTTTCATTGGATTCTGCTGTAAATTATACATCCATTACACTGAGCTCCAAACAGCAACATCACTAGGGCCTGCACCAGATGATGTACCCAGGGGGTGACGTGCACAGGGGGACCCAAAAAATACAACTTTGTGAATTTTCAGAAGCTTCCTTCTGGGGTGATTTGTGGGGCTGCGTTCATTGGATCAGAATTGTTTTCTTTTCCTTGGATTGCTTTCAGGCAGAGTATGGGATGTATGCCTACTCACAAGTAAAGTCACAATATGGTGCACTTTTACTTTCTATAGAGCTCTATGCATATTTTTTGCTGTTTTGGTTTTTGGCCATAACATTAGATAGGAAGGAGATATTTCAAAATGAATTTTTGCATTTGATCTGCTCTTCAATACACATCCAACAATATGACATGATTGGGTAGTGCACACTGTCACAAAGTTGCATTTTTCAAAGCCCCTCAGTATGCATCACCCCATGGGCACATCACCAGGGGTGGCTGTAACCTCCTAGTGACACCCCTGAGACCCTTTAGTCCTGTAGCTGATGCAGCTTCTACCTTATTTAACTTTTTTTTGAAAACTGTGATCAAATATTTCCTCATCGCTTTATTTAAAAGCAGACTGTGATCAGAAAAAGTCCATATGTCAGGAGAGGATAATCATTGCAATTAAGACACATTATGGGGGCCTTTCTATGGCGGCCCGGTGGTGCAATTAGTTGGCAAGTCATAACAAACTGCCAACTTGTTCAGGGAGTCCTCTGCTTTGGTCACACGCACTGGGTGTCTGGAATCGAAACTCCCAGAGTTTACTTCATTATCACTATTTACTTCATTATCACTATTTAATTAGGTTAACAGATTTCTTGAGCAATAATATTTTTTTTAAAGTTCAGTGACTGTTCAAATACTCATTCGGGCTATGTAAATGCAAAACACGAAGTAGAAATTAAAATCCAGTAGCAAAAGCACAAATTTGAATTCCAGAGGCATGACTAGCTTTGTGGAAGAAATGGATGGATTGCAGTTGCTTACTTGAAAAGAGTGTATTAAAAGCAAACCTTAGCAAAAGAACTAAAGCAACTGGCTATCTCAGAGGTGATCACTCATGGCTTATTATTTGATCATTGCACTCCCTTTTCCCATCTTGCACTTTTGCCTCCTCATCCTTAATCTAACAATGGTTTCAGTCTGAAAAATGGATGGGAGCTAATCATAATGGACCCATATCTGATTCGTAAGTGCATAATCATCAAGAAAGCGAGAAAGCAAAGGAAGCAATACTTCTATATAGCTGATGTTACTGCTGTGGCCATTGCCTGCTTGGAGCACTAGATGACCTCCCTGTCCATTCCAACTATAACTTCTATGGTTCTTTTGTTGCTTATATGTAAGACTGCAAAGTGCGGCCCACAGCAATATCCTCCATTCAGTCTATAAGCAAGCCTTATAATCCTCTTTATCTGTCTGTAATACACTCGTTTATGTAAATTTATATAAATTTATTCAAATTTGAATTGTCAGTTATTTTTTCCAGCCCCAGCACTGTGTCAGAGAGATGATGTGGCCCTCCTGCCAAAATGTTTGGACACCCCCAATGTAACACAACGTATTCCTGTATGAGATGGGCACCCCAAAACTAAGCCCTAATGGCTCAGCCAGGCTGCATGGCCTCATCTGCATCCAAGGCAACTTACAAGGTTGCTGGAGATTTCATTTGGGTAAAGGGGGATGCTTCCCCTTAACCTATGTTCAGCAACCGCCACACCTGTGGAGCTACTTGGATCTGTACTTCAATTAGCCTGGGCAAATCCAGGAAACCATTGTAAGGATGCCCAGAATGACAGGTGGGTTAGTATACCATGGAGGAGTTTCCCCAGTTTTTCGCACCTGGAAGTGGGACCAATGAGGAGGTTCCTCTCCTGCCTCCTGGTTGGCCAGCATTGCATGGGCCGCACTCAGAGGCTTCAATGGCTGGCACAGCTTCTCCTAAGGTTCTCTGCCACCTCTTAGCCTTGCCAGCTGGTCCAGCAGCAGCCACTGCGCCCCTTTGCCATCATGCTGGCTGGCCCTCTCTGCAGTTGCCGCTGCGCTGATCTGCCATCTGGCCAGTTGGCCTGGCACTCTAGTGGCTGCTGCGCCCCCTTCATCTGGCCAGCTGGCCCTCTCTGAAGCGGCCACTGCACCGATCCTCCATCCGGTCTGTCGGCCTGGCATCCCAGCAGCCGCCTCTGCAGCCCTGCAAGCCACCCACCTAGTTAAATGCCCCCCAACCGGATTTCCCTTCCCTACTTATCTCTCCCACTCTTCCTCCCCTTCCCTACTTACCTATCCCACCCCCTCCCCTTCCCTAATTACCTCTCCCACCTCCTTTCCCCTTGCATGCATTGTGTTGCTGCAAACTGCTTTGAGGGTGTATTACATGTATGTGTCACAATCATGTATGTTAAAATAACTTGCATGGGTTGTGCTGCTGCAAACTATTTTGAGGGCTTCTTACATGTATGTGTCAGAATTATGCACTTTGAAATAACTTGCATGTGACTTGTGTTGCTGCAAACTGCTTTCAAGGTTTCTTACATGTCTGGGTCAGAATCATGCATGTTAAAAGGTATTCAGTTTTTAAAGTGTTGAAATTAAATACAAGAAACCGATATTTTTCCTTTATTTTAACATATCCTACACTTATCCTACATTTTTTTAGGTGTCCTACATTTTTTTAACCAGGTAGGAATTTTGGCTTGGGAGTTAGGAATTTTGGAGAGCTTGGGGGGAATTTTGGGTTCTGCATCTGGTCACCCTGTTTCTATCCCTATGCTGCACATTGAAATCCTATTTGTGTTAGCCAATGCATGATCAGGATTCAATTCTGCCAGGCCAGTGTGGACTTTGCCACTACTTGGCCAGTCCACTCAGCTTCCAAGAAGACAAAAACATGCCATATGACATGTTTACAACACTTGAAGCCTGCATAGGATAACTGTACCAGCTCATTGCACTACTGATTGTGCAGACAAGGGTTGTAGTTTCTAAAACTTGACGTGAATCAGCTACTACGCCGTGAATCAATCATCACACGGAATGGACACCAAAGGTAACCCATATCATTCAATATGACCTGGCCTAAAGATCCAAGGGCAGAGCCAACCAAAATTGATGATAGCAAAATGTTTTGTGCAGAGCAAGAGGAAAACACAATTCCAATAACAAGAAGATAGACTAGATAGCTTGAAACTTCAGGAAATTGGCACAATGTCACCTATTTGTTGTGGATACATATATGACTATTTTGAGATGGAATGATTTTGCTCTCTCTCTCTCTCTCTCACACACACACACACAGACATCCCGCTGTGACTGCACTGCAGATTATAGAGAGTAGAGTGAATCTGAGGTCAGGTGGAGTTAAAAGTCTCAGCTTTTTATTCTTTGGCTTTTTTTGTCCTGCAGAGACCTATGCAGTAGCCCTATTGTCTGTTCAGTGACACTTATGAAACAGCCCCTGTCAAAATGAAAAATGTATGTGCAATTACTTTCCCCTATAAAGTAGCTTTTTGCAGTCAAGGTTCTCATGTCTTTTTCGATTTGGGTTGGCTTGACCATAATCTGAGCTACTACAGTTCAACAGAGTATTGTGTAATCATACAAATGAGGTCCTATGAAGACTCAGGTGAGACTGAAGGTG
This sequence comes from Cryptoblepharus egeriae, assembly GCA_030015325.1. Classification (NCBI taxonomy): domain Eukaryota; kingdom Metazoa; phylum Chordata; class Lepidosauria; order Squamata; family Scincidae; genus Cryptoblepharus; species Cryptoblepharus egeriae. The sequence goes on along the minus strand of JAREYC010000003.1, from coordinate 176,955,469 downwards.
GCAGAATATATACTATCCCATTCCAGGCTAGCATTATTTAGGGATAATGGCAAGAGCGGAGGCACAACATTTCACATTTTGGTCCCATAAATTTTTGACACTCCACATATATATTCAATTTATTTTCAACAATAGTCGTGACATTTGCCTATCCCAGAGTTCCCTTTCAGATAAAGAAACATTTGTAACCTTCCCATGGGAAAGGCTTCATTGCTCAAATAGGTCTACGCAGATTTTATGCTAGTGAATTTGCTGGTACAAATCAGAAAGGAGGCCAGGAAAGGTGATAGATAGCAGCAGAATCTTTCTCCCAAATCCAGGGTAACTATAGGAGCACGTAAGAGACTTTACATGCACCCATAGTTACTGCACCACCTAGTGAAAACCTATGGGAAATTCATATTGGAATCCAGAGTAAATTGTTCTTACACTGGAACAAGGATTCCCCATAGTTACTCTGGATTTTGCCCTTTGTCACTGATATTCCTCTTCCCAGCCTTGATGCATCCCTTCATATCTCTCCTGACCAAAGGATTAGATAGTAGCCATTAACCAATTGAAGAGGTACCATCTGGGTATTGGTGAAGCCTATGTGTAACCATCAACTACATAAACTACATTTTTTCGTGAGGCTTCATGAAAAAAAGAACCCGAGTTGCACATACAATATTCACTCAGATTGCAATCCAAAATGTGTTCATTTGGGATCATGTTTTATTCTGGCCAGTTCAAATCTGAGTTATTTTCCAATCTTAAATGTCTATAGACTAGAAATAGCTATCTGAGTCTGCAGACATCTGGCAAAACTAGCCTAAAGCAAAAAATAAAATAAAAAATAATATCAAGTAGCACTTTCTGTGACTGACTTGGTCAAATTAATTTGCAGCTTACATGTTTAAAAAATATTGCTCACTTTCTTACAAAGGAAAGCAATCTCTTCCCGGGAAACATATGACTTTTGCTGTTGATGATAGGATGAGGTGTAAAACAGATTAAAGTGTTTGGTATAAAATCTTGACATTTAAACGACTGTGAAAAATCCTGAAAAACTGATGCATTTACAACTTTATTTTCTCCTCTTCATCTCTTAGTGCATTTGGAGAAACTGTTTCCTCCTTGCTTGTAAAATCCAGAACAATTTACTCCTTTTGGCAGTTAAGGTTATCACAAAAAAGGCAAATAAATCTAGATATTTTTCTCTGCACATAGGGTGCAGTCCTGCCACACGCCCCCTGCCATACATCCTCCTGAATGCACCAGCACCACTTGGCTCCTCTTTGGAGCTAAGCTGGACTAAGGGCATGAGTGCCCACCAATGCTCTGGGCATGTCCCATCAGGTGCCGGGCACATGCGCTGGGCACCAGTGCCACCAGTCAGCACTCGGTGCCAAAAAGGTTCACCACAACTGGCCTAGTCCATACTTAACCTAGTTCATATATATGTATCTCATATAAATATCTAATGAACGAACTTTGGCTATAGAAGCAGATGATAATGGATGCCACAGGCCTATCATTGACGACATATGGTAAGGAATATAGGACTGACAGCTCAGTCCTATCCCCTGCTTGTGCACAGGTTTAGGGCCGCCAGTGCAGCCTCTGCCAAATTCTGCACACATCATAAGATCAAGTGAGCCAGGAGGTGTAACTAAAGGAAACCTTTACTTACTTCCTCCACCACTGTCTAGACTTCTCAGATTGATATTTCACCATTTCACTATTTCACCAAGAAGGCATATCAGGTTCCAGAAAGGGAGCATTTGGGAGCATCTGATATGGCAGACATTTTTTGCTGACCAGATCTGCCCTAGCCTGCCCTAAACCATGTCCTATTGCCAACATTACTGGATAGGCAAGCTAGGGCACAATCCAGAATAACTACGGGGAGTCCTTGCTCCGATGTAAGAACAATTTACTCTGGATTGCAATATGTATTTCCCATAGGTTTTCACTAGGTGGTGCCGTAACTACGTCAACGTAAATGTCTCTTATGTGCTCCCGTAGTTACTCTGGATTGTAGGGCTAGTCTGTAAGGGGCTACTATTTCTTTCTTCTTTACCATCTCTCTCCATTTGTGAGCCTTTTCCCAGTCTTTGAGCCTTCCCTAGGCTTCCTTGCTTGGATTCCCTTTACAAAAATTAGACAGGCTACAGCCTATGGCCTGCTGTTTCTCTAGTAAATATTTAATTGTTCCTTTGCCTCCATTTACACTGCTTTTATTAATCAGGGAAACAGAGAATCTCAGCTTCAGGGCATTCCCTCTATAATTCTCTCATTATACTTTTCCCTGCTTTTAGGTTCTCCACCCTTTAAGTACCTGGATGTTAAAATTCCCCGCACCAATTCTTTTGGCTCCTGTATGCTTTTCTTTCTTCTCCAAGCGATGCTGGATATTTACATTTTGCCCTTGCCATGTATGTTCTTCTTTCTCCAACCCTCCTCCCCCCACACTGAGTCTTAAAGGTCATCTTTATTTACATTATCATACAGTAGTACTGTATCTTCAGTTTTGGCTCTGCATGCCACCATTAACTAGAATAAGAGGGAGAGCGTCTTTCGGTGCAAGCCTATGCACATCTGCTCAGATGCAATTCCAACAGAGTTCAATAGAACTTAGAAATGTACCAGAACCCAGGCAAGTACAGTATGTATAGGATTACAACCTTTATACCTTCATCTCATCTCCTGAATATTTACTGTCGCTTGCCACAGCAGCACTATCTTAGCTGAGGGCACTTATAACCCCTACAGTATCTACAACTACTGGAGCACAATCCTAACCATGTCTACTCAGAAGTAAGCATCATTGTGCTCAATGGGTCTTGCTCCCAGGAAAGCGTGTTTAGGATTATAATCTTGTTGCATGGGGAGGGGGGGATGCGGAATTGCACTGTAGAGGCTGAATGGAGCTAAGATCAGGTTTTGGCTCAACCTAAAATTCCCCAGGAAATTTCCTGCCTCCTTCCTGCCCTTCCCACATAGACCCTGATACCAGTTCTTGCCAAGCTCAGCCAGTGCAAACTGACCCCTTCCTGAGACCTGTGGCAGTGACGAAATCCACTGTACATCTGTGTGCCCAGCTGATCTCTGGCTCAAGTGGTGCAAAAGTGCATTACGGCACTTTCACCAGTCCAACGGTGTTCAAAGATGTTCTTTCACATTGCTTTGCATTGGGTAGTCATGAATTCACACAAAGTGGTACTGCTGAGGCTAGAGCAGGGCCTCAATTGTCAGGCAATCACCACTTTTAAAATATCTAAAATAATTATGCATTTTTAATAGTGCTATAATGAACTATCTATAGACTCAGAAGGATTCAGGCAGCCAAACGAACTTCAGAAAATTGATGTCACTCAGAATGTTTAATTTTTCTGGCAAAATATAACAAATATATTTTGTGCTAAACTATTTCATTAAACAATGCTATTACTAGAGAATGATAACAGATGGATTTAAACTATTTTTCATTATCACCCATATGGCTCTATTTTGCCTTATTTGTAACATCAACAGCCAGATGTATCCTGGCTGTATATTTATATTTTTTGCTGACAGTGGAAGTAATGATTATTTATGTTTAACCGGGAAAGTTGGAATGGGTGAAGGAAAATAAGGGGGAAACACCTAATGATGAATTAGATTAGAATTAGATTATTAAAAAATGCAGCCGCAGTTCTTATCCATTTTGTGTGCCTAGTTTATTATGAGCAGGGATACAAATGCATTTAACAAGCTGACAAATTCAATTTTCTCACTGCTTTATTACACAAATTGCTTCTTACAAGAGAAAATGTCAAGTGTCATACTTTTTGAATGATGAACATGACTTTTGAGCAAACCTTTCAGATGCTGGTGAGCAAGCCAAGTGACTCCTTTTATCATTCTTCTTATTACATCAGTGGACCAGCATCCAAGGATGCACGCACATCACTGTGGTACATGACAAGGGCATGATCTTGGTGGACAAAAGCAAGCAGAGTTTTCTGGGGATGGGGTACGTCAGTGCTGTACTGCATGATTCATGTGCTGTTTACATAGTAGAGGAGAACATTACCCCACAAGGAAGATGATGTACCAATTACTAAGTGTATGTTGACTTGACTTTTTTGCACCAAAAAAGTACAGTTAAACTTTTTTTGTACAGTTAAACTTGACTTTTTTGCACCAAATTGTCACCCAAAGGCAGGTGACCAAATAGAATGGAGGATAGACTGCATCTACCTTTAACCATTGCATAGAATTTAGGCAGGTTTAACTAATCACAGAATGGTTTAAAAAGCAGCACCTGCCTCAATTTCCTCTTCTGTACAATGCTTAAAGGTAGAGGCACTCTGTCCTCCATTCTATATGGTCTCCCTGCCCAAAGGGGCATAAGGCAATCAAAGCCTTGGATGCTAACAGAGCAATACTGAGGTTAGAGAAACAATTTTCAATCCGTATGCTGCAGCGCACTGATGTGCCATGAATGGTCTGCAGGTGTGCCACAGAGTGTTTGGAGCATAGCAGCAAAAAATCACTAAATAATCTTTCCAGGTTCTGTGGCTTTGTTCTCAGGGCAAGTGTCTACAGTCCCATATTTCTGTCCCTCTTCTTCCATCAGTGGAGTTTCCTTGAAGCCAGAAATAACATCACAAGAGGCAAAGACCATAAAGAAAATCACAGACGTCACTGTGTCATGAAAAGAAAAATGTTGAAAATTGATGTTTGTGGAGAGTTGGGGTCAAAAACTTAGGGTGCAGTCCTAACCTAGGCTGGTACAACTTCTTGGTCTTCCCATTCTCATGGTGATGTAGGGAGGCAAGCGCATGTCTGTGCACTGACCTAACTCTTCCCCAGGAGAAGTGCCTTATAGCACTTTTGTGACACCCCCAGGCCAGCATGGAACTTGTGCTGGTACTTATGCCGGCCTAACTGGGGGTTAGAATTGCAGTCTTACCTAGTATAAGGCTTGCTGGAAGACCCTCAGTTCATCCTCACTGAACCTAAACTGCCACACCAGAGTTGCTGTGAGGCAAATGGTGATGAAAGCTACTTTTTTGAGCTATTTGGAAGACTCATTAGCTATAAATATATTACTAATAATGTTTGTGTTGGTCATTCCTTTCTGGGAGCACTTCTATCCTTTGAAGCGGAAGAGTTGCAGATGAACCTGGTATCTATTTTCACAATAATTTGAGGTATAAATACAAGAGGTGATGGCCACTGACTTAGATGGCAAAAAAGGTAAAGGTAAATGTGTCCCCACAGGTTGCCCTACTAGTTGTGACCAACTTTAGGGTGGTCCTCATCCCTGTTTCAAAGACAAAGAGCCAGCATTGTCCAAAGACATCTCCCAAGGTACATGGAACACTGTTACTTTCCCATCAAGATGGTACTTACTTGTCTACTTGCATTTACATGCTATCAAACTTCTAAGTTGGCAGGAGCTGGAAAAGTGATGGAAGTTCACTCTGTCATGTGGTACTCTGATCTCAAACCGCTGACCTGCTGACCTTCAGGTTGACAAGCACAGTGTCTTTAACCACTGAGTCACTGCACCCTTCCATTGGTAAACAAGTAATAGATAAATTCATGGAAAAAAATTCTAATCATTTTGATGACTATTGCTATGTTCAGCTTGAGGTACATTATTTATGATGCGAGGGTTGCGATGGCTCAGTGGTTAAAGACACTGTCTTGTCAATCTAAAGGTAAACAGATCTACACTTTGAGAAGCAGGTACCAAACTATGGAGTGAGCCCCCATCACTTAACCACTTCTCTGCCAATCTAGCAGTTTGAAAGCTTAAGTAGACTATTATAAGTGCACTATTATTAGCATAAGTATCACTATTTATCTACTTTGGGTTCCACTTTGGTGGGAAAGTAACAGCATTCCATGTGCTTTGGCATTTAGCCATGCCAGCCACATGAATACAGAGATGTCTTTGGATAATGCTGGCTCATCAGCCTTCCCTAGAACCTCTCCCTAAAGTTGGTCATGAAATCTGCAGGGGACATATTGACCTTTACTATAAATTTATGATGGCAAAACATTCCTATAGAAGACAGAGGAAAGACAGTTCCAATAACAGCTGGCAAGACGGACTTCATAGCTTGAAACTTCAGGAAACTGACACTATGTCATCTATTTCATGTGGGTATATATATGACTTTTTGAGGCAGGATAATCTCTCTCTCTCTCTCTCTGTGTGTGTGTGTGTGTGTGTGTGTGTGTGTGTACTTTCATTGTCATCCAGCTGTGACTGCACTGCAGATTATATAGATTAGACTGAAACTGAGGTCAGTTGGAGCTGAAAGTCTCGGTTTTTGTCTGCTATTGTCTGCTCAGTGACACTTACGAAACTGCCCCTGTCACGTACAAAATGAAAAATGTACGTGGAATTATTTTTCCCTATAATGCAGCTATTTGCAGTTAAGGTTCTCATGTCCTTTTCGTACAAAAGAAAAAGGGTTGGTTTGACCATAATCTGAGATATTACAGTTCAACAGAGTATTGTGTGACTTTATAGATGAGCGTTTGTGAAGACTTGGGTGAGACTGCAGGGGCAATTTACTATCTCATTCCAGATTAGCATCTTGCAAAGGGGTGTCAAGGGGTCAGGATACTACTCTTGTTAGCTCAATACTCTTGTTAGTTTCCTATGGAGTGATGGTCTCACTCAAAGGATAGATGGCACTCATCTCAAAGGACAGATGGTCTCCGTTTTGCTCCAACTACCTGGAATGGCTCCAGAGAGATGAGCAAGGCCTCTTGCATGACATACTGCCTTGCACTCCCTTCAGCTATGCCACTAGAATCAGGTTGACCTTTCTTATACAAGCTTACCTCATTTTATAAAGGGTCTTCCTTGTCATTGAGCACAATAAGAAATCTCTGTGTGATAAATGTCACTCTTGTTTGTACAGGATTTATAGGAGATATTTTTCTTCTGTTCACATCCTGTCGTTCCTTGACTAGTTCATAGTTCATTGAATAGCAAAATAGAATATAGCAGCACCCTGACATCACTACGTTCAATCCTTTTAGCACAGCTGCTGTGGAATGGCATTCATCTCAGTTTCCACATTGAGCTAATTTATTTTGTGTGTTCAGGTTAGTATAGTCCAGAGGTGGGAAACTTTTTCATGTTGGAAGGCATCAGGTTAACTGTCATCTAATAAGACCCATTCAAGAAACTTAAATTTAATATGTGGGGGTCCCATATCTGCAAATGCCATATCTGCAGAAATGGTCATTGTGTAGCACACACTGGCAGCAGGTGGTCACATGTCTACAGGCTTCAGAAAGCCCTCTGGAGCAGACTGGAGCACAGCCCTGGTCCCTATAAAAGATTTATAAGGCCAAAAATCACAATTTGATTATCTGTGATTTTCAGAATCCATTGGGGGGGGGTACCCCAAGAATGGATCCCCACAGATACTAAGGCCCCACCCTATAAAAATAATCATAGATTAGTGAACAAAACCAAAAACATAAAGGATTTGTTCTGCAAAATTTGGATGCATTCACTTAATGGCCTCGCAGGTCATACGCAGCTTAAAGGCTGCAGGTTTCCCACCCATGGTACAGTCCAAAAGGTCATATATTAAAATTATTAAATTTATTTAATTTAAAATTATTTAATAAAAAGAGAATTACTGGGTCTCAAGCATTCCTGAAAGATATAACATGTGCCCAGATATTTTGGAGCTGGTTGTGAAATATTATATAAACGTTGCTTAACCGTCATAAATAGATGAAACTTCATCGAATCTCAGCATAGAGATTTCAGCTCTCATTCTCTATATAAACTGCTGAACTGCATACATAATGGAAATATGTCTGTTAAGGTGCTGTGCCTGTTAACCAGCAGGCCAGGGTTCGAGACCCGGGTCGGCCCCACAAGATAGGGTGAACTCCTGTCCTTAGCCCAGCTCTGCGACGCCAGCTGGATCCAATCGTATTGACTCTGCCTTTCCATTGGACTAATTCAGTGGCGTGGAGAGCGGGGATTTGTTGCTTGGGTAACAGCCTATCCTCCATAACAATCCAACCAAGGCTTTCATGCTTTGCATGCAGCATACCATAGCCGAGCACGATACCATAGTCTTTCAAGAGTGACGGAGGCCTACTACTCTGGCTGAAGCATTGCAAGGTCAGTCTGAAAAAATAAACAAACCAATCCTTTCAAATGTAAGTGTAGATTCCTCCAGGCTCAAGTATCTAGCCATCAACTTTCATCTTTCTACATGAGAACAGATTGATCTTCCATACTGGGGAAAAAGGGTTCTTAGAGAAACACAAGTACATAAGATCTCACTGATAGTTGAACAGAATTCTTTATTTGCCTTTACAGACTCGTCTTGCTACTCCAGGCAACTCATTAATTTTTCCTAATATCAGACATTCTCTTGACTTCTAATTCTTCCAAAGCATCCTTGGGATTGCTATTTATTTAATAATATATAATTACAAGGAGCAAAATATCCAAGCATGTGCAGCTTTCAGCATGCAGAACATTCAGGTTTGACCAAATTTCATGATCTCTACAGAAGTTGAAAAGAGTTTGCAGAAAGGCCCTCTAGTCACATATATGAGATGTGGCCATTCACACCCTGCTTTTTGTTGCCATGCTGATTTTTTTTTGTTTTTTGTTTCTTTTTTCAGAAGAAACCTGGACTCTTGCTGACCAGCGCAGGAATGAAGGCAGGAGGCAACCTCTTGTCACTCTTCCTCTCTCTTCTCCATGAAACTGTTAATCACCAGGACTGGAGCTTCAATTAACAGCTTCTGTGCAACTCTGGTTATTATGTGTGTACTCTGTGCAACTGTGGTGATCATGTGCAAATCCTGCTTTGTGCATGTATTCATTAGCTGATTCCTACTGAAGTAGTAAAGCTATACAGGCTAATCTTGTTCACTGCTGTTGTGGGTGCATCAGGGATGCTTTTGCTATGTACTGCCATGGGAGAGGTTAGCAAATCAGGAAATTTCCAAAAAGTAAGGGTATATATTTTCCTTTACCACTAAAGTGAGTGATGGGTCAATTAAGAGTGAGTACATTTTTTTGGGGACACCCTGTATATAAGTATGTATGTATATGCTGCCACTGGTGCAGCCACAAAGAAGCCCCAAGGACCCCAGGGACTCCTCCTTTTCCAGAGGAGGGGTCCCCTTCCCTGCCCACCGGACCAGGGGCCCAGTTTCCTGAGGGGTCCAGGGAAACCTGAAGGTCTGTGCACCCTGGGCTGTATGCGCTTTCTGAAGTCATTCATAATGGCCTGTAGCACTGCAGATGCAATTGGGGTTCACATGATTAACTGCAAGAAAAACAAAAAGCTAGAGAGGGAGAAGTTTCCTAACTTAGCCTTTTCCCTGACTTACAAGATTTGATGTTGAGCAATGTTGATTTGATGTTGATGAAGAGGATGCAGCCATGTGAGCCCCCCCATCTATGGTCTGAGGTAGTTGCTGTTACAGTATAGAGGTGTTGCTGCCCAGACACAAGTTTTTATCTTTTGTGAGAACAAGGCCACTGATGATCCACCTAATCGTCATTACTGAAAGACACACTTATCGAGAATCATTTTTTAATGATTTTCCCCCCAGAAAAGTAACATTTCGCTTTCTGAAGTTGCATTAGGAATATCTTTTTTCTTTCTCTTTCTCTCTGGGACACTTTTATGTAAAATATGCATGACTTGGTTTGAAAGTGGAATATCTCGGCAAGTACAGCAGAAATGCATTCGTGACTTCCCTTGATTTTTTCCTTATAAGAAAACAAAGCACTGTAATTGAGCACACATCTCTTTCCCTTAACAGCTCATGAAAATGAATTTGCCAAACCTCAGTTGCAAATTAGTCTTAAAGAAAAAAGTTTCATGCTATTTTCCTTGCAGAAATAACAATTACTAATAAAAAGCAAAAAAATATTAAGCCATCCTGTATCTATTAATTTGAAAAAAAAACGTAACTCTAATAAAAGTCCACCCACTCCCATGGAACACCTATTGAAAATTGCTGCTATAGGACTATGGAGTACAACTTTTTTAATGTTAAGGAAATAGATCAAACTTTAAAGAGAAGGAAAGTACAATAAGGCAGAATGACATAGAAAAGTGGAAGGAAATGGCTGATCATAAGTTTTAGGCATAGGGCACAATCCTAACCATGTCTACTCAAATGTAAGTACCATTGTGTTCTATAGGTCTTACTCCCAAGAAAGTGTCTTTAGAATTGCAGCCATAGTCAGTGATATAGCTAGGGAGGTGCAGGGGTGCAGTTGCACAGGGCTACAACCTTTACGGGGGCGACAAGCTGAGCTTGACACTAGTAGCAAAAATTGCGAAAACAGGGTCTATATGAATGATAAGACCATCATGTTATATATCAATGGAAAGGTAATTTTATGCAGAATGCAATGCAACAAACTGCATTGGAATATCTACTGTATATTCTATCAAACGTTATGGCCAATTAACCAAAAAAACCTATGGAAGAAAAAGTGGATTTTAAAAAATCAAACATTCCCATGATACTGATTGCTCTGAGCGCCAATAAGATGCAATTCTGATACTGTAAGGAACTAATGAGAGGGAGAGGGAGAGAGAGAGAGAGAGAGAAGAGAGACAGTTGTCTGAAGCTCAATTTGGTGATCAAAGCTCCAAATTATGTCCTTCTTATCCACCATGAACTACTTATTGGTGTTTATAATGTTGCTTCTTGCCCAACCCATCATCACCCAATAACTGGTGATGTCACTTTCAGTGGTATTTTGAATCAGTGAACCATACAAAGTAGTATAGTGGAGAAAAATGTTGAGAAACACTGCCCTTGGTTATTAGAAATTGGCCAACTGCTTGCTGGTTATGGATCCAGAAAGAACTTCAGGACTCTGCTTTGGAGCTCAGAAGAAAATCTACCGCAGAGATCTTTTCCTGGTCCTCCATTGTTTCTCATTTTCCCCTTTCTCACCCCTCCTTCAGCCTGTGCCAGTTCAGGCAGAGGGATTTCTCATTCAGTTTCCTGCCCCTTTCTCAACCTCTTCTTTAGCTTTGATTGTTTTGAGCCTGGTATTTTAAACTGAACTGAGTGAAGGATTTAGGTTTAGCTCAGTATAGAAGGATTTAAAAGTAGTCCCTGCCTAAATTCCCTCTCCTATGCAATGCTTAAAGTAGAGGCACTTCATCATCCATTCTATATGGTCACCCTGGGCAGGGAGTCTGCTGCTGGAGGGGATACAATCTGGTATGTGCCACTGCTGCCAGATCCACTGCCTTACTCAGTCTCCCTGCCCTCTTTCCTCCCCTTTCCTGCCTAATTTTGTCCTTCTTCCTTCCTCCCCTTTCCATCTTCCCTGCCATCTTACCTGCCTCAACAGGTCCTTGTGGATTTATTGATACAAGTGTAATGCTCTGGCCTTTCTGCCAGTGCTTGGGCAGCATGCAACTCAGCACATTGCCAAAGCACATTTTATTTCCATTTTTCATCAGATAGCAGGGGATAGGATTGGGGCATCCATCTCCTTAAACAGTGGCATCCACAGCTCAGCTACAACTGTACATCTCAACTGATAGGAAATTCATACTGAGAGGTGGTCTCAGAAAAATGCCATACACAAACTTTTCCTGTTTACAAATTCTGCCTGATTTTCTGCCTGCTTTGTTTGCCTTTTAAAAAGCTCATGATGTTCAGTGCTTGGGATGCAAATACCGGTATATCTCATCCGTCAGCATTTGCAATGTGGTCAAATTTCACCTGAGAAAACATTAGGATGTAATCTCAAGTAGTCATCAAGAAAAAAATAATGCACAATTTATAATGGGTTAGAATTCCCACAGACATGATTGTGATTGCTTTAGAAATGTCTGTGCAGTTCTGTTTCCCCATTTTGATTTTTTATGCCTTATCAGTCCTCCTTTAACATTAACACTTTACCTTTAAAGTGTTGCCTCTTTAACATATGTCTCTGTGTGTATGGTCCTCATCATTACCGACATTGGTGCCATTCTTCAGAGTACCAGAGCTGGATTAATAAAATGTATCTTCTCCAGCTTATTATCTTTCTTTCCTTGTATTTGTTTCTGTTGTGAGACCATAGGGAGCATTTGTACTGTGCAGAAACCCATGACTGTCCTAGGACAATACAACAAAGTCCAGTCCATACACTCTGGTGAAAACTATATTCCTGTGAAAAACCATTGAAAAGTAAAGGGGGAAGAGGCTAAAGCTCAGATTTACATGGATCCAAGGGAGATTTTGATTTTCTTCTTCATCAACATGTCACATTGCAATGAAGACAAAGGATGAAATCCAGAGTAACTACAGGGAGTCCTTGCTCTGAAGTAAGAACAAGTAACTCTGGATTGCAATGTGAAATAACATTAAAAAGATGTTATTGCAGAATGCTGAATCTTCACTGCACATCTATTTTTAGCCCAGAGGGGAGTTTTAAAAACAGTTTGGGGTATGGCATGTTGGATGGACCTCTGCTATTCCTAGAAAAAAATATTATTAGTCCAAGCCCCTTGTGCAAACCCACACAGCTCCCGCAATGTTGTTGGATTACTTTGTAACACCTCATTTATCTGCTTCTAATTACCCAAATCCATTATAATGGGTTGCAGCAAATGAAAGATATTGCTCAGGAAGAAAAACAAGCCCCAACTTCCACAATATTCATTTACCAAGATTTATTGGTGCTTAAAATTATTGGACAGCTCTGGAGTTTTCAATGTTTGGGAAAACCCAGCATTTGGGGAGGGGGTGTTAGGACAGACAAGAGAAAATACATGTTTTTTTTTTTACCCAGCAAGTAGTTGTAAGACCCTGCCATAGGATGTGATGATGATGGTGTCTAGTCTTAATGCCTTTAAGAAGGGATTGAACAAATTCCTAGAGGAAAAGACTACGAAGGGTGTGTGTAGATGTGGTCAACCTCAAACTACCAGATGCAAGGTGGGCACCTGGATGCAGTTGTCTTATGTGCTCTATGAAGCATCTGGTGGGCTGCTGTGTGATACAGGAAACTGGACAAGTTGGACCTTTGGCCTGATCCAGTGGAGGCTTTTCTTATATTTGTATGTAACCCATTTCGCACCCATGAGCCATCTGAACAACAACTTATTCTGCATGCAGGTCCATTAGAAAAAATGGGTTTTCTTCCAACTCCACTACCTTTTCAGGAAGCACACCTCTTAAGGGGGCATTCTAGACAAGCTTCCTCAAGACCAGTCCAAGACCTCCTGACATCTAAGACCGCATGACAAATACCGCCCTCCTAATTATTGATGTGCTTTCCCACTTGTCAATGTTCTAGTTGTTCTAGTGTTCCAATGTTGTAATGAACAACAGAGCTGGGAAACAGAAGCGAGTACCTCACCACCACCAGTCTGCTGCCTGGAGCTTCAGTTGGCCTCATGGAAGGACCAGAGCAAAGACTGTCCTGCAAATAGTGGAGTTGTACAACAAGGGGGAAAATGTGACAAATATAATTTGGAAACTTGATATCAATTTTCAGTCAAATCCAAAACAAAATTTTGACTTGTCACAAAATTAACCGTGGACAAGGAAAGCCCACCAAATCATTGATACACCATTCCATTTTCTTTGTCAGTTGTGCTTCCTTTCCACCATGTGCCCATATGGTGCTGTTTTGGTGTTCTTTTCAAATCACTCTGCTGGCTGCTTTGTATTTGAAACAATGAATAATGATGTCATTATATATATATAATGTCAATACATGAGCACAGCTCAAAGGGGCATTGGGAAGGATACCAGGGGCTCAAAACATCAACTGCTCATAGATGTAGCCCAAGACTCAAGAACCAGACAGACTAATCTGTGCACAGCTTGGATTGACTACAGGAAAGCCTACGACTCAGTGCCACATACGTGGATCTGTGAATGCCTGGCACTATATAAAGTAAATAAGACCTTAATGACCTTCCTTAAGAACTCCATGGAGCAATGGAAAACAACATTGGAACTCAACTCAAAAGAATTAGCACAAGTATCGATCAAGCGTGGCATATATCAAGGAGATGCACTGTCTCCCCTGCTGTTCTGCATAGGCCTGAATCCCCGAAGCCAAATAATAGCAAAGACTGGATATGGGTACAAGTTCAAGAGTGGAACTACCATCAGCCACCTCCTCTATATGGATGACATCAAGCTGTATGCAAAGAATGAATGAGACATTGACTCATTGATACACCTGACTAGGATCTACAGTGAGGATATTGGGATGTCATTTGGCCTGGATAAGTGCAGCCGAATGATTGTAAAGAGAGGAAAAGTAGTTAAGACCAGTGGGGTAGAACTACCAACAGGGTACATAACAGATATAGAGACCAACTATAAGTACCTAGGTATCCCACAATCCCATGGTAATCATGAAGAGGAGGCAAGGAAGACAGCAATATCCAAGTACCATCATAGAATACGACAGATCCTGAAAAGCCAGCTCAATGGGAAAAATAAGATACATGCCATCAATACATATGCGCTGCCGGTCATCAGATACCCTGCTGGCATAGTAAGCTGGCCACAGAAAGAAATGGAGGCGGCCGAGGTGAAGACCCGAAAGCTCCTCACAATGCATGGGGGTTTCCACCCCAAGTCTAACATCCACTAGTCAGAAAGAGGGCAGCCGGTGTCTGATGAGCGTCAAAAGTACTATCCTGGATGAAACCCAGAATATCCAGGAATACATCACTGAGATGGCACCCAAAGATGAGCTGATGAGAGAATGTCTCCAGCAACAACAGCAACAGCAAATACAGAAGGAAGATCAAACTGAGGAAGTGTCCTGGCAAGATAAGACCCTGCATGGGATGTACCATCGCCAGATAACCAAAGTCACTGATATTGGGAAATCCTATCAGTGGCTGGAAAGAGCCGGCTTCAAAGATAGCACTGAAGCCTCATCATGGCAGCACAAGAACAGGCACTAAGTACCAGATCCATAGAAGCAGGGATTTACCACACAAGAGAAGACCCAAAGTGCAGGCTGTGCAGAGAAGCGTCAGAAACAATCCAACGCATTGTGGCAGGGTGTAAGATGCAGGCAGGAACAGCATATGTTGAACGGCACAACCAAGTAGCCGGCATCGTGTATAGGAACATCTGCTCAGCCTATGGACTAACCCCTCCCAAGACCAGAAGGGATACCCCTCTGAAGGTTGTGGAGAATGACAGGGCTAAGGTCCTGTGGGACTTCCATATCCAGACAGACAAGAAGGTACTGGCTAACCAGACAGACATTGTGGTGGTAGATAAGGCCCAGAAGACAGCCCTGGTGATAGACGTAGCGATACCAAACGACAGCAACATCAGGAAAAAAGAGCATGAAAAGGTGGAAAAGTATCAGGGTCTGAAGGAGGAATTAGAAAGACTGTGGCAAGTGAAAGTGAATGTGATCCCAATAGTGATTGGAGCACTAGGGGCTGTGACACCCAAGCTGGAAGAATGGCTCCAACAGATTCCAGGAGGGACAGCCGAACACTCGATCCAGAAAAGCGCATTGCTGGGAACAGCTAAGATACTGCGCAGAACCCTCAAACTCCCAGGCCTCTGGTAGAGGACCCCAGATTGAGGATAACATACATACATACACCACCCGTGGAGGGTGAGAAAACAATTTTTTTATTTATTTATATATATATATATAAATTTC
This sequence comes from Cryptoblepharus egeriae, assembly GCA_030015325.1. Lineage (NCBI taxonomy): Eukaryota > Metazoa > Chordata > Lepidosauria > Squamata > Scincidae > Cryptoblepharus > Cryptoblepharus egeriae. The sequence goes on along the minus strand of JAREYC010000003.1, from coordinate 176,939,808 downwards.
CCAGCTGTCATAGACCAAAGAGAGCTTGGCATCTGCTTCCCCCGCCCTTTATTAAGGATTAGGAGATAAACTTTTTTGTGCATTTGATATGAAGAATTGTCTGTTTGACGCGTGAAGAAACTGACACTGCCAAAATGATTTTTGCTTCCAACACCTCTAATATTTGTTCCTTTATAGCTGTTTGCTAGCCTTGAAATGTGTGTTATCGCACACAATCCAGTGGTATCTTTATCAGTTTCAATTTGATCCTCAAAGGATATTCTGCATCCTCATTTGAAGTCTATAGGGTCGTTGTCAATCATTCATTTGAAAGTACATCCTACTGAACTCAGTGAAAAGTATTCCCAAGTCAAAAATATATAGGATTGCTACCATTTGCTCCTCCTCCTGAAATACTCATTTATATGGAGTAACAGTGAACAAAGCCTTATAAAGAAATCAAGAACCAAACCTACCTTATATGAAGTCAGACATTGGTTGGTCTAGGACTAGGGTTGCCATAATTCTCTTCCACAAAACTGGGACAGGATCCTCTGTCCCATTTGCCAGTATGTGAACACAATCCCCCAAAATCGAGATTGTCCCTGTTTTGGGGGACATTTGGCAACTCTCTCTAGGACATAATTAACTTGAAGCATCCCAGTTGTTTGAGTATCTGATTATGGAATTCTGCCTGATTGAATGGATGTCTGGAGCTGATCTTCAGATGTCCTCAAACTGTCTAGAAATAAACTAAGGATTCCTAGGATACAATCCTATCCATTCCATCCCACATAAATACAGCTGTGCAATGTGTGCACTACATCCTGGCCGGAGTGGGGGAGTGAAAATTCTGGAAGTCTCCTCCAGGTAAGGGAACATTTCTTAACTGGCATTTCTATTGCTTTGCACCCTGCTGAGAATGTCTGTGTATCTGAAAGAATTGCACTTTCTCCTAAAATATCAGGTGTACAAAGTGATTTACAATTAGATCACTTAATAAAACAGTAAAATGTCAGTGCAAAATTGAATAAAAGAAAGAAGGTTCATCTTGAGTGACAGCTTCTATGAACAACTCCCAGATCACTTTGCCACATGAAGAAATGTGACATTTACTCCAATAAATGTGTAGTTGGAATCCTTGTCCTCTATATTTCAGATTCTTAGCTACCTCTGGTTATTATACATCCCCAAGGGAATGTGTATTAATATCCCTCTATCTAAGCAATCATCTTTACAGATGCTTTGGGTGTCGCTTGGACTATTTGGATAAATATGGCTATTGAATACGTATACACTAGTTTAGCTGTCTTTTGAAAAATTGTGATTGAAGATAGGTTGCTTTTGAAGGGAAGATGTTGCCTCTGAGACTGACAATATGGAAAGATGATTTTTCTGAATTGCTGAAAGCCTTTCTAGGTGTAAACATCTGAAAATGTTCAGGACTAAGTAGCATGGGAAGGTGGAGAGGAAGCCAAATTTGTCATGTTCTGGATGAATGAGGATAACAAAGCCAGGATTATTCTAAAAGAGACATACACATCAGTCTATCAGAAAATCAGTGAGAACAGCAAGGGAGCAGGGGAGCCTTTTCAAAGAAACAGTCATGATATTGCAACAGAATGCCATGAATGAATTAGCATTTTCTTTTTAATATTAAGAGAAATTGCTGAAAGCCAAGGAATCTAACTAGAGTGGATCACGCGGGTCCAATTCAGCATTTGTTTGAATTCTTGATTGACTCCTAAAATAAATTTTGGAAAGCAATTTTTCAGCCTTGCGGAGTGTGCATGAACAAAATAAATAGGTTGTGTCTCCTTTCAACCTTCCAACCGTTTTATTCTCCCCATTAAAAGTCTCATCCATGCTGTGCTAATTCACCAGAACTGTATTTATATTGTTACATTTATTTGTTTGTGTTTGCTCGTTTGTTCATGACTGCTTTCATTGGAGGTAACAGCTCTACAGTCGTGCCACAATATTCTGCCTTTCAACCATGAAATATGCAAGCATTGACTGACTTGCTCCCTACCATAGGTATTCCATGCAGGAATGGAATTAGGTATACTACAAGGAGATTGGTAGGTATAGGTAGGTATTGACAAATGGTATTCCAAAATGAAAACTAGATATAAATAAATGAACCAAATGTACAGTAAGTAAAAATGAATGTGCAAATTGATAATAATCCAAGAAAATTTGATACCGGTAATTCAATTCAGGGGTTCTCAAACTTCCCCTTGCCACTAAACTGTTCTTCTTAAGAGCCCTCTGGACAAATTAGAGTCTGCACTGAACCTCTACAGATCTCAGAAAGTCTCTGAAGTCCAATGGAAATAACTGGAACTCATTTTATGGACCCAGAAATAAATATTATTAGCTGCTTCTGGAAGCCCACAGAGGCCTGAGATCTGCAAAGGTTTGGTGCAACCTTGAGTTGCATCTAGGGGCTGCAATGTGGAGCTAACCAAATGCAAGGGCAGGTGGGAGGACCCAACCCACAACACTGAACATTAGTTGTAGTCCATCATGTAGTGGGTCATGACTCACAGTTTGAGAAACCTTGATTCAAATGAATGGGATCCTACCGCCATTTTCCCCCTGTACATCCCTACCAACCATGTGATTGTCAATTTTCCACATGTGGCTCTCTAACAGCTTGAATAATATTTGAATAATCCAATTAAATATACTGAGCAAATCATAGGTAAGAGACCAATTTGTAATCTTCATCTGCCCTTGGGGGGAAAATCACACCTTTTCCACTCATGGAAATACTTCTCTCATGTAGCATTTCAATAGCCCCTCTATCTTGGTGAATTCATGGGATTTTTCATAATATTTTTAACTGTTTAACAAGACATTCTTTTCTCTTTTTGTATGTGTATTTGTTTTTTAAACCTGCTTTTCTTCTCAACTGCACAACCCCCTTTAGTTATTTGTTACTGCAAACCAGAAAGAACTGGCTTGCTAATAGAAAATTATTGTTTCTCCAACCTGTCTAATAAAATATATTAGCAAATTGCTAAAGGGATGAAGGCACCGATGAACAATTGCCTCTCAGGCCCCTTAAAACATACAACTACATTCATTTGGCATTTTCATGCAAGAGCTATGCATCCCAGCAATGTAGTTATTGGACATATGAAATGCGATCTTTCCTAGTAAACCTGATATATGTTTAGTATAAAAAGTAGTATATGATTCTCTCCTGAGATCATCTTAACAGAAGATGTCTTTAAAGCCCAATGCGATAAAATCAAAATGTCAGGATCTGATCTATCTTAGTCTGAACATTACACAGCCTTTCCCCTTAATAAGATATTGACTGCATAATGTTATTTTATTAACAACACTGACAGCCATCAAGATTGCAATTTGTATTCACCACAATAGTTGCATCTGAACTTTCTGCTAAACATCCTGACTTATGTTGTCAAGTTATGACTAGGTTGTTTAAAAAAATCAAATACTAAAATCAGAGGAAAACTATGTATTAAATGATAGTACTACACAAAGTGTTGCTTTTTAAAAAATGGAGGTGGTTGGCTGAACACAACCATTGGTGATATGCTGCTCTCTCAGAGCTCAGTCCTAACCAGTTTATGCCGGCATAACTCACCAGATCCCCCGTTCCCATGGTGGTGCGAAGTGGCTGCTACATATCTGTTCAGTGGCCTAACCTGTCCAGGAGTGGCGCAGAAGTGCCTTCTGTTACTTTTGAGACACCTTCAGGGCAGCATGGGACTTGTGCCTGCCTAACCAGTGGTTAGGATTTCACTTTATTTATTCACTAACTGGATCTATATACCCTCATCATCAAAAGGCTCCAAGGAGGCAAACAAATTGCGCTTCTCCATGTTGTAGTTCCTGTTGTAATCCCATTCCCAAAAGAGTTAATGAGAATCCATTTGCAGAAATCTTTGTGTGGCAGCAGGAATTTGCAAGATAAAAGGGACATTTGCAGTTGACTAGCTAAAAAGCATTGGAAGCAACATTTATAAACTAAAAAAATGATTGGATTCCACTTTTCAACTGTTTTCACTTTTGGATGGTGCTCCAGTCCCTCATAGGAGTGAGGGGATGCCTGTACATCTAATTTATTACCTCAACCTCAAAATGCCAGATGCAGGGGAGAGCATGTGTAATACAGGAAGCTGGACGAGATGGGCCTTTGGCCGGATCCAGTGGAAGCTCTTCTTATGTTCTTTATTAATTAAGAACATAGACATATTATACCTTTTTGGAATCAGGATGATTCTGGGATTGACCCCCACATGCAAACCAACCCCTTTGTCCACACCCATACACATACAACACAACTTCACATACGTCCTAAACCCCTCCAGTTCCACCCACACTTGCTCTACATAGATATATTACACCTTTTTGGAATCAGGATGATCTTAGGATTGACCCCCACATGTAACCCAACCACACACACGATATAACTCCACCCACATCTTAATCCCATCTAGCTCCACCCACACTTGCTGTACATTGACATTATGCCTTTGTGGATATATTATAACTTTTTGGAATCAGGAAGATCCTGGGATTGACCCCCACATACAACCCAACCCCACACACCCCACACTCACATAATACGACTCCACACACACACACACACACACACACACACACACACCCCTTCTCTTTCATACTCACACACACAACATAGCATAACCCCCCCCCCACACAATCCCACCCCAGACTCCAAAAAACACAAACAAAACCCAACTCTATACACACACACAACCTAACCCACACTCTTTCCCACACACACAACCTAATCCCAGCTCCAACACACATTTTATTTTAAAAGATTTTTAACAGTTAAATTTTTTATTTTAGTAGTTTTTAATTTATTTTGAGTTTAAAGTTACTCTACATAGACATGGGGTGAAATCCAGAGTAACTACAGGGAGTCCTGGCTCTGGAGTAAGAACAAGTTACTCTGGATTCCAATATGAATTTCCCATACGTTTTCACTAGGTGGTGCAGTAACTACGGATGCATGTAATGTCTCTTACGTGCTCCCGTACTTACTCTGGATTGTGCCCATATTATAACATCCAGCAGGAGGGAACGGTTAAAAATTCAAATTTGAAAATAACTGACAAAACCTACAGTGAGGTTTTGAAGTTCCATGGACTGAATTGAGGAATTCAAAGTTATTTCTTCCAAATTGCTATTTTCTAAGCTTAACCAGATGTCCCTTTAGTTTTTCAGCCAAGGACCAGAATCAAAGTTACAAATCAAATGCAGTGGTACCTCACTTAACAAGCTGGCTTAAAAAGTCCACACGGAGTATGGCTTTTAAGCTAGTTTACTAATAAAATAAAAGGTACAGACTGCAAGGTGTTAAAAATTGCTTCTCATGCTATTCCTGTACTGAGTTTTCAAGCAAAAATGACTGCTTTACAGAGATAGTTTGAAAGGATTCTCCATGGGAATCAGTGTCTGGAGAAAGCGGCCAAATGGGACACTGCCGAGAAAGTTAAATAATTTTCAAATAATGTATTTGAAAAGGAAAGGATCTGCCAGGACTCAGCCCCAGTTCTCAGCATTGCCAAATAAGTTAACACCAGGTTGGCTAGTACTAGGAATTGACACTCACATTCAAAACACATTTCTTGAAAAGAAATCTCGGGTGAAATGAATGGGATCCACTTGCAGGAAGTAATGTATCTGTCTGAGGTCAGCAAGTGGCAATGAAGCAAATCCTTGAAGGGAAGCATGAGATTGTCATATGTCTGGTGTCTTCTTGCTGCCCACCTAAAAAGAATTCCAACCATTCATTTTCTTTCTTATTTAAAGCAAAACCATAGGACAGCCCATTTCAACCACTGTACCTTGGTACACTGATGTGCCACAGATGGTCTGCAGGTGTCAAAAAATGGTCTGCAAATGTAAAAAAAACTAATGGTATGCCTTGACAATTTTAGTGCCTTTTCAGTGTGTCATGAAATGGAAAAGCTTGAAAACCACTGCTTTAGGCATCATGTTAAAAGCTAAAACAAGTTAAAAAGACTAGATTTCAAATGATTAAAAATATTCTTAATAATATCACTACAGCTGAAACAGACATTCTCAGTGGGAACTATCTGCTCCCTGGGGAGTCCTGGCAGACTGGATTTGATCCATGTTGTATCCTTGTTTGATAGATACTATCAAACCATCAAATAGCAGTTACCATAATAACAATTTTTTTCATTTTCTTTGTAAACTGCTTTGTGAACTTTTTAGTTGAAAAGCAGTATATAAATACTGTAGATAGTCTGGTCTTAAAAGGCAGCATTGTGGCCCACTGACAGATGAGAAAGCATCAGTGTTCCACTGTTTGGTATCACAACAGAAAGGGACCTGTACCCTAAGAAAATCCACCATCTTTCATAGATGTGACTTATTATCTGGCACCAGGCAAAGGGAGGTACTGTAGCTATGTGATAGGGGATCCTCCACACCCCATGTCCAAATGCCACCTCCCATCATTCACCATTCAGCTGTTTTGTGCGCAAAAAGTCCTAAAACAATCCATGATGTTTAATAGGTTGGGTTGGGGGAAAGCCTTATCTGGAATCCTAGCAAGCAACTGTCAGTCACTGGAGATAATACAAGCATCCCCCACTAACTGGATGAGTTAGGAACCGGAGCATCATCCAAAAGTGAAAACAGTTGAAAAGAGCACAATCCTAACCATGTCTACTCAAAAGTAATGGGTCAATGTTCAATGGGGCTTACTCCCAGGAAAGTGTTTTTAGGATTGCAGCCCTAGTCTTTTTCAACTTGAAAATGCATAATTGCCATAAAAAGACATCAGTACTATTTGCAAAAGCCTAAATAACACACATAGCCAAAATACATAACAAATTACAATAAAATGAAAAAGGCATGTGTGGGTATTGAATATCTTATGCATATGAATGATGGTTATTTACTAAAGAAAGTCATAAGGAAATGCCAAAAACAGTTTGATCACCATGTCACATGCAAATCAACATCAAGAAAGACAATTTAGCCTTTAGACCAGCAGAGAGAAGTTGAAAGAGTGGAGCACATGTTGGATTAATGAGTTCTGGGTATAATTGAAAAGTGTTGAAAGAGTGGAACCATCAGAAAACGAATATTAGAAAGCAAGGGACGTCTGTACTGACCTAGGTAGACCAGCAATCTAGTTCAATATAGGACAACTTCATCAGCTTAAATGATAATGTCCATCAACCTTAACAGATTGCTGTAAGGATTACTGAGATAGCATACATGAGGTGTTTTTAATTATCAAAAACACTCTGTAAATGCCAAGTCATGGGGATATTGCCTGTATCATATCAGTATTGGCCTGGAAAAAAAGATTTAGCACATGTTTCTTCTGGCTCTATAAACTAGGACTCACACTAAGAACAAAATGCAAGCTAATTTGCTGTATGGGCAAAATGCAATCAATCAGTATGGAACTCCATGTAAGTGATATTACTTCTTGCCGCCAGCTAAATTAGTGCACATATTTATGATTTGGGAGTAGCTATTTTTATACTTGATTGCACAACTGAATAATCTAATTGGAGCTTCCACAAAGTTGTTTGTATAGAGGAAAAAGGGATGCTATATCATATTCTACTTCATTCTAACTAAATGCAAATGCTTGTATTTTTTTAATTTCTCCTATCCATATTTTCCTGCACATCTGTTCCTTGTAAAATTGGCTCTCTTCCAAGCTGATTTCTCATTTGTGCCCGACAGGTAGAGCAGCTCATGTATTTCCATAGACAAAATGGGAGCTGGAACGTCCAAGCTTCTTTGAAAATTGTTTGTTCCCTGATTGACTTTGTTCCCAGATGAATGAGTCCCATTCACAAAACCAAGACTAACTCTATGCTCCATAGTCAATTATGCTCAGTGACAGAAAATGCTTTTTGGATAGTAAATATACTTTATGCCTGAGACATCCCGCTGAAATACCATTCTAGGACATAGCTTGCAAGCTGGGTATCTGAATTAGGCATAGTTTTGCAGGCAGTGAACCCCCCCCCCCCCAAAAAAAAAAAAAAAAAAACAACTCTGCCATGTCAATAATCTCAGATATGCAGATGATACCACTATAAAGGCAGAAAGTGAGGAGGAACTAAGAAACCACTTGATGGGGTTAAAGAAGAAAGTGCAAAATGTGGCTTAAAACTAAATATTAAAAAATCAAGATCATGGCTTCTGCTCCCATCAATTCATGGCAAATAGAAGGAAAAGAAATGGAAGTCATGACAGAGTTTTTTGGGGGGAGGGGGCTCACTGCAGACAGCATTTGCAGCCAAGAAATTAAAAGACACCTGCATCCAGTTCCTAAGAAACCTTCCATCAGTGGGCTGAATGATTATAGACCTGTTGCTTTAACATCTGTTGTAATGAAGGTCTTTGAGAGGCTGGTGTTGGCCCACTTGAAGGACATCACAGACCTGTTGCTAGACCCCCTTCAGTTTGCCTACAGTGGATGGACCCGTACAGTGGATGACACTGTAAATATGGCATTACATTATATCCTGCAACATCTGGATTCTTTGGGGACATATGTACGGGTCCTTTTTGTGGACTTCAGCTCAGCGTTCAACACTATTGTTCCATCATTCCTCTATTCTAAACTGATCCACCTTAATGTATCTGCTCCTATCTGTCAGTGGATACTTAGCTTTCTGACGGACAGGAAGCAGCAGGTGAGGTTGGGGAAAATTACATCTAGTACTCGTACTATCAGCACAGGAGCTCCTCAAGGGTGTGTGCTCTCCCCGTTGCTTTTCTCCCTTTATACAAACGACTGCTCCTCTTCGGACCCCTCTGTTAAAATTTTAAAGTTTGCAGATGACACAACGGTCATTGGTCTTATCCGTGATGGTGATGAATCTGCATACAGACGGGAGGTTGAACAACTGGTTCTGTGGTGCAGCAAGAACCACCTGAAGCTTAATCCACAAAAAACTGTGGAAATGAGGGTAGACTTTAGGAAGCACCCCCCTATGCTACTTCCACTTTCCATCTGTGGTAATGTGGTTTCAGTGGTGGAGTCCTTCAAGTTCTTGGGCTCTGTAGTCTCCCAAGACCTGAAATGGTCAACTAACATCAGCAGCATCATTAAAAAGGCTCAACAGAGGATGTTCTTCTTGTGTCAACTGAGGAAATTCGATCTGCCTCAAGAGCTGATGATCCTGTTTTATAGGGGAATTATTGAATCTGTTCTCTGCAGTTCCATCACTGTCTCGTTTGGCACAGCATCCAAACTGGACAAGAAAAAACTACAAAGAACTATAGGTATAGCAGAGAAAATAATTGGAGTCAGTCTGCCCTCTATGGAGGATCTATATATCGCTCGGGTCAAGAAGAGAGCCTTGAGTATTGCTGCAGACCCTCTTCACCCTGGACACATTTTGTTTGAGCTTCTTCCCTCTGGACACCAATATAGGACTCTGTACACTAAGTCAACTAGGCACAAGGACAGTTTTTTTCCTTGTGCCATAAAATTGCTGAACCATCAACTATGCTGAGGGACTTTTGAAAATACTGAAGTAGTAACTGATGTATGCTCTGTACGTATTGTATGTATTGTTTGATATTTGTGTGTTGGTGTTTGTATGTCTGCAGCCGTTGCCGAAGCCAAATTCCGGGTATGGAGTTCATACTTGGCCACTAAATCTATCTATCTATCTATCTATCTATCTATCATCTATCTATCTATCTATCTATCTATCTATCTATCTATCTATCTATCTATCTATCTATCTATCTATCTATCTATCTATCAGGGAAGGAAAGCTATGGCAGGTCCAGACAACTTAATTAAGAGATATCATCTTGCCAACAAAGATCCGTCCAGTTAAAGCTATGGTTTTCCCTGTGGGAATGTATGTCTGTGGGGCAGAACCATAAGAAAGGCTGAGTGCCGAAGGATAGATGCCTGTACTTGAATTTGGACAGACTTCAGAAGCTTGTGGATGATAGGGTGGCCTGGCATGCTGCAATCCATAGGGTCATGAAGAGTCGGACACAACTTAATGACTATACAACAACAACCAGGTTGGCACAAGGAACTTGTGCGGGCCCTAGGATGTCCCCCTGATTGATGCTATAATTTCTAAGCATTTTCATTGTCAAATTTAACACTGTACATATGCTATATCTAGTTGTTATTAATTACTATTTATTCTATATTATCATGCCACACAACTTTTTTACTTGTGATTATTAGGTAATTAGGTAATTTTTGGGTATATGTGGAATGGGTTTGGAATGAGTTAGAATTTTTCTCATCATCATTAACATAATAATTGTCCTTATTAATCAGATTTTTTTCCAGAGGGCCATTGAAAGGAATGAATTGGGTACATATAATATTTGTGAAAGAGTTCTTTTTAACTTCCAATATTTGCTTCTTGCATTCACCTTCAATCTCTTTATAGAGGCTCTTAAGAATTAGTCTCTGAGGAGTCAATATTTCATGTTACATATCCCAAAAAGGCTTACTGTTAACATTTTTACCATTCATTCTGCTGATTTTCCCATTCTACTCTTTTCCCTTTAGAGTTGGCAGTTGGGACACCAGATGGTACCATTACATAGTTAGTATGGGATATTACACCAACATCTTGGTCCTATTTTAAGAATTTTCTTGGCAATCATGATGGGACTGAGGCTTAGAGTGAGTTCTTATGGGTGTGCTTTCATTGCTGTGGTGCCAAATATTATAGTTGAAATGGTTTGTGGAGTGTAAACACATCTGTTATCTGGGCTTCTCTTGAAGGACTGGGCTTTTGGCCAATGAAGATCTCTCCCTAAAGCCAACTGAGTTTATAGTTCTTTAGCCAGCTGGCCACAACAGCACTCACCACTGGCCTTTGCTGCCCTGCACATCTCATTATACACCGTGATGTGAGGTTGAGGCAAGAACTATGTGAGCTCCTTGAGCTGCTGACTCCTGACCCTGTCATGCTTACTGTCTGAAAGCCTGACCTAGTTCTTCCAATATCTCCATCAACCCTTCCCAAAAGAAAATATCTGGCAACATGCTGGCTAAATGAAATTCCACTTTCTATTCACAACTTATTTTTTATATTAAGATCTTTTGAGGTTTCATACCATGACTTCCTAACAGGAAATTTCTATTATATTTCTAGTTTAAAGACAGACCTTTGGAAGTCATCTAATAGTTTCAGCTCCTTTTAGAACAATTTATGTTTTTTCTGCTCCTTGATCAGCCAGTCAGGCTGCCCTTATCAGCAAGAATCCATAAGGTACTAAAATTCTCCTCCACTTATCTCTGCAGGCAACATATATTCCACATGGCATTCTTCATGATGCAGCCAATTAAAATCATGCTGGTTAAAACTTAAAGAACATAAAGAAGCTGACAGAAGTGAGGTTTTCTTTCTTAAAAAAATTATTTGCTGTACTGTGCAAAGAGTTATGCATCTTTATTACAATTTACTGTATCTTTTCAATTTGTTCTTTTAATAAATCTTTAATTTTAACCAATTGAACATGTAAACAGAAGTTAAGGGAGAGAACATATGGACTCCTTAATGCACTTTCTGATCTCTAAACTGTTTTAGATGTACAGAATGGACAGCGGTGTCAAAATTCAAGGAAGTACTAAGAGGATGTTAGGGGTGTATTCCTTCTGTGATGTAAGACCTAAATGAATTCTAAATGATATCAGATTGGATATCAGGAAAAAAATTCCTGATGCTGCGGGCGGTTCAGCAGTGGAACAGATTGCCTAGGGAGGTGGTGGACTCCCACTCACTGGGGATCTTCAAGCAGAGGCTAGACAAGCACTTGTCAGAGATGCTCTAGGACAGTGGTTCTTAATCTTCCTAATGCCGTGACCCCTTTATAAGTTCCTCATTTTGTGGGGACCCCCAAACATAAAATTATTTTTGTTTCTACTTTACATGGGAGTAAAGGCCCTCATGACTATAATGAGATTTATTTCAGAGTAGGCATGCATAGGATTGGGGCCCAAGGCTGCAGTCCTATCCACATTTACATGGGAGTAAAGGCCCCCCTGACTATAAAGGGATTTATTTCAGAGTAGGCATGCACAGGATTGGGCCCTACTGCTCCAGTGCTATGCACACTTTTCTGGGAGTAAACCTCACTGAACTCAATGGGAATGACTTCTGAGTAGACATGCATAGAATTGGGCTTTAAGTTGCAATTCTAGCGCTTTCCTGGGAGTGGCCCTATTGACTATCATTGGGCTAACTTCTGAGTAGGCAAGTATAGGATTGGCCTCTCAGGCTGCAAGCCAGCAACAGTTTAGATGGGAATAAGACCCAGCTGGCGGGCAGCAGCTGGTGGACAATGGGCTGGTTGGCGGGCAGCATGTGCGCCTGGGGTAAGCCACCCTTGCTCAGCAGTCAGAAGTCCCTGGGGCAGCCTCTAAGGAAGCCCCAGTGCACGTGCAGCTAAAGCCAGAGGTCTGGCAAAACTGACCTGGCCCTCTGCACCGGGGGTCTTTAGGCGACCCCCAGGAAAGCTCCAGGCGACCCCCAAAAGGATCCCGACCCCACTTTGAGAAACACTGCTCTAGGAGGATTTTCTGCTGCAGGCAGGGGGTTGGATTAGATGACCTACTAGGTCCCTTCCAACTATAGGATTCTATGATTCTATGAACCAATTTGGTGCCCAGTGATGCCTGCTGGCTGGTGTTGCACATTGGAGCCTGGTGCCCAGTGGTGCCTGGTGCCTTGTGCATGGCAGGGATTCCCACTGCCCAGTGCTGCCTGCTAGTGCCTGGTGCCCAGTAGGGATGCCTGGTGCCTGTGGTGCCCTCAGTCCAGTGCCCAGTGGTGTGTGGTGGTACCCATTGCCATCTGCCCACTGCCCATTAGAGATGCCCACTGCACGGGGCTGCCCAATGGTGCCCAGCAGTGCCCATACAGCAGTGTTTTGTGGTGCATGATGCCAGGTGGTGCCCAGTAAGAATTTTTAGTCTTTGGTAGGGATGCCAAGTGCCTACTCATCACTGGTGCCTGATGGTACCCAGTGGTGCCTGCTGCCTACTTGTGCCCAATGGTGCATGGTAAGGTTGTCCTTTTCCTGCTGGTGATCGCTAGTGCCCACTGCTGCTCATTGCCTGTTGGTGTCCTTTGGTGCACACTGCCCGCTGGTGCCTGTCAGCTGGAACATTCTGAGTGTGGTGTGCACATAAAGCTTCACTTGTACCCCATGCCTCTGAAGCCCTGACTGACAAAGGACCTGTTCTCAGGATGTTATCCCATTTCTTATCAATCTACATTCCCTGCTTAGTGGGCAAGAGGCTTTTTCATGGGGGTGTCCTCTTTTATTAAGCAGGGGGAGAATAACTGGCCCTACACACACCCCCAGCAAAGTCTGTTCTAGTGGCCCCTGCTGGTGTTCGTTTGCATTTTAGATTGTGAACCCTTTTGGGACAAGGACTCAGTAGCCATTAATTTTTTCATTTTCTTTGTAAACCACTTTGTGAAGTTTTTAGTTGAAAAAAGGAATATAAATACTGCAGATAGATCATCCTTCATCAGCACCTTATAGTCTCTCATCCAAGAGTTAAATCTAAGCTGAACCTGCATCAATCCCCAGAGACCACATATGCTCCCTTTCTCATAAGGATAAATAATTAAATCTAAATTATCAGAATCTCAATGAGTGCTTTTCAAAAATGTTATGGAGCATATAAGTTTGGTAATCACTTGTAAATGATGCACTAAATTAAATGGAAACATTTTTTGCCTTCACTGAAAGCAACAACTATGCAGCCTTTTCTAGAATAAAAAAGTAAAATGAAATATCCAGCTTTTTGGAGACGTCTCCCTAGCTCCATTATTAGGATAATGGATTGCTTAACTATTTTCTATTCTGTTCCTGACAGTGGAATGAAGATTGCTGAAATAACTGCAAAGGCAACAATTGTAATAGTTTCAGTTCTTGGAACTTCACGGATTTCACCTGAGAATAAATATAGTGATTGCCAAACTCTTTCTGCATGAATTGCCCTACTCCCCTGTACTCAAAATTTGGTACAGGATAGCATCTATTGATTGACTTTTGTGAGTTTTCAGTGACCTATCATAAAAACCAGTTGGCCCTTTGATGTATTGGTTCATTCTTATGAAAACTGGAAGGCACCAGTCTGCTTGGCGACCCAGTTTGAATTCCTCAGCTCAAATGACAGCATCACAAAAATGGCCTCCAGTAACTTCCTTTTTTGAGGGTCATCCCATTAATTATGCTGTTGGTTTGCAATAAATTGAAACACGGTCTGTACAGGTATGGGCTCTAAAGGATAGATACAATTCTTGGGGTCTTCTCTCCCACCCCCCCTCCCGGCCCAGATCAGTTTTAATCTTTTCAAACCAAGGATGAATTTGACCCTTTCTATATTATGAAGAGGGCAGTCCTGCAACAATGAATTCCACCAAGGGTTCATGACATCAATCATAAAGGTGTTCAGTCATTGCAACCCATTTCCATTCATCCAAGTCTCCTAATACACTGGCTTTCAAAAATATGTGGCTTTGTACCATTGTAACTTGAAGTTCTGGGATCTTTGGGATAAACTTTACCCTTCTTCTCAAATATGCTGGGGGTCACTTGTTCATTAAAAATAGGTGGGAATCTAGTTTCTCCAGCTCCACAGTTGGAAATTCTTATTATTATTGGAAGTCGTTCCTTCAAATTAAGGCTGAGCAAACAGGTCCCTGGACGTTGAGTTGTGCCATGCTCTGCAGCAACTGGTGCCAACAATGTAGGAGCTTGTGATGGTATCCAGAGGGCCTCTCCCTCATCCCAGCTTCCTTCAGCTCCATCCTCCTCATCCTCCTTCATGTCAGATCCACTTACTCACTGTAACTCTTAAAAGGAACTTTACTTAACTCAACACATGGTAACCATTAACATAGCCAATATTGCAACATCAGGAAGCACAGATGCTTTAGCCCAGCTGATTACTCCCGCCATAGTCCAACTGTCTTCCTGCTCATTTATCTCCCTTTTATTCAACCCTTGAGACTTCCCCTCTTCCCGGTGTGGCCAAACCAACCAGTTTAGATAGTCCTCCGGGCGAGGTTCCACTATCCTCCGAGAGTCTGTTATCCGGAGCAATCCTCTTCACATGTCCATCGAAGGATGCACCACTGCAATGGGGCACCCCCTATGGTCCATGGGCACATCAAGCTTTCCCAAGCCTGCCCAAGCCTGCCCCTGTCTGTCAGGGTTTGTTGCTGCTGCCGTTGCTGCTTATCTTACACCTTTAGTTGTATGAATTTCCTCCATCAGCCTTCTAACAGAACTTATCCTTACCCTCAGTGTTGTATTGGTGTATAACTCCTGTATTAAAAATAGCAACCTCTTATCGTTGTTAGTCCTCTAGGATAGTCCTCTCCCATAGTCCTCTCCCATAGTCCCTGGAATCCTAAGAATACCAACACTCTACATGGATACTGTGTCCCTTCTCCATCCCCAAGTGAGGCAGTTTTTTACAAGATCAGTGGGAAAAGAGACCTGGAGATACTGGCAGAGGCCAGACACATCAGCCCTATGATGGACATCCACCCATGCAGTAGGCATGCAGTTTCCTGGGATCATCACCATGTCCCTGTTGGATTTTTGGTTATAATGTTTGACAGAATAAATATATTTCATTTATATGTTCCACTGCATTCTGCATGAAAATTTGCATCAAATCATACATAATGTGAAAACGTAGGCCAGTTGTGGGGTCACACACTCCCGTATGCATTATCCAATGAGGTCTATGCCCAATAATGATGACAGTGGATAGAATCATAGAATCATAGAATCATAGAGTTGGAAGGGACCTAGTAGGTCATCTAGTCCAACCCCCTGCCTGCAGCAGGAATTCCCCCTAGAGCATCTCCAACAGGTGCTCATCGAGCCTCTGCTTGAAGATCCCCAGTGAGGGAGAGTCCACCACCTCCCTTGGCAATCTGTTCCACTGCCGAACCGCCCTCACAGTCAGGAATTTTTTCCGGATTTCCAGCCGGAATCTCCTCTCTTGCAGTTTGTACCCATTGGTTCTAGTTCTGCTTTCAGAAGCAGCTATGAACAAATTGGCCCCTTCCTCCATATGACAGCCCTTCAGGTATCTGAAGAGGGCAATCATGTCTCCCCTCAGCCTCCTCTTCTCCAGGCTGAACATCCCCAGTTCCCCCAACCTTTCCTCGTAGGGCTTCCCTTCCATCCCACTGATCATTCTTGTCGCTCTCCTCTGGACTTGCTCCAGTTTGGCTGCATCCTTCTTAAAGTGAGGTGCCCAGAACTGAACACAGTACTCAAGGTGAGGTCTGACCAATGCAGAATAAAGAGGAACTAGAACTTCTCGTGACTTGGAAGCTACAGTCCTCTTAATGCAACCTAAAATGGCATTTGCCTTCTTTGCAGACACATCACACTGCTGACTCATGTTCAGCTTGTTATCCACGGCGACTCCAAGATCCCGCTCACATGTTGTGCTGCCAAGCCAAGTATCCCCCATTTTATACCTATGTTTTTGGTTTTTATTGCCTAAGTGCAGAACCTTGCACTTCTCCCTGTTGAAATTCATTCTGTTTGTTACAGCCCAGGATTCCAGTTTATCCAGATCCTCCTGGAGGTTTCTCCTATCTTCTGATGTGTTTGCTACTCCTCCCAGTTTGGTGTCATCTGCAAATTTGATCAGGCTCCCCCGTATCCCTTCCTCCAAGTCATTGATGAAAATGTTAAAGAGAACCGGTCCCAAGACAGAGCCTTGGGGTACCCCACTAGAAACGGACCTCCAGGTTGACACAGAACCATTTACTAAAACCCTTTGAGTGCGGCCATCGAGCCAGTTGCAGATCCACCTAACAATTGCCCTGTCTAGCCCATATTTTTCCAACTTCCTAATTAAAATGTCATGTGGGACTTTGTCAAATGCTTTGCTGAAGTCAAGATAAATGACATCCACAGCATTGCCACTGTCCAGTAAGCTCGTAACCCGATCAAAAAAGGAGATCAGATTTGTCTGGCAAGATTTATTCTTGGTAAATCCATGCTGGGTTGTTTTGATCACCGAGTACTTGTCTAGATGTGCACAAATTGTGTGTTTTATGATTTGCTCTAATATCTTGCCCGGGATTGAAGTCAAACTGACTGGTCTATAATTTCCCGGGTCTTCTTTTTTCCCCTTCTTAAAAATTGGGACTACATTTGCCCTCTTCCAGTCCAGTGGCACTTCTCGAGGCAAGTAACCTGTGAGGTCAAGAAAGGCCAGTACAAAAAAATCCTTGTTTTCTTCTTCTTCATGTGCTTTGGAGAGCAGGCAGGTGGAGTGACTTTGCTGCCAGTGCTTTGGGATCAGGGTTGTGCAGACACACCCACTCCTAGGAGCAAAGCCCACCCAGAAGGGTCGGTGGGGCCAGCATGACTCCTGCTGCTCCTCCAGCACTCCAGGAGCCACTATGTGGGACAGGGAGCCTGACAGGTGTCATTTTGGCCTCCACCGTCCCTTCTGGGTGTCTGGCTGGGCTTTCCTCCTAGGAGTGGCCAGCTGGTGAGGTGCAAAAGGAGCACATTCTGCAGGATCTCTGCCATCCCTGCTTGTCTTTGAAGGCCCCCAAGTGCCTGATTCCAGCTCCCTCTCAGTTCCCTCTCCATCCTCTCCCCACGGCCAAAGCACGGACCGGGTCAGGGTCTCTCTCTCTCTCTCAGATATCCACGTTCGACCAGTGCGCAGTGGCATACTGTACTGGTACACTGCGAGGGGTCTGCTGGTGTGCTGTGGAGATGTGGGGGATATATAGTTTATATATCAGAGAGCATAATAAAGACGTTATACAGTTACATATACAAGTTGCTTATATAAAATATCGGTTTCAAATTTGACAAAAAAAATTTTTTTTTATTCATGGCATGCAGGTGGAGTTGAAGTTCAATTACATATATCAAAAAGCATCACTAAGAGAAGATAAAGACCTTATGCTAACATTGTAGAAAACAGGAAACATTATAGAAAACAGGAAACAGTAACTGAACTTTAACTCTATCTGCATGCCATGAGTAAAAAAAAAAATTTTTGTCAAATTTGAAACTGATATTTTGTATAAGCAACTTGTATATGTAACTGTATAACATCTTTATTATGCTCTCTGATATATAAACTATAACCCCACTTGAATGCCAAGTTTTAAAAAAATTACTGGATATAATCTAGTCTTTACTAGATATAATCCTTGAAAAGAATTTTTTCAGATTTGACTCAGACTTTTATTTACAGAAAAGGGGTGTTGCTATGGGCTGTGCAGCTGCACCTAGCTTAGCCTTTTTATATATGGCTTCTTTAGAAAAACGTATTATTTTGAATGGTGAGCATAATCCATACTTTGAACAAATTATTTTTTTCAAGAGATATATTGATGATTGTTTTGTGATATATGCTTAACAAGAAAACATAGAGGCCTTTTGCAACTGGATAAATGACATTGATCCTAATATTAAGTTTACTTATCAGCACAATCCGAAAAGTTTATCTTTCTTGGACACAACAGTATTCAAATCCACTGATAATTGTCTGGCCATTCGTCCTTATAAAAAGAACACTGATCGTAACACCTATTTACATTTCTCTTCTTTCCACCCTCCACACCTCAAAAACAGCATTCCTTACAGCCAGCTGTTGAGGATCAAGAGAAATTCCACTCTTGATGGAGACTTTTCTTGGGAACAAGACAATATATTAACCCAATTTCAACACAGAGGCTACCCATTGGAAGTGTTATCCCAGGCTAAAAGTAGGGTGGAAGGAGTGGACAAAAACTCCTTATTACAAGTAAAGCCTAAAACACCTTTAAAAAGAATTATTTGGCCAATAGACTATATGCCTGGTGTGAATTATGTCAGGCACATAATAAATAAACACTGGCACCTATTATATGATGTGCCAGATTGTGGAGCTCCACCAATTTTTGCCTTCAGAAAAACCCAGGATATTAAAAATATTCTTATCAGATCCGACATCAGAATCAATAACATCAAAAGAGAACCTACATTAGGCCATTTTAAATGTGGCACATGCTCAGCTTGTTCACAAGCTTTAGGAGGCAGGCAGATTAACATCCCTGAATTAGATATCCATATCACTCTACATCATTTCAGTACATGCAGGTCCTCCAATATTGTTTACCTAATTGTATGTCCATGCCCACCAGTGGTGGGCACCAGCAGGTTCGCACCTACTCTATACAACCGGTTCTTAACAAGAGATAGTACATATAAAGTTTAAAAATAGCCATTTAAAAGTGGCTGCCAGATGGACAGAGAACCGGTTCTTAATTTCTTTGAAGCCCATCGCTGATGCCCACATATATATGTGGGTAGCTCTAATAGACCCATAAGAACTAGGATTTCAGAACATAAATCACGTATCAAACTTCAGGACTCAGAAGCCCCCTTGGTTAATCATTTCACTGAAAAATTTCATTCATTCAAGGATTTCAAATTCTCTGTATTATATGTTTCCAGAATTTCAGACCCAGATAGAATATCAAGTGACCTTCTTAGGCAAGAATCCAAATGGATTTTCAAACTATCTTTGGAACCTCGAGGTCTAAATATGCATAATGACTTTTCCTGTTTTCTATAATGTTAGCATAAGGTCTTTATCTTCTCTTAGTGATGCTTTTTGATATATGTAATTGAACTTCAACTCCATCTGCATGCCATGAGTAAAAAAATTTTTTTTGTTAAATTTGAAACCGATATTTTGTATAAGCAACTTGTATATGTAACTGTATAACATCTTTATTATGCTCTCTGATATATAAACTATAACCCCACTTGAATGCCAAGTTTTTTTAAAATTTTTTTTGTTAAATCTAAGGTCTATACACTGTATAAGTAATTTGTTTATTTAATTGAACTATGTGCCTCACCCATGTGACCTTCATTATGTGGTGGTGTATTTTTAACTGTTTCTGTAATTAATTATTAATGCCACACCTGAGTCTGTTGAATGTTACAAGTCTGAATAATTATGGCTAATCTGAGACTTATACATCTATACTATTGTTCCTATCTTTTGCAGCACAATAATTTAGACACTCTTTATTGATGCTGATGTTATTCCATGACAATGAAATTGAATTTTGGACCTTTTCAGTGTGGAGGTTTTACCTTTAAACACTCATTGATGTTTCACCTGATATCTTTAAATTGTAATAAGTCTTGCAAATTGTTGCCAGCTCCTTTCTTGTGAACTGTGCCATGGAGGCTAAGCGATGCACATAGAAAATTCTTATAAGGCTGTAAGTAATAATAATTTTCTAACTTTTTAATAACTTGTGGATTATGGTGTTGATGATGATGATTTATTGTACCTCTCTAGATGATTGTTTCTGCTTTTGAAAAAGCCTGAACGTGAAACTCAGCCTAAGTCGACACTGAGTTAAGCAGAATACCTGTCTTCATCTTAAATCAAGGAAAACCATCTTTCTATTGGAATTTATCTCCAGCCTTTATTGATAGCAAAGGACTATTTACTTATTCAATTTGCAATACAATGTCTCTATTGCATCCTGATTGGCATACATGATAGCAGTTATATGATTAATTCAACTCAGAACTTTTGTAATAAACGAGTATTTTGTATTCACATATTTTAAATTGTAATTAATGCTATTATTGTGCTTTCACGGTTTATTTTCGTATGGTTGTCATTCATATCCGTGGAATTCTTCGACCATTTGGTTGCTCCTCCCTTTGGATGGCAGTCACGGCATTGCCTGACTTGCTCCTAAGACATTTCTCTTTCTTTCAGAGCCCGATTTCATTTGCAGACATAGCTCTTTATTTTGGAAGTGAAGAGTGGGATCTTCTCAGTCCGCGCCAGAGGTGCTTGTATGAGGCTGTCATGACTGAGAATTATGAAAATGTTTCCTTTGTAGGTAAGGAAGATCCTTTGCCCGTTAATTGATAGGTGCCCCCATAGCAGTGACTTTCAACCAGTGCGTGTGGCAAATTGGTGTGCTGTGAATGGTCTTCAGGTGTTACAGGCAGTGGTGGGCACTTACCGGTACGGGCCTACTCGCCTGTACTGGATCTTCCAGTTTCCCTGCCGCTAGCAAACCACCAGTGACAGGGAAATGCAAAAACATAGCGGACCAGTACAGTCCGCCATGTTTTTGCGCCCACTGCCCACTCCAGGGCAGGCACAGCGTAAGCACCGATGTTGGCGCTCACGCTGTGCCTGCCTTGAAGCAGGCTCGCCCACTCCAGGGCAGGCACTATGCAAGCGTCGATGTCGGTGCTTGCGCAGTGCCTGCCTTGAAGCAGGCTCGCCCACTCCAGGGCAGGCACTATGCAAGTGTCGATGTCGGCGCTTGCGCAGTGCCTGCCTTGAAGCAGGCTCGCCCACTCCAGGGCAGGCACTGCGCATGCGCAGACGTCGCCCGCCCCTCGCCCCGCCCACGCCCCCTGACCCCGGCTGGCCCCTCCCACTTCCGGCAAACCGGATCTTGGGATGGGGCCAGCCCATCTCTGGTTACAGGGGAATTTGGGAGAGAGTCATTCATTAAGGGCTAATTAGGGGACTTGAGCCCCCTCCTATTAGCATGGTGTGCCTTGACTTTTTCAGTGCATTGCCTGTGAGCCATGAGATTAAAAAAGATTAAAAGTCAGTGACCTGTTGGAACCTCTGCACCTCTGGGTGTAGCCAAAGTGAGATGGGGCCAGGTTGCCTGATGGTATGCCTGATGTCCCCACATCCTCCCCTTTTTCTAAAAAAAGGTAGCTGTACATTCCCATCATGATTTCTAACCCGCAATGGACTTTTCCACCAGAAATTTGTCCAACCGCTATTAAAGGCATTCAGCCTAGATATATTGGAATAAAATCTACTCCTACTTGCTGGCTCCCTGTTTTCAGCCACATAGCACCACCTTCTCTATGAAGGCAGGCCTTAGTTAAGGAGTGCAACAAAATTATGAGAATCCCAAATCTTCCTGTGCATGCTGATCTTCCCCATCTATCAATTTGCAGGCTTAAATCCAGGAAGCCCTCTCTGAGGCTCGCACAACAGCTATCCAACAACTTTAATAACATCAACACACAATGGAAAGCTAAATGGGCTGCTGAACGCCCAGGTACAGGCAGCTACATAGAGGACCCTACACAAACAGTGCCATGTTTTGACCTACCTCGCCAGCATTGGTCAACTCTGAACAGGATCTGGACCCAGCATGGTGTCTGCCAGGACTTACTGTTTAAGTGGGGTCTTGCATCTACCCCTCAGTGTGACTGTGGTGTTCCTCAGCAAAATATCTATCACATTGTGCTTGAGTGTCTTTCAAGAGCCTACATTGGCCCAATGTCTGACTTTTTCCAATATGGACCATTCTGTCCCTGAGTGCATGGGGAGACTGGGTGTTAACATCAGATTTTATCACTAAGCTATGTATTGCCATACATTAAATAAATATGGGAATTGTAGTTTCTGGAAGGTTTTGAGAAGTAAATGTAAAAAACATAAAGCTGTGTTGTAGTCCAGGTTAGGAAATGATGGCAGGACCTATTTCTCTCTCTGTCCCCTGCCTCCATACCTTCCCCTCCATCCACTACAACAGAATACCAGATTACTTCAGCTCTGAAGAAGTAAAACCAGGTGAAGTTTGTTCTTTAAGCCTTATAGTACTGAATTTTTCTTATTTCAACAGCATCCGTGTGGAAGCAGCTTGGAAGAAAGATGAAGCAGAGTCATTCTTCACAAAAAGGAGCCCACACTTGGGAGAGAATATTTAAGTGCCAGGACTGTGGAAAGAGCTTCACTCAGAGAAGTAGTCTTATTAGACACAAGAGAACCCACACAGGGGAGAAACCCTTTGAGTGCCAAGTGTGTGGAAAGGCCTTCATTCAGAGTGGTAATCTTCTTACCCACCAGAGAACCCACACAGGGGAGAAACCCTTTGAGTGCCAGGAGTGTGGAAAGAGTTTCAATCATAGGGGTAACCTTATTAGCCACCAGAGAATCCACACAGGGGAGAAACCCCACAAGTGCTGGGAGTGTGGAAAGGCCTTCACAAAGAGTGGTAATCTTCTTGCACATCAGAGAACCCACGGAGGGAGAAACCAGTGAGTGGCAGCTGTGTGGAAAAACACCAGCTGTGTTGAAAAACCTTCCATATAAAGTGTCATGACCCACCAAAGAACCCACTCAGGCAAGAAACCTTATGCATCTCAGGAATATTGAAAGTGGTTTTGTTTTGTTTTGTTCAGTTAGGCTAGAAAAGCTGAATTTTAAATAATGTTAAAATAGGTCTGATTTCTCTGCCATTGTCATTCGAAATATAGGTGAAATACCTTGTTAATTCCTGATTTCCAAAAATAAAATTTATCCTAATTGCCAGTCAGTATTTCCAGAATTAATTTTTTCATGGGTCCTGGTAAGGGCTAGAATTGGGTTTGTATAGCATTGAAGATAGACTGATCAACTCTGATCAACCCCAACCCTGGACTTGGAAGCATGAAATTTGGGGAGCATATTGCTCCTATCACATAAGGACCCACTAAGAACCAATTTGATGTCAAGTGCCTGATGGAACCTGCTGCCCGGTGTTGCCCAATGGTGCCGAATGCAAAGTGGTGCACAGTGTCTGGCACAGATGCCCAGTGCTCAGTAAGGGCTGTGCCTGGTGCTATTCTCACCAGGATGTGCTTGGTGCTATCCTCACCAGGAAGTTTTTGGTGCTATCCTCACCAGGATGTGCTTGGTGCTATCCACTAGTGCCCAGTAGGGCTGACCAGTGTTGGTGCCCAGTGGTGCCCATTGCATAGTGGTTCCTGGTGGTGCCCAATGCTCAGTGGTGCTCGCTGAGGAGGCCCGGTGCTCAGTAGGGATGCTTGGTGTCCACTGGTGCCCTAGTGGTACCTGCTGCCCTCTGATGCCCACTGGTGCCTACTGATGCCTACTGTGTGGTGGTGCCCTGTGGTGGCTGGCACCCACTGCACAGTGGTGCCTGCTGTTCAATAGTGCCCGGAGCTTACTAGGGATGCCTGTTTCTCATTGGTGTCCGCTGCCTGTCAGACAGAGCTCAACTTGCCAAGCACCACCTCTGGGCTCACCTAGCTGTTCCCAGTCTTTTTGTACCCACAAGAGGAATTGGCACCACCCAAACAGGCTGCAGGGGACCAAATTGTGTGAGGTAAGTTTGTGGACAGAAACCCACAATTAGATAATACAAGACTGTCAGGAACAAGGGACAGGCCAGTAGCAACACCTAAAGAATCTATTTCCTTAGGTCTAAATGGCTCAGACATTATGGATGTTACCAAGAGAGCAGTAAAAATAGGGGAATTAGCTTTTGCTTCTCTTTGGTTACAATGTGGGTCCTGGGCAGGACTCAAAACAGCGTCATGCAGAGAGGATACCTTTATTAGAAAGAGAACCACTGAGGAAAACTTATCACAAAGAAAACAGACTTTATCATAAAGCATAAATTAACATTACATGCATCCAATAGCCTGAGAATGAGGTGTACCTGTTTCTTGTATAGTGTGTACCAAGGAGAAGGAGAGGCAAAGGAAGGGGAAGAGAGGGAGCTAGGAAAGAAAAATGGAGAAAGCAATATCTACCTTCTTCAGGCCATGCCAGGGTCCAAGTGGAGAGAGAGTCCAGGTGGAAGAGAGAGAACAATAGGATACAGGATTTTTTATACCTTAGGTCCAAGAGGGACATGCCCACCTGCGTGTGGTGACCTAGGAAAAGGGCAGGCCTGGGGAGGGGCTGTTTACCTTACAGGAAGGGGAAGGCTGGAAGACCATCACTTGGAGACCATCACCCAATCAGGACCAAAGCACACACCCAGCTAGGTGTGGTCAAGATTTGAAAAGGGAAAGAATGGGGAAGGGGCTATGTGACTGGTATAACCTTGGCAATGGAGGCTAGTAGATGACCATGCTTCAGAGTGACGTCCACATTAGCATATAAATGGCAGGATGCAGAGTAGTTAACAAAGGAGAAAGGATGGCAGGAAGAGTTGTTTGTAAGCCCCAAAGGTTGTTTTTAGAAGTGAGAGGGGGAAGGGAAATGAGAGACTGAGCAACACATTTATACCATTAAATTAATAAGGGAGCAATTCTTGAATACACCCTGGGCCTATACAAGTCTCTTGTGCTGGCTGATGATGGTTGATAAAGTGCTGTAATGCACTTTTTGTGTCATTTCTGCAGGAGGGATGCCAGCACACAGATGTGCACAGTCTGCCAAAGGCTGATGTGAGCTCTGCTCTACCATGACAGGTGCTGACCAAGGTTAGCTGGTGGTACTATGTTAAAGCAAGAAGGAGCCATTTTGTGGTGGGCAGGTGGTAGATAGAGCCTTGGACAGGCAGGAGACAGGCACTATGTCAGTTGCTGTCCCCTTTCCTAGATAGCATCAAAGCAATTCCAGGCTGTTCAGATTTTGTGCTACCTTTTTAGGTGGCACAGATCCAAGTAGCCCCATTGGGGCAGCTGCTGCTTTACGCAGGTTAAAGGGATGTGATCCCCCTTCCACCAGGCTGAGCTTCTTTCATCCATAACCCTGCCTTGGTTGTGGGGCAGGCCAGTTGGCCTGCCTTCTCCAGTACAGGTTAGTATTGAACTGTCAGTGTGTTTTAATCATTATGTAAAAACTCATTTTCCCAACTATTATTTTCCCAGCTTTTGTATGAGGCTTCCATGTGATTGCTAAGTGGGTCAAAGTCACTCTTTCAAGTGACTGTTCCTCCTTTATTTAACTGGGGGAGAGTAACTGGCCCTGCACACCCCCAGCAATGTCTGTTCAAGTGCCTTCTGCTGGTGTTCTTTTTGCATTTTAGGTTGTGAGCCCTTTTGGGACAGGGATCCATTAGTTATTAATTAGCTACTGTATTAATTTTTTTTCATTTTCATTGTAAACAGCTTTGTGAACTTAGTTGAAAAGCGGTATATAAATACTGTAGGTAGATAGTAGATAGATTTGTTTGTCTATTTTATAAATTGCACACACAGTATGCTTATCCAGTATAGGTGATTTTTCTTGGAAGCCTCCCGTTTAATAAATTATATACCAGTAACTTTTTTCTTTAAAACTTCTTTTTTAATAAATGGAAAATGGAAGTAAGGTCAGGGAACCACTGGCAAGGCACATAATTTGCATACACTTCACCATCTTTTGCCTCCACAACTCTTGACAAACCGTTCTGTGAGTTCTGTTTTTGGTCACAATTTAGCAAAGATACACCAGGTGGTATTTGGCTTGTAGGTAAGTAACAGCTTGCTATAGAATTCTGCAGATCAAACAGTTTCTTGCCTGATTCACAGTCTTGACATGTTTCTGGCAAATCCAGAAACCATTGGAAAGTATTCAAACATACAATAGTGCAAACAGAATTTGTTATGGGAGATCAAGAAGATCAGGCAGAAGATTTGGTGTTGACAGTGCTTCCCATGTTTGAACAACTGTTTGACAGTTTTGGGGAGGTTAGGGTTAATGGACTTTGGCAGCTGAGGTTGGGCTTCACACTTGGACATTATTAGGAATGATGGCCACTGAAGTAGGATGTGGCTCACACCTGAAGCTCATTGGTATTAACAAGAGTCTCAAGGATAAAAGCAGCATCAGAAAGAACTTGGGCTATGAGTGTGGTTGTGTATGGGTAGGGAGTGACTTCTTGGACTTTGTCTGCGGGAGCTCTGCTGTACTGGGATTCTGCTAGACCAGAGTGAATATGCAGATTTTGAAGGACCTTGAAGAAGCCTATAAATAATTATAAATACTGAATGAAATTATTATTCAATGTTTAATGAATTAACCATTAAAGAAATAATTCCGTTTCAATTAATGATGTTCATTTCATTTCAATTAATGAAGTGATGCTTCATTTATGAGCAAACACAGATGAGACGTCATGTCAGTTTCATAAATATCTTATGTTATTTAAGTACAAGCAAAAAGCTAGTAGTTACAGCCTCTTCTTACAACCCAGACATTTATTTTTGCAATATAGTCACCGGTAGATTGGACCATTCAATGGAAATGTGCTGTTACTACTTATAGGTTGAAACCCTATCCTGGAATTAAGCCCCACTAGGTATTGTCGGGCTCACTTCTGACTAGACATCCCCAGAATTGGGCTCATAATTGATTTTGTGAAGATACCCTCAATTTTTTCTTCATTGTACAGGACTGTTCCAATATGCTTGCGCTGGCCTTCATGTTGATTCAAGCAGCACATCTTTACCCTGGAAATAAAAGTTGACTTGATTATCGCATTCGGCCAAATGCTCAAAAGCAAATCTCTCTCTGAACCGAATTGCTGCCCTCACAACTGTGCACTTTCAGATGTTCTGAGAAGGAACGTTCCATCCTTAATTTGATTGCAAAATATTATCAGATGCGTAATCTGGCAAAAAAAAAAATGTAGAAGGAGGCCCAGGAGAAAATGAAATAAAACAAACAAATAGGAAATTATTCTTTCAGATCTGACACCTGCTGCCTATTCAGACAGATTGGTTCTGATGAGAACTTGCACAGCAGATGGAGTAAAACTCACGTTAGCCACTTGCTTCCATGAATGTTGATTAGTCTCTTGCTGAATTTCTCTATAGATTTTTTTAAAATAAAAGAATAAGCTGTATATTTGAAGCCGCTAAATGATATTCAAGATGCTGGCTCTCACTCAGTACAACACACAGCTTACAAAATCATGAACTGTCATGACAATGTGGTGAATGGGGTTTAATGACAATTGTCATTGGTAGTTGTTAATCATAAGGAAAGGTTTATCGCAAAAGCGACCACTAAACAGCTTACAAAGAGCACAATCCTAACCATGTCTACTCAGATGTAAGCCCCATTGTGTCCAATGGGTCTTACTCCCAGGAAAGTGTCTTTAGGATTGCAGCCCTATAGCCCAACCGGGCTACAGTATCCTAGTTAGAAGGGGTGCAGAGCAGTAGGTTTTGCAGAGATCCTCAGCACATATGCAGCACATATATATGCAGCCCCTTCCATTTCCTTTAGGAGCCATATCTACATACAGCCATATATATGGCTTCTAAGGGGAAGGGAAGGGGGGAAACTGCTGGGCCAAAGAGGAATGCTTATTCTTCCCTGCTAAATATAAGTGGAGCACCACTTAGAAGTGCCTGTATACCCAGTTAGCATGTGTTAACTGTATCATTATATACATATATGGAAATGAGAGCACCTTATTTGTTTCATAAGTATCAGAACTGTATTTCATTGGCTCTCAAACCAATCAGTATCATGGGAAAGTTGAGTTTAAAAAAATCAACTTTTTGTTCCATAGGCTTTCATTTTCATAATTGGTCATAACTTTTGATAGAATATAGATATTCCAATGCTGTTTGTTTTATTGCATTCTGCTTTAAACTACCTTTCCAATGATACATAACATGATTGTATTATTGTTCATACATAGCCCGTTTTTCACATTTTTAGCCACTAATGCAGTGATGGGATTCAGAGAAATTAACAACTGGTTCTATGCCCACCTGGCAGCCTCTTTTAAATGGCTATTTTCAAACTTTATATGTCCTGTCTCTCACTAACAACCGGTTTGATAGAGTAGGTGCGAACCTGCTTGAGCCCACCACTGCACTAGTGTCAAATTCTGCTTGTGGCCCCCCTAAAGGTTGTAGCCCAGTGAAACTGCACCCCCTACACCCACCCTTAGCTATGCCACTGCATGGATCTATAAAGTTTAAATATGAATCAGCTCTCAGTACATATATCATATATAGTACACTTATCATAATACAGTTACTCAAGCTAACTGGGTATACAGGCACTTCTAAGTGGTGCTCCTCTTATATTTTTCAGGGAAAGAATAACCTTTCCTCTTTGCCCCCAACACAGTTTCAAGAGGGGACACAATTTTCATTTTTTCCCTTAATTAAATTTGATTTTGTTGTTGCAGGATGGGGGGGGGGGGGCAACAAAACCTTCTTCAACTCCATATAGTAAATAGGTGCTTTAGCTATGCGACTACCAGAAAATGGTGATGCACTGCTGAGGAAGAGGAGGCAGGATTTTCCCCCATTTTCTTTTTAAAAATACCTGGGGATGACATCACTTCTGGTTGTGACAGCACTACATTTTGAGCTTGTATAAATTTCAAGAAGGCTATAATAACTCATTCAGAAGGAAAAATAGTTTTTTCCCAGGACACAAGGCTAAAAAGGAGGACAAGTCCTGGAAAAAGAGGACATATGGTCACCCTGGCAATTCTGGGTGGTGGGAGAAAAATACCATGGTATACACAATAGCTCTGAATGGGGGGCCTGATTCCAAGCCAACCTGGGGCTCCCTGCAAAACTTAGTGCTTAGCACCCCCTCTAGCTACGTCATTGCTTGGCTATGCCACTCACAGGTGTCAAGTTTTTGTAACAAGTGGGAAATATAAATACAAAGCTAACAACTTCCTAGAAGCAGAGGGAAAGAAAAGGAGTACTAGATTAAGTATATGACTATTTGCTTGTTTGTTTAAAGCAGGGGTCTCCAAACCCTGGCTCTAAGAGTTGGAGAGAAGGGAGCTCTGCTCTTTATACCTCAGGAGGGTATTTTGCGGGCTGGGGAGGCTGCACGTACCTCCTCTCGCTGTGTATGAAAGTACTTATGAACCGGTTTGAAGATCACCCTCTCTGTGTGTGTTGGAAAGTGTTTACGAACTGATTTGAATTTATTCATTCATTCATTCACAAGTCAGTCACTAATATATTCATTTATGTAGATTTATTCAAATTTGAAATGTAAATCAATCCTTTTTTCTTCTTCTTCCAGCCCCTGACACAGAATCAGAAAGATGATGTGGCCCTCCTGGCAAAATGTTTAGAGACACCTGGTTTAAAGTATCTTCACCTTGTCTTTCAGAAGGGTCTCACTGCAACTCGAGTGCTGGCTCAGCAATGACTGGGTCACTGTTAGAAAAAGAGAAGTCTCCTGCATTCACATAGGCATTGTAAATCTAAGAGGGGAAGAGTGCAGAGGCTTCACACAACCATCCTTTTAAGTACAGTTATGTGCCACTTTACTATGTACTGTCCAACGATGGACTGCAAATGCATTGCAGGTTTAGGTGTATTGGGTTATACCAGATTCTCCCAACAGATGGCACTGTGCACTAAGAATGTTCACACAATGACACTACCTAACACTGCAATCCAGAGTTAGGGCAGTGAGGCAACCCCAGCTGGGCTGCCCCAACTATTCTGAATCCAGAGCAAAAGATTATGGTGAATCCAGAGAGTCAGGAAGCTTGGGCTGCCCTAGTTGTTCCACAGCAAACTCAGTAGACTTCCAGCCTAAGTGCCTTGTCCTTTTTTCTGGTTAACACATGTGGTCACCCTGTGTACTGCTGCCTCCTGCTGCAGCTGTTACTAGTTGACAGGGACTCCTTATAATGCAGGCACCACAGCTGTTCCTTGTTCAGTGTGATCTGAGGCAGGTCTCCTCAGGAGCAAGCCCTCCACAGGTGCCACTACTATTAGCGCTGCCACTTACTTACCTAGTGGGAAATGGGACTGCTGGCACACTTGGGTAGTTGGGGTGTAAATACCATGGGGATCAAATACCAGAATATCAAATACCATGGGTGAGGCTGCTGCAACCCCTCACTTTCTGAGGCCGCCAGAAATTATTTCCAGTTTTTGTGTTTTTAGATGTCTGGGTCCAATGCAGGGACTATCTTTTCCAGTCCAGGTCCTCGGCTGCATTTGGACCAAGATTGCAATTGACTGAGGGCACAATCCTAAACAATTTAGACCAGTACAACTCACCCACCTCCCTTTCCAACAGTGGCATGGAGAGGCCAGTGAATGTCTGTGCACTGGCCTAACCTCACAGGAGTGGCGCAGAAGTGCCTTGAAGCACTATTGAAATACGCTTAGCCAGTGGTGGGCAGAAGGGAGTTCTCAAAGGATCTATAGAACCCTTTGCTAATGAGCACCTGGTTCTGAGAACCAGTTACTAATGAGACATAGAACCTGTTGTTAATTTAGGTTATTAGGACATATCTATCTAGGACATATCTAGGACATAGAATAATTTAGGTTATTAGGACATAGAATAATTAACTGTTGTTAATTTATTTGAATCCCACCACTGCCCTAGACCTTCATATGATTTGTGCTGGTGCTTGTGCTGGCCTAACCAAAAGTTAGGATTGTGCTGTAGGAGTAAATGGAGTAAAGGAATCCCTATTAGTACCCTACCAGCACAACCCTAATTTCCAGTAAGGCTGGCATAATTCCCAGCACAAGTCCTGTGCTGACCTGGGGTATCACAAAAGTGTCATAAGGCACGATTGCACCACTCATGGATGGTTAGGCCAGTGTACAGACATGTGCCAGCCTCCCCACACCACCACAGGAATGGGGAGACAGCTGAATTATGCTAGCCAAAACTGGTTGGGATTGTGCCCTACATCATATCCACCAGGAAGATGGTCCTCAGAAGCAGAAATATATGGTGTAGTGATGGAAGGTGATGCAGAACTGCCCTGCTGTTGTCCATGGAAAAGCAACACACCTCCCTTGCCTCCTTACACCGGAGGAGCCTCTCCTCCTGAAGCTCACCTGCTTTCTCAAGAGCAAGGAGAGCCTACTCAGGTGTAAGTAGATAGTGCAGCTCAGGTGCTTTTCCATTAATACCATGAGGGATGTGAATTACAGCATGTCCCTGTTGAGAAGCCCTTCTCTCAAGTGGAAAAGATGGGAATAGCATTCATTTCCTAGGAGATATTCTTCAACAGGGTTCATTTTCAACAAGGGTTCTGTTCCAGAACCTTCCATGAATTAAAAAAACAGTGAAACAATAGATTTAAAGACCCATTTCTAGGTTTCTTACTTCTACATTGCTCCTAATGTAATAAGGCTGTGCCTTGACATTTGCAGGAGTTTGATTCTGGGACTCTAAATGTGTCATATAAAAGCAGTTTATAAAAAATTAAAAGGGCCCCTTTACAATTGTTAAAAGCAGCTTTTCTTCTTGTAGAGAGGCAGTCAGCAATTAGAAATGCAAAGGATCCCCAGCCTTTTCCTGACTCAGCCGAAGAATGGGACGATTGTTTGCATGACTGCCTCTCTACAACAGGAAGAAAAGCAGTTTTTTTAACCTGTGATTTTAGTCTACCTATATATTTACAGTATTTATATACTGCTTTTCAACTAAAAAGTTCACAAAGCGCTTGACAGAGAAAATGAATTAAGTAATAGCAAATGGATCCCTGTCCTAGAAAGGCTCACAATCTAAAACGCAAAAGAACACCAGCAGAAGCCACTATAACAGACATTGCTGGGAGGGGGGCAGTTTTATAGGGGGTCTTGTTTCCCCTTCTCCAGAAATCAGCATGTTCCTTCTCATTTTCAGTGGCCAAATGTTGGGTCAAATCCATGTATCAAAATTCTGTGTATAATAAGGTTGGATTTATACTGGTCCCCACCAAAAATAAGGGGGGGGGGTTCTGCTGGAGCCCTTCAGCTATGGCCATTTCCTTCCCCACTCCAAAGGTCACCATCATGCTTAAAGGGAAGAAGATCTGAGAGGTGACACTGTGGGTATTTTGCATCGAAATGTTTGTGAATTATTTGATCACTTATATAAAGCTCAAGCTTTTAAAAATATTTTTGAAGCACTGCAAGAATTCAAATCAGCCACTTGCAAAAGCTCGGGTTTTTGCAAGTGTTTGCCTGGAACAAGGACAAAAGCGCGATCCTATTTCTAGCTGAATACTATTGTGGCCAGGCATGCCTAGCACATACATTTGAAAAATAAAAATAATATAGCTGGTAAGCTCTCCAGCTTAAGTGGTTCTGTCCTCCAGTAATGAATGTTTCAGTGTGTTTAAAGTTACCTAACTTGGACTAAGGAGTGATGCTTCTGGTTGCCACATCAACATCAATAGGATAGAAGACTATTTTCTAAGTTAAATGTTCCTACCTGAAAAAATATGAGTGCCTAGATCTATGCAGTTCAAAATATCAGCACAGAAGATGGCTGTTTTATAAAGCATAAGGACAAAAGAGATGTTCCTCTTAATATTTTAGTGCAACATGGAAAAGCTTCCTAGTGCTTTTTATTTTAAATTTTAAATATGACAGGAAAAAACATTTCTATGACAAAACCTGATTTTTATCTTACTTATTTTTAGTGGTCCCTTTCAATCATTTCTTTCACAATATGTATCTGTGCACAGTATAGATAATTCCCCGCTTTCTGATGGTTCATTTTCTGACGATCCACTTTTTCAACACCTTTCAATTATACCCAGAACGCATTCATTTAATGCACGTTGACTCTTTCAACCTCTCTCTGCTTTTCTAATGGCCAAAATTGCCCTCCCGCATGTTGTAGATTCTGGTCTAATCCCATTCCCAAAGGTGTTAATGAGAATCCATTTTCAGAAATCTTGTGTGACAGCAGGAATTTGCAAAATAAAAGGGCATTAGCAATTTCCTAGCTCATAAATCATTGGAAGCAACATAAAATAAAAAAGATTGGGTTCCACCTAGGGTTGCCATATATCCCTAAAAACCAGGACTCTACTAATTTTCGGAGATTGCATTCACATACTGGCAAGTTTGACACTGTCCTAGTTTTGTGGAAGAGAATTATGGCAACCCTAGGGTGCAATCCAGAGTAACTGTGGGGAATCCTTGCTCTGATGTAAGAACAATTTATTCTGGATTGCAATATGAATTTCCCATAAATTTTCACTAGGTGGTGCCATAACTACGTTGATGTAAATGTCTCTTAAGTACTCCCGTAGTTACTCTGGACTATCGGGTAAGTTCCACTTTTCAATGATTTTCACTTTTGGACCATGCTCCAGGACCTAACCCATCCAATAAGTGGGGGATGCCTGTATGGTGGAATCCAGATAACAAAACCCTACAATTCTACATGCATTAAATTCTTGATTTTTAAAAAAAATGAATACTTTTGTCTTTTATTATGAGATTTGTACATGTTAGAAACAACCACCTGCAAGAGTTAAAAGGTGTTAACCTTCTAGAGCGTTTGTTAAAGTGAGAGTAATGGAGATCCTTGGAGGTTGACTGGACTGTCCTCTTTAGCTGGCCAGATATCTGCTGATAGATGCTACACAGTCCAAAGTGGGGAGAAGGATAGGGGATCCTCTGCCTTCTGCTCTCTTTTATTTGACTCACTATCCCTTTGAGGCAGCTAATCTTGGAACTGCTAACGGGGCTAGCTCCTCTGTTTTTCTCTCTGTGGCTTTCCTCTCTCAAAGAAGGTGCCAGGGACTCTGCCTATGCTACAATCTTGCTACTCCCTCCAAGCAGCCATGAGTTCTGATAAGCCAGCCTTTACTCAAGGGAGCCTCTTTGTTCTCTTCAGTTCTTTTTAATTTATAGATTGCGTTTGTCAGAGCATCCATAAGAACATAAAAAGAGCTCAGCTGGATCAGGCCAAAGGCCCATCCAGACCAGCTTCATGTACACCTCAGTGGCCCACCAGATGCTGCAGGGAGCAAAGAAGAGAAGGCACCTGTATCCAGTTGCAATTCAATTGCATCTGGAATTCAGAGATAGCCTATTTCTAAACTAGATATGCAAACCCTGTATAATTTCTCCATGCCAGCAAGCTCGGCACCCATACTAGTTCTAATAGAGGTAACATCATTCTAAGCTGAGGAGGTCCGAGAGGGAGAAAAAATAAAGGAGAACACAGATCTATAGCCCCAAATGCATTTCTGCATAATAGAAATATTTGTTGTCCAGCTCAGCATCAGAACACCCCCAAAATTCTCCCCTCCTGACAATGCAACAGATTTTCAAAAGCCGCTTAACAAGCTGTCAGGCTTGGAAGCAGCAGATTTCAAATGGAGCCTGTATGTTGCTCTCAAACTGGCATTGTCCTGGCTCCAACAGTTCTGCATGCAGATGTCATCAGATACAATCTCTGGTGCCTTCAATTATCCAGCTAGCAGGCTGGAAAGGGCTCTTCCTTGAGTCACCGGAAAGTGCCCTTCCTTGAGTCACCGGAAAGTGCCAAGCTACTAGGAATCTAAGTCTTACCTACCACTGGGGCTGATTTTAAGCTATGTTTTCTTGTTTTAAATTATGAATCCTGTGGTTTTAATTCTGGTTTATTATTATTATTATAACTAAGATTGTGATGACTTTTAGTCAAACAAATAAACTATGACTGACTGACTAACCTACCACTGAAAATTGGTTTCTGTTAGTTTCTAGTTAAGACAGCCAGCATTCAGAGGTTCCCACATTCCAGCTAATTTGGATCCTTGGTATAGCTTTTCCCATTTATTGTACATTGAAGAGCATGGAGAAAACTAGTCTTATTTGCATAATTGATATTTGTAAAAGAGTTTAAGTTTTGAGATCTCACTCTGCTTGCACTTAATGTTGGAGGGCTGGTGATGTTGGCATCCCCAAGTCTGGAGGTGCCAGGTGCCAGATCTATCAGGTATGCAGTGAGGCAGTCCAGCATCTCCAACCCTGCTCATATGGCAAGACATTCCTCGTAAAACAAGCAAAGATTTTTTAGAAACCTTTGAGCACAATCCTAACCATGTCTTCTCAAAAGTAAGCCCCATTGTGTTCAATGGCTCTTACTCTCAGGAAAGTGTCTTTAGGATTGCAGCAATAGTCTTGCAGTGGTCTGTGGGTGGTGCAAGTGGTTAAGACACTGTGCCTGTTAACCAGCAGACCAGGGTTCAAGACCTGGGTCCCCACAAGACAGGGTGAGCTCCTATCCTTACCTCAGCTCTGTGATGCAGCTGGAACCAATTGTATCAGCTCTGCTGTTCTATTGGACTATTTCAGTGGTGTGAAGAGGGAGGACACTCCTTGGGTAATAGCCAGTGGTGGGCTCCAGCAGGTTTGCACTTGCTGTTACTGGTTGTTAATGAGAGATAGGACATATGAGATAGGACCGGTTAATGAGAGAACCAGTTGTTAATGAGAGATAGGACACATACAGTTTTAAAATAGCCATTTAAAAGTGGCTGCCAGATGGGCATAGAACTGGTTGTTAATTTCTTTGGATCCCATCTTCAGCCTATCTTCCATATCAATCTACACAGGCCTTTGTGCTTCTCATGTAGTGTCAAGCACGATACCATAGTCTTTCAAGACTGATGGATGCCAATAGCCTTGCAAAACACTTGCAATCCAAGGTACCACCGTACTTCAAAGGAATCTTGTTGATATTTTGTTGCTGTTGTTAGTCATTGTGTCCAATTCTTCATGACCCCATGGACTGCAGCACACCAGACCACCCTATCCTCCATTAACTTCCTTGTTGATATAGGAAACTTTTTTCATGCAGAGCTAAAATGAGCTAAAATGGAGAAAATCATTTACATCAACATTATACTTTTGCAAGAATTCAAACTTTCAGGGATTTTGTGCAATAAAAGCAACTATGCTGGAATCTTACTTGTAAGTACTATCTGACTCATGCCGCCATCCTAAACTCATTTTCTTGGGAGTAGGCGCCACTGAATACAATAGGACTAACTTCTGACATGCTTAGGATTGTACTGTCAGTGGGCTCATGGTGGTTTGACATAAATAGTTTGTAGTCTAAGGCTGCAATCCTAAAACACTTTCCTGGGAGTAAGTTGCACTGAACCAATTTAGGCAAGCCAATTGTCTAACCAATTTAGGCAAGCCCATATCATAATGTGGGGAAGTCGGTGCATGTTTGTGCCTAATCTCCCTCGAAGTAGCACAGAAATGCATTTTTGTGACGCCCCAATGCCAGCATGTGACTTATTCCAGGACTTTTCAGCCTAACCAGGGATTAGGATTGTGCTATAATTTGGTGTTTTGGGCTTTGATGAAGGTACTATAGTTCCCAAATAGTTAATATGATCTTTGAAAGTTTAAGAATACTG
This sequence comes from Cryptoblepharus egeriae, assembly GCA_030015325.1. Taxonomy (NCBI): domain Eukaryota; kingdom Metazoa; phylum Chordata; class Lepidosauria; order Squamata; family Scincidae; genus Cryptoblepharus; species Cryptoblepharus egeriae. Next base: position 176,902,915 of record JAREYC010000003.1, on the reverse strand, counting down.
AGATGTTGGAGTGAGGAAGAATGAAACATGGACCTTTAAAAGAAAAAAAACAAATCCAACAATTTGCCTTCAAATGCCAAGAGCCAGCAAACAAAGTGTGTCCTTCTTTATCTCTTCTGCATGCTATTAAAACATGTCATGAACAAAAGTTGCTTTTTCATTAATAAAAAGAATGAATTGAACACTCTTTACTGGGACTCTAATCCTCACCATGTGCAATCAAGCAGCAAAAGAGTGGATGTAAAGGCTGATCCTCAGTCCCCTTGTGTGGCTCTGCACAACTGTTGCAAATGCATTGAAATTTAGTTAACATCAGACCAATCCCAGCATGTGAAAACATTTTCATTCACATCCCCAAAGATACTCAAAAGCTGGTTAGAAATTACTCGTGCGCAACAGGGAGCCAGAGGGTATTAATTACCTGGCTTCCAGGCTGCTTCATGCTTTACGAAGGAATTCAACTAACTAAAAATATACCAACCTTAGTCTCTGAAGAAGCATTACTTAGATCAGTGTTACTAAAATTGGAGGATGCAACATGTAATACTTCAACAGCACAATCCAGAGTAACGCTGGGAGCACTTACGTCGACGTAAGAAAAATTTACTCTGGGTTGCTGTGTGTATTTCCCATAGGTTTCCCTTAGGTGGCGTTGTAACTACATTGATGTAAATGTCTTTTGTGTCTATGTAAGTGGAAGAGGAGGAATGTGCTGTTAATGTTCTCCTAGCTTTGCTGTCACCCACTACTCCTCCTCTTCCTCTTTGTACTTCCAATTTGGAAAAAGGGGATCTTTGGGAGTGGGAGAGGAAATGTGTGATGGAGACATGGGTGGTAGCCTGCATCATCAGTTTATAGCATCTCTAGGCAGGGCTGGAAAGACTCCTATCTGAGAACATGAAGAACTACCACAACTAGAATGTGAATCATTGACATGAATCATGTCAATCATGTAGATTGATGGCTTTAGAACAGGAGTTCACAAACTTACTTAGGTCCTGATGCCCCCACAGCCTTTTCTCTCCTGCTCAGCCTAATACCACCATCTTGTGAAAACTTGTGAGATGCCGGACAGAAGTGCCCAAATCTCATAAGATCAAATATGCTGATACCCAAATATCACACGATTTAAGATTCAAGATAGTGGTGCCCAGAACAGCAGATAGGAAGGGCCACAAGGGACATCTTGTGGTGCTCTGTGAGTGTGCTGTTACACATCAACACACACATTTCAGGAGCCTCTGATTTAGGGCCTAATTCAAGGGAAAGCAGTGTTATGGATTTAAATTAGCTTAGATAACATCCATTTCAAACAATGTATTAAATTTGAAAGAGATTGGGTTGTGCTGTCTCTTCCCTGTCTTTTAGTGCCAGAAAATGAACTTGTATGGCTTCTGTTAGTACTTCTACTGTTAGTACTGTACTGGAACATTTTTACTGCACTAAAATTTACTGAAGGATAGTTAGGAAATTGGCAATTATCTATGGCAATTATGAGCACCTTCTTCAAAACCATTGGAGTCATTGGAGGTCAAACTTAACCAACCACGTTGGCTTAGATGTTACCTATTCAGTTGGTTCCATTAGGCTAAAACCATTAGGCTAAAACCAGTCATGACTGGAGGTGCCAAGGATAGAAACTGAGACTTTCTGCCCACAGGCACTAAGGAGTTATTAAGGTCCTTCTGCCAAGAGGAGATGTCATTAAGAGTGATGCTACGGCCTCTGAAGGGAAACAAATTTTCCAATTGAATTTGTTTAGTCTACACTACAGTATCTCATTTTCATGTCTGTTTTAATGTATCGGAAGAAGTGACATACAGCCAGCTAGTCTGACACTTTCAATGATAGCTTGTTTCATAAGTTAGTTTCACGTACAACTTTTGAAAGCAGCCCTGTTCAAATCATTGATGTTTACATGAAAAATAATTGAATATCAAACAAGGTTGGGCAGCTGACAGATTCAGTTTTGCCAATATTCATTTTATTAATCAAGTCCTGACATTCTGATAGGTTATTATAGTGGCAAGAAAAGGGCCATGAAATTAGAGTTTTTTAAAAAAATAATTCTGATCTCCAGTAGAGAGTTCACAAGGCACAGAGACTCAAAACATATGCTCTGGAGCAGTGATTTTCATCCTTTTCCATCTTGTGGCACACTGACAAAGCATTAAAATTGTCAAGGCATACCATCCGTTTTTTGACCATTGCCAAGGCACACCCATGCTGCTGGAAAGGAGCTCAAATCCGCCAACTGCCCTATTTATTAAACTGCCCTATGACCTTCTCCAAATTCCTGGAGCACACCTACGGACCATCTGTGGCACACCAGTGTGCTATGGCACAGTCGTTGAGACTCACTTCTCTAGACTCACTAGATTCTGTTAAGCTTTGAAGGCTTTGGGTGTTATGGAAAGAATGATGATTTTTGCTCCCCTGCACTGAGGCGGCAGCCTGGTAAGTATAGAAAGTGCCACCATACAGTGTGTTAGCAACCCTTGCCATTGGTGAGTACCTCCATCTTGCTGTTGTTACCCCAAATGGCTCTAACAGCACTAATACAGTGTGTTGTGGCACCTACTGTTCTACTGCACCAATGCACCTATGGCTACACTACTGCCTACACTCTTTATTAAGCAGAAATGATTCTTTGATCACAGAAGAGAAGGTTAGGCTACAACTTGCAATTATGACAACCCATTTCTTGTGCAAACACAAGAGATTTGAATGTGCCTTTTTGTTTATTCCTGCTTCTTGTGCTAGTGCTAAAATAACCCTTCCAGAAGGACTAGGGCCTTTCAGCACACAGAAGGGCACCTTTGGATGCACCCCAAACATTTGATTTCTTTCTTTTTTATCCTGGTTCTGCAAAGTAACTTGGCAAGCAGCCCTGATGCACCTACAATGACACAACGGGGCAAAATGAATCAGACTAAAGTGTGCGCTTTATGGGTATGACATAACTTAGTAGAGGTTTTAATTTTTAGCAAAGAGCCATACTGCGATTTTTGTTCAGCAAATTAAACTCATGCATATGTCCATAGAGAGATGGAGCTACATTATACAATGTTACATGATTTGTTTATCTATATATATAAAAGAGAAAAGTCACTCACTGACTGACTCACTGACTGACTCATCACTGCCCTGCCAAAACCACTGGGCCAAGAAGCGTGAAATTTGGGGTGGGTGTTCCTTCCGTGACTGAGGGGTCAGCACCAAGAACCGGTTTTCGGAAATTCCAACTGGAAGGGGGTGAAAAGGGGCGCAACGCGTTTTCCTCCCTATTCTTTGCATTGAGAATTGCTGACTCATCAACATTCCGCCCCAACTGCTGGGCCTGAAGCATGGAATTCTGGGAGTTCCTTCTGTCACCTGAACTCCCACCAAGAACCATCTGGAGAAATTTAGGGGCTGAAAAGGGGTCAACGTGTTTTTGTCCTATACTTAACATGGGAGACTGAACAACATCCAGCCAATTTGGTGCTCGGTGCCTGGTGCACTGGGGGATGTTGTTTGGAGGAAGAGGTTGCACTGGCGAGGATGCTGCGCATTGGGGAAAATTGCGCATGGGGGAAGTTGCGCATGGGGGGAAGTTGTGCATGGGGGGGAGTTGTGCATGGGGGGAAGTTGCGCATGGGGGAAGTTGCGCATGTAGGAAAGTTGCGTAAGGGGAAGTTGCGCATGGGGGAAGTTGCGCATGTAGGAAAATTGCGCATGGTGGAAGTTGCGCATGGTGGAAGTTGCGCATGGGGATGATGCGCATGGGGGGAAGTTGCGCATGGGGGATGGTGCGCATGGAGGGAAGTTGCACATGGAGGGAAGTTGTGCATGGGGGGAAGTTGCGCATGGCGGGATTATGTGCATGGCGGGCTGATGTCCGTGGGGGGATGATGCGCATGGGGGAAGCTGCACATGGGGAATGGTGCACAAGGGGGAAAGTTGAGCATGGTGGGAAGTTGCACATGGGGGAATGATGCGCATGTAGGAAAGTTGCACATGGGTGGAAGTTGCACATGGGGATGATGCACATGGGGGATGATGCACATGGGAGGATGATGCACATGTAGGGAAGTTGCGCATGGGGAAGTTGCGCATGGGGGAAGTTGCGCATGTAGGGAAGTTGCACATGGGGGGATGATGCGCATGTAGGAAAGTTGCACATGGGGGAAGTTGCGCATGGGGGAAGTTGCGCATGTAGGAAAGTTGCGCATGGGGGAAGTTGCACATGGGGGGATGATGCGCATGTAGGAAAGTTGCACATGGGGAAGTTGCGCATGGAGGGAAGTTGCACATTGGGGGAAGTTGCGCACGGGGGGAAGTTGCACGTAGGGAGAAGTTGTATGTGGGGGGATGATGCGCATGGGGGTAGGTTGCGCATGGGTAGTTGATGTTGTAGAGGATGTTGTATGGGGAAGTTACTCCCGCAACACGGGTACGCCTTTCCCAAGTTTCTTTAATAAATTTGCACCCCGCCTTTCTTGGGCTGTAGCTGACTCAAGTGACAAACAGTAAAATATATTAAAAACATTCAATAAAACAATTAAAAGCATTTAAAATATACATAAGTTAAAAACAATAAAAACAATAACCTCCCAGCCTCCACCTTAATAAAAAGCTTTTTGAAAATAGAACATTTTTCGGCGTCTCCTGAATCTTTCCTAAGTTCTAAGGGGAAGGAGTTCCAAAGCTGGGGTGCCGCCACCAAGAAGGCTCTGTTTCTGGCTGCCATACTTCTTACATCCCTTGGTGGTGGCACAGTCAGTAGGGCCCCCTCTGATAACCTTAGATAATGGGTTGGATTGTAAGAAAGAAGGCAGTCCCTCAGATACCCTGGACCCAAGCCATTTGGGGCTTTAAAGGTCAGGACCAGCACTAGTCAGCCCGGAAATGAATGGACAGCCAGTGAAGCCACTGAAACAGTGGCCTGACAGAGTTGAACCAGCAAACCCCAGCAACCACAGAGACCACTGCATTCTGGAGTAGTTGGAGTTTCAGGACTATCGTCAGAGGCAGCCCCACATAGAGCGCATTGCAATAGTCCAATCTCAATGTTACTAGAGCATGGATCACCTTGGCCAGATCTGAGCGACTCAGATATTGTTGCAGCTGGCAGATCAGTCAAAGCTGAGCAAAGGGTCCACTGGCCATAGCCCCCATCTGGGACTCTAGGAGCAGCTGCAAATCCAGGAGAACTCCCAAGCTGCGGAGCAGGATGATATTCCAATACACAAGTCGACAACTTCCAGGCCAGGAGAACCTCTGTCTTATCAGGATTTAATTTCAGATTATTTGCCCTCATCCGGATCCCCACTGCCTCCTGACAGCAATTCAGGACCTCAACTGCCTCCTCAGACTCAGGAGGAGAGATAGAGCTGGGTGTCATCAGAATACTGAAGGCACCTCACTTCAGTCCTCTGGATGACCTCTCCCAGAGGCTTAATGTGGATATTAAACAGCATGAGGGACAGAATGGAACCTTGCGGCACCCCACACAAAAGAGGCTAAGGTGCCAAACCAGAATCCCTCTGCACCACCTTCTGGGATCTGTCAGCCAGGAAGGAGTGGAACCACCGCAGAACAGTGCCTCCTACACCCAACCCGGCCAACTGACCCAGAAGGACACCAGGGTCAATGGTGTTGAAGGCCACTGAGAGGTCCAGCAGGACCATCAGGGACACATTCCCCCTGCCCGTTTCCCGGCGTAGGTCATCCACCAAGGCGACCAAGGCAGTCTCCATCCCCAACCCTGGTCTATCTATCTATCTACAGTATTTATATACTGCTTTTCAACTAACAAGTTCACAAAGCGGTTTACAAAGAAAATGGAAAAATAATAATAGTTAATTAAAAGCTAATGGGTTGTTGTCCCAAAAGGGCTCACAATCTAAAATGCAAAAAAGAACACCAGCAGAAGCCACTTGAACAGACACTACTGGGGTGTGTAGGGCCAGTTACTCTCCCCCTGCTAAATAAAAGAGGAACACCCACTTGAAAGAGTGCCTCTTGCTCAGTTCAAAAACCTTTTTGAAAAGGAACCAGATATTGAGCTTCATCCAAGCTGGAATGCCTCCTCTGAATCCTCATCCAAGCCAGGACGCCTCCTCTTCATCCTCTCAAACCAGGACGCCTCCATCCGCTCAACCATTTTGCCCAAAAATGGGATGTTTGAGGCTGTTCAATAGTTTTTTAGATTATTAGGGTCCAGGGAGGGTTTCTTCATGAGGGGGTGAACCACTACATGGTTTAGTGCAGGAGGAAACACCCCCTCCCTCAGAGAGGAATTCACCACTCTCCCTGTCCATTCAGCCAGTCGATCCCAGGCGGATCTGATTAGCCAAACTGGGCAAGGGTCCAGCAGGCATGAAAACAGTCTCACACTACAGAGAATCCTGTTCACGTCACTGAGCCGTCATTGAGCCGTCAAACCTAGCATTGTCGGCTGCGACGGGCAAATGGTTCTCCAGGTGGCCCTTGAGCACATGCACACTGGAGCACATTGGCCATTATTTTTAATGGAAGGTCTATTGGCCTGCATTGCCCCCATATTCCCTGCTTACAAACTATCGCAGGAATAACTTCCAGCCTGGAGCTATACAGATTAAAAGGGCAACTATGTACGTTGAATTGAAAGATGAACACAACATTACAGAGCCCTTCTCCCCAAGGACCAGCCAGAGCAGTGGGAAACAATTGAGACCTAAGTGGATTATTTTCCACACAGTGAGTTACATTTGTATGAAGATGAGTTGCATGCAAGGAAAAAAAAATCATTCATTTTCCAGAAGATTATTTCCCACCTTCAGTTTAAAGATATATATGCAGTTAGGGAAAACGCTGTTTAATATAAAAGAACTGTCTTTGGAAATATGCCTACTACAAGTTCCTAGTAGCCAAAGGTTATTTTTTAATTGCAGTAATAAAACCGACCCCCATGGGCAGCAGGGTAATGAAATAAGCTCCTTTGTGTGGGAAAAATGTGAATTCTGATATCTAAATAGATGTGCTTGCCTAGAGACAAAGTCAAATAGTTTCCTCTTGATGGGATACGTCCCCATGTTCTCTGATATTCCTACCCATTTTCTACCATTGCTACCCACCCCATAGAATTGTGTTTTCTATATTATTATTCTTAGCATGCAATGCAAATCTATTCTTGTTTAGTAATTAATTACTGCTACATATTTTCTCAGCTCTGCTGCCTCCTCAGGGGAAAGTCTTGACCGCACATTTTAAAAATGGATTAATGTGTATTTAGTTAGATGGGCCCTGTGGAATAATTTACACTTTGCAATGATGGTTTCTTAGTCAAACACATCTAAATGGCTTAAAAAAAAGATGCTTACAAAATGAGCAGTGTTACAAATGGAATTAGTAATATCAGTGAATAACGGTGAATTAGTAATAACAAAAGTCTCATTGGAATCCAGCTTTTTTCTGACTTGTTTGGGAGATACGTCATGGTCAAATGGCCAGCTATCTGGTTGTGCTTTACATTTCAACAATATAGGGGTTTATGGATGCAAATTTAAACAATAAAAATGGCAAAGTAAAAACAATGCCATAAATCAAACGCCTCAAACTTTTTCCCACTGTGTCCACTTTATTGGCCATAGTGGCCACATCACATCTCAGAATTCCTTGCCACTTCTTGGTACAGCTGATCCACAGCCCATTTCATTGGCTGTGTCATGCCTTGCAATGCTCTCTGGCTTCTGAATAGTCCACTTATGACCCACTAGCAATTAGACTGTGATTCACAGTGTGAAAATTGCTGCAATAAATGAGTGCTCTTGTTATGCCAGCACTGAGAAGAGTGCTGGTTTGGTTCACTCCTGGCACTCTCAGGACCTGAGGAACAGTGGCATAGCTAAGGGATCTGGCATCCAGGGCACAAAAATGTTGAATAACCCCAATGGTATGCCTTCTAGGGGTGTGCCCAAGAAACATTCAGGTGGTGGTGTGAGGTGCAGGGAGGCCACACAATATCTTTTCTCCCCCACCCGCCTCACAAGGCATCTTGGAGGCATTAGAAAAGCACCTCCAGTTTGTATGAAAACCAGAAATAGTTTTGTCGGAAGGTGCTGAGACAATGATGCGATCCCCAGGATTAGACTCCTTGCAGGGAAATTGCAACTTTCACTGTTGAGAGGATGCAGGGAGCCCTGCAAATGCTCTGTGGGGCTCTCCACACACACCCAGACCATGGCTGCCATTTTAAACATTAGCCCACTCCTTCTCCTTCTTGGGTACAAGGCAGTGTTACAGAAGCTGGGAGGTTGCCGCCTTCGAGTTTGAGTATCACCAGCTCAGAAAGAAAGAAAGAAAGAAAGACAGACAGACAGACAGACAAGACAGACAGACAGACAGACATGGGCCTGGGCACTTCTCATCCTCTGATACAACCAGAGACTGAACACAAGCATTTCAAGATGCATAATGGATGGGCCGACCCTGAAGGTGGACCTTGTGGGCAGCATGCTTGTCTCAAGGACAATAAGAAACAAATTGAATGAATTGCCATGCATCAGCTGACTACAAAAAACTTATATCGTATCAGGGATCTTTGGAAAGTTCATCATCCTCTCATTTTCTTCCAGTTCTGATTTCTGTACTCAGGTCATATGGTTCAAAAATAGCCATTAAAAATTAACTTCAAGAAAAATGGTAGTGATTATTTGTAATTTAACATATTACCAATCAAGCATTCACTCAGGAAGAATAAATGCCCAGAACAAGATAAAAAATGCATTGTAATAACCCTGCAATCAAAAATGATATGCTTACCACATATAAAATTCCTTAGGTTTTTTTTTACACTTTCCAAAAGCAGCTGGGGGGGTGTGTGAGTTGAGGCACAAAGGTTGAGCCACAAACCAATGAAAAGTAATTATGGGCGCAATCCAGAGTAACTACGTGGAGTCCTTGCTCCGGTGTAAGAACAAGTTACTCAGGATTGCAATATGAATTTCCCATAGGTTTTCACTAGGTGGTCCAATAACTACGGGTACACGTAATGTCTCTTACGTGCACCCGTAGTTACTCTGGATTGTAGGGTATGTTAACTACATTTTTTCTCTTATGAAAACCTTAGCAAACTGCTTTGGCTATTGCTCTATCCCACCTCATGCACTACCTAAGACAGCGTTTCTCAAAGTAGGGGTCGGGACCCCTTTGGGGGTCGCCTAGAGCTTTCCTGGGGGTCACCTAAGGACCCCTGGTGCAGGGGGCCAGGTCAGGCTTGCCAGACCTCCAGCTGTAGCTGTGAGCGCACTGGGACTGACTGACAGCCTCAGGGCCCAATCCTATGCATGCCTACTCTGAAATAAATCCCATTATAGTCAGGGGGGCCTTAACTCCCATGTAAATGTGGATAGGATTGCAGCCTCAGGGCCCAATCCTATGCATACCTACTCTGAAATAAATCCCATTGTGTTCAGTGTGTGCATAGAACACACATTTCATTTGTAACAAGGAAAAAACATTCTGCATATCAGATATTTACATTATGATTCATAACAGTAGCAAAATTACAGTTATAAAGTTGCAACAAAAATATTTTTTTTTGTTGGGGGTCCCCACAACATGAGGAACTTAGAAAGGGGTCACGGCGTTAGGAAGATTGAGAACCACTGACCTAAGAAGACCAGATTCAAAGGTGTGGCAACAGGATGGGCAGTACAATCCTATCCTGCACTGAAACAGGCAGGCTGTCTGTATCCAAAGCATGATCTGGGCTGCTTCTGCAGTATCATGGGGCAAGGAGAAACCTTTCTCACTTACAGTAGCCCCATCAGATCTACATGGAACTGAGCTACCAATTTCAGTGGGACAACTCTGAACAGCCCCAGATCTCTGCTTGAATAACTGTCAGATCCCAGCCCCAACTCCTGTTCCCCACCAATCTACCCATATTCCCTTCCCACAAAATGCTCCAAGAGACTTGCACTGGCCCATTTCATTTTCTGGACTGCGCTGACAGGTATTGCTTTCTTGTGTGTTCCTGGAGGCATTTAGTGGGCTATTATGAGATACAAAAGTTGGACTAGATTAACCTTTGGTCTGATCCAGCAGCATTCATGTTCTGATGACAAGAGTTTTCTCCTGATTGATTGGACTGACGAAGTGAGGCAGGATGGACAAGTGGGTAAGGGCAAGGCTTACCCTGACTACTCTGATCATGTCTGATTTGCCCAGTGTTCCTGTCCACCTGCCCTTCTGAGATTAGCAGGTCAATCATAAGGGGGCAGTTTAGAAATTTTTGCTGCTGTCAGTTTGATTGGTTCTTAGTGGCTGTTTTACACCTATTTTTCACCAGCCCCAGACTGATATTGGGCTGGATGGTACTTCAAGTTCACTTTGGTAGGTAGTATGTGAATGAATGGGTAGGATTTATGTCTCAAGTGTACAATCTGAGTCAGTAAAATCAAAAGGTAAGCCAAGACCACACTGATACTGGTTGTCCATTTCGATAAGGCTGGGTGGCAGGCCACTTATCTGGACTGTGGAAGATCCTTTTGACCTTAAGAACATGCATAAGTCAGGAACAGAAAACACACATAATAACACACATAATAGTCTCTCCACCTGCGCATGTACTTACGTAATAAGGTCTGTGTATCTTCCTTTAATAAAGAAGCCCCTATTGTTGTGTTGTATAACCTGAAATCTGGGAGAGGGAAATTTCAGGTATGTGTTTTAAATATATCCATTTTTAAATGGCTTGTTTTCAAGCACCTGTTGCGAGAACATTATTTCTAACTAGCATACTAATTAGCTTAAATACTGACATTGGAAATATTTTTTGCTGCAACAGCAAGAGAAGTTGAACTAGTGGCAAGTGGAAAGATGAAGAGAATTGGTTTTCAAGTAGATGAATCATTCCCCATCTCTTTTCCATCACAAACTATTTCTTGTGCATTGGAAATGAGGCCTTGAAAATAAAAAAGTGCTCTTTTCATCAAGCTTTTTCCGACAGACCACATTGCAGAAAATCATGTACATTTAGACTAGAGCAGGCCTGCAGAATTTGTGACCCAGCTTTCACTTGTTCCCAGCCTGCAATGGGTCAAGGGCTACTTGGATCTGCTCCACTGAATTTGAGTAAGGATTCAGCTAGATCCATTGGGACTACTTCTGCTGCATTATCTGGGGTAAGGAGAAAAGTTTTCCCTTGCCCAGCATAGCGCAGAAGCAATCCCAAACTTGCACTGGATACAGCACAGCACACTGAGGGACTGTACAGTTAGGACTGTAGAATAAGTCCGTATAATGTATCTTGCCAATTTCAAACAAGCCAGTAAAGTTTACAGGGATATAACTGGGCTAGTTTTTAAATTTGCGTTGATGTTTGCAAATTTGAATACTGCAATGCTAAACTATATAGCAAAATAATTGCTTTCAGATTTTCCTCCTTGGAAGTCACTGGCTGAAGGTTTAACTTAGAGCCCACAGGGGTGGACCAAGCCCTGGACCTTCACTGCCAGGACAGTGGTAATGCCCAATACAATATGCCATCAATGGCAAGATGGGTGCAATGGGAGACCCAATTCAGAGCTTTGCCCCAGGCCCCCAGCAATGTGACCTCAACACAATCTGGAAATCTCACAACCCAATCATATGCATCAGAAATAAACCCATTGTGTTCAATGAGTCTTACTGCAAGGAAAGTATGGATTGGATTATAGCCTCACTCCACAGAATTCACCCTACTTTCCTTTCAGGAATGGTGTCTAAATCCAACCATTTTCAAATCCATGAAAATCATTGCATTCAAATATATCCTTGTTTGTGCACAAAATACAATTACACAATTTTCAGTGAAAGCTAAGCACTCTGCTTTAATTTACTTGTGGGATAGTATGCCCATGCCTGAATTATTCAGAAATATTTTAGGTTTTAATTATCCTGAGAGAGAGAGAGAGAGAGAGAGAGAGAGAGAGAGAGAAATATAATCCCTGAGAACTCAATAATAAATTCCTGATGGTCCTAATGAATGTAGACTTCTCAACCATTTCCTTCTGTCTATGTGTTTATCCCTTTATCTGGGAAGTTTATGAAACTTGCAAAGCAGCACATGTGACTGATGACTCGGGGGTTGCAATGGGAAGCACACTTAGTTCAAGTAAATAGCCACATAAATCCTTTCCTAATATCTTCCACACAAAGCAGGCCTATTCTGGGAATGCCATAGTCATCAATGAATTATTTTCAAGTTCCTTTACGAAATAGTTGACCTCCAACATAGCGCTTTATCTCTTGGAGGTCTTCAAACCAGAGTATGTATACTCAAAAGACCAATTGTTTAAATAAGAGCAACAGCTTTATTCTGTGATTCACTGATGTGGGAGACAAAAGAACAGAACCAGTGGTGTAGCTAAGGGGGGTGCAAGGGGTGCAATTGCACCTGGCTACAACCTTTGGGAGGGCTACAAGCTGAGTTTGACAATTGTGGCTAAAATTGTGAAAAATGGGGTACATATGAAGGATAAAACCATCATGTTATATATCGCTGGAAAGGTAATTTAACGCAGAATGCAAAGATACAAACTGCATTAGAATGTCTGTATTCTATCAAACGTTATGACCAATTAACCAGAAAATGAAAACACAAAAACCAATGAACACAAAGTGGATTTTCTTAACTCAAACTGATAGCTCTGAGAGCCAATGAGATGTAATTCTGATACCGTATTGAACTAATGAAGTTGTTAATATTAATAAGCTCTCACTTTCATATACAAATTTCAAAATATAGTTACCCATGCTAACTGGGTGTACAGGCACTTTGAAATGGTGCTCCTCTTATATTTAACAGGAAATCAATAACTGTCCCTTGTGATCACAATCCTAACCATGTCTACTCAAAAGTAAGCCCCATTGTGTTCGATGGGTCTTACTCCCAGGAAAGTGTCTTTGGGATTTCAGCCTGCTCAAGGCTGCCAGGATGTTCAACAAATCCATTTCAAACACTGTACAACATATACTGAAATCAGAGGGGGTGGGAATAGCCTCAGCCCTGCAACAAAGCACTCAATACCCTCTTGCCAAGTCATTCACAAAAAAAGGCAAGGGAAATGTTTTTCTTTTGTGGACTGAAGTTATCAATCCACATTTGTGGATCCACAAATGGGTCCATTTGTGGATTGAAGTTATCAAATCCATGATTGACACCACATGGGGAAACCTGGCCAGCCTTTTGCAGGGTCCTGTCACCAGGATGATGCCTTCCCACCAAAGTGGCACCTATTTTCTACTTGCATTTGCATGCTTTCAAACTGCTAGGTGGGCAGGAAATGGGACAAGTGACAGGCACTCGCTCCATCATACAACGCCCAGGTCTTGAAACACTGACCTGCCAATCTTCAGATCAACAGGCACAGAGCCACAGCAGTTCCATGCTCACTCACATGAAGAATGAAAGGAGCAAGAATGAGGAGGAAACTAAAGAAAACACATATCCACTTCAAAGAACTTTCACCTACCATGGGTTTTGATGTATTGTCCTAAAACTATGCACCCAAAACAATTTTGGAAGTAGTTGCATAGGAATGTCATACGAGGCTGTGTATCCTGATGTATTGACTCATTAGCTTACCGAGGTTGAGGGTGATGCTAACACAAGCAGTGTCACTAGAGGGAGTGAAAAGCACTATGTTCTGCAAGGAGTCTCATCAAAATGTGAAAGAGCTGCTTCTATCTGTTACCCAAAGGGAGGGGAAGAGACTGCTTGCTTTCTGCAGCAAGGCCCCATTCCAAACTTAGTGCTTTTCACCCTTTCTAGCTATGCCACTGAGCATAAGCCAGTCTTTGCACCCTTACAAGTTCTCAGCTCTGTATTCATAACCAGCACCGTTAGGCAAAATAATGTTGCATGTAATATAATTTCCAATTCAGATTGTATTCAATGATATATATGAATGCTTTTACAAATCAGTACAAAATTATGTTGTGTTTCATTTTATTCAGTTTGAATTGATAAAGTTTAACCTGGGTACTGCGCCATGACTTTAAATGCTCCTATGTTGAAATTATGTTAGAATGTAAGATCCCTGATGTAACAACTGCAGAGTAAGCCCCCTGAAGTGGATTTTTTTAAAAATACGGTGTTTACTCGAATCTAACGCTCACCTTCTAAATCAAATTTCATCTTCAAAATCAGGGTGCATATTAGATTCGATGGCATGTTAAATTTTAGTAAATATGGCTGCAACCTAACCACACTTTCATGGGAGTAAGTACTATTGAACACAATGGAACTTACTTCTAAGTAGACATATTTAGAAATGCACTGTATGGTATTTTTATTAAAAGTATAGGTCAGCTTTAAACAGTTTACTATATATATTGTAATAAAAATGAAGCCTTAACCCATTGTTGTATAAAGTAATGCAATTAGGTAAAAATCATAACATAAGCCTATTGTCATATTATTATTGTCATGCTCTAGGGGGAATTGAATGCTCTAGGGGGAATTCCTGCTGCAGGCAGGGGGTTGGACTAGATGACCTACTATGGGCGCAATCCAGAGTAACTACGGGGAGTCCTTGCTCTGGTGTAAGAACAATTTGCTCTGGATTGCAATATGAATTTCCCATAGGTTTTCACTATATTGTGCAGTAACTACGTGTACACGTAATGTCCCTTACGTGCTCCCGTAGTTACTCTGGATTGCGCCCTAGGTCCCTTCCAACTCTATGATTCTATGATATAGAACTCATTGTTGAATGCAGTAAAATAAAATTTTACACCTTGCCAGTAAAGTTTTTTTTTAAACTCAAGTCTTTCAAAATAGAGGTGCTCATTAGATTCAGTGGTGCATTAGATTCAAGTTAATATTCAGGTAAATTTATTTTTAAAAATTATAGGGTTTTTTTCTGCATTTCCTGATCCCCACCATGAGTGGCCCACAATTTTCCCCAATCCCCCCACTGACTGACTGGCAACAGTGTAGAATGATGGAGGAACAGAGCTGCTGTCACTAATCACTTGCCCTGGAAATACTGGGCAGTAGAACCAAAAAGCAACATTCATGCCATTTTTCGAGAACTTATAGTAACGGATTGTGAGATTCATCAGCATAAATCC
Organism: Cryptoblepharus egeriae; assembly: GCA_030015325.1. Classification (NCBI taxonomy): domain Eukaryota; kingdom Metazoa; phylum Chordata; class Lepidosauria; order Squamata; family Scincidae; genus Cryptoblepharus; species Cryptoblepharus egeriae. The sequence goes on along the minus strand of JAREYC010000003.1, from coordinate 176,887,828 downwards.
AGGATAGAATTGGTGGACAAAGTATTATCCGTTTCTCTAGAACAGTGATTTTCAAGCTTTTTCATCTCACGGCACATTTAACAAGGCACTGAAATTGCCAAGGCACACCATCAATTGTTTTTACCACTGACAACGCACACTAGACTGTTCAAATCCCTCAATTTTCCTCTTCATGAATATCAATCTCCAAATTCCTGCAGCACACCTGAGGACTATCTGCGGCCACGGCACACTGGTTGAAAATCACTGCTTTAGGATGAGAGTACTTGGTCTACTGTTTCAGTCTGCTGCTTCATGGTGCCTAGTGGCAGGACAACTTCTGATCCTAAACATGACATAAAGTGCATTGTGTTCATCAGGGCTTCCTTTCTTCCTTTAACCCTAGTGAACTGATGCGAAGGTTAATGCATCATTAGCAAAAGCAATTCTTGAATTCCTTCCTGATGGGCAACAACACTCTTAAGAGTGCGTTAGTAAAAAATAATTATTCCAATTGTAATTAATAATTATGTTTCATATGACTCTGACAGTTAATGACAGATTACATTTTATGATTTTTAGCCTAATGCTACCATGGAGGTGGCAGCTAAAGAAGCCCCTGAATCTAACTGCAGGTGGAGGTGGAGCAATTATTTTTAATGTTTTCCATACTTAAAAAAATAAGAACGAGAACAAGGTCAGTCTAAGTCACCCTCTGCTGTGCTAATTTTCTACTTGCAGGGTAACACAGGTAATGTGCTAATTTTCCTTAAGAAAACCATCCCAGACATGATCCTCGCTGCAGTCTTAAAGTGGTACTACTGCCGATTTAACACATTTATGCCTCTCTTATGTCACATTTATCCACACCTCATTCAACTTTATAAATAGATCAAGCCTTTAAGCTTTTCCTTCTCTGATCTTCCAAACAGCTGCCTGGATTGTTGCATCTCAAGTGCAATTAACCCCTGATAAATCAACAAGCACCCTCCTGGCTTGTGGAAACAGGGTGATTAAGGTGTAAAGCTGCTATGAATGAACAGAGCATGGAGGAAAAGTCTTATGAGGACAGAATAGTAAAGGAGGAAACAAAAAGATGTAAGCAATAGGGGAAGAAATGAACAATTTCTGTTTGCTTAAAGGAAACACTGGAACATGCAGGTGGCATATCAAATCAGTTACAAGAGACTCGTCTCCCTTAGGAATCAAGATTTCTCTGTCATGATGAAAAATAAAATCCTTTCAGTATCCATTTTCACAGGCAATGTATTATGTTTAACTAGGATCAAGGCTGACCCCTGGAGCTGGAAAGCGATTCCAAGGCACTCCTATAAGGCTATTTCCAATACAATTGATCTCAGTTGCGCACGTGGAGTTGGAAACTGGAGCTGGGAAGTTCCTGCTGGAGATTCCCTGACAACTCAGCTCTTTCCTCTGCCCCATGCACAACTCAGCTCAACTGTATGGCAAATTTTCTCTCCCCCAAATGTCTGCATTTTTTGTGCCAGTTCACAACACCTCTTTGAAATGACTGGTGCTCTGATACCATTTTCCTTTTTTCGCTCACCTACAAACAGGTGATATCATGAGCCCTCTTATTATTAGATATACAGTATATTTGCTGCCTTTCTTCCTTAAAATGGCACTCTTCAGACAAATATTGCCTGTGAACTGGAATACTGTGGTCAGGTATAGCATTTCTCATTGAATAGAAACACGGTATGAATGGGTGGCACAAGCAGGGTTTAACAAGCATATCAACATAGGATTAGGAGGCATATTCTTGCTGCCCTCAATATCACATGCATTGCAAGGGCTATTTAATGTTCATATCTGACTAAAGGCAAACAAATGTAGTTCACTGTAAGGATCTCTTCTATCTGAGCCTGCAATCAGATCCACATTTACCTGGGTGTAAGCCCCATTGACTATATTGGAACTTACTTTTCAGTAGACATGCATAGGATTGGCTTTGAATTAGCTTCATCTGCCTTCAATAACATTTTCACCGCCTGTGGCACCAGGACAACCGTTGCATGAAAATGGCTGCTTTGTTATCATGAGCACACCAGGCTACCTTTGGTAGCTACTTGGAAGCTGCTGATCCCCTTCCACCAAGTAAGCAAAGAAGCCTGATAGGACTACTTGATTCTGTTGCTTCTGTACAGTTCTACATTTTAAAAAATAACATAAAATAGCAATTTAAAACAGATTCAAATAAAAACTACAAGAGCTGCTGACTCTTGCCCAGGTCCTGCCAACTTGGGTGATCATTTAGAATGGAGGACAGTGAGCCTCTGTCTTTATGGAAGAGGGAATTTAGGCAGGTTTAACTACACAAAGAAGGGTTTAAAAAGCAGCACCTGCCCAAATTCCCTCTTTGATACAAATACTTATAGGTAGAGGCGTGTTGTCCTCTACTCTATATGGTCACCCTGTGCCAAACAAGCATGTATAGCAAGAAGATAAATAGGTACCACTTTAGATGTTTCGGACTGCTTGGTGGGACAGTTGGATGGGAACAGTGTTCAGGGCGCCTTTGGAATTTAGTCATGGTGGCCTCATGACCACACTTTGAACAATTTTGGCTCTTTGATCTTGTAAGAGGGATGACTAGCAGGGCAACCTGCAGGGGACACCTTTACCCACCTTATTTCAGTAATGGCAAGTATGTTAAAATATTTGTTAATCCCACAAAATTCTGAAAATAAATGGGTACAATGGGGGCTTCTGTAATGAGACATCAATCCTTGCCATTTGTTCCTGGAGATGTTTCTTCCTCAAATCCAAAATGTGTTTGTTTGTGATGTGTTTGTTTTGATATTTTAAAACAAATATTAAAATGTTAAAATGTTTTGATATTAAAAACAAATTTAGTTTATTTTGATATTATGTTTTGATGTATACCTCAATTTATTGCACAGTTCAAAGGTCAGCATATTTTACCTGCCCATAGTCACCTGCATAGAGCCGTGATATTTCTTTGTTTGCAAAAGTCGGTTTCTCTTTCAAACGTCAATCTCCCTCTGAGCACATTGCACTACCTTCCCCGAAGATGCAAATCTGATATCACAGGGAAATGTATTCCTATCAAAGTCACACACTTTAATTCAAAAACAAGATAGGATCTGTGGAAATTGAATGCATCTGAAAGTTGAAATGGGAAAAAAATAAAATACATTTCTAATTTCAGCTCTGATGTCAGACAACAAGACAGCAGGCATGGTGATTCATAGAAGCCACTCTGTTAGGAGAAACTTGGGAGTGCATTAAATACGTGACCATTGATGAGCCCTTCATGAGAAAGACAGAAACTGTTTTTCCCAAATATCCAGAACATTCCCTTGGTCAGGTTCCCAGGTTTACACACCATGATATAAAGATAAAATATCAATCATCTTCAGGAAATTTACTGACTTGATTTCCCAGCAGGCTTGGACAAGACCCTTTCTGAAAGCATATCGTTGGACATAATGCGCACAAGCCTTATGTTGTAACTCTCAGTCTTGTCTTACACAGTCCTCGTCCCAATTTTACAACCTCAGGACCACATCTCTCTGACATCTAGTTTTGTTTATAGGGAGAAACAAAATTCAGCCATGGGTGTCTTCACCTGCGAACTGAAGTGGGAAAGTCCAGGCACATGTTTACTACAACTGAGGCTTTCGGGATGCATAAAACTTCTCATGTGACAGAATATGACAGGAGAATGTAAATATTTTAGTCAATCATTTGTGACCAGTTTCCAAAGCTTTCACCATCCAGCTAAAACATGCCTGGCCTAAAAGTAGGGTATAAACTGTTCTAATGACCTTTTTAAGTACTTATTCCTTTTAACACATGGGGTCACATGCAGCAATCGTATCATCCACATAGGAACAAACGATACTGCTCAGGAAACTTTCCAAAAGATAGTTGGGGATTATGAAGCTCTGGGGAGGAAGATTAAGGACCTGGGGGATACCCAGGTGGTATTCTCATCCATCCTCCCAGTAATTGGCAAAGGTCCTCAGAGAGATAGCAAGATTTTTCAGGTCAATAGCTGGCTTCAAAAATGGTGTCATCGGGAAGGATTTGGATTCTGGGATCACAGGATGAACTTCCTTGAGGAAGGACTCCTAGCAAAGGATGGACTACATCTTACGGGTTGGGGGAAGAGTGTCTTCAGACGGGAGATGGCCAACCTTATCAGGAGGGCTTTAAACTAAATAAGAAGGGGGTGGGTTACGTCCAAAGGGAACCTAGGAATAAGGAAAATGCTCTGGATGGAAATTGCCAGGGCACAGCTGTAACTCAAAAATCTTTAGAGGGGCCTGGCCTTACAAAAAAGGAGGGAAATGCATTGAGTTGCAACCTCCAGGGCTTAAGTTGCATTTACACAAATGCACAGAGCCTGGGAAATAAACAAGATGAGCTGGAGCTTTTAGCAAGTGAAGGGAAATTTGATTTGATAGGAATAACTGAAACTTGGTAGGATGATTCCCATGACTGGAACACACAATTGGAAGGCTATCAGCTGTTCCGGAGGAACAGAAGTGGCAAAAGGGGAGGTGGAGTAGCATTATATGTCAAGAACATATATACTTGCTCTGAAATCCAGGAGAGTGGTCCGGATATCCCTGTGGAGTGTGTTTGGGTAAAAGTAAGGGGAGAAAATAAGAAACAAAACATTGTGGTGGGTGTCTACTATAGACCGCCAGGCCAAGGAGAAGGAGTAGACGATGTCTTCTTGGAGCAACTGGCAGGCATTGCAAGGAAATATGAGGTAGTAGTAATGGGGGACTTTAACTACCCAGACATTTGCTGGGAGACAAACTCAGCCAAACATGGAAGCTCCAGTAGATTCCTGATGGGCCTGGAAGATAACTTCATGGTCCAGAAGGTGGAGGAAACGGCAAGGGGAGGGGCCATCCTTGACCTGATCTTAACAAATCATGAAGAACTGGTTGATCAGGTCAACATAGTGGGAACTTTAGGGGAAAGCGATCATGAGCTGCTGGAATTTAGAATAATGTGGGAAATAAAAAGAGTGCAGAGTGAAACTTATATGTTGGATTTCAGGAAAGCTGATTTCAACAGGCTTAGAGGAGTCATAGGTGGGATCCCATGGGTTGATGATCTAATGGGTGGGAGCTCCTTAAGAGGCAGCTTCTACAAGCACAGTCAGAAACAATTCCAATAAAAAAGAAAGGGGGGGAAATGCTGAAAAAACCAGGTTGGCTCCACAGGCAACTTGGGGATCAGCTGAAGTTAAAGAAAGAGAAGTATAGGGAGTGCAAGACTGGAAAGATCACCAGAGAGGAGTACAGGCAGGTAGCCCGGTCCTGTAGGGAGGGGGTCAGGGATGCTAAAGCTCAGTATGAGCTGAGGCTGGCCAGGGGAGTCAAAGATAACAAAAAGAGCTTCTTTAGATATGCCCAAAGGAGCAGGAGGAGAGACGAGGGGCTGGGGCTGCTCTTGGACAAGGATGGACAACAGGTGTCTGGAAACCAGCAGAAGGCGGAGCTGCTCAACTCCTACTTTGCATCCGTCTATTCACGGAAGGAGGGCTGTGCAAATGGGGGTGCGGGATCATTGACTGATTCAGGGAAGTATTTACATCCCCTAAGAGGTAATGAAAACATGGATGGTGCAGAACAGCAGATTAAGATTGAGAGAACTGATTCGAAACCACTTAACTGGCCTAAATGAATTCAAGTCATTTGGACCGGATGAGCTGCATCCTGGAGTTCTGAAGGAACTGGCAGATGTCCTTGCAGAGCCTCTGTCGATCATCTTTGAGAAAACCTTGAGGAGTGGAGAAGTGCCACTGGACTGGAAGAGGGCAAATGTAGTCCCAATCTTTAAGAAGGGAAAAAAGAAGACCTGGGAAATTATAGACCAGTCAGTTTGACTTCAATCCCGGGCAAGATATTAGAGCAAATCATAAAACACACAATTTGTGCACATCTAGACAAGTACTCGGTGATCAGAACAACCCAGCATGGATTTACCAAGAATAAATCTTGCCAGACAAATCTGATCTCCTTTTTTGATCGGGTTACGAGCTTACTGGACATGGCAATGCTGTGGATGTCATTTATCTTGACTTCAGCAAAGCATTTGACAAAGTCCCACATGACATTTTAATTAGGAAGTTGGAAAAATATGGGCTAGACAGGGCAATTGTTAGGTGGATCTGCAACTGGCTCGATGGCCGCACTCAAAGGGTTTTAGTAAATGGTTCTGTGTCAACCTGGAGGTCAGTTTCTAGTGGGGTCCCCCAAGGCTCTGTCTTGGGACCGGTTCTCTTTAACATTTTCATCAATGACTTGGAGGAAGGGATACGGGGGAGCCTGATCAAATTTGCAGATGACACCAAGCTGGGAGGAGTAGCAAACACATCAGAAGACAGGAGAAACCTCCAGGAGGATCTGGATAAACTGGAATTCTGGGCTGTAACAAACAGAATGAATTTCAACAGGGAGAAGTGCAAGGTTCTGCACTTAGGAAATAACCAAAAATGCAGGTATAAAATGGGGGATACTTGGCTTGGCAGCACAACATGTGAGCGGGATCTTGGAGTCACCATGGATCACAAGCTGAACATGAGTCAGCAGTGTGATGTGTCTGCAAAGAAGGCAAATGCCATTTTAGGTTGCATTAAGAGGACTGTAGCTTCCAAGTCGTGAGAAGTTCTAGTTCCTCTTTATTCTGCATTGGTGAGACCTCACCTTGAGTACTGTGTTCAGTTCTGGGCACCTCACTTGAAGAAAGATGCAGCCAAACTGGAGCAAGTCCAGAGGAGAGCGACAAGAATGATCAGTGGGATGGAAGGGAAGCCCTACGAGGAAAGGTTGGGGGAACTTGGGATGTTCAGCCTGGAGAAGAGGAGGCTGAGGGGAGACATGATTGCCCTCTTCAGATACCTGAAGGGCTGTCATAGGGAGGAAGGGGCCAATTTGTTCATAGCTGCTTCTGAAAGCAGAACTAGAACCAATGGGTACAAACTGCAAGAAAGGAGATTCCGGCTGGAAATCCGGAAAAAATTCCTGACGGTGAGGGCGGTTCGGCAGTGGAACAGATTGCCAAGGGAGGTGGTGGACTCTCCCTCACTGGGGATCTTCAAGCAGAGGCTCGATGAGCACCTATTGGAGATGCTCTAGGGGGAATTCCTGCTGCAGGCAGGGGGTTGGACTAGATGACCTACTAGGTCCCTTCCAACTCTATGATTCTATGATTCTATCAGAAGACTTTTTCATGCAGCAGTCAAATGCTTTTTTGTCCGCATATCTTTCCATTTGAGTTTGTTTAGTCTCAAAGTATCTGTCTCTTTCTTGCGCACGAGTCATTTGAAAACTGTGGGTGTGGAAAATATACAGCAGGGTGCTTGAGTAGAGTTGCCATACGTTCCAAAAAATAGACAGTCCTGAGTCAGGATCACATACCAGCAAATGGGACAGAGGGTGCTGTCCCGATTTTGTGCAAGAAAATTACGCAACCCTATGCTTGGGACATACAAAAGAGCCTTGCAATCCAGGACCAATTGCTTAAACACTGCAGATGTGTTACCATTCTTGTTTTTGAGTTCAGATCATCTGTCCAGACAGATGGCAAACCTAAAGACTTTTGAGATTCACCAAACTTAACATTTTCCATATTGAAATAAACTTGTGTTTTCAGTGAAATAGGAAATGCTTGGCATTTGTTTTTTGTTTTTTTAAATATCCAATATAAAATTATAACAAACCTTTTTTAATAGATTTCAAAATACCTCTTTCTTTTCCTAGGTGAGATTTGAATTATGGAAAAGTCATAATATTTGATACTCACACCCAGGCAAACAATGTAATTGTAGTTTTCACACACACCACCTGTATCTAGCCATGAACTACATCCATAATGACAAGCTGCTGATTACTTTTATGAGTAGATCATCTCTCCTTTATTATAGACTGAAGAAAAGTGTACCCTCGTTGCGGGAGTAAAATTCCCCCGTACGCCATCCCCCCACTGCGCATCAATCCCCCACACTGCATCAACCCCCATGTGCAACATCCCCCATGTTCATCCACCCCATGCGCATCATCCCCCTATGCACATCAACCCCCATGCTCATCAACCCCCATGTGCAAATCTCCCATGCTCAACAACCCCCATGCACAACTTTTTCCATGTTCTTCCCCCATGAGCAACATTCCCTCATGCGCAACATTCCCCCATGTGCAACATCCTCCCATGCGCATCAAACCCTTATGTGCATCAACACCCCATGCGCAACATATCCATGCACAACATTCCCCATGCGCAACATCCCCCATGTGCATCCTTCCCCCCTGCGCAACATCCCCCATGCGCATCAATCCTCCATGAGCATCAACCCCTCATGTGAATCAACCCCCATGCACATCAACCCATGCATCACCCCATGCATATCATCTCCCCATGTGCATCTTCTCATATGCAACCCCCCACCCCATATGCAGCATTCTCCCCAGTGCAGCCTCTTCCTCTGAACAACATCCCTCCCCCCCCCCCCCCCGTGCACAGGCACCGAGCACCAAATTGGCTGGATGTTAGTCAGTCTTCCGTGTTAAGTATAAGACGAAAACACGTTGCCCCCTTTTCAGCCCCTTAAGGGTTAAATTTCTCCACATCGGTTATTGGTGGGTGTTGATGTCACAGAAGGAACATCCTCCCTGAATTTTACGCTTCTGGGGGTTGGGGCAGAGCATCCCTCAGTCAGGGATTCTTCAGTGCAAAGTATAGGGAGAAAAATGTGTTGCACTCCATTTCACCCCCTTCCTGGTTGGAATATCCAAAAACTGGTTCTTAGTGCACCCCTCCGTCATGGAAGGAACACCCATCCCAAATTTCACACTTCTAGGCCCACCGGTTTTGGCAGGGCGGTGATGAGTGAGTGAGTGTGTGAGTGAGTGAGTGAGTCAGTCAGTCAGTCAGTCATTCAGTCAGTCAGTCTGACTTTTCTCTTTTATATATATAGATACGAACAATGCAATCCTGGCTTTAGGCCAGAAAAATGGCCCAGCTGAGCTGGCCTAAGCAGGCCATATCCTAATGCTGACAGGCCAAATCCATAGGGCTGGAGGCCTCTGGCTGGCCCAACTGCTGCTGAAGAGCAGCAGCAAAAGGGAGGAAGGGGATAGGATTATGTCACAACATTGCTAAGCTAATTTCATTTTTAGAAGATGAGAAAGAAAGTAAAAAGATAGATTCCGTATAAAAGTAGAGTTTACAAGTGTCAAAAAATAACAAAAATGCCTGTAAAAAAATCAAATTTCAGATTATTCCAATGCCACAACACGCTGCAAAGTTTATTGTTCTGTTTTGAGACTGAGCTCTATAAATAATAAATACCTGAGGTTAAGGGCATCCATGGGTAATGAACATCTAGTATGTACCTGGAGGTATTTTAGGAATAGTCTTGCCAAAAGAAAGTAGATAAAAAAGCAAGAAGAAAATATGATCAGGAGATAAAAGGAAAGAGAGAAAATTTTGGTTCACAGGCTCAAACTGGTAAATCATGGGATCTTTTGACCCATCATAAAAAATAACTGCATGCAAAGTTTAGTGGGAAATAGATGGTAGTTGACATGGGTTTTCTTGGTTTCATAGCACTTTTCCCACCCCCGGTCTTTTATTATAAAAAGTTCAGCAAATGAACTTGTAGACAAATTTGGTGCCTGTGAAGTCAGAACCAATCTGATTCTTTCTTCCACACTGTCATCTCTTCCCCCTTGACCTGAAGGCAAGAAAATCATAATCACTCTGTTACATGAAACCAGCTGTTATTTGAAACGTTCATCTATGAAATGAGAGAGCCAGAAAATGTGGAATAATATGAGACCTTGAAATGCAATGAGCAACACAAAGGAAAGGGGGAAAATTTCAAAGGAGAAAAAGACATCGTAGGTAATCTTTTTCTCAATACTTTGTACACAGTTTCTGATGACACAACCTTACAAACTGCACTTACCCTTCAATGCCATAACACAGCACCCTAATAATGCATGTCAGATTATTTTTAAGATTCATTGTCTTTTTTCTGCAATCAGCTTGGCTTGAAGAGCTCTGAGTACAACCACTGTAATCTGCTGTTGTGTAGCAAAATATAAAATATGTGTATAAGATTCCTAAAGGCCAAACTGAACATTATGACAAAAATGTCAGCTTTAGTTTGTTTAAATTATATATTTGGGCTCGCAAAACCACAATGGGATCACAGTCACTTTAATTCCACAGGGGTTTCAATCCCAAATGCATCCAACTGTGTGTGTCTTGGTTTCTTCCTACTCTAAGTAATGTCCAGAATGCTCATGACAGGGACCAGAACCACAGTGGAGCTGAACAGGTAAAATTCCTCTGCTCTCTGTTGTGGTGTCCCCCAGTTCCACATGTCACATTCATTCTAACTTTAATTTTAGACAAAATTAGTTCTGCTGGATCAGGTTGATGGCCCATCAACCTGCTTCTTTTATTTTACAATGACCCACCAGTTGTCTTAGAGGTCACAATATAACCGTATTTACTTGAATCTAATGTGCCATCGAATCTGATGTGCACCCCAATTTCAAAGGCTGGAGATTAAAAAACAGTTTACTGGCATTTATATTGTGCACCTAAATCTCAAGCCTTTTAAAATGGGGTGCACATTAGATTCACCCTGCAGAATAATCACCTCTCCTCCCAATCCAGGCTCTGGGAGTCTCATAGGCAATCAGGACTTCCAGGCCTTAATTGGGGAGAGAGGGGTTTCCCCCACTCTAGGCTCTCAAAGTCCCGATTGTGCAGGATGAGGATCTCCCAGAGCCTGGAGTGGGGGGAACCCCTTCCCCCTCCCATTCCATGCTCTGGTAGTCCCAATCATGCGCAGACTCCCAGAGCCTGGAATGGAGGGAGAACCGTCTTCACTTCAGCCCAGGCAGCACGTTAGATTTTGACTATTTTTCGTTGAATCTAATGCGCCCTCAATTCTAATGTGCACCCCTGTTTTTGCTTTGAATTTGGCATTAGATTCGAGTAAATATAGTACTTGCATCTCCCTGCCATTCCTCAGCATCTGGCATTATATTTATCCTTACATCACTCAATGAAGACACCAGACTGCACTCCCCCTACCCCGACACCACTTTTTCTAGACTGAAGAACATCAAATGCTGTTGCTTTTCCTCATAAAAGAAGTGCCTGCGCCCCATTTATCATTTTGGTTGCCTTCTTCTGCATGTTTCCTGGCTTTCCTATGACCTTTTTAAAGATGTGTAATCAGATCTGGGGCATTTCCAGTTAAATACTCTCAGATAATACCTGAGAAAGATCCCTGTCTGAACAGCGTAGTCAAAATTAACAGCAGGAAGTTATTTTGGCCAAAAAGTAAACTTAATAAACTATCACATCAGCAGGAGCATGGAAGTTGGCATGTTCCAACTTCAGTACAGTGGTGCCTCACATAAAAAGCTTAATTCGTTCCAGAGGCATGCTCTTTAAGTGAAACGCTCTTTAAGTGAAGCAGATTTTCCCATAGGAAATAATGGAAACTCAGACGGATTGGTTCCACAACCCCCAAAATATTCATATAAAAATATTAACTGGATGTTAAAATGATGACAAAACACTGTAATTGAATTCAAAACATGTATTCAATGTGCATGATCGTATGAAGTCTACAGGCAGCCCAATCCAGAGCAACTAATCTGTCCACATAAGAGCCCTTAGGTTGCCCTATCTAACACTAGGTTGGAGCAACTGCAAGATGCTCCAGCCCAGTTACTCTGAAGGAGGCTTAGGGCAGAGCAAGGCAAGATAGGGTGCCCTAAGAGAGGTGGACCTGCTCTGCCCTAACTGGGGCAGCCTAAGCAGCTCAGGAGAGGCAAGTTGAGGGCATGTTGAGCATTGCCTAGGGCAGAGCAGTTACTCTGTATCCAAAGCCTGTTTCAGGGCAGAAATGCCCTCTTCCAGCCCTCAGAGTTATACCACCTCAGGAGCAGGTATAGTAATGAGTAGACCCATAGGGATCCATGATAAGGCCCGAGTAAGAATGGCAGTGTTGACCAAAAGTCTGAATTCTTGCCCAGCCTAGCTGCAACCCCTTCCTCTCAACCTCAGGATATGGAACAAACTACGGCTGCCCACAAACCTCAGGATACAGCAGGCCACTCCAAGAAGCCCCTTGTATTCACTGTAGAATGTACTGGCATCTCATCAGGGACTCCTTATAAGGCAGGCACCCAGTGGCATCACCAGACTCGTACGGCTGGTGTGGGCTGCATTGGGGATGCGCTCCGTATGGGGTGATGTGCCGGAGGAGTTTGACTGTCCTTTGGCAGGCCCCGGGCGTCAGCACCCCCATTCAGGCCTGCTCCAAGGCGGAGAATCAGCCAGAAGCTGCCACTTGTCTGAGGAGCTGGCCTGAACGGCCATCTGAGATGCGCAGAAACACACTGAGCATGCCGAACAGCTTCAGAGGAGACTTCCTTAGAGCAGAGAAAGTCCGCACCTCTGCACAGCCATTCGGCCTCACTCAGGAGGCGGAGCGGCAGCCGAATGGCTTCAGAAAGAGTACTGCACAGGCACCAACTCTGACGCCTGCACAGTCTCCCCCGAAGCCAAAAGGCTTCAGAAAAGTACTGTGCAGGTGTCGGAGATGGTGCCTGCGCAGTACTCTTTCTGAAGCCAGTTGGCTTCAGAAACAACTGCGCAGGCGCCAACTTTGGTGACTGCGCAGTCCAGGTGGGGGGGGGCACACATCCCAGGGATGACGCACAGACTTTCGCGCCAGGTGATGTGCAGAGTCATGTCACCACTGTAGGCACCACAGCTGTTCCTTGTTCAGTGTGATCTGAGGGGTGTCTCCTCAGGAGCAAGTCTTCCCCTTGTGTCAATTACTTAGCATGCTCTGGAGCAGTTAGGGCAGCCCAGGCTTCCTGACTCTCTGGATTCAGCATAACTTTCTGCTCTGGATACAGAATAGTTAGGAGAGTGCAGTTAGGTCAGAGCAGGCTGAATTTGCTCTGGATTGCAGTCTTAGGCTACAATCCTAAAGACACTTTCCTGGGAGTAAGCCCCATTGAACACAATGGGGCTTACTTCTGAGTAGACATGGTTAGGAGGCTGCAATCAAAGACACTTTCCTGGGAGGCTTACCTGAAAAGGTTCAAGGTGGCTGGTGGGGGCACTTGGGTGCAGTTAGGGGCAGCTGCCTCTGGCATCCCCAGGCAACTGCCTCCAACTTGGGGGCAGTTAGAGACAGCAGCACTGGCTGGCAGTCCTTTTAAAGAGCCCCCATGCTGAGCATCAGGGCTGCATAGCACATGTGCCCATGGTGCGCTTGCTTGTTAAGTGAAGCAGAACTTGTTATGTGAAGCAAGATTTCTCAGAAATTTATACTTTTATGTGAACTGTTTGTTATGTGAGGCACTTGTTATGAGAGGCACCACTGTAGTTGAGTTCAGTAGGAGCAACAGTACTTTGCACCAAAAAAATGAAAAAGTTACCTTCAAACTGAATTTATTATTGTTTATTGAATTTATATCTTGTGTTTCTCCCCTTTAGGGATCCAAGGCGGCTAACACAGCAATAAAGTGTATAATAAATATAAAAACATTTTAAATGTTAAAAACTATTTCAGGGCTCTTTCCAAGGAGAAATATCTGAAAATGTTCAAGAAAGGCTAAATGACATAATATAACACAAGGTTGTTATTTTAAACCCAATAATCAGTTTAATAATTTGGACTACGTCCTATTCAGGCTTTAGAGGCTTCAAAGAAACAAGTATAGACCAAGATATAAAATACTGCTTCAGTTGCAGCCATATATACAGTAGTTTGATCGCACACTCTGAATACAAGAGAAGCAGCAGTACGGAGCATAATCAATATCATGTAGTTTTTCAGCATATTGAAACATTCTCGTTCTTCCAGCTCTGTATTCTGTCATCAATGATTTATGTCTCAGGTAAATTATGTAAGTCTCTTAATAATTATTAAGGACTTTCCAGGGGCCTGTGCCATTTGGGGTCCCCCTGGAGCATCCGGCATTTCATATGATTAATGTTCTCTCCCTGATCAGGAAAATAATAAAGAATTTTATTTCTACCTTTATTTACCTCTTCAGTAGTTATAGGTGTGCTCCCCCCCCCAAAAAAAAAAAACAGGTTTGACTTATAATTAACTTGGGCTTTCTGAGTTTACTCAGATAACTCTTGAAACAAAAAAAGAAATTCTAAAAGTGATTGTAATCCAAAAAAAAGTCCCAGAAAGCTTGCTTTGGGTGATCACGCTTAGCCCTTCGATGTATTGCTGAATGGGAAGTATAAATGTACCGCTACTATTACTGGAATAATGCGTTGCCATATGAGCAATGGTAGAGGTGGGCATATTTTGGAGTGCCTGGGACATAAAGCGTATAACCCCTTTGATATTCATAATACCTGTTTTGATGACACCAACAAAATCCTTTAAAACTACAAACTCAGAAAGACATAAAAATGAGAGGAAGATATGCTGGGGGGTGGTCACTGAACATTGTGAACATAGTAAAACCGCTGGCTAGGTCTGACTCCATCTTGTAGGGCAGAAGCCATTTTGAAACAGTTATGGGAGAATAATCTGTAGAGTAGTAGTCGTCGTCGTCGTCGTCATCGTCGTCGTCGTCGTCGTCGTCGTCGAAGAAGAAGAAGAAGAAGAAGAAGAAGAAGAAGAAGAAGAAGAAGAAGAAGAATTTTGGAAATGAAAAAAATTGGCAACATTAGTTATATGGGAAGAAAACATCCTAAGCAGAAAGGTTCACAAGATTCAAGATGTCAAAAGGGTGAAGTTGGAAGATATGTTCCAACAATAAAAATACATTCAGTATTTATCCCAAGGTGTTCAGATTAGTAAAGGGTTAGTAGATGTCAGTACTATAGAGAGGAACATCTTGCTTATTAAAAAAATCTCACACAGGCTGGAATAGAGTTTTCATTGAAGAAAGGGCTTGCATGAGGTTGTATTCTTGGTTGAATCCTTCGGGTCATCTGCAGCTCCTGCTGCATAATGGCTAAGTCAGCGCTTTCCTTTCTATACTGAGATGACACAGTAAATTGAACCATCTGCTGCCTTTTATTCAAGCTGTGCGAAGCATGCATAAAGTTGTGTCAGGATATCTGACCTTAGATTCTGTCTTTTTGTCTGGTACATACAGATGTATTTGTAGTAGATTGACTTGTTGACATTTTGACTCACAGACGTTGCACATGATAATGTTCTGGAACATACAAGAGAAGCAATGTGAGAAACGGAAAGCAGGCGGAAAAAACCCAAACAAACCTTAAACAGAGAAACATTCAATAATGCAGCCTTGCGAGGGTAGTACAGAAGTTGTATAATTGTAAGAGTTAGGTAGATTGTATTATCATTGTCATGTTGATTGTGTCAAAAATATACATTTAGAGCATAGACTACCCAACACAATTTTCAGTGTTTTTATTTTCATGGCCTACTGACCTTTATGGACTCCTCTATATTTTTTGTCTTTTTTATTTCACTTTCTTCTTCTGGGAGACTCATCTGGATCCTGTGGCTCTGTTTCTAGGATGACTGTAGTAACAGTCTCTTCCTCTGGTGGCAAAACCAGAAAACGTG
Organism: Cryptoblepharus egeriae; assembly: GCA_030015325.1. Taxonomy (NCBI): domain Eukaryota; kingdom Metazoa; phylum Chordata; class Lepidosauria; order Squamata; family Scincidae; genus Cryptoblepharus; species Cryptoblepharus egeriae. The sequence goes on along the minus strand of JAREYC010000003.1, from coordinate 176,872,230 downwards.
TTACTACAGACAATCATCCTGGAAGCAAAGCTGCAGGGAGATGCTCCAGGAGATACTGTTCCTGATAACAACAGAACGGTTAAGCCCAAGGCTTCAAGAAAGATGTTTAATTCAGTATGTGTTATATTCAGTACCATCAAGTAAGAACAGGGGGCAGCGATCTGGAACTGATGCTTATTTTGGCAAATCCAGAAGCAATACTGCACGACATCATGTGACATCATGTGACATCGTCATGCTGCTGTCGTAATGCCGCTGACATGTTGGTAGCAGTTCTGTGACTGGATTTCCAAGAGTTGGGAAAAAACTCCAAAAGCTGGAAAAAAACTCAGCCACTGGCTTGTCAAATTCAGATCAAGGTCTTGTGGAATTCTAAAGAAGTTTTTAACTCTTCCTCTTCTCCCAGCGCAGTTTTCCTGAATCTTATTGTTCCTTGATCCCCAAGCCCCTCTTGCCCCTTAATAAAAAATAGACACTTCTTGGCATTTTTTGTCTTTGATCCTCCCCCCATCCCCCACCCCTCACAAAAATGCAGTTTTACCTTTGTCTTAAAGTTGTCACTGCAACAAAAATTATAGGGACACTAACAGGACAATCCTGAGCAACTAATCTGTCCACATAAGAGCCCTTAGGTTGCCCTATCTAACACTAGGTTGGAGCAACTGCAAGATGCTCCAGCCCAGTTACTCTGGAAGAGGCTTAGGGCAGAGCAAGGCAAGATAGGGTGCCCTAAGAGAGGTGCCCTAACTGGGGCAGCCTAAGCAGCTCGGGAGAGGCAAGTTGAGGGCATGTTTAGCATTGCCTAGGGCAGAGCAGTTACTCTGAATCCAGAGCCTGTTTCCAAGGCAGAAATGCCCTCTTCCAGTTCCTCAGAGATATACCACCTCAGGAGCAGGTATAGTAATGAGTAGACCCATAGGGGTCCATGATAAGGCCCGAGTAAGAATGGCAGTGTTGACCAAAAATCTGAGTTCTTGGCCATCCTAGCTGCAACCCCTGCCTCTCAACCTCAGGATATGGAACAAACTACAGCTGCCCACAAACCTCAGGATACAGCAGGCCACTGCAAGAAGCCCCTTGTGTTCACTGTAGAATGTACTGGCATCTCATCAGGGACTCCTTATAAGGCAGACACCCAGTGGTGTCACCAGACTGGTGTGGCTGGTGTGGGCTCCATTGGGTGATGCGCTCCGTATGGGGTGATGTGCCAGAGGAGTTTGACTGTCCTTTGGCAGGGCCGGGCGTCAGCACCCCCATTCAGGCCTGCTCCAAGGCGGAGCAGCAGCCAGAAGCTGCCACTTGCCTGAGGAGCTGGCCTGAACGGCCATCTGAGGTGCACTGCGCAGAAACACACTGAGCATGCCGAACAGCTTCAGAGGAGACTTCCTTAGAGCAGAGAAAGTCCGCGCCTCTGCACAGCCATTCGGCCTCACTCAGGAGGCGGAGCGGCAGCCGAATGGCTTCAGAAAAGTACTGCGCAGGTGTCAGAGATGGTGCCTGCGCAGTACTCTTTCTGAAGCCAGTTGGCTTCAGAAACAACTGCACAGGCGCCAACTTTGGTGACTGCGCAGTCCAGGTAGGGGGGGTGCGCATCCCAGGGATGACGCACAGACTTTCGCACCAGGTGATGTGCAGAGTCATGTCACCACTGTAGGCACCACAGCTGTTCCTTGTTCAGTGTGATCTGAGGGGTGTCTCCTCAGGAGCAAGTCTTCCCCTTGTGTCAATTACTTAGCATGCTCTGGAGCAGTTAGGGCAGCCCAGGCTTCCTGACTCTCTGGATTCAGCATAATTTTCTGCTCTGGATACAGAATAGTTAGGAGAGTGCAGTTAGGTCAGAGCAGGCTGAATTTGCTCTGGATTGTGTCCTAAGGCTGCAATCCTAACCATGTCTACTCAGAAGTAAGCCCCATTGTGTTTAATGGGTCTTACTCCCAGGAAAGTGTCTTTAGGATCTTTCCTTGGAGTAAGTATTATTGAATTATTACTCCAATCTTTGAATTATTACTCCAATCTTTCCTTGGAGTATTATTGAATGCAGTGGGACTTACTTTTATGCGGACATGCTTACGATTGCACTGTTATTCATTTCTTTCTACCTTATTCCAAACAAATAATCAAATTTCAATCATCCATTCCTTATATTCTCATTAAACTGTGGCATGTCTTATATAGTGTATATATACGTTAACTGTAGTTTTGGGCTTAGATGGATGGTTCTAACACCCTGAAAATGAGCAGAGTATTTTTTTTAAATATATCATTTGCTTGGTGGTTTTTCTTTTTTCCTATTTCTCATCATGCTTACATACTTCTCAGTCCATATCTTTCAAAACCAGATATTGACGTTTTGTCCTCTCCTTCTACCAAAGTTGGAGGGGGGGCATACTGGAAGGTGCTGATGCTCCGTTGTATTCAGCAATTTACCAGTGAAGAGCACAGTATCTTAGTATACCTTCTGCTTGAAGCTCGGAATTCAGAGCTGGAGTATTATTTGATCTAGTGAACACATGTTTTATTTAATCACTGCAATTCTGTAGCTTTTCATGGGCCAGTGCTGGCTACAGCGGTTTATCATCCCCTGGTGCTATGGTGCTCTTTTCCACATTTGGCAGCATGCCAGAAACAAGTGCATGTGTGTCTTGCAGTGGGAGAGACTAGTCCAATTTTAATTAAAACATTTGCCGCTTCCTATCTAAGATACCTGAAGTCTTTCTCAAGCAATATTGAAATATGCCTAATTAATTACTTCCAGTTTCCCCTTTAAAGTTTGATATTTCCATATTATCATTCAGATAATCTGGACTTGGAGTTTAAGCTGCGCAATATATGCACATGTTTAAGATGAGGGTGGGGAAAAAAGAAATGTTCAAATGCAAGCCATTTATGCAAATTAATGGAAACCTGTTAACTCTACTTGATCCAAAATAAATGTGCAAAAGTCATTCTTTGTACAGTGCACCACATTTTCAATGGTTCAAAGATTTTAACTTTAGGCAAGAATTCACAATTTTTGCACAATGCACAACAGTTTCAGTTGTTCAAAGATTTCAACATTAGGTAGGAATTCACAATTGCTAATTTATTTCCAGTAGTGCCTTCAGCGCAAAACAAATTGTGTTTCACACTGGTGTGAACAAGAGTTTGTGTAGCACTTCAAATGGAGAGAATACCAATTGGGAACTCTCCCTACTCAAAAAAAAGTCTGACTCTATTTTGAGTCAGGTCCAGTCTCTGTAACGTCAGATCTACTTGAAATTTACTCCCTGTAAACAATAACAGCAGTAGACGGAAATATTTCCTGCTTTGCAACCTAAGGCCATGGAGATTTACATATGATGGGTTGGACTGCCCTTCACTGAGCCACAACCATGGAACAAATCAGCTGCAAGGACTCTGAGCACAAAGCAGTCATATAACATTTGAAGTGGCTTTCCGGAGAATGTAGGCATGAATGGATAAGAGGGATAAGGATGTCAGCCTTTCCAAAAATGATGCCCTGAGTCACACTAGCATTAAAGGAACCCAGAGATACATATATTACTTCAGACGGGTGAGAGAATGCAAAAAGACAAAACAAACTGGAAATCACTCAACATTGTGTGTAAATTGTCACAAAAAGGGTTTTAGTATTGCTAGGATAATCTTTTCTTCATAGGGAGGGTTGCCATATGTCCCAGAAAACAGGGACAATCCTGTTTTGGGGAGATTGTGTTCACATACTGGCAAATGGGACAGAGGGTCCTGTCCCGATTTTGTGGAAGAGAATTATGGCAACCCTAGGTTGCCCAATCCAATGGATTAGCAGCAGCAGATAGCAATATAAGTAGAGACCTGCTAGATCAGACCGAGGTCCCATTTAGTCCAGCCTCCTCTATCTCACACAATGCATACTAAATGCTTCAGTCAGCATACAAGAGAACAAGAGAACATACAAGAGAACAACATCCTGGTGCCTTCCCCTGCATTCTGTGATAGCCTACATCTAAAATAAAGAGATGGGCACAAACCCATCATGGTTTAACCCATGATGGACTTTTCCCCCAGAAATGTATCCAACCTCATTTTAAAAGCATCTAGGCTAAATACTATCACCACATCTTGTGGTAAGGAGTTCCACAGACTTACTACACGCTGGGTAAAGAAATATTTTCTTTTGTCTGTCCTAACTCTCCCAACATTTTATTTTTAACGGATGTCCTCTAGTTTTGGGTGGTGACATCCCTCTGTCCACTCTGTGTATCATACCTTTTCATACTGAACTAGAAGTGATAATGAAAATCAAATCACTTGGATGATTCCACCTAAACTAGAACTGAACACGTGAAGAACTGAACCCTTGGTTGAAACCATGCAATGGTGAGGACATAGGCTAAGCTGCATCCCAAAGGTCTCCACCTCCAGCTCCTGGAGTTCTCCTAAAGGTAAGGGGACATTTTTTTTCTTACTCTTTGGTAAGCCTTCAGAGTCATTCTAGAGGGGGTGACCAAAACAGAGGCATTCTTGCACATCACAGTGAGTTTCCCTGCAAAAAATTGGGCTTTGCATTCTTCGACCTCAGTGATTTTCAACCTTTTTCATCTCACAGCACACTTAAAAAACACAAATTGTCAAGGCACACATACACCATCAATTGTTTTTACCATTGACAAGGCACACCAGACTGTTCAAATTCTCCAATTTTCCTATTAATGGATGTTAACCCCCCAAATTTCTGCAACACACATGAGGACTATCCGAGACACACCAGTGTGCCATGGCACTCTCATTGAAATTCACTGTTCTAGCTACTCTACTGACTTCTGTCAATGCAGCACTTCAATGTACAGAAATGTTATGCATCTCAACAGCTTCAGTAGTTACTTTGACAGGTAAAATTCTACCTGCAAGAACAGAGCAGAAACCTGTATAAATAGGAGGGCATAAATCCATGCCACAGAAACTTTGAAGGGAATTTGAAGTGATCGTAAGTCGGCAGCTGGTTCTGTCAGCGATCGTAAATAAGTAACTTTGGGACTGACTGCCCATTGGAGATCTAATACCATGCAAGTCAAAGCCAAGAGCAATTTGCATTTTTTTACTCTCTTCAGTACATTAATAAAAATGAAACTGAAATGATGGACAGATCCATCAAACTTCTGCCCATCTGATATCCACAGAAATGAAATTAAGCCTGACAGAGAAAATAGATTGAGTGCAGATGCCTTGGGTATTACAATGAACCAGACAAATATGAAGTAATGATGAAGACTTCCCCGGCTAGTCTTTTAAAACACTGGTGGCTCCCCACCAAGAAACAAATGAATTTAATCCCCCCCAAAGTGTGTAAACCATATCAGTTTCCTTCTGCACCAAAGCTTTGAACAAACCAACTTCAAAAGATATGTCATTTATTGTTTTGGCTTGTTCCAGTTGCTGTGAAATCCAAAGGCCTGTTTGGCCAACGTAAATCCCTTGTGCCCGCCAGGAGTGTCGTGAAAGAACCATAAAGCACTTTCATGCCACTTGAGCAGGAGATCTGCCGGTGCATGGACATGCACTGGACTACCCCTACCACCACAGGACCATTGCATTAACAGGAAAGAGTGGGTTTGTGATGGCCAAACTCAGCCAGTTTGGAGGTATGGGAGGTGAGGAAGAGGTTGGGAGGTGGGGTGTTCTAGGGTAGGAGAGGAAGGGTGGCAAGTGCTTCTGTAGCAGGCAGGTAGGGAGCAGGGAACAGATCAGCATTTGTACCAGTTACTATCCCCATTATTAGACATCCCAGGGCATTTGCAGTGCTGCTTGAAGTGTTACATATTTGAGTAGCCCTATTAGGACTAGAGTGGCTCTCCCCAGGGTAAGGGGAAAAAATTCCCTGCTGAAATTATGTAGAGTGGTTGATGAAAAACCATAATATCTTGAGACCGAGCTCAGGGTACCTAGCAATTCCACCCAAGATTGGAATGCCCAAGATGCCCAAAGAGCATCATGTGGCACCATGATATAATTATGCTTCTTGAGAAGTTTGGGTTTTTTAAAAACAAGGTTCTACCCCTTATGGTTGTAAACCTGAGGGCAATCTGTGAACAGGATCTTTTCTATATTTGTATTCAAAAATTAGATGTCCAGAGATCAATCTAATTAGTTTTGTGATGCCAACAAGTGGTTAACCCTTACGTCTTCCTTTCCCCCTCCCGTGTATTGAAATCACTACTAGCTCTTTGTCCCATGGAAAAATATACTGAATACATTACTGGAAAATTTAGTTCATGTCAATGAAGCTCGGAATAAGGCATCAGCTCCAACCTCTTGTGCTGCTATCTAAATTGGATTTAGGCGCTTTAGTCTATCATTGCTTTCAGTATTTAAAAAAATGAGGAGATCAAATTTAATCCAGTCAGCTCAGAACTGATTACACTGATTGACAGCTGCTCTCCCAGGTTTGAGACAAAGGCTTTTCCCAGCCAGGAAACAGAGTTATCCAGATCTGGTGATTAATATTATGTTACAATCAGTGTATAAGAGGATAATATGAACAATGAGCTAAAGGTTTTTCAAGTGCAAACATTTTGGAGTGGGATGTCTTACTCTGCTGTGCACCTTGAAGGGTGTCATTGTAGAACGATTGCTGCCTGGTGCAAGTTTTACTCCTTAAATAAACAGCATACAGATATGATCACAAAAACAGAAGGGGTCATTTCAGATTTTCAGTCTAAAATCCAACATACGGTTTGAACTCCTCTCTGGAGAAATTCCAGCACACGAAGAATGGATGGGAGATGGAGAAAAGGGAGGTGGAGAAAAATTACGCAGGTCTAATTGTTACTTTGGTTTAATTGTATTAGGACTAAGAGGTTGTTCAGAAGTTTCAGATGGAATGTCCCTTAATTGAAAATCCAAACTAAAGTGAGACAGTGTCGCTTAGCTTGGAATTTTGACTGAGCAGAACTCCGGTAGGCATTTAAAAACCTGACCAAATAGCAGCCATTGAAAGTGAGAATAATGAGTTAATCAGCATATTTCTGTGCGAAGCATGGTGAGAAAAATGCTATGGTTAGCATCCCTCCCCTGGTGATAAGTGGCAGAGTGTTACTAGAACCTTAATTTGTGGATTTCAGAATCACTTTTATTTTTTTCTGTAGCAGGTTACATTTGATTTGTTAAACCAGGCTTTGAAATAAATCTGCAGATCAGGATAGGATCATATTAATCTTTTTGTCTTGCTCTGTTGAAAAAGCAGCAGTGCTGTATAATATACTGAACCTTCATATGGGCAATGTTTCTGGCACAATTCCATGAGCACATGGAGTAGATTTATTTATTTTTATACCTATGTGGTGGCACATCTAGTCTGAGACTCTGGCTGGTAGTATTACTCCATAGTTTCTTTCAGTAATCTTTCTTATAGTGTAATCCTGACTTAGGCCAGAGAGAATGTCTGCGCTGGAAACAGAGTCTGGATGTACCATTCTAGGTCATGCCCCACATACCCCCAACACGCCCCAGCTGACCTGCCTAGGCTAGCACTGCTAGGCCAGCAGAGGTCCATCTGTCTTGCACCAGCCCAAATGGACTTGTGCCGGCCCAGCTAGGCTGGCCTATCTGGCGCACTTCAGGATTGCAGCCTTAGTCCTGTTAAGAGATAAAGACACCAGGGATCTGGGACTTTCTGCATGTAAAATATTGGTGTCATTTTGAGAGATAGTGTGATGCAGCGGTTAAGCTGGTGAACATCAGGAGAAGAGACGTGGATTTGAAACCTGGATGAAATCCCCATTCCTCTGCAAAGCTTACAAGGTGACCTCTTGCAGTCTAATCTATGTCACAGTAGCTTCTGCCAGAAGAAGAGGGAGGTAGACAATATCATCAAGATCTTTTTGAAGGGAGGGTGAGATTTTTAAAGAGCAATATAATACATCTAATTAGAGTCTTTCCCCCACCCATAACTCAGTTACTTTATTCAGAATTTGATATTCGACATCGAAGAACTCTTAGGTATTCCATAATTGTACTGCTACAGAGATGATGGGGAATAGTAACCATGATCAAACCCTGTCCAGGTGTTTAAATATCTTGTGAAAAGATTATACCATCTACTTGCCTAGTTTCACATGCATTAGAAATAATGTAAGCAACACGTAATTGTAGGACTTATAACCTGTGATTTATACATATTGGTGCATAAAGTGAATAGGTTTTTAGGCCTATTGGACTTAGCACCAGTTATTACTGTATATCTTGGATGAACTGGCCATAGGGTGGTATGGAGGAATCCTTCTAACCACACGTTAGTTTTTGCACAGTTTTTGCATGTAGACTGAGGACCCAATCCTTTGGGTCTTCAGTGCCAGAACAGAGCTTCTGCACAAGTGCTAAGTGTTGTAAATGTGGTGCAAGTTATTATTTTAGAATTGGTAGAAGGGAGCACTAGTGCTAGGCCAGCACCAGTTGGTGCTATGTCTCAGCACCACATGAATGGCTGGCCATGACTCTTCCATAATTTTCAAACCAGTATTTTCAGGGGTGGGTGGGAGTGTGCGGAATGGTACAAAGGAGGGTTGAGGGAGGATCAGGCTTTCTATATCCTATCCTCCCTTCCAGCCTGGGCAGCCTGACACAGGTTTGCTGGATTCTGCACTTCCTCAAAATAGGTGCAGAGCTGAGAAGACCCAATGTTACTAGATTCTGCTATCCGGAATAAGGGAGCAAACACTCCCTTCATCCAAGGTATCCCACTGCCATTTGGACACTTCTGGATTCATGAGCAATGGGAACTATATGCTTAATTTCCCATAGATAATGGAATATGTCTTCAAAACTGCTAATGATGGATTATCTCTAAATTCTGTGTACTCAGGCCAAGCTGATCATCAGCCAGCCATATTTAACTGCCACAATTCACAGCTCTCAGTGTTCAGCATACATCAAACGTGACCTGTCAGTGGAATGCTCAACACCTCATCTTGCATGTGGTGGCAGATACAAACATCTGGGCTGGAGGCTGTCACATACAGCACCTGCAAACAACTGTTATAAACAATACCCAATGTTTGTTCATATCAGGAATTGTCTGTGAGTATCAGGAGACAGTAAAAGTTGAAACACACAGTTAGATCTTCTCAGTATGATTCACAGATTGTATCTGGCCAAGCTGTTCTGCTACCTTATTTACCTTTCACTTGCAATGATGCTGTAAACAGCTCCATCCTTTTACTTTCCATTGACTGCCTTATCCATCATTGTTACACACACAGCAGCCTGTGTAATCCAGATGCAACAGAGAAGAACCTAAATACTCCCCAACAAGCTATTGTTATTTTTCCATCGATGAGTACATATTTTAACAGATGGAACTGAAGAAATAAAATCGAGGGAGACCCAAAACAAACGAAAGCTTAGCACTGAGTATGAAAATTAAAATCTAATTAAGTGCTGTGTTCTCACTTGGAGGATCACACAGTTTAAGCGGTTATCTAGGAGGCCTCCACTATCATGCAGCAAAGGAAAACAGGCTTTGGATTGATTTGGCATCCTTCTGTAAACAAGTAAATTGAATAATCCATCGACAAAATAAATTTTATAAAGATAGACATCTCCTCCAAACAGACCTCAGCAAAATGCTTTTTCTATATTGCTGCTCAAGGTAAGCTCCATTTTCTATCGATCCTGATCATCCTTCTCCAAAAGGTCAGCAAAGGTCCACAAGAGACTTTTTTGTTTCCATAAATGGAAACCTGTTTTCTCTTATTTGGAGTAGAAACTGCATGAAGCAGGAGATCTCCATCCCCACATTCTTTTCTTAAGATATAATTATCTAAAGAAGATAAAATTGGCACTTATCAAATTAAGCTTTATATTCTCTTGGTCAGAGCTATAAAGTCCTGAGCTGAATGTGTTCCTCCTTCCCACACTCATATACACACATCTCAAATCTGCCTGCTGAGACAAGTGTAGGAAGGAATGACACAATTAGTATGATGGTATGTTTCTGGCAAATCAGAATTAAGAATTCTTGAAAACTGGAAATTGAAATTTGGAAATTAAAATTCTTGAAAATTGTAAACTTGGCATCCATCAGTCTTGAAAGACTATGGTATCATGCTTGACACTGCATACAAAGCACAAAGGCCTGGGTAGATTGATATGTAGGATAGGCTGTTACCCAAGCAGCAAATCCCCCCTCTTCATGCCACTGAAATAGTTCAATGGAATGGCAGAGCTGATACGATTGGTTCCAGCTGTGTCGCTGAGCTGGGCTAAGGACAGGAGCTCACCCTGTCTTGTGGGGACCCAGGTCTCGAACCTTGGCCTTCTGGTTAACAGGCACAGTGTCTTAACCACTAAAACTGCTGCAGTAATGTAAGAATCAGGCTTTCAAAATCTGCAGTATGTCCAGCAAGACATATCTCTGTATTTTATGAACAGTACATGCACATGTTCCATAGGATGATGCAGTAACATATAATCTGCCAAAGGCTTCAAAGAGAGGCAAGTGCATGTTGAGCATGGAAGGTTTGTCATGCAGTCCACATTAGTTCCATCTGATCTTTTATTAACTCTAGGCACTAATACAGAACAAGTGCTGGTTTGTGGCAATCACAGCATTTCCGGTCCTCAGTACAAGTCACCCAGACTAGTCCAAACTGGAGGCAGTTGTTAGGACTTCAACAAATGTAGCGTCTGTTTCCCACACCTTAAAAACACTACAAGGATATTATTTTCTTGGATTTTTTAATGCGTGCTAAATGGAATTGTAATTCACTCTTTTGACTATATTATGATATCATTTGAGGAAGACCATTGAGTTATGCTGGCCTAGATTTGGATTGCATCATAAGTGTTTATGAAGAAATAATAGTTAATGCAAAATTTTAACTCTAAAACAAAATTTAATGTATACATAAAATATATAAAACAAAATATCTCCTCAAAAGTTATTGTCTTTATAATCTCCAAAAAGGGAATAATGCAACTTTTTAGTTGGATTTTCTTTCACATCCTTACCTAGAGTCCCAAACACAAGTTCAGAAAATATTTATGGAGGAGGAAAGGGAAAAGAGATCACATCTCTTGTCCCTACTCAGCCATCCACTGAAAACAGTACCTACCTGCATATACCTAAATACTTCAAACAGCCCAATCCCATAGAAAGCTCACCTCCCCAAGGATGCAGTCCAAGTCACCTCTGGTTGCACCTTCACTGTCCTACCAGGTCTCCTTGGACATGAACCAGCTATATAACTGGTACAATCCAAGTACATCCAAGAAAACTGTTTGAGGCCAGGAAGGGGATTAGGATATTAGGGTGATACTGCCCCTTTTCCATCCTCAGTCGGCCCTTTTCCCTGTCCTGGTCTCTTCTTCTGATGGGGTATAGGCTTCTCACAGCCCCTTTGCAAGGGTGGAGGACTGAATATGATGGCCAGTCCTGGGAAGGTGATGGATTTAGATGGTTTCCTCATGGCTTTAGATGATTATCCTGCTGGTAGGGTTGGTGTTTCAACTCAAGGCCTGGTCATTCTCCGGAATGAGGAAATGGCTGGAACAGGAGATCAGACTGCTACTGAGTACTCTTTCCCCTGTTGTGGAGCCAAGATAGCTCTGAGGAGCTGGAGGCAATAAATGGCTTGGCCTCCATTCTCATGAGTGACAGTAGGGAAAAAACTCATGAATAGCCTGGTTGGGTTTAACACAAGGTAGAGCTCATTTTGGCTGCAGTCATAATATCCAGTTAAGTCAGCCTAAGCCCTGACATAAGTACTGTGCTAACCTGGGGGTGTCACAAAAGTGCCATAAGACATTTCTGCACCACTCCTGGGAGAGGGTTGGGCCAGTAACAGACATGCGCTTGCCTCCCTATATCACCACAGAAATGGGAAGACCAATGAGTTATGCTGGCCTGCCTAGGTTAGGACTGCACCCACAGTAACACACACATTGTAGGTTTGCACCCTTTTGAACCTACTCTGCAGTGATAGCAGGAAAAAAAGGATTTCTTTCTTGGGCACCATTGCACCTGTGGTGGATTGTCCAATTCTGAGTTGTTCAGAACCTTCTCCACCTGGCTCCTTGAAGGAAGGAAAAAGGAAGCTTGGTTGCTCAGTGTAAACCAGTTTGCTAATTACTTCCCAAGTAAACCAGCTCACATCTACTACAACTTGGAAGCCACATTGTCAGTAACGGTGGATGTTTCCCCAGCATCTGCAGGTCATGTTATGAGGATTCTTTTCAGCTTGTGCATCCTGAGGATGTGGATGGGATCCTCTGGCATGTGAGGCTGTCCACCTGCTCACTTGACCAGCATAGCTTGTTATATCTTTCTAAGGTGAATGGCCTTGTGTTCAGGGACTAATTTCTGAGTAGACATGCATAGCATTGGGCTCTGAGTCCATTTGGTCCTGTTGGTCATCATCATGATGTCCATTACGGTGTCAGTCTGGAAGATTTGGTCTGTTTAGGTCTGAGGGTCTGCTGCCCTGAGTGTTTGTAATGTTTTCAGTACTTGCTAGATAACACCCATTTCAGTACTTGCTGGATAAGAGGTGTTATTGGAGGATTCTTGTAGGGCATTTGTTGTGTGCCACAAGGTTCCACATTGCCCCTGTTTGTTATTTAATATCTACATTAAACTGTGGGGAAAGCCATTCAAAGATGGTTATTGGGTTTTTTTTCCTTAAACATTTCTGCATGCGTGCAATTGAAGAAAGAAGCTTAAAATTATCCAAATCCCAGCTATTGACATTTCAAACGGAGTTTGATCAGAGCATCGCTTGTCTGTTTTAAAATGGCTCCCAGCTGTTCCTGCCAATGAGAGTTTCAGTTATTTGGTCCTCTTTGTTTCTGTGGTTGTTCATTTGCCATTTTCTTTTCCCTGTAATTCCTGACACCTGGAATTTGAATTGCTGAATTAAAAAAAAAACAAGAAAGCATTCTTCCTGCTATGGAGAATATATAGAATCATAATATATTCTGGGGCAAACCATGAGACCTCCATGAGACCTGAAAGAGGCTGCAGGGAGCTCAGAAGACTGCTTGGAGCCCTCAATGTTATGTGATTTTACTGAGCAACTGTAAACTATCTCAGCTTTAAAAAAACATTCTGCACATTATTAAAGTGATAATATCTGCAAGATATCTTGCACTATCTGCAAGAACCATGGATAACTGAAACTATGGATGCTGAATCTGTGGCTATGGGGCTTGTCTGGCTGTCCGTCTAAGAAGCAGTTAAAGCCTGTGGTACTGGACAAGCTGAAGATCTTGGTGTCAAAAATGTCAGAACGATAATGCACCTACAACATCCTGTTTCAAATGTCTGAGATGCATGTTTTTTTTATTTATTTTCTTGCACAAGAGTATAATAGCACTTTTATAACAGCAGATTTTACTCTTATTAAGCCTGAATAGTTATTTTATTGAAGCTTAAATATATCTCTACATCTCTAAACTCGGTGTTATAGGGGGAATTTCAATAAGATATAATGCTACTTAAAAATGCACAGCTGACTCAGGCAACATTCTGAGTTGTACCACCACTGACACTAGGACAGCATTCTCACTGTTATGATGACAATAACAGTTACATGACTAGATGTAAAAAAAGTCCTACAAAAGGAGCAAGTACATGTTTGTACAGTTTCCGATTTAATCCTCCCTTTCATGCCCACACCTATGTCCCAGCGTTGAATGTGCTAACATTTAACCTGCAAAGCAGTCCTGTATCTTCCGTGATTTGAGGCCAAACCACATTCCAAGGATTTGAAAAGGATTCCCTATTTAAACCCCACTGCATCCTGCTTGCACTGCATATGAGCTTCAGCTCAGGAAAACATTTGCCAAGGCCCATATATTTGTGGAGGAGACAATTACAGCTCTTTCCCCTTTCCATTTACACTTTTATTGTTTTGTCTATAAGGCTTCAGCAGTCGGCTCCCATTTAGAATAGGGGAGATAAAGAACAGAGTCTTGATAAAGCAGAAATTGGGGGAAGGTTCTAAGTCAGACGGAAGAAGAAAAAATGTAAGATAGTTCGACTTTATTAGCTATAAACCCCAGTTTAGCAAGGTACCAAAGCATGGAGTAGGTACTGATAAAGTAAATAAAGTTGCGGGCATATTTTCTCTCTTCTCCTGATGTGGAGATGTGGCAATAGAGAGACACCTACTGGTCGGAAATGGTGGCCTAAAGGAAATATAAAAAAGTTGGGCCACAACCATGCCAACTGTTTATATATCTATGGTATGTTTATGCTATTTTTTATAATTTTTTATAATTTTATAATTTATGCTATTATGATATGCAGTGGTGGGATTCGAATAAATTAACAACATGTTCTGTGTCCTAATAATCTAAATTAACAACAGGTTCTATGTCCATAGAACTGCAGGTTCTATGTCCCATTAGTAACCAGTTCTCAGAACCAGGCGCTCATTAGCAAAGGGTTCTATAGAACCTATAAGAGCCCCCTGAAGCCCACCCCTGATGATATGGCCAAATATATTAGTAGGATAGTCCCAGATTTGCGGATTGCATTCACATACTGGCAAGTTTTACAGGGGTTACTGTCCCAGTTTTGTAGAAGAGAATTATGGCATCTCTCTACACATAGCATATCTATATAGGTGTCTTTTAGGAGGTACTCACTGGTACTGAGTACTGGCACCTCTGTAGCCCTCCCCATAGACATGCCTATGATTACAAATTAACAGCCCAATCCAGAGCAACTAATCCGTCCACATAAGAGCCCTTAGGTTGCCCTATCTAACACTAGGTTGGAGCAACTGCAAGATGCTCCAGCCCAGTTACTCTGAAGGAGGCTCAGGGCAGAGCAAGGCAAGATAGGGTGCCCTAAGAGAGGTGGACCTGCTCTGCCTTAACTAGGGCAGCCTAAGCATGTCAGGAGAGGCAAGTTGAGGGCATGTTTAGCACTGCCTAGGGCAGAGCAGTTACTCTGTATCCAAAGCCTGTTTCCAAGGCAGAAATGCCCTCTTCCAGCCCCCAGAGTTATACCACCTCAGGAGCAGGTATAGTAATGAGTAGACCCATAGGGGTCCATGATAAGGCCCGAGTAAGAATGGCAGTGCTGACCAAAAATCTGACTTCTTGGCCATCCTAGCTGCAACCCCTTCCTCTCAACCTCAGGATATGGAACAAACTACGGCTGCCCACAAACCTCAGGATACAGCAGGCCACTCCAAGAAGCCCCTTGTATTCACTGTAGAATGTACTGGCATCTCATCAGGGACTCCTTATAAGGCAGGCACCCAGTGGAGTCACCAGACTGGTGCGGCTGGTGTGGGCTGCATTGGGGATGCGCTCCGTATGGGGTGATGTGCCGGAGGAGTTTGACTGTCCTTTGGCAGGCCCCGGGCATCAGCACCCCCATTCAGGCCTGCTCCAAGGCGGAGCAGCAGCCAGAAGCTGACACTTGTCTGAGGAGCTGGACTGAACGGCCATCTGAGATGCGCAGAAACACACTGAGCATGCCGAACAGCTTCAGAGGAGACTTCCTTAGAGCAGAGAAAGTCCGCGCCTCTGCACAGCCATTCGGCCTCACTCAGGAGGCGGAGCGGCAGCCGAATGGCTTCAGAAAGAGTACTGCACAGGCACCAACTCTGACGCCTGCACAGTCTCACCCGAAGCCAAAAGGCTTCAGAAAAGTACTGCACAGGTGTCAGAGATGGTGCCTGCGCAGTACTCTTTCTGACGCCAGTTGGCTTCAGAAACAACTGCGCAGGCGCCAACTTCGGTGACTGTGCAGTCCAGGTAGGGGGGGGCGCGCATCCCAGGGATGACGCACAGACTTCCACACCAGGTGATGTGCAGAGTCATGTCACCACTGTAGGCACCACAACTGTTCCTTGTTCAGTGTGATCTGAGGGGTGTCTCCTCAGGAGCAAGTCTTCCCCTTGTGTCAATTACTTAGCATGCTCTGGAGCAGTTAGGGCAGCCCAGGCTTCCTGACTCTCTGGATTCAGCATAACTTTCTGCTCTGGATACAGAATAGTTAGGAGAGTGCAGTTAGGTCAGAGCAGGCTGAATTTGCTCTGGATTGCAGCCAACATCTTCATAGTGATTAACCCACATTTATAACATCTTCATGGTGATAAAATCTATTTCTAGATTTTATTTATTTAGTGTATGGCAATTACAAATGCTGGGAAATTGTTTGTGAGGTCCAGCAGCCAGTAATTTAGATTGTTTATGCCTAGGGTGCAGGCTGGTCTGCATTGTTCTATTGGCAGTTTGTAGAACTTGTCTCTTTCCAGTTGGGATCCTTCACAGCGTGGTCGTCATCATATCTGGTATCGGGGATGCTTATGTGGATAAACACATGCAGCCCAGGCTCCTTCATGTAATCAGGAATCCTTATGAACCCTACTCACCTAAAACTGTCCACACATGGAGACCTCACATATTAATATTACACATATAAATATTGAACACATAAATTTTGCTGATGGCTGGTGACCAGAATTGACAGGGATATACTGTTAGCAAGTATAGTCCCACTTCCCCTAAATCTTTTCTGAACATGTAGAATGAGGTGAACCCTCACATTTCAGTTACTGCAAGCTGTGCTTCATGTTGTTAGCTCTCCTGTTAATGCTGCAATCCTAAAGACACTTTTCTGGAAGTAAGACCCATTGAACACAATGAAGCTTACTTTTGAGTAGACATGGTTACGATTGTGGTCTCTGTTTTATATTTACAAAAAGTGAGAAGTGCAAAAGGTGGTGTTATATGTTTTTATTTCAGCATTCTTAAAAAATTATTGGTATAAATTATAATTGCTTATGAAATTTTACAAGATAGCAGAGGCACAGCTAGAGAGGGTGCAAAGCCTCACTGCAGTTCCTGTTCCTCCCCTTTGGAGCCATTCCAGGTGGGGGGAGCAAAACAGAGGGCACCGTTTAGTTTAGAACAGGAGTAGGCAACCCCCGGTACTAGGGCCGAACTCGGCACATGAAATGGTTTTTGGTGGCACACCAAGGTAACCCAGCACACACATCTAGGAGGTGTTGCCACTTCTGCTGTCCCAGTTGCCCACTGGAAGCTGCTCGTCACCATTACTGGTGCCCAGAATGGCACCATTTCTTTCCACCCTCACCCCACCCTGCCACTATCAGAATGGAAGTGGTGGAGAAGAGTGCCTACGTAGAGCTCAATCCTGCACTTTTCTACTCAGAATTTAGCCCCTTTGCAGTCAGTGGAACCTAGTTACAATTCAGAGTAACTATGGGGAGACCTTGTTCCCCATAGTAAGAACAATCTGCTCTGGATTGCAATCCAGTAAGAACAATAGTGTAAGAACACAGTAAGAACAATCCAGTGTAAGAACAATTTGCTCTGGATTGCAATATGAATTTCTCATAGGTTTTCACTAGGTGGTGCAGTAACTATGGGTGCATGTAATGTCTCTTGCATGCTCCCCTAGTTACTCTGGATTGTAGGGTTTCTCTCAGAAAGGGCTGGAGTAAAGGGTATTCTTAGAGCCCAATTCTGAGCCTCTCTGCTCAGAAGCAAGCTTCTTTGCAAGAGGCATGGCAAGGATAGGATCAGGCTATTCTTCAGTTTCTCCAGCTCCCACCTCACCATAGTAATGGAGAAGCCTCTTGAGAGGATGCAGAGGGAGCCATGTGCTGACTGGAGGTCAGAAAAGCCCCAGAAGATGGTCTCTGCATATACATGCTATATATGCATGCAAATTATATAAATATAATTAATAAAAATATATATCATTTATTATAATTTATATACACACATATATACATACATACATACAGTCAGTGTGTGTGTGTGTGTGTGTGTGATTTTATAATCATGACAGCACACGGAATAATAATTTTATAATCATGTCAGCACATGGAATAACATTGTGACATAAGTTTGGCACTACACCGCTGCAAGGCTGCTGACCCAAGTTTAGAACATCAAGTAGAGCAAGTGATGCTGCGGATACCCAGAATGTCTGGAAGTGTTTCATTGCTTTTTAGAGCAATGGAAAATCAATCTGTCGTGGTGAAAGTAAATGGCTATTCAGTAACTGAAAGAACAGAGTGAGCTCTGATTCTGAAGCAGTAGAATCCCTGTGGACCCTTCAGAGCTATAGACTAGCAATGCTCAACCCTTATTGACGGGATACACTACTTATTAAGGATCAGCTGAAGTCACAGTCTCCCGAGGTGTTTCATGTCATTGGCAGCTTTCCAATACAGAGGTCTAAGCACTTCATAAATTCCATTGATTTCAGTGAGATTGAAGCATGTGCACAGCTGTGCTCTGCATTGCCCATGCTCCCTGTCTTTACTCGTAGCTGTGTATAGTGAGTGTCAAGTTTTTATTTACACAAATAAGTCTGCTGGCTTTCTCACAGCCCATTCCTGCTGAACACCCCACATAATTGTGATGCATTGGCACCAATTTGGTGACTTCTGCACTCCATGGAGGGAGCATTGACCTCCAGAAGTCTCCACGGCCGAAGAGAACTGCCATTTTTATCTTGGTTGATCAAATTAGATCTGTGCCAGCTGAACCCATTTTTTTCCCCAGGTCCAATCCAGCCTCCTCCTTGCCCCAGTTGTCTCCTTGTTCCTCCCACCCTGTGCTATTTCATCCCCTTCCTGCTTCCATCCTACCCGCTCCACAATCCAACTTGTAGTCTGAAGTCCACTGCATGCAAAGCAGCCACTTTCTCCATTTTGGGAGCAGCCAGCCCCCACGCTCTGGTATGTCACTTTTTATGGCAGTAAGAAACATGTTATGCAACCAGAATGCTTGTTTTAGTGACATAACATGCCTACAGGATTGGACTGCCAATTCTCTAGGCAGACACACATATATACACAAATATGGTAATTTTTTTTTTCAATCCAGTCCAGGGTATTAAGCCATCAACAGTACAATCTTATGCACTGATACTTAGAAGTACCGTAAGTATCACTGAATTCAATGGACTTGGGGCACAATCCAGAGTGAGGGCAGTGAGGAGTGCCCTAGCTGGGTTGCCCCATCTATTCTGAATCCAGAGCAGCAAGTTATGCTGCATCCAGAAAGTCAAGAAGCCTGGGCTGCCCTAGATGTTCCAGAGCATGCTAAGTCAGTGACAGCTGCGGAGGGCTTGCTCCTGAGGAGACCCCCTCAGATCACACTGAACAAGAAACAGCTGTGGTGCCTGCATTATAAGGAGTCCCTGATGAGATGCCAGCACAGTCTACAGTGAATTCAAGGGGCTTCTAGGAGTGGTCTGCTGTATCCCCAGGTTAGTGTGCTGCCCTAGCGGGTCAGGTTGGGTATGAAACAATTTGAAGTGGGTCCCCATTAATTTTAATGTGTGTTTTTTAAATTTTAATGTTTAGACATGTTGCTACCATAGTATGTTGACTGCATTTTGGGAAATGTTACAAATCTGTACTTTTCACAGGCTTTTATGTACGGTATATGCTTTTAAGATAGCCAGTGGGACTTTGGCTGCAATCCTAAACACATTTTCCTGGGAGTAAGCCCCATTCAATATAATGGGACTTATTTCTGAGTAGACAGGAACAGAATTGCACCTTTACTCTCAGGAAAGTATGAATTGGATTGCAATTTATGGGACAGTCGGTGAATTATTTTTTAAAGATCAGCAAGCATTTGGGAAGGTCATAATTTTAAATAAAAAGTTAAACCTAAACTTCCTGGAAACTTTTAGTTTACTTGAGTGATCAGTTTGATTTTGCCATATTGAGTCTTAAAATTTCCCTGCTTGATGATGTCACTTCTAACCATGTCATCATATCCAGGTTAATGACATCATTTCCAGTGGGTCCCAGTCAGATTGCCATTCTTAAAAGGGGGTCCCTGTGCTAAAAAGTTTGGGAATCACTGAGTTTTAACATTATATATTCTTTTGATTATATGCATGCCCTAAAGTACAGAAGTGTCTTTCAGCATTCAGCTCAAAGTTTCTTAATGGAAACATTTCTCCTAGAACCAGGGGCTGTCTGATAACACTGACCTCTCCTGCTTAGCTTGTGACCTCTCCAACTAATTCATTTCAAAATGTTTGATTCTGCAGAATTGATTCTGATCATCAGTAACCATAGGTGCACATTTGTCTAACAGGCTGTGACAACTCTATGGCATGAAATGTCATAAACGATACTCAAGACCCAAATGGAACACAAAGCATTGGGAGATAATGTTATTTCTCTAAGTTTTATTTCCCTGCCATGGTGGAAGTCAGCTATCAGATGCAATTGATTTAAGGGAGCCATCATTTTAAGGGCAGGGTTATGGGATTTCCTTCCTAGCTTATAATTGGACTGCTCAGCTATATGTAAAGTCTTCTTTACACTATCTTTACAGTATCTTTAAACTTCTTTAAACTATCTCAAACACTACATATAAGAAGTGAATGAAGGCATTTACTGAACTGCCAGTTACAAGATCAAATAGCAGATGCGATCAGTATCCAAAAGGGATATGCTGGTAGGACAAACCTTGTCAGATAACTATCTTCATAGTCCCAAACCATCCCGAAGCCTTATTTACAGGGAAAAACCCAATTCAGAAATAATGGAAATTTTATCTTTTATCCTTGCAAAGAATGATCATACTGGGACTCTGCAGACGAGTTTAAGCGATGGTGCATTGATTTCCCCCTCAGAGGAATGAGATGCTATTTAAATTTGAGAAGTTCCATAAACCAATGGCAAGCCCTGTGCTGATGTACCTTGAAGGCCTTGGGTGCAATTTCTGGCTTAAAAATTATAAAGTTAGAAAGGATTAGGACCAGGTGATGGGAAAGATCTCTATGATCCTGCGAAAAAACCCAAATTGTGCTGTTTTCTCCCTCCCATTCAATGTTATAATAGTTTGTCTCAAATTATACACTAACACTTTAGAAGTTGATGCCATAAGAACATAATAAGAGCATCCACTGGATTAGGCCAAAGATCCTACTAGTCCCCCTTCCTAAATCACACCACAACCCACCAGATGCCTCAAGGAACATACAAGACACCGAGATCCAGGTGCACACCTTGCATCTGGCATTTGGAGGTTGTCTGCCTCTACACACACCCCACATGGCTTGTAATCTGTGATGGTCCTTTCCTCTAAGAATTTGTCCAATCCCTTCTTAAAGGCATTAAGGCTTGATGCCATCATCACATCCTGTTGCAGGGAGTACCACAGACCAGCCACATATAGGGTAAAAAATGTTTACTCTTGTCCATCATAACCCTCCCAACATTCAGTTTTAATGGATGTCCCCTAGTTCTGATGTTATGTGAAAGGGAAAGGGACATTTCTTTGTCCACTCTGTCCGTCTCTTGAATAATTTTGTACGTCTCAATAAAGACTCCCCTCAAGTGCCTCTTTTCTTGATGGAATAGCCCCAAATGCTGTAGCAATTCCTCAGATGAAAGGTGTTGTCCCAGATCATCAGTCATTTTGGTCGCTCCCATATGAACCTTCTCCATTTCCTCTATATCCTTTTTGAGATGTGGTGACCAGAACTGGACACAGTACTCCAAATTTGGCCTCACCATCGATTTGTACAATGGCATCATAATTTTTGCCATTTTATTCTCAATTCCTTTCCTAATGATGCCAAGCATGGAATTTGCCTTTTTAACTGTTGCCATAAATTGGGGCAAAACCTTCATTGAGCTATCCACCCGCACCCCAAGATCTCTTTCCTGCTTCTTCCTAGACAGCTTAGACCCCATTGACCTATATGTATCATTAGGATTCTTCGCCCCAATGTGAATAATTACATTTACTTAGATTAAAATGCATCTGCCATTTTGTTGTCCATTCTCCCTATAAGGAGAGAGCCCTCTAGCTCTTCAGTCTCTTGATCTTCAACTATCTGCATAGTTTGGTGTCATCCATGAATTTGGCAACCTTGCTGTTTAATCCTGTCTCTACATCATTTATGAATAGGTTAAAGCACCAGTCCCAGTACAAACCTCTGGCGTACACCACTTTTCACCTCTCCGTTGGGAAAATTTCCCATTGACACCCACTCTGTGTCCTGCCCGTCAACCAGTTCCCAATCCAAGAGTGGACCTACACTCTAATTCCCTGACTGTGGAGTTTCCTCAGAAGACTTTGGTGAGTGACTGTATCAAATGCCTTCTGAAAGTCCAGATATATGATGTCCACATGTTCTCCCACATTCACAGGTCTGCTGACCTTTTCAAAGAATTCTAAAAGTTTTGGGAGGCAAGACTTACCTTTAAAGAACTGAGGCTGATTCTCCCTGAGCCAGACCTGCTCATCTATTTGTTTTACAGTTTTATCTGTAATGAGACTGTCCACCATCTTACCTGAAAC
Organism: Cryptoblepharus egeriae; assembly: GCA_030015325.1. Lineage (NCBI taxonomy): Eukaryota > Metazoa > Chordata > Lepidosauria > Squamata > Scincidae > Cryptoblepharus > Cryptoblepharus egeriae. The sequence goes on along the minus strand of JAREYC010000003.1, from coordinate 176,849,922 downwards.
CAGCGTTAGACTGACCGGCCTTTAGTTTCCCAGTCCCCTCTCCTACCCTTTTAAAAAACTGATGTGATGTTTGCTGTCCTCCAGTCGTCTGGCACTGTAGCTGTTGTTAAGGACAAGCTGCATATTTTAGTCATTTAATCTATAACTTTGTTCTTCAGTTCTTTTTCTTGTTCCCTAATAACCATAAATTCCCATTTCTTACTGTGGTCAATAAGGGGAGAAAAAGCACTGAGCTTCTCCATCCCACCCGAGATATTATCAGATCTGCAATAAGGTTCCTTCCACCTTTCCTAGCCTTATAAGCTCAACTTTTCCTTGCTGTCAACAACTGCTTCGGGGTCAGGGTGCAGAACTGCACCTTTTCTCCTCTCTGTTTGTGTATCTTCCTTTTTCCTTTCATCGCCTTCATATTAAATCTTGAGCTTCTCATCACTGCACATTTTGCTTTTTGCTTTATTGGCTGGCAATATATGAGCAGCTACAGTATATGAATTCAGACTTTATTAAAAATATCTACTGGAAACATTTTGCAATATTATTTATTTTTCTTACCTTCTGAACTTGCAAGATTACAAGAAATGCAATCCTGGGATTTGATTTCAACAAAGGACTTAGAGAACATACATCCTTACCTTTAACATGTCATTGGGATTCAATGGACTATCCTTCTGCTTAATCTTTAAATATTTTGTGTATAATTTTCCCTTCCCCATTATGGCCATCTAAGATCAGAAAATAGAATCCTTTTTTGTCCTTTATGTGGTGATGACCCTTCTTTTAGAATAAGAAGCTGGAGAATAATGATAATAATAAGAATAACGGTCTTGTTATTATCATTGGTCAACACCACTAGGGAAATATTATTTATGTTGCTTATATAAGCAAAAAAATCCAGATAATCAAATCAGGAAAGCCACCTCAATCAGACAGAAGATCCCCGTTAGAGGTCTAGTCCTTATTACATGAAACTTGGGGAATTCAGCTACAGGTGAGATTGAGGCTTCTGTTTTTATGAACATGCATACTGTGTCTAATACATTTCAGTTCTCAAACATGGCTGTAAACATGGAACACAAGATATCTACATCTTTAGCCCTCTTCAGGCCATTCAGTATGGCCAGAGTGTATAACAGGGAGGTAAACATGAACATCTCACACAATGTTAGGAGATATCCACTAAACTTGAGTGTTGGGAGAGCTAGAACAGACCAAAGAAAATATGAAACACCCAGTGTGTAATTAGTCTGTGGAACACCTTGCCATAGGATGTGGTGATGGTGTCTGGCCTAGATGCCTTAAAAATTCCTCATGCAACATGGTAGGGTAGAATGACCTGCTGAAGTTTCATGGGATCAGACTGCATTTTCACACATTTAGGCACTCATGAAGATATGTCAAGGCCATTCATGTCCGTAAGGAGAACTTCAATGAAAAAGAAAGTATATTCAACTGCTTAGTTGTCAATACAAATCATCACGTGAAAAGAACCCCATGTGGACCTTTGTTTACTGTAGGTCTACACAACTTGAATGAACAAGTTATAGATCACCATCCATAAATCTCTTTGGACTCATTTGTCAAGGACTCTAAAACCACAATGGACTGTCAATACTGTAAGAACACAGTTTGTTTTACACGTATTCAGATCCAAGAGCCAGAACTCTTCCTGTGAGATGAAGAGGAATTGAAGCACACAAGCGATCTGAACATTTATGAAGGCTGCATCCACACCTGATGATTGTATTTCAAATGAGGTCTTGCCATTGTTGCACTGAACACTACAACTGTTAACAGAACCACAGATATAATGCGAAGGTTACTACTCACAAAATGGGACTCTCAAAAGAATGAAATGAAATAATTCAAATTGTGTGGGAAAGATGTTTTATTTCTTAGATTCTAAAAGAAATATTTAAACAGTTCTTCTGAAATGAATGTAGACAAAAGACAATTCTTCTTTAATGTCTGGTTAAGATTTATCCCAGACTTTAAACAGACAGGAACAACCAAATCCAAATTCCTATAAACTAGTCCTCATTCTGCAAAGTGCTGTGTCCGTTTAACAATAAATCGAGACACTGAAGTTAAAGGAAAATATGCAACGACTGTAAACTAGGCCAGCTAAGAAACCATCAAAATTGAAGAAATGACTTTTGAACAACTAATAGTATAGGACAAATCAGTGACAGATAATTATATTTTTTAAATATGACACACTGAGGGACAGCGTCATTGTTCTGATGTAAATATGAAATATAACAATTTTTCAGTATTATCTGCAGACCATGTATCATTTGAGCAAAGATCTAAAAATAATTTTGTAGTCTTAAGCCAGTTTTCCTTCTTTCCAGCTGCTTCACTATTGTTATCCAGTGTCAATGAAAATGTCCTTGTTGGGTCAGTCCATCTTAAGACACGCACACATACACACACGCACAGATTTTAAAAGTCCTCGGGTCTCTTTTATCAATGTTCTGAACGGTAAGTGGGGAAAGTTTCTGTTCGATGAATCTTCAGTGGACTATCTTCTTGAAAACAGATCAAAAGGGTGGAATGGAAAGAACAGCAACAATTAGTCAACTATAATTTGTTTAGAATCCTATAAACATCAGACTGGTGTTTGTTTGATTGATTGATAGCTTGCCTTACTCTGCAAAAGGATTGCTTTAGTAAAGCCAACGTTTACAGTTGGCAGCACATTGTTGGCCAATATGCCAACAGCTGCAAACCTAAACACGCATTCCTGGGAGTAAGTCCCATTACTTTCAGTGGAAAGTGTGCTTCTGAGTCATCAGGCATAGGATTGCACCCAACATTTACAACATATTACAACATTCTCAAAGTGAAAAGTGTGCCTTCGAAAGGTTTAGAAAATATCTTGGTTTTAAAAAAAAAAATCCCACCTTCCCTCCACACACAGCACAATTATTACTGTACAAGTGATCAGTGGCTTAGGTAATGATCATGAAGCCCAGTGCAGAGCTCAAAATGTTACCCCAGAAGTGATGTCACAGCCAGAAGTGATGGCATCCTTGGGTATTTTTAAAAAGAAAATTGGGGAAAAACCTGCCTTCTCCTCAGCAGTTCACCACCCATTTGCTCTGCTAGTGGCAAAGCTAATGCACCTCTTTGCTATCTGAAGTTGATGAAGATATTTTTGCGCCTTCCCCCCCCCACACACACACAACAACAAAATCAAATTTAATTAAGTAAAAAAATGAAAATTGTGTCCCTCTTTGGTTAGGGAAACTGTGCTGGGGCAAAGAGGAATGGTTATCCTTTCCCTGCTAGATTATAAGAGGAGCACCACTTAGAAGTGCCTATATTCCCAGTTAGCATGGGTATCTGTTTTATGTTGTATATACTGCATATTATATATGTACTGAGAGCTGATTCATATTAATACCTTATTAGTTCCATACAGTATCAGAATTACATCTCATTGGCTCTCAGAGCAATCAGTATCTTTGGAACATTAAGAACACTTTTGTTCCATAGGCTTTAGTGTTTTATTTTTTGGTTAATTGGCCATAACATTTGACAAAATAAAGATATACTAATGCAGTTTGTATCATTGTATTCTGCATTAAATTACCTTTCCAATGATATATAACATGATGGTATTATTGTTCATACAGACCCCATTTTTCACAATTTTAGCCACAAGTGTCAAGCTCAACTTGTAGCCCCCCTAAACCTTGTAGCCCGGTGCAACAACACCCCCTGCACCCCTCCTTAGCTACGCCACTGCAAGTGATGTATATCTGAGAGGCTCTCAAATCATTATCAGTCTCTGTGAAGTAATGACCTCAGGTGATTGAGAAGACATGGTTAGGATTGTGCTCATAATCTAATAGCACAATCTTCTACAGGTCTTCTCAGAAGCAAGCCGCATGAGTTCAGTGGGACTTAGTCCCACATTCACGTATATAGGATTTTAGCCTAAGTTATAATTTGGCCTCAAGTTCAAATTTCAACTCAAAAACTGGTATTTTCTCCAAACAACAAAATTTACGTTAAGTGATCATTTATCTGGGACATGTTTTATATGCTCTAAACTGCAATTGTTTCCAAGTAGAAACATAAATCAAAAGGAAATGTTGCTAGAATCTTGTTCTCACTCTCCATTTTCTTAGCATGAGACTGGCCCTTCCATGAGGACGACTAAAACAGTTGCCTCAGGCAGCAGCTTGGTGGAAGAAGCGCATTTATGCCTGCCCATCAACATGCTTCCACTGGTCCTTCTTCCACTCCTTGGTGCAGAGAGGAAAAGGAAATGTGCAGGGGAGAGAAGTCTTGTGTAAAAGCATTGGAGAACGGGAGAAGCAGGCACTGGCACATCATTGAATGGGGGCAGCATTTGACATGATGGAGTTAGGAGGTCTTGAGACAAGCAGATCTTGAGACAAGTAGGTTACTGGAGCATGATGCAGCTCCAGGAACCTACTGCTTTAGTAAGTTATGAGCATCCAGTCAAATGAGTTCCAGACAAATGAAAGGCTATAGTGAACACTGGTGAAGATGCTTTTCTTGGCCACTAGATGTCCTTCACAGATCATGAGAGAACCAGTTGATTTGGTTTGTAATGAGAAAACGCAACAACATTGTTTAAGATTCCATGAGTTGTTCAAATAAGTTGCTGATGAAATTTTATTAAAGGGGAATAATGAGTTGGAGAATCATGAGAATAATGGAGAGTATAAGTATTAGTATCCATCAGTCTCGAAAGACCATGGTATCGTCCTTGCTGCATATGAAGCACGAAGGGGAGGAGTATGGTATCGTGCTTGGCGCTGCATACATTGCATGCAAAGCACAAAGGCCTGGGATAGATTGATATAGAGGATAGGCTGTTACCCAAGCAGCAAATCCCCACTCTCCATGCCACTGAAATAGTCCAATGGAAAGGCAGAGCCAATACGATTGATTCCAGCTGTGTCATGGAGCTGAGCTAAGGACAGGAGCTCACCCTGTCTTGGGAGACCAAGCCAGGTCTCGAACCCTTGCCTACTGGTTAACTCTTAAAAACCCAACCAGGTCAATCATCACCTGCCAGGAAGTTTGTGTTGTGTTTTTACTGGAATTTATTATTATTACCTGACAAGACTTTCTGACTCTTTTCCTGCTAATTAGACAGTCACAATACCAAAAGCATGAAGATTTTGAATTTATACTTTTTCTGTAAAATCCAATTTATACAAATTGTAGTTTAATGGGTCATATTGGACCCATGTTGCCTTTTATTGGTTACTCAATATTTTGCTAGATAAAATTGTACTAAAATCATTATACTAATTATAATCATAATTATTATTCATTATATGTACATTATGTGTACATTATATGAACATTGTATGTACCTAACTATAGTACAGGGCCGCAAGGGTCAAAATTGGCCTGTGCAGTCTTAGGTGATAAAAATTGTACTAAAAAATCATTATTTAACAATTAAAATAATTATACTAAAACTTGACACAACATTTATTCACTATATGTATATTATATGTACATCATACGTACATTATATGTACCTAACTATAGTACAGGGTCGTATGGGTCAAAATTCACCCATGCGGTCTTAGGCATGAAAAAAATATCCCGGGTTTTTAGGAGTTAAAAGGCACAGTGTCTTAACCAATTGTGCCACCCACAGCACAAAGGCCTGTGTAGGTTAATAATATGGAGGATAGGCTGTTACCCAACTTGGCTTGGTACTCTTTTAGGTTTCTAAAGGTGACTGGCACTTTTTTCCTAGATTGAAGAGCCCCAGATGTTGTAGCCTTTCCTCATAAGGAATTTGCCCCAGCACAGCAATCATTTTGCTCTAAAGTGTTGGCTGAAGGTATGGTTAGCCAGAGCACTACAGATCCCCATGTTTGGTGAAGGCAGATTGAGAATATATGAGGACGGCTTTACTCATAAACTCAAACTATGGTGTGGCATCATATGAAGAAACAAAGCATCATTATTTATGATACAAGAAACTACTGTGGGTTCCTTTTGCCCTCTTGTGTTCACCTCCTACCTTGTAGGCCAAACAGCTGTCCAGTACTGTGTTGTCGTGTGATGTGGTGCCAGTAGGCACTGCGGGGCAAGGGAACCATAGTACCCAGAGAAACAGCTCGGTCACTCATCTTCATCTGTAGCTGGAAAAAAGCCAAAGAGGCATTGGAATGAATGCAGTAATAGCTCTCAATTATCTTCCAAATTATGAATCAAATTATGAATCTTCCTTAACTTATGAATATTAAGTTAAGGCTTCTAAAAACATCACTCTGTAATGTGCTCTGCAAAAGCTTCCCTATTTTTCTTCCATGGAATATAAGGTACGTAGGACAGTACTAGAGCTATGGGGCTTGGCATGTTAAATATTTAAGGTACCACATTCTGAACAGCAAAGAGGCCACAGCAAGTAATCGGGGCCACTTACGTAATGTGTTGTGATGCCTGCAATACTTCCTGTGCCACCCCCTTAACTATGCTACTGATGTAGGGCTCCCAGACCTCAACCTGGCACAGACTTCAGCTGCAATCCTGAAGTGCAAACAGCCTAGCCTTTCTTCACTAGCTGGCTAATTCCAAGAAAGGCAAGCCTAGCTACACTTGGGCCAAAGAAGACTTGGGCTAGTGTAAGTCCAACTAGGCTGGCCCAAGAGAGATGGATCTGGGCTGGCCTACCAGGGCTAGCTTAGGCAATTCAGCAGGGGAGTGTTGAGGGCTCAATGTGGGGCATGGCCTGGAACAGTGTAGTTAGGCTGCATCTGGAGCCTGTTTCGAGGGCAGACATGCCCCTTCCCAGCTTCTCAGAGCTAGGCACCTCAGGAGCAGGCATAAATCTGAGTAGACCCATAGGGGGCAATGATAAACCCGAGTAAAAATGGAAGCAAAAGAAAAAGTTCTTTTTAGGCTAGCCTAATTACCATGCCTACATCTCAACTTCAGGATATGGAACAACTACACCAGCCCAATGTGCATGGTGTTCTGATGATGCAGCAGTTAGGCCAGCCTAGAGGCCTCCTAGCCCTGTGGATTTGGCCTAAGTGTCAGCTCAGCATATGGCCTACTTAGGCCAGCTTAGCTGGGCCATTCTCTCTGGCTTAATTCAGGATTGTACCAGTGGTGGGCTTCAGGGGGTTCTCACAGGTTCTATAGAACCCTTTGTTAAAGAGCACCTGATTCTGAGAACCGTTACTAATGGGACATAGAACCTGTTGTTAATTTAGGTTATTAGGACACAGAACCTGTTGTTATTTTATTTGAATCCCACTACTGGATTGTACCCATACTCAGTTTCAGCAAGGCTGCTGTGACCTGTGCCATCAGACAGATCACAAAAACCCCATGAAACCTCTTTTTATGCACTCAGAAATTCACAGACCCTTGCTAACCTATGCACTCAATTAAAGGGGTAATGGTTAATTCTGAGAAACCCTCTACCAATGCTTTCCTTTCTCCTTGTTCTCTTTGTTCTAGCCCTAATGAAATTGAAGTGTCTTTAGAAAATTAGACCAGAAAGAAAAAACCTGACCTTTCTTTGTCATTAAATACTTCATCATTGTAGGGACATTAAATCATCACTTGTAAAATCAGTTCACTCTTGTGATCTTTTTGTTCTAGGAATGTTTTATGCATAACCTAAAAATGACTTCAGTCCTTCCTTCATGTTCTTGCTAACAGGAGATAGAAGGTGATTAACCTTTTTTGGAACCGAAAGAACAAAAAACCCAAAAAGCATATGCCACTTGCTATACATATGATGTTATTACAACCAGGAATTATTTTTTTTTTGGGGGGGGGGGTTTCAGGATTCTCTGTATACAAACCAGAAATGCAGTGGCTGTGAACACTGCAACGGACAGCAGGACAAGACAAATAATAAAACACAAACAAAAGTTTATTCAGAAGTTTGTTTCCAAACTTTCCCAACTTTTGAAGAAAACAGGGAAACTATTCAGATTCAAGTTCTTGTTTGAAAAAAAAATTTCTTGGTGATAACAAAAAAACCATATATAAAAACAATGTAGAGAAATTGGGTTTGGGGAGATATTTATAATCCCAAGATAGAAGATATAATCACTGGGTTCAGGTGATGGATTCATATGTGAAAGTTCCAGGTTCAAAAACCTGCTCAGATGCATTTTAATGTAATTAATGTAAAGTCATGCACATTGGGGCAAGGAATCCTAACTTTATATATAACAGGCTCTAAGCTATCTCTGATAAAGAGATCTGGGGGTGACAGTGGATAGCTTGATGAAGATGTCAATCCAATGTGCAGCAACAGTGAGGAAGGCAAATTCTATGCTTGGGGTCATTAGAAAAGGGATTGAGAATAAAATGACAAATATTATAATGCCATTGTACAAGTCGATGGTGAGGCCACATTTGGATCGGCAGGTATATTCAGTTCTGGTTGCCACATCTCAAAAAGGATATAGAGGAAACAAAGAAGGTTCGGAGGAGAGATACTAAAATGATTAATGTTCTTGGACACCTTCTGTATGAGGAAAGGCTAAAGCATTTGGGCTCTTCAGTTTAGAAAAGAGATGCTTAAGGGGGACATGACTGAGACATACAAAATTATGCAAGGGATGGATAGAGTGGCTAGGGAGATGCTCTTTTCCCTTTCCCATAACACTAGAAGTAGGGGATGTATTTGCAAAATGTAATGAAACTGCATCTTGAGGAAAGGGGGCATTTAGTCTCTGTCATAGTTTCTGTCCTGATTGCGTACTTATATTAAGGACACAACTTGAAATGAGCCAAAACAGGTACAGTCTGACATAACCTATATTGACATAACCGATCCTATAACCGATCATAACCGATCCCTTTTCCCAACTAAGGGAAATAGCCCGACAATAGGACTTCTTGATTCTGTGAAAAGCCTTTTGGTGGCTGAAGAATGAAAGTCTCAATATAGGAAGCCTCATGTAAGAAGGCTCTACATGGAGACTCTGGATAGTCCTACCCAACTCCATACCCATATCCATATGACACATTTGCAACACTCAGCAGTGGCTGAGAGGCAGCACTAGGACCATAGGATTGGGATACTAATCAGTAAGAATGCTTTGAAGTTATTTAAGAGTGCATCCGCCCCACATTGGATGGACTTTCCTAAGTTTAGCCATTCTGGGTAGGATCTGAAAGTCACAAACACACTTTGAAGCCAGCCTATTATCTTTAAACGCCCACATCCATATTACTAATACTGAATCACTGCCCACAATAGATACTTCCACCCACACCATGTTAAATAAATATGGTCTCTAGTGTTATGCTTCAACAGAACTTGCAATGGTATCCTACATTTGAGTGCCATGGAAACAAACAGGGAATCTATTTTAGGAATTGTAGCATTCTATAGAACGTTGCTTCCTTCCTCCTCCTCTTTAGGGAAATTTTCCAAGCACTCATCCCATCACCCCTCATGATTTTGATTTAATAATAATAATATTGTTATAATAATAATAATAAAAGGATGGGAAGTGGAATAATAATGAAAAGATGGGAAGTGGAATAATCATTCTTAATTTGAAAAGATCATATCTGGAATTCTGAAATTTCTAGAGGAAGAAAAGATTTGGATCAAATAAGCCTAGAATTCTGAACATTAAAAAAGAATATATTTGCGGAAAGGAAAGTGTAATGATATATCATTGGGCTGCAATCCTAAGCACACTTTCCTGGGAGTAAGATCCGTTGAATACAATGGGGCTTACCTCTGAGTAGACATGGTTAGGAATGTGGTCTAAATCTGAGTTCTGAACTTGCCTTATAATTGTCATAATTTTATTCTTATTATGTATGTTTTATTTTATTTTCTGCCTTTTTCTTTAATACTTTGCTTTGTTTTTTAAATAAAATTAATAAAATAAAAAACATTTTAAAAATTTACCTCCAGGCAATGGGTTCCAGGCAATAGTAGGCCCAGGATGGGGCGGGGGGGAGGGGGGGAAGGAGCTATTCCACAGCAGGTGATGCCCCTTGCGGTGCTTGGCAGGGTATGTAAAGCCTTCCAAGGCTTCTTGCGCAGTCTTAAGCAATACTTCCAGTTTCATTAGGGCACCGGAAGTATTGTTTAAAGTAGCAGAAGGCTGAGTCCATAAGCCTCTGTGAGTAACCCAGGGAAGGGGTCAGCATGTCTTGGACCTGCCCCAAGACACAATGAGGGCAGGTCTTTTACTGGTTCCATCTCTCTTGGTAAATTTTCTGAATTGGTACATTGAGTCCAACCATATTGGCAACCAATTCAAATGAAACACTATTGGATCTATGTTGCAACAACTTACATGAAACGCCCTGTGTGTGTATGTGTGTGTGTGTATTTCTCAAGCAGTCAATCAGAAAATCCAGTGCCATTCATTTTTATGGTGCTAGTTAATGAGAAAGCAACCACAGCTCAAGACTTGTTTGATTACCCTGTTAACACCAAGAAATAGAAGTAGTTAACAAGGATAAAAGAAAGACAGACACGCTCAAAAGCATTTCCTATCTGTGAAATCAAACGCCAAACTCGGGCTTAGGAAGGAGGCCTATGGATTTTATGTCATTAATGCGGACTTCTAGAGGGTGGAAGGCAGAGGTAGGAAGCATACCATGGAGTTTTTTACACTCTGTAATAAGTGGTCGTGTTGTTCTGCAATGGTCAGAGCTGCCGAGTGAACTTTCTGATAGATGGCCTCTCCGTCTCTTGTCTGAAAGATGAATAGGCCTTCTCCTGTGTCACACATCCTGCCAGACAAAAAGGAACAGCGCAAAGTTCCTTGTGATCAGACAGATTAATAAAGGCACATACATAACTGCAATTTATAATAGAAAAGGCATGTGGGAATAACAACAGACGATTAACATTCGGTGAGTCAGTAATCAAACTTATAAATGTCACCAGCACAGCATGCCACATACATACAATTGGCCTCTATTCCCACAATGTAGAAGAAACTCTGAAGCAAATCAGGATTAAGAGCCTGGCTAGGATGTACTGAAATATATTAAAATATACATATGTATATATTAAATTCTTTTCATAAATCACTGAGCAGTCCAATACTAATCTGCATTGGAACAGCAAGTTGCCTGCGCTGTATTCAGCACAGATTAGACTCAGGGGGGAGGGATATTTTAGCCATTATTGCATACTGAGTCCCAGCCTGCCCTATGGGACTATCTCATATCTGTACCAGGCCAGACATTTAGTTGATATCCCTCCTAGGCCTTGTCCAACTCCAATTCCACCCTCTCCAACACAAAAAAAATGCCCTTCCCCACCCATGCAAATGCTCTTCTTCCACCTCATCCTAAATGTTACATCACCTGCCACAAACATGCTCAATTGGCTATCACAGAGTCTCGATCTGGTCCTCCTGGGCTTGCACAGGGCTCCACATTAGCCCATCCAACTGCTGTATGTATGTGTGTGTGTGTGTGTGTGTGTGTGTGTGTGTGTGTGTGTGTGTATATATATATATATATATATATATATATATATATATATATATATATATATATATATATATATATATATAATGGTGCAAAAGGCACATTTACACCAACACTTGGCAGCAAGCATAGGAGCCTGTGCTTGCTCAGAACACTCTTTTGGATTGTACTCTAAGGCTGCAATCCTATGCATGCTTTCCTGGGAGTCAGCCCCACTTAACTCAGTGGAACTTACTTGTGAGTAGACATGCATAAGATTGGACTTCAAGTTACCAATACCTGTGGATTGCTTAAATTCCACAGCCCAATTTCATTAGACAACACATATGGATGCTCAGGAAGAAATAATCAGAGTATATTAAGGACTATTGTACATATTTTTGTTGTACATGTTGCACTGTTGTACGTTATTTTTTACAACAATCTTTTGCTGTGTATTTTTATTGCTGACTGATATTTCATATTGTTCAAATTGTATTTTAATATTTACAATTGTGAGTTTTAATTTATTGTTAGCCGCTTTGGGCACCCTTTGGGGAGGGGAAGGGAAGGGAAGGGAAGGGAAGGGAAGCAAGCAAGCAAGCTTGGCATTAAAAATGTCATCTGGGAAGCGTTGGACTTTGAAAAAATTCATTTTGCATATTTAACCTGAACACAGAGCCGGCAAAGTTTGAAGAGTTCTGCAGCCAAATATCCACTCACCTTCCAGCTTCAAACGTAAACCAAGTGGAGTCGCGCCCATAGCGTCGGAGGGCACTTAAAGGCCAAGAGACGAGCTTTACTCTGGGATTCTGGACGTCCCAAAGACAGATATTCTCAAATGTTATCTGCAAGGTACATTCCCCATGCACATCTAAATTAGGGGATGGCATCAAATACACATTGAATCTCTCTGGGAGAAAAACAAAAGATTTAGGGTAAAATCCATAGCAGTTACGGGTCCACACAGTCACGTCACCCTCTAGTGTTATCTTATGGAAAGTCATCTTAACTGTTCCGGAGCAAGGGGTTTAATTTCACTTTAGGATATAGGCCTTAGTCTCAAATCCTTCCAGCATTAAAACACAGCAGAAATTTATAAATCTTATCATCATATTAGTCACTTGTATGGCACTTTCTTCTGCCCAAAGCAATTTCTACATCACGTTTACACATCACATTTCACAAGAAGACAGCAAGAATGAAAGCTGTTCCCATTTGTAAATACTGCAAGGTTTGATGTATGCAGGGGATATAATTGCCTTCTGTGGCCATGCCCTAGGCTTGTCTTCTTCTCAAGGTATAACAACCCATCCACTTCAGCCAGGCTTCCATGCTGCACCAGTCTGTGGATATGTTGATTTTTGAGGTGGTAAAACTTTAGCACTTCCAATTATCCTTGCTTTCTAAAGACAAGCACATCAAGAATAAATCCCTAACAAATCCCTAATGTGCTTCATTTACAGAGGCAGGAAAAAGGTCATACTGTTCAATGCTTCCCCCATAAAGCTTCCGAAATGTAGAAAATTAGGGTTTTTTACCCTGATACACAAAACTATCCCTAATCTGGTAAAGTGAGACAATAGATTTCTACCTCTTCATATGCATCTTGCATTAGGAAACCCTGGGTTGAAATGTCTAGTCGTTCAATGATGGTGCAATCCTAAACTTAATTTATACCTTTACAATGGCAGTTGCACTGGCCTGGGTGTCTCAAGCATAAAGAACATTTGTAGCACATGGAAAGCAAACTGCACAGGTGGGAAGGTCTACACCATCCCACGGGTGGTGGATGTAGACACTATACTGGATGGAGCAGGTTAACTACTGCCAGCCTGCGAGGGACAGGAGAAAGGTAGGAAAGGGATAGGGATGGGGTGCAACTAAGTGGAGGAGGATGTGGATCAAGCCCAGGGCAGGGGGACAGGATCGGTGGTAATGTCATATGCCAAATCCTATTCTTTCTCCTTGTAAATAGAGAAAGAGAATCCTGTTCTTTCTCCTGAAAAGATCAACAGAAGGCTTCTCTTATACAGGCACCCCTCACTGACTGGATGGGTTAGGGAATGGAGCACTATCCAAAATGAAAACCATTGAAAAGTGGAACCCAGTCTTTTTCAGCTTACAAATGTGAAATGGACACCAAAAAAGACATAAACATCACTTGCAAAAACCTAAATAACACATATTTATTAACACAATTATGTAACAAATTACAGTAAAATGAACAAAGGCTTGTATGGGTATTGAATATCTTATATATTGAAATGATTTTTATTTACTGAAGAAAGCCATAAGGAAATGCCAAAAACAATTTGATCATGTCACATGCAAATGAACATAAGGGAAGACAATTTTAGCCTTTAGGCCAGCAGAGAGAAGTTGAAAGAATGGAGCATGTGTTGAATGAATGAATTCTGGGAATAACTGAAAGGTTTTGAAAGAGCAGAACCATCAGAAAATGAACCGGCAGAAAGTGGGGGACACCTCTACCAGTGATTTGGCCCCATCATGCAGGCTGGGGTTCCATATGGGATAAAAGGACAAATGTTTCATTACCCAGATGAGACTTACAGTTTGCTACTGCTTGGAGCAGGATACAATGTGAACAGCACCAGTTAGGATTGGGCTGTGTGCAAATTTGTGATATCTAATATACCTCAACCTAACATACCTCATGAGTAGTTTTAAATCTACCCAGTCCCCTTTTAAAAGCATTGAGGCCAGATGCAATCACAACTTCCTGTTGCAAGGGGTTCCACAGACTAATTACACAGTTTGCTGCCTTTATTTCACAATGGCCCACATTTACATGACACCTCAAGGATAGGGTTGCCATAATACTGTTCCACAAAACCAGGACAAGACCCTTTGTCAAACTTGCCAGTATGTGAATGCAGCCCCTGCAAACCAGTACAGTCCTGGTTTTCCTGATATATGGCAACCCTATTCAGAGAGTATGCAAGGTAATAAGATATCTATATCCTTTTGCTACTCCCTTGTATCTAAAAGCACACTCCTAATCATGTCTACTCAAAAGTAAGCCCCATTGTGTTCAATGGGTCTTACTCCCAGGAAAGTGTCTTTAGGATTGCAGCCTAAGGGCAAAATCCAAAGTAACTACGGGGAGTCCTTGCTCAGGTGTAGGAACAATTTACTCTAGATTCCAATATGAATTTCCCATAGGTTTTCACTAGGAGGTGCTGTAACTATGGGTGCACGTAATGTCTCTTACGTGCTCCTGTAGTTACTCAGGATTTGGGGGTACGACTTTGTAACCTGTGATGGACCTTTCCTCCATAAATCGGTCTAATCCTCTTTCAATTCAACATATTCTTTCTCAGAAGTAGACAGCCATTCAGCACAATCCTGATTTCATGTCCCAGCACACCATTCTGTTGAAGCTGAAATTGCCTTAAGGCTCAGAGGTTTTGATGGGTTTAGAGATGATGTATTACCTCTGCTAAATTTGATTGCCAATGTACAGGGAGTAAACCCATGCACTTCAATGGCAAATCCTGCTACCGGTTTTTATAAAAGGAATTATAACAGCATTTGGTAAGGGCAAGCACACAGAAAATCAATAGGATTTTATATATCATGCTCGACAACCATTCAAATAAAACAGATTTTACTGTTCAAATCATGGATTCCTAGCCCAGTTTTTAAAAAGTGCAATTAAAAAATGCAAAAAATACATCCCAGAATTGCAACTGCAGGACATAAATATAAGAGTAATAGAAAGTGGGCACATTACTAAATAGAACTGATATTCTTTTTTTAATTTTTCTTTATTTTCCACATCTTTTCTACAATGGTCAAAGTCTTTCAAGTTTCAGAAATATTAAAATTGTGTAAGAGTGTAACTGGAGATAATTCAGTGCACAGTGGCTGGCTAGCTGGCAACTGCATTTTGATTATAATGTGCAGTTCTGGCCTGCTTTCAGTTGCCAGTCATTTAGTCTTACCAGCTCTGCAGGCACCTCACCTGCCCATGCACTCTTCTTGTGGCACACCACAGGGTGAATTAAGTAGGTCAATCTGTGTGGAAAACCCTGCCGCGAGGCAAGATGTTAGCTATGATGGTTTATTCAGACTTGATAATCATGTAAAGGGATTAAGGCTGCAATCCAGAGCAAATTCAGCCTGCTCTGACCTAACTGCACTCTCCTAACTATTCTGTATCCAGAGCAGAAAGTTATGCTGAATCCAGAAAGTCAGGAAGCCTGGGCTGCCCTAACTGCTCCAGAGCATGCTAAGTAATTGACACAAGGGGAAGACTTGCTCCTGAGGAGACACCCCTCAGATCACACTGAACAAGGAACAGCTGTGGTGCCTACAGTGGTAACATGACTCTGCACATCACCTGGTGCGGAAGTCTGTGCGTCATCCCTGGGATGCGCGCCCCACCCCCCCCCCCCACCTGGACTGCACAGTCACCAAAGTTGGCGCCTGCGCGGTTGTTTCTGAAGCCAACTGGCTTCAGAAAGAGTACTGCGCAGGCACCATCTCTGACACCTGCGCAGTACTTTTCTGAAGCCTTTTGGCTTCGGGGGAGACTGTGCAGGCGTCAGAGTTGGTGCCTGTGCAGTGCTCTTTCTGAAGCCATTCGGCTGCCGCTCCGCCTCCTGAGTGAGGCCGAATGGCTGTGCAGAGGCGCGGACTTTCTCTGCTCTAAGGAAGTCTCCTCTGAAGCTGTTCAGCATGCTCAGTGTGTTTCTGCGCAGTGCATCTCAGATGGCCGTTCAGGCCAGCTCCTCAGACAAGTGGCAGCTTCTGGCTGATTCTCCGCCTTGGAGCAGGCCTGAATGGGGGTGCTGACGCCCGGGGCCTGCCAAAGGACCGTCAAACTCCTCCGGCACATCACCCCATACGGAGCGCATCCCCAATGCAGCCCACACCAGCCACACCAGTCTGGTGACGCCACTGGGTGCCTGCCTTATAAGGAGTCCCTGATGAGATGCCAGTACATTCTACAGTGAATACAAGGGGCTTCTTGGAGTGGCCTGCTGTATCCTGAGGTTTGTGGGCAGCCGTAGTTTGTTCCATATCCTGAGA
Organism: Cryptoblepharus egeriae; assembly: GCA_030015325.1. Lineage (NCBI taxonomy): Eukaryota > Metazoa > Chordata > Lepidosauria > Squamata > Scincidae > Cryptoblepharus > Cryptoblepharus egeriae. The sequence goes on along the minus strand of JAREYC010000003.1, from coordinate 176,833,440 downwards.
TTGAGAGGAAGGGGTTGCAGCTAGGCTGGCCAAGAACTCAGATTTTTGGTCAGCACTGCCATTCTTACTCGGGCCTTATTATGGACCCCTATGGGTCTACTCATTACTATACCTGCTCCTGAGGTGGTATAACTCTGAGGGCTGGAAGAGGGCATTTCTGCCTTGGAAACAGGCTTTGGATACAGAGTAACTGCTCTGCCCTAGGCAATGCTAAACATGCCCTCAACTTGCCTCTCCTGAGCTGCTTAGGCTGCCCCGGTTAGGGCAGAGCAGGTCCACCTCTCTTAGGGCTGCATTGGGTGATGCGCTCCGTATGGGGTGATGTGCCGGAGGAGTTTGACGGTCCTTTGGCAGGCCCCGAGCGTCAGCACCCCATTCAGGCCTGCTCCAAGGCGGAGAATCAGCCAGAAGCTGCCACTTGTCTGAGGAGCTGGCCTGAACGGCCATCTGAGATGCACTGCGCAGAAACACACTGAGCATGCTGAACAGCTTCAGAGGAGACTTCCTTAGAGCAGAGAAAGTCCGCGCCTCTGCACAGCCATTCGGCCTCACTCAGGAGGCAGAGCGGCAGCCGAATGGCTTCAGAAAGAGTACTGCACAGGCACCAACTCTGACGCCTGCACAGTCTCCCCCGAAGCCAAAAGGCTTCAGAAAAGTACTGCGCAGGTGTCAGAGATGGTGCCTGCGCAGTACTCTTTCTGAAGCCAGTTGGCTTCAGAAACAACCGTGCAGGCGCCAACTTTGGTGACTGTGCAGTCCAGGTGGGGGGTGGGGCGCGCATCCCAGGGATGACGCACAGACTTCCGCACCAGGTGATGTGCAGAGTCATGTCACCACTGTAGGCACCACAGCTGTTCCTTGTTCAGTGTGATCTGAGGGGTGTCTCTCTTCAGGAGCAAGTCTTCCCCTTTTGTCAATTACTTAGCATGCTCTGGAGCAATTAGGGCAGCCCAGGCTTCCTGACTCTCTGGATTCAGCATAACTTTCTGCTCTGGATACAGAATAGTTAGGAGAGTGCAGTTAGGTCAGAGCAGGCTGAATTTGCTCTGGATTGCAGCCTAAATTGGTTAGGATTGTACCCTAAATCTAAAAAAAATGTGCATGTAAACAGGCCAATCTGATACACATCTACTCTGCAAATTATCCCCACTGAATCCAGTGTAAATTATTCCTATGTAATACAGCAGCCCAAGGTTACCAAGGGGTGGGTAACCATGTTTTAGAAATTGCATTAATCACTTAGCATTTATTCCTCCAGTTTTATTATACTCTGTTGGCTTGTAGATCTGGAAATTGTTGGCTTAAACTCTGTTGGCAGCCATGGATGGGGCTGAGTAAAACTCAATGTGTGTGCTATTAAGGAATGTAACACTCTGCATAACACTCTGCTTTGGCCCACAGCCCTGGGGTATTTCTGGCTTTTATGAGCACACTGCAAAGACACCCTAAACGTTTCTATTTGTAGTTGTGTACAAATCGTATTTACATACCATTTTGTTCCCTCTCTACACCGGAAGCCAATAGGTCAGGTTCTCCCAGGCTAATGTCATTCATTTGAGTCCCCAGACACTCCATCTGCAAGACTTTGCACCATTCATCTGCTTCTAGTTCTGTAAACATGGCCAAAAATTTCCATATTGGTGTGCTGCATAAATGAGATTTATCATTATCAGATTAAAGGAAAAAATAACACCCACAAAAAAGTGTGCCATGACACCCACCTGATTCACAAGCAAATGTTCTAGACGTGTCATCACGGAAATATATCCCAACAGCATGCTTTCTTGCACCTTTTGGCAACCGTAAAATATTCTTTACATGAATCAGTTCTGTAACCTGGAAATAAAATACATATTTAATATATAAATCAGCTACTTGTGGCCTAATCCTATGGTGCTGTTGCATTAATAGAACTTGTGTTGCAGCTGTGCAAGGTGATTTATAGCCATCAGAAACATGGAGCACATAGTGCACAGCCTGGCTCCAACCACAAACAGTGAATTGCTATGACCAGGTAACAGTGACCTCGCAAGTTGAAGACAGGCAAGGGGTGGAATGGGCTGGAGACCAGGAGAGATAAGGGAATGGAAAGGGTGCTTTTCCACAATATATACTATTCCGGTTCCACTTGGATTTGTACCACCTGTCATTGGCAATAGTCACAGTAGATCCAGTAGGGCAGTAATATAGGATGATATACTCCCTTCCCTTGAGGAGAGCTCCAGCACTGCTTCCTCCCCCCTCCCATTGAATGCAGTATGGTCTTTGGTAGAACTGCTGCATTGACAGAGCTAAATTGAGAACTATGTCACAAGTTAAATGTCCTCCTATTGAGGATGCTATGGAGAAATAATGAGGGGTTGACAGTTGCTACCTGCACATGAAGTTGCAAGAAACACATGATTGACCACAGAACAGTGAATAAGATTATCTTTGGTCTGTTCTATCAGAGCTATTCATATATTCTTAAGAAGGAACCCATGCAGGTGCCATGTGCCAGGCGCTGGTCTCCCCTTTTGCAATCCCATTCCTTGCATGATATACCAGGTCACTCACAAGTCCTCCAGCCTTCATCAGAAGCTCCACCAAAGATTATTTAATTCAATAGAAAGAAAAAACCATTTGTCAATCTATTTTATGCAATGACTGGATTTAATCCAGCACCATAAAGGATATTATTGAATTGCATCCATAAAATTACCTTTCACAATTGAACCCCAACAGGCTCTCACTTCCCATTTTAGTAACAAAGAACAATTCAAATTTTCCAGGTACATTAAATCTGAATTCTGTTTTTTAACTTTTTTTTTAAGCTCCTCACAAAGGGATCAGTATATGGATGCATCATGGGCTATTGGCTACTCATGATGGCTTTTAGTGTTTAAGACAGGGGGAAGTAATAAAAGAGAGACATTACTGAATTTATTCACATTATCAATTCATCCTTAAAGGTCAGACACTGAAAGAGCAACTACTTGGCAGAAATCTGGAAGGCAGAGCAATATATTTCAACCTGCATTTTGCAAGCTTCACTTCACACCTGACGCTTCAAAGTTCATCCACCTGAAGAGCAAAATTTGTTTTCATTTGGTTACTCCCCCACCACCATTTGCACTTCATGATGGCATCAGTTCATAAAGCAGACAATGAAGGTTGTTCATCTTCCATGACAGTTATCTTCACACCGCCAAAGGTCCTGATTTGATATTGCAAACATCAAGAAATCTATGTGAACACAGTAAATTCTATTCTCCTGAAAAACCACCTAAAGATTTGTGGGCTGGTGATACATGCATTAGGATGATATATAACCAACCATTTGCACAACAGCAAGTTGTGGGATCAATCTATATATATAAAAGAGAAAAGTCACTCACTGACTGACTCACTGACTGACTCACTCATCACCGCCCTGCCAAAACCGCTGGGCCTAGAAGCGTGAAATTTGGGGTGGGTGTTCCTTCCGTGATGGAGGGGTGCACTAAGAACCGGTTTTCGGAAATTCCAACCGGAAGGGGGTGAAAAGGGGTCCAACGCGTTTTCCTCCCTATACTTTGCATTGAGAATTGCTGACTCAGCAACATTCCGCCCCAACTGCTGGGCCTGAAGCATGGAATTCTGGGAGTTCCTTCTGTCACCTGAACTCCCACCAAGAACCATCTGGAGAATTTAACCCTTCAGGGGCTGAAAAGGGGGCAATGTGTTTCTGTCCTATACTTAACATGGGAGACTGAACAACATCCAGCCAATTTGGTGCTCAGTGCCTGGCGAACTGGGGGATGTTGTTCGGAGGAAGAGGTTGCGCTGGCAAGGATGCTGCGCATGAGGGGAAATTGCGCATGAGGGGAAGTTGCGCATGTAGGAAAGTTGCGCATGTAGGAAAGTTGCACATGGGAGGAAAATTGCACATGGGAGGAAGTTGCGCACGGGAGGAAGTTGCGCACGGGAGGAAGTTGCGCACAGGGGAAGTTGCGCACGGGGGAAGTTGCGCACGGGGGAAGTTGCGCACAGGGGAAAGTTGCGCACGGGGGAAAGTTGCACATATGGGAAGTCGCGCATATGGGAAGTTGCGCATATGGGAAGTTGCACATGGGGGGATGATGCACATGGAGGAAAGTTGCGCACGGGGAAAGTTGTGCATGGAGGAAGCTGCGCATGGGGGGAAGTTTCGCATGGGGGAAGTTGCGCATGGGGAAAATTGCACATGAGAGGAAAGTTGCATATGGGGGAAGTTGCACATGGGGGAAGTTGCACATGGGGGAAGTTGCACATGGGGGGATGATGCGCACGGAGGAAAGTTCCGCATGGGGGAAAATTGTGCACGGAGGAACTTGCGAATGGGGGAAGTTGCGCATGGGGGAAGTTGCGCATGGGGGAAGTTGCATATGGGAGGAAAGTTGCGCATATGGGAAGTTGCGCATGGGGGAAGTTGCGCATGGGGATGATGCACATGGAGGAAAGTTGCGCACAGGGGAAAGTTGCGCACGGGGGAAGTTGCGCACGGGGGGAGTTGCGCATGGGGGGAAGTTGCGCATGGGGGGAAGTTGCGCATGGGGGGAAGTTGTGTATGGGGGGAAGTTGTGCATGGAGTGAAGTTGCGCATGGGGAGACGTTGCGCATGGGGAGAAGTTGCACATGGGGGAAGTTGCACATGGGGGGAAGTTGCACATGGAGAAGTTGTGCATGGGGAAAGTTGCGCATGGGGTTTGATGCATATGGGGAAGTTGCGCATGGGGAAAGTTGCGCATGGGGGAAGTTGTGCATGGGGGGTTGATGTGCACGGGGGGAAGTTGCGCATGGGGTAACTTGTGCATGCTGGGTTGATGCGCATGGGTGAAGTTGCACTTGGGGGGGTTGATGTGTATGGGAGAAGTTGCGCATGGGGGGTTGTTACGCCTGGGGGAAAGTTATCCGTGGGGGGTTGATGCATATGGGGGGATGGCATACGAGGCAATTTTACTCCCGCAACGCGGGTACGCCTTTCGCTAGTGATATCATAAAACCCTTGCCATGTTACAGACCAGCCAGATCCAGAAAGTCTTCAACTATTCTTGCTATTTCCAGACTCCACTGGAATGTATCATATGTTAACATATGTCATATTGTATGGTTTATATGATATCATATCATATGGTTATCATATGTCCTCTTTTTCCAGGCCATGTCCTCTTTTTAGCATTGCATCCTGGAAAAAAATCTTCATCTATCTTTTTTTATGAGCAGGCAGCAGGCAGCTTTCTTGTACTTAATAAGTTATCAGAGCAAGCCTAAAGACACTTTCCTGGGAGTAAGACCCATTGAACACAATGAGATTACTTTAGAGTAGACATGGTTAGGATTGTGCTCTATACATAATGAATTTTTTTTAATTATATAGCAAACACTGCCATAGTGTGGGAACAACCTGGGAAGAAGAAATGTAATAAATTATATGTAATTTTTTAAAATGTAATAATAATTATAATAAGTAATAATAAGTAATAATAAGTAATAAGTAATAATAAGTAATATAGTGTTTAAATTAACCACATGAAAATAACATATCTGAATGTTTATTGGCTTTTATTTTGCCCTACATCTTGGGTGTCCTACATTTGGGGGATATTTTTGCAGTTATGGACAACTCATCACCTTGAGTGATGCAATAGTTTTGGAACTATCAATAATTTTGGAACTATCAATTCACATAATTTCTAAACAGTTTTGAGAGTAACATTTATCCCTATCTTTGAGTGCAATCCTAACCCTATAAACCCAGACGTAAGCCCCATTATAATCAATGGGTTTTAAGTAAATGAGGTTAGGTTTGCAGTCTTTGACAGGTTTAAACTGTACATGAGTGACATCTTATACCAGGGGTCCTCAAACTTTTTAAACAGGGGGCCGGTTCACTGTCCCTCAGACACTGTTGGGGGCCGGAGAGTGAGAGGACTTATGTAGGACAAAATGTAGGATGTCCTATATTTTAAAAATGTAAGACATGTTAAAATGAAGCAAAAATGCTTGTATTGCTTTCCTGTACTTAATTTCAACACTTTTGAAATAGAAAAACTTTGAACATGCCTGATTCTCACCCAGACATGCAAGACGCCCTCAAAGCAGTTTCCAGCAACATGTTACTTCAACATATTTAACTTAACATATTTTTCATGTCAGACTTAAGACATATAATTGTAAGACACCCTCAAAGAATTTTGCAGCAACACAAGGAATGTAGGTGACATGCACTGACACACACCATGCGCTCTCTCTCTCTCTCACACACACACACACACCCATGTATTCTTACACACACACACAAGCTCACCTCAATTTTCAGCTTGCTGTTCAGGAATTTTGCCCAAGTCTATGCATGTCTACTCAGGTGTAAGGCCCATTAGAGTCCATGAGGCTTACTCCCAGGAAAGTGTGGATGGGAAGGTGGCCTTAATAGCCCAGCTCTCTGCTTGCCTACTCAGAAGTAAGCCCCTGGCAGCTGGGGGGCCATGAGAGAGTGGTGGGAGGCACGCATGCCAGCCTCAAGCCCCTGGTAACTGGGGCGGCCACGCAAGGGCAGTGAGAGGCACGCGCGCCAGCCTGAAGCCCTGGAACGGTCTCGAGAGAGCAGCAGGAGGCGTGCGCGCCAGCCTCAACCTGGGCCCCTGGCAGCTGGGGCGGCCGTGCACTCCGGCCTGAAGCCCCTGCTCCAGCTGCGCACGCAACATTTTAAAAAAAATTTTAAGGGCCAGCTTGAAGGTGCCCAAATTCCGGAGCCTGGAGGGGCTCTCTCCCTTTGCACAGAGCTGCCATGACTGGTGGATCTTCGCCACGGCAGCCTTGAACTTCCTTCAAGTGCCCACAAAGCACCTCCCAAACCCCCCCCAAAAGACCGGCGGGCCGGATTGAGGCCTCTGGCGGGCCTGATCCGGCCCACGGGCCTTAGATTGAGGATCCCTGTCTTATACAATATATACATGGTAAAACGTATATATTTTCTGCTTTTTCCTGCGTCTTTTCACCTGGTTTGGATCTTCCTAGCACCTGACTGAGCAACGACCAGGGAGGGGAGGAGGCATGTTCGGAGATGAGGGGTTGTGTCCTGCCCATCAAGAATTGGGAGGTTTGCAGAAGTGGGATTAAGGGAAATATTTTCCTGTTCTCTCTCTCTCTCTCTCTCTCGTTTCACAGTTCCTTCCCCTCAACCCATAACATTCAGCATTAGCCTGTTTTGATATGGCTTCATACTCTGAAATTGGAAAGGATAGGATTGGGCTATAATTCTATTACTGTGCTAATCCCCACTGTACAACTTTCAAAGATAAAAAGAAATTATATCTGCATTGGTTTTAAGACTATAGGTATTTTATTAATTCTTACTGTGATGAACCTGACTGACCTGCAGCACAGTCCAGAATAACTACAGGAGCTCTTACATCGACGTAAGAAACATTTACCCTGGATTGCTCTATGAATTTCCCATAGGTTTTCACTAGGTGGTGCCATAACTATGTCAAAGTAAATGTCTCTTATGTTGACATAAAAGTTCCCGTAGTTACTCTGGATTGTGTTGTTAGCCAGTTTCTTCTCATTCTTTTCTGGAAGCTTGCACAGCAGTTTTAATTGTAATGTTAATACATTACTCTAGAGGTTCTCAAACTGTGAGCTTTGGATCCCTGGGGAACTGTGGAAACCAACCAGGGCACACTCCACTGGCAAAGCACTGCACTGGAGAGAGGGGTTCACATCCCCCAATCGATAGATTTAAAATCAAAGAGTTATTCTCCAAAATCGCCAGATCCAGAAATATGAAATTTGGAAAAGGTATTCTTTCCATTACAAAAGTACCCTTTAAGAACCAATTTCTGAAATTCAAACTAGAAGAGGGTGAAAAAGACACAAAGTGTTTTCGTCCCTATACTTTACATTAAAGAATCACTGACTCATCAACATCCAGCCAAAACCCACAAACCTAGAAGCATGAAATTTGGGGAGGGTATTCTTTCTATGATGCAGGCCCCCACTAAGAATGAATTTGGTGCCCAGTGATGCCTGATGCCTGAGTGGCTGGCCCACTGCCCAGTGCCCAGTAGTACCCACTGCTCACTGCTCGGTGATGGTGCCCAGTAATACCTGGTTGTTACTGTGACCCGGTGCTACCAACTGGTGCCCAATGATGCCACCGATACCCAATAACCACCAATGTTCCTTTGTGTCTGCTACTAACCCCCAGTACCCGCATCTCAGTGTCGACTGCCTGGTGCTCACTGGTTCCCCATGCCTACTAGTGCTCACTGTGTCCTGTGCAGGTAGCCTGCAGTGCCCTGCCATGACTAGTGTCCACAAATAGCTTTAAATTTTACTGCCAAAATGATGGGTTAATTCTGCTAATGGCCCTTAATTAAGCACTTTACTCCCATGCAAGCACAATAGTTTAAAAGCAGTGAGGAGAAACTTAAAGAAAATCAACACCACTTACACAGACAACTTGCCCTAGCCATGTATCAATGAAGCCAAAGTGTTACAGTTCTCCACCACCATAATGCATCACCAAAGCAACTGAGCATAAGTTATTCACAAGATGAATTAGTGCAATAAATCATGACAGTAACAAGGAAAAACCAGCCCGAGAAGATCAATTCTGGATTCCGTGGAACTAAACTGATCCTAAATCTTTGCCTGTGACACTTATGAGCACGTGGCTGGATTCCAATAAGGCTAATAAAGGTTTGACAAGTTTTATAACTCCTAAAATCTATCCCATACAAGAACTGACAATGCTATTGTTTATGGTGACACAGTCTATATTTTTAGGACTCAACAGTCCAACTTGTGTTCATAATAATGGTTGCAATCTTAGGAGTTCTCAAAGGCGCATAAATGATGTTATGGAACGTTTCACTTACATAAGTCTAAAAGCATGAAGTCTTCTTCATTTTTTCTTCCCTCCTAGAGAAATCTGCCTTATTTCATATATAGCTTAGGCTTCCTGTAGGCCATTTTGTAAAGCAAATATGGTGGGCCAATATCAACCTCCAACCTCCAATATCAACCTCCAACCCTTTGGAAGGAATTCCAGGAAGTTCTCAATTCTAAAATATTGCTTTTTTTCTTTCCTTTTGTCTCAGAGGACCAGATTGTGCCAGAGACCTCTAATTACCTGGGTCTTCTAAGCATCAACAACGCACTGCTGTGAAAATCCATGGAAGGCAATGGATTAAATAGACAATGGCTGCAATCCTAAGCCCCAGTTAGGCCAGCATAAGCCCCAGCACAAATCCCATGCTGTAAGACACTTCTGCATCACTCCTGGGGGACAGTTTGGCCAGTGCACCAACATGCAATTGCCTCCCAACATCACCATGAGAATGGGAAGAACAATGTGTTGCACTGGCCTATGTTAGGATTGCACCAACTTTATTTAACATGGATTAAATAGACAACCTTGAAATTGCCTGGCTAAGGATTGCTTTCACTAAACATCTACCAAGGCTCTAACTTCATCAAGGGAAACCTTCCTCTGACTCCCATATGAGCATAGGCAAAGGGTGCTTGGACAGAGAACATTTTTTATCACAGTGCCTGTTGCGTCACAATGTCACAATGCCAGAGAAGCTTGCTTGGAGTATACTGCCTTTATAGTGCCCAAAATCTCAGTATGGTGCACTGCTAGGCAAATACTCCTTCACCTACCTAATGGTCCAACATTCTGAGTAGTAGGTAGCTCGGCACAGGATTGAACTGTCAACTCGTTTGTAGAGATTGCTACAGACTTCTGAGCACCCAAATCATTTTTTCAGATAAAATATATGCACAGGTTATGATTACAAAAAGGGTTTAATAGGTAGCTATAGCTTGTTCTGAATATTGAAGAATCTCACTTCTGGATTATTCATGGGTGAAATAATAAGACCCTTTTTAAAGAAAAGCAGAATAATTAAGAGGTTCTGATCTTATATTCAGGTCCTAATTCCCATATCATTCAAAGAGCAACAGGTATACTGCTTATAATTTACATTACCGGTGTGGAAGAAGAAAAAGAAACACCAGCTTCCCATCACTATTTTGTCAGCTAAGTATCATTACAGATGACACACCTTCTACGCTGAGCTGAAATTAAAGTGCACTAAATATGTATCCTTCTCAGTCCCTATAAAGATCAAATGAAGGAGAATTTATTTCAAGCTTCTTTGTCATGAATTTCAAAAACGGTCTCGTATAAATTTCTGCAAACTTCTCTTTCTAGACATCACCTGTATGGCAAATATTCTCCCAAGATTTTAGGATCAATTCAACATTAAATATGCATCACAATGATATTGATTGGAGCAAATAGATTAAAGAGATTCACATTTCAGGAAACCCACAACATTTATTCCTGAAACACTTCTCAAGAACAGATCATGTACAAAATGCTTATCTTTTCACTTTCAGGCTCTTACTCTGTTTGCTGTCCTAAACCCCAATTTTCTGGTATATTAAGCTATAACCAGAAAGGATTAAAAATTGAAAGGTCTCTTGCTGTCAGCACCATGCTGCAGAGAATTACACATGTACCATCAGTGGCACAGAAACTCAGTACATGATCCCAAAGGGAACAGAAAACCTCAGGTTTATTAATTGGGGCTTTGACTGGCAAGGACATTTGTGTAAACACTAAAGAAATTATACCAATTAAAACAACTGTTCTCAAAATGGAACATATCTGCTACTTAACTTACAGCACAATCCTAACCATGTCTACTCAAAAGTAAGCCCCATTGTGTTCAATGGGTCTTACTCCCAAGAAAGTCTCTTTAGGATTGCAGCCATACTTTTAAATTGGTGAATCAAACTACAAAAGCTCATGCTGTCTTAATACTATGGACATTTTGAGTTATGGACATGATTCATCCTCTCCCACATGCACAACTCAATGCGCAGGTGATGATCCCAACAGGGATACTCTTGAACCCTAACCCTGGGCGACCATTTGACTGAAGTCAAAGCAGGAAGTTTGGTCACTGTTACATGAAGTAATCAGCAGTCTAAATAACCAACACACAAGGGCTGCTGGATATCTTTATGAGTAATCTCAGACTGCTGCGTGCTCAGAATGGATTATACTGAATACTAAAAATTATGGCATAAAATAAAATACAGCAGACTCTCCTTAACTGTGGGTTCAGAACTGAACAAAAACTTGTCTGAACACAGATTCGGAAACTGCAAAGGTTCTGATTTGATATTGCAAACACCAAAAGATCTATGTCAATACAGTAAATTCTGTTCTCCTGAAAAACCACCTAACTAAAGATTTGTGAGCTGGTGGATATATGCATGAGGATGATATATAACCAACCATTTGCACATCAGGAAGTTGTGGGATCAATATCATAAAACCTTTGCCATGTCACAGAGCAGCCAGATCCAGAATGTCTTCAGTGTAATAATAAGTAATATAGTGTTTAAATTAACGTATCTGAAAACAACATATCTGAATGTTTATTGGCTGTTATTTTGTCTTATATTTTGTTCTATATTATATTTTGTCCAATCTGTCCTAGAGACCTCTGGACAAGACTAGAAATGCTACACAAAATACATCTGAGAGGCTTTTAAGAGGCACAAGCTGCACATAACCTCTCTGCACCTCTGATTTGACCGGAAGGCACTTCTGTTTGTGCCTGGAGGTCCTCTGTGGACATCCACAGATCTCAGTCTCTGCTAGTTTGGTATCTATGGGCGTTCTGGGAATGGATCCCCCATGGATATAAAGTCCAAGTTATATTCATAAATGTAAGAAGTGAGGTCAGATTTAGACATCCTGCAGAAGATCAGATAAAAGGTCCATCCAGTCTAGCATCCTTCTGCCATTGCTTCTCAGCAACTTATACTTACTCAGGGATTTACTTATCTGAATCAGGAAGTAGCATCATCTTGGAGCAAAGGGAAAAGAGGCAACTTCTTCAGTACTTGTGATGGGGTCCACTTGTGGACTGAAGTCATCCTATCCACGATGGATGAGACATGGGGAAACCTAGCCAGCCTGTTGCAGCAGGCTATTGCCAGGACAATGCCTTTCCCACCAACATGATACCCATTTATCTACTTGAATTTACATGCTTTAGAACTGCTAGGTTGGTAGGAGATGGGCTAAAGACAGGAGCTCACCCCATCTGGCAATACTCGGTTCTTGAACTGCTGACCTAGTTATTGGAATTCAAATCAAGCAGTGTTCTAACCCCAGCTAACCCACTTCTAACAACTGACCCACTGCAGCCATTCTAGCATCATCTTGGCGCATTAGACAAAATATTAAATTAGTATCTCCCCTTTCAACACACACTGAAGATAACATCCACCTCAGATCCTGGAACTTCATGAATCTCAGGTCTAGTTACTACCCTTAATTTATCTTGCATGGCCATTTTAAGCCTCATCCAAAGGCTGCCTAGTCCCCACAGCCGTGACATACAAGTCTCCCTTCCAGAGGAGGTACTTTCTGTTACCTTCCCGAGGAGGCTCTTCTGAGGGGGTATGCACCCATATGTGATACTGGCACCTATGTGGGATTACTGGCACCATTGTGGGTGAGTAATGGCACCTCTGTTGCCCCCAAGTAGGCTTGCCTATGATTACAAATATATTTATGGTGAGTAACCCCACCTTTCAGGGTGACCATATGACCGGATTTTTCCAGATTTGTCCTTTTTTTGGCCTTCTGTCTGGGTGTCCTCCAAAAGGACTTCATTGTCCTCCATTTTGGCTTCATTTTGGAACTTTGGAATGGTGTGCAGTATCTCATCATGTCATATGTTCTTGGATTTGTATTGAAGAACAGAATCCAATGCAAAAATCAGTTTTGAAATAACCCCTTCCTATCAAAAGTTATGGCCGAAAAACTAAAAATAAAAATATGCTTTGAGCTCACTGGGAAAGTGAAAGTGCCACATATCATGGCTTTACTCATCAGTAGGTAAATGTGTCATTGTCTGCCAGAAAGTCCAGGCTGAGAGGAATCCAAGACTTTTTAGGTTAAGGCATCCTTTTTAGGTTCACCTTGCCATCTTTATAAAATGGTGGTGGTGAGTACCTCACCTTTATTTCTAGAAAAAAAGCACTGCCACTAGATGTATGGGTTTGAGCCATTTTGGAACAGCAAGATATGATGCTTCAAACATTTCTGAATGAAAATGCAACAAATGATCCATTACTCTTTTTAACAACATGTGCATTAGATTCTCATTTAGCTGGAGGGATTGCTAAGTCATTACGCTCAATGCCCCTCACCCTGCTGGGGCTGGCCCTGATAGCTACACTCACTATTAGTTGGATGTACCATTCAGTTGCTCCAGTGGGACATCAATCACAAAGTTCATTAGGTAAATTAATGCCACAAGCTAATTTACCTTAACTACGTACAAAAGTACTTACTTGCATGGGATTCCATTCCTACTAAAGAAATGTGAAGGAAGCCTTTTTTACCTTGTGATAGCAGCTGAAATAAGCGGCACGCTCGTCGGAAAATTTCTCCATTCTTCTTGGCCCTTTGCTTGATGCTTTCCTGAAGACCAGCCAGCATCTCTGATAAATCTGGGAATACAAAAGTATTTTTGTTATTTTAATTATTTTCCCCATGCAAACCATCCCCCAAACTCCCACAGAACACTCATGGACCATTCATGACACACCAGTTGCTGATCTTCAGAATGACCTTCAGGCATTCAGCAATTATGCTGTAGCGCCCACTTATGTGCATCATATTTTTTAAAATGGTTAGATGACCACATCTAATTCTTTAAAAGGTGCATAGCGTAATAGCCAAGAAGAGGAACTGCATATTCTTGGTTCAAATATCCTCTCAACCAAAAATTCTTTAGGTGGAGAAGCCATCACACTCTGCATCAATTCTATCCAGGCAAATTGTGGCAAATGCGCATTGTGTCGAGGGCAGCAACCATGGACTAAAGATGCTAGAACAGAGGTATAAACTGACTCAACAATAACGTGCACTGTATTCTGAGCCCAGTGTGTTGGTCAAGCTGATAGTAACAGTTTCTTTGGTCAAAGTATGTTTCACACCATGTTTAACCACACCATTGATAAAGCACTTATAGAATAGCTGGAACTCAAATATCTTAACTTACTATCTGGATGAAGTCAATACCATACATATTTTCTCCCACTTGGACATTAAATTCTTGATACTCAAAGGCTAAAAACTCTTATCAATACTAAATATGAATCTCCATAATCAAATCCGTGGGCAGCAAAAGGCACTATGATTTACTATAAATGGGTACTAATGAAAAAAGCTATCCCCGGAAAGTTAGAGTGTGGGACACATGGGTGGTTTCATGTGGTCTAAAGAGATGGGTGGTTTCATGTAGTCTAAAGAGATGTGATGGAAATTAGTTGTACTTAGGAGATCAGACACAGCACCCTCCATATTTCCCAGAGTAGCAAAAAGTACATAAATCATGATTACATAAGGAAAATTAATGACGACAAAACATCTATACAACCATTAACCTCTCTCGACTCAATAGGGAAAGTGCAACTGGTAGATCTGCTTGTGAAAAGAACATCAATCCCAGGTGACCAGCATTGCTTAAGGAGTTGGCTTTTTTGCTGCACAGAGATGCTAATGATTGTATAATTAAAGCTGGCAGTGTATTCTTCTTGGTTCAAATATTCCCGGTACACTCATTATGTACCCTTGAGAAAGGGAACTGAGAGCATCATTTGCAGGACAGGATATTTGCTACATGGGAGAAGGCTGGCAAAAATAAACACAATGGCATGATGTACTGTAATTAACATCCCAGTCCTAACTAGATCCCTATGTGGTGATGCAACAATGATGGTGAAGCTTCTGTTGCATCCAACAGGAAATTTCTGACTGCTGGATTTATCCTCAGAGTAAGGGGATTTCCTTTGGTGTAAACCCTAGTTTTGGGGCAACTTCAATCACTGGCACAGGTCCACATTGATCCGTGCAGGTGGATCAGGACTGGGAAGGGCTGGGGATTCAGCATCTGCTGCCACTGATCCTGCTCCATTCCTAGGCAAGGATTGGGCACCTGGAAGTGACCACATAGTTCACTGGGTCTTCCTTAGTGCTCCCTGAAAAGCACTTGGCATTGTTTCAAGGACCAGCACCTGCAACCGCAGGGCCTAACTGGTTTATGGATTCTTTTCCACACTTAATCAGGGTATGGATACATTGCTAGCTGTTATTAGGAAAGTAGGCACATATACAAAAACCTTGCGCAAATGGGCACGTTATCTGTGAGAATCAACATAAACTGGTAGCTGTTACACATACCTTGTGGCCGTCAAGAATTGCTCACTGCTGAATATGGTGCTCCAAGTAGATGAATGGGAGTTATCTTTTCAGCCAGTGTTAGGGCACAATCCAGAGTAACTATGGGAGCACGCAAGAGACATTACGTGCACCCGTAGTTACTGCACCACCTACTGAAAACCTATAGGAAATTCGTATTGCAATCCAGAGTAACTTGTTCTTACTCCAGAGCAAGGACTCCCCATAGTTACTCTGGATTTCACCCTTAGTGTGAATATTTTATACACACAACATCTAGCAGAATTTGTCCACCATTGCCTTAATGTTGTCCGTTGTGGGCATAACCAATGTATATTGATCTGTATACTGAAAATAAACTTGCTTAGACTAATAAATACTGGTTCCTTCATCCTCTGGCATGATCATTTCTTCTGCTTCAAAAAAACAAACGAAAAAACCGTTGCCTCTGGCAATTCACCAGCTTGGGTCTACATGTGGGGAGGAAGCACTGGTGTCACTGAAGAGTACCATACTTGCTGCGGACCACAACAGAGGTGACACCAAAATGTCTTCAGAGGACTTAAGGCAGCCCACCATCAGTGAGACTTATTGCAGAGGAACAGCCCTTCCGTATCCTAAAGGGTGGCCTGTACAAAGTGGGGTTATGCCAAGGCTTCAGTGACACCAACTCCACTGACCCCATAGGGTGGCAGGTTCTTGAGATATACTCCATTGCAAAATAAAAATAGTGACTGTAAACTAATGCCCTTGAATGAGGAAACCAATTTTCATTTCCACAAAGTGCAGAGAGGTGCACCAGCAACTGCAGTGTTCTCCAGGTGCAATTGTGCTCATAAGCCAGGGAAATAAAAGACTGGCTAAAGACTTAGGGAATCCAGTTGTTAGATGAACAGTTTGTGTCTTATTAAAATAACCCTAGGATTATTTGCAAAGGTTAAGTACTATTGTTTGAATCTGTAATGTGAGTAGCCAGAAGGAAAACATGCCTATTTGTTGAGTGTTATACCAGAACTCCTGAGAAGGGATTTGCCTTCCATCAGTGTGAAATTAATTTTTCTTTTCTGTAAAACTACAAATCATGACTCCAGGGTCTGTTACTCAGAACTGAAAACCTTTGGAGGTACACTCATGTTTATACTAACAATGCCATTAATTTCTGTGGCATTTATTGAAAGGTTAGAAGACACGGTCGTATTCTTCCATGATTGCTTTCGCATCAATGCCCCAGAATGTTCTTCCACTTAGCCTTGACTATAATACACTCATTTGTTTTAGCAAATAAATGAATTGAATGTAATAAAATATCTTGGTTTTAATTCAATTGGTGTGTGCAGGGGTGAGCCCTTAATTCCGATTATTCTCCATTCTACATAAGAGCCCTGCAGGGTCAGGCCAAAGGCTCATCTAGTCCAGCTTCCTAAATATCACAGTGGTACATCAGATCATAGAATCATAGAGGTGGAAGGGACCCAGTGGATCATCTAGTCCAGAGGTCAGGGAACTTTTTTACCTTTTACCCAAAAATATATTTAGATACACCGACGTTACCCCCTTGATACGCTGACGTTACCCCCACCAAACCCTGCATCCATCCCTTCCCTAGTGTCCCTTGCTTTCCCCTATATTGTTATGTCCCTCCTCCTGCTCTCCCAGTCCCATTCCCCAGGGCCCTGCCTGTTGCCTTCTGGTCTGTGTTGCCTCAGTTTCCCCCAGTGCCTAGTAAGCAGCCTGCACTGGGACCCCTGCACCTCTCAGGGGTGCACTTCTGGTGGCCGGGGCTCTCCAGTGCGTGTTCTAGCTGGCTCCTGGTGGCTTCCCTTGGTTCCCCTTTCCCCGCCACAGTAGGCATCAGCCCATGGACCCTGTCAAGAGGGGTAAGGAGCGGGGCTGCCCTTGACAGATTCATATGCATGCCCAGCTATGTCTTGGCAGTGCAACCGGCCATTACCCCCAGGAATTTCATTTTTACCCCATTTGGGGTAATTTACCCCTGTTCCCTGACCACTGATCTAGTCCAACACCCTGCCTATAGCAGGAAATTCTTGTCTTCTGGAGACCCATGTCTCAAACCCTGGCCTGCTGGTTAACAGGCACAGTGTCTTAACCACTTGCGCCACCAGAGGATGTCACTAGGGAGCACACAAGAAAAGACATGTGCATCCTTTTGCCATTCCCTTGCACTCTGAGCAAACTATGTTTGGCTAGTGGTTCACTAATCCACTAGCTAAACTAATATGTAGAAGCGGAATTAAGATGTATGTAGTATTCAACCTCCTGGGATGGTTCAAATAATATTTTGTCCACTTCTTCAAGCTCTTAAAGAGTGTGCGTGCTCTACCCATGTTCTAGCACACTGGGCCTTTTTCTCCTTAACCACATGGTGAAGCTGGTGTGTCTAAACCACCACACTACTGTATATGCCTTAATACTACTTTAAGGGCTCAATCAAAAGTGGAGTTTGCAATGTTGTAAAGGTATGTATGAAGACAGTATACACACCTTTCTGATGTTGCAAACAATACAGTGCAGGTGGCCATTTTGGGAACGTCACTGCAAATGGCAGTTTCAGCCCTAGCATGCAGCTGCAAAGGGCTGTGAGCGCAATTCTAACTGCTTTTGGCCAGCACCACTTACCTGCCATCTCCCCATTCTCGTAGTAGTGTGGAGAGGCTGGTGCATGTCTGTGAAATTCCCTTATGGCGCTTTTGCAACACCCCCAGGCCTGCACAGGACTTATGGATCCTGATATCACCAGCATGCACAGGGTCTTGTTCCCATTGCTTCTCCTATTCCCTCTCTTCTGCAACATCAAAGTGGCTGATACAAATCTAAGGGGACCCAATGGGGCATCAAAGCTTACCCCAAGCCTCCAGGACTGTCTTTCCCCGCAGGTTGCAGCATGCACATTGTTGGCATGGATGCATTGACTGGGGGCGTATACTTGGGATTGGGCTATAAATTCAATGTTAGCGTAGGAGGTGGTAGCAGTTCAGTCTTGCCATGCAAATGCCCATGAGCAGAGGGAAACAGAATTTGCAAATACACACACAAATACACAGAGAGAGAGAGAGAGAGACTGACCATGCAGCACAATCACATGAAGACAGGCTGGTATCTACATTAATTACAATGTGATTTTCCATAAAACACTGGTGCTAATACTATTGTAATTTCCCTTTAAACTTCATGTCAACTCCAATTGTAGTTTGTTCTACAGTTCCAGAGTTTCCAGATTCAGACTTAATAAGAAGAAATTAAGAACTCAATACACTAAGCAAGTAAAATAGATTCACAAATACCTAATGGCAATATCCTTCAGGAGCATTTAGCTCTCTGAATAATGGGCCTGAAAGCGCATTAATTTACGGTTTCTCTGACTGTTGTCAAATCTATTCAATATTTGTCAAACAAATATTCATATCAGCATTCCAGGATATACAATAGGCTGTGTGCAAAAAAATCTTAGTGTAGCCCCGGAAAACAAAGCTGTTGGAACACACAACTGCCTACAAGCTCCTACAAACTCCACAAACAAATCATTTGTGTGGCACAATTATTCCTGGCCCTGCGCTCCGAGTACCAGCTTGGAACTCACATTCCAAAATTCTCAATTTTAATCCAAAACTATAAGCATTGTAAGAGAGAGCTAAAGTCTAAACCTGAGTTCTGTTAGGACATCGTGCCAAAAGACAGTCTGTGTCGCCCAAATATATTCCTGGCAAACCATGATTTAGAGCTGTTAGCTTTCATTTTCCATTTGTTTCAGCTTCGGCTTCATCAATGTGCAAGTCACTCCCATCAGCTGCCCTTTTCATCCTAAATCATAAATCTGGTTTGTGGTTTCTGACGCATCAGCCAAACTCAAGTTAGTTCAATTTTGTGGTTTGCAAGTTAGCAGCAAACCATGATATTAATGGCATGAAAAATGGCATAGATTCAAACATAAAACCCCGAAGTGGAGCTAGAAGGGTGGCAGAGTGATGTTGGAGCCATTCAGGGCAGCGATGGCAAAGTACCATAATTGGCCTGAGTGCATGGCTCGATGCGAAGGGGTAGGGATTAGGGGTACCACTTGTCTGGCATATTGTGGTATGTGCTGTACTTATCAGTGCCGGATTTAGGTATAAGTTAAACAAATTATAGCTTAGAGCCCTACTCTCTTAGGAGCCTCCCAAAAATTAAAATTGTATTTCAGTTCAACAATTACTTTGATAAATACATATTTTGTTATGTGCAAATGGCTTTAGATACCTATTAGGTCCATAAATTACCATATAGCATATATTCAAAACAAAACAACAGCGACAATTTGTTGTCAATAAACCACTACAATAGCTTAGGGCCTCTTCAAACCTAAATCTGACCCTGGTACTTACCACTCCACCCCCTCTAGCACATCTAGCTGAGACTTGGGCTGCAATCCTAAACCCTAGTTAGGCCAGCACAAGTCCCATGCTGACATGGGGATGTCAAAAAGTGCCACAAGGAACTTCTACACCACTCCTGGGTGGTTAGGCCAGTGCACAGATATGCACCAGCCTCCTTACACCACCACTGGAAAAGGGAGACTGGTGAGTTATGCCAGCCTAAATTGGTTAGTATTGTACCCCACAGTTTACACCAATGGTGCTCAACATTGTGACTGCTGTGCATTTGAAATGTGGTTCCTGTCTTGATCCAAGCACTCCATCTGAATGCCAAGTGAAAGTCATCATTTTGAGGATAGGGACACTCTGGGTAATGCTGTGTCTTCTGCCCAGCATTCCAGAAGGCCATACAACTGCCCAGAGCATCCTTGAACGAGAAGGACGTCATGCAGTACATGGGTGGAACTGAACAGTACACTCACTGGGTGGACAGATCCAGACAGATCCAGCTAAAGGACTCGAGAACTACAGAGTCACAAAGGGGTGACTCAAGAACCCGTAAAACCTGTGCTCAAGAACCTGTGGTCCTGTGATGAGCTGTTTTCTTCTTGAGTCTCAGGAGTATGGGACTCTTCCCAGCACTACACACAAATGAGAATTCAGATACACCTGGAAACATTTAATGTGGAGGAAAATAGTGAAATAATATTAAAATAAATACATTTTAAATAACTGATAAGGATTGCTAATCCCAAGGCCCCCATCCAATTGCAGGACTTCAGTTAATTCAACTTGCTTATATCAGTTTCAGTGGAATATTGACTACAATCTTGAGGCCACATACCGGAAGTGAGTCCAACTTTCTTATACTTAAGCAATTTGAGTAAACATGCTTTGAATAGCACTGTCTGTCCCAATAAACTTTAATCACATCAGGGGGCTTGCTTATTGTAGAACAAAAGAGAGGTTATTTCAGGGGTGGGAAATAGGATAAAGTAGTATCAGTATCTCAAAAGCAGGCCTCCATCAGTCTTCAAAGACTATGGTATCATGCTCGGCGCTGCATACGCTGCATGCGAAGCATGAAAGCCTGGGTTGGATTGTTATGGAGGATAGGCTGTTACCCAAGCAGCAAATCCCCCCTCTCCACGCCACTGAATTAGTCCAATGGAAAGGCAGAGCCAATAAGATTGGATCCAGCTGGCGTCGCAGAGCTGGGCTAAGGACAGGAGCTCACCCTGTCTTGTGGGGCCGACCCGGGTCTCGAACCCTGGCCTGCTAGTTAACAGGCACAGCGCCTTAACCACTTGCACCACCCACTTTTGAGCCCTCAGTATCTCAAAAGATCATTAAAACACAGTGTCATTATTAAATTTTCTTTAACGAAAGGTTTACAAGAAAACGAACACAGACAAAGATGAAAAGGTTTTTAATGTTTTGTTAAGTGTTGATTCTTCCTAATGATTAATTTGCGGCTTATGTTAAAATGGTACAGAAGCAACCGCTTCTGTATTGATCGGGACACTTGTCAGCTATTCCAGCAGGATGCGTTTCATAGCTAAGCAGGAGCAATTTCTTCAAAACGAGGAGAATCAAATTGCTGAAGAAGTGGAGATGGAAAGAGATGAAGCTGGGCCTTTTTTTCCCTCCTAGCATTTAGAATTTATTGAGCTCAGTGTCTGATTAAGCAAATTGCTAACAATCAGGAATGTTAACACAGTAATAGAAACAGACATTTTGGGATATTCTCCCTCACCCCAGAAGTTTGTATAATCTGTAACAGCAAAATTTGGTTGGGATTTTTGTGAAATGTACTCCCATTTGGGCTTGTCACTAATTAAAATTCACCAAATACCAACCAAGGGCACAATCCAGAGTAACTATGGGAGCACATAAGAGACATTACATGTACCTGTAGTTACTGCACCACCTAGAGAAAACCTATGAGAAATTCATATTGCAATCCAGAGTAACTTATTCTTACTCCGGAGCAAGGACTCCCCGTAGTTACTCTGGATTTCACCCTAAGAGTCAGAAAATTCTTTAAGGCTGAAATCTGGACTGTGGCTACCAATTGGCCATTCCTTGCCTAGAGAAGGACTTTCAAAACCCTGGCCCAGAGGCTGGATCCAGACTTTGAAAAACATTGTCCGCTCCATGAGTGAAGCTTTCTGTTTATCCAGATGTCCTGCTGCACAGCCTTCTTGGACACTGGACAAGAGACACAACTGCCCAGAGCAACCTGATCCTGGGAAAGAAGATGGTACCAGCGTGCAACACTAAGTTCTGGTCCATATGGGGAGTGCTTTGTTGGTACACAACAGTCACAAGTTTGGCAACCTCTGACATAGACTATGGTTTGAAGATGCCTGATAGTGTCACATCTCTTCTGGGACTGACTCACACCAAGGTAGACAACTCTCTGGCAATCCCTTACAGAGTACCAGTGTTTCCCAACATTTTCAAGTGGCAGTCCCTTGATCAACTTGGCCATTGGCTGTGACCTCCTATTAGAACTACAATCCTATATATTTTTGTGATGATTCCTTTGCTGCCCTGGCTTTCCACCTCTCCCTGGAAAACCACAGCTTAGAAATCACTTCCATATACCGAGTTCCTTGAAGGAAGGGCATGATACAAAACATAACTTATAATAAAATATTTGCACCATAATAGGAAGGATAAAACCCTTCTGTGGTAGGGTTTCCATATGTTCCCAAAAACAGGGACAATCCCAATTTGGGGGGGATTTGTTCATATACTGGCAAATGGCACAGAGGGACCCGTCCCGATTTTGTGGAAGAGAATTATGGCAACCCTATGCTGTGGACATCCAAGCAGTACATTAAAATTCTTATTGTGTTTAGCCAAAAGATGACACCTATGCAGAGAGATCTGGCACTCTGGAAGGTTCTTTTTCTCTGTTTTAGAAAAGTGAACACAGCTCCAAATGATATCTTACCCACCCGGCGAAGCGCCAGAAACTTGACTTTTATATACTTAAGATAAAGTTGTAAAAATAGATGACCTAGAGATAGGGCAGTGGCTCATTAAGAGGGAGATGCTTCACACCATGTGTTCTGCTTCACTAAGGTTTTTCTATCCTTACAATAAAAGCATCTTGACAAAATGTTTGCATGCAGGCAATTTTATTTGGCAAAGTTGCACAAAACAGTTGGAGATCACCATCTTTCCTTTTTTACTTTTGCAAAGCTAGACAATTAGGTCTGGGAAAACTTTAGTGTCCATATGGGATTCAAATGGAATGAGCCAAAGCCCTTGAAAAATAATGTCGAATGGGAAGGCACAGGAGTTTTTATGAGAGAACACTGTCAAAAAGCAAAACCAGCAATGAAATAAAACAGGTGCAAGTGACACATTTATCAATAGGATTTTTTAAATGCATTTTCAGCTTGTGCTCTTCATTAGAGGATAGGACATTTTCTCATATATAGAATGCTGCTGGCATGCAAACACGCACCAGCCAATTTCCCCCTCCCGGCCAGAGACATCAGGGACAGGCAACAGTCCCTGATTGGCTGCTGACTTGGGGGGAGCCAGTTGGATGGTTGGGGTGCATGCGTCCTAGCCATCTCAGTCCGTTCCAGCGTGGTGACCGCCACCCTCCCTCCCTTTAATTCAGTTTAGGATTAGTTGGTTGCTTTAAGAGCCGGGTAGGAATTTTGGGGGCTCTCAGATGATTGGTATTTGTGTGGGTCCTTTTTTCACCTACCCTGAGCTGAATGAGGGTTGGAGTTAAATAACTGGTCACTTTTGGCAGGAGTCGTGCAGGGGGTAGGTAGATGTAGGCCTTGATGTTCAGCCTGAGGTGGCAAGGGGCCGGGGTGAACCAGATCTGGCTTATGATGCTTGACCAACTGGAAGGTGCAATCTGGCTAGTCTCTCTCTCTCTCTCATCCTCATCTACCTTACAGGTGGGTGTAATGTGTGGACAACAAAAGAGGAAATGAACCCTGAGCTCCCAGGAGGAAGAGCAGTGAAAAATGTGAAAAATAAATAAAATATTTCATGAATCTGGCCTGTGGGGAAAATGTCATGTTCAGCAGCCCTAAATTTGGCCACATCTTCCCGACATAGTAGCTCTGGTGAGTTTGAAAGATATCCATTCACTTCAGTGACCCAAGCACCTCCGTGCGAGTCTTCTCGTAATGTTCACAAAGTTACCATGAATGGCAAAGTCTGCTTGTGTGCTGGAGAGTACTCGAGACTCTTTCAATGAGAAGCATTGTGTTCCCACAGTGTCTCTTATGTCTGAACTTATGATGGAGTAGTCCTACATTTGTCCTAACTCCATGGCACCGAAAGGCGATCTTGAGTGCCTCGGCTAATATCCATTCTGCTTCTCCAGGAGCCAATTCTAGACATAAATTGGATGAGTAATGTTCACTGCACTATGACCAAGTCTGTAATGACAAAGACACACAGAAGACTATTGATTCAGCACAATTACAGTCACCTGAGTGGAGCTTCCACCAGTGCAGGTCAGATATTCTTTCAAAAGTGGAGTTAGTTCATTAATAACATGGGCTGCCTGCCAGTACAATACATTCAGTATTGGATGACTAGACAGGCTGTGCAATTTGGGACTGAACAGGCAGGAAGTCTGCAGCATTTTATAGCTCTCTGTTTCCTACTTATGATCTCTAATTTGGGAGAAGCTGGGGCCAGGGAAAAGTTGTCATCTGCTACAATTAATATAGCTTGTACAAAATACTCATTAGTTCTTTAGTTCGAGTTCAGTGGTATGCAGCCCGGCTTTAATAAAGGTATGCAACTCCTTTTAATAAAGGAGCCATAAGACCATGATGATGCTCAAAACACCAGCTGCGCTTTAACAGGACAGGCTTAGGACAGCGGTACTCAAAGTGGTGGTTGAGACCCCTTTAGGGGGGTTGCAACCTCAGGTCAGCTGGTCGCAAGAGTGTAGCATCCAACATCTTGGAATCTGGCATTGGGTTTTCCTGAGAGTAAGTCTCTTTGAACATAATAGAGGAGTGCCAACATTGCTATGATGTTACATCCCATTAAGTTTGATAGGGGGTCCCAGACAGACTTAATTCTGCAAGGGTACACTGGCCTGAAATGCTTGAGTACCACTTCCTTAGGGTACCGTATGACACTATATGCCAGCACTCCTCCTACTCTCCACAGCCTGCTACTTAAGCCTTAGATCAAGCCTTAGATCAATACCAGTGGTGTCCAAACTCCGGCCTAAGAGACTAATGCATCCCGTGGCAAGCCTCTGACTGGTCCGTGGCCAGCCTTTGGTCCTCTGATCCAGTTGAATAAACAACTTGCAATGTAATAGTGTGGTAGGGGTCTAGGACTCCTATTAAATGTGTGCTTTATTCCTGAGCTGTGTATTGTTGCTTGCAGAAGTCCTGGAAATCTAAGTTCATTTATTCATTAATTTAACTCTACTGTATTTAAATTTTGTATTAAATATCACACACACACACACACACACACACACACAGAGAAAATGCATTACTAAACCTAATTTATTAAAATATTTTATCTGGCCCTCAACACTGCACCAGATATTTGATGTGTCCCTTTGGCCAAAAACATTAGAGACCCCTGATCTGTACCAAGACTCTCCAGACTCCAGACCAAGGGCTAGATCCTCCCAGCAATGTCTTTTATAGTGCTTTCCGCTGGTGTTCTTTTGTGTTTTTAGATTGTGAGCCCTTTAGGGACAAGAGCCATTAGAGATTTCATTTTCTCTGTAAACTGCTTTGTGAATTTTTTATTGAAAAGCAGTATATAAATACTGTACTGTTGAATAAACGCATTGGTAAAGCGGCTACTACATTCTCCAGGCTTACAAAGAGAGTATGGCTTAATAAGAAGCTGACGGAACATACAAAGATCCAGGTCTATAGAGCTTGCGTCCTGAGCACACTCTTGTACTGCAGTGAGTCTTGGACCGTTTATGCATGGCAGGAGAGGAAGCTGAACACCTTCCATATGCGCTGTCTCCTACGTATTCTTGGAATCACCTGGCATGACAAAGTCTCAAATGACACAGTATTGGAACGTGCTGGAATCTCTAGCATGTTCACACTTCTGAAACAGCGGCGTCTACGCTGGCTTGGGCATGTCGTGAGAATGGCTGATGGTCGGATTCCAAAAGATCTCTTATATGGAGAATTAGTGCAGGGAAAGCGCCCAAGAAGGAGACCACAGCTGCGATACAAGGACATCTGCAAGAGGGATCTAAAGGCCTTGGGAATGGACATCAACATCTGGGAAACCTTGACCTCTGACCGCTCAGCGTGGAGGCAAAAGACCCAGCATGGCCTTCTCCAACTGGAAGAGACACTTGTTCGGCAGGCTGAAGCAAAGAGACAGACCCGAAAGCAGCGAAACCTGGGACCTGGGCAGGGGATGGAATTTATTTGTCCTCAGTGTGGAAGGGATGGACACTCTCAAATTGGCCTCTTTAGTCACACTAGATGTTGTTTCAGGACCTCCAGTCAGAGCACGATACCATAGTCTTTCGAGACTGAAGGATGCCAATAATAATAATAACTGTTGATTGACTGACTGACTGACTGACTGACTAACTGGGTGCTCTTCTAAAGCCCTCTTCCCCACATGATTGGCACAAGGGAACCTCAACGAAACAACTTTGCTCACCCCCATTCCTCCACTTGTCTAACCACTATTGGCCTTCAATACCCTAGCAAGGATCTCCCTTCATTTCACCTCAGCTAGGCAGACAGGCAATTATCAGCTTATCGTAAAACCTGACATAAATGGAGGTACAGTGGCGCCTCACGTAAAGAATGCCTCACGTAAAGTATGTTTCACGTAACAAACAAAAATTTATCTAGGATTCTGCTTCACGTAACAAACTGTGCTTCATGTAAAGAACAGATTCATTGGCAGTTGGGGAAGACGTGCTGGCCGGCAGCCTGGTTAAAAAGCGTCAGGGCTGCCTAGTGCACCTGCCCATAGCGACAGCAACACTTCCGCGTCTGTGGACGGGCGTCCACTGGGCAGAGGGAGAGAAGAGCAGTGGAGAAAGGGAAGCAGGTCAGGGCTAGCCAGAAAGGAGCAGGGGAGAGAAAGGATCTAGATGGAGAGAAGGAGAAAGCAGGGAGACACTTTGAAGGTGTCTTGGATTGCAGCCTCCTAACCATGTCTACCCAGAAGTAAGCCCCATTGTGTTAAATGGGGCTTACTCCCAGGAAAGTGTCTTTAAGACTGCAGCCTAAGTAGACTTGATAAGATCATGCACATTGAATGCATGTTTTGAATTCAATCCCAGTGTTCTGTCATCATTTTTACATCCAGTTAATATTTTTATAGGAATATTTTTTGGGTTGTGGAATCTATCGTTTGAGTTTCCATTATTTCCTATGGGAAAATCCGCTTCACGTAAAAAATGTTTCACGTAAAGAACATGCCTCTGGAACGAATTAAATTTGTTATGTGAGGCGCCACTGTACTTTGTTGAGGTTCCTCCACAGAACAGTAAGTACCATCTGAGCCAGGGAAGTCCTTGTAGGTATGAAGTGGTCTCCACTTTAGAGACCACTGATCTGTACCCATGTCCTTCAGGTACTGTATACTCACAATATTTCTCAAAATGCCTGATCGGTCTTTTGTTAGAAAGGAAATTCATATGCTTCTATGTTGTCCCAAGGAAGTAAGTTTTTAAAAATTGTTTCTTTTATTGACATCACAGTAATATTTTAAAAGCTAAATATGTGACTGACAGCACAATCCTATGCATGTCTATTCAGAAGTGATCCACACTGTTTTCCATCAGACTTACCCCCAGGAGGTCTGGACAAGTTGGTAGCCTAAGGGTGCAATCCAGAGTAACTACAGGGAGTCCTTGCTCCGGAGTAAGAAAAATTTACTCTGGATTCCAATATGAATTTCCCATAGGTTTTCACTAGGTGGCTCAGTAACTACGAGTGCACGTAATGTCTCTTAAATGCTCCCGTAGTTACTCTGGATTGTAGCATAAGTGTCAAAGTTGAATTAATAGTTCCTAAAACATAGAACAATTCCTTCCTAATCAGATGCGTCTACTATCTCTTGCAATCCCAATAGCATACACAGTTGAGTTTAATAATTTTAGTATGTTTTTAAGTTTTAAAAACTTAAGTTTTAAATTTTAAAACTTAAGTTTTAAGCAAATTTCTTCAAATTGCCAATCTAGCTCAAGGAACACATACCCCCCAATCCAGAGTAACTACGGGATCACTTAAGAGACTTTACGTGCACCCATAGTTACGGCACCACCTAGTGAAAATCTATGGGAAATTCATATTGGAATCCGGAGCAAGGACCCCCATAGTTACTCAAGATTTTGCCCATAATCAATCAAAGTTAGGACACTAAAGTGATTTCCGATGTTTTCCCATAGATTGCTATAAGGTCAATTTTACAAATATTCAGACATTAATTATTTTATTTTCTCTGTAAACCGCTTTGTGAACCTTTCCTTGAAAAGCAGTGTATACAATTTGTCTGAGCAAAGGTTTCCTTATGATGTTGAGGCTGAAACATAAATCCATAGACTGGGAGAAACATGGCCTATAATTACAGACTGCACACCAACCAAGTAAGAGGCAGCATGAACAGGTCATGTAACAAAACATCCGACAGAAGCGCTATGAATATAAATATCACAGTATCACATCTCCCGCTCCCGCTCCCTTGTGTGTGTATGTGTGTGTGCTTCTAAATGAAAAACAGTCAAATCAAATGACCTGTCAAAAAATGTTAGCAATGGAAAAAAACCCGAATTTACATTCTCAAGTTGGTATATGCTGAAATGCGAAGGGGTTCGTAAAAGCCCTATACATCGGGGACAGGGGTGTCCAAACATTTTAGCAGGAGCTCCACATCATCTCTCTGACACTGGGTTGTGGGCCAGAAAAAGGATTTACATTTCAAATTTGAATAAATTTACATATAAGATTGTATTTCAGACATTACAAGGCTTGCCCACGGCTGGATAGAGGGGTCTTTCCAAGGGCCATATTGAGGCATGCTGAGGGCAGCATTCAGCCCCAGGGGCTGGGGTTTAGACACCCCTGATCTAGGGTAATTAAATCAAGCAGTGTTTCTCAAAGTGTGATCCTAGGAGCCCTGGGAGCTCCTAGGACTGTTCAGGAACTCCACAAGCACACCAAAGGTGGACACCACCTGCTTTGTGCCATACTGTGTATGTTCATGTGCTGGCACTCTTGTACAAGAGTAAAGTACTTATACTAGTAAGTATAAGTAGTATACTACTACAAGAGTGTACTTATACAGGTTCCCTGATATACCATTTATGACTTTAAAAGGCTCCAGAGACAAAAAAAAACCCACTGAAGAACCACTGAAGTATATGTCGTGTCCCTTTTGTGACTCATCAACCCAAATATATCCCACACAGGTACTGCGTAACCTGTACAAATACACATTATGTCAATAAAGGTCTATTATTATTATTATTATTATTATTATTATTATTATTATTATTATTATTATTATTCAGTGTGGCCAGGCTGCTTTGCCTACTCAGCCAAGCAGAAAATGTGTGAATTGGTACTCTGGCAGGCTACCATTTCTAAATTGATGGGCAGCCTAAGTAGATCATGTTATGGATGATCTACTAAGGAGGATCTTCCCCCAGGATGGGGGAAGCAGAAGAAACCAGGAATGTGATAGAAAGGAGTTCCTGCCAATTTCATTCCCAGGAGTAGGAGAAGCAGTTCTGAAGAATATAAAATTCTAAAGAATTATCTGATCCTTAAACAGATAAAAACATAAGAAGAAGCCATTCTGGATCATCTTGTAAAGCACATAGCCCAATCATATACCAGTCTACTCAGAAGCATGTACCATTGTAGCAAATGAGGTTTACTCACAGGAAAATGTGGATAGTACTGCAGCTAGAGTGGCCCACCAAATGATTCAGGAAGCACACAAGACATCCTGATGCCCTTCCCTATATTTGGCATTCAGATCATGCTTCCCCCTCCCCCCACCACCCACCCCCGGGCAAGGTTTAGGTAGATCAAGCACAACCCAGCAGTGAACATAAGGTCTTCTGGATCAAATCAAGGGTTTATTAGCCAGCATCTGGTTTCCCCCGTGAAGTGGGTATAGCAACAGCATCGGGAATAATCAGACGGGTGGCATGAAAGCAGTTTATGAGCACATTCAGTGGCTTACATCCAAGACCTGACACTGCCAACTTAAGGTCTTGGCCTCAAGTTGCCTCCTAAAGTAGGATATCAAAGATCCAGGAAGGAAGTTACTCTGGAATGTCCAGGTCTTGTCAACTAACACTCTATATATAAGCAGAGGATTTTCCACTTGGGGCTTTCTTCATGTTACAATCAGTGGCAAAACACGACAATATTTCTGAATGCAAGAACACCTGGAGGATACGAGAGTGGCTTCTGACAAGCAATACAAGACGCCCAGGAGACCTGCAAGGTCAATGAGAAAAATCATACAAGAGAAAGCCAAAAGACTTCAAACTAAGGACATAGAAGGAAAATATTTCAACAATTTTGCAAATACAGATCCAGTATACACTGATTATTATACACTGATTTTTTAACACAGATTTAATCCAACAGGAATTACCACTGCAAATCACAGTTTTAAAAACCGTTTTTTTTCTACTGTCATGCAAGCTATCATTCCGTTCTTCAGCTGAGCCAGGCAAAGGCACAGGGTCCTTTGCATTTCTAATTGTTGACCGTGTCTCTACAGCAGTAAGAAAAGACAATTTTAAACAGTTGCAAAAGGGCACACTTTTTAATTTTTTTCCAGCAGCTTTTATTTAACACATTTAAAACTATGAATTTAAGGACCATCATAAGTGAGCTGTTGGACGGTCTGTTGTGCGGATGCTTATGTGTTTGGAGGGGGGTATTTCTGGTGGGGGAAGGTGCGTTTTGGGAGTTGTAGTGTGTGCATTGGATCTGGTCTCTGGATGTCTGTGAATTTTGTTGTATGTTTACACTGCATATATAAGTACAATGACAATAAAGAATTTATTATTTTTTAAATATTGGCAGGAGTCCCAAAATTAAATCCTGCAGATATTAAGGCACATATTCCACTGGAGCAATGGAAAAGCAAGAAACATGGAAGTGGGTCTTTAAATCTATTTTTCCACTGATTTTTTTAATCTATGGGACAGTACCCTAGTGGATAACAAGAGATACCTGTAGTAAAATAGTTATCAGCAGGGCCAGTATTAAGCAGTTGTGATTTATCCCATTTGGGACCCATATGTGGTGGGAGCCATTGACTGCCCTTCCATACCTTGCTGTTTCCACTAGGCCCAAAAATGGGTCACTTCGGTACAAGCTCCTTCCCACTACTGCTTGCTATTGACCTATGCAAATAGCATGAGCATCCTCATTCTTTCCCTGCCTTCACAGCTCCCGTCATCATACTCTCTCTCTCATCATGCTCCAGAACATGTTGCTGCAGATGGGACAAAAAGCACTGGGAGAGAAAAAAACTTTTTTTCCTTGTATTTTTTGTTGCATTCTAATTTTTTTTTAATCTGTTTAAAAATATTGAAGGGAAAAAAGCAAGCAAGTATCAGGAAGCATTGCAGATTTGGGGGAGGGCAGAAGTGACCATTTGGGTTCAGACCCTCCCCAGCTACCTTTGTTTTTAAAAATGCTGGTGTCTCTTATATCACATAGAACTTGGGTCTCTTATATGACATATAACTTGGCTTTACATCCAAACATTTATATAGGGAATGTATGTAGAAGCTTTTCAGATCCTTAGGTGTTTTTTTTTAAATACTCGTATATGATTGCTCCCATATGAAAACAATTCTGTACATGCTTAGAGGAATGCTGCTGTTGAGAACCCTAAGTAGGAGGATCTCTAAATGAGTTTTTGTCTTAGGAAACAAGTAGGTTTGCTATAAGACTGTGGTGATTTAGAGATATGCTCAAGTAATTTTACCCCCAAACATGTCTTTATATGGAGAAGGATATGAGGCAAATGCTGCTATAGCAACTATGCTTTTTATCAAATAAATGAGCAAGTTGCCAGTTTTTTTAAGTATGTCAAATTGCACTTTACTGATAGCGAATAACCCACATCTGACTTTTAAATTAGCCATCAGCTGCTACTCTGTAATTCCTCTGCCTGCTGCATGTACTGTATATGCAATTAACTGGCTTTTACGAAAGAAATGATTTTTTTCCTTTCCTTATTGCATTCAGCAATATTATCCAACAATGTCCTGCCTGGAAATTTGCGGTGAATGATTTATTCATAGGTATGACAAGCTTACTAGTACTTACAAGATATTCCAAGTTAAGATCAGAATATTTGTTGACTTTGGTGGAAAGCCAAGGTACGCTTCTTCGTTATTCAATGTTAAATTGAAATAATGGCCTATTTGACAAGTGAAAATGTGAGAATGGATGAAATTCTTAGAAGGTGTGGATTAGATTAGATCCACCTTAGATTGTGTGGATCAGGGAGTGAAGCCATTTAAGCCTGCATAAAACCTTTTGACCATCCCATAGTATATCATTAACCCAGCTAACAAATGCTCTCTATGTTTTTAATCTAGTGGAAGATAAGCAACTGCAGAATGAATGAATGAATGAATGAATGAATGAATGAATGAATGAATGAATGAATGAATACTGCATAGAGAAGCTGAAGCAAAGTGTTCAGTGATGTGTCATGTTCTGGTGGAATATGACTTCTGCTAGCATGGCAGCAAGGAATACAGTGTATTCTTCTTTTATTAGATGAAATGTTTAAAAAACTTTATTAAATCAACCTATTCATACATAGAAAAGAGAAAAAGGAAAGGATAGACAATATGTTGCCCATACTTGAAATTCCATCCAGCTTCTATTGTCTGTTACAAGAATCTGTTATAGTCTCTATATAGTCTATATCACAGGTGGGCTGATGCCGGTTCTGACCGGTTCTGTAGAGGTGGTTGTTAATTAGGGGCTGACGTTAGCAAACCGGTTGTTAATTGGGGGCCATCATCCTTGAATTGCATGCAAGTGTGTTTGCATTTCTCTTAAAGGGCCTCTGGAAGCCCCCCCCCCCTCCCCTCGCCTTCTCAGGTTATTTTTAATTTTAAAATACAAACAGTCTGTTCCTTTTACCATCACAGCACATTCAGACTCTGACTGTTGAACTGGGGGGTGTTTGGATCACTGTTAGTTCCATGCTTTAAAGTCAGGGTTAGTAAATTCTTAATGCCCCAAACCTTTGAATGAGGCTATTCAGAAATCCTGACTTTGCTAAATACCTTATTTTGATTAAAAACCTTATTTCTAGCAAGTTTTCAGAAGTTATTTCCTGGTGCAGTTTGCAAAGCATGCTGGGTACTCACATGCAAATGAGCAGCCTCTCTGCAGATGCTTTTTTTTTTAATCAGGCATTTGATGGGCAGCTTTACTAAAAGGTCCTTGGGAGGGAATAGAGAGGCCGGCATACAAACCTCTGGGAGGCTGAGGTGAGTAATTAGCAGCAAGCCTGCCTCCCTCCTTCCCTGGTTGCCTTTGCAGCCCAGTACTAGGCATGGAGAACTACTTAGTACTACTCAGGAGTAAGCCACACTGTATAGTAGAGGACTGCAGCCTGTGGCCACAATCCTAGCCACACTTTCCTGGGAGCAATTCCCATTGACTATCATGGGATTTCCTTCTGAGTAGCATAGGATTTGAGGCTACTTTCCCATCCAGACTTTCCTGAGAGTAAGCCCACTGACTATAATGGGACTTACTTCTGAGGAGATTGGCAGAGGATTGGATCTCTCCCTCCAGCCCAGTCTACTTTCCTGAGAGTAAGCTCACTGTCTATAATGGGATTTTCTACTGAGTAGACATGATTAGGACTGGGTTCTGAGGCTGCAATCATATCCACACTTACATGGGAGTAAGCCCCACTGACTAGAATGAGAGTTACTTCTAAGTAAGCCTGCATAGGATTGGACTGTAAGGCTAAAATCCTGACCACACAGTTTTGGGAGTAAGCCCCATTGACTTGAATGGTACTTACTTCTGAGTTGACACTGTTAGGATTGGGCTCAGGCTGCAATCCTATCCACACTGTAGACCTTTTGCTCCCCCCAAGAGATCTCCTCACCTCATCCTGCCCCTCTGAGAAATCTCTCCACCTGAGATTGAGGGCAGGAAGTATGGGGGGTACCTGAAGAAATAGCCCCAGTTACCATCCTGCCCCCCCCAGGAGCCCACTCCACTGCCTACTCTGAAGTAAATCCTATCCTAGTCCCATCCTAGTCAATGGAGCTTACTCCCAGGTAGGTGTGGATAGGATGGCAGCATCAGAGCCCAATTTTTTGCATGCCTCCTCAGAAGCAAGAACTGAGTGACCATATGCCCTCCTTTCCCAGGACAGGTCCTCTTTTTACTCCTCCTTTTCCTTATGAGCAGGCAACATGGAGTCTTCTTATTATCCATACTTTTTCCAGGACCACAATAAATCTTCATTGTCCTCCCTTTCCTTATAAGCAGGCAGCATCCAGTTCCCATCCTGCACCCCCAGGAGCCCAGTCCACTGCCAACTCTGAAGTAAATCCTATTAAAGTCAGTAGGTTTTACTCCCCTGTGGGGATAGGAGTGTAGCCTCAAAGCCCAATCACTGTCTACTCAGAAGTAAGTTCCATTATAGTGAAGTTTACTCCCTGGAAAGAAGCTGGTTTCTAAGAGCTTGTAATCCTATGCCTGACTACTCAAAAGTTAATCCCATTTCAATCTATGAAGCTTTCTCCCAGGAAAGTGTGCAGAGGAGTGCAGCATTAGAGCCCAATCCTATTCTTGGCTACTCAGAAGTAAGTCCCATTAGAGTCTGTGGAGCTTACTCTCAGGAAAGTGAATAGGATTGCAGCCAGAGGCTGGTTACTAAGAGCTCAGTCCTTTGCTTGACTACTCAGAAGTCCTATTATATTCAATGATGCTTACTTACAGGAAAGTGTGGACAGGATTGTAGCCTTAAGTAGTGGCTTAGAGGCAAACCTCAGCCTGCAGAGGAGACACCACAGACTCTGGTTCTAAACTGTAGATCAGTGTTTCTCAACCAGTGGAATGAGCACCACCTGTGGAACTTGAGGTGTGTCTGCTGGCACTGAGGCACCTGGAGGCAAGTGTTATATTGCAGCAAGAGGCTGGGATTCTAAGAGCCCAAATCTTATGTATGACCATTCAGAAGTACTGGTAAGTCCCATCACAGTTAACGGAGCTTACTTACAGGAAAGTGTGGACAGGATTGTAGCCTTAGTAGTGGCTTAGAGGCAAAGCTCAGCCTGCAGAGGGGACACCACAGACTCTGGTCCTAAACTGTAGCTCAGTGTTTCTCAACCAGTGGTATGATTATCACCTGTGGAACTTGAGGTGTGTCTGCTGGTACTGAGGCACCTGGAGGCAAGTGTTATATTGCAGCAAGAGGCTGGGATTCTAAGAGCCCAAATCTTATGTATGACCATTCAGAAGTACTGGTAAGTCCCATCACAGTTAACGGAGCTTACTTACAGGAAAGTGTGGACAGGATTGTAGCCGTAAGTAGGGGCTTAGAGGCAAAGCTCAGCCTGCAGAGGGGACACCACAGACTCTGGTCCTAAACTGTAGATCAGTGTTTCTCAACCAGTGGTATGAGTACCACCAGTGGAACTTGTGGTGGTATCTGCTGGTACTTAGGCACCTGGATGCAAGTGTCATATGTGCTCCCTGAGGCAGCTGGTGGGCTGCTGTGTGATTCAGGAGCTGGACTAGATGGGTCTTTGGTGTGATCCAGTGGAGGCTTTTCTTATGCTTTTATGTTCTTAATTGTGGCACACATTCCCCCTGAGAGCACAACAAGGCATAATGCATAGGAATAAATTACACAGAACCCAGGGGCTTAGTACTGATTGATGCTGTCACAAGTGATACAGTTTTTTTGGTAAACTAAGGGTTAAGGTGGCATGCCCTCCCCCGCCCGACCCTGGCCCCGCCCCCTGACCCAGCCTGGCCCCGCCCACTTCCGGAGAACCGGTTGTTAGGGCAGGCTGGGCCCACCACTGGTCTATATCAGTGGTGACAAGCCAGAGTGGGCAGTCAGATCAGCCATCGTGCACCCAGATCAGCACTCTAAGCCCAGTGGAGCTCTGAGCATGAACATTAGGCTAGGAGTGCGGGCCAGGAGTGTGCTGAATCAGCACACTTAGCCAAGTCTGCTCCAAAGAAGAGCTGCCCAGTTGCATCACCAGACTGGTGTGGGCCTCACTGGGTAATGCGCAGCGTGGGGGTGATGTGTCGGAGGAGTTTGACACTCCTCCGGCTGGCAATAGTGTGCCCATTCGGGCCTGCTCTGAGGTGGAGCGGCCCAAATGGCTGGCTGAGGCGCACTGTGCAGAGACCCCTGGCTGCCGCTCTGCCTCCTAAGCGAGGCCAAATGGCCGGGCAGAGGTGCAGACTTCCTCTGCTCTAAAGAGGAGCAGGTTGCTCCTCCTTAGAGAGGAGGAAGTCTCCTCCATTCGGCTTCAGAGGAGACTGCACAGGTGTCAGACTTGACACCTGCGCAGTCACTCCTGAAGCAGACTGGCTTCAGAAGAGTACTGCACAGCCTTTGGAGTTGGCACCTTTAGTGCCTGCGCAGTCCTGGAAGGGGGTGCACAGATTCCAGAGGGGGACATGCATTCCCTGAGCTCTTGCACTGGGAGACATGCATGATTGCATCGCCCGTGGAGCAGCCTGCTCCTCTCTGGAGCAGACCCAACTGACGGCACCAGTGCCCAGCATGCATGCCCAGAGCTCCAGGCATGTACATTGGGCCAGGAGTGCCCTGAGCCCAGTGTGCATGCCCAGAGTTCTGGGCATGCACAGTGGGCACAAGCGCACTCTGCTCCAAAGAGGAGCACCCTACAGGAGTTCTAGGCATGTGCACTGGGCTCACAGTGTTCTAGGCTCCATATGCATTCCCAGAGCTTGGGGCACACATGCTATGCACTGGTGCCGTCAGTTGGCACTCTGTGCCAAAAAAGGTTAGCCATCACTGGTCTATATAGTCTAAGGGTCTCTACAGTTATAAGGGTCTCTATAGTCTGTTAGGCACCTTGGGCATCTATGTTTTTACAGAGGAAAGATATAAATCTTTTAAATAATTTTAAATAAATTAACTGTCAACATCAGGACCCCAGCATCTCCCTTTCCCAGAGGAGGAATTGGGATCACACTCAACATTTAATATCATTCATTAGAACCACCGAATTGGGCTGACTCCTATGTGCTTGTAGTAACAATGCTTCCCAAGTGCCTCTGGGGAACAGTTTGCCCCACAGTCCATTGCAACCCACTGTCCTCCCTCCTGCTCCTCCCATACCCTGCAGCCAGCCACAGGAAGAGTTTGGAAATTGACTCCTGGCTACCGAGACACGTCTATCAAAGGTCAACCAAAAAGGCTTTATTAAGGGATGATGCTCATTTAACATGTTGTTATCAAGGAAGGCAAAAAAACCAGTGGGACGTTTCATTTGGCAACTCTGATGCTGTTACTTGTCATTTCCAGCCAGGATTAACAATCATCTGTTTTTTCGACTGTAACGTTTATCTTTCAACATTGATTTGATTCTTAAGTACTGTACTTCCTTTATTATAACTGTAACTCTGAGCACTTTTTGCCTGAGTAAATTCTGGCACCCCCAGAAAGATAATCCATACAGAGCATATGCAAATCTGTACAAATATTACATACAAATAATATTACTTAATATTACAAATATTACTTACCTTACCATTACAATCTTGCAAAATCTGTGCAAATAGTTATTAGGCGACAAATAAACACATTAAAGGAAAAGCTGGTATCTCTGATGTTCCTGTTATTATCCCAGGCCCTCACATGTGGGCACATGCAACCAATCACAAAGATCCTCCCCATGTCTTGCAAAAATGAGCTACAGGCATAACCTCAGTGGATTTTTCACCCACTATTTAATCTCAACCAATGAGGTTGGCCCATTAAATTAAAAGATAAACAAAAAAAATCCTGCTTGTTGTGGTAACACTGCAGGCAGGCATGCAGGCAATCAATCAACCTCCCTCCATGGGGCTTAGAAGAACTTCATATCAGGTGGGAGGCAGACCCTTTCCTTTCCCTTGGAGAATGCAACTGAATGCAAAGCCACTGGGAAATAACTTTGCATTCTTTCACTACTCCAGGCTGAAGGGAAGGGAAGAAATAAAGTTCTTCTAAGCCCCAGAGTTGAGAGGTTGATTAATTGCCTGCATCTACATTCCTATGGCAAGCAGGCTATCTTTTAATTATTTTTATTTAAGATGAAAATTTGCCTCCAGAGGTTCCTGGAACAAAATCCTCCTGGACGAGGGGCTTCAGATCAGGATTGCCATAATTCTCTTCCACAAAATCAGGACAGGACCCTCTGTCCCATTTGCTAGTATGTGAACACAATCCCCCCAAATCAGGATTATCCCTGTTTTTAGGGACATACTGATAACATGTAAGAAATCAGGAGTATGTGCTAGACCCCTGTAGTAACAGGGCATCAATTACATGGAGGTTGTTGGAACCTTCCTTATGTTCATTTGGTATGGATGCTCAATGGCCATGAAGGACCAGCACATTGGCACAGGGTAGATATTGGTCTTATCCATGATGGTGATGAATTTGCATACAGACGGGAGGTTGAACAACTGGTTCTGTGGTGCAGTAGAAATCATCTGGAGCTTAATTCACAAAAAACTGTGGAAATGATGGTAGACTTTAGGAAGCACCTCCCTATGCTACTTCCACTTTCCATTTGTGGTAATGTGGTTTCAGTGGTGGAGTCCTTCAAGTTCTTGGGCTCTGTAGTCTCCTAAGACCTGAAATGGTCAACTAACATCAGCAGCATCATTAAAAAGGCTCATCAGAGGATGTTCTTCTTGCGTCAACTGAGGAAATTCGATCTGCCTCAAGAGCTGTTGAGCCTGTTTTATAGGGGAATTATTGAATCTGTTCTCTGCAGTTCCATCACTGTCTAGTTTGGCACAGCATCCAAACGGGACAAGAAAAAACTACAAAGAACTATAAGTATAGCAGAGAAAATAATTGGAGTCAGTCTGCCCTCTATGGAGGATCTATGTATTGCTCGGGTCAATAAGAGAGCCATGAGTATTGCTGTAGACCCTCTTCACTCTGGTCACATTTTGTTTGAGCTTCTTCCCTCTGGACACCGATATAGGACTCTGTACACTATGTCAACTAGGCACAAGGACAGTTTTTTTTCCTTGTGCCATTAAATTGCTGAACCATCAACTATGCTGAGGGACTTTTGAAAATACTGAAGTAGTAACTGATGTATGCTCTGTACGTATTGTATGTATTGTTTGATATTTGTGTGTTGGTGTTTGTATGTCTGCAGCCGTTGCCAAAGCCAAATTCTGGGTATGGAGTTCATACTTGGCCAATAAATCTATCTATCTATCTATCTATCTATCTATCTATCTATCTATCTATCTATCTATCTATCTATCTATCTATCTGATAGAGGAGTTTGGGGGGGGGGGGGAGGCAAAATTCATGTTTCTAAGTGTCCCAAGGATGACAAAATAGACCAAATATCCCATTCAATATATATTTTCATGCTGATGCTAAGATTTAAAACTCATCAAAACTCATTTTGAAACTGAATTATTAAAAAATCATTTTAGAAAATGAAGCAACATTCAGTTTCTAGGAAAAGTTAGGAGGTGGTGGCAATCAGGCATCATGTCTCAGACAAATGCCAGCTTTTTATACAATGTCTGCCTGCCTCCACCTTTTAAACTTTGAGGCTCATCTTCCCACACCTCACATTCGAAAAGCGGAGAAATCAGAGGAAGCCAGCAGGACCTAACCCATCACTCTCTTATTTCCCTCCACACTTCTTCTTCTGCTCCTTTTTTGATATCAAATCAAAAGAGCAGCAGAAGTAAACTGGCAGCTGATGTACATCTGGTATGATGGGAAGCACTTGGGGAACCACCTCAAGTTCTAAGAGGTCTTGGGTCTCGCCTGAAAATAGCTACTCAAACGTTCACATTTTTATAGATACTGCCCTCCTTCCAAGAAGCTCAAGCAACATATATGATTTCTTCCTTCCTTTTCTCCTCACAACAACAAAGTGAGGTAGGTGAAGCGAAAAGAGAGTTAGTGGCCCAACCAGGAAACTTCATGGCTGAGTGTGGATTCGAATATAGATCTTTCAAGTCTCAATCCTGCACAACACTATCCTGGCTCTCATGGCAATGCTACTACTGTAATTTTATCTGAGGTTCAGACCTACACAACTTGAATGGTCACAGAGTTATGAGGGCTACATAAAGCAAATCCCATCAGAGATTTTGAGGATGATGGCAACTAGATTGGTCGTGCACTCCAATTTTTGGTCATGCACTCCAATTTTTTACTAGACCCCTTTGTTTTTCCACTCATCTGCCTAATCAGTCAAGGCTCCTATCCTAACACGTTCTTGGGAATAAGTCCATGTATATATATATATATATATATATATATATATATATATATATATTTTTTTTTTTTTTAAAATTTTCCTTCTGTCTGTAGTTAGGATCAAGCTTCATGGCATTTTCTGTGCTCAGCTCCTGTTTGGCTTGCTATCCGTTCCACAACACTTCACCCCTATTTTACATCGTCAAACCTGATTGTAAAATGTCTTTGCTTCAATTATGTTTGCAAACAACATTTATGGCCCAACAGAGAAATGAAGCAATAAAGAACGGAATTCCTTTTCAGATACTGTATTCCGTTTTTATGGCGCCTGACCAATATCATTTATTAGCTAATAACTAATCTCTCTAGTTGCCAGTGAAAAATGTAGATTACTTCTCTACAAAGAAGGCCTTCCCTGGGATACAAGCCTATTCCTCTTGGTGTTAATGTCCATAATTTCCAGAAGAATAGCTGTTGCAGGGAGAGGAAAAAAACTAACATTATATTAACACTTACAAGACAAACAAATGTACTGTGATAATACGTATTTGTGGGCCAGAACCCACTCATCAGATGTTATATTGCCACTGGTACATACATAAGAACCTCATCTAGGCCAACTTCCTATATCTCACAGGCCCAGCAGATACCTGGATTCCGGTGCCCACCCCGCACCTGACATTGTGAGAGAGCCTACATCTAAAATACAGAGGTTGCACATCCTCATCATGTCTTGTAACCTCCAGAAATGTGTCCAATCCCTGTTTACAGGTGTCTAGGCTAGATGTCATTCCCACATCCTGTGGCAAGGAGTTCCACAGAGCGATGTTCGACACAGCTTTTCATTCAAGCCCTTCTTGTTAAATTAGCAACTCATGGACATTTCCACCAGCTTTAGACAGGAAGCTTGATAGGTTGTCTTAAAAGAATTGTTACATTTCAAGATGTTGTGTACACTGGAGGCATTTTAATCCTAAATCAGACTGTTGAACAAACAACAACAGGGCCAGCTTTAAGAGCTAAGGGGCAGGCTAAGAGCTACCTAACTTGAGAAGTGCTTGTGTCACAAAGTAGTAAGAAATTCTTCAGGAAAACACTAGATACCAATCTTTTTTCCCCATTCATTCGATGCTTACAGAATGTCCTAAAATGGAGAAAAACCTATAAGCTCTGCTGTTATTACAGTAGCAGCAGGACTAACCGTGTATTACTGAATTTGTTCCAAACATACATTTTTTAAATAGTATGGCAGTCCAAATCTGACCTATGACCCAAAGAATGTGGCAAGGAGTAGCTAGCAAAGTTAATAGTACTGAACTGATAAACACAGGCATTAAGGACAACCTGCTCCCTCCTGGGGGTGAGCATTTTTTGTGAATGCTGATTTGAGGTTAATGGCTTATGGGGTAATTTCAGCAGGTTTCATTGGGATCATCAACATGCATCATCTCTGTAAGACTTTTAATGGGCAAAATACTCTCGGCAAGTCTTAATTCCTTCTCACACTATACTGTTTCCCTCACTTTCAGTTGTACTGTTGGGAATGACGCTTAATAGGTCTCTCCCCTGGAGAGATCCAAGTGATCCAGAGGTTTTCTTGCTGCTTTATTGCAGTAAGATCTACAAATCTATTCTGATGCAAACTAGGAAGAGAAGTTACTTATCACTGATGAGCCAAGATATGTACATATGTATATACTCCAAAGTATATATGAACCATCTTCAATTAACAGGAATTTTCCCCTTTTACAGATGGCATAAGATCTGGATGAAGAAATACAAGACATTGACAGTGTGGTGCTTATAACATGCTTCATAAGTGAGTTCATGCTTGAATATGAACTCAAAATGCTCAGGTCCAAGTTCAGGGTGCTATTTAGTGAACCAGACCTGCTCAGCTTTCTATAGAATTCGGACACAATTCTAACTATGTCTACTCAAAAGTAAGCCCCATTTTGTTCAATGGGTCTTACTCCCAGGAAAGTGTCTAGGATTGCAGCAATCGACAGATAGACAATTACAGAGATAGATATAAAAATATTTCATACTACTGTGTACATCACCACAAACCTAGAGAATAAAATAGAGCAAAAACTGAAATAAATTAAATAAATCTCTTAAGGATAAGATGAAAAGCCATACAAGGTCAATTAAGGCATCCATTTGCTGGTACTTCCATTACAGTCAACAGGAATCAGACATATACCGGTATGTAGAAATATATCAATGATCACACGTAAGATCACACATAAGAACATCAAGATTTCCTTCTCCTCTTTCTCCTTCCCTACTATGAATCCATACACCAAAATCCCTGCCCAGTATCAGTCTCATGATCTGCATGTTCACTAGGCACTTCATATTTATGGGGCTTTTTTAACCTTGTGCCCATTGTCCCTCAACATATTAAAAGTTTCATGAACAAAGGAATCATTTTTTTGATAACGTCCATGCACCAGAAGTGGATCCATAAATTCTTCCTGGCAGTGTAATATTTCCATGCATGCATTGTGTGTGCGTGTGCGTGTGCATGTCAGCCTGTCCATGGTGGGTGAAACAGCCAACATTCATAGGGCACTGGACACGAACAGCTAAAAGCCTCCTGTTGATCCTTTGATGTTTACAACTTAAGTATCAAAATTCCCCATAATTGGGGGATATGAGATAGAAGAGAAACTGAATTTTCTTTACAGCCCAGTTAAAAGGTAAAAGTGCCACCCCCGGTTATACTGCTAGTCGTGACTGATTGTAGGGTGCAGTGCTCATCCTTGTTTTTAGAGTCATAGAGCCAACATTGTCCAACATGTGGCTCACATGTGCATGGAACGCCATTACCTTCCCATCAAAATGGTACCTATTTATCCACTTGCATTTGCATGCTTTTGAACTGCTAGGTTGGCAGGAGCTGGGCTAAGGACAGGAGCTCACCCTGTCTTGTAGGACCTGGGTCTCAAACCCTCGCCTGCTGGTTAACAGGCACAGTGTCTTAACCACTTGTGCCTCCATAGCCCTATACAGCCCAGTTAGCCTTCCCAATCTCACTGCATGCAACCTGATTTACACACAGGCCAATTTAACATGTGAAAAAATCACAGCGCCCTGATTCTGTGAACCCTGTCTCTGAAGTAACCAGAGTGTCTTCACCTGGTGCAAGCTTCTGCATACCTGGAAGCATCTACTAAAACACTAGGGTACCACAACATTCATGAGATGGAATCCACAAAGATGTTCTCTTCCAAAAGACCCATTGAAATGAATGAAAGTTGCACATGCACAGAGCACTGAACTGGTCTTTTTACTCCAGTATAGACAGAGGCTGCAATCCTATTACACACTTTCTTGGGAGTAAGTCCCACAAAACACAGCGGGATGTCCCACATAATACCTCTAAGTCCCACAAAACACAGGCGGACATACCTCTAAGTAGATATGCATAGGATTGCACCCTAAGAAAGAATGGGCCAAAGAAGAAAGTTAGTGGCACCTAATGAGTGGGAAAGTGCACCAACCGCGCTGGGCTCCTCCTGGTTCATTTCTTTCCCAACCCAAGCATGCTTTCTTTCCAAAGTAGTCAGAAATGAGCATCACTGCCTTCCTTACACATGCACAGAGCAGTTTGTGCTGGGGCTTATGCGATTCAAAAGTTTGCTGCTTGATCTATAGCAGGGGTCTTCAGGGGTCTTCAAATTGTGGCCAAAGGGCTACATCAAATATCTGGCACAGTGCAGAGTGCCAGTAAGAAATTTAAATATAAAGTTTCAATAAATACATCAGAGCTTAGATTAATTGAATACATGGGCTCAAATTTTCCAGGATTTCTTCAAGCACCAACACAGCATGGAAATAAAACACACACTTAAATGGACCTGCACTCCCCCCACCACTAGGGTTGCCATATGTCCTGAAAAACAGGGACAATCCAAATTTGGGGGGACTGTGTTCACATCCTGGCAAATGGGAGAGAGGGCCCCCGCCCAATTTTGTGGAAGAGAATTATGGCAACCCTACCCACCACACC
Source organism: Cryptoblepharus egeriae (assembly GCA_030015325.1). Classification (NCBI taxonomy): domain Eukaryota; kingdom Metazoa; phylum Chordata; class Lepidosauria; order Squamata; family Scincidae; genus Cryptoblepharus; species Cryptoblepharus egeriae. Next base: position 176,789,288 of record JAREYC010000003.1, on the reverse strand, counting down.
ATCACAACTCCAATCACGTTTGGTCAGCAGGTCCCAGGCTCTTAGGGTACCACAGGCTGGCTGCAGGCTAGTTAGAGGCTCACTGCTGGCTGCATTTGGTCCCTAAGCCAGGGTTTGGAGACCCCTGATCTATAGGGTGTATACGCTCTATATCATGGTGTAGCTAGAGGGGGGCAGAGAAAGTCTTGGAGGGAGTCTCACCTCTCCAGAATCATTCCAGGTGGTGGGTACAAAACAAGAATGGATGCTTTGCCCCCCTCTAGCTACACCACTGGGGCCGTGCCACTTCAAGGGTCTCACAAGAAGCACCAGGGACCTTCTACTCTCCCTATAAATCTCCCTTGCAGTAGTTAAGGACAAGCGGTGATCTTTGACTTGCATTGCAAGCTGTTTCTATATTTATATGACAGATGACAGTGGAGATCTGGAAAGGACGGCCACGTAAGAAGAGTCCCCAGTCTCCCCTTCTAACCACTGCCCTGCACAAGCCATGTGGTGGCACCAGTGGTGGGCTCCAGCAGGTTCGCACCTACTCTATAGAACCGGATAGGACATATAAAGTTTAAAAATAGCCATTTAAAAGTGGCTGCAAGGTGGGGATAGAACCGGTTGTTAATTTCTTTGAATCCCATCACTGGTGGCAACCCACATCTGATGGTGTAGCAAAATGAAGGGGGGCAAAGCACTAAGTTTTGTAGATAGCCTCCCACAGCCTGCAAGTGACCCCCTCCCTTTAAAGCCATTCCTGAAGAGGGGAAGCAAACCCTGCAGCCAGTGGCATAGCTGGAGGGGGGCAAAGCCTAGACAGCCAAAGCCAGAACTTCTTTAGACTCAAAAAATTAAAGAGTGGGGGAACAAGCTATACTCAGTGGCATAGCTAGAAGAGGTGGAGCAGTCAGTCTCACCTCCTAGACCTAAACATACGTCATTACTGGAAAAGAGGACAAGATATAGGACACAAGAAAAATGTGGGACACAATAAAATTAAAGCTAAAAACACTCATTTTTTGCATTCAAGAGACTAATTTAAACACTTATTAAATTTAAAACTGTTACATATAATTGATTAATTACAAGAAGACTACATGCTGCCTGCTCACAAGGAAAAGGAGGACAGCAAAGATGTGGGACACAACAAAATTAAAGCTAAAAACACTCATTTTTTGCATTCAAGAGACTAATTTAAACACTTATTAAATTTAAAACCGTTACATATAATTGATTAATTACAAGAAGACTACATGCTGCCTGCGCACAAGCAAAGGAGGACACAAGGCTAAAAAAGAGGACATGTCCTGGAAAAAGAGGATATATGGTCACTATGACAAACTGTACTCAGTGGCATAGCTGAGGGGGCTGAGCAGTTAGGGTTGAAGGGAGTCTCACCTCCAAAAACGTGTTATAACCAGAAAAGAGGACAAGGCGGCACCAAATGTAAAAAATGTAGGGCATATCAAAATTAAAACACTCATATATTTTGCTTTCAGGTAGTTAATTTAAACACTATATTACTTATTATTAAATTTAAAACTATTACATACAATTTATTAATTCCAAGAAGGCTATATGCTTCCTGCTCACAAGAAAAAAAGGGGGCAACAAAGATTTTTTTTCCCCAGTACACAAGGCTAAAAAAGAAGACATGTACTGGAAAAAGAGGACATATGGTCACTCTGGGAAAAAAAGGAGTCTCACCTCCAAGACCAGGGTGAAAATATGTCATAACCGGAAAAGAGGACAAGGGACCTCAAAATGTTGGACACCCAATAAAAATGTAGGACAAGACAAAATTAAAGTTAAAAGCACTCATATGTATTGTTTTTATGTGCTTGAACACTATGGCTGCAATCTTGAAGACACTTTCCTGGGAGTAAGACCCACTGAACACAATGGGCTTACTTTTGAATAGACATGATTAGGATTGTGCTCTATATTACTTATTATTAAATGTAAAACCAATACACATAATTTATTACATATACTGGAATCTTATTTGTGTCTACTCAGAAGTAAGTTCCATTGAGTTCCATAGGAGTAATCCCAGGAAAGTGCTCTTTGGATTGCAACCATAACCTCTTGCTTTCAGGTGGTTAATTTAAACACTATATTACTTATTATTAAATTTAAAAAAACTATTCCATACGATTTATTAATTCCAAGAAGTCTCCATGCTTTCTGCTCACAAGGAAAAAGAAGGCAACAAAGATTTTTTTCTCCAGGACATGTCCTGGAAAAGTGTACATGTGGTCACCCTGACTCCCTCCTGAACTGAGTGCTCCCCCCTCTAGCTACTCCACCGACTATACTTACCCCCAAACGCCTGCTCCTGATCTTGACATAGCCTTGCTTGACGATGTCATTAAAATTGGAAGCCATTCCTGAGCACAGCTACCAGCTGGAGTCTGAAAGCTGAAGGCTTGGCTCACTGGTCAGATCTCCCCAGGAGGGACCCCAATTTGGGGAACAAACCCAGAAACTCCCCTGCAAGAGTTTTTTTTTTTTTCTTAATCCACTAAGAGTGAATCAGAGGGAGGGAAGAAAGAAGCTCCAGCCCTGATCAGCTGAGAGGCAAGCTGAGCAGGGGGTGGCAGCTGACTGGTGGGGGGGGATCAGAGCAAGACAGGACCCCTCCTCTCTCCCCGCCCTCCAGTCCTCTGCCTGCAAGACCCTGCTCTGCAGCACCTGCTGGGGCTGTGCTCAGCCACACTTACCTGGGAGGAAGCCCCATTGACTATAATTGAGTTTGCTTCTGAGTAGACATGCATAGGATGGGGCTCTGAGGCTGCATTCCTGTCCACACTTACCTGGGAGTAAGCTCCATTGACTATAATGTGGTTTACTTCTGAGTAGACATGCATAAGATTGGGCTTCAGGTTTCAATTTCATGGAGTAAGCCCAATTAAGTATAATGGGACTTGTTTCTGAGTAGACATGCATAAAATAGGGTCTCAGCCTGGAATCCTTTCTGCACTTATCTGGGAATAAGCCCCATTTACAATAATAAGATTTTTTCTGAGTAGACATGTATAGGATTCAGCTTTGAGACTGCATTCCTATGCACACTTACCTAGGAGTAAGCCCCATTAACTATCATGAGGCTTCTCAGTAGTCATGTCGGGCTGGGTGTGATCTAGTGGGGACTCCAGCAGGTTCGCATCTTCTCTATATAGGTGTCTATAGAGATAGACATATAAAGTTTAAAAATAGCCATGTAAAAGTGGCTGCCAGATGGGCATAGAACCAATTGTGAATTTCTTTGAATCCCATTATTGGTGTGATCCTATCCACATACTTACTTGGGAGTGCATAAATTGATTATAATGGGACTTGCTTCTGAGTAGACATGCATATGATTCAGGGTGACCAGATTATTCCTGAACCCCAGGGCCAAAATTCCTAATCCCAAGCCAAAATTCCTACCTGCTTAAAAAAATTGCCAAAAATGTATTTTTGTTTTTGTTTTTTTTTACTATAACTTTTGATAGGAAGGAGATAGGATTTTTGCATTGGATTCTTCTCTTCAATACGAATCCAGTGACATATGGCACGATGGGGTATTGTGCACTATCGCGAAGTTTTCAAAATGAAGCCAAAATGTAGGACAATGAAGCCAAAATGTAGGACACCTGGACAGGAGGCTAAAAATCCAGACTAATCCGGGTTTTTCTGGTCATATGGTCACCCTGATACAATTAGGTCTCAGGATGGAATCCTTTCTGCACGTACTTGTGAGTAAGCCCCATTGACAATAATGAGATTTATTTCCAAGTATAAATGCATAGGCACTGAGGCTTCTTTCCTATCCACACTTAACTGAGAGTCAGCTCCATTGACTATCATAGAGCTTGGTTCTGAGTAGACATGCCAATATAGAGCTTTAAGTTTGTAATCCTATTCACATATTTACTTGGGAGTATGTCCCACTGACTATAATGTTTACTTCAGAGTAGACATGCATAAGCTGGAATCTTTTCTGCACTTACCTGGGAGTAAGCCCCATTGACAATAATGAGATTTATTTCTGAATAAACATGCATAGGATTGGTTTTCAGGACAGAATCCTTCACCTAACTGGATGCAACCCCATTGATTATAATGAGGCTTACTTTTGAGTAGACATGCATAGGATTGGTTCTCAGGCTGAAATCCTTTCCTTACTTACCTGGGAGTAAGCCCTATTAACTATAATAGGCCTTATTTCTGAGAAGACATGCACGAGATTGGGTTTCAGGTGAAATTTTATCCACACTTAGGAGAAAGCCCCACTGACTACAATGTGGCCTACTTCTGAGTAGACATGAATAGAAATGGGCTCAGGTTGCCATGCTTCCTATGCTTATCACAGAGTATGCTTCAAATAATGGGGCTTTCTTCTGAATAGACATGCATAGATTTGGGCTCATAGGCTGCCAATCCTACCCACATTTACTAGAGAGTAAGCCCTTTTGACTATAATGGGGACTTTTGGGTAGACATGCATAGGATTGGGCTTTTCAACCTCCAGGTTCAGAGGCAGTGGTGGGGAGCTGGGAGCAACAGGGGTTACTACGGCTTGGAGGTGTCCTTTATTTAAAAAAAAATCTCTGAAATATTTAAAGTGCTTCTCAAATATCAAATAAGCCAGCCCATGCTTGCAGGGTGACAATCACACATCCAGGGTTAATAGTGGGAGCCTGTGGATCCAGCCATGTGCCAGCACTGCCTTGCTTATTGTTATGTGCTCATGTGCTGCCACCTCTCATATGAGAATTTCCAGAAACACAGTTACATGGTTTGTGCTTCCTTCTAGGAAAACTCATTAGAGGTGTGCAGTGCCATAGTAAATTGTGGCTTAATTGACACATACACAGATTATATGAGCACTGGGTAGAATTGGGTAGCCCATCAAAGGAAGGCACATCAGCTGTGCATGTCTGGTAAACATGTCTGCAACTGCCAGCTCCTCTCTTAGATGAGGTTTGATGAACCTGGCAATGGTCTGACTTGATCTAAGGTAGCTTCATATATTCACATAGCAGAATGAGGTGCTGGAATCTGAAGACGGACTACATTTTAATGAAGGGGAGTGATGTGTTCCTTTTGTAATTCTCCTATAGAATAACTGGAGCCAGGGGAGTGTTGGGGGTGACTATAATAGGACCGCACTGACTATAATAGGACTTCCTTCTGAGTTGACATGCATAGGATTGGGCTCTTGGTGCTTAAGATTTCTTACTGGGGAGAGAGCAATAAAGTAACAAAAAGAGAACGCAAGGTTTAAATATTTAAGTCAGCATATTTCAGAGGGATCACTTTTCCCCCTGGTTTTCTTTCCATGCTGTATGTCCAAATGAATTGGTAAACGTATGCTATGAAACTGTCTTTTATATGCATGAAGAATAAATAATATGTTTGTTACAGTGTTTAATATTTGCATAAATATTCATCCGGATCCAGTGATCATAACGGATCAATGATTGCTTAGGAGCTCTATCATTGATGATTACCCTCATCTTTGAAAATAAATTGATACATACAGGCTTTCTGTGATGAAACTCCAATAGTAGGGAAGGAGCACTTTAATTCACAGTAATTTTGGTTTTAAATTCTGGACTTTCTGTTTTTCCAATAATTCCAAAGATGATAATTCCATAGATTCATCTGTTTTTTTTCTATAAATCCACAAATTTCTGAGATCTCAGAAAATGTTGCATATATTGTGTAAAGACTAGCATTCACATTTTGTGCAAGCCCACATATGTTGTGGTTTATAGAAATTATGATCCAGTGATTGTATGAATTTAAGATCCAATGGAGAGGGGAAAGGGCCTGAAATAAACTTTTTACCCTTGGATAAAATTTCACAGGGATCTTTAGTTTACAGGGTCTGGCATCTTTAGTTTACAAAATTTTGGTAATTTCCCACCAGCTTGCTGATAGCATAGATGGAACAGTGCCTGACTTGGGCTGCAATCCTGAACACACTTTCCTGGGAGTAAGCCCCATTGAATATAATGGGACTTACTTCTGAGTAGATAGGGTTAGGATTGCACCCTTGGTCTAGGGTAACTCTATAAGGTCACACAATGCCTTGGAGTTTCTTTAGTTTAGTTTCTTTCTGGAGATACATTATCTAATATGAGGAATATTATTGCGTTAAAAATACATCAGTCATACAAATATTATTAATTCTGAACAAAAAAATGCCAAATGGTAGCTCAGTTCTGAAAACTGTGTGGAAAAGGGCAAAGAGGACTTGGATTATGAAGGGAAATACTAGGGAAATACTTTGCACCCCCAGGGAATTACACTACATAACAGTGCCAGTACCTAGGACTTCATGCATTATTTCTAATCCCAGGAAAGAAATTAACTGACTTCTTACATGCAATAGTTGGCTAATAAGTGTGAGACCAAAACAAAAATGAGGTTTTTTCCTCCATTTATGCTCCCCCCCAGTTATTCCCTGTAACAAAGCAATTCCTTCCAATTTTATGGACCAACGCAGGCTACAAGGGCTTCTGTCATCATTTAATGCCACTTAATCAACTGGAATGGTCTCATCCTCCTGGGTAGTCAGAGAGATTGAGTTAGAAAGTGGAAACCCCACACGTATTTCACCCACAATGTTATGACATTTTATGCTTTTGTACCTGCAGCAGATAATTGGTTTTATCTGAATTCACAGAAGTACTCTCAGTTCTACGAAATGTTTAAAAAAAATCCAGAAAACAAACATTCTCCAGTGCTTGCTTAAGCTTACCCTCACAAAATAATTATGACACAGTCTTAATGAGCTGCTTCACTAATGAGTGCGTCAGGCTTTGGCAATGGAAAAGACACAACATGAGAATTGAATGAAGAGGAATCCAGACAGAATGGAAATAATTATGGACAACCAATTGGGAAAACAGCAGGGGGCTGTTTGGGAATGGGGAGTCACGGCTCATTGGTATATACGGCTGCTTAGGTCAGCCAGCTTTGAAATTGTCTCCGGGCATACCTCCTGGTACCATCATCATGCTTGGACCTTTGAGTTGCAGCAATGCCTAAAAGCTCTTTTCTGTTTTTTCATTAGGTGAGTTCAATGCCATCCCTCACCCGTCTACTCAAATACCAGCCTATCTGTCAGAAACTTGCAAAGGGCAAGAGATCCAGGATGCAGAGGTTTTCAACAAAAGCAGTGCTAATATTGAATTTTCCTGCAATCCAAGTGCATCACATATACAGCTGGGGCCCCCTCTGTGGATTTGGTGTACCCCTCATCAGTCTTATGCAAAGCCATGGATCCAAGGCCACCTACTCCCATGCATGCCCATCTACACGGTTTAGTTTCTTTCTGGGGCTCAAATATTCTTCCTTATATAGGTCACTATAAGCATTCAAGTTTATTGCACAGCCAAGACTGTCAGCAGACAAAACATTTGAAGAAATTAGATTGATCACAGGAATCACATTGATAACAGGAATTACAGATCTCTGTGACTGCACATTGCCACAGGATGTAGTCCATGCCCCATTGGCACAGCTGCTGGAAAGCTGGATTGGGTGCTTAATGAGTTTATAACAGAGGCAAGAAACTGATTCATTGCTCAATCTCTTAGGGCAAAATCCAGAGCAGTTACAGGTCCACGCAGTTACGTCACCCTCTAGTATTATCTTATGGAAAGTCACCTTAACTGCTCCAGAGCAAAGGACTTAATTTGACTTTAGGATATGGGCGCTAGTCACTATGCTATACCAGCAATGGCAATGGAATGTACTATATCTGTTAGTCTTTCATCAGACTGGTTGACAGCGCAATCCTAATCCTTGGTTTGGCCAGCATAAGTCCCAGCACAAGTCCGAAGCTGGCCTAGGATGTTCTTCTGCTCCACGAGTGGGGGGGGGGGGATTAAGCCAGTGCACAGACATGTACCAGACTTCCCATACCTCCATGAGAACAGGGAAATGAGTAAAGGTCTCTTACTTTTTTTAAAAAAACTTTTTAGTCCAGGGTGGGGGGACATTACCCTGCCCCACTCCCATGGATAAGAATTAATGAACAGTGCCAACGAACAGAACAAGGCGGTGCTCTGATTAACCACATAAACTATGGCAACATCCACCATAAAAGTTTTCCGGCTTGCTTTAGGTTCTCTTGCCAAAGCCTGACATATTCATTAGCGAACCAATTCATTAGGTTTTCTTACTAATTGCTTTGTTAGGCTGAACTTTGGCAAGCCTCAGAGAATGTTCTTAACATGTGTGTTTATGGAAAACGGGGCTCCTTTTTAAAATAAAGTTTCCCAGTTGTAGTCCTGGTGTGAACCAGAGTACATGCGTTCCCTAATGCACAATGTGGAGAACAGATTTTTCTTTCAAAAGAAGTATGCACGTTTATTTACTGCTTTCTTGGCCAATGATAGGAAAGCAGCTACAACCTCCAGCCCATCAACATCTCATGATGACTATAAATAAGGCTAAGCCATTAAATAGTTAGAAAGATTTCAGTGGATGCATGGTACAGACGGGCAGGGGAGTTGCAAGGCAAGGAGGGGAGTGCATGAAGAGATGAAGGGATGAGGTGAAGTGGATCCCAGTGGAAGCAACTTGAGGCAGGATCCAAGCAACTTGTGGTAGTCACCCTGCTCCCTTTCTCTTCTAAAATTTAAGCCAATTGGCTGGACCTGAAAACCATAAGTGATTGCCTATCCTGAGGATATTCAGGTCCAACCTTGTTATAAATGGATTTTTATACATGGATTTGACTTGATATGTATGGCCACAACTAAAGCAGGCCTCCGTCAGTCTTGAAAGATTATGGTATCGTGCTTGGTGCTGCATACACTGCATGCGAAGCACGAAAGCCTGGGTTGGATTGTTATGGAGGATAGGCTGTTACCCAAGCAGCAAATCCCCCCTCTCCACACCACTGAATTAGTCCAATGGAAAGGCAGAGCCGATACGATTGGATCCAGCTGGCGTTGCAAAGCTGGGCTAAGGACAGGAGCTCACCCTGTCTTGTGGGGCCAACCCGGGTCTCGAACCCTGGCCTGCTGGTTAACAGGCACAGCATCTTAGCCACTTGAGCCACCCACAGCCCTAACTAATCACACAACTAATCAGTTTTAAAAACTGCTTTTCTTCCTGGTGTAGAGGCAGTCATGCAAGCAAACATTCCATTCTTCAGCTGAGTTTTTACATTTCTAATTACTGACTGCCTCTCTACAACAGGAAGAAAAGCTGTTTCTAAACAATTGTAAAGGGGCACACTTTATTTTTTTAACTGCATTAATTAAACACATTCCATTCCTGTAAGAATAGGGGGTGCCTCCTTTTCCCAGCCTGTGGAGGAGGTGCCTCCATTCCCCATCCTATTGAGAGCCTGACAAGCAGCATGATGGAGGCACATTCTCCAGAGCTGGCCAGGCAAGTTTGCCTGTCCTGGAGTGGTCCAGCACTGTTAACAGTCAGTTGGGAAAAACTTCCAGCTGGTTGCAGAAAGCACATGTGTGCCACAGCCAGGGCACGTGTCCTTCTTAGTTGGCCAGGCTGGAGAGCAAGACCAACAGAGGATGCCTGCATGCTCCCTGGACTTCCCCAAGCGGGGAAGTCAAAAGAGTGGATGTACATGCTTGTGCTCACTTTCCCCTATGGCTCAAGCCATGGCTGTCCGCATGGGCTGAATGTCACTGGGACAGGGATAGGAATCCCTTCATATTCATGTATCCGTATTCAGGATACATTCAGGTATCCATATATGTTTATAATACAGCAAATAATTCTGTCAGCTTTCAAACTGTAACTTCAAGGATATAGTCTTATATTTTCAATCATACAATCATGTCATGACCCTGGACTGATAAGATGAAATTTTTTTTTAAAAAATGAATGCAACCCATCACAATGGTGAACAAAAAGAAGGTAAAATGCCAATGGTACCAAAAGGAAAGAACAAATTTAATATGGATTTCATGGAAGATTGTACAGTACGAGTATGGCATGCATACTTTGGTAGCCGCAGCACTCTTCTTCAGGGAAAAGTCTTTCACATTCCTTTGAAGGAATATACATTTATCATTTTGTCAGCTGACATGATATCTTGCTTTCTCCATTTCTCTGTTGATGACCTTTGCTGTAATATAGATGTGACACTGTATATTGACTCTGACTCAGCAAGTATGTCGGGGCCACAGATTATGCCATCAGAAGGGAATGGCTTCAAGAGACTGACTGAAGCACAGTTCAAGGAGCAACAGATCCTTAATCCTCCTTGGAAATATAGACTGTCATCCCAAGGCCAGGCATTTAGACCACCAAAGGGAGCAGCCTGAGCATCCCTTATACACTCACATGTCTGCCAATGTCATGGGATTGCCCATGAATCATCTGAAGGAATAATGTACACACAAACTCTTTGCAGCATTGAAATGCAGTGATCTTAGCCAGAAAGTTGTTCCTGGCAGATTTTTAAAATGTCCTTGTTGATGAAAAGAGCACAACAATCATTTAACCTGCATCAGGAAACAATGTCTCAATTAATCCTTGCATGTTAACAGAGAATAACATCTCTGGGCTTTGAGACGCCCAAATTCAGATGTTTTTATTATTTTGCAAATACATATGCAGACACTGCCCGTATCCACAGTGTTCTGTTTTGGAGGGATATACAGCTACAGAAACAGTTAATATGGGGAAACCCTAAATAAATAAAAGCCTCATCCTTTCACACCCATTGTCTATTTTTTCCAGTTGTAGTAATGGCAGCACCTGTGTTGTTTGCTTAAACTGCTTAAACAGAATGTAATGTCCAGGCAACCTGTCTGCAAACTAGAGAGAGGTACAAACTAGAGGGTGCAATCCCGACCTAGGCCGGCACAACTCATAGGTCTTCCCATTCCCTTGGTGGGGTTGAGAAGCACATGACTGTGTAGTGTCCTAACCTCAAAGTGATCAGATGCCTGAACCTCAAAAGGAGGACAAGGTCTTGGATTCTACTCAGCCTGGCCTTTCCAGCAGACAATGGCATGTTTGCCTACTCACAAGTAAAGCCGCAATATTGGGCACTTCCACTCTCCAGTAGAGCTCAATGCATTTTTTTTAGTTTTTTTACCATAACCTTTGATAGGAAGGAGATATTTCAAAACCAATTTTTGCATTGGATTCTGTTCTTCAATACAAATCTAACAACATATGACATTAAGGGGTACTGCACACCATTGCAAAGTTCCAAAATGAAGCCAAAATGGAGAACAATGAAGCCCTTTTGGAAGACACCTGGACAGGAGACCAAAAAAGATGACAAATCCGGAAATTTCCGGTCATATGATCACCTTGCCTAACCGTCCCATCAGGAGTGGTGCAAAAATGTCTTATGGCACAGTTTCTCAAGCACCGGGCCGGGGACCACTGGAGGGCCTTGGCGACTGCCTGACCGGTCCAGAAGAGGACCACTCCTCCTATCAGCAGGGGACCAAAGGCAGCATCAGCCTGAGCAGTCTGTGAGAGGTCTGATGGATGGAGCAAGGTCTCTGCCGAGCCCCGCTAAGTGCCTCTGCCCCACATCTCAGCAGGAGGGCTATGTTGGAGGAAACTCCTCCATGCATGTGTAGAGTTTCCCCGCCAGACCCCAAACGCAGGATTGTGTGGCAAGCCAGCCAGCAAGGAGCCGCATGTGAAGAGAGGTGGGGAATGTAATACATCCCCCTATCTGACCCAGGACATCAGGACAGTGTGAAGAGGGGAGGGGGAAGGAGAAAGACGGAATAATAGAAAACACCCAATGATAAGAGACCCTGATCCTTGCGAAAGGGGACTGAAGAGAGGAGGGAGGGAGAGGGAGAAACCTCAATGATCCTAGCCAAGATTGAGAGGGATGGTGAAGAGGAGGGGGTAAGAGAGAGACAGAGACTGATAGAAACCATCCTATCCATGGTGACCATCTGTCCTCTTTTTCCTGGACACATTCTCTTTTTTAGCCCTTGATATTTCCATTGTTCTCCTATTCCTTGTGAGCAGGCAGTATAGAGCCTTCTTGTCATTAATGAATTATATGTGAGAAATTATATGTAACTATTTTAAATTTACTAATAAGTGACAAAGGCTGTAATCCTAAATAAACTTTCCTGGGCGTAGGACCCATTGAGCAAAATGGGGCTTATTTCTGAGTAGACATGGTTAGGATTGCAGCCATAGTGTTTAAAGTAACCACATGAAAGCAACACAGAGGCATGTTTTTAGCTTTTATTTTGAAATGTCCTACATTTTTCTTGGGTGTCTTATATTTTTAGGGGGTCTTGTCCTCATTTTTGTTGTAACATATGGGCAGTGATGGGCCCGGCCTGGCCCAATACCTGGTTCGCTGGAAGTGGGCGAGGCCAGGCTGGGGTCAGGGGGCGGGGTGGGTCAGGTCAGGTCAGGGGCTGGGGAGAGTCATGGGCGGGGCCAACGAGGGCACGCCACTCACCCCAGCACGCTGCAGGTATGGGTGGGCGGGGCGAGGGGCGGGCCCCAACTCTGGCACACTGCGCGTGTGCTAAGGTTGGCGCACGCGCAGTGCCATCCTAAAGCCGGCCGGGGTCGGCCAGCTTCAGGACAACACTACGCCTGCGCCAACCTTAGCGCAGGTGCTGTGCTGTGCTATCCTGAAGCCGGCCGATGTGCCGGCTTCAGGACAGCACTGCGCCTGTGCTAAGGTTGGCACAGGCGTAGTGGTGGGCTTCCCCAGGCGCGCCGAACCGGTACACCCAGTTTTCTGACCCCCCCAAGCCGGATCAGAAACAGTGGGGGATCTGGCGAAACAGGAAGCGGTTCGGGCGATCCGGCCTGAACCGGCTTCAGCCCACCACTGCATATGGGCACCCTGTCCCCTGCCAAGATACTTCCTGTCAACACTACCTCACAGGATTGTTGAGATGGGAGAGATTAGTGAATGAATGGGGGCCTAGAAGATCCAGGTTTAGGTTCCCAGGGGCCATGAGCTTCATATCACATATTCTCATCACCTTGCAGGGTTGTTGTTCAGCTGGAGGGATAGGGCTGGATGTGTGGTGGTTAGCGAGTTGGACTGAGACTTGGAATATGTATCCAGATTCAAAGCCCCTCTCAGCAAAGAGGCTTCCTGACTGTTGCTCTTGCCCTATCTTACCTCACAGGGTTGTTAGGATAGTGTAGCTGTTATGGTGTGGACTCAGAAGATTCAAATTCAAAGCCCCCACCCCCCTTGGCCATGAGACTTTGGGGCGAGGGGGCTCCCTCAGCATCCTCCTTCATCCTATGCCTGTCTACTCAGTAGTACATTAAGTTCTATTGTAGTTAGTGGAGCTTACTCCCAAGAAAAGTGTGAATAGAATTGCCGTCAGAGCCCAATCCTGTGCATGTCTACTCAGAAGTAAGTTCTATTGTAGTCAGTGGAGCCTACTCCCACAAAAGTGTGGATAGGATTGCAACCTCAGAACTCAATCCTATCTACTCAGTAGTAAGTCCCATTGTAGTCAGTGGAACTTAACTTTCAGGAAGGCGTGCATAAGATTGTAGCCTCAGTCTAATCCAATGCCTGTCCACTCAGAAATAAGTCCAATTATAGCCAATGAGGCTAACATCCCAGTAAGAGTGAATAGGATGGCTTTGTGCATTTTCAAATCATCCTGCATTGAAAAATGTTGTAATTTACTGCTCTAAGTAGAGACATGCATTGAGACATTGGGCTCTCACCTGTAATCCTATCCACAGTTTTCTAGCAATAGCTTCATTTATTAATTTTTTATAATGGGATTTACAGCTGGAGGCAGCTGTGCTCTGAGTGCAGCTGTGCCCTCCCTCTCCCCCCCCCCCCCGCCCCCCGGCCAGTCCTTGGGGAAAAAAAAAAATTTTCCCCAGAACCGGGACCAAGAAGGTTGAGGACCACTGTCTTTCAGCACTTTTGTGACATCCCCAGGTCAGCACAGGACACGGGGCTTAGGCTGGCCTAACTGGAAGTTAGGATTGCCACTAACAGTGTTAAACAGGAAGCAGGACAGTTCCTGGTTTGCACTGACATTGTTAGTCTCAGAGTGCAATCCTAACCAATTTAGACCAGCACAACTCACCCATTTCCCTATTCCCATGGTGCTGTGGAGAGGCTAGTGCATGACTTGTGAACTGGCCTAACACACCAGGAATGGTTCAGTAGTACCTTACGGCAAATTTGCAACATTCTCAGGCCAGCACAGGGCTTGTGCCAGGACTTGTGCTGGCTTAACCAGAGGTTAGGAATGTAGCCTCAGGGTGTAATCCTACCTAACATAGGTTGACACAACTCACCTGTCTCCCCCAAGTGGTGTGGGAAGGCCGAAGCATGTCTGTGCTTAACCCTGACAGGAGTGGCACAGAAGTGCCTTACAACACTTTTGTGACACCTCCAGACCAGCATGGGACTTGTACTGGCCTTACTGTGGGTTAGGATTGCGGCCTCTGTCTCTAGCATGCAGGTAGCCTTAAACAGTTTAAGAATAAAACCAGTGCCTCCACTGTGATGTGTCAAAAACCAAACAGCAGCAATAAAATATTCAGACAGCCATTTCAGAGGGCATTCCCCACATCACTCAGGCCATTATAAGTTCTGTGCTTTAAATACTCCTTCAACTATTGGCCTACTTTCTTTTCTCTTTTCCTTCCTACTACCTCCTCTTCCCATTTTGTATTACCTGCCTTTGATCCTACCCAGGTGCAACAAAATAACGTGGTTACATTTTACTCAGAGTTGACCTTACGCAAATGAAAATTCTTCTTGAATGCAAATTCACCACCTCAACACTTACCTAACACCCCCAGCCTGCTATTTTTATTCAATATTTGTATAAAAAATATTCAATGACATTGTGAAGATGGACGATCTACAGGGGGAGATGTAAAACTGAAAGCTAAATTTACCATAGAAGTATAAAAATTGTACTATTAGGGAAGATTATCACCAAATGATTAATTCAGGAAGGTTGAGATCATTCCTTTCAGCCTTCAAATGAGCAAAGCCCATTAAACTAAAATTGGTAGAGTCACACCAAATGCCACTTGTACTTGTGTTTATCCAGAGGAAGCAAGATGTCTTCTTCATAGGGAAATCAATATTGAACATGAAAACTACTTTGTTTCTTGCTCATTAAAAAAATAGTCATCTGAAGGTGTGTTTCCAGTGTGCCTCCCTACTACAGGCAACACTGCAGTATTCTCATAACCAGCTATGTAGTGGCAACAACTATGTCAAAAAATTCATGTAAAGTAAATCTTTCCTTCAAATTTCAACCAAATTAGAGCAAATTTTCATATGCGTTGGCTTGTCCTGACAGCGCACAGCACACATGCCAGCGCATGATTTGTATGCTACCGTGGGGGTTGTAAGATCAGACAGCCCGAGACATGTAAGTAAAAAACTTTTTCTTACTACCTCACTGTAGGATGCCATTAATAGGTGTCCACAGATCTACATCAGCTTTGTGTGCAGTCTGAAGACACTCACAGTGCAATCCTGACTTGTGCTGAAATAGGCAAGTTGGCTCAACCTGTGCTGAATCCAGTGCTTTTTATCTTCCATGAGGTAAGCAACAACCCCGGTGTATCTACCTGGGTCTACCTTGGGAAGTGGCTTAGATCCAAGTAGACCAGGGTGGCCAGATGAGAACTGCAATAGAGGAACAAGGCCCCTAAAATGTAGGACAGCAAAGAGAAATGTAGGACAAGCTAAAACACTTGCGTTCATGTAGTTTTGGCAGCTGACAGGCCATCTTGACAGGCATTCATGTGGTTAATTTAAATACTATATTACTTATTAAATTTAAAACCACTGTATTGCATATACAATTTATTACCTACAGGAAGATTAAATGTCCAGTTCTGCTCACAAAGGAAAGGAGAAACTGAAGTATCCATTAACCATTAGCCAGGAAAGGTGTGTGTAGATGTGGACAACCTCAAAATGCCAGATGCAGGGGAGGCCACCTGTATCCAGATGTCATATGTGCTCCCTGACGCATCTGGTGGCCTGTTGTGTGATACAGGAAGCTGGACTAGATGGGCCTTTGGCCTGATCCAGAGGAAGACGCATCTGGTGGCCTGTTGTGTGATACAGGAAGCTGGACTAGATGGGCCTTTTCTTATGTTCTTACCCAAGGCTCAGATCCAGCATGATTGCTAGATCCAAGCCTCTCCTCCGTGGAAAATCTCAAGGAACTAGACAGGGAAAATAAATGAAAAATGGTGGTTGCTACAATTATGGTAAGGAATCAGAATTTATCAGCTGAGTAGTTTACAGGATTGTACTCGCACTGCAGAATGAAATATTTTCAGGCGGTTGAAATCTTATGAACTCTTGTTCATTTTCTGACCAGGAATCATTTGTTATCCCCTGAGCAAAAAGCACTGTGTTTAGACAAGTGCAATGAAAGAAAATGAAATGTCTCTTTTCCATCCTCTCTTTTCCCATCCTCCCTTTTCTCTGCAGATTGTCACCAGCATGAAAACGAAGGATTGATAACCTGAAACTTTAAATTGCAGAAGTAACATATATGCCATTCTATTTTCAGAATACCTACTAGAACTCTCTTTCGAGGATTTTCTGCCAGCCCCCACACATATGCTACTGTTCTCATCCTTCCATTCAAAAAAATGGATGTATGTATACTTTTCAGGGAAATAGACAGGCATGCATGTTTAAGTGTGCGTATGCCACCCACACAAATACAAACTATTTCAAAGCAATCTGTACATTCAGAACCAGGAATGACAATCTTCACTACAGAATGACACCCAGTGGCCTTTGTGCCCAGAATTTCAGGCCGGCATGACAGCAGAGAGGACAGTGCTGTAGAGACTGGATTGACTGATTGTGAGAAGCATAGTGTGCCGCCACTGTGCCACCGCCACTAAGAGACGTGAGAGGTGTGGCGGCCAGAGATAGGGCCTTCTCGGTGGTGGCACCCTGGCTGTGGAACTCCCTCCCCATAGAACTGAGGAAAGTTCTCTCAGTACAGAGCTTCAGAGCCTAAAAACCTTTTATTTTAAAAAAATCTTTTAAATGGGGCAGGAGTTGGGGGGCAGTTTTATTGTGTTTATATATTATTGTTTTTAACAAAGTTTTTAGTCTGTTTTAATCGTTTCAATTTTAAATCTAATTGTATTTTAAGTGTATTTTAATTATGTTTTAACTTCTATTTATTATTATTTTAATGGTGTTTTATTTTTATCCATGTTAGCCGCCTTGGGCTCTCTCTTGTGGATGAGGAAAGGTGGGATACAAATTAAGTAAAATAAATAAATAAAAAGTGGAACATAAACCACTGCTCATCATGGAGAGGGCTTCAGCATCGCACTGGATCTGGCCCACAGCATACAGTTTGGTGAATACTGGTATAGATCCTCATGGAAATCAATACTCAGAAGCTGACCTCACCCAGGAAAACGTAATACAGAATTTATTTAATTAATTAATTAATTTGGGGAATTCCTATGCAGCCTTTCTCAGTTTAACACAAATGCCCAAGGCAACTTACATAGCTTTTTATCCATTTTGTCCCCACAACAATCCTGTAAGGTAGGTAATTGTTCTATGGGCAGCTCATAGAACTCTTTTTTCCATGTGGAATCCTTAACCACATGGTCATCACATCTGGCACCAGGAAATGCCTTTCAAGCTTCCAGCAGAAATTTTCAAGTCAGCCAAGCTATAAACATGAGAGCTTTGGGCAAATTCCAGAGTAACTATGGGGAGTCCTTGCTCCGGTGTAAGAACAACTTACTCTGGATTCCAATATGAATTTCCCATAGGTTTTCACTAGGTTGTGCAGTAACTACAGGTGCATGTAAAGTCTCTTACGTGCTCCTGTAGTCTCTGGATTTGGGGGTTAATCAGTTTTCAGTTTCCCATCCAAGAGTTATCCAGGTCTTTTCCTCTTCAGCAGCCCTTCACTCAACCACAGGCCATGACTGCTGCTTAAGAATCACAAACAAACATAACAGGGGCATGAAAAAATATTGTACCATCAAGTAAAATAGTAGAAAGATTTTGCTAGAGTGGAAGGTAATGTGAATTATTTTGAGTGGTTGGTTTTTTTGCCCCACAGGTGAACCAGCTTCTGAACAAATGCACCTTAAAAAATTCAATTTACTTTTAGCTGCTAGAGGAAATTCACATCAAGTATTGTCTGCGTGGATGGCATGGTTCCCGATACACATACACACACACACACACACACACACACACACACACACACATCAGTTGCAGTGGCCTTCAAGTCCTAGGAAATTGTGATTCCCCAGGGAACTCACTCAAAAGCACCATTTTCCCTTGAGGCGGTGTGCAGGGATAGAAACATGATGCTCAACAGACACACATTCACAAAGCATCACAAATAACTATGGCTGCAATCCTAACTAGTTAGGCCACCCTAAGCCCAGGCATATATGCTGTGCTGACCTGGGGGTGTCACAAAAGTGCCATAAGACACTTCCACACCACTCCTGGGGGAAGGTTAGGCCCGTTTACAAACATGCACTTGGCTCCCTACATCACCACAGGAATGGAAAGATGGATGAGTTGTGCCAGCCTAGGTGAGGGTTGCACCCAAACTGTCAGGATGACACATTCATTCTCTCCTTAATGCCACCGATGACAATGTATCTGTGGTCAATGCCATCACCAGGTTACCAGGGACCCTGTACTGGGGGCAAAGTTCCACAGTGCTGCCCTATTCTGCTCTCACCTCTGCCCTGTCACGGCTGCCCTAGCTGCTCCAGTGCATGCTTAGTAGGCACCAAGTCAGTGGCACCTGTGGAGGGCTTGCTCCCAAGGAGACCCCCCCTCAGATCACACTGAACAAGGAACAGCTGTGGTGCCTGCCTTATAAGGAGTCCCTGATGAGATGCCAGCACAGTCTACAGTGAATACAAGGGGCTTCTTGAAGTGGCCTGCTGTATCTCCAGGTAAGTGGGTGCTGTTGTTGTGCCATATCCTGAAGTTGAGAGGCAGGGGTTGCAGCTTGGATGGCCAAGAACTCTGATTTTTGGTCAACACTATAGTAATGAGTAGACTCTCAGCCTCATCATGGACCCCTATGCTCTACTCATTACTATACCTGCTCCTGAGGTGGTATAACTCTGAGGAGCTGAACAGGGCATTTCTGCCCTGGAAACAGGCTGTTGATATAGCATAACTGCTCTGTACTAGGCAATGCTGAACACGCCCTCAACATGCTTCTCCTGAGTTGCCTAGGCTAGCACAGCTAGGGCAGCCCAGATCCATCTGCTTTGAGGTAGCCTATGTTGACTTAGGTTGCCCCAAGCCTTTTCTGGCATAACTGGGCTGCCCCATCTTGGAATTGGGCCACCCCAGTGATAGATAGGGTGGCCCAAGTGCAGTTCTGGATTTCAGTCTATAGCACATAGCTACATCTGCACTCCATACACTTCCCAAGTATAAATGGCATTATTCTGCAGTCCTGATGGGGGGGGGGGAGTGGAAAATAATTCAGGGTAAAAAAAAGCAACTTTACTCCCAGATTCCAACAATATGTTAACTTTCTCACACTGATAGCACAATTCTATTAATGTCTACTCAGAAGTCCAATCCTTTGTGTACTGTCCAATGATGGCATATCTCCTGCACCTGACATCATGACAGAATGCCAGAATGCCATGATTACCATTTGCTGGTATCAGTGTATCAGTGTTGCTGTATCAGTATTGGGAAGGGAAAATGGTTCGGATTGAGCTCTGTGTCTCATTTAATTCATTGGGGTTCACTTCCAGGTATGCATAATTAGGACTGTAATCTGATTCATCCCATGTGCCAAAAACTGCATTCTGATGCTTTAAAAAAATGAAAAAACAACATCAAGAAAATGTTTGAACCTACATATTAAAGAATATGTCAAGGGAAATATTAGCTTCCCACTGAGAAGGAAAAAAAATAATATGCAGGGGCTGAAAGCTGATGGTGGAGATGAAGAAAAATAGATTTTCACCCCATATTATTTTTGCCAGATGACAAAACAGAAACTTTTTTCATTAAATGTCTCTGACAGCCCAGGCCTTTCTTTTGAAAGATACAAACAAACAGGAGATAGCTTGGCCTTGCTGCGAACACATCCTCCTTGACAGTAAACCATTTTCAACCTCACTAGTGAATAAATATGAAGAGCAAAATTAGTTTGAACAGCAATCTGAGATCAAAAGGAAGATTTCCCTTAATTCGACCAATTTCACCCCATATAGGTGGCATTAACTTTGGAGCTCAGGAATGCTAATTGAGACTTTGACAGATTACTTTCCCATCTCTTTCATAAAAGATACGGCTGTCATTAAATGTTTAGATGTCAAGCCCTGTCAAACAAGGAGACAGAACGTTAAAACTGGCAAACTGGCAGTTTCAAGCCATACATGGCACGGTTACCTGCAATTACATGCAATTAACAGGAGCTCAGCAAATAATTTTTCCTTATGGCTGGAATAAGATCACACAGAGTTGCAATAAATAAGTCAGTTATGATAATTCTAGAAGATGTATCCAAAAAATATAAAAATAAAAATGGGAGACAGCACAGTTCTTACAAATTTTTAGACTGGCACCACATGTAGTGCTTGAGATGCCCTGGCTATGGAGTTCAAGGTGGAAATATAACTAATTGAAATATACCTAACTGAAATGTGCAGCATCATCAAATGCACCAAATGCAATCACAATTTGAAGAGACGCTTCCTGTTTTGTTTTTACCAAGAGTTGCTTTCCACAATCACACTAAAAAATGAGCCCAGCTGGATCAGTACAAGGTGTGTGTGGTCCAGCATTGTGGAATATCATAAGCAGAGCCCTATAGAAATCACCCGCTCCCATTATCATTCCACAGGAACTGGGATTCGGTAGTATACTGATTCTGAACACGAAGGCTCCATAGGCACCCAATCCCTAACCATTTTAGAAAGCAATCCTAATCATGTCTACTCAAAAGTAAGCCCCACTGTGTTCAATAAGTCTTACTCCCAGGAAAGTGTCTTTAGGATTGCAGTCATAGACTTGGCACCAACACATTTCCACAGTGGCATGAGGAGGCTGCATCTAAGCACTGGTAAAACACGGTGAAACATGTCCTAGTGATATCTAGATTACTGCAACCCACTCTATATGGGGCAACCTTTGAAGACTGTCTGGAAATTGCAATTGGTTAAATGGTGGAAATTCTGGAAATGCTGGAAATTGCAAATGGTGGCACATGTACAGTACATGCAACAGCTCAGCACTCCAGTGATCAGCTGAGTCTGCATCCTGTCAGTGCACCTGTATAATCATTGTGTAAACTTGTTCAATAACAGTAAAGCACCTTTCTATCTTATGGCCACTTGTCTGGTTCCAGGAGAACTGAAGCCACTGGTGTAGTTTGTGGTCAGTCAGTTGGGCTGCTAATTTGGTGGCTACAGTGTCTGCCAGTTTGTAGCTGGACACAATGCAAGGTGCTAGTTTTGACTTTTAAAGACTTTTAGAGTTCAGAAACAGGAATGGTGAGCATCTGTATATGAGAATCTAAATACAGTGACGCCTCACGTAGAAAACGCCTCACGTAAAGTAAGTTTCACGTAACAAAAAAAATTTATCTAGGATTCTGCTTCACATAAAGAAAGTGCTTCACATAAAGAAAACATTCGTTGGCAGTTAGGGCAGACGTGCT
This sequence comes from Cryptoblepharus egeriae, assembly GCA_030015325.1. Taxonomy (NCBI): domain Eukaryota; kingdom Metazoa; phylum Chordata; class Lepidosauria; order Squamata; family Scincidae; genus Cryptoblepharus; species Cryptoblepharus egeriae. Next base: position 176,767,638 of record JAREYC010000003.1, on the reverse strand, counting down.
GGCCAGCAACCTGTTTAAAAAGTGTCAGGGCTGCCTAGCGCACCTGCCCATAGTGAAAGCAACACTTCCATGCTGTTCCTCCTGTGGCCGGATGTCCGCTGGGCAGAGGGAGAGAAGAGCAGTGGAGAAGAAGGAAGCAGTTCAGGGCTGCCAGAAGGGAGCAGAGAGAGAGAGAGAGAGAGAGAGAGGCTCAGGATGAAGAGAAGGAGAAAGTGGGGAGACACTTGGAAAGTGTCTTGGATTACAGAAGAAAGTGTCTTTGATTGCAGCATCCTACCCATGTCTACCCAGAAGTCTACCTCATTGTGTTAAATGGGTCCTACTCCCAGGAAAGTGTCGTTAGGATCGCAGCCTAAGTAGACTTCATAGGATCATGCCCATTGAATGCATGTTTTGAATTCAATTACAGTGTTTTGTCATCATTTTTACATCCAGTTAATATTTTTATATATTTTTGAGGTTGTGGAACCAATCATCTGCATTTCCATTATTTCCTATGGGAAAATCCGCTTCACGTAAAGAAAGTTTCACGTAAAGGAACTGCCTCCGGAATGAATTAATTCTGTTACGTGAGGTACCACTGTACTGGGGACACAGTGGTTCAGTGGTTAAGGGAGGAGCGTGAAGACCCTTAAGATCGACTGCTTGGGCATGTGAGACCCAAGTGCAACATGATGGAGTGAGCTCCCGTCACTTGTCCCTACCAACCCAACAGTTCGAAATTCTGCAAATGCAACTAGAGAAATAGGTACTGTATTTAAACATGGGAAAGAAATTAGTACTTAGTATTTAGATTCCATGTTTCACCATATGCTCTGCACTGTGGCAGGGAATCACACTGTCTATAGACAATGCCATTGCTAGCTATTTGGCTTAGCAACAGAGATGAAGGGGATGCCTTTACCTTTACCCCTTAAAGGTAAGGGGATACCTTTACCCCTGCTAACTGAGCAAGAGGCACTCTTTCAAGTGGGTGTTCCTCTTTTTTTAACATGGGGAGAGTAACTGGCCCTTCACACCCCAGCAGTGTCTGTTCAAGTGGCTTCTGCTGGTGTTCTTTTTTGCATTTTAGATTGTGAGCCCTTTTGGGACAGGGACCCATTAGCTTTTCATTAGCTATTATTATTTTTCCATTTTCTTTGTAAACCACTTTGTGAACTTGTTAGTTGAAAAGCGGTATATAAATTCTGTAGATAGATAGATAGATTTATCTGGGGGTAAACTGGGAGAGCAACAGACACTTAAGATTTAAGAAAATACTGCCCCCTTTTTCCTCTATCTGGCTTTCCTGAAATGTAGTTACAAGGAAATACTGCGGTTGAACAGTTAGGCTTTCTGAATTACACAGAGCACTGCCACCAGGGTGACCAGATGTCATAATCACAAAAGAGGACAAGGTCTCCTAAAATGTAGGACACCCAAGAAAAATGTAGGACATGACAAAATAAAAGCTAAAACCTTCATATATATTGCATGTGGTTAATTTAAACACTATATTACTTATTACATTAAAAACTATTATTTAAATTTAAGTTTAAAACTATTGTTATTAAAAATAAAACATAATTTATTATCTATTAATTTATTAATTACAAGAAGTCTATGTGCTGCTTTCTCACAAGGAAAAAGAAGACTTCTAAGTTCGTTTCCAGGATACAAAGCTTAAAAAGAGGACATGTCCTGGAAAAAGAAAACATATGGTCACTCTGTCCCCCACCCACCCTTCTGCTTCCTTAGAAATTGCTTTGTTCTCTCTGCCTCCCCAAACCACTTTCCTAGCTGTACCCAAGCAGAATAGTCTGTTTCCTATAGACTTCCTATAGACTCTGATTCCCAAACACCTTCTAGAAATTGGGCAGCATGGCAGGCATCAGTATGCTCAACACGCCACATTTATTTCTTGGTCTTTTTCAGAAAGCTGATCAAGATGATTTTGAAGAATGGGAGAACAGGCGAAGAACGCCACCACAGGCCAATACAGTAACAGCTGTTAATTTTATTTAAAAAGCCATTTGTTTGAAACGTTTCAGCTTGGATTCTGTTTCTGGGGGCAGAGAGACAGAAGGACACTTTCTCCAAGCAGGCATCTGCCAGCGCAACCGGAGCCGTCTCCTGCATTCTGAGCAGGCAGGAGCAGGACGAGCACACACAGAATGGAAATTAACTTATTAAAAGATCTTTCTCCTGCCCAGTGTGATCCTTAACTCATTATAACAGGTGCAGGAAGCCCATAACAGGGTCTGTCCGGTCAGCAGGCTGAACAAGGTAGCTTCATTAAGCAGATTGTCAAGCTAGCAGATTGTCCACTATTTATTAGAATATTTTTTACAAAAGGTGCGGGAATATAATTTTGAGCATCAAACATGCCTTTGGCCACTTCTGGCCCCCAAACAGAACATGTTGAAGGAGGGTTTTTTAAATGAAGAAGATAACCTTAGCCTCCCATCATAGCCCATAGCAACTATTCCACCTGGCTGAAAGTCTGACTCCAGAGATATGGCTGGGATCAACTGCAATTGATGCCTTATTTCCTAGAATGGTCTCCATTAGCAGACATTTCCCTTTGGCTGCCCCTAAGAAAGTGTTGATACAGCAAGGCCAGTTCTGCCTATCTGAGATCAACCACTAGAACACTTTGCATTCCTGATGCCATCATTGAACTTGGACAAGATCCTAGCCTCATTGCCTAACAGCATGACAGATTTGCTTATTTTCCTTTTCCCTCCCCCCTTTTGTATATTGTTTCTTGGATTATAAAACATGGTTTTATAAAACATTTGGATTTCAAACTGCCTCCAGTGCTTCAGCAAAAAGATGGAATGTATATAGAGCAAATAAGGAAATAAATAAAAATCTAATTCTCCCTTGATCATGTCTTCTATGCTAAAGCTGCAGGAGGTGTGGTGGTGATGGTGGGAGCATAAAATGAAAAGGAACATGAACACTCTGTGAATTTCAGTTGTTTGCTTGTGCATACTCCCTACTACCCATTCAACCATCTTTTTTTCCATGGCTCACCTCCTTTCAAACTCCTTTGCAGACCTAGCAAATAATTGAAACACAAAAATGAGAAAATATGGGAAACAACCAAATGCAGGACCAGGAATGGATGGTTATTTTGAGCTTTGGGAGACAGTCCTAAACTCTCCATGAAACGATTGAATAAGTATTCTCCCTAATGAAAAGTTGCAACATTGTGTTCAAAACACATGGGCTGAAACACCAGGCCAGACTAGGATAATAAAACTTCCATCGCATGTTTGTGTCCTTGCAAAAGAGCCTACCTGAATTATTTCCTTGTAATGTTAATCAACATGGCTCAAAAGTTAAGCACACATAGGACATTGATAACACAATCCTAAACCCTGGTTAGGTTGGCACAAGTCCTGGTATGAGACCCATGCTGGCCTGGGGGTGTCACAAAAGTGCTGTAAGGCACATCTGCATCATTCCTGTCCCTGGGATGTTATGCCAGTGCACAGACATTTGGCAGTTTCCCCACACCACTGCAGGTACAGGGTGATGGGGGAGTTACACTGGCCTAAATTGGCTAGGATCTCATGGTGTGTTAGCTGTACTCTTCACCTAAACCCAAAGGGCTTTGCTGGACTGTCATTGAGGCTGCCGCACTATTCATATTTGTATAGTCCAGGGGTCTCAGAACCCTGGCCCAGGGGCCAGATGTGGCCCTCAGCGAGCCTCAATGTGGCCCCCAGCAAGATCCCTCTGTCCAGCCCTTATGCAAGCTTTGTAATCCACTCCAATACATTCTTATATGTAAATGTATGTACATTTATTCAAATTTGAAATGTAAATTAGTTTTCTAGACCCCGACACAGAGTCAGAGAGAGATAATATAGTTCTCCTGCCAAAACATTTGGAGACCCCTGGTATAGCCCCACTGACATGGTGGGGGTTAAATCTGAGTAAATATGCAGAGGACCAGGCTACATGTTTCTATTAATGTCCAAAAATGTCCATCAGTCTGTTCTCTCCCAGCCAAATCGCAATACATATGTTTTCTGGATCTTATATACACATGTAAGAAAAAAATGTAAAGAAAGAAAGACGCACATTATGTTTTCTATTTTTCTTCCACAAATGGGATATAACTGCCTGGGGAAATACTGTATAGCCGTTTTGAAGAGGAAAAATGTTGGGACCTAAAGATTATTAGACCAGTGCAGCAGTCTGTTGCATTCTGAATGTCAGGCAAGGTCAAACTGTTCACAGGCTGAACATAAGTCTGAACAGTGAGACATCAACACTCCTTTAGTCTGCATATTGCTCCTCTGTTTATAATAAGCTCTCTTGAAATAAGTGCAGCATGGCTTGTTTTGAAATACTGTAACAGAAAAGAAATTTTTTAAAATCACATTTTTTCTCTAATAATCTAAGGCACACTTTACTGGGAGTAAGTACCGCTGAACACAATGGGACTTATTTCTGAGTAAACATGTGCTGGATTGTGCTGTAAATCAGCATTTTTTATCCATTTTTATCCCATGTCACACTAAATTTGTCAAGGCACATCATCAGTTTTTTGACCATTGACAAGGCACACCATGCTGATGGTAAGAGATTCAAATCCCACAACTGCCCATCTAATAATAATCCTCCCAAAAACCTGTGGGTGGCGCAAGTGGCTAAGACACTGTGCCTGTTAACCAGCAGGCCAGGGTTCAAGACCCGGGTCAGCCCCACAAGACAGGGTGAGCTCCTGTCCTTCACCCAGCTCTGCGACGCAGCTGGATCCAATCGTATTGGCTCTGCCTTTCCATTGGACTAATTCAGTGGCGTGGAGAGGGGGGATTTGCTGCTTGGGTAACAGCCTATCCTCCATAACAATCTAACCCAGGCTTTCATGCTTCACATGCAGTGTATGCAGCGCTGAGCACGATACCATAGTCTTTCAAGACTGACAGAAGCCTGCTTTAAAAAGACCTGTGGCATACCTGTGGAACATCTGCAGCACGCCAGTGTGCCTTGACAGAGTGGTTGAAAAGCACTGCTGTAAATTATTTTCTTTTATTATTATTCATTACAGAGTGGCTTCAATATAAACAGAAAATAAACAGAAATAAGGTAGACTCACAGAATTCTAAGATATAGAGCACAATCCTAATCTTGTATACTCAAAAGTATACTCCCAGGAAAGTATATGTATATACGTATATATACCCAGGGAGTATATGTATATGCCCAGGAAAGTGTCTTTAAGATTGCAGCCATTATTGCAGGAGCTTCTTAGACATCAGTATCAGTCCTGAACATGCCCCCCAAAATTTTTCTTTCATATTTCTGGGCAGCCACATCACATTTAATCTTCAGGTTTTGCAAGACTACTTTTGTTATCTACTTTCAGTGTCTGCTGGCACTCCTGAGACTGGGCTCTAAAAGCAAAACAAACTGGAATGTGAGAATATATATTTATATATTTTTTTAAAAATTATTTTTCCCCTAGCATCACCTGTAGTAGAAGATTCAGGAAGCAAAAATTCAGTTGACAAGGCAGGTGATGCCTCAGGAGGCAATGCACCAGCCAGATTGCTCTCACCAGCTTGACGTGTGCGTCTCAGCTAGTTGTCAGCACTGGCAATTAGAGGGAAAACATTGTCTGACTTCTAAATTAATGCCATTTGACCTACAAGCGGAGAGAAGGAATAAATATGTAACTCTGCAAAACACATCCACTCAGTCACCTTTTGAGCAATAACCCCCACCTTACAAAGTATTTTAATGTATGACATGGGGAGATAAGAAACAATATGGTCATAAAACTCATTCTGCTCTTGTTTAGTACGTATGCCATTTTCAGACTCATTTTGCTGTAATGGGGTTACCTGCAGTATCAGAATGAGTGCATCACTTGTCACATGAGTATCTCAGACTTTCATGCACTTCTACAGCTTAAAGGTGGAGATCTCCTCCTGTTATGAAAGTGGCTCTCTCCTTAAACTTGGTTCACCTAAGATAATGAAAGCAGAGCAAGGGCAGATGTGTTCATGGACAGCGGCATTACTAGGGTTTGTGGCATCCTGTGCAGGACGTGATAGTTCTTCTCCTATAAAACAGCTTGCTGAGGCAACAGCCTGGTGATGAGTGTGGAGATATGGTACCATTGGGGGGCCATATCTAGCCAAACCTCTGCTTTATTTCTTTTTATGGGGGGAAAGCTACATTCTGGAGCATTTGCTGAGCTCCACTTTCATTGGATCGGGACCATTTTGGTGGCCTTGCATTCATCTTTCCCAGACCTTTGCTTACTCGTGAGTAAAACCCGCAAAGCTATGCTTCCTCATAAGTCCTTAATGTACATGATCTGCAATCAATTTGATATTTAGGTGGTGGAAGAATCATCATAGGGATAAAGCTCACTGCACTTAGGCAAACTCTATGACCTTATGCCATATTTCTTCTCCATCACAGGTGGTAGTAGGAAGATTGCATAGGATAGGGATTTTTAGTTGCTGGCATCAGTGGTATGCAATTTACAGCCCAATTCCAACCTTCTCTTGCATTCATGGATAGAGCGGCACCAAAATGGTGACTGCTGCATCCATTACCTTGCACCCCCAAATAAAGTCTCCAGACTGTGTTGTGGATTTTAAATGGGCCACTTTATGAGTATGCTTTCTACCTCCCCTGGATGTTTTCAAAGGACAAAACGCTGGACTCAAGGCCACCTTTTGATCCTAAAGGCAAAGGCAGCCTGTCAACGTTGCCCCCAAAGGCAGCTGGCATTTCAGCTGGCACTACAGACCTTGCCACACACTTCACAATTCCAGCCTTGGCTGGCAACAACTTAGCCCGGCTACATGAAGAAGACAAAGCAACTGGGCATTAGCACAGGTTAGTGCCAATGCCCTTTCAGGCCAGGGAAACACCACCCAGTCTCCTCAGGATAAGGGAACATACATTCCCTTACCCAGAGGTGGGATTCAAATAAATTAATAACAGGTTCTATGTCCTAATAACCTAAATTAACAAGGGGTTCTATGTCCCATTAGTAACCAGTTCTCAGAACCAGGCGCTCATTAGCAAAGCATACTAGAGAAGCTGTGAGAACCCCTGAAGCCCACCACTGACCTTATCCCTTGCAAGACCCAAGCATCCCCAATACATCTTCATGGATCTGAACCTGCTATTGTAGAGGCACAGATTTGAGGAGACTTGTGTCAAGTTTCCTTGCCCAGTAGGGTAGTCAAGATGCAGAGTCAGATCTTTGTCTTCACTCCCTTGCAGGCTAGCTCTTTCTCTCGCTCTACCAAGTTCAGGTTAGGGTCCATAATTAAGAACATAAGAAGAGCCTCCACTGGATCAGGCCAAAGGTCCATCTAGTCCACTGTCCTGTGTCACACAGTGGCCCACCTGATGCCTCAGGAAGCACATATGACATCTGTATCCAGGTGCTCCCCTGCATCTGGCATTTAGAGGTTGTCCACATCCACACACACCATTCATGGCTTATAGCTTGTGATTGTCCTTTTCTCTAGGAATTTACCCAAACTGTTCTTAAAGGCATTCAGGCTAGATGCCATCACCACATCCTGTGGCAGGAGTTCCACAGACCAACTACAGGCTGGGTAAAGAAATATTTTCTCTTTTCCATCCTAACCCTCCTGACATTCAATTTTAGTGGATATCCCCCAGTTCTGGTGTTATGTGAAAGGGAAAAGAGCATATCCACTCTATCCAGAATAGTTTGGTGTTATCCACAAACTTGACCACCCTGCTGCTTAACTCTGTAGGTGAGGTAGGTGAGGCTGAGAGTGAGTGACTGACCCATCATTGCCAAGGAAGCTTCATGGCCAAGGGGGGATTTGGAACTGGATCTTTCAGGTCTCAATCCAACTCCCTAACCTCTACACAATCCTTGCTCCAATATTTTGCAAAACATATCAAAATACATTTATTTCATGAAGATTCACACTGTGAGTCCTGGTTTCAATTTAGCAAAATATATTAAAATACATTTATTTCATGAAGTTTCACACTGTAGTCCAGTATGCAAGAAATGTGCCATATACACAGCTCATTTCCCATCACCTGTGGCAATAAGCTCCGTAGGCATAATGGCCCCCAATGCATAATAGGGACGAGCAGTGTAGGGCTTTTCCCCAAGGCCTTAATAAACCTGGCACCAGGACTGGATTCAGGAAATGGCAGGTTCATATGCTGTTTGGAACTGAATATTAGATTGACCTTTAATGTCAATGGTTAGGAAGACAACAAATGGAATGGAATGAAATGGTCAGAGATGAATGTAAGCAATTACAAAGGTATGCACCTATATTCCAGTTTACAGAAAGGAGGGTGGGGTAAAGTCAAAGATTTCATAAGATAAATTTCGTTTGAATAAATAAAACTGTGATGAGAACAACTACAACAGAGGAAGCATTCCTATTTAAATCCATGCCATTGCTCCTTTTCTTACAATTATTATTCAGAACCAGGGAGTGATGCTGCCATGTCTCCACAACTCATAGCCTTGTCATCTTAAGTGTTCAGAACCTGGAGAGATGCATCAATAATGGTCCTGAATGCCGGAGCGATATTGATTTGTGCTTTTTAATGAGCTCGACTCCCTTAATAGATCTGTTTGACAACTACATAATCTAGGTTTTATGATCTCCTTAAACATCCCACAGCTATTCTGTTAAATAATAAAATACAGAACTTGTGGGGAAGTGTAAACCTGCCTCTCGGGTAAATGGCAGAGTGTAATTAAAGCTTTGGCAGAAGATGTGTGTTCTGCTCCAGAACTGACTGTTGATCAATAGCTTCCTTGGTTTTGCTAGGATATTTTACTCCCTGATACAGCAGGTTTTGACAAGCCAAGCAAAGAGGTACCCAGATTAGCCACAGTATTGTTGATACGAGTTTTGGATCATTTGTCCCAGACTGTACTGTGTAGCCAGTTTGTATTTTGCCTCCTTTATTTAGCAGGGGGAGAGTAACTGGCCCTACACACCATAGCAATGTCTGTTCAAGTGGCTTCTGCTGGTGTTCTTTTTTGCATTTTAGATTGTGAGCCCTATTGGGACAGGGACCCATTAGCTATTAATTAGCTATTATTTCTTTTTTCATTTTCTTTATAAACCGCTTTGTGAGACATTATTATTGAGACATTATTATTGAGACAATAATGGGACATTATTATTGTTTTCACTGTTCACTGATGAGAACGAAAAATTGAGTAATAAAGAGTTGATAGCAAGCCTTGGCTTTTGCAGAACCCAATAAAAACATGGAGGTATTGGACTGCCTCTTCACTGAGGACCTTAAGACCTTGGGAAAATTCTTTGCTGACTTGAGACTCACACCTAGCGTCTGACTAGTTGTTTCCATCTTAACAACAAACTGGTCAATGCAGCCCCAAAGCTCTTCATTTTCCAGTCAAACCAACCCAGTAATACAAAATCTTATCTGATTTAACCGCATAATACGGAGACTTGCTCAGTAGAGGCTCAGTAAAGGTTTTTCCTGACCTTCAAGAAACCTTGACCACCTCTGAGATGAAGCATCCAAATAGCAGGTGCCAATCATTGCTTTTTAGGATCTTTGCCATGACTGCACAATGGGTTTCTGCGTCCTGTATTGTCTCTGGATCCAAAATCTTTAATTGTTCCCTCCAAAGCCAAGGCAATTTGCAGCTGATTGTGCTGTTTTCCTTCTTCTGCTTTGTAGCTTAGCACAGGGGAGTATTTCATTAAGATTTGATCCAGTAAGTATACCACCACCATGAAAAATGGATATGCTTAATGTTCTATAAACTGTTGAAAGTGAAAGGTAATTCGAAGAATCCCTGTCTTTTTTCCCAGTGAAAAGTTTTTACAACCTGTGTTGTAACTGTGTGTTGTGAAAAAAATCCTGTGATTTTTTTTAAATCAGTTGATTAAAATACCATCAATATTGCAGAGTCATAGAATCCAGAATCATTCAATTCCATTTAGAATTATCCCCTTTCTTTGCAGCCTAAATGGCTTTCAAAAAAGATTAGATCAAATCATGGAGGCCATAAGGTTTCTCTTGGTGCATACTAACCTCACCTGCCAGTATCAAACAGAACCACTTGGAACTAACAGCCGAGCCGGCTCATAGGCATGTCTACTCAGAAGTTAATTCTATTGAGTTCAGTGGGCTTACTCTCAGAAAAGTGGGCATAAGATTTCAGCCTTAGAGATGTAGTATTGGTATGATGGGAGAATGTCATTATTACCTGTACTGTATGCAAGATCTAGTGAATCGAATAATATTTCTGCATGAAAAGAAAATCAGGTGCATTGCCCAGTTCTGTCCAACACCAAAATGGGAGCAGGTGCAAAATCACAGATTGGGCAAAACCATAAACACACCACACCTACGCAAAAGAAATCCGCCAGGCACAGGAGGGTTGCAGGAAGAGAGGGAAAGAGCACCAGATACAGATGCCATCGTTGTTGGAGGTAGATATTTTTCAATATTTAATGCCTTTGATTCTACCTTTACTGGCTGGTTGCGGTGAGTGACCTGCTATGATTTGGACCAGTGTGATGAAAGTCACAGAACCACTCCAGATAACTGCAGCATTAACTATCGGAGTTGTCCATGGTGCATTCACTCTCATGAGGCTGCTATTATTTTCAGATAAACAGAAAAATATTGCCCTGCTAAGTCAAAAGCCTTGTGTAGTAGAACATCCTGTTTACAATTATAACCAGACAGCAAATTATAAACTTACAAGCAAGGGATGAAGCTAATAATCCTCCTCTGTCCCCGTGTTACCAATGGAGCTGATTTTAGTGAATTTGCACATCTCCCTCTGATTGGTGAGCCTTCAGGGAGTCTCACTACACCAACTCCACTGTATAATAGCTGTGGAACCATGGAAGGTCTTGGGGATCTCCTTGCCACCTTGGGTTTTCTTTCTTTAGGAAGAAAAGTGGAATATAAATCAAATCAAATAAGAAATAAAATAAATAAATCCCCACTCCTTGGTGACTGTTGTCGATGTCCAATGAAGCAGAATCCTGATGCCAGTTTTGATACCAGGCAAACATTTCAGAGGGGAAAGAAATTCCACAAATGAGACGTCATTACTACGATGTTCATGTGACTACATGTTTCAATCAGTAGGTGAATTTGAAGAACGATCACCTAAAATGTCCAAAGTGGTCATGCCAGCTCATCAAGTTGGCAGGTTCCCAGGTCCCAAACCATTCAAAACTAGAAACAGAAGCAACATCAAAATTTAGAATTATGCTCAAAAACTTGGCTGGAAGCCATTTAACCATTGACAAGACACTTCCTCACATTCTGGTCCCAGTCAGCTGCCTAGTGGCTACATGTTTTCCATCTCTGAATGCCCCTGCGCACATGGAGAGTGTTTTATGGAGGTAGTTGTGGACAACCTCAAAATGCCAAATGCAGAGGCGGGTACGTGGATGCAGGTATCATATGTGCTCCCCGAGGCATGTGGTGGGCCGCTAGACTAAACAGGCCTTTGACCTGGCCCAGGTGGTCTTCCTATGTTCCTATTATTAAAAAGCTGGAGATGAAATTGGAAAATCCTAATTGATGCTGACCCAGGGTGACCAGATGCCAAACCCAAAATTCCTGACCCCAAGGCCAAAATTCCTACCTGCTTAAAAAATTGTCAAAAAATGTAATTTTTTTGTTTTTTTAGTTTTTAGTTTTTCGTTTTTTTGGCTATAACTTTTGATAGGAAGGAGATATCTCAAAAGCTATTTTTGCACTGGATTCTGCTCTTCATTATGAATCCAAAGACATATGGCATGATGGGGTACAAAGTTCCAAAACAAAGCCAAAATGTAGGAGACCCAGATAAGACGCTAAAAATTCGGACAAATCCGGGTTTTCCGGTCATATGGTCACCCTGTGCTGACCTATGAAACAATTGTGAATGTTTACCTTAGCACATTTGTAGTTTCCAAGCATCATGTGGTGTATACTCTTGTACAATTTCCATACATAACCATGAACATGCACCCTACTAACCAAAGAACATTCATACTTGTATCTATGCAAAATATTCTTTTCCTTTTCTTCACCTACTCCAGGCAGTTACACCAGGAATCTTATAAAGATAGACAATAATGTTACATTTGATTCCCTACCTCTGATTTTCTCCAAATGTCACTTAATAGCAGATGGTGGGGAGAATTAAACCATCTGCTCTCTCAAAAATCAGTATTGTTGAAAATAAATAGTTTAGTCTTGGCAGTAAATTCATCCAGACTACAACTTGTGTCACTGTTCCTGATCCTACTAATAAGATGAGAACTAGAATATTACAACTGTCAAGGACCATAATAATAGCTTTCAAACATGAAATATGGATGAAAATGACAAGAAACTGAACAGTTATATGGTCAAAGTTCTAAATTTCAAATGTCAGGTTTTTTTTCCTTTTAGACAGTCAGAAGGAAACCATGCTTGGTTTTTTAATTGACGGAGAACTAATCCAGAACAAATAGGTCCTTGTTTAAACTGTTAAACCCATGAAGTTATTCATTAGGGGGCTGATTAAGGGCTGTAGGTGGTACAAATGGTTAAGACACTATCCCTACAATCCAGAGTAACTACGGGAGCACATAAGAGATATTACATTTACCCGTAGTTACTGCAGCACCAAGTGTAAACCTATGGGAAATTCATATTGCAATCCAGAGCAAATTGTTCTTACACTGGAGCAAGGACTCCCCGTAGTTACTCTGGATTGCGCCCTATCCCTGTTAACCAGCAGGCCAGGGTTTGAGACCAGGGTCGGTCCCCACAAGACAGGGTGAGCTACTGTTCTTAGCCCAGCTCTGCAACGCAGATGGAACCAACTGTATCGGCTCTGCCTTTCCATTGGACTATTTCAGTGGCATGGAGAGGGGAGATTTGCTGCTTGGGTAACAGCCTATCCTCCATATCAATCTACCCAAGCCTTTGTGCTTTGCATACAGTGTCGAGCACGATACCATAGTCTTTCAAGACTGATGGATGCCAATGCAATGTAAATGATTCAGATTATAGTTGCCATATTGATCCCATGTGCCAAATGACTTTTGGTTCTTCTAAACCTCTTCTTTAACATGTGCTGCTAAACTTACAAAAGTAAACTTACCAATGCATATATGGAAGTGGTTCAGATAAATCTGTCTCCTGCCATACCAGTATTCTGGTTGGCTCAGGACCCCCTGCGATATTAAGTTTTGAGTATTAAAAATCTCATTTTTGTTAAATAAAACAGTTTTGTTTTCCTTTTCTGGTTAACTGACAATAATGCTTGATAGAATAATTCAACAGATAATTCAACACAGCTTGTTGAATTACATTCTCATCAAATTACGTTTCATCAAACATGATGGCATTCATATGTACAAACGTTCCAAAATTTTGCCCACTAGTGGTTTTATACATATATTGAGGGTGCCAAATGGTGTGGTCCACACCCCCTCCATCCCTCCTGTGACTCCACTGCCCGCAACACATGACTTTAGTCTCTCCAAAATTAACCCCCCCCCCAAAAAGTTTGAAATGAATAATTTACTCAGTCACAATGCCATTTTGACCCTTAGTAATAATAATTTTTAAAATGTGTCTTCCTCAGTTAGTAAACAAAGATGGATTACTTTAAAATAAGGCAAAGCACAAAAAAATCAATCTTCTGAATTAAAAATTATGCTTGTATTTTAATTGACATATTGCATATCAGCAGGAGTTAAAATGAAATCATCCATCTTCCTGGGGATTTGATCATTTGTACATTGCCAAAAATCTGTTCTTGCTTGCAAAATGAGAGTTCCTGTTCTCATGTTATATCTGGAATTGCCAGTCCCATAGTGAATAACATGCATGGAGTGTGTGTGTGTGTGTGTGTGTGTGTGTGTGTGTGTGTGTGAAAGAGTGTCTCTTGTCCAGTTAGCAGGTGTTTGAAAGGTGCAGGTTTAAAGGTTTATAAAGGTTTAAATCAATGAATAAAATATAATGGTTTAAATAAAGTCTATGTGACTTATCACAGGCAGGAGAGACTATAGCTCAAAGACCAGTCAGAGGCTGTAGCTCAATGACTTAGAAGGTCTGTGTGCAGAAAGACCCTGGTTCAATCCTTGGGAACTCCAGTTCCTTCTTCTCAGGAAGAACGGCAGCCAGAGTAGACGGTCTCGTGAAAAAGCTGTCTGGAACATCAGATTAGTTTCAGAAATAAGGGGCTGCTTTGAAGTTGTAAGAGCTGTTTTGTAGATTTAGGGTACAAGCCTAACCTAGGCCGGCACAATTTATCAGTCCTCCTGTCCCTGTGGTGATGGAGGGAGGCAAGTGCATGTCTGTGCACTAGCCTAAACCTCCCCCAGGAATGGCGCACAAGTGTCTTATAGCACTTTTGTGACACCCCACAGGTGAACACAGGACTTGGCCAGCCTAACTGGAGTTTAGGATTGCAGCCTTAGAAGACTATGACCTAAGGGACTTCCATGATATTGAACAGATGGAGGTTGTTCTGAGATGACCCTAATCTTCTCTCATACTCAGCTCCATAAGATGCAAGTTCATACCTGATGAGCATCTACTTTGTTAGTCCTCTGATTTGGATCATGAGGAGGGATTATCGTGATTGCTTCTGAGCACGTGCAGAACCTGTGATTTTTTTTATTCATTTCTGACTGAATGCTCCTGAGCACATGCAGAATGCTTTATGAAGGACAGGACTATCAAGGGCAATAAAAATAATCATTAAAAAGCTAGAGATAAGTTTGGAAAATCAATTGTTTATGCTGGATCAGCTAGAAATAGTGTGAAAATGCAGCAAGTCCTAGTGCTGTTCTGTAAGATCTGGCTAAATTAGGTATCAAAATACTGAATTGTCAAACATTGTCAGACTGAACCAAATAATTTGCCTCCTTCCTGAAAAAAATGTTAGTAATCTGTATACTCTAAAGAGTCTGGGGCTATGATGATGATGGCAGTGGAATTTCCATCCTGGACACATTTGCTGGATATCACATTAGTATCTTTAAGTACCACCTTGGATCATTAATGATACTGATCTCCGATTCATCTTTCTTGAAAGGTTTAATATGGTACAAAGGAAGTACTTTATGTGATATTTAAAAAATAATAATGCAATTTTGGAAATTCACATGGACTACATATCCAATTGACATCAATTTTTTTTCCCTTACCAACTGGAAACCACTTGTGTAACTCTTGTAAAATAAAAATATAAGATTCTGGCTGTAAGAGACCAAGAGCCTATCTAGTCCAGCTTCCTCCTGTATCTCACAGTGGCCCACCACATGTTTCAGTTGTTGCAGTACCCTGAGGCCAATTTTACACAGAACCTTTGTGTTTTCTTTTTCCTCAGTGGTTTCAAAAATATAAAAAACTGCAGTAATCTCTAAATAATCTTTAAAAGCTCAGTAATCTCTGCACTAATTTCTTATTTCTAATTTTCAGCCAGTGTGCTGTGGTACACTGATGTGCCTCAAATGTCAAAATAATCACACCAGGGCTATTTGGTTTACAAGCATAATTTGTTCCGGAAACATGCTTATAATCCAAAACACCTGTATATCAAAATGAATTTTCCCATAAAAAACAATGGAAACTCAGGCGATTTCTTCCACAACCTGAAAATATTCATGTAAAAATGATTACAATACTGTAATAAGATGCTGTGCCTGTTAACCAGCAGGCCAGGGTTCGAGACCCGGGTCGGCCCCACAAGAAAGGTTGAGCTCCTGTCCTTAGCCCAGCTCTGCGACGCCAGCTGGATCCAATCGTATTGGCTCTGCCTTTCCATTGGACTAATTCAGTGGCATGGAGAGGGGGGATTTGCTGCTTGGGTAACAGCCTATCCTCCATAACAATCTAACCAAGGCTTTCGTGCTTCGCATGCAGCGTATGCAGTGCCGAGCACTATACCATAGTCTTTCAAGACTGACGGAGGCCTGCTTTTAATAAAGAAAATACAAAATAGAAAAATAAAACAAATTAACCTGTACTAAAGTTGCCTTTTAAAATACTGGTGTTCCCTTTACATCTTTTTTTCCAGGTCATAAATAGCCTTTTGTAATTGCACCAATAAAATACCAAGTATGCTGCTTAGGCGCTGATAACATTGCAATTCATCTCTTTAGGGATAAATGCAAGATTGTCACCGAGATGGTGGGCAGATGTTCTTCCTCCCCAAAGGGATATTAAAGATCTCCTGATGGTACATCTTGTGACATTTGACTTTATCCTTGATGTCCTTGAATTCTGAAGTGCCATGAATGCTCCCACAGACTTAGGGTTTGAACTACTTGGTATAATACCGTACTTTGTATAATACCAAAATCACTTTAGCAACAAAAATGTAGCATTTGATAGTACACATGGACAGATTAAAGTCATCCTTAAACATTTTTAAGAAATGCTAATAATTTTCAGTATTAAAAAGAACATAATTCAGTATCTTAGACCAAGATTTCCACACAGCATGTGTACAGTATGTACCCATCTAAAAAAAGAAGATACATAGGAATTTCTTCTTCAAAATTAGAGATTTAATGTGGAGATTTGTGCTGATTCATTGATCAATCAATTAAAATTAATTTTATTAATTGGCGAGGATTTCTTCAAGATGACATTCCTACCCTATATGGTAATACCTCCTATAGCGATTTATCCATTGCAATATATTTAGAGAGCCAGGAGTTTGACAATAACATGTAGGTGCCAGTTATCGCCAACAGCCATTTCTTCAATGTAGTCTGGCTGCCAATTGTTGCTAGTCATTTGGTTCACACTTTTGTGCTATCCAGTGTGCACCATGAGAAAGCGAACTAGCATCACATCACATCAACACACAATGGAAAGTTAAATGGACTGCTGAACGCCCCAAAACAGGCAATTGCATAGAAGACCCTACACGAAAAGTGCTAGATTTTCACCTACCTCACCAGCACTGGTCAACTTTGAACAGGATCCGTACCCAGCATGGTGTCTACCAGGACTCACTGTTTGAGTGGGGTCTTACATCTACCCCTCAGTGACTGTGGTGCTCCTCAACAAAATATTCACATTGTGTCTGAGTGATCAAGAGCTTGCACTGGTTCAATGTCTGATTTTTTTCAATTTCGACCACTCTGTCCTTAAATGGCTGGGTGGACTGGACATTAACATTTTACTTACTGTAGGCCCATGTATTTGCCATATGCTAAATAAATAAAATCCTATAGCTGTGAATCCTCGAAATCAGGGGGCTGTGTGAATCAGAACAATGGGTGGTATTGTACAAATTGTTGTCGTTGATGTGTTTGCTTCAATCAACAGAGCTTTTGATCAGAACATGCTACACAACTGACCACTGGTGTCCTCACTTCTCCTACATGTCAGTGGTGGAAGATGATGGGAGGATCCACCAGGCAGTGAATCACCTTTAGGAACTGTAGGCTTCTTGCTGAACCAGATACAGAGATTGCTTAGCCTGCTCTTTCCTATATTTCATGGTCGTGATTGATCTTGTGCAGG
Organism: Cryptoblepharus egeriae; assembly: GCA_030015325.1. NCBI lineage: Eukaryota > Metazoa > Chordata > Lepidosauria > Squamata > Scincidae > Cryptoblepharus > Cryptoblepharus egeriae. Next base: position 176,750,136 of record JAREYC010000003.1, on the reverse strand, counting down.
ATCCATGAGGAGAATAATGGGGTCATTTGTACCAGAGCCAAAGAGGGGGCCCAGAAAAAAGAAGGGCCCAGAAATTTCCTGAAATCTTTCATTTTCCAATCTCACCGGTACTCACTGTCCACACTGATGCTGGAGGTGCTACTGCAAACACACAGTGGCAGTTACTGTCACAATCTATATGCTCCAGATCCAGGAATGTGTACGTTATGCTCCATAGCATAGTGTCACATCCGGGAGGAAAAGTGGTATGCTATAATAACCCTTTGGCTTTTCGATCTGTTTACAGTGAAAGAATGTATAAGATGATTTATCAGCCATCAGATACTCTTTGGCTGATAGCACACACAGCTGTACATTTTCACACTGAACGTATATGTTGTTTTATGGATTACTTATATGTTTTATGGATACCACTACCAGAAGGCAGTGGTATTCAAGCATTTCAGCCCAAGACCCCATTCTGATAAAGGTAATCTGATAAAGGTAATCGGATAATCTTGTAAAATGGAAGTAATCTTATCAGATTGAAATGAAATCACAACTAACCCCAAAGGAAGGTGTGACCCCCCACTTATGTGACCCCCATAATGAATGTTGCAGCATTGGAGTAGGTATTATTGTATAGATATCTATATAAAATTAGTCTGCAGGTGTTTTTATGGATGACAAGGCCAATAATGACAAGCCAATAAGATATTGGATATATGTTTCATTGCAATCCTATGCTATGCACTCTTACTTGGAAGTTAGCTTCATTGACAATCATATGATTTACTTCTGAGTAGACATGCCTAGACTTGAGCTGTAACTTTTATTAATTTTCACACTGTAAGAGTGATCCTTTTATCACTGTGATGTTGTACATTGTTTGAAGCATCTACAGCTTCTTGATTAAAAGCAGGTCTGACTATGTGAAAAACCGATACCCAAACTGAGCAAGCCATCTGCTCTAGGGAACGCACCTACTCGTATTCCATATGTCTTATTACTTTGGGAGCTCACACACTAAAATTGATTTATGCCTCCGAGTCAGGCATTGTCTCTCTTTTTTTAATTATCATAAAACGAATCCACATCAGCCGAGGTGTCAGAGAGAAAGAGGGCCACATAATGAGAAAATGAATAAATAATACAAATGAGTAACATAAAGAGAAGTGCATTGGGGAGCTTCTGAAAATTTACAATAAAAGTCTATTGCCAGGAATGTTTATCTTCTGAGTTGCCACATGACAATTTTACATAGAAAATCTGGTGCACAATCAGATAGGTGGCTTAGATGTAGCTCATTGCTTTCTCAATCTGCCTTTTTAAAAGCAACTGAGTTTGCAGGGCTCATGATTGTGTAAATGTTTAGAAACATGGATGAGGCAGAACCTACCTCTTAGGACGCAATCCTGAGTAACTACAGGCAGTCCTTGCTCCAGTATACAATTTACTCTAGATTGCAATATGAATTTTCCATAGGTTTTCACTAGGTGGTGCAGTAACTACGGGTGCACATAATGTCTCTTACATGCACATAATGTCTCTTACATGCTCCCGTAGTTATTCTGGATTGTAGGGATAGGGTTGTTGTGAAAACAAAGGAGGAAGGGTGGTATTAAATGGTATTAAAAGGGTAGAATAAAAATATTAATGGCATTTAAAGCGTGGAATAAAAAGCTGAAAAATAAATACCTTATTCCCTAAATTAGTGAATTTTGAATTTCTTTTTTAATACTTTGCTCAGTCCTTAGTTATCCTGAATCCTTTGACAGTCTTCAAAAGAGTTTAATCTCATCCTAGCCTTTTGAAAACAAGAATATGAATTCTAGCAAGATTGCCAATTTTATGTCTTTCAGTTCAGTTTTCCCTCACCTATTGGCTGTTTGGCCGTCTCTACAAAAGTCAGACCTTTAGCTGTCTTTTTTGCTATTATGTTCTGAATCACTGAACCAAGCCCATGATAAATTACTGTTCTGTGACTCTTTGACTTCAATTTTTTGTAAGTAAACAGTTCACTGATTTATGCCTAATATAAATAAATACATTGCAGAATGATACAAGTGTTTTGCAAGAAAGCCGAGAGTCCCTGAAAACCCGCAGAAGCTTCACTGAACACCTTCATCCATGTGTGAAAAATATAAGAAAACACACAAATAATGAGCCCAGTTACAGATTGTTCTCAAAGAAGAGTTTATAGAGAAATTGTGAAATTTGCAACCAAGTGGGAAAATTACAGTGGTACTGTTTACTGTGTGAACATACGAATGTGTCATGGATGCAATTCTAACCACGTCTACTCCAAAGTAAGCCCAGTTGTATTCAGTGGGTCTTCTTACTCCCAGGAAAGTGTCTTTAGGATTGCAGCCTTTCACTCAATCATACCCAGTGTTGCCTACAGTAGTGATTTTCAACCACTGCAGCACATTGATGTGACTGCCATGAAAGGTGTGCTCTACCAGTGATAAAAGTAGGATAATTACTACAGACATTACTGGAAATCAGAGGTGACATCAAAAGAGGCAAAGACCATAGAAAGTGGTGTGCCAGGCGAAAGAAAGCATTGTTGGTCTATAATAATATTCCAGGGCTTTGGGGAATGCTTTCCGAAGCATAACTGTAGATGGCAGAGACTAAACCTGAGACCAGCCTTCTTCCCATATGCACCACTGCTGTGGTACAGTGCTTCCTTGTTTGTAGAAATGTAATCATATTACAAGTCCAACCTTGATTTTTTTATACAAGGTTCACATAAACAGCCACTGCAAATGAGAAGGCACATGCCAATCCCTGGAGAAGGGTAAAAATGCATCCCTTTAAAAATTCATAGTTTTAAAAAACTTTTCTTCGATTGTAGAGGCAATCATGCAAGAAATCACCCTATTCTTCAGCTGATGCAGGCAAAGGCAGGGGGTCCTTTGCCACTCTAACTGCTGCCTTCCTCTCTACAATAACAAGAAAAGCTGTTTTTAAGCAATTGTAAAGCAGGACACTTTTTTAATGCCATGTAAAATCTATATATGGTAATTTGGAAGCTGTAGATGTTTACTTTTCAACCATGGAATTTTTCTCCTTTTCTCCTAAAATCCATGCATGTCCTTGAAAACAAATGGCACTTATTGGTCTATGTTCCCTGTGCCATTGAATGGCTTCAGGGTCTACAGCATTCATTATAAAAATTGAACCCAAGTGTATTAACATGCATTACAATATTTCTACCCAATTTTCATCATACTATTTCTTTGTTCCATCTCATGGCTTATGAGCATGGTAATCAGAGACATTAATTAGTGCCATTTAAAAACCTAACTGAGTGAAAAATCCCCTTTTGTTTTTATAAACAAGTTTATTTCTTGCTTAAATGCAGGTGTGAGAGAAATTGTTCCATGATGGGCAGAAGGTGGGTGGCAATAGGGGAAGGCAAATGTTGGTCCAGAACCCTCCAAGGTCCATGGCAAATCAGAGGTCTCCTTTCTGCTAGCCTGAATCACACCTCTGTTGATTCCTGTTCCCCTGACCATTTGGGCTGCAATCCTGAAGTGCACGTGGACTAGCCTGTCTATCATTGGGTTGGCCCACTTCCAAGATGGGCCAGCCCAGTTACATCAGAAAGGCTTGGGCTAGGGTAAGTCAAAATAGGCTGGCCCAAGACACCAGAATCTTGAAGGGGGAGGGAGTAATACTGAAGACAAAAAGGAAAATTGCATGAATCCTTGGCATTGCAGAAAATATGGAAAAGAAGACCTTAGGCTGCAATCCTAAGTAGGCTCTTATGGGTCTACTCTACTTTGCACCTGTTCCTGAGATGGCACAAGTTGCAAGAGCTGTGAGGGAGTATTTGTGCTGGGAATGGGGTCAGGATAAAGCCTCACTGCACCATTCTAGGCCATGCCCAGCATGCCTCTGGCACGACCCTGCTGCGCTGCGGCACAGTCCCATCCATTCCTTTTCTGGCTCCACGTCTTGTTGGTGGACTTGGTGGACATTGTGGTGCAGCTGGGCTGGCCTATCTGGCATTGCACAGTGCCAGATAAGCTGGTGCAAACGCACTTCAGGATTGTTGCCTTAAAGTCCAACTAACAACAATTATGTGGCATTTGCCCAAAAGTTCTTAAAGCACTCGGCTGTAATGATTGTTATTGTAATTTGCTGGTTTGAGTCGGCCTTGCCGAGAAAGGTGGGATAAAAATCCCATAAATAAATAAAAATTAAGCTACAAAATCACACAGCTACAGCGGACGGTAAGGCTCTATAAACAAAATGAAGTTGCATCTCACTATAACTGGAAAGTAACTAATAATCATGAATGAGAGAGGACTATGACTTACAGGGCAAGGATTCCCGATTACTTTTCCAGCTGCAACCCTTCGAACCTCACTGAATTTCACTGGAGAATTCCTGGCCTTCAGAAGCACCTTTTCCAGAGCAAAAGTAGAAGCAAAGAGGCCATTTGAACAACTTCATTTTGTTTATAAAGCCTTGCCCTCTGCTGCAGTAGTGTGATTTTGTAGATTAATTTTAAGCATTAAATTTTGTATTGTATTGTATTGGATGTCAGTTTGTTCTTCAAGATGTAATCTCAGAAAAAGCCTAACACATTTGGAACAGGCAAGGTATAAACATAAGAAATATCCTAAGTTCCAGAAAGGTCAGTGCTCCACTCAGGTCTCTTTTAATTTGGTCATAAAGAAAATTAAATGATGTGTAGCAAAATTGTTCCCAATTAACTATATTCGACACAAAAGACAGACCTCAGGTTGATTATCAACTCTCAGAATCTCATAAAAATGTTAAATTGTAATAAAGAAATGCTATTTATTCCCTGCAGATCTTTTTAGTATTTCATAAAAGAGATAAGGCTATGTATTCTCTTGATAGGGAGCATATGGCTTAAACTGTGGTTTTTTAAAGTGTTAAATGATTGCAGTTCTCAAGGATGCTGTTGTTTTCAACCTCAAACAGTTAGGAAAGCAGGAGGGGGCCAAACATATATTTATTGAAAATGTTTGAATCAGCTTAAATCAGTGCTTCTCAACCAGTGGCGTAGGTACCACCAGAGGTACATGAGGTGGTGTCTGATGCAGTGGTGGGCTCCAGCAGGTTCGCACCTACTCTATAGAACAGGTTGTTAACAAAAGGTAGGACATATAAAGTTTAAAAACAGCCATTTTAAAGTGGCTGCCAGATGGGCATAGAACCGGTTGTTAATTTCTTTGAATCCCATCACTGGTCTGATGTTACTCATGTGAACAACTAGGTACCTGCTACTCAGCAGTGAGTGTGACTCAGGAATGTGACACAAGAAACAGTGGTAGGAGGCTCAACTTGGTGGAAATAGCTCCAGAACATGCTTTCGGTGAACTTGAAAATGTCTCCACGCTAAGCCTTTTACTGGTGTCTACCTGGATGTACAGGGAGGGAGCCTCACCTGTCAGACTTCATTGGAAAATGAAGCCATGGCTTATGTGGCTTCATTTTTCAGCACACAAAGAAATATACAAACTGATTTCATCATCTGCTCAAGGTAGCTTTCTTTTTATGAAAAAAAAGCAATTAGGAAATCCAGGCTACAAGACCCTTATTGACATTTTCCATAACTGGATGACCAGATAAAGTGGGAGTGGGAGAGACCTATTAGAATCGAGAGTGTAGTTATGTGGTTAAAAGTGATCAAAGTCAGTTTTTCAGAGATGCACCAGATTTAAATCATCACAGGAGTTTTCATGTGGAGCTCATACCACACATCACATTGCACACTTGGAGGAAGAGACTGTGTGGAAATTGCCACACAGATAGACGTAAGTATGGAGGAAGTTTCAGTTAACAGCAATAATCCTCGCATATCTCACAACCAGACCTTTGAGGTGCTTGTCTAGTGGCAGAAAAACACTGATGTTCAATTATACATGTCATTTGATGTGGTTATGTTTGTGGAGTTTTAGTATAGTAGCCAAAGCAAATTCATTAGCTTTATGAGAGAGTAATTATCATTTTGTCCACAGGTAGTTACATAGGTAATGACCTGAATATGGCAGTGTAATTAAGAGCCTTCAAGCATGATTTCTTATGGTTGCAAAAACTCCCCATCCCCTTTATTTATGGTTCTATTCTTTTCAATTGTCCAGAAAAATGAAACCTTAATAACCAAGTAATGTAATGCAAGTACTTTAAACTAACGTATATTTTCAATAGTTTCCTACTTTGTGAATTTCAGGAATTCACAATTCCTAGGAATTCCTAGGAATTCACAACTGTGAATTGGATTTAGACACAATTTCCAAGAACGGAATGTATTTGTCAAGTCTCTCTTAAAATGCCCAGGATACAAACTCTTTTATAGTTTGTGTATTAAAGTCAAAAAAAGTTTTTATTTTCTTTTTTACTTCAGAAGTGGTAGAAATCAATGTCATTTTGAAACTATGAAGGTCTGCAACCCGGTCAGCAATAAAAAAGGACAACAGTTCCTGGCCTGTTTTCTCTCTGCTGAGAATACCAAGAATAACCCCCAAATCCAGAGTAACTATGGGAGCACGTAAGAGATTTTATGTGCACCTGTAGTTACTGCACCACCTAGTGGAAACCTATGGGAAATTCATATTGGAATCCAGAGTAAGTTGTTCTTACACCGGAGCAAGGACTCCCCGTAGTTACTCTGGATTTTGCCCTAAGGGCACAATCCAGAGCACGTTCAGCCTGCTCTGCCCTAACTGCTCTCTCCTAACTATTCTGTATCCAGAATAGAAAGTTATGCTGCATCCAGAGAGTCAGGAAGCCTGGGCTGCCCTAACTGCTCCAGAGCATGCTAAGTAATTGACACATGGGGAGGACTTGCTCTTGAGGAGACACCCCTCAGATCACACTGAACAAGGAACAGCTGTGGTGCCAACAGTGGTGACACGACTCTGCGCATCACCTGGTGCGGAAGTCTATGCGTCACTCCTGGGATGCGCGCACCCCCCCACCTGGACAGCAAGGTCACCAAAGTTGGTGCTTGCTCAGTACTCTTTCTGAAGCCATTCGGCTGCCGCTCCGCCTCCTGAGTGAGGCCAAATGGCCGTGCAGAGGCGCAGACTTCCTCCGCTCTAAGGAAGTCTCCTCTAAAGCTGTTTGGCATGCTCAGTGTGTTTTTGCACAGTGCACATCAGCTGGCTGTTCGGGCCAGCTCCGCGGACAAGTGGCAGCTTCTGGCTGCTGCTCCCCCTTGGGCGTGCTGAGGCCTGGGGCCTGCCAAAGGACAGTCAAACTCCTCCGGCACATCACCCCATACGGAGCGCATCCCCAGTGCAGCCCACACCAGCCACACTAGTCTGGTAACGCCACTGGGTGCCTGCCTTATAAGGAATCCCTGATGAGATGCCAGTACATTCTACAGTGAATACAAGGGGCTTCTTGGAGTGGCCTGCTGTATCCTGAGGTTTGTGGGCAGCCGTAGGTTGTTCCATATCCTGAGGTTGAGAGGAAGGGGTTGCAGCTAGGCTGGCCAAGAACTCAGATTTTTGGTCAACACTGCCATTCTTACTTGGGCCTTATCATGGACCCCTATGGGTCTACTCATTACTATACCTGCTCCTGAGGTGGTATATCTCTGAGGAACTGGAAGAGGGCATTTCTGCCCTGGAAACAGGCTTTGGATACAGAGTAACTGCTCTGCCCTAGGCAATGCTAAACATGCCCTCAACTTGCCTCTCCTGAGCTGCTTCGGCTGCCCCAGTTAGGGCAGAGCAGGTCCACCTCTCTTAGGGCACCCTATGTTGTCTTGCTCTGCCCTAAGCCTCTTCCAGAGTAACTGGGGTGGAGCATCTTGCAGTTGCTCCACCCTAGTGATAGATAGGGCAACCCAAGGGCTCTTATGTGGACAGATTAGTTGCTCTGGATTGTGCTGCCTGTCTCTTTAGTGGGACAATCTCTCAGGTCGTCAGGCTGCAGTAGAAAGTCTGGCTTTCCTTAAGTTAAATGCTAAACAAAGTGGTAGACTGAAGTGTGGTGAGATCAGTGCCAGGAGAGGCACTCTCTGTAGTGCATCAAGTCATTCTGTCCAGAATCAGAGGGAAAGATGAATCGCTGCCTCTTGTCTCTACCTGCATTTGCACCTGAATTCTGCAAATCTGGCAAATTTAATTATTAAAAAATAACTGGAATCATAAGAAATGATTTCACTGATAACAGAAATCAGTGAAAAATTATTATTTAATTATTGTACTTTTTGCAACCGCTATTGTCATTGGAATATGACAGGTGAGGCTCTGTCTCCCGCAGTGACACATCCCTGATGGTATAGGCAGTTGCTTCTGCCAACCTCTTCCTACTCTCTCTTTAGAGAGAGTGTTTGCCCCTCTCTTCATGTTGCTCTGTGTGACATATCTGAAGTCATGCTCACGACAACAGGTGTAAGAGACACAATGTAGCAGAAATTGCTACTGCCTTCTTTTCCCAATCCTGCAAAATATTTGAAAACATGGTAGTGGGGAGGAAGACACATCAGCAAGCTTAAAACAAGATGAACATCAGCTAAATGCTACTTGGATCATGTTTACTAAATTAAGGTAAAAAGATAAAGTGTCCCTGGCAGGCTGCCCTGCCAGCCAAGACTGGCTGCAGGTTTCCCTGCTGCCTATATAGACACCAGCCACAGCTGTTGAGTGCAGTGTTCATCCCTGATTCAAAGTCGAAGGGCCAGCATTGTCATGTGGCTGGCATAAGTATACACTGAGGTGCACAGAACACTGTTTACCTTCCCACTGAGGTGGGACCTATTTATCTACTTGCATTTACATGCTTTCAAACTGCTAGGTTGGCAGGAGCTGGGCTAAGGATGGGAGTTCACCCCATCTTGCAGGTCTTGGAGTTCACCCCATCTTGCAGGATAAACAGCTGACCTGCTGAGCGGTACTGGTTGAATATCTGTTTCACATGCAGTCTTTGACAGCATGGCAGCAATCAGAAAAAAACATAAAAACTACAGATATAATTCATGGAATTATATCTGTAGTTTTTATGCTCATTGCATTCCATGTTCCTATTCAGTATTCTAGAGATCCCTGAACAGTTCCAATCTTCGTAGGATGCGCAAATAATTTAAAATGTGTGGCAGCACCTTTCCAAATATCATTGGAAAAAGAAGTTAATTAACAGGCTACTGACCAGTAATCATATTATCTGAGAGCTAAAATCTCAGGTTTAGATGCAATTTCCATGAATGGGCTTCTATATTTGTAATTGTCAAGGCTGTTTTTAAAAAATTAATAATGGACTTGCAAAGAAGAGATAATTTTCTGGCCAAACTGAGTCTGTATGATAAAGTGCCAGGTCCTAGGTAACAAATGAATCCAGCAACCTTTAAATCCTTTCCTCTAGATAAACAAATGTATTTTTCATCATCCAACCACTGCGACCCTAGACAGCGAGAGCCTCCCTTGCCTCCCCCTGTGTGAGTCAGATTTACAATCCTGCATAGAAAAAGAAGAAGACAAATGTTGACAACATGATAAACAAGCTGAAATAATATAATTTGTTCTGCGTCATTTGTATGTTGTGTCAGCACATAGATCATCCCCAAAATTACCCTGGGCAAAACTATTATACAATTGCTGCTGATGGAATTGTACCAGCTCATCAGGCAATATTTCAATTTTCAGGAAGCAGAAGAGGAAACCACTGGCAGACAGAAGGAAGCACTCGCTTTCTAAGCTAATGTAATGGGCAGCCCAATCCTAACCTGCACTGGAATAGGCAGACAAATTGGGTAGTATTATATCCAGCATCAGGTAGGAGGCGGCTGCTACACAACTTGGAGTAAGGGGATATTAATCAGTAGATTACATTTACACATGTAAGTAAATGTGAGTAAAAGCAGTGGTGGGCTTGTTCTCACAGGTTCTATAGAACCCTTTGCTAATGAGCGCCTGGTTCTGAGTACCAGTTACTAATGGGACATAGAACCTGTTGTTAATTTACTTGAATCCCACCACTGGGTACAAGCAATAGATCCAAAGCAACTGGGAATGTACAAATGGGTTAGAAGAGGGGGAATGAATTTTTTAAGGCATCTGGAGACTTCCCAAGTATTAAAAAAATATTGATTTTTCCCCCCAAAAAAATTCTGCTTAAATTCTCCAGTACAGTCTTATATGTAAATTTATTCAAATTTATTCAAATTTGAAATGTAAATTAGTTTTTTGGCCCCAAAATGTCACAGTGTCAGAGAGATGATGTGGCTCTCCTGCCAAAAAGTTTGGAGATCCTATGCCATGGAGATGACATCAGATTCATGAACATTTGCAGGCTACAATTCACAGCACTTCAAGTTGTGGCCCACTGTCTGCACACATTTGCAACATCCCTTGACTTTGCTCTACATGTTTCAGCTCTAGGATTGCCTTGAAATTTTTCTCACAACTACTGACAGGCTACTGAGATGCCTGTCGAAATGTCACTGTCCACATATCTGTCCCAGCCAGATTCAATGCTAGAAGGAAAAGGTAGAGGTAAGAACTGTATTAGTGAAGAATATCCGTTGCATCTTGAAGATCCTGTGCTCTCATTTCTCCATTTCAATGATGCAAATGAACGTCTTCTGGGGCTGAAATTCAGTGGTGTAGCACAAGCTTTGTAGGCAGAAGCTCACAAGTACAATCCCTGTTATCTCTGGATAGGGTTGTCATATATCCGGAAAAACTGGGACAATCCCAATTTGGGGGGATTGTGTTCACACACTGGCAAACGGGACAGAAGGCTCTGCCCAATTTTGTGGAAGAGAATTATGGCAACCCTAGCTTGGAAAGATCCCAGTCTGAAAGCCTGAAGGGTCACTGCCAAACACTATAGACCAGTGTTTTTCAGCTATGGGGTTGAGACCCCAATGGAGTCGTGAAACTTCAGTTGTGAGGTTGCAGCAACTTACAGGACTGAAAAAGATTGAAGATCGCTGGTAAAGGGGACACATTTGGCGTATGATCCCTTCAGATACCAAGAGATTGTGTCCGTGTCTTGTTCAGGTTCTTAGCAATTGTGCTAACATAGCTTTCACTACCCTCTAGTAAGAATATTTGACTATAGTGAATGCTGAGCAGTGTAATTAGCGGAGTGGGTGGGGGGATAAATTTCCAGATAGGGGGTTGCTCAACGGTAGGTCCCTTGTATTTATTTATGTATTTATGGGAGTTGTGACATGAAACACAGGTCAAACAATCATCGGTTACTCATAAAGAGATTTGTACCTACTGTGAGCAGTATGTCTATTTAATTTGCTTAGTATATAGAACAAGTAAGTTGGCTGGAAAAAATGCAAGGCCTCTTGAGAAATAATTACATGTGAAGACCACCTCTCCGTGTTCTTAAATGGCATTGGATTAAGTGATGTTGAAATCCTGTAAATGGAGTTTAAAAGTGTGTGTGCAAGAGTGATTGAGTGACAGAGCATACGCAAGAGAGAAATCTAGTCTTTAGAGACATTTTCTTGATTGAACTAATTTCTCTTGAAGGTTAATGTATTCTAAACTAATTCAGAGATTAATAACCGCTTAAAGATATATGAAAGACATTTTGATGTATATGAGACGAGTGTCATAACCTATTTTATTATCTCTGCAATGACTTTGGGAGTTCATCTGATGAGATTTGAAAGGAAATTTGATTGTAATATACAGAGTGACAGGTGCAGGGGAGAGACAGTGGAGGGTTTTCTTCTTTTAATCATGAATTCTCATTCCTGTTAGTAACAAAACCAAGGAGGTAATTCTATTTGCTTATATTACATTTTCCCCACATAAACTGCATTCAGTCTCAGGAGCACAAATGTTCCATCGCTTCAAACATTTTAATGATTTTTTTTTGCAGAGTGTTTACTATAATTTTAGACAACCATCAAAAGTGTCCCAATGAAGGGCAATGGATTCTCTGTCTTGTGCTTGTTGTACAAGCACAAAGGATGGCCCTTTGACCCATTGTGTGCATGTGCATATAAGCAAGCATGGGAGAACAATTGAAACATATTGATCTCCAATGAACTCAGGATACAGATCGCAGGACACAATTTGCACATATGAACTTATAGCCCAATCTTAAGCAGGTCTTGAGAATGCAATCCTAACCCTAGTTAGGCTGGCTCAAGTTCCAGGATACGTTCTATCCTGGCCTGGCAGTGTTGCTAAAACACTGTAAGGCAACTCCTAGGGGGTCAGGCCAGTGCACAGACATACGTTGGCTTCCTCACACTATCACAGGAACAGGGAGATGGGAGAATTGCGCTGGCCAAAATTGGTTAGCATGTTGGAATTCTCATTCTGGCAGTATAATTTTCCTTACAGCTTCTTCCAACAAAAAGCAACAAGCCATTTGTCACAATTTGCACTGCTGCAACCAGCAAGTGGGCAGATCCATGTGTCTATGGTCTATTTTATTTGTTTGTTTGTTTGTTTGTTTATTACTTAAAAAATTTGTATCCCACCATTCTCAGGTCAGAGACTGACTCGGGGTGGCTCACATTAAAATATAATTAAAAACATTTAATAAAACATTCAATTAAAAACAATTAAAACATAGAAACTAGGGACAGCAAGTTAGCAAACAGGCAGATCCATGTGCTTATGGTCTAAAAATGTTTACAGCTGCTGCCTTAATCCAACAACATATCCAGGTGGTAAAACAGAGATGCACAAGAGATGTACTGTGGGTAGGTTGAGTTATACAGTCAATAAAATGGAATGCTACAGGTGAACACCTGGGTTCTGTATTAACTATTGTTATTGGTTAATTTAACTGTTTAACTGGCTGTCTCTCTAACAGTGTGTCTTGCTTGGGTTCGTTTTCCTTAACGAAGTTTTGAAAATTTACAGAACAAAATGTTGGACTGTTTTTTTTAACAGCATGGATTTTACACATTCACGCTCCTATCACCCAGATATGTTAAACTGTTTGATTAATGCTGGCTGTGGAAACCTACAAAGACACATAAAATTTCCCTTACTTTAACTCCGCATTGCCCCTTCTCTGCATTATGCAGCAAATGCCCAGTTGGCCTGGCTGCAGCAACACTGGAAAGTTAGAATTGGGCCCAAAGACTTGTCATACTATCAGGCTGCACCTCATACATTTTTGATGCATTTTCTCTGGCAATATATAAATTCTAGGGTTAAAAAAATAGATCATACAAGCCTCCCTGCTGTAAATCCCTGATAGATCCCTGCTCCATCCCTGAACTTCCATATCTCCCTTCCAGAATAAGAGTGAGTTTAATGCTATAGCATCCTCTGGTTCTCATCCTGCTGCAGACATGAATATATGTTTTAAGACTGGCATGACAGTTGATCCCACCCTCTACACTTTGAGTGGACCTTTTTGGGGGAACAGGATGGGACTTATTCTACATTACTTTCCAGGCTCCCCTTATGTTAATCCATTTTAATATTTTTCAGCACCTTTTTTAAATACAATATGCACTGGGGAAAATCAATCATTAAAAACTTTTGATCAAATGGGAGAAAGTATGACATTTATTTCCACATTTGCACATGTGTCTTCGACCAAAATACAGACATTCCAGATTGAACGTGAGGCTTTCTGCATGCAAAATATGTGCTCTACTACCAACTGCACTATGACTCCTCTATGCTCTGAGTTGTTTCCAGGCCCTGACAGTACCCACTGTCTGTCATAAATCTTTAAAAATGAAGCCCAAACAGGCTGACTAAATGCAACTGGTGTTCCTCATTTGCACTGCACAGGACTTCTCGATCCACACCGTAGCATTTCATTAGTGTATAACTGGGCAGCTGTCTAAGCCCAAATGCCAATGATCACACTGCAATAATGAATGTCAGAATAGCACCAGTATCTGATGGCAGCCCAGGAGCAATAATAACAATTTGCATACTTTTGAATCATAAATGTGTTTGGGTGCAGCTGAGCTGTCAGGGTTCATTTATTTATTTCTTCCCCTGACAAGTTTCTCATTTGCAGACTAGCTCACAGTGATGCTCCTTAAATGAGAAGTGGGATGATCACCATTTATTTTGCAAGGATGCCACTGAAAATTGCTGCTGTATAGGAAGCCTACTTCTCTGTCATATAGGATTAAGTGGCATTGAAGTCTCCAGTTTTGTCATCTTCCAATCTAAGACTTTTGGAGTAAGTCCCATTCAAATCAGTGGGACAAACTAGATAAAGGGAACAATCCTAACCATGTCTATTCAGAAATAAACCCTATTGTGTTCAATGGCTCTTACTCACAGGAAAGTGTGTTTAGGATTGCAGCCTGTATCTAGAACCTAGATTAATCTAGAATGCCAGGCAGTCTCTCCAGGAGGATACAACACTGCAAGACCATACTGGGGTGGGGGGCTAATATCAAAATAAGAATAAATAAAGAAAATGTACAGGGAAGCTGGGGAAGCTTTACATCCCACACAGAGGCTGTGCTATGAGTATGGGAATGTGTCTTTCGTTAAGTTATTACAAGGGTCTAGCAATGAGCTGCCTCCCTGTCACCTCCTATGTCCAGCTTATGTTCCTGCAACTTATCTTGGGCATCCTGGACATGCTAAACTTGCCTTCAGCCTAGATTTGGTTATAGCCGCCATCAGTTTGAGTGTGATGCTGATAGTCTGTGGTGGAAAAATGCCCTCCTTTTCTATTTTCTCTCCTAATTTCTGCCTCAAAATGTTCCTTGGTACAGGAGAAGGAAATGATCAGACAAGAACAACATAGCCATTATTATGCTAACAACACTGAGAGTGCAAGATAACACGAAGTCCATGGAAATTAGATATAATCACATTCTCTGCTCAATTTGTTTGCCGCTCTAGGGTTATTTTTAGCCTTGTTTACCTTAATTGTGTGGATGTCTGAAAACCAATCTCGTTCCATGTTGAACGGTGTATAATGCACTCGTTCCACCAACATCTGCTGTGCAATCGTTGTTTCCAACCCCACTAGGACAATCTTTGCATAGATCATCATGCCAAGCAGTATCTGAGAAACTGGGTTACATGATCTCCCTTTTCAAAGAGATTTAAGATAGCTGAGCAAAACAAAAAAAACCCAATAAATCCCCTTGGGTAGAATGAATTTGGTCTTGGGCCTGTAAAAGGAAGGTTGGATAGAAATATTGTAATAAATTTATAAATAATGGATGTTCAGTTTCTTCAGAATGCTCAATTACTGAATGAACAAAATGGATTTCAGTCCAAACTTAATGAAGCAAAGGATAATGTACTTCTGGATGGGATTTAATCACCAACAGAAGCTGAGCGAGGATCTCGATGTGGTCCCAGGGAGAATCTAGAGCTTAGCCCCCATGACTATTCACTCTCCCCTGTGATGCTGTGTGACTTCTCGATAGCCTCCAGAATATCTTGTGCCACCACAGCAAGTGCCTCCCTACACTTTAACTTCACCACACATCACTGGTTTATGATTATGAAGCACTGCTATTTCTATTTCAAATAGGAAGCTGCCTTTAGAGGTCAATCTGTCTCAGAACTGCAGGGTGTGACCATATGTCATAACCACAAAAGAGAACAAGGGCCCCAAAATGTAGGGAACCCAAGAAAAATGTAGGACATGACAAAACAAAATCTAAAAACTCTCATATATATATATATATATATATATATATATATATATATATATATATATATATATGTATGTATGTATATATATATATATACACACACACACACACACACACACACTGTATTTACTCGACCCTCACTCACATTTTCCTAGCCAAATTTAGTCTCCAAAATTAGTGTGCGCATTAGATCCCATGGTTAATTGGATTTGCATATATGTGGTATTTTGATTATAATTATAGGGTGTGCACTAGATTCAATTGTGCATTAGATTTGAGTAAATATAGTTTCTTTCATGTGCCTGAACACTATTATATTACTTATTATTAAATTTAAAATCATTATATATAATTATTACATGTATAAGGCAAACCTAATCATGTCTACAAAGAAGTCCCATTGTGTCCCAGACCTTACCCCTTGCAACTTTTTCTTCTGTCCAAAAATCAAATCCCACTTGAAAGGACGAAGACTTCAGGATGTCAAGGAAATTCAAGTGAATGTGATGAGGCAGTTGCTGATTATCCCAGAAAACGAGTTCCAGGAATGCTTCCATCGATGGAAACAGCACTGGATTAAGTGTGTGGCTTCCGAAAGGGGCTACTTTGAAGGAGACTAATGCCAAATTGTTACATGTTGTAGTTTTCTTTTTATAGCACCAGTCCTGATACTTACTGATCACATCTCGTATATACCTCATGACCCAATCCTATTGTGATGTTAGAACAGCAGAACTGACATTGGCCTTTTAGTCACCACCGCCCCATAGCATGGTTATGTCCCACTGTATGCTATTAAAATAATTAGCTATTATTATTTTTCCATTTTCTTTGTAAACCGCTTTGTGAACTTGTTAGTTGAAAAGCGGTATATAAATACTGTAGATAGATAGATAAATTAGCAAAGAAAAGCCTGTCCCTCATTAAGACAGAAAGAACTTTACTGAATAATGTAAATTGTTTTACATTATTTCAGGGCAGGGATAGTCAGCTAAAAAAATTGTCTGAGCAATAAATCCAAATATGCAGTGACTGCAGGATAAAACACCATCCCTAACTATGATACACAATGGCGAAACAGCACATGCCAAATCTGAAAATATAGTAGAGTGGTGCCTTGGTTTATGAGCATAATTCATTATGGAAGCATGCTTGTAATCCAAAACACTTGTATATAAAAGCTAATTTTCCAATAGAAATAATGGAAAACTCAAGTGATTCATTCCACAACCCAAAAATATTCATATAAAAATGATTACAATAGGGCAAAACCCAGAGTAACTATGGGAAGTCTTTGCTCTGGTGTAAGAACAACTTACTCTGGATTCCAATATGAATTTCCCATAGGTTTTCACTAGGTGGTGCAGTAAGTACGGGTGCACATAAAGTCTCTTATGTGCTCCCACAGTTACTCTGAATTTGGGGGATACTGTCATATAATACAAAATAATAAAGAAAATACAAAATATAAAGAAAAATGAAACAAATTAACTTTCACTTACCCTACAATCCAGAGTAACTACAGGAGCACATAAGAGACATTTACATCGACATAGTTATGGCACCACCTAGTGAAAACCTATGGGAAATTCATATTGCAATCCAGAGTAAATTGTTCTTACGTCGGAGCAAGGACTCCCCATAGTTACTCTGGATTTTGCCCATAGTCTCTCAGGTTGCCCAGGCTGCAATCTGCCCCCCTTATATCTGAGTGAATCCCACAGCAAATAATATGCTTACTTCAGAGCAGACATGCATAGACTGATCTCTCAGGAGAGGCTGAACAGGTGCTGACGGAGCGCCGAAACCAGCCATATACCAGCCTGGACTAATTTTTTTGCTTACACTGTAAGGCATTGCTTGTATTGCAAACCTATTAGAAATGTTTGTTTGTATTGCAAAATGCTCTCAATCCAAAATGCTCTCAATCCAAGGTTTTCAACAAGCTTGGCAAATACAAACATTAACTATTCAGTCCTGTTAAACACCACAGATGTTCTTACAAAGCATAGATGAGAAAGAAGTACAGTGGTGCCTTGAATTAATCTGTTCCAGAAGCATGCTCATGATATAAAATGCTCATCATTCAAAATGAGCTTTCCCATAGGGAGTAATGGAACCAATGTTAATTGGTTCCACACTCCTTCCCACGCTGTTCAAAGTGCAATCATGCTTTGGCTGGAGTGGGTGCACCTCCTTTACCCCGCCCCCCACCAGCCCAGCAGCTATGCTACTGGGCAGGCAGGGGGGTGAAGGCAGCCTCCCCATCGCCCCTTCCAGTCCGCGATCACAGGCTGGAAGGGGCGAGGTGAAGGCACCCACCAGCTTCTCTTTTTGGAGAGGAGAAGGCTGTGTTCACCTTGTCCCTTCCAGCCGGGCTGGAGGCATCGAATTGCAGCAATGGCTCACTCATTAAGCGAGGCATTGCTCATCTTTCAAAACACTCGCAATTCCTTGTTATTAGAGGTACCATTGTATATGAGTGCAGCAAATGTTGACATTAGTTCTTCAACTAGTTGAGGACTTAAATATTAGACATGAATAAGGGAGACCCTCTCATATACTCATTTTCTATACTTACTGCTGGGGAAGCATAGTACAGTACACCAACTGTACATTCAGATGGATACATGAATACGTGACCTGTAAGGCTCGAGCAGTGGTATTTGAGCATTTCAGCTCAGGACCGCCTTCTGAGAATGACAGTCTGTTTGGGACCCCCCAGAAGTGATGTCATGGCTGGAAGTTATATTAAAGGTGCCCAGTTCATGATTCCAAGATGGCTGCATCCAGCTTTTTGTGACCCCCCCCCCCTCCGAAATAAAGTTTCTACACCCCCATGGGCGTCCCAACCCCCTCTTTGAAGACCACTGGACTAGAGGAGGACTAAAGAGCAAATGAGATAAATTAGATAAAAATTTTGCCAAACATCTTATACACTGAAAAAGTTATGCAGAAATGACACCAGTAACCATGAACAAAATTATATAGACACTGATATTACTAGGTGTGCTTTTGAGTCTTTGTGTTGGAAGCTTAAATCAGTGCAATGAACAGATTCATGAATGAAAGATTACAGTACTATCAGAAGTAAGCCCCTCGGAGTTTAGTGGGATTTATAGCGCAATCCTATGCAGCCTGCAGCACCAGGATTGCCGTACCACTGAAACGTCTGCAGGCTACTGGGAGAAGACTTTCATCCCATTCCCCCAAGTAAGGGAAGTAACTCTGCCAACTCAATTATGCAGCAACCTTTCAGTTGCCTTAGAATCAAGAGCTTCCATTTAGTACTGGAAGGGCTGGCATGGAGGCTCTGGATCCAGCAGCCTTGGATCCAACCCTGCAGCCCTGCCCTTTCCCCATCGCACCTCCTCCCTGCCCTTACACACCCAGGAACACCTCCCCACACACACCAACTCACCTGTCTGTGACCCAGTGGTCTGGGTGACCACCAAGCAGCAGAGGATAGGTGCTGAACCTGCACTAGCACAGCATTGGTTGGCGCATGACCAGCACGAGGGGCTGTAAATGTGTTTTACACACCAGCGGAACACTAGCAGTTGTTCCCTACTACAGACGTACCTAAGAATGCAGACCTAATCAATTTGAGGCAACAATTAAACAGGAGGGCCAATTTTAATTTTGTGCCATTGTGATTAAGGGTCTTTTAATTTTGAAATTATTTTTATTTTAATGTGCTGCTGAAATAGGTAAGGACACAATAATAGAAATCTGACGTTCTTTCCATGCACTTCAGCTTTTCTTTATCAAGATTTAAGTCGTATGTGTTTTTTACAAGAACTTTTTACAAAGGAAGCAATACTGAGGCTTGCAAATATGCCCTTTTACGTAATATGTACCAAGCTAATTAATTAGTTAAAAGGCAGATGGTGAATCTACTGAATATGCTTTAATTAATTGGGTGCGTCCTTGTTTTATTTTATATCGTACTATATAGCTAAGATGGTTGCCAAATCTTCAGCTCTGGCTAATTGCTCACTTCATCAAACTGAATTGTTGCCATCACCCAGTGGACTCCACCCTGCACAGCTAAATTACTTGAGATGGGAGATCTATATTATTTAATGAGAAGATGAATGAACTGTAGCCTTACTTGGTTAATTGGTTTAGGGGGCTGAGACTGAAGGGCAGGCAAGCTTGTTTTTGAAGCCAAGTTAGCATTACTCTAATAAGAATCTAACAGGGAATGAAGAAAACAAAAATAATGTATATCAAAAGTGGATTTTCTTTCTATCAAGTGCTAGATTTTGCTCATTAAATTAAAAATAATCTTGTTTGTGTTTTTTCAGTAGGCACTCATGCTGAGTATATTTGGTACTAAACAAATGAATGCATGTGTAATTAGTTGATAAATTAACAAATCATACACTGTACATTGCTATACAATAGGATTGATATAGCTTGACCATTTATTGCTTGATAGGAGACTGTGAGCCCAATTCTATACATGTTCATTTAGCAGTCCCATTTAAATCAATGGGGCTGACTCCCAGATATGCATAGATACAGCTGTTTCCTACGTGAAGGGCATGAGAGTTGCAGTGTCTTTATATTACCTACATAATGCTTCTTAACCTAGTGAAAGAATGTTTTATCTCTCACTTTTCTTTCCTACAAATTGAATATACTTACACTATAAGATGATTTTAGAAAACAAATACACACAAAAAGCACTGAGAGACAATTAAGAATTTCTGACAAGAAATACAAATTAATTATATCAGACTAGCAAACATAAGGATCGGCTCTGATATTTTATTCTTAGAGGGTTGCTCCCCTATTCAGGCATGAATTCACCAATACCATCCAAGGAATGTGAGACACAGCATTGGAACTACCCGATAGTTGGATACTTGCAAAAAAACGGACAGGAAGAAACCATCAAATGATTTCCCCCTACAATCCAGAGTAACTACGGGAGCACGTAAGAGACTTTATGTGCACCCGTAGTTACTGCACCACCTAGTGAAAACCTATGGGAAATTCATATTGCAATCCAGAGCAAATTGTTCTTACACCGGAGCAAGGACTCCCTGTAGTTACTCAGGATTGTGCCCTTAGTGACTCAACCTGAATAATTATGTAAGTGGAGAAAAATCACACTTTTTCATGGCCAATTTCTGACTCCAAATGCTCTCTCAAACAATATAGGGGAATAGCAGTATGTAGACAAGGTACAAAAAAGGTGTTCATGATTCAAACACAATTCTGCTATATATTTCTTTATAAAGTTCACATTCACTTTTCAAAAATCAAATGTCAACAATATAGACCAAAGCATACATTCATTTATCAAAAAAAATCAGTGATTATAATCCACCAAAAATGTCCTTCAAAACGTTTTTCAAAGCTTTTTCCTGGCCATATAAAGCATACTGGCCTTCAAACCTTTCTTATGGTCATATGTAGTATATTTCAATATATTCCTCCAACAGTTAGTCCTGGGACTGTGCAACCATTTTGTATCCTTCTTCAGAAATAAGTAAGTCTTATCATCCCATATGGGGGATGTAAGTAATAGAGGCTAATTAATGTGCAACAAACTTCAACAAGTGCTCATTTATTGATCATATAAAACATTATGTTAAAACATACCAGTATTCAAGTAATGTGACAATATAAAATACTAAAATCTTATCAAGGAAAAAAATTAGAAAAAAAATTTAACTATTTAATAAGTGCATTTCTGCCATCCTGATTTGTTAAGATACATTCTCAATAGGTTGTTTTACTGTAAAACAAAAGAAAAAAACTACAATGTTTGAAATTGTATGTATGTATGTATGCGTATATATGTATGTATATGTGTGTATGTGTGTATGTATATGTGTGTGTGCAAATATACCGTATTAATTTGTTAGTAACAAACACTCAAATGGTCCTAATCAGTCATGGACCCTTCCCAGGGTGACCAGATGCCAAACCCAGAATTCCCTGAACCCCAACGCCAAAATTCCTACCCCAAGGCCAAAATTCCTACTCCGCGAAGCCGAAATGTAGGACATTTTAAAATAGCCTGAAAACAGTTGTGAGGGGTTTCTGGGGGGTGGTGGGTACCGGCAGGGCTAGTGGGGGAGTTTGTGGGGGGTGGAGGGCTTGGTTGCAAACCTCATACACTTTCCTGGGAGTAAGTCCCATTGCAGGCTAAGGGCTTACTTCTGAGTAGGGAGGCCTGGCTGCAAACCTAATACTTCTGATGGGTTACATACCTGGGTGGGCTGGGTGGGTGGGAGCAGTGGAGGCAGTGAGGGAGCAGCATGGGGTATCCAGGCAGCAGGGGGGCGGAGATATTGGGATGACGCTGAGGGGGGACTCATGAGGCCAGAGGGGGGCTCCAGCGGCCACATGGGAGCTGAGGAGGGCCTTAAAGAGCATGCAGTGGGCGGAGCAATGGGCAGGGCAGTGGGCAGGGAGGGGCGGAGAGTGGGTGGACTCCTGCCTCTCCCACTGTGCATGCCTAGACTGGGCTGGCCATTTGAGCCTGCTCCAAAGCGGAGCAGCAGCTCCTGGCTGTTGCTCCGTTCTGGAGCAGGCTTGAATAGGCGCGCAGGCGTCTGGAGGAGGCGGTGCTTGGAGGAGGTGAAAGGTGGAGGAAGTCCTCCCCTCCTATCGCCTCCTCCAAGTGCCGCCTCCTCCGCCACAGAGCTCCTCGGCAAAGTGCTGCCCGTGGCTGGCGGAACTTTGCCGCGGCAGCCTTAAAGTGCCCCCCAAACATCTCCACAGCCCCCAGAGTGCCCCCAAAGCACCTCCCCAACACCGCCTCAACCCTCAGTACCCCCAAAATACCCCCAGATAGCAGTGGAGCCCCAGGGACCCCTCCTTTTCCGGAGGACCCTGGACAAGGGTAGGGGCCCCGGACAAGGGCCCCAAATGTAGGATGCATCCGGGGGATTCCGGACGTCTGGACAGCCTGGCCCTTCCATAGCTCTCAGGCCCCAGAACAATGTGCCTGCTGTATATCCCTCTCATAGGCCCTGGTCCCCAATGCCAGGTAGAGTGCAGTGGAGCTTGCTGTCCAATGGTGCCCGATTTCCTCTAGGGGTGCCACAAGATGTCCACTAGGGACTCCCAGTGCCACGTTGTGCCTATTGCACAGCTCTGCCCTGTCGTGTCCAATGCCCAGTGGTGCCCAGTGCTCAGTAGGGAACCCCAATGGTGTTGCACACTGCATGGTTGTGTCCATTGCCTGGTAGTGCCTGTTCAGGATTCCTGGTGCCCACTGCCTGGCGGTGCCTAGTGGTGCTTGCTGCCTGCTGATGCCCACTGCCCAGTGGTATCCGCTAGTGCCCACTTCTCAATAATGCCCAGTAGGAATGCCCAGTCCCCACTACTAGCTGCTGCAACCCCCTGGTACCCTCTGTTGCCTGATGATGCCCAGCACCTGCTGGTGCTTCCAGTGCCCAGCCAATTCTGAAGCCCACAAATATTCTTGAAATTTCATGCCTGCAACTGCAGGTTCATTCTATTTGTTCATTTATAAAAAGGATGGCAAACCATTCATTTTAGAGCTCTTGAGCTTTTAACAATTGTATGGAGAGGAAGAAATTTCAGCAGATGCAGCTTATCAGTTGACAAACTACATCTGCTGACATGAGATTTTCATTTTTATAAGATTTCAAGCTTGACTTCTGGAGAAAAATGTCTCAAGGGAATAAGACAAAGGCTGCAATCCTAACCATACTTCCTTGGGAGTAAGTACAGTAATATTGAAAACAATATGACTTACTTCTGAGTCGACATGATTAAGATTGCACTGTAACTTTTTTAAAAGTTGAAATAAAACATAATAAAACCAAAACTGCTGCTGGATGTGCCTCTTGGTTCAACCTCTGAAGTCCTGCTCTGGATTCGACCACCACTATATAGTAGTAACAGCACCAACCTTGATGTCAATCTAGTTGGTGGTTATTCATGTTTGTTTTACAGATGAATGTTACAGATGAATGTTTGGATCTTCATTTGCCTTTCTGAAAAACCAGAAACAAAGTAGAGTAGCTGATGAGAGTGCTCTATGCTTTGGGAGGCCTACTAGTTTGAATTCCCGGAGGTCTCTTCCTAATGTAGGACTGGGTTGTAGTGCAATTATAGAACATGTGCCTTCCATGCAGAAGGTCCCAAGCTGATTCAATCTTTGGCATCTCATAGCATTTATGAAGGGACAGAAAGACCCCTCTGGAACCAGTGGCACCACACCAGTTCACATCAGCATGTTACTCTTCACGCATGCACATCACCTCTCATGTATGCATGTCACGCTTCAGAAGCCACTTTCCCTTCCTCATGAAGGAGAAGTGGCAGCTGAATTGTGTGCCTTGAGCATGAGCACTACATTTTAGAAGCTATTGCCCTTTGTGAAGAAGGGCAAGTGGCTTCAGAGGTGTAGTACACATGTACAAAATTCACATATGCTCACTGTGTGCCACCGTTAGAATGCTCCAGTCCAAGGAGGGGCAAGGCTGCTCCTCTTTGGGTTGGAGCATTCTGAGTGCAGTGCACATATGCAAATTTTGCACATGTGTTGTGCGCCCCCCTCAGAATGCTCCAGACCAAGGAAAGACAAGTCTGCTCCTTCTTGGGTTGGAGCTTTCTGAGAGCAGTGCACATGTGTGAACTTTCAACAAGCACATGCCGAGCTCTGTCTCTTACCAAGTTTAAAGGTCCATGATAACCCAGAGTATGAATGGCAGTATTGACCAAAAATCTGAGTTCTTGGCCAGCCTATCTATAACCCCTGCCTCTTAACCTCAGGATATGGAACAACCATGGCAGCCCATTAACCTGGGGATACAGGAGGCTACTCCAAGCATCCACCCTCCACTAGAGGTACTGCTGTACTGCATTCTCATGATGCAGCTATTACTGTTGTCAAGATCTTCTGGGCTTCCTTCGAAGGCAGGCACCACAACTGTTCCTTGTTCAGTGTGATCTGAGGGGGGGGTCTCCTCAAGAGCAAGCCCTCCCCAGGTGACTTGGTGCCTACTGAACATGCTCTGGAGCAGCTAGGGCAGGGCAGGCTTCCTGACTCTCTGGATTCAGCATAACTTTCTGTTCTGGATACAGTATAGTTGGGGCAGTCCAGCTAGGGCACTTCTCACTGCCCAAACTCTGGACTGTGCCCTATCGATAGGCATAAACTTTCCAAATGTAGAGAGTATCTGAACTTTCAGCTGTTTGATTGACATCAACTTCCAGATTTCAACTGAAAGCAATCCTGGAGGGATTCCTTGACTAGAGGAACATTGCATCATGCTGGAAAAAGGAATCTCGTTACAGCTTCAGAATGGTAACCCTAGCAAGAGGAAGCCTTCCTTCACTTAATACTGCATTAAAAAAACAAAGAAGGTAGATTGCTGAACATCACTCTATCTCCAAATGAAATGTGGGTGAGTTCCTACCCTGATTGAGAAGGCTGAGAATCAATGAAAAACATCTCACAATTTTTTCCAAGCATTTCTTTTCTCTTGATGTGCCTAATTAAAAGATCCAGAATTCACAGCCTGCTAAATATATGATGGCATCGCTTGTTAGTACAATGCACCCATAATTTATTGCACTGAGAAAGAGCAGCTGTTATGAGTGCTTAGCACCAATTTTGCATGCACTGGAAAGAGATGTCCATCATCCGGTGGCACTTCACATTCCCTTGGTATGCTAATGCCTATTTTGAGACTTGCACGTTCCTGCTTCTTCAGGCATCACGCCAAGTAGTTATGCCATTTAAAAAAAACACACACTCCATTATAACTCGCATCCATCTGGTATTAATCATTGCCACTAGCTGAAATTTGGTGCCTGATTTTACAAGCATTATGTCGGAAGTCAAGCAACCAATCAACAACCATAAACTGAATTGCATTGTATGTCAAGATAACACTTTATTTTAGATTGTTGGGATGTTGGACATTGTCTCTCCTGATGATAGATGACATAGTTATATCTATAGGTATTTGTCTATTTTGCAAACAATCGGAAAAGAACCTTGACCAAGAAGCTACACACTAAGGTGTGATTAATAGTGGTGAGGGGGGACATACAACATACTTCAGAACTTATATAACCTTATGGTATGGAAAATTTCAATAGCTTAAAGTTTTTCACCTCTCATATTATTTGAAATGTTTATACTTTCCCATCCAACTTTGATATGCCCACAACAGTTTACAAACAATACTTAAACACAGCATTTTAGCATAACGGTACGCTAAACGACAAGCTGTGCAGTAGAAAAAGCATTTCCACTGAAAAGAGAGAACCAAGGAAATAACACAGTGGTTCCCAAACTGAGCCATGACTACCTGAGCTCATGAAAAACTGCTGCCCTATATAAAATATAGGATTGTATCCCTAATGGGGAGCCCTGTAGTTCAAGGGAGCTGCGTATTGAAAAGAATTGGGACCCTTTGCAATAACAAATCAAGCACAACAGCCATTAGCCATTTTCTTTGTAAACCATTTTGTGAACTTTTTAATTGAAAAGCAGTATATATACAGTAGATATATAACCCTAGAACAGAAATACAGTAGGAACTGGTTGGCAGTAATGGAACTACACTGGGACTTGCCTTATGGAGTTATCATAAGCAATGTCAAGAGAAGAAATATGACACATTTTGCTTGCTCATAAGTGTTATTCAGAGTGAAATCCTAACCTGCCCCCCAAACTGGCGCATGTTTCTTTCATGAGTATTGTGAAAATACCAAAAGGCACTCCCATGCAACAGTTGGGGAAGTTAGGTTGGCACATGGATGTGCACTGGTGTCCCCAGACTTTGGAAGCAGGGAAATGATGAGCTATACTGGCTGTTCCTAGCCAGCGGGAGGTAGGGAAGGGCAGGTTCAGGCATCTGGTCACCCTGGTCTTCTTCCAAAGGCTTTTGTCATTCAAGCCAAAATTCCTCCCATGTTAAAAAAATGTAGGATATCCCCCAAAAATGTAGGACAAATGTAGGACATGTTAAAATAAAGCTAAAAACACTTGTATTGCATTCCTATACTTAATTTTTGGTCAAATCACATTGCAATAGACCAGACACCAAGACTTTTGCACAAATCTCTTTGCAAATGACAGACACCAACAATTTCTCTTTGCACAGCTTTGCAAGTGTCTGGGGTGGGAACAAAGAGGTGGGATCCAAGTAGGGCAGGGAGGGGTGTTATAGGTTTCCCTTGGGTGAGGGGGAAGAGCAGGGAAGGTTTGTTGGAGAGGGAGGTCCCTCCTTACCTGGTGGCTGTGGGTCTGGGGATGCTCAGTCTGGTAGGGAGGGAGGGTGGGGGTTCTCCAGTTTATTTGTGGCTGCCCTGATGGCGGCAAGGCTTGGTGCTGGCCACTGCTCTGTTAGGGGGTGGCAGCCGCATGTCCCCGCAGCCACTAGCCAGCTGATCTGGCTTCTTCCCAAGGTGGGAAGCAAGGCAGTGTGGAACATCTGCTCCTGGCCTGGCCACACTGCCTCAGTGGCTTTGAAACCACTGAGGAGAAACCCTGAGGAGGCATGGCAAGGCCAGGAGCAGAACCAGGCCAGATGCCAGCTGCGCTCTAGCAGGAAATCTTGAAAGACTATGGTATCATGCTTGGCGCTGCATATGCTGCATGCAAAGCACGAAAGCCTGGGTTAGACTGTTATGGAGGATAGCATGTTACCCAAGCAGCAAATTCCCCCCTCTCACACCATTGAATTAGTCCAATGGAAAGGCAGAGCCAATACGATTGGATCCAGCTGGCGTTGCAGAGCTGGGCTAAGGACAGGAGCTCACCCTGTCTTGTGGGGCCGACCCAGGTCTCGAACCCTGGCCTGCCGGTTAACAGGCACAGTGTCTTAACCGCTTGTGCCACCCACAGCCCTGCCAGCTGCATTCACAAAACATTTAAATGGCCAGGGTAAATGCCTAGAAACTGGTCAAAGGGGGGGTTTCTGGTTCTCCCATTTTTTCTGGATATTTCTGGGCATTTCCCCCTTTCTGGTCACCCTGAAGAAGACCAAGATCACTGCCAAAACCAAAATGCACCTGTTTAGGTTTCTTGCTCCTTGGTCTTGCCAATAATGCAAAAGTTTGTTTTCTACTTGTATCTTCGAAGTAAGTCCAACACATTTTGGACCTGAAGATGGCCACAGACACATTTCTTAGCTCTTTTTGGAAGGCACAATACATTTTCAAACAGCATCTTTAACTTGCACCATATGCCAACAGCCATTTTCACTCAGTTGGCCATATACATGATAAATACTGTAATTAAGAGGAAGAACTTACTCCATTGGCCAAGGAAGAGTTTCTTATCCTATTACCAGAAGCCATTTTTCAACAGATAAAAAAGGAAGGATTTGGATTGGCAATGTAGAAAATCATGGAATAGCTGTATGAGTGTATTTCAGGGAGGAATGGTCCAATCAAACACTTCCTTTGATGGCGAAATCTTCCTGCCATTGCTTAAGAGACAGATGGTGCTGGATACGAACCCTTAAATCACAAGGTCATGGCTGAAACATTTTCCCAGATGGATTGAAGGAGATCGCAACTCCCACTAAGAAACACAGACTGACCCCATCCAAGCCACTTTCATAGTTGCAGAGGAGATGGTCACAAAATTAGAATCAATGGCCATATACCCATATATGCCAAATCTGACAAGTAAGGTTAGCAAAACATTAAACTTGCTGAGCTGTAGTTAAGTGGTCCTCTAGCACCATCTCCTGGACTGTCAGAAGAGTCATTGCCTTATTAACACTATAGGTTTATCATCAAAGAGTCTCTGCAATTAAGGTAATAGTGGGTGCAGTCCTAAAGCTCCCTTCAGTTGACACAAGTCCCTTGTGGTAGCCCAAAGTCATTGCTATTGCAATGACCTATTGGGCTCATGAAGCATTTCTGCACCCACTTTAGAGCAAAAATGCCAGTGCATGGAGTTGGGTCAGCCTCCCTTATCCTGGTGCAGGCACCAGGACAAGATTAGCAGGTGCATGATCGGCCACCACAGATATCTAGGAGGTGTGAGAAGTGCAGAAAGGACACGAGAGGGAGGCATTTGGGGGTAAGGAGAGGACAGGAGGGAGGTGGGACTGTGGGCAGGCAGAGAAGATGGGCCGGGATCTGCACTACTGCCAGATCCTATCCCTGCTCCTGGGTAGCCTGCAACAGTCCTGGGCTGAGTACAGATCTGAGTAGCCCCATAGCAGCTGCTGCAGCATTACTTATGGTAAGCACCTCCAGGGCTCCTGCCTCCAATTGGATCTCATTGGCTCTCAGAGCAGTCAGAGCACAATCCTTCCCAATTAAGCCAGCACAACTCACCTGTCTCCCCATTCATGTGGTGATATGGAAACGCCAGTGCACGTCTGTGTGCTGACATAACCTTCCAGGGGTGGCACAGAAGTGACATACATCACTTTTATGAGACCCCCAGGCCAGCACAGGACTTGTGCCAGAACATTTGCCAGCCTAACTGGGGCTTAGGATTGCAACCTCAGGCTGCAATCCTAAAGACACTTTCCTGGGAGTAAGATCCATTGAACACAATGGGGCTTACTTTTGAGTAGACATGGTTAGGATTGTGCTCTTAGTCTCGTAAGATAGTTTTGAGAATTAAGCAAATCCACTTTTTGTTCCATAGGTGTTTATATTTTCTGGCTATTTGACCTTTGATAGAATATATTCAAATGCAGTTTATTTAATTGCATTCTAAATTAAATTGCCTTTCCGATGATATATAACCTCATTGTATTATTCAGAAACAGTATTCCTGTTTTGCACAATTTTGGCCACTAGTGTCAAGTTCAGCTTGTCGCTTGGTGCAGCTATCACTCCCTGCACCTCTTAGCTATGCCACTGGGTCTACACTGTGTCTAGGGCATGTTAGGTGCAGGCTGAAGGTCATTTTGGGGTAAGGGAATATGTTTCCCCTTACCCATCTCAAACTCAGCCTTCCCAGTTGGGCTGCTCAGATCTGTGCCAGCTACTTAACTGTTTAAGGCTTCCTGGGCCAAGCCAGGTCATGGGCTAGATTTCAGCCTGCATCCCTGCAGCTGATCCCACTCCCCTCCCAAGCCAGGTTAGAGTCGTGCATGTTAAGAGGTTTTCAATTTAAAAAGTGTTGAAATCAAGTACAGGAAAGCAATACCAGTATTTTTGCTTTATTTTAAGATGACCTACATTTTTCCTACATTTTTTCAGGGTGTCCTACATTTTTTAACCAGGTAGGTATTTTGGCCTGGTGGACAGGAATGGGGGGGGGCATTTAGCAGGGAATTTGGGGTTCAGCATCTGGTCACCCTGGGTAGCATATACCACAACTAGAAGGTTATTGGCTGCATGACCTGTTACACTGAGTGGCTTTCAAATGAAGAGGAATAAATATAGACAGTAAGTTTCTAAATCGAGAATATTATTAAGTTTTCCTCTTATTTCAAACTGAACCTGAAGAAAAATGAAGTGAGATGGTTATCTTCTTCTCTAACCCTTTAGTATTATTTATATTTTTCCTACTACATTCTGGGAGTGATCTGTTTACTGCATAGCACTTACCAGCATTTTAAAATTGTCATTTATTATCAGATGTATTTCTGAAGATACTGTGTTGTCTCTGATTACACAAGAATGGAGAGTTAGAAGCTAGATTTGCCAAGAGATCACTTGAGATAGAAAGGAACTCAATAGGAATGGGTTTGTATACAATCTAGCTTGCTGGTAATACCCCTTGTCAGTCAGGATTTTGCATGCATACATAATTCTCCCTGCTTTTTGGATGATTTTGCAAGGCCACTAGTAACAGAGAAATCATATCACAAGGTCTGAAAAATATCCTGTTCATATGAAACCAGAAATTGGCAATGTGATACAGGAGAATTATAGTCATAGAAGAAACGTGATGGGGTGCAATCATGTCTACTTAAAAAAAGATGTCTACTTAAAAGTAAACCCCATTGTGTTCAATGGGTCTTACTCCCAGGAAAGTTTCTTTAGCATTGCATCCTAAAGCTTGTGTTGTGATTTGCATATGAAAATGACTGTGGCTGCAATCCTAGCTACACTTTCCAGGGAGTAAGACCCATTGAATACAGTGGGCTTACTTTTGAGTAGACATGGTTAGGATTGTGCTCTGTGTGTATTATTAACTGAAGATTTTCTGCTGCTTTAAATGTTTCAATTTTATTTGTAGTCATGATTTATTTGTAATGATGACTTATTCTGTATTAGTGAGCCCAATCCTAAACATGTCTACTCAGAAGTCTCATTATAATCAGTGGGGCTTACTCCCAGGAAAGTGTAGCTAGGATTGCAGCCTATAAATTTGTTGATCCTATTCACCAAAGAAAGGTTGGGTAACAATTTCATAAATATACAATTATTTCAATTATGATCATATTAAATTATTCAACTACCAACATATTAAATATAATAAAACAAGCAGAATCCCACACGTTTACTCAGAATAAAGTCCCCCTCAGTTCAGTGGAAGTTTGCCCTATTTATATATGCTTAGGATTGCAATCTTACAAAAATAGTAGCATTTTTTAGCAGAGCAGAGCATTTTTCATAAAGGCTTTGAATGACACTGGAATATGACAGCAGTAAAAAAGCCAACTGCACTTCACAGGGTAGGGGGTTCCACAGGACGGGCATCATCACATTTCGAAAGACCTTATTGTTACTGTGGTGGGCAGCAAATCTGTACTTTTTTAGAGCCAAACTAAAGCCATTTCCTGCACATAGCATGCCCTGATCAGAGCCTGCTGGGAATGGTTCTGATGTGTTGGTCTATCTGTGGGAACCATGCTGCTGAACTGACCATTTATCTCAAAGTCATGCAGAGGGACTTCAAATCTGAGAAAGAACTATGCTTCTGGACTATGCTGTAAGTGTTGGGAACAACTTACCAACTGTTTGGCTGTGATATTGCTTCTATAATTGGGGCTATGTAAAGCCGAAGACTTCAGCTTTATTGTTTTTCCTGTTTGGAACCTGTATTTACCGCTGTGCCTTATTCTTTCTTTTAAATAAACTCTTTTTATTTGGTACTTTAAATCTTGTTATCTGCTGTGATCACTCTACTCAAGGAATTGGACCTTAAGGGGAATTGCGCTACCAAAGTAATTTTGTGGGCGGTGAACCTGCAGAAGTATTAGAGGTTTCAGGCTCATAAAAGCCAGAGTTTTCCCCTTTGAAGCAAATCCTCAGTGACTTTGACCAGATCTGAACTTGTGTAGCTGTTCTGAGTCAAGCACGAGGTTGGTGAGAGCGTCTTCCAGGCACATCTCAGCCAGGACCAGTTACCACCAATTTGCACTTTCAAGGAGATAAAAACTAAAAGAACCTCAATAAGGTTATGAACCCAAATCTGAAATTTTCTCCTATCCTTGTCATTATTCATATATATTTGTAATTGTAATTTTTTAAATCCAAAATCCCAAAACTGTTCTAAAAACTAATAATCTAAAACAGATATGCTTACATTTAATGTTGAATGCGACTGGACATGACCATCTCTTCCTGAAATAAATCTGTTTGAAAAAACGAATGAAACAATCTTGCAGTTATAGTAAGCCTGGTGGTTTTAAATCAAGGCTGAGATACATCAATTCACAGCCTGAGTTGAGAGGCTCTTCCTTCCCTTACTGTGCATTTGCCAGATGCATGTTTAACAGTAAAGAGAGCAAGGAAACATTAGTTTTGCTTTGCTCAAATCCCATACACACCTGAAAATACACATTCATAGGGTTGCACTTTTATTTTGATTTTCAACCACTGTTCTGAGTGAGGCCTGCTGGTGTGTCGTAGATGGTCCATGGGTGTGCCATGAGAACTTGGGGAGAGCCACTTATTTGTAGGGCCACTGGGGGTTGGCCCTGCACAATAACAGAACCATGAGATGTCCACTGAAATTAAGTACAAAGACAGGACAAACAAAAGAAAATATATCTTTTCCCAGAACATATAATTCATCTCTGGAACTCCCTTGCCATGGATTGTGGTGATGCATCTGGCTTAGATGTCTTTTTGAAAGGGAATTGGACAGATTTATGAAAGAAAAGTCCGCATCAGATTCCAAAGCACGATGATTTGTTACATGACATGCAACTTTCTGATTTTAGAAATAGGCTACCTCTGGATACCACGTGCAAGGGAGGGCACTAGAATGCAGGTACCTTGTGATATTGTGTGCTCCCTGAGGGATCTGATGGACCACTGTGAGATTAAGGAAGCTGGACTACTTGGCCTGAGCCAACAGGACTCTTTATAAGGGGAAAAATTGCACCTACTGAAATTCCCTCCCACTCCACACACAAAACTCCACATCCTCTAGCTCCACCCATACTTGCTCTACATAGACATATTATAACATCCAGCATTTGGATTTGTGGCCAGATAAGGAGGGAACAGTTAAAAATTCAAATATGAAAATAACTGACAAAACTTACAGTGAGGTTTTCAAGTTCTATGGACTGAATTGAGGAATTCAGTTATTTCTTCAAAATTGCTGTTTTCTAAGTTGTACAAGAGGTACATTTAGTTTTGGGCTGAAGGCCCAAAATACCCTCCGCAGGAGCTGGCTTAAAAGTGCTGCACACAGTGTGGCTTTTAAGTTAATATGTACCCGCATTGCGGGAATAAAATTCCCCTGTACACCATCCCCCCCCACTGCACATCATCCCCCCATGCGCATCAATCCCCATGCGCATCAACCCCCCCATGCACATCAACACCCCCCCCATCAACAGCATCCTCCCCAGTGCAACCCTTCCCACTGCACCAGGCACTGAGCACCAAATTGGATGGATGCTGGTCAGTCTTCTATGTTAAATATAGGACAAAAAAAGTTGCACCCCTTTTCAGCCCCTTAAAGGTTAAATTTCTCAACATCAGTTCTTGATGGGTGGTGATGTCACAGAAGGAATACCCTTCCCGAATTTTGTGCTTATAGGTCCAGCGATTTAGGCTGGGTGTTGAGTGAGTCAGTCAGTGAGTTTTCATTTTTATCTATATAGATTTTCACAATCAGGCAGTATAAGGCAAAAAAAAATCTCTCTTTGCTTGACTTTTATTTTTTCAATAATTTTTAAGCTCCCAACCTGAATGATACCAGCAGTATTTGGATTTATTATCTTAAAACATAAATTAGATATGCAAAATAAGTTCTCTTTTTCTTTAAATACATGAAACTGGAATCTGAATGTAATTTTTTTAAAAAAACATAAGGGAGAACCTCTCAAAACATTGTAAGGAAAGGGAAACAGTACAAAAAGCAAATACTATTTCTGGATTTTTAGTTGTCATCTGCCTCAAGATTTATATTGTTGCCAAATTTTGCATACAGCTGAACTTTGAGGTCTGATAATACTCTCTGGATGGACTCCACACGTGATTCCAGTGCTCCAATTTCTTCCTGCAAGTTTTTCTAGAAAATAAAAAGATATGTATACACATATGAGAGGAAAAAAACACTAACCAAGATGTTTAGCTTTTTGCACTTCTGTTTTGATATAACAATTCTACTGAACCAACTACAGGGAGGCCGCTATATCTGTATCCGCATATTCTGTATCTGTGGATTGGATTTGCAAGCCCCCACCCCACTGACTCCTTCTGGAGGTAAGAGAAAACTCTGCTTCCTTCGCACTTGGAGGGTCCTCTGAGCTCAGCAGAGGCTGTAGACGTCCATCTGCTGTCTCTGCCAGGCTGACTAGAACTCAAAGCACATGAGAGAACTCAGAAGAGACATTTTTAAAAACATCACTTCCAGTTTCGTTGTGAAACCTGAAGTCACATTTTTTAAGCTGCCAAGTTCAGTATGAATCCAGCAGAGACCACAGACAGATGCTCACGGCCTTTAAGCGCAGAAGCCCCTCTGGAAAGCAACCAGGCCATGGGAATAGGAGTTTGTCCATATCTACAGTATCAGCTATCTGTGCCTGTGTTATTACCAGCTAAACTGTAAGCAGGATTGTTTAAATCATCCCTTAGTCTTAATAGTACAGAAGAAGATTAAAAAGTAAAAGTGCAACAAACTCTTCCAAGTTAGAATTCTAATTCCTTCAAGTTAGAATTAGGCTCCAAGTTAGGAGCCCCTTTGAAGGGCTGATCCTAATTAATCTGTATCAGCAAGAGTATATAAACAGTCAGAGTAAATAAAAATGATCAACAAATAGCACAGTCCAGAGTAAACTTTAATGTCAACTTAAGAAAAATTTTCTCTGGATTGCTCTATGTATTTCCCATAGGTTTCAACTAGGTGGCACTGTAACTACATCGACATAAATGTCTCTTACATTGATGTAAGAGCTCCCGTAGTTACTCTGGATTGTGCAGAAAACTAGCCAGCATTGACTGCTACTCCACTAAACATAGCTCCAGGCAATAGTGGTGGTTTGGGGTTAGTTTTTTGGCCAAACCTGAACAAGATAGCAACAGAGAACTGAAAGGGTAAACACTGTGTCAGAATCAATCTCTCATGTTTCAAACCCTGCAGACCTTGTTTGCCAAGTTTCACTTATGTGGCAAACCTGTATCTGAAATGTATTAGAGCAAAAACCTTCATCATGAATCTAGCTGAAGGGAAAAAATGCAAAGGAATTTGTTTTGCATACAAAGAAGTATTCTATCCTTTGGGTCACCATCTGTAATTAGGCCTTGGACTTCCAATAATTACACTATGGGCTAAATCCATAGCAGTTACGGGTCCATGCAGTTACATCACCATCTAGTGTTATCTTATGGAAAGTCATCTTAACTGCTCTGGAGCAAGGGGCTTAATTTCACTTTAGGAAATTTATTTATTTTATTTATTTATTAGATTTATAATAGGCCTAAGGCTACAATCCTAAAGACACTTTTCTGGGAATAAGACCCATTTGACACAATGGGGCTTACTTTTCAGTAGACATGGTTAGAATTGTGCTCTTATTTGTGTAAGGGCATAATTTTTAACTAATATGGATGCTTTTCCTATCCTACGCACAGGGAGATAAATTACAGAGCAGAATTTTACATTAACCCAAATATCCAGAGAGGAGAAAAAACCATCCAAGGAAAAGGTTTCATTGACCAAACTAATTTGTTCTCAATTCTTGCTCCACATCAAAGAGGATATCGGAAGAACCACAAAGATAAGCACTAACCTTTGCCTCCTCCAGCATCTCTTGTGTTTCTTCTTGGGGATGGCTAATAAAAACATCTCCAATTTGGTAAGGTATCAGTAGTACATCATCATCCAACATCATGATGTCATCACATGCATCTTCCAAGTTCTGAAGCTGCTTCTGTGGTCAAAAGATCAGTTACTCTCTCCCATCCAAAAGGAGACAACGTTAAGTACAACGTGATGCATATTGGAAGACAACATTCACAGCTTCATATATGCACTGATGGGTCCTAAAATGGTTGCGGTTATTTAGGAAAGAAGTTTTGGAGTAATAGTGCAAAGTTCACTGAAAAGATTACTGAGCTGTACCAGTAAAAAAAAGGGAAAGTTCAGTGATGAATTTGGTGCTCAGTGCCTGCTGCACTGGGAGGTATTGCACTGGAGAGGATGCTGTGCATGTGGGGTTGATGCTCATGGGGGATTGGTGCGCATGGGGGTTGATGTGCATGGAGGTGGGTTGACGCGCATGGGGATGACACGCATGGGGGGGATGATGTACATGGGGGAATTTTATTCCCACAAAATGGGTATTTTTCGCTAGTCTGTATATATAGATTTAATTTCCAAAACAGGAGAATTATTGCATCCAAACTAACTTAGTGGGGGTCCAGCCCCAGGGTCTAAGGCCCTTCTTAATATACCTTTTTATCTTCTATTTCTTCCTTCAGCTCTGTAATTCGGCTGGTGTTTCTAGCAAACTTGTTGATTTTCTGTTGATCTTCAAAAGTAACATTGACATCTTCTGCCGCCTAGATGAGACAACATAAAACAAAATCACATACTGCAAAACAGCAAAAATCTAAATTTATTGAGATCTCACCATTAAATTTACACGTTAGATTCACTATTTAGCATATCAACATTTCTCTAGCATGTCTTCCCAAAACATTCCAAATGAGCTACTTGTCTTAAGCACTATATGGAGAAGATCATGAAGTAATTTAGGATAGCACTAGAGAAAAAGCCCTCCATACATTTGGCTATACAACAATACTACAAGGAAAACACCTGAAAGCATGATTCAATGCTTGCAATTTGGGAGTGGAGGAAGACATCTGTTTTAGTGTCTGCCCCAGAGATGCCATCACCACATCATGTGGCAAGGCGTTCCACAGGCTAACATCCTTTTTGCCTTTTGTAAAAAAACAAACTCAATTTTAGTGACTGACCCTGGTTCCACCCCAGAGAAAGGAGGCTATTGGGGACTCTCCCAGCTGTTTTGCAGCCTGTCCAGACAGGATGACATATAATGAAAAAAGAGAACAAGGGCTCCCCAATATGTAGGACACCCAAAAAATGCAAGACATTTTTACAATCCAGAGTCACTACAGGTGCACATAAGAGACATTACGTGCACCCGTAGTTACTGCACCACCTAGTGAAAACCTATGGGAAATTTTTCATTGCAATCCAGTGTAAATTGTTCTTACACCGGAGCAAGGACTCCCCTTAGTTACTCTGGATTGTGCCCATAAACTAAAACCTAAAAACACTCATATATAAAGCTTTCATGTGATTAAACACTACCAGTGCAAAATTGAGTTTTACTGTATACTGAAATGAGATGATGATGATAAAAATAATACAATGTTATAATTTTAATCTATTTGCGCTACTTTATACAATAAAGGGCTTATGTTACATTTTATCACGATACTAGCAAAATGTACCTGTGTTATGGCAGTAAAATTTCAATATTTGCAATATCCTTCCCTGTACATCCCTGCAACACCTCCTCCCGTCGGTGCAGTGGTGGTCCCATAACTCCCCTGTACAACATCCACCCTGTGCACCATCCCTCCCAAGTGCATCCTTCCATCTCATGCGCACCCCCTCCCATCAGGCTGTGACTTTTGTGACAAACTCAGGACAGCACAGGAATTATTCCAGGGTTTAGCCTAACTGCAGGTGGTGCAATCCATATCAATTCAGGCGGAGGGGGGGGGGGGTTACCTTCATAGTCTCAGAAGTTTTTGAATTTAACACATGTTAAAATTCAGGAAAAAGTAAGATACCTGTATATTTTTGTTTTGCCCAAAAAAATTCCTGGCCTGAGATACAGGCCACCAAAGATGGCACCCCGGGCACCATTTCTCACTTGCAATTTTTGACAAAAATTTTAAAGTGCTCTATCTCTGGAACAGTGCAAGATATTTTGTTGTGGTTTTTTTTATTTGAAAGATAATATTTTTATGTTTAAAACGATACACTCCATTTTGAAATATGTGTTCAACTTTTAAAAAAATTCAGAAGGCTGCAGCAAGAAAAGTTGAACACATATTTCAAAATGGAGTGTATCGTTTTAAACAGGATTTTTTTTGGGCAAAACAAAAATATACAGGTATCTTACTTTTTCCTGAATTTTAACATGTGGTAAATTCAAAAACTTCTGAGACTATGGGTGCAATCCAGAGTAACTATGGGGAGTCCTTGCTCCGGTGTAAGAACAATTTGCTCTGGATTGCAATGTGAATTTCCCATAGGTTTTCACTAGGTGGTGCAGTAACTACGGGTGCACGTAAAGTCTCTTACGTGCTCCCGTAGTTACTCTGGATTGTAGGGTATGAAGGTAAGATTTATTTTTTGCCTGCCTGAATTGACATGGACTATACCAGGTTACGATTGCACCCTAAATTTCTTATAATTAAATTTAAAACATTCACATATAATGTATCTATATATAAAAAACTGAAAAGTCACTGACTCACTCACTCACTCATCAACGCCCAGCCAAAACCGCCAGGCCTAGAAACATGAAATATGGGGAGGATGTTCCTTCCATGACAGAGGCACCCACTAAGAACTGGTTTCTGGGAATTCCAGCTGGAAGAGGGTGAAAAGAGGCGCAATGCAATTCCTTCCCTATACTTTACATTGAAGAATCCCTGACGCAGGGACACTGCCCCAACCCCCAAACCTAGAAGCATAAAATTTGGGGTGTGCCTTCTGTGACATCAACACCCACCAAGAACATTGTTGAAAAACATAACCCTTAAAGGGCCGAAAAGGGGTGCAACATGTTTTCAGCCTATATTTAACACTGAAGACTGACTGATCAACATCCAGCTAATGCACTGGGAGAGTGCATGGGGGGATGGTGATGTGCCTGGGGAGATGGTGTGCATGGAGGATGTTGTACAAAGAGAGATGCGCATGGGGGGATGATGCACATGGGACTTGATGCGCAATTTGGGGATGGTGTACAGGGGGATTTTACTCCCAATAACGCAGGTACATTTTTGTGAATGAATTACTGTATAAGACTATTTGCTACCTGGTCATAAGGAAAAGGAGGACAATGAAGAAATTTTCCCCGAGAAAGGAGGACATGTGGTCACCCTATCCCCAAAGATGCTCTCACCATATCAAGTGACAAGGAGTTTCACAGAATAATATCCTTTTTTTGACTGTTCTAACACTCCCAACTCAATTTTAGTGCCTTGGAGAAGAAAGGATACTTGGGACTGTCCCATCTGTTTTACAATTTGCTCCAGATGCCATCACATCAAGTGGCAAGGAGTTCCACAGGCTAGCATCTTTTTTCTGCCTGCAATAACTCTCTCAACATTCATTTTTAGTGCCTGTCTTTTCATTCTACCCTGGAGGAGGAAGGTCCATGGGTCTCTCCCATCTGTTTTAGAGCCTGGCCCAGAAATGCCCCACATCCAGTGGCAAGGAGTTCCACAAGCTAATACCCCTTTCTGGCCTGTCCTGACTCTCCCAGGACTCATTTTCAGTGGCTGTTAACCTTTTTCAACCCTGGAAGGGGAGAGTGCTCCCTTCTGGAGCCTGCCCAAGAGATGCCACCCACATCCAGTGGCAGGGAGTTTCACAGGCTGGCTGATCACACACTGGGTGAAGAAATGGGTCCTCCTGTTCCCAGGGGTCTCCTTGCCCTCTTCTCCTCCCAGCCCCAGCTATGCTGCCTCTCTGCTGCGGGTGGGGTCCCCCTCTGGAGCCCCCTACCCTTCACCCCACAGAGGACCCCCCAACAGACCCCCCTTTTTCCATGAGGCCTCACCGCCTTCTTCATTGTGGCCGCCATCTTGTGGGCTGAACCACTTCGCCTCCTCCACAGGGAGGGCCCGCTCCCTTCCCCCGCTCCTTTCGGCGCCTCCCGCACCGCTTTCCCGCCTCCCGGGGAACAACGGAAGGGAAGGCGGGCTCTCTTTCGCTCCTCAGCCTTCCAAGGAAGGAAGCGACGCCAGCGCGGCGTGCTCCACACCCCCCTCCCTCAGCCGCAGTTGGTACAGTCCAAGCTCAGCCAAGAAGGGAGGAGCCGGACTCAGAAACGCCTTCGGGTGCAGTTCGCGGCAGCGACCGGCAGGTGGCGCAGCGAGCCTTGCAATGAGTGAGAGTCGTTGAGCCTGGCGGTTGAGGATGGAACGCGCATGCGTGGGTGGAGGGGAGGCACGCGCGCAGTTCAAACATGTGCTGCACGTGCCTTGATTTTGCAAGCCCGTCTGCGCATGCTCCAGACACTGCAGGGTTCCCTGTACAAGGAATGGCATGCATTTCCCAAGAAAGACCTCAGTTATTACTTTAATAATTAATTTTTATTATTTTTAATTAATTGCAAGCAAGCGAGAGAGCTCACGTTCCACAAGCAATACTTGTAGATTGTATGCAATTAATTAATTAATTAATTACTGCAACTAGTAAGGAAGAGAGCTCACGTTCCACCAGCAATATTTAATTAGCAATTCCACAAGCAATACTTAATTAATTGCAAGCAAACAAGAATATTTTAATTAATTATTATTATTGCAATTAGTAAGCAAGAGAGCTCACATTCCACAAGCAATACTTGTAGACTGTATGCAATTAATTGCAAGCAAACAAGAATATTTTAATATATTATTATTATTATTATTATTATTATTATTGCAATTAGTAAGCAAGAGAGCTCACATTCCACAAGCAATACTTGTAGACTGTATGCAATTAATTGCAAGCAAACAAGAATATTTTAATATATTATTATTATTATTATTATTATTATTATTATTATTATTATTATTATTATTGCAATTAGTAAGCAAGAGAGCTCACATTACACAAGCAATACTTGTAGACTGTATGCAATTAATTGCAAGCAAACAAGAATATTTTAATATATTATTATTATTATTATTATTATTATTATTGCAATTAGTAAGCAAGAGAGCTCACATTCCACAAGTAATACTTGTAGACTGTATGCAATTAATTAATTGCAAGCAAACAAGAATATTCTAGGTTATTATTATTATTATTATTATTATTATTATTATTATTATTATTATTATTATTGCAATTAGTAAGCAAGAGAGCTCACATTCCACAAGCAACACTTGTAGATTGTATGCAATTAATTAATTGCAAGCAAACAAGAATATTTTAATTAATTATTATTGCAAGCAAGATAGCTCACATTCCACCAGCAACACTTTAATTATTAATTATTAGCATTGCAATTACCAGTAATTACCCCGCCTCAGGGAAGTGTGTTGGCATTGCATCTCGTGATAGCAGGGATAGCAATGCTCCAAGAACGCTCACCTAAATCCCTTTCTTTTTGTTTCCAGTCCATTTAAGAGACTTTCATATTTCTGCAGGCTGTTGGGAAGAGTTTATGGCTTCAGTCCTAAGCAAACTTACTAGACAGCAAATCAATTGAACAGAGGTTTCACTCCTGAGTAAACATACATAGGACAGTATGTTTCTCACACCTGTGATAACCATTGATGCAATGACTGAACACCTCTGGCTTTATGAAATGGTGTGTTCTTAGCTTTTTTAAAAAATATAGTTATGTAGAATATTGACTTTTATTATTATTTATCATTTAGTTATTATCATTTTATTTAGTTATTTAGAATATTAACTTTAAAAAATATATAGTTATTTAGAATATTGATATCCTCCTTTTTGTACACATCTCCAAAATTTATAGAATACAATAGATACAGTAAAAAAAAACCAAATACTTGAAACCAAACTAGTTCAGCTACATTGTTAAATGTCGTTTTTGCTGTTTTGTGTTGATTTATGTGATGTTTTAAGTGTTCTAGAGTTGGGTACAACAGTGGGGTGGAGAAGGATTGGAAGACAAATTACTGTGTAGTACAGGGCTGTCGAACACATTTCATACAGAGCACCAAAGGTAGCATTAATGGTTACTCCGAGGGCCAGAGTCTAATCTTATTCACTTCTACTCAGAAGTAAGTCTCATTCTAGTCAATGGGGCTTACTCCCAGGGAAGTGTGAAGGAGAAGTTTTCAGGGGCCACTTGAAATGATGAGGCCTGCAGGACGTGTGTTTGACACCTGTGGTGTAGCATATTTGTCCAAAAAAGGTGACATTTCTTTGGTGTACTTTATATACCTCCAATATGGAGGTGATACTGAGAAATTTAAATGTTAGGGGTTACAGATTAAAGCTGGCTTTTTCAGGATATTATGGCACAAAAGTAAGGTTGCCATATGCCCCCCAAAACAGGGACAATCCCAATTTTGGAGGATTGTGTGTGTGTATATATATACATATACATATATATACACACATACATACATACATACACACACAAAATACACACACACACACACACACACACACAAAACAGCGTCTTCTGCTACTTAGCAAAGATATTTGGAAACATGAAGGTGCAAGA
Source organism: Cryptoblepharus egeriae (assembly GCA_030015325.1). Classification (NCBI taxonomy): domain Eukaryota; kingdom Metazoa; phylum Chordata; class Lepidosauria; order Squamata; family Scincidae; genus Cryptoblepharus; species Cryptoblepharus egeriae. The sequence goes on along the minus strand of JAREYC010000003.1, from coordinate 176,707,785 downwards.
AGTGTGCCCCTTTAAGAAAGTAAGCATTTGCTTACTTAAATTAATGTAATTTCATTTAAGTTAATGAAACTTAAAAAAGAATAAGGCCAAACAAGTTGGCATACAACAACCAGCAGAATAAAAAGGGGGATGCTAAGGAAGAACAGAGGGAAGCCTGCTGCATTTCAGACTTGGCAGTGCTTCCCAATAGCTTTCTGACCTGCCAGAATGTTATACAATGGCAGATCTGGAGCCAAATGATGACAAGCTTCTCCTCATTGTCAGGGGCTGGCATGGAGAACAATGCTCTCATTCTCTCCTTAGGAAACTAGTATTTAATCCTGGCTAGGCTGCTGGGTTTAGGTTGGTAGAACCGGAATTTTCCTTGGCCTTGTTTGAGCAAACCTACAGTCAGTCACTCTCTGCTTGTCCTAACCAACCTCATAGGTTCTCAGTTTTGAGATAACATGCCATGACGTAATGTCCATAAATCCATCCACACGCCATGATGACTGTATGCAACCTCCAGGTTTGGCTGTGGTTCTTTTCAATATGTCCATGCAGTATCACTCATGTTTGCTGACACCTTGAACAAGAACTGTGTCAGAAAGAAAAATCAGGCTACAATCCAGAGTAGCTACTGCAGTCCTTGCGTCGACATAACAGGCATTTACATTGTCGCAGTTATGGCACCACCTAGTGGAAACCTATGAGAAATTCATATTGCAATCCAGACTAAATTTTATGTATGTCGACACAAGGACTGCCGTAGCTACTCTGAACTAAGGGGTAAGGCTGCAATCCTAAAGACACTTCCCTGGGAGTAAAACCCATTAAACAAAATATGGCTTACTTTTGAGTAGATGTGGTAAGGATTATGCTCTAAGTCCAGGTTGTATTAATCTATAGCTGGGCCCTGAAACTGGCGCTGCAAAGTGCCCTAAAGGAAAGGATGTGCCAGTGGGCAACTCATGCCATAGTCCAGCTGGTGCTGCAAGAGCCCAGTTCAGCTGGGGATGTTGCACCACCTGCCTTTGGAAAGTGGGCTGGTGTACAGCCTAGTGTGCTGGTACCACTTCACTCAGTGCCACCTCTTGTCATCCCAGCAGCAGCAGCATCCCTGGAGTGGGAGGAAGCAGCAGCAGCGCTTCTGGGCTCTGTGGCATGCCTCCTGCCAGAAACATCAATGGTGCAGGCTACCTGAGAGTAAACCATCGTGAGTATAATATGACTTGCTTCCAAGTGAGCATGTACATTCAATCAGGTTATACGTGATCACAGGCTCATAGGGGGCCAGAAGCTGGCCATGTGCCTGTTAAAGGCTTGCTGTGGGCCACATCTGGTCTCCAGGACAGGGTTTTGAACTCTAGCATGTATGGAACTATAAGTGCTATATAAGTTCTAAATATTATGCATTCTTGCAATGCACCCATACGCTCCATGGAGCAGCACAGGAGCATGTTACCTTGGAGCAGGTCTTGTTTGCAGGTGTTTCAGGTATGAGATGGTGTAGTTTGGATTTTCCATCTCAGGCACCCGCCAGTGTTGGGCCAACCCTGCCTTTGATGTTTTCCATAGGATGCTTCTGAAGGATTTACAGTTCACACCCTTCTACCCCACCCTTAATACTTTTGGAGAGGTCACTGAGTTGCTTGGCTTCATCAAAAGGGTATTACTTTTGGTGGGTTCTTCTTCCAGAACCCGTGCCTTTCACGGATGAATAATCCATATTAAGTCTGAGTCAATTCTATTTTTCCTTTCCGGATGGGGGGAAGAAGATTCTTTCCAAGGAATCAGATGTCTCCAGAGTTAGAAAAAAATCCTTTCCCCCCACATGCACAGGCATGATTTGTGCTGGGCATGCACTGCAGAGACTGAGACATTGTTTTGCTTCGTTGCTTTTAAAAGTGAAAGCTGTGTCCCTTGTGGAATCTGGTGAAACCCCTGAACTGGATGACCCTCCTGCATAAGGAAGCAGCTTGCTGCTGTAAAGCTGTGTGGGATGCCGTCCTGATTTTCCTTTTCTCAAATGTGAATAATATCATTTTTGCATAAGAATAGTATCATGACAATGGAATCCCACCAGTCAAATCTCCACTTGTGTATAATGGCCAACACAGCTGCGTTTCAGTGTTGATTGAATTAACATCTTTTTTCACAGTTATCCTTACCAAATAATCTTTATAAGAGTCCTATCAAGAAGGCCACTGTGCTTCCCATTTGGGACTAACCAGGGGATTGCCCTCCTTAGCAAGTTCACAGCAGAGATAAAGCAGGCACACCTTACACTATCACTCACCTAAATACCTGTATTTACTTGAATCTAATGCACCATCAAAATCTAATGCGCACCCAGATTTTTAAAAGGCTTGAGATTTAAAAAAATGCTTACTGGCAATTGTAATGTGCAGCTGCAAAGCAGGTGCAAAATTTATTTTTACCACATTAAAAATAATGCGGCCCCTGCTCTATCAGGTTTCATTCATTCTTTTTTATTTCTATTAGATTTTTAACTGATTTTATTTTGACCCTATTTTGACTACTGTTATTTTGTTTTAGGACTTTTCCATACTGTGTTATTGGCCCTTTCTTTCTTGCAGGGTTGCCTACCGGGTGGCATGCAGAGGTAGCCTCAATGAGTCACCTACCACCCTGGGTCCTGTATTGCTACAAATGCAGCTGTTTTCCTGGGCTAGGAACATGGACACATGTTTGAAAAAGAGGGATGTCTGTATAAGTGTCAGAGGTGATACAATAATGAGAATGGAGAATGCTATTGCATCATCTAAAGGTTCTCTCCCACCCCCGTCCCACAGTTACACTACTGGTAAGTCAACTGGTAAGTTGGTGTTTTAAATAATATGCCTGCTTTTGCTGTATCATAATGGTCTTTACTATCTGAAATTTCATTTTTATTGTGACTTTATTTTGTAGTGGAAGCCATTTGTGCTGTTTCCAGTAGAAAAGCAAAGTGTCAATACTTGGAATTTACACTCCGCTTTTGGAAGGGGAGATGCAGAGTATTTGCATGTATTACCTGAATGTAATCATTATTCCCCCAAAGGGAAGTACTATATCAGCCACGTGCTGAGACTGGAAGGGAGTGACTTGCCTGAAGCCACTTACTGAGTTCATTGAGGAGGCAAGATCTGAGCCAGGAACGTCCTGGTCCACCAGGTGTAATATGCTAAACCGACCTTGAAAATATATATCTCAAGTTCAGAATTCCCAACACTAAACCCCATAATAACAAATAGGAGCTTTTAGCAAAGTTTTTCCTGCTTTTCCTTTCTCCAAAGGCAGCGGAATGATAGCAAGCGGCTTTGATGTGCTCTAATTGGCACCTCAGCCACATAAAGGAATGAGTGGCGCAATCATTCTCCCTGTGGCAACATGTACATTCCATAATCCCAAACTGTTTTCTAAGGAGGGAGAATCAGAATATGGCAAGAAATTGAATGAAAGAGAAGGATCTCCGGAAGAAAGAGTCTTTCTAGTACTCTGATTTAATCTTTCACTGTGTGCACAAGAATGGAGATATCCAGCATTCAAAGGGCATTGAGTTCAGTGAACTCTAGCTCAAGAGCTTTGTATAAACTGATACTGCAGGAGGGTCTGTTCTGCCAGCTTGCTTTCTCCTGTTTGTCCATGCAAGAATGAATGGCCAATATTATTAGCAAGACAAATTAGCAAATCAAATGGTTCCATGTCAAGGAATGAAATTTCTTATTTTACTCATAACAGTAGGGCTGCCTTGAAATATGTTGCCAGCCCTAGACATTCACTTGTGGCCTTCCCATTCATGAAGCCAACTGAAATGGGCAGCAAATTGGTGGGGGCATCCATTTCTGCTTGCCTACCCTAGATTGGAAAGGGGGGGAAAGATTCTTGGGATGTTCCAAAATCAGAGAAAGAAGAAGTGAACATTTAAATTCTAGCAGAATTTAGCAGATAGACAAGGGAGGCAGAAATATAGGGACAGAAGTCAGGTGAGCAAACAGTTGCAGTAGTGGATTTCATCTCCGTTTCCAGAAAGCGGTCAACTTGAGTTTCTACAAGTGGTTTGGCAAAATATATTCTGACTCACAGAAGTGCTATACTAGAATTTCCTCTGTCTATTTATATTGCAAATGTTATTTAAAGTTTTTGCGAAAAATAAGAATCCTGCAATGTAAGAAGAGGGTTGCATAAGAACATGAAGCATGTCAGTTCATTCACATCCAGGATTAGGAGAAAATGGACTCTGAGTACTGTTGGACACTTTTAACTTTAAGCAGACATCCAAACACAAAGGCTGCAATCCTAAGCTCCACTTAGGCTGGCCCAAAACCCAGTATAAGTCCTGTGCTGACCTGGAGGTGTCACAAAAGCACCACAAGACACTTCTGCACCACTCCTTTGGGAGGCTTAGACATGTAGTTGTAACCCTACAATGGGAAGTCCGATGAGTTATGCTGGTGTAGGTTAGGATTACACCGATAGTCAGGTGTATTGGGTTGTGGCAGGCAATTGGGCTGTGGTGGCACAAATGGTTAAGACACTGTGCCTGTTAAACAGCAGGCCAGGGCTCGAGACCCGGGTCCCCACAAGACAGGGTGAGCTCCTGTCCTTAGCCCAGCTCCTGCCAACCTAGCAGTTTGAAAGCAGGTAAATGCAAGTAGATAAATAGATATCACATGGGTGGGAAAGGTAACAGCGTTCCATGAGCCTCGGCCTATAGTCATGCCGGCCCCCAAGACCACAAAAGTGTCTTTGGACAATGCTGGCTCTAAAGGCTTGTAAATGGGGATGAGCACCACACCCTATAGTCGGAAATGACTGGCAGTTAACTGGGGGGGGACCTTTACATAGTCAGGCACACTGAGCTTCTTAAGCTGGTCTTAAGTGCACTCCACGACCAAGGTTGAGACATAGTAAAAAAGAAATCACACCTAGGGTTGTTTCCCTCCCCCCCCCCCCCAAATGTAGCCCAGAGCTCTGAGTTCAGTTGTGACTCCAAGGTAAGCCTGCTTATCGCCTGTCTATCTCAATAGCTCAAATTACACAAATGCTGGGTAGCAGCCTCAGCCTGCTATGCTTGTGTAATAGGTCAACAAAGCATTCTCTGTCACAGACAGGGCTTCTCACCCATGGAAAGAAATCTTGGTGAGTTAAGTGGATATATTTTAGGAAATATATATTTTCTGTCTCTGTGTGTGTGTATACATATACATACATATATGGTGTATATGTGCGTGTATATATAGAATCATAGAATCATATGTGTGTGTGTATATATATGTGTCGGGGACGCTCTAGGGGAATTCCTGGTGCAGGCAGGGGGCTGGACTAGATGACTTACTATGTCCCTTCCAACTCTATGATTCTATTATATATATAATATATATATAATATATATATATATTGTGTGTGTGTGTGTGTATATGTATGTTTTTATTTATATATATATTTGTGTGCGTGTATATATGTATGTTTTTATATATATATATATATATATATATATATATATATTATATATATATATATAAATTTGTGTGTGTATATATATATAAATTTACATATTACAATCACTGATATACAAATTGATAACAGATACTTTAACTTTAACATTTCTGTAACTGAGGCAATTGAGGGCCCAATCCTAGCCCCAAGCCAACAGGGTGTGTGTTGCAACTTGCAAGGAGTAGAAGCTTCCTCAAGGCTTTGATTCATATGCATATTAAATTTGCATATGAATAAAACAATAATTCTGAACCAGGAGCACACCTGATTTATAATGGTGGGTGAAAATGGTTTTGTTTTGCATGGATTGCAATATTTCAAGGTGAGAAGTGCAGAAACTGGTGTTATTTGTTTTTATTCCAAAGGGGCATTTTTATAAATTATAATCACTTTAAAAGTGTACTAGGGATATGATACTGGCGGTATAGCGACAGCAGATGCACTCACGTCTATGAAAGAGTGTTAGGCTGCAATCATAGGCTGCAATCCTAAAGACACTTTCCTGGGAGTAAGACCCATTGGACACAATGGGGCTTACATCTGAGTAGACATGGTTAGGATTGTGCTCTTAATTTCCATAAGCCCTGTCATAAATCCTGTGCTGACCTGGGGGTGACAAAAAAGTACTGTAAGGGACTTCTGCCCCGCTTCAGGGGGGTTAGGTCAGTGCACAGATATACACTGATTTCCCCACACCACCATGGGAAGATATGCCAGGTGAGTTAGGGTGACCTACAGTACATTGGTTAGAGTTGCACCTAAGGTGTTAGAAAATGGTTTCATTTTATGCAGTCTGTTTTTGTTTTTGTTTTTTTTTTACAAAAATGAGAAGCACAGAAAACACTTTTTCATTTTCACAGAAAAAAACTATGTACCTATTTAGTTTTTAGAGGATGTAAGCTAATGTTACAGTGTGCATGAATTCAGTCCTGTCAATAACTATGTCTAGCCAAACATGTGGCTCCCCCTAGGCGGGAATAAAGCTAAGATGATGATGATTATTATCATTTTAGAGTGAGAGCAGCCCACTTCCAATAGGACATTTAAATGTGCCACTCCACCATATTTTGGTGATGTCCAGACTTACTCATCTAGTAAGATCTAGCCCCATGTGATCTGCCAAGCCTCAAGTCTGCCCTGCCCGGGCCCTTGTAAGTCCCAATCTGGGCAAGAGGAGTGCTACTCAAACAACCTTGTATCAACCAGTGTAGACTTAGTGACTTTATGAGTGCCCCTTTGAAAGTGCTCATGTACCACTAATGTGTATGTGCCATTGGTTGACCACCCCATCTTATGAGAGGAGGGGGAACAGTCACATGAGCATATGCACTCTGGTACTTGTGACCCATTTCTAAAAACATAAGAATAGCCCTGCTGGATCAGGCCAGAGGCCCATCTAGTCCAGCTTCCTGTACCTCACTGTGGTCCACTAGATGCCTGAATGAGCCTCTCAAAATGGTACTTGCTTTAGAAATATTCAAAAATAATAATTTTTGTCAAAAATATGCTGTTTGATTACTCTGTGGGGAGTGCACCTATTTACCTTCAATTTCATTTTTTTATCCCAAGGTTTCAAAGTAACTTGGAATGGAACTGCAAACAAACTACAAATTCATATAAATTAAATTAAAATACAGGACTATATAGTCACTAAAAGACAATAAGAAATAGCAGAATAAGAAATATGCCAATAGAAGAGTGACCTTTCCCTTCTAACGTATTTTACCTAAATACAGAAAATAACAGTTTCATTCCTAATCGATTAATCAGCTGTAGCCATTAGATTGAAACCCTTGCCTTTATCACTGAACTTTCTGTGCATAACCCTACAATCCAGAGTAACTATGGGATCACGTAAGAGACATTTACGTCAACATAACTTCGGCACCACCTAGTGAAAACTTATGGGAAATTCATATTGCAACCCAGAGTAAATTGTTCTTATGTTGGAGTAAGGACTCTGTAGTTACTCTGGATTGTGCCTTTAAGTTGCTTCCCTCCATTACATCTGTGAAGGACTTTATCTCTCCCTGGATTCTGTATAATTTGATAATTCAAGCTTGGGAGATGGAATACCTTCTTAGTTCTTCGTTTGTATTCTTTGGAAGCCCTCAGACTACATTCAGGCAAAGCTTGATTTCAGGAAAAATATGCACGATGCCATCCCAACCACAGTGATTTTGACTTATCAGATAAAAAGAACGCCAAGCTCATTTGACTCTTGGTAGACAAACTCTTCCATTGACAAACTCTTCCAGTCAAGTAGCTCTGGCACAATTTCAGCCTTTTGTGCAACAGTCATGGAACAAACTCATTCAGGCGCACTGAATGGCGGCCACAGTGCAAAGTTGCTGATAAGAACCCAACTGTAATAGCACAGGGTGTCCAGTTCACCCAAAGGAGGCCCCCATTTCCTAAATAAAAGTGACCTTGCAAACAAGTCACACTGATCTCCTTTTAACTGAATTGCCTCTACATTTATCCAATTGGTTTCTACAGTCTGTTGACATAAATAAGAACCACAGAACGCAGAAGCATCTTCTGAAAGCAGGAAGCAACATCAAAAGTTGACACCAGATTAAACCATAGGAGTTAGTGTACTGCCAAAAAAATAGCTAATAATAATAATAACAACAACAACAACTAGGCATTTATATACCGCTTTTCTGGACATTTTGGATTGTTCCTCAGTCTTTAATCAAAGCGGTTTACGTAGGCAGGCGAATTCTAAATCCCCGAAGGGATTTTTACAAACACAGATTGTCTCTGTCTTTCAAGAGACACTACATTCAAGATGTTACATTCACAGTCTGGTTGCAACGCTGGCCCCGATGTCTGAAATGCTGGATGACCAAGTTCTCCTTCAGTTCTCACGAAGGGCAGCTGAGAAAGCTCCTTCACTCCCACTGAAAAGCAGATGGAAAATCTCAGCTGCAGCAGCTGCTTTTCAAGGTCTTGCTTCGGATCTGCCTTCTGGTTATCTCAATCCGGCAACCTTCAGCTCTTATCTTCAGGCAAACTGAGGCTCTACCCTCTAGACCAGACCTCCTGCCCAACATCTAACCCAACATCTAACCTCCTGCCCAACATCTAACACATCTAGCAGCCCAACAGCTAACCCAACATTTCAACCAATTCCCATATCACTTTAAGAAACAGAACTTTAAAATAATTAAAAGAAGAAGTCTAGTTTATTAGAATGTAAGCAGAGTTTTCAAAGTTCACAGAAAGGCATACGCTTGGGTGGAGGAAGTCACTAGCAATACCAACTCAGGCCAAAGTAGTCACGACAGGTATGTATCAGCTACAGGTATTTGATCAATATATCTACCCTGTTCACATAAGAAACAGAAGTTGGATTGTCCATTCTTTATACAAGAAATTTTCAACCAGTGTTCTGCAACGTAGGAAATAGGCCAGGAAAAAAGTACCTTAACTCCTGGTTAGGTTGGAACATATCCCATGGAGATGTCATAAAAGTGCTGTAAGACACTTCTGCGCCAATGCTGGGGTGGTTAAGCACAGACATGTTCAGGCCTCCCCACACCATTGCAGGAATAGGAGTTGGGTGAATTGTGTTGGCCAAAATTGGTTAGGATTGTGTACTCAGAGGAAAGCAGCTTATATTCCTATGGGGAGTGGGAATGGGTTTCACTCCTCTTCCTGTGTCTCCTTCGCATGTTAATTGCAGGCTTGCTTGTTCCCACAATTCGCCAACTCACCTAACATTGTGAATGATATGGACAGTGGCATAGCTAGGGGGTGCAAAAGAAAGAAAGAAAGAAGAAAGCTTTATAAAAATCTGTTAGGTCTGCTTTTGAACCATAAATATATTTAAGCTGTGCTGCTGTCATGTCTGCTGTCTTGGCCTTTGTGTTTGTTCACTGATAGCTGTGGCTCCACTATACCTTCCTGTCGCAACATTTATGACAAATGTGGGCTTTTCAAAAAGGCCAGTGAATGAAACCTTTCGTTACAGAGTGTGGAGCTTGACCCATTTCTATACCGTTTGTAGGTTTTTTAAAAGAAAATATTTCCTTGCAGTTTCCTTCTTGTGCCAAAACCAATCCGATCATTTCACCAGCAAGCAGGTTTATGCACCCAGCTGGTTTTCTAAGTCAAAATTCCTTTTTTGCCACAATGATGGTGTGATTAAGGTATGCTGGTTTCGCCTGTGGTTTTCATGTTCATTGAGGCATTGTTTCCCAAATGACTGACTGCTGAACCACACTCTTTTCTAAATAGAAACTAGGGCCATGGTGAACTCAAAAACCCTAAAGGCTTTTCTTTTGGAATGCATAATGTCATTGTTGTATTCTTTATTTAACAAGGTTTCTACCCTCCCATTCTCCATCTGTAACAAAGTAGCTAACAATTAATTCACTGAAAATTATATAGGCAATATTAGATTAATCAACTGCAACAATAAATATGTTAGATGACCTCAAGCAGTCTCTCCCAATAATAAACATTACAAGCATCCCCCCCCCAGCACTGAATGCAATGTGGGGGCAAGTCTGATTTGCACAGGGAAGACAAGAATTAATCACCTGCAAAGGAATCTTTGACCTGGATGTGCCTTCCTGCTGCAAGGAACTCATTCCAGAGCAGCGACTTATATAGAGATGCAGCAAGCAAGGGTATGGGGTGCTTGAGTTCATTCTAACACTCCTTGATATTGCTAATGGAGGGAAGTGGTAGAATTATTCACTACTAGCAGGAGGGAGATCAGAAGGATTCCAGGCCACAGTTGTGGCCCCAGAGATTCAATCCACAGCATGGGCTTGGTCTTGCAGGTGGGGAAAGACCCTTGCATACCATCCTGCATGCCTTGGAAGAAAGGCAAAATAGAAACCTTAGGAACCTACTATTAGGATTAGAATCCTACTGTTAGGAATCAAATCCTTTTATTTATGACTTATATCGGGGGTGTCCAAACTTTTCTGCAGGAGGGACACATCATTTCTCTGACACTGTGTCAGGAGCCAGAAAACTAATTTACATTTTAAATTTACATATTAGAATGTAGAGCATTACAAGGCTTGCCCAAGGAATGAATAGAGGGGGTCTTGCCGCAGGCCGCACTGAAGCTCACTGTGGGCCACATTTGGCCCGTGGGCAGGGGTTTGGACACCCCTGACCTATATCAAATGCTTAGCAGTCACTGCCCTAGTCTTTTCATTTAGGTGAATACCAATCTGAAATATGCTACAAGCAGATTTGGATCAGGAAAGTTTATTGCATTCTTCCCCCATCATAAATTTAAATTAATTACAACCCTGTAGCAAAACAACAGAGGATAAGCCAGTGGCGTTAACATGTGTACACAAAGTCAATTGATATATTTTAAATCTCAGAGTGCTTCTAACTTCTAACAGTGCAATGTCTGAACACTTGCTCAAGACCAAGTTCTATTTAGTCTTTAATAAGAGTTTGTATTTTATGTGATTAATATTAATAGGATTGTAACGATGCAGGGGACAGACTGTATCTGTCCTCAGTGTGGAAGGGATTGCCACTGTCGAATTGGCCTTTTTAGCCATACTAGATGCTGTTTTAGGACCTCCATTCAGAGCACAATACCATAGTCTTTCGAGACTGAAGGATGCCAATGATGAATGATGTTCCACAAACGTAAGAGTCTGTTTTAATTAGAATTAAATTACAGTTGCTCAATGAGATTATGAAAATGTTCTTGATTATCCATGGTGATGACAGTCATTCCCAAATCCTTCACATACCAGTGACACCTTGTTTAGGCCAAAATGTTTTCTGAACTCCTTCCTAACCTAATAAATAACATTTTAATGTATTTCATGAATCACATTGTTGTTATTACTTGCCTGGCAAAAACAGGCCTAGGATATTCAAAAGGGAAAGAGGAAGGAAATTTTCCACTAACAAACATGTTAAACTGATGTTCTGTCTGACTTGAAAAAGAGGCACATATGTAGGCCTAAAATTCACCAGTCATCTTATTAAAGCTAGTTTTTGCCAAAGTCTTTCCTCCTTTATGAGGAAAAAAACAGCATAAGGGGTTCTTCTTAATTGAACTCATTAGTCTGCGGAAATCCTTGCCACTGGAAGATGTGATGGCGTCTGGCTAAAATCAATTTAAATAGGGATTAGATAAATTTTTAGAAGTCCATCACAGGCTCCAAGCCATGTTGAGTATGTTCCACATCCTGATTTTAGAAGTAGGCTACCTCTGAAAGCCAAGTGCAAGGGATTGGGACCAGTATGCTGGTTTCCTGTTGTCTTATGTGCTCCCTAAAACACCTAGTGGGCTGTTGTGAGATAGAGAAAGCTGGACAAGATCGGCCTTTGGCCTCATCCGGCGAGGTTCTTCTTATGTTCTTAGAAGTCACAGGTATCAGGGTAGGCATAGTCATGTGACTATCCAAAGATCAAAACTGATGTGACACACAAAATACAGTAGATTCCTCAAACTTTGGGGATTTTTTTCTCACTTAAACTGTCACAGAGGAAAAGGGTACCCAAATTTAGGTTGAAGACTAGTGTTTCACTTTTGCTGTTTCCCCAAATAAATGATAGGTATCTGAATCTTTTGCTTTCATGAGGCAATTTAGATTAGGGAAAGGGTTAAATATTCCAGTTTCCAGGCTTGCTTTTTCCCATTAAAAATCAGAAAACTACATTTAAATGCATCTTTCTTTTTTAAAAACAGTTGCCTTGAAATGAAGAGCTTGAATCCAATAAATATCTGTCTGCTCAAATATCTTCTACATCATCACATCAGTTTTAAACTTGACGCAGCAAACAAAGCAAGTCTATTCCACACTGTATGAATATTCATCCTTTGCTGGCCTCCGTCAGTCTTGAAAGACTATGGTGTCGTGCTTGGCGCTGCATACGCTGCATGCGAAGCACGAAAGCCTGGGTTGGATTGTTATGGAGGATAGGCTGTTATCCAAGCAGCAAATCCCCCCTCTCCACGCCACTGAATTAGTCCAATGGAAAGGCAGAGTCAATACGATTGGATCCAGCTGCGTCGCAGAGCTGGGTTAAGGACAGGAGCTCACCCTGTCTTGTGGGGCCGACCCGGGTCTCGAACCCTGGCCTGCTGGTTAACAGGCACAGTGTCTTAACCGCCTGTGGCATCTACAGCCCACTGATCAAATGGGTTGGCAGCAGTGACGCCTGCTGGTTCATCAATGGTTTGAATTGCTGACCACAAAAGAAGCATGTAGGGCACCCAAACTTCCAGCGCACTTTGAATGAAGTCAGGGAGATAGCTGGATAAAATCTGTTTTTTCAATTAAAAAAACCACATAAACTAGCTTGATTCATTAAATTAGTTTTAATCAATACATTCAGCAGTCAAGTCTGCTTACATTTTGCATGTGATCAAAATTAAGGAAAAGGCTACTTTTTTTGGTTTGCAGTCAGTGCCTATGGCACGGATCCCAAGCCAACTTTCTAGCACTAACAGCTAGGCCAATAGGGCACGCACTGCATCCTGGTGGTTGGGTAGCAGGCCCAGAGGCCTCCTGAAGGTAAGGGAATATTCATTCCCTTTGGGCTTCATTGCCTGTACTTGGGTGCTGGAATGTTGGTTATCTCATAGATATTGGACCACCTGGACCACCTGTGAGTAAAGCAAGGTGCTATTCCAACAGAGTGCATGTCAGCTACAGTTTTTTATAAGCACTCACATTCAACAGAATTAATATTTGAATATTAATATTTGAATTAATTTTTAATATGGGATGTAATTTCAGTCAATTTAAAAGGATTTTGAATGGATTCATTTAAACATAATTTAAAGCTCTACATGTAAAATTTAAAACGTTAATTTAAATCTCACAGCTCTCTTATTCATGGATCTGGAGGACATCTGCTTGTACTTATTCTTAAACCCCCACCCATCTTAATTGAGCCCCATTGTATAGTGGTAAAGCTACCTATCAGGACACCAACCAATAGTGCAATCCTTTAAGCCCACTAATACTGTAATAATGGACTGAGAGTGTTATTTTCTGATTTTGGCTGCAATCCTAAAGAAACATTCCTGGGAGTAAGATCCATTGAACACAATGGGGCATACTTTTGAGTAGACATGGTTAGGATTGTACTCTTTGTTTGTTTGTGTGCATGTGTATGTGCACACACACACACACACACATATACTGTATATGCGTTTCTTTCTCTTTTGATAAATTTGTTCATCATCACATCCTATTAACCAAGATAAACCTGTTACTGGCAGAGCTTTTAAGGCACAATATGAACATATTATGTAACCTCACTTAAATATCAGAGACACAGCATTTCAGTGGCTGTTATTAGCCAGTACAGAAGCGCAGCAATTTTCATCTTTTTGATCCTGCAAAATATCCTTCCTCCATATGCTTTAAAATTAATCAAGGAACTACTTTTCCCCTCCTGGTGATAACAGATATGTTTGTCCAGTGTAGTGATTGATAAGTTGGGGCAGTTTAAGAATCCTTTACCTTTGACAATTGTATAGAAGAGAGATTTTTAATTGTGGTTCCAGATTTAGGCTTGAATGGAACTTACTTCTGAGTAGACATGGATAGAATGGACTCAGATTGCACTCCTCTCCACACTTACCTGGGAGTAAGCCCCATTGACTAACATAGGGTTTACTTCTGAGTAGACATGATGCACAGGTTGGAGCTTTGAGGTTACACTCAGATTGCATTCTTACCTGGGAGTAAGCCTCCTTGGATTGAATGGAACTTACTTCTGATACGCACAGGATGGAGCTCTGAGATTGCACTCCTCTTCATCCTTTCCTGGGACTAAGACCCACTGACTAGCATGGGATTTACTTCTGAGTAGAAATGATGCACAGGATGGAGCACTGAGGTTACACTCTCACCCACACTTACCTGGGAGTAAGCTTCCTTGGATTGAATGGAACTTACTTCTGAGTAGATATGCACAGGATGGAGCTCTGAGGTTACACAGTCCCACCCACACTTACCTGGGAGTAAGCCTCATTGACTATCTTGATGCACAGGATGGGGCTTGGGCTCCTTTCCTCTCCGGCTTCTCCACTGCGGGGAAGCGGCTTCCCTGGAGCCCTCCAGGAGGGGAGCCCTTCTGCGGGGGAGGGAGAGGGGAGTCACCTGAACCCCCTCTAGCCCCTCCGGCTTCCCCAGCCAGCCAACCCCGCCCTGCTCTCCTCCCCGCCTTCCAATTGGTGCTGCTGGAAGGTCCGGCTCTATAAAGGGACTCCCGGGGAAGGAGGGAGAGAAGCATCCTCTGCTGCTCCTCCAGCATCCCCACCTCCTCCTTCCCTCCCTGGGGTGACCACTGGAGGGGATCCCCGGCAGGCACGCGCAGCCTCCGTCATCGGGGAATCCCCTGGAACACCCCTTGCCTTGCCCTGACCGGCAAGGTCTCCTCGGATCTAAGGGGTCGCATTAGACTCCTGGTGGGATCTTCTCTCCGGAAAGGTCAGCCAGGGATTCCCCAGGTCAGTGGAGGGATCCCAGCTGAGGGATTCCCCAGGTGGTCCTTATTAGGGGATTCCCCAGATACGTTAAGGGGTCCTTATTGAGGGGTTCCCCAGATTGAATGAGGGAAGGGAGCCCCCAGATCAGTTGAGAAGTCCTTATTGAGGGATCTCCAGATCAGCTCAGGGATCTCCCCCCCCCCATTGAAGGATTTCCCAGAGCACTTGAGAGGTCCTTGTTGAGGGATTCCCCAGATCATCTGAAGGATTCCCCAGTTTAGATGACGCTTCCCCATTGAGGGATTCTCCTGACCTGTTAAGGGTCCTTATTGAGGGATTATCCAGATTAGTGGAGGGAATCCCCAGATCAGTTGAAGGATCTTATTGAGGAATCTCCTAATCAGCTGAGGGAATCCTCATTGAGGGAGTCCCCAGAGCAGTTGAGGGAATCCCCAGCCAGACCAGTCGAGGGCTTCCCCCATAAGCCAAGGGGCGAGATGGGGTCCCCCTTGAAGCGAGCGCCCCTGCTCGGCCCCCTCCTGAAGCGAAGCGGCCCCCCCAAGGCCCCGCTCCAGCAGCAGCTGCTGCCCACCTCCTCAGTCTGCGCCCTGCAGGAGCCCAAGGAGGAGGCGCCCCCCAGCCCTTGCCCCTGCCCCCCAAGGACTCCCCACGCCCTCTCCGCCCTCCCCGGACCCACCAAGTGGCCCCTCATGGGCAGCCTGCTGGACATCCTCTGGAAAGGGGGGCTCAAGAGGCAGCACGAAACCCTGGTGAGTCCCCCAACCTTCTCTCCCCCAATCCTACTCAGGTCTATTTGGAAGTAAGTCTATTGTAATCAGTAAGACTTACTCTCAGGTAAGTGTGGAGAGGATTGCAGCCTGAGAGCCCACCCTATGTGTGTCTTTCTGGAAGTAAATCCATTGTAACCAATTGGACTTACTCCCAAGTAAGTGTGGAGAAGGTGGCAGCCTGAGAGACCCCTCTGTGTGTCTCCTTGGAATGTAAATGGGACTTACACCCAGGTAATGTGAATTATAACCAATGGGACTTACTCCCAGGTAAATGTGAATAGGGATTGAGAACCTACTTTTATTTGTGTTTACTTGAAAATAAATCCACTACAATCAATGGGACTTACTTCCAAGTAAGTTGTTTCATTTTCTCTGTAAATTGCTTTGTGAACTTTTTTCTTGAAAGCAACTGATTGGAGAGAATTGCAGCCTCTCTACTTGGAAGCCAAGTCCCATTATAATCAGTGGAACTTACTCCTAGGTAAGTGTGGATAGGGCTGACTCTCTATAATTGAGAGTTTTTCCTTTGCCTGGGTACTAACCTGACTCCTGCCCTGGACATCTCCAGGTAATAGGATCTCAGATAGGGTGTCTAGTTGTCCTAGCTGCAAAAAGAGGATGACATACAAAATGTATGACATACAAAAAAGGATTTGACAGAATAAACTCTAAACATTCATATATTGATTTTGTGTTGCAAATTCAACTACTGCATACTACTTCTTATGAATATAAATTAAAAATTGCATTACATAAGATTTATTGCTTATAATTTATTCATTCCACGAAGGCTCTGTGCTGCCTGTTCTAGGAAAAAAGAGGACATTTAAGTACTTTTCCAGGACACACATCTACAAAAGAGGGTATGTTCTGAAAAAGGAGGACATTTGGTCACTCAGAGCTGGACTTTCCTGAAACTCCTGAGCTCAGTGGCCCTGATTCTGTAGAGCCCACAGATGACACTTTCTCATGGGCAAATTGTATGCATATGAGGATTTGGATCAGGACCACAGAATGGGGTAGGATTAAAGTGTGTGTCCTGCTTTTCCTTATTGGGGTCTCAATCTGAATTTCTCATGCATGCTATCACAAGGGAGCAAAGAGCATGCCAAGATTATGGTATCTAAGTTACACCTTGTTTGGCCCTCCAATGCAATGGTGATTCCTTGCGGCATTATAGGCTTGCCATAATTCTCTTCCACAAAAATAGGACAGGACCTTCTGTCCCATTTGCCAGTATGTGAACACAATCCTCCCCCCAAATCAGGATTGTCCTTATTTTGGGGGACATATGGCAACCCTATATAGTAGGGATGCTGGAGCACAGTAGTGTAACTAGAGGGAGTGCAAAGCACTAGGTTTTGCTGTGAGCCTCACCCCAATATGCAAACAGCCTCTCTTCTTCCTCTTTGGAGCCATTCTTAGTGGTGGGAACACAATGGATGTGAATACAAGGGGCTGCTTGCATCATTGTGGTGAGGCTCCCTGCAAAATTTAGTGCACACACTCCACTCCGGTTTTATGCATAGTGTGAAACATGCCTTTCCAGCTATACTTGAACATCCTCTGCAGTACTGCCAGGAATTCAAATTGCTGCTGGAAGTACAGCTCTTTGACTCAGTTAAGATGTATAGCAGCCTTAACACCAGCTACTTGGGGCTACTTTTTATCCTCCCTCCTCTTCTCGTTTCTGGCACAGGCTGATTATCATCGCAAGTTTGGCAAGATCTTTCGCATGAAACTGGGTGCTTTTGATTCGGTGCACATTGGGGCACCCTGCTTATTGGAGGCCCTTTACAGAAAAGAGGGTGCCTACCCACAGCGCCTGGAGATCAAGCCCTGGAAGGCCTATCGTGATTACCGTGAGGAGGGCTACGGGCTGCTTATCCTGTGAGTAGGCAAGGCTCCTTACTCCGACTGGGAATGGGATATCTTGGGCCAGGGCACCTCAAGAGAGCATGTCCCTTCCCCTGTTGAAATGAATAGGCATCCCCAGAGTCTACAATTAGGATGTTTTGCTCCTGCATCCCGAGTGATGCTAAGAAAGCAGTTGGAATTTCCTAATAAAATCAATGAACAAAGCCACATTGATCAAAGCTAAATATCCAACACTGGGAGGCATTATAACTGTTTTCGCATATACTGAGCACCTATGAGCTTCTTTCAGAGTGTTTGTACCATATATGACTATTGCTATAGATTCAAATCAATGCATATTGGGAGACAAATGCATATTGGATTGTTATGCAAATGCATAATGTTTGCATTATAAACACAAAACCAAGATCAAAATGGACTGCAACCTTAATGTGCACTTAAAGCCAAGCTATCCATATGCAGGAGATCTATACAGTAAACCAGGGTTTTTGTTATTACTTTGCAAGCAACAGTAACAGGTTCTACCGTAACTGGCTCTGAAGTGGATTAAAGAATAGCACTTTTTTTTTTTTTCCTGGTTTCCTGACCTGCTTTGTCACCAGCAAACTATTTTTAGCAAAAGTGTATAGGAACATCTTGAAGTGCACACATGATTTATGTTGCGAAATGGTGTGAGGGAGGGTTAAACAAAACTTATCTGGCATCACTACTCTGAGCAGATGCTTTATAAATAATGGATATAGGTACAGTAATGCAAACAAACTTCTAAAAGCAGCTTCAGAAATGTACATGTTGGTTCTTTTTTAAAAAAATCCTTTACTCTGCATTGTGTTCCAGGCATGTTTCCAAGTTGCATTAAGACGGTTTGAATTAATGCAAGGTAGAACACAAGAGACATGCATCAGATATACATTCTAGCCATAAAGTCCAAAGAAAATGCAAAATGTGAAGAGTGTTTTGCAATATGGATTTAAGGAATGTTTCTGTAAACTTGCCAAGAAGAGATACAATGCAGTATAAGCCCATTTTGGCATAAACCTGCTCTGGATATCTGCCCAGCCTCCCTTACCCATAAATCATACCTGGTCTTGGGCCAGTGAACATTCAATACACTTCTTGAGATGTTTCTGTCAACAGAGTTTTCTAACACTTTCCATTCATATCCCCAAACTTGGCAATATTATGAGTTACAGTCTCAGTAGACATGTTTTCAAATGATGATCTCTTTCAATACCTTAAAATTTTTTTTCCAAAATAAAGTAAATCTGTTTTTATTTCACAGAGAAGGGAAAGACTGGCAAAGAGTCAGAAGTGCATTTCAGAAGAAATTGATGAAGCCCACAGAAATTGTGAAGCTGGACTCCAAAATTAATGAGGTAGTGTACAAGGGCTCACATTTAATGTCCTCTGATCATTAATCATGAATGTGATCATTCGATTCCAGATACAGGATAGAATATTTTATACTAGTGTTGAATATTTTATACTAGTGTTGAATATTTTATACTAGTCTATGGCCATCTCCACAACAATAATTTAAGATCATTCCTGAACTGTAGTGAATCAACTGAAGTTGAAAGGAATAATATTTAATGTTTTGCCAGATGTTTTAAAAAAACCTCCCTCCATGTAGACACTTCACACATCAAAGCGAAGACTAGACTGGAATGTTGTTTCTTATATGGAAGTGCATATATATAAATTATAAAATATAAATAGCTCATCAGAGCTCGGGCAATATTGGAACTCAGGCAATTGCATATTTGAATGCACTTCCATATAAGAAACTTAGAAAATGAATACATCAGGGAGAACATTTTACACTAGTCTTGTGTGTGTGTGTATATATATATATATATATATGTGTGTGTATATATATATGTATATATATATGTGTGTGTGTATATATATGATATATATGTATATATATCAGGCCCAATCTGATTGTAGTTTGCCACCTTTTGACTGCTTCCAATTGCTGCTGCCGCCTCTCCTGATCAACTCTGCTGTACCTCTGTAGTCTGAATCTTTACATAATTGTACCTGTTAATCTGAGATGTTCCCAACTGGTTCCATATTTAGGATTAAAATCCTTGTAAACATGAGGTGGAGCTAGTGAGTCAGCTAATTATGTCAGAATAAGTACTGCTTAGGATAGCTGCTAGATACGTAATAAACAAAATTTTATATCTTGTCAATTTTTGTGGTTATGTTATGAAAACAGTGTTTTTTAAAAAAACAATAACATGCCAATAATTTTATTTGTAGGTCCTTGTAGATTTCCTGCATCGAATAGACACACTTTGTAACAAGAATGGAGAAATAGAAGATCTGTATTCTGAACTGAACAAGTGGTCATTTGAAAGTAAGCTTCTTAATTTTCTACTCCTAATACATCCTGGATTTGATGCTTTCTTCCATGGCCAGCCCTGAATTTGTCAGGTGCCTTTTATATAGAAGAGAAGGAAGGCAACATTTTATGCTCTTAAGTGCTTTCTTATAGTGCTTTCAAACAGTAGCCTATAATGTTGATCACTGGTCTTTGAAGAGCTAGTTGGGATGTTGAACGGGCAGTTCTATCTTGAGTAGCACTAGAGTAGCACTTGGGTTGCCCTATCACTAGTTACTCTGGAAAAGGCTTGGGGCAGAGCAAGGGCAGAGCTCGGGGCAGAGCTTGGGAAGGCTTGGGGCAGAGCTCTGCCCTAACTGGGGCAGCCGAGGCAGCTCAAGAGAGGCATGTTGAGGGCATGTTTAGCATTGCCCAGGGAAGGCAGAGCACTTACTCTGTATCCAGAGCCTGTTTCTAGGGCAGAAATGTTCTCAGGAGCTGGTATAGTAATGAGTAGACCCATAGGGGTCCATGATAAGGCCCAAGTAAGAATGGTAGTGTTGACCAAAAATCTGAGTTCTTGGCCAGCCTAGCTGCAATCCCTGCCTCTCAACCTCAGGATATGGTACAACTATGACAGCCACTAACCTAGGGATACAGCAGGCCTTTCCAAGCATCCACCCTCCACTAGAGGAACTGCAGCTGTAACTGGTTGTCAGGAACTGCTGGGCTTCCTTCTAAGGCAGGCACCACAGCTGTTCCTTGTTCAGTGTGATCTGAAGGGGGTCTCCTCAGGAGCAAGCCCTCCCCAGCTGTCACTGACTTAGCATGCTCTGGAGCAGGTAGGGCAGCCCAGGCTTCCTGATTCTCCGGATGCAACATAACTTTCTGTTCTGGATACAGAACTGTAGACCGCCCAGCTAGGGCTCTCCTCACTGCCCTTACTCTGGATTGTGCCCTAAATAAAGTAGTACTAGTGGTGCCACTACTATTGTTAAAACAAAAAGAGTAAGAGATGAGGCAGAAGGAGAATGAGAGGAACCTTCCTTTGTTTAAATAAAGTAACACAGAGGAGAGAGAAACATGTTCCTTCACTCGTTGTGTATTTAAAGCACACGGTAGGGTGGGGAGCAAGATTACTACACTTCAAGGACTGGATCGCAACAACCTCTCTGTGCAGGCTACTTGCACAAAGCCGTTTGGGAGCATACCCTGCTGTGATTTTTTTCTTTAGATGTAGTTATGAAAACTGGTGAAACTTCTCCATTGCCCTGGGAAAGTATGCCTACTAATGTTAGCTCATTGATGTAACTGTGCCAGCTGAACACAATGAACAAAACACAAATAACACAAAACAGTGAAACACAAGGGACACAAGGGAGTGAAACACAAGGGACTGGTAACTAGCCTCTTAGAACCAGATAAGGTTCAGCTGAGTTAGCAGTTCCCCCAAGAGAAGAGACCGGTTGTTGCCGGATAGTAAGCAGTACTGAGGAATTCAGACACCCAGCCAGAAGAGGAAAGGCAAAGATAATAAGTGGGAAAATAACTGGGATCACTATGAATAATGAGTTCAGCCCCGAAGGGACAAGAGGCTTACTTGAAATTATTATTATTTATAAAAAAATGAAGCTCTAACCTGAGGGGATAGAGAATTGCTTATTTGTTTATCTGTTGTGCAGTTGCTTGTCTGTCTGCAGAATAAACTTGAAAGCGTTCCATGCATCAGCTCTGTTGTGTATGCCGCACCGGACACAAATCAAAGCCCCCAATAGGGCTTTTTTTTTTGCTAACAATTTGGCTACCTACAGTTTAGGTGCAGGAAATGTGCCCTCCTTTATATCTGTAAATCCTGGGAAAATGTAGACATAAGAAGAAAATCCAAATGGGTTCCATGTATTTAGGTTGGGTTTAAGAGTAGGCTGCATCTGAAAAACTTGAAGATTGCAGGACTAGATGCTGATGACCTGCCCCAGACATAACATCAGTATGTACCATTTTTCATAAATTGCTAATAAAAGTTTTTTTAAAATGATAGGTATTTGTCTAGTGCTGTATGGGAAAAGATTTGGACTCTTGCAGCAAGATGTGGAAGAGGAAGGCTTGAACTTTATTAAGGCTGTGAAAACGGTATGAAGCAATGTTCTTTGTAGGCATGACAAATGTTGGGGAGCCCAGTCCTGAGCTGTATGGGCGCTGCAGCGCAGAAAATGGATGCCGTGGAATCCAGCACACTTTGGACAGCCCAGTGTAGGCTTGCACTGGGCTAACTCCAGTGTTGGACCCACAGTATGTTGTGAACATTGGTGACAAACTCACTGGCAAAAAATCTGCTCTGCATAGAGTCTTTCTTGAGCTCTCAGCGGCCAGAGTAAGCTAAGGTTATCTCAACCTTTTCTATCACAATGAAACTGATTTGAGTCCTGCTCATCTGCATCACTACTGTTTCTTGTTATATTTAATGTAATGTACATTTAAAATGTAATGTAATCTTGGTACACTGAATGGAAGTTCTTCATTTGTTCCACATCCTGTTAACAGATGATGAGCACATTCGGGATGATGATGGTGACGCCCGTTGAGTTGCATAAGAGCCTGAATACGAAAGTTTGGCAGGCTCACACCAAGGCATGGGACAACATCTTCAAGACAGGTAACTAAACATATTTCCAGAGGCAGCCACAGTATTTTGAGGAACAAGCTACCTATATTTGCAATTTGACCACTTTGTACTCTGTATTGCAAGAACCTGCCTAGTAGTTAAGATTTAACATTTATGCTGTAATCCTAAAGATACTTTCCTGGGAGTAAGACCCATTGAACACAATGGAGATTACTTTTGAGTAGACATGGTTAGGATTGTGCTCTTAGATTTAATTTATCACAACTTCAATTGAGCCAAACTCGGGGAAGCATCCCTGGAACTGGCCCACTTTATTTTTGAACACCCTTGCAAAGTAGGCTAAGAGACAGCATTTTATCTTCTGCACCCTATTGATGGCACAGAGGTTTTGAACTTGGGTCTCCCAGCAAGTCCCTCGCTATCCACCATATCAAGCTGACTTACCAGCCAGTCTTTTGGGCTTCCTATTGTGTGTCCGTTTTCAAATTTGGAGCTTAATTGCTTTTACATGCTGCTAGTTATGACACAGAGGCTGTAACACTTCCTAGGGCAAAAAGCCCATTGAGCACTGTGGGACTTCCTTCTGAGTAGGTAGGCATAGGATTGTGCTGAAATTTGTTGGAATTTTAAAATTTTAGGATGAAGTTTACTTTTTACAACAATGTTGAAACAGATTATAGAAGCCAAACTTGACTTCAGATTGTTTGTTGGTCTCACTCACTTAACTGATTATACATTTTTTGGTTCTCATATCAGCACCTGATCTTGGAAGCTAAGCCGGGTCAGGTCTGGTTAGTACTTGGATGGGAGACCGCCTAGGTATACCTGTTGCTGTAGGCTTTTGCTTATGAGCAAGTGGGTAAGACATTGTGCTTGTTAACCGGCAGGCCAGGGTTCGAGACCTGAGTCCCCACAAGATGAGGATTTCCTGCTATAGGCAGGGTGTTGGACTACTAGGTGATCCACTCGGTCCCTTCCAACTCTATGATCTTATCCCATGCATTTTCTAAAGGAAACTACAGAGGAATTTCTTTAACCACACAACAACCTTGTGAGGAAGGTTACACTGAGAGGGACTTAATCAAGACCAACCAGTTTTTACATAAGTGATTTGAACCTGGTCATCCTGCCTCTATAGCCAGCATTTTCCAGTTAGGCCTAGCTCTAGCAATCAAACCAGTAAAGCTGTTTCCAAACTATAAGAGTTCAATTTGCTTATTGCTTCCACCCTTTCTTCCCTCAGCAAAATGTTCCATCGACAGCAGGCTTGAGAAACACTCTGCCAACCCCACTGAAGATTTCCTCTGTGACATATATGTGGGGAGTCAGCTCTCCAAGAAGGAGCTATATGCAGCCATCACTGAGCTCCAGATTGCAGGTGTTGAAACGGTAAATATTATTATGCATTAACAAGGAGTATTTAATGACAGATGGCCAATTAGCCACATGGATGACTTACCGTTTCCATTGAATTGTCATTCTACTTCAAGTTTCTCATTTGCATTATCGCCTTTTATTATCATCTATCACCATTTAGTAACTTATAGTAAGATCAACATGTATACAGATTGATTATGCATTACACTTTCTGTTCTCTGGCCATATTTATGAAAACCAGCTTTGTATTGAACTGAAACATCTGAGACAGCCTGATGTCCCCCATAATGAAAATTAGAGTAATTTAGAGTCTGAAAATGGGTTCATGCAAGCATTATATATGTGACTCCCCACCATACTACAGCACAGATTTTGGGTAAATCGTCTTCGTCTTCCTAGGATTTCTGGGGTGGTAACATGATTTATCCCCTTTTTTTCTAAAGGGGATACAAGTGTGGCTACAAGTGTGATAATAAACAACTTAATGCGTGCCAAAAAA
Source organism: Cryptoblepharus egeriae (assembly GCA_030015325.1). Classification (NCBI taxonomy): domain Eukaryota; kingdom Metazoa; phylum Chordata; class Lepidosauria; order Squamata; family Scincidae; genus Cryptoblepharus; species Cryptoblepharus egeriae. Next base: position 176,683,362 of record JAREYC010000003.1, on the reverse strand, counting down.
TCTTTACATAAAGTTTCTGTCCTGGGTTGAATCACCCCAGACAACGCCCAATTATGTAGGTGCACCTAATTAATAACCTTATTCCTGAAATCCCAATGATTCTAAGGTCCATCTGCACAAACAGCTGGTCTGTTGTCATGCATTCTCGGGCTTACGACAGCATATGCCGCCACCTGTGAATATGTTTTTCTCATTATGAAAATGTTGCAGTTCATTACTTGTATTAATGTAGCAACTGGGTCCACAGCCAACACAGTAATTATCTGCTGCTGTTTCAGACTGCCAACAGTTTACTCTGGGCTCTCTACAACATCTCATGCAATCCGCACGTTCAGGCAAAGCTGCTGGATGAAATTCAGAATGTGATTTCAGCTGGAGAAGACCCAAATGCGGAACATCTGAAAAAAATGCCCTATTTAAAGGCTTGCCTGAAAGAATCTATGAGGTAGGATGCTTCACATACTTACCTGCAAGTGGGTAAATGGCTTTTCTGAGTCCAGATGGATCATCTTATGATCGTGGATGTTGTCGTGGATGTCCAGACGAATGTCCATCTCTGATCCAAGAAAAGGTGTGAGACTGACAGTCCTCCTAGGCTAATATTCTGTCTCCATCAGTAGCCTGCAAGAATTTGCTTCATTTCTATCTCACCTTTTTCACCTTGAAACCTATGACACATGGCAGTTCCCAATCTGTGTCCCAACCAGATTCTTCATCATCAGGGCTGCCACACCAGGTGCCTTCAGACTATAGCCTTGAGATGTCACTGGAAAGCTGGCATGATGTGCCCTCCCTTCTTTGTCCTAACCATTTGGTAAAACTCAGATTTATGACTTCTAGAATGTGACCGTCAATTCTAATAACCGTAGGTCACTATAATTATAACATGGTTATATTCTGTGGGACCTTCTGAAGTGCTCAAGATACTTTACATAACATAATCTGAATGCCTCACAACGTGTACCGATACTACTACTCCAGTATTACATAAGGGAAATTGAGAGGCTTCGGGCACTTATGCTGCAATCCTTATCCCAGTTAGGCCAGCTTAAGCCGCAGCACATGTCCCATGCTGGCCTGGGGGTGCCACAAAAATGCTGTAAGACACTTCTGCACCACTCGTGGGGAAGGGTTAGATGCCCAGACTAGTTGCCCAGTTGCCTCCCTACAGCACCACAGGAATGAGAAGACTGATGAGTTATGCTGGCCAAGGTTAGGATTGCAGCTACCATGAGTTGTAACAAGGCTAAGGCAAGGCTTGAAACGGGAGTGTTTTCTGCTCACATTCTGCTCACAAATCACATTTATTGATTTGACTTATTGAATTTATACCCTGCCTTTCTTCCCTAAAGGGGAACCTAAAGCGGCACTGTCACTGGTGGCGTTTCGCCACTGTCCTTTTTACAGACATGATGGCCAGCATAAAGTAATGAGATCTGGATCTGTGTTTGTAGGATCACACCATCTGTGCCATTTACCACTCGGACACTTGACAAAGAAACAGTCCTTGGAGACTATGCGCTTCCAAAAGGGGTGAGTAGAATTTTTCATCCCCAAAATCTGCTTTAGAAATGGCTTGTTTCAGCTGCATTCCTAAGCATAGTTTCACACATGATTTATCAGTGGTGCATGCATGGAAATGTGGAAAGGATTCTGTTTTTGGAGAACTCATAGTGATTGACAGGAGGGGAAGGAATCCTCTGATCGACTTTTATTTTATGAAACTATACCAAGTGAGCCCCCGCAGTTTAGTTCAATATTTGGCCAGACAAACTTTCAAAGTTTTTCATCTGCTGTTTTTCACTAGAGATGCCAGGGGTTGAACCTGAGACCTTCCTCATGAAAGCATCATGTCAGCTGAAGCACATCTTTGTTGCTTGACTCACGTAGAACACAACTACTTTTTCAACATACCAAATATGAAAATGAGCCAATTTCTCACAACTGGTGCAAAGGCTATATCTTATGAACTAGCTGTGAGTGGCACAAGTGGTTAAGACACTGTGCCTGTTAACCAGCAGGCCAGGGTTCAAGACCCGGGTCGGCCCCACAAGAGAGGGTGAGCTACTGTCCTTAGCCCAGTTCTGCAACGCCAGCTGGATCCAATCGTATTGGCTCTGCCTTTCCATTGGACTAATTCAGTGGCGTGGAGAGGGGGGATTTGCTGCTTGGGTAATAGCCTATCCTCCATAACAATCTAACCCAGGCTTTTGTGCTGCGTATGCAGCGCTGAGCATGATATTATAGTCTTTCAAGACTGATGGAGGCCTGAGCACTAATTAGATTTGCTGTTGAGCTTATGATCATGAACATTTAATTCTGCTGGGATGTGAACACTAAAAACCATATCCAGTAATAGCTGTTATGACAACCTGGATTGTGTTTTGGGACATCTGTGAGTGTAAAGCTGTGTTGATATTTTTGCTGCTTTGCATTGTGGGTCAGTCTGTCTTCATACCTGAACACAGAAGTGCACATGTCTGGTAAAAGATACCACCTACGTACTAAGATGCACATATGCTTGGAGACACTCAACAGAAGTTTTCCCACCACAGAGATGCTGTGTTGGGGAAATATCATGCTTTGAATTTCTTTTCACAATCTGCCTATCAAAACATGCTCTGCCAGCATGATATGGGGAAAAAAAATAGAACTGCAGAAATTCTGTTTTTTGGTAACATCAGCTTGTGAGCAGTTACTCTATGATGCTGGAAAGAGATTCTGTGGCATGTTTGCAGGCAATGGCATCTCTAGCATTTTTGCACATGTCCCAGGTCTGTGTTCTGGTCCAGAAAACGGATTGTAGCCAACCAAGGCCTGATGAGCACCAGCTCAAATTGAGCCTTTTGACCTTCATTGCAAGATGTTTGTTTTAAAATTATCCTTAAATTGTAAAACATTTGCAAAGGGAGAAAACGTGCAAGGAAGAAAATGTCCTATTTTACACACACCCCCCCTCCAAAAAAAAAACACTCTGACGGTCTCACTAACAAGATTAGACCCAATCCTATCCAACTTTCCAGCACCGAGGTAAGGGAACAAATGCATTCTTAACTTGAGGAGGGCTTTGTTATTGCCCCTTCACAACAGGAAGCAGCATATGCCCTGCTATATCCCACCACAGCTGAATCAGATCTGGAAAGCAGGATAGGATGTTTCACAAAGCCAGCACCTGTTTTCTTTTACTGGGAAGAAATCCCACTCCAGAGGATGTCTGGAAATCTTTTAAATATTTTTCTGTCTCTTGGCTGTTGTTCACTGCTCTTTTCTCATTGCTCTTTTCTCATGCTTATAAAGCACAACAGTATTTGATAAGTCCTTGGTTGAGAAAACATCCTTCTCAGCCTTGGAAATCTTGTCCTATTAGTAAAATACAATTTGCTGTTCCATCTTCCAAAGTTGCATGGAGCCAACTTTCTCTCCTCTCTTGTGTTTTCAGACAGTGTTAATGATCAACAGTCATGCTCTGGGATGCAACGAAGAATACTTCAATGACTGGAGTCAGTTTAAGCCAGAGCGTTGGCTCCAGAAAAACATAAATCCTTTTGCCCATGTTCCTTTTGGCATTGGGAAAAGGATGTGTATCGGTCGCCGCTTGGCAGAGTTGCAGCTTCAACTAGCTCTCTGTTGGGTACGTTTGCAGTTGTATGACTTTTTCCCTCTTGGTCTTTATTGAATTCCAATTACATTTCACTGGGGAGCAAAGTTAATTCTATGTTCATACTTTAAAAAATACATCTTTAAAAAATAAAGTAAAAAATACATCAGTTCATGAAACAAGGAGATTTTCTGTTCCTTAAATCTGTAAAACAAATCCATGTTTTTAATATATTCTTTAGTCTTTGTCCAAGATTCTCATACAGTGTATTCAAAGGATGAGTGAAGACTGCAATGCTGTGCATACTTTTCTGCAAGAAAGGGTGCAATCTTAAGAAATTAGGCTGGCCTATCTTTCCACGATGGAGTGGAAAGGTCGGTGTATGCCTGTGCATTGGGCTAACCCTCCCAGGAGTGGGGCAGAAGTGTATTACTGCACTTTTGTGAAAATCCCAGGTCAGCACAGGACTTATGCCTGGGCTTAGACCAGACTAAGTGGAGATTAGGATTGCAGCCATAGAGCACAATCCTAACCACGTCTACTCAAAAGCAAGCCCCATTGTGTTCATTGGGTCTTACTCCCAGGAAAGTGTTTTAGGATTGCAGCTTAAGTCTCATTTAACATATTGAACCTTGCTTCTGAGTAAACATGCATAGGATTGAACTGGAGACCTTCTACTGTTTGATGTTTTGGGTGACTTTCTATATTCATTTATTTTCTGATGTACTGCTGACTGTCATCCCCATACCCCAGATACTGCAGGATTCTTGACATATTCTAATATAGGGCCTGTGCTCAGTTCTGACCAGTCTCTTGAGCGTCTGACTATTCCTCTCTTGAATAGAAATTCTGGCCTAGAATTTGCCCAATATTTCTTGACAGTGGAAGAGTAGCAATATTGGGTGAGTTTCTTTTGGAAAGCCCTGACCATCATCACAATCTTTTTATTGAGAAACCTCAAACGTCAAAGGAAATCCGTGGTTTTCTGGAAGACAGTTCAAAGCTGTTGATTTATAATTTCCAACATAATTCCTATACTAAACAAATATATCCCACCTATAATAAACATCCTTCTGCATCTCCTCGACGTTTATGAGTCAGCAAAAGATATTTTGGACCCATTGTCTCTTATAACCTAATCTTGCTCCAATTATTGGCTTTTCATTAGTTAGGTTAGTCTTTCTTTAGACATAAAACATTTAATTTCCAGCATCTACCTGGATTGTGTTCAAAGTGAGCAAGAGTCATGTCCCGATTTCCCCCCCCCCCCTCCACTTCAAACCTCACCAAGATTCTGGCATCCCTAGAAGTATAGCCAGCATGTCCATTCTTGCTCCTTCTTCCAAACTTATATGTGCTGATCTCAGTGGGAAATGGATAACATCTCTTTCCAGGAAATGAATACAACTTAAATCTCCTTAGTGTGAGTGTCATCATTTATGCAGCTATATAAACAACTGTTAAGCAAGAGCGAAGTGATGAATTCTGAAGAATACATCCTGACATGGTTGACCCAAGTTTTTCAGACACCTGAGGCAATATGCCCAGGACCACTTCCCCCTTATCAGTTGATGTGCCAGTTTCTTCTCCCGTGGGAGGCAGAAATTGTAGTGAATGGAGTATGAGAGACTCCAGCTTCCCAAACTGTGGATCTGGATCCAACCATATTTTGGTGGTTTCCAAAATGGACAGTGCAGATTGGACTTTGTGCAAAAGGATTATACAAACTGCTGCTGGGGGAACACTGCTGCCCAATGATCATTATATCCACACCTATTGGTATTTAAATTGGGCAGAAGTTTCTGGGACCTCTAAAAGATTTGGAAATCACTGTCTAGCATACGAACGGGCAGTGCTCAGCTTGTGTCTCGGGGCAGGAAAGACTACTGTGACCAAGTTTGAGAGACCCACCTCTGACTCTTTGCCTTTTGTGTTACAGCTTGTACGAAAGTACGAAATTATAGCAACAGATGACAAGCCAGTAGAAACCCTGCACTCAGGAATCCTGATCCCCAACCGAGAGTTACCCATTGCATTTAGAAGACGATAAGGTAAAGTGAAGTGTCAGCTTATGGCAGTGTTTCCCAGTCTGAGCCATGGCTGCCTGGGGAGCTGTAGGAACCAGCTAGGGAAGGGAAAAGAGTGCAAGAAAGATGGCAATTTAGGCAGCTGTCAGATCACTGGCGGGTCAGCTTCAGTATTGTTGACTCTGGCAGAAGTGCTCAGATTTCACAACAAATTTTTTTTTCATCTGTCTATCCTGGAGATACCCTGGGACATTCTGCATGCAAGCATGTGCTCTGCCACCAAACTACAGCCTCAGCACTGTTGCACTTCTGCTCCTTAGATGCAACCCAGAGTATTCAGGGGAGACTACAAGTACAACTGCATACAAGTCAGCTGTGTATTAATTTTCATCATGGGGAACAAGGGACAGTTTTGCAGTATTCAAAGCACTGATTAATGTAGTTTGTTTCCCTTTGCTTGACTCCAGCATTTGTTAGATCAGTGGTATTTGAGCATTTCAGCCCGAGACACCCTTCTGAGAATGACTGTCTGTCCGGGGCCCCCTTGGAAGTGATGTCATGGCTGAAGTGCATTAAAGGTGCTCAGTGCCAGATTCCCAAGATGATTGTATCCAGTTTTTTGGGGCCTGTTGAGATGAAGTCACAATCCCCCCCCCCCCCAAAAGGAGGTGCTGACCTCTACTTTGAAGACCACTATTAGATGTGTCTGACCTTCATGCTGGTAGAGAGATGTTGTGAAAAAACAGAAAAGAGAGAAAGAGAAAACTAACACTCCTATTGCATTTGGAAAGAATATACATGCTATGTAAATTTTATGCATCTAGGTCATGAGAAACTTGCAAAGTAGAGGTTCAACACTGGGAAGAATGCATTTCTAGATATTGCTACTGGACAGATTTCTTATGGGAACATTAGATCCTAACACCTGAATATGCACAACTTGACAGTAGAATACACTAAAATTTACATTCATATGAGTTTCAGTTGTATATGTGTATGCTTGCCTGTCCCTTTGATCTTGTTCAGAACTGTAAAATAAAACCTCCTCTCTTTTTTCCAACCCCCAGATCTGTTTTGAAAGAAACAAGTTTCTCGACAGCTGCTTTTTACAACACCCCTGCGATGCATGTAGTTCCAGCTCCTGCCACAACTGATGAGGTTATGACAAGGCATATGTTGAAAAATTTGCTAATGGCGAAGGGTACCCAGAGTTAGCTTTGGAAGGGGGAAGACCTGTCAAACCGTGGCATGCGTGCTGGAGAAATCTTCAAAATGGTCTAGCAAAAAGTGGTGTGGACCATGCATGTATATCTAAGGTGTGAAGAATGGAAAGGTTGAAAGACAGGGAATGGTTGATATTTTCATAGAGCCCTGAAAAAACATTTTGTTCACTTGACAATGGAAAATCTTCTGGATTTAATCTAGATTTAGGGTGCAATCCAGAGTAAGTATGGGGAGTTCTTGCTCCAGTATAAGAACAATTTGCTCTGGATTGCAGTATGAATTTCCCATAGGTTTTCACTAGGTGGTGCAGTAACTACAGGTACACGTAATGTCTCATACGTGCACCCATAGTTACTCTGGATTGTAGGGTTAATCTATATTCCTGGGAAGAGCAGTTTGGGAATGAATAGAATTAGTCTGGGGTGCAAGGATAGGAAAGTGAAAAGATATTGCTTACTGTTTCCATATTCTCGAAGGATCATGTGCAAATTTTAACCCATTGCAGGGATAGTTTGTCATTCTTTTTTCTCTTCCCCACCTCTAAAACAGAATCGGTGTAATGAATTAAACACTTAAAGAGAACTACAGTGTTTGAACATTTAGAAGGGGGAAGAAAATGGTAAAACAAATGCTTCCATGTCTCCTTTAACACTTAGAACACAGTCCTAACCATGTCTACTCAAAAGTAAGCCCCACTGTATTCAATGGGTCTTACTCCCAGCAACATGTCTTTAGGGCTGCAACATTAGCTTTGTAGTAGCAACTGTGGAACAGTTTGCTAGTGTATAATGCTGATGATTTTAGACACTTGATCAACAATCTTTATATTGCTGAAGGGACACCCATTGAAGTGATCCTGTATGACTACAATTGTCTACAGTCACAGCACCTATATGCAGGGATCTGCCACAAACTTGGCAGAGCTCTGTTAAACTCCTTGCTTGTTTCTATCTTATTTTTGTAAGCAACTACATGGAAACAGTCTGTACAATGGATCATCCCATGGAGGTCTATATATACCTCCCATAGCTCCCTTCTCTCTGCCTGATGCTCTGGAGAATCCATTCTTGACTGGATGATGTGTATATATGTGTGTGAAGGGGGGAATACATGGCTTAATTGAGTCTATGTTAATGCATGGGAAACAACCCCAGTAACAGGGCTGGATTGCAAACAATTAAAAAATGCACATTTTTGGTGAATTTTTTTTATATTGACCCCAAGCACAGAGAGATTACACAACTAGTAACCCACTAAGCTTATCACAACCCTCCGGCCACGTTTACAGAAGTGCTAAATGTGCCAGTTGCTCTAGAGAGTGATTGCTTGCTGGCTACTGTTTAGTCCAAAACCAAGGATGCAAGAAAGCAGTATACAATTGATGGATTATGGACAACTTGTTGGGATACAAGCGTGACATTTAGGTAAAATATGAGCAGCATAGCTCACCACTGATATTTTCCCTTTTCTTATATAGTAGCACCTCTTCCTTTTTATTTTTGGAGTTGGTTTTTATATGAATTTGTCTATTTTGTACATTTTAGTTCTTAAGAATTTTTAAAAATATGTACAGTTTGGAGAACCTTTAGCATTTGATCTGTATCATTGCTTATTTTTTGGTTTTTTAATTTTGTAAAACACAGTTACTAAATTTGCTTTTTAAGAATTTTGTAATAAAGAGACTTTTTATATATATGAATCCTCTGTTGTTGACACTTGGGTCCTATTACTGGTACAGTTCTTTATTTAGTTCTTTATTCATAAAGTTCTCAATGTTTAACTGCCAGCCAGATGGAAATGCTGGTGCTCTACTAAGGGTGATCCACCTCTCCCATTAAATAAATTCACAAAGGAAGAATTTGTGAATATGGTTGTATTACAATCCATTCTAACATTACAGTTCAGCAATTTTCAACATTGTTCTTGGCCCACTGAATTCTATGTTCTTCATCACTCTCTAGTCATATCACTCTTCTAGGCTTTTCTTGGGTTTTCTGGCTCTGTTTCTAGGGGGCAACTGAATTAGTACTATCTAGATTAATGACTTGTATTGCGCTGGTGGCTGACCTAGCAGAGAGATGAGCATCTCATTACTACAGACAGTTGCTCTAAATTGGAAACACAGCTACAGAATCTATCTACAGCGTACAGAATCTGCAGATCTCTTGAGGCATGCAGATTTAAAATAACTGCTGCAAGGCTAGAGTATTTTTTGAAAGCAATATTTTAACCATAGAGGGGCCAGCAGATGCACTGCCTTTGATTTGGGGGGCAATGTTTGTGGTGTGACAAACCCCCTTTAAAGAGTGAGAGCTTATTTTACTAACAGGAACAACAGTAGTTGTAGATGACAGCTGGAGCTTCCCAACCAGGGGTGTCACTAGGGTGGTGCAGTCTGCACTGACATGCGCTGGGGGACCTAAAAATTGTAACTATGTGATGGTACATCAAAACCCATCAAGTCATGTACCGTTGGAATCGTATTGAACGGAATCCAATGCAAAAATCCATTTTGAAATTTCACCTTCCTATCAAACGTTATGGCTAAAAAACTAAAATATGCATTGAACTCTATGGAAAGTGAAAGTGACCCATATTGTGATTTACTCGTGAGTAGGCAAAGGTGCCATAGTTCATTGGAAAGGGCAGGCTGAGAGGAATCTAAGGACACCAGAATTGTCCTGATCCAATGAACGCAGCCCCCCCCCAAATCACCTCAGAAGGAGGACCCTGATCATTGCTTTGAAATTAATTGAAAATGGATTTGAACTGCACAGCTGTGTTTACTGGCGAGTAAGCAAGCAGGCCTCACCTGGAGTGGAAGGTCAGTCCAGGAGAATACAAGACTTCTAAAATGGTCCCAATCATTACTAGAGATGTTACTGTGGGTTAGAAAGGGGGCACCCTTGAAAGCACCCCTTGTGTCCTAAATGGCTAAAACCATGGTTTGTAGAAATAATCCCATCATGTTATACACCTTTGAATGCATAATTTACAGCAGAATGCAGTGAAACAAACCACTTTGAAATATTTTTATTCTATTAAAATTTGTGGCTAAAACAACCAGTGGCGGTGGGGCAATGGTACATAACCATGCCTGCAATTTTATTTATTGCCCCGCCAAATGTAGGGGGGTGATGTGCTGTCCTCCCGCACCGGGTGACACAAACCCTAGTGACATCCCTGTTCCCAACTTTAGCCTTTAAAATGCTCTAAGCTATGCTCACTCAGTATTTCCTTGGCTCAAGATATATCATTTGTGATCAAAATCCCCCCACCCTTGAACAAAATGAGAGACATAAAAGCAGTGGGCATACTCCAATTAGATGTGGACCTGAACTTGATTCAGTCCCGGCCTTCAACTCTAACCTTACATACCAACATGTCATGAGAGTTAATGTTGGGTATTGAAAGCTGTTGATTTCCAAGATCATTCTATTTCTGGCCAACTAGCGGTCAGAACTGAAGAGGTCACGTGGTATGAGGATGGGAAAGAGGGGCAGTTAGTCCTTGTGCCAAAGGAAAGGAAGATGTTTATGCTCTGTATGCATTCAGAATGGGATGGGGCACTGCCTTATCTTATTCTCTCTTAGGCATGGGGTGAACATGTGGAGGCTCACCTTTTTGATATACATACATTCATACATATTTTGAACTTACATTCAAAGCCTCACCTAGAAACGTAGCTACCTGCGCCTATCTAGTCAGGACAGCTGGATGCACCTATGTTTAAAAGACTCCAAATATAAACCCTCCTCTGTTTCTAATCCATTATAGATTTCATGCTAGTGTGCTGATATTGTGACAATAAAGATCCCAGATCCTGCAAATGTTAAAATATAACATGTCTCATTCCTATATGTAAAATGAGTTTAATGTAGTTATATGTATAAGAATTAGTGGTGTTATGTGTTAACATTTGCAGAATGCGCTGAATTTGTGTTGCACAAGTATTAATTCATATGTAGTATGGTATCTACCCTGCTTCTGACCTTGCAGTTAATGGATAATGCCAGATTAGAGTCAGATTCATGTTATATAAGACATGGTTTCAAATGCATATATTCTTCAGTTTTAATTCATGAAATGTTCTTTCGAAGGCAAAAGTACACGTCTCCTACTCTGTGTTCATCATCTGCTCACCTTGATTAAAAATTGTGATTGAGCCAAAAACAGAGTTGGTAACAGGTAAACAATCATATCAACTTGTACAAAGCAACCACCAAGTTCAAACATTTTCTTACAATGTCACCTTCACCAATGATATCCTTGAAAGGAGAGCTGGGAAGATGATTCACAATATTAAATTGGCCTCTTTTTTACCTACGCTGCAAGCCTAACTTAGACCAGCACAACTCATCAGTCTACCAGTCTTAATGGTGATGTAGGGAGGCAAGCGCATTGGCCTAACCATCCCGCAGAAGTTTTGCAGCACTTGCAGCACTTTTGTTACACCCCGCAGGCCAGCACGGGACTTGTGCTGGGGTTTAGGCTGGCCTAATTGGGGATTAGGATTGCAGCCTCAGTTTTTTAACAGGCAAAAGGACTGATATTCTATGCAATTTAGAGAACAAATGTTTCCCATTTAAAATGTTCGCATGTTCTTAGATTGACTGGCAGATGTTCCCCAATTTTTTTTAGCAAGGATTTATCTCTGACCTATGTGGTGATGCTGCCAGAGCCACCTCCATGCAACAGATGCTCTTCTGCTGAGCTATAGGCCTTCTTCAGAATTCTGTCTATAGATATGCTACCATGGACACTACCTTGGTAATTAATCCTCATAGACTTCATTGCATGCAGCCTTGAAATGGGTATGCATTAGTTTTTTGAAACTAGAATTTCAAGAGTGAAAACTGACCGCAGAATATGGTCTGAGAACACATGCTATAACTGTTGTGTTGCCATGAAGCAGGTCTGGATCTGGTAGGTACCCATGTTCCACAAAAAAGTAAGGTAGAATATGAATGTTAATATCTGCATTAGTATGGCTGATCCCAGTGAAGTGTCCGCTAAGGTTTGAGCTTGGGAAAGCAACCCAGAAAAATGTGCTAGGGTTCAGTGTCACACAGCAGGAATGTATCCAGAGAGGGCTCAGTGCAATAAGTACAGCAGGCTCTGCGTCACCATTGTTATTACCCAGAGCATGTTATGGCTCAGATCAGGAGTGGAAGAGGCCACTTACAAAGTGCATTGCAGTTCCTGCTGTGCTTACCATGCCAAACAACCTCTCCCCACCTGCCACAGAGGACTCGGCCACCTGTACTTCCATCACACCAGACCTTTGTCAACTCTGTTTTCCTCTGATCCTACAGGAGATTACTTTGGGACAAGAAGCTTGCACCATATCCAGATGAATAAAATGAAATGATGAAACTGAAGGTATTTGCAAGCAGACAAGAACCCTAGGAGTCCTCCTCTCCAGTAGGCTCAACCAAACAATGTTGCACACACTAAGTTTCCACAATTGTCAGTGGGGAAGGAATCTAAAAATCTCTGTCTAGTATAGTAACATGTGCCAGAACGTGGGTGGTGCAAAGCATGGCTTATGGACAAATGCATTCCAGATGCAGTAATTGTGTTTGTTTCAACAAGTGTTATGAAACTGAACTCAAATCCTCTTGTATAATTTCCATTCTTGCATATTTCAAAAAGTGCTGGGATGAAAGAACCACAGAGAGAAAGTTGAGTGTTCTGAAGCCATATGAGTGAGTGGCACAATGGAGAAAAATGTGCCAAAGCTTTGATGGAGTCATCAAGGACACATAAGTAGGATTTATGGACTTGAGTCTTTGTTCGCCTAAAGCTAGTATTAACCAATGCAGACAAAATAATATCCTCGAATTCCACATGAATCTGAAATAGCGATTGAATTCTCATTCCATTTCACACAATGATGTGAACTGGTAAATGTGATTGGTATGATGTGAACTTGTAAAAAAAAATTAAAACACACACACACAAACTTGGTACATTCAAACCTGATCACAGTGGATAAAGTATATTAATATGTAACTAATCTTGTGATCTTGTTTGTGTACCTTTGAATTAATTAATTCACTTGTTCTGATCATTAATTGAAAGGTCCTTTGACCAGAAACCAAATTAAGCCAAAGGTCACTGCGATTCAGCCATGTCATCTTTGATTGGCACGTGATCTGGAACATGAATGATAGTACCTCTGGCAATATGTTGACTGCCTTTGGAGTAATCCCAGCCAATCCCAAGACGTATTGGAGAGTAAGAATTACAGTAGACTTAAACCTCAGAACCGCTCTATAAATGTCAATGCTTGTCAATTTGTTTAATTTATTTAGCATTTCTCATCTGATCATCACCCAATTACACTGTCAACAACAATTACACTTGTTGTTGCCTCATTCTGAGTCTGATGCAACCTCCTTTACATATGTCAGCGGTTGTGGGTGTTTTGAAAATTGCTGTAAATCATTCTAGTCCTTCTCAAATTTGACCACTGTTTCATTCACTCACTCAACAGTTGCAGGAAGGTGGTAAAAGACTAGGGCCTATATCCTAAAGTGAAATTAAGCCCCTTGCTCCAGAGCAGTTAAGATGACTTTCCATAAGATAACACTAGAGGGTGACGTAACTGCGTGGACCCATAACTGCTCTGGATTTTGCCCTAGATGGTTTTGTTCATGATTCCTAATTGCATTTACAAGGTGGAGAAGGACTGTCACCAGATGAGCAGGTCAGCAAGCATGTGAGAGAGCATCTCCAGATTCTGGCAGGTGATGGGGTAATCTATCTCACCTATCACCTGTGTGCAGTGGTTCATCTTTGGGTGTAGTGCTGGTTTTTCAGTACCAATGATCACAGCATTCATAGCAAAGAGAAACCGGGCATCTTATGAAACACAAAATGTTTTGATTCAAGAAGGAGTCTCAAAACAAGAGCAAGCGAGGAATGCAGCTCATTATCTGAGAAAATTACACTTGAACTTTCTTGGGCATGTTCCTGCTGACAAGTTAGAACAGTGTGGCACTTAATTGTTAAATATGCCCATTGAACTCCAGGCAATTCATATGGATGGAATAGAAATGGAGAAAGCAAATCACACCAAGTGTCATGGACGTCAATATATAATTGGGGGGAAGTGAACGTTTTCCATGTGGACCTTCATGTGGATAGTTACATGAAGCATATATAGCATAAATATTAATATTTATTATTAATAAATATTAATATTTATTTATAAATATTAATAGCATAAATATTAATGGTCAACCCTTAGATGACCAACTGGATTTACTGACCAGCAATTATAGTTTATGCAAACTAGGTTATTTTTAGATGGTCCTTTAAGTTAAGGAATGTTTTAGTTCATTGGTACCTGTTTAATACCTAGGGGAAATTTCAAACACCTGGTATCTTGCCTCAGAGTTCCTTTGAGAAAATTCAGTAAACTCCAGCAACTATCTAGATCTGGGTGCACAAAGTGGATCTTTTAGGGATCCTGGAACTTTAACAAGTGTACAGAAGAAGAAATTTTCGGCAGGTGCAGCTTGTCATCTAAGACGATAGCACCTGCTGAAATTCCCTCTTCTATACAATCATTAGAGTCACTCTAAAACAGTTTTATTTTTTCATAGATAGCTGTGTTATCCTAAAAAGGGTACTGAAAGTGATGATATAGTGGTTTTATTGATTTTTTATTACAAATTAATATGTTAATTAGTTTAAAACTAATTAATTAATTCCCAATTAATACTTTCATTAGCATCCTTCAGTCTCGAAAGACTATGGTATCGTGCTCAGAAGTGGAGGTCCTAAAACAGTATCTTTTATGACTGAACAGGCCAATTCGAGAGTGGCAATCCCTTCCACACTGAGGGCGGATACAGTCAGTCCCCTGCCCAGCCCCAAGATTTTGCTCTTTCCGGAACTGCCTCTTTGTCTCAGCCTGCCAAATTAGTGTCCCTTCGAATTGAAGAAGGCCATGCTGTGTCTTTTGCCTCCACTCTGAACGATCAGAGGTCAGGGTTTCCCAGTTGTTGATGTCCATTCCCAGGACCTTTAGATCCCTCTTGCAGACATCCTTGTACCGTAGCTGTGGTCTCCCTCTAGGGCACTTTCCCTGCACTAATTCTCCATACAGGAGGTCTTTTGGAATCCGAACATTGGCCATTCTCACGACATGTCCAAGCCAGTGTAGACGTCGCTGTTTCAGAAGTGTGTACATGCTAGAGATACCAGCATGTTCCAAGACTGCACCATTTGAAACTTTGTCATGCCAAGTGATGCCAAGAATGTGCGGAGACAGCGCATATGAAATGTGTTCAGCTTTCTCTCCTGCCATGCATGGAGGGGCCAAGACTCACTGCAGTACAAGAGTGTGCTCAGGATGTAGGCTCTATAGACCTGGATCTTTGTATGTTCCGTCAGCTTCTTATTAAGCCATACTCTCTTTGTAAGTCTAGAAAACGTGGTAGCCGCTTTACCGATATGCTTATTCAGCTCGGTATCTAAAGAGAGAGTGTCGGAGATAGTCGAGCTGAGGTACACAAAGTCATGGACAACCTCCAGAACATGTTCAGAGATCGTTATACAAGGGGGTGAATCCACATCCTGCCCCATGACTTGTGTTTTCTTCAGGCTGATTGTTAGTCCAAAGTCTTGGCAGGCCTTGGTGAAATGGTCCATAAATTGTTGAAGGTCTTTGGCAGAGTGAGCAGTAATAGCAGCATCGTCAGCGAAGAGGAAATCCCGCAAGCATTTCAGCTGGATTTTGGACTTTGCTCTTAGTCTGGAGGGATTGAAGAGTTTTCCATCTGATCTGGTCCAGAGATAGATTCCCTCTGTTGCATTTCCAAAGCCTGTTTCAGCATGACAGCAAAAAAGATCCTGAATAAAGTTGGCGTGAGGACGCAGCCCTGCTTTACTCCACTTCGAATGTCAAAGGAATATGATGTTCAGCCATCAAAAACTACAGTGCTCTTCATGTCATCGTGAAAGGACCTGATGATGTTGAGGAGCTGAGATGGGCATCCAATCTTGGGGAGAATTTTAAAAAGGCCATCCCTTCTAACCAGGTCAAAAGCCTTCGTAAGATCTATGAAGGCTACAAAAAGTGGCTGTCTTTGTTCCCTGCATTTCTCCTGCAACTGTCTAAGGGAAAATACCATATCAGTGGTGGACCTGTTGGCTCGAAATCCACACTGTGATTCAGGATAGATTCTCTCTGCAAGCACCTGGAGCCTCTTCAGTACAACGTGGGCAAGTAGCTTCCCTACAGCACTAAGAAGAGAGATGCCGCGATAGTTGTTACAGTCGCCCCGTCGCATTTGTTCTTATACAGTGTGAAGATATTGGCATCCTTCATGTCCTGTGGTACTCCACCTTCCCTCCAACAGAGACAGAAGATTTCATTTAGTTCAGTGGGAATGGTTCCCCTACAGCACCTCAGGATTATCTTTCCCAGGTGCCTTGCCGAAAGCAAGGGAATTCAGGGCCGCATCTAATTCATCCAAGGTTGGTTCACTGTCAAGCTCCTCCAGGACAGGCAGGCACTCAGTGTTGTTTAATGCTTCTTCAGTTACTACATTTTCTCTGGAGTATAACTCGGAGTAGTGCTGTACCCGGCGTACCATCTGCTGTGCTCGGTCCTGGATGATCTCGCCTGTAGCAGACTTTAAGGGGGCAGATTTCCTCATTGTTGGACCTAAGGCCTGCTTGATGCCATCGTACATCCCCTTGATGTTGCCTGTGTCAGCTGCTACCTGGATCTGAGAGCAAAGCTGCAGCCAATAATTGTTAGCACATCTCCTGGCGGTCTGTTGGACTTTGCTATGAGCAGCTCACAGGGCCTGTAGGTTGCGCTCACTGGAACTGGCTTTATATGCAGTTAGAGCTCTCCTCTTTTCCTCAAGGGCTGGTGTCAGCTCCTCCGAGTGGGCTTCAAACCAATCTGCTGTCTTTCTAACCTGCTTACCAAAAACTGACAAGGCGGTATTATAAACAGCATTCTTGAAATGTTCCCATCAATTGGATGCATTTGCATCAGCTGGGCCTGGGAGAGTTTCCTTGAGTGTTTGGTCAAATTCCTTCACTTTTTCCAGACTGTGGGTTTTGCTGATGCAAATTCGTGGTCTTCCTTCCTTCTTTAAGTGATGCAGCCTCTTTGTTTGCAGTTTTAATCAGCTGCATACCAGAGAGTGATCTGTATTGCACCCTGATAACTGTGTGTGATCTTAATGCTGGGAAGGCTAGAGCGCCTGGTGAGGATCAAGTCAAGCTGATGCCAATGCTTCGATCTTGGGTGTCGCCAAGACACTCTGTGTTGAGGCTTTGTGTTGAAGAATGTATTGCTAATGCAAAAATCATAATAGCAGCAAAACTCCAGCAGGTGTTGGCCATTTTCATTCATCTTCCCAATGCCAAAATGACCTAGACAAGTGGGCCAGGAACTATGGTCAGATCCAACTCTTGCATTAAAATCACTAAGGATAAACAGTGGTTCTTTCTCAGGGATGTTCTTGGTAGTGGCAGCCAGATCATCATAGAATTTGTCTTTGGATTCTGCTGAAGATGATAGTGTTGGTGCATATGCACTAATAAGAGTGACCAGCCCTGCTGATGTCTATAACTGCAAGGACAGGATTCTTTCACTTCCTCCAGTAGGTGGAATAATGGATCCTAGTAGGGTGTTTCTGACTGCAAAGCCAACCCCATATTCCCTAGTCTCATTTGATAGCTTTCCCCTGCCAGAAGAATGAGAAATTTCTCTCCTTAATAGATCCTGAGTCTGACAGCCTTGTCTCTTGAAGAGCAACGATGTCCATCTGCAGTCTACTCAGTTCCATATCAATGACAGCTGTCTTACGTATGTCGTCTATTTCTTGCAAATCATCAGAAAGGCCAGGGGTTATTGTCCGAACATTCCAAGTGTCCAACTTTAGCACTAAGGATTTCTTTTGCTTGTTGCGTGGTGCAGAGTTGTCGATCTGCTTGTTGGTTTTCATGCTCTGTGTGAAGCTGGAGTGTCCTCTCCAGAGCACGATAGCCTGGATAGGTTGATATGGAGGATAGGCTGTTTCCCAGGCAGCAAATCCCCCCTCTCCATGCCACTGAAATTGTCCAATGGAAAGGCAGAGTCAATACGATTGGTTCCAGCTGCATCGCAGCAGTTACCAGAACATGATTTTACATGGTCACAAACTGCTTCCGGGACTCCAACTTTATACTTTAATTAGTATTAAACAATTAATACTTTAAGTAGTTTAAAAATAACTGTTAGCAGTCATAGGCATAAAACAGTGTAACAATTGCTCCATTTCCAATGACTTTGGGTTCAAATTATGAACTATCTGTAGCTCAGTGGTATTCAGTAGAATTGTACAGCCTGTGCTTTGCATGCAGAAGATTGCAGGATTAATTCCAAAATCACAAGTTAAAACTCCAAGACCCCAGACCTTGGAGTTAAAGCTAGGTAGAACAATGATTTAATTCAGTACAAGACAAATTTTCTGAGAGGTTACAAGCGACATGAGGCTTGACAATCTGGCTGGGTGGAAAAGCTGCGTCCTTGCTCTCTCCCCCCATGCTCACAGAAGCCAAATAGAAAACTTTCTGTTGGCTTTTGAAGTTCTTTCAGTCCCGTTCTCCTCTATCTTCTCTTTCAACTCTTGTTATTCTTTTTGTTTGCACCCTTTTTTGCTAGCAGTAGTGAATCCTGTTATGGAGAACGTGTACCTAAATTTCAGGAATGCAATAAAGCTTTAAAGGACATTCAAGAGTGCCAGACGCTCAGCATGAGTGGTCTTGTACTCAGTTACAAAAATATACTGCTTGATTTCTCTCCACTAATTTGCTACCTTAACCCATTATTAAACCATTATTAGCAGATGCAAGAACAGTCTCGCCCATAATTAATTTACACTGCAAAGGGGCATTTTTTTTAATCATTAAGGACTAAACTAAGCAGCCTGTTAGATTTCCAGCCCGTTAAGAGTTGTTGCACAACTGGCAACATTGTGTTGTTGCACAACTGGCAAAACATTGAATAGATTTGAAGGATTAAAAACAGCCAAATCTATTTTTGCTTACAGGGCATCAGTGACCCTGATGTGATGGGCAGCCCAATCCATAGCAACTAATCCGTCAGCGCAAGGGCTCTTGCGCCGACGGAACGGCGTTTCTGTCAACGGAAACGCCAATAGCGTTGGCGCAATTACGCCGGCGCATCTCTCCAGCGACGCAACGACAAAAAACTTTCTGTTGGCGCAGAATTACTGCGCCAGAATTACTGTTTCTGTTGGCGCAATTACTTCAACGTCAGCGGAGCAATGAAAACCCTCCGTCAACGTAACTCCGTCGACGGAGGGATTTTTTTTATTTTTTCAGGGGGCGTTTCGGGGGCGTGTTGGGGGCGTGTCTTAGGTTCCTCCCCCTTCCACATAACTATGTTGTATCCTGAACATTTTCAGAGGCTTATGGGCACACGTAAATGCCTCCTGAGTTATACTACCTCAAGAGGTAGTTTAGTAACGAGGAGACCCATAGGTCTCCATGTTAAGGAGAAGTAAGGCCTGGGGAAAGTGGGGACTTTGAAAAATTTTCGCACCAAACCTCACGGGCAGTACTTTCCTACTTGAGGATACGGAGTACCTGGGTCACCCCAGTGGCCGACCAATCCCCTCACAGCTACCCTCCCATAAAAAGGCCCACCCCTGGACCCACAATTCCCTTTCAGAGAAGCAGAGTGCTTGGCCACGGACCATGTCACTCTGCTCTCTCTCAATGGGCACTTTGCTCTTGGGGAGCGTTCTCCCCACAAACACATAAACACATAAGGTCCATATATGATGATATATTGATATGATATAGATGTGATATGAAACAATATGATATCTGTGATATATGATTAGAGTGTAGACTTTGCAATTTTTTTGTATGTTTGTTGCTCTCTCTTTCTGCCTCTCCACAGGTACCCCAATCAGATAAGTGGGGGTGTTGAGCAATGTTTGCATTCAAAAACTCAAAAACACCTATACAGGCAATCTTGCAATGATGATTACCAATACCATATTTATGTCTCTGCAAGTTGTTGTTTCTCTCTTCCCCAGAGTTACTCCAACCAGGTAAGGAGGGCTGCATGGGGGGTGTTGGAAGCACCTCTTTTGTTTAAATTTCTTTCATCTTCCTCCAGCCTTGCATGTCTACTCTAAAGTAAGCCCCAGTATACTCAGTGGGGCTTACACCTGTGTAAGGGGGGGCCTTGCTTCACCAGGAAATGGGCTTGCTCACTTGTTGGGAAATGCTGTGAGGTCCTCTGTAGGTTTGCCTTCCAACCCAACTGGTCCCCCAAGGTAAGGGGGGGCTGTAGAGTGAAAGGGGGAAGGGGTGCACACACAGACCCACCAGGAAACAAGGGCACTCACCCCTCAAAATTGTGTGTGGTCTCTGTCCTTGCAGCCCCTCTGACTGACTGCCAGATCACACAGCCAGCTGGTGCTGATTCCACTCATCCCGGCAAGCCAAGGGGCATAGCAGCTGATCTGATTCCATGCTCAGCCAATACCAATGAAAGCTTTGCCTGTGATGTGATGCTTCTGTCTTTGCAGGATGGTGTCTCACCAGCAAGGAGGCTAGCAGGCAGCAGGCTGCCATTCCACTGGGAAGGAGACACAGTGCAATCCTAAATATGCCTACTCAGATGTAAGCCCCATTGTGTTCAATGGGGCTTACTCCCAGGAAAGCGTATTCAGGAGTGCAAGCCTCTGGATCCCTGCAAGGAGCCCTGGGAAGAATCTCCCTTCAGACATGTTTGCACAAGCACTTACCTAGAACACAAACCCCACTGTCCCAATCACATGAGTTAACAAGCACCAGTCATACCTAATAAAGTTTGAGCCACAGAATCACTTCCCCCCTCCACAGCTGATGTTATTAATGATGATGAATTAACAACTACATAGTCGATGGTATGATACAGCACAGGTGAAGTCCTTGCCTGATGACGAATTTACAGTTCAGTGCGTCAATGTTGCTGTCGTCAGATACGTTGTTAACATTAATGATGTGAACATGTGTAGTAGTAGTTATTTTAAGGACTTCACAATGAACATCTGCATATGATTGCTCCAGAGATTACCTGAGGATGGGTAAGTGGGACAGTGCCTACCTGGTTGGGGGGGGGGGGGGAGACAGGGGTGCCCATCCTCAGTGTAGACCCGCAATGGCATCCAGACCTGGTCCTCTGTTTCTGGAGAGGGGGCTGCCTGTAGCTTCCTTACCATTGGATAGTCCACAACAAGAGGCACATGGAAGTAGTGAGACCACCTGTGAGCATTGCAGAGATGAGGGAATTCAGGCAGATGCCAGTGCTGTGTTCAAACTGCCTACAGTCTGAAGATACTGAAAGGTCCAGGCACTGCTTAAAGGTGCAGGCACTGTGTCATCCCTTCCATGTGCTCAGTCTGAATGTGGTTGATTCTGGGGTCCCACTGCATCCTCACTGGAAACTGTTCTGTATCTGGAAGCCCCCCTACCCTGTGACCCTCTGAATGAGCAGGAGCAACTGCAAACATATGAACTGACCCCCCTTTTGTGTCTGCATCTTCCTGGGAGCATCATTGCCATGGGAGGGGGAGGCCATCTGGGGTCACTGGGGTGGGCTGAGAGAGGGTTCCTGGGGCCTGATGTCACCCCTTAGGCTTGTGAAGTGAGAGGTTTGGGGTGGGCAGTGGCCCCACAAGTGATCAGACACCCTTGCCCTGTTGTGGGAGCCCCAGGTCCCCTGTGCCCCAGGATGTGCTTTTGCTCCCTGGCAGACCCAGGTGGGCTCCTGTCCCCTCTTCCAGGATTCCCTCCCCACAGATGCCCCTGGCAGCCACCTTGCCTCCCCTTGCCCCCTGCTCTGCCAGCTGCTTGGGGGACCCTTGCCCCTCCGCTGCCTGAGCCAGCAAGGGGGTCTGTTTCCTGGGCCTTCTGCCTTCTGGATGGGGTCTTCCCTCTCCTCCCAGCCCACCTGAGTGTGGACCCTGCATCTGGCGTGCTGTACCTTTAATGCTGATGTGTCTTCCGGACTGTTGCCAAAGACCACAGGACACTCATGTTTATCTGTTGATGTTGTTTTTATTGACAATACTCACACATATGTATCCCTCTGTGCATCTTGCCCCTGCTGATGCCTGGGCTTTTCCTGGGGCACCTTGCCTGTTTTGGGGGAGCTTGTTTCCCATTTCTACCCCTGACAGCCCTGTCCTGTCCACCATGCTGGGGAGGCACTCTGACAGCTTGACAGCTACTCTCCCCCCATCTTGCCAGCTGGTTCCCCATGTGATCAGGAGAGCAGCAGTTTGGACAGCTACTAGTGATTCTGAGTGATGTGGAAGCAGGTCAACTCATGTGTAACTGCAGGCCATGTAGCACTTACAGGCTGCCTTCTGAGCATGCCCGATGGAGTAACTTATGTGGATCACTGCACTGGAGCAGTTACGGGCAGACCTAAGTTATGGGCACACCTAAGTTCTGTGCCTCACACATAACTTTGTGTTTAGGATATAACATAGTTAGGGCAGAGTAGTTAGGTCAGAGCAAGCAGACTTTGCTCTGGATTGCGCTCTTAATGTCTAATGCTAAACCAAATGTACTATACATAGTGTCATTATCCCTACAATCCAGAGTAACTATGGGCGCACATAAGAGACATTTACATCTATGTAGTTACAGCACCACCTAGTAAAAACCTATGGGAAATTCATATTGCAATCCAGAGTAAATTGTTCTTATATCGGAGCAAGGACTCCCTGTAATTACTCTGGATTGCACCCTAAATGAACTAAGATCTCCTTGCATAGAGGACAAAAAGATTTAGTACAAATGCATGTGATCAGACTGTAACACTCAGGGTTTCCCAGCCCACTCAGCTCATTCCTTCTTACAAAGGGGCCATGTGTTTTACAGGCAAAAGGTCCAATGTTTAATCTTTGGCATCTCCAGATAGGGCTGGGAAAATCTCTGGATTGTAGACAATGCCTGGCTAAGTACATCAGCTGATTCAGTGTAAGGTAGCTGCTTCATCGTATGTTCATAAGAAATTGGATTGTGCCCAACACTGAGTTTTAATGCTAGTTTCAAAAAGCAAACACTACCTATGAAGTCACTGGGCTCATTGGGTTACAAAGTATTTCCTGTTCAAGTACTCTTAATCAAAATAAACATATTTCAAAATATTTGTAAGTCACTAAGAACTGATTCACACCTGGGACTGGCTGAATTTAATCTTGTGGGGTCCACTTTTGGCAAAAAGTGTCCACCCTATATGTCCACCCTATATGGGAAATACAGAAAGCAAGGGTTGCTTAACAATTGAGGTACATCTATTCTGAAGTAGATATATTGTTTCTAATGGCTGGACTGCTGAATACTTGATAACTGGTAGTGATCTGCTTCCACTGGGAGTGGAATGTGTGATCTGCTTCCACTGGGAGTGAGTATTGAGTTTGTATCCTATATATATTCCATTGCCAGAAGAATCATTTGGCAAAAGAGTGAGAGGTCATTTTTCCTAATCCTCCCTCCAAATATCCAAAAATGGGTTCCTGATGGCCCCTCCAACCCTCAGAAATAGGTATTAGTGGTCATGGGGCTCAGTGATGGGCTTCAAAGAAATTAAGAACCGGTTCTCTGCCCATCTGGCAGCCACTTTTAAATGGCTATTTTTAAACTTTATATGTCCTATCTCTTGTTAAGAACCGGTTCTATAGAGTAGGTGCAAACCTGCTGGTGCCCACCACTGATGGGGCTGCAGAAGGACTGTGAGATCATGAAAAGGAGGTTACATTTGCACAAGGTACCATTCCTTGAGGAATCATCACATGCAAAGAGTAATTGGGAAGTAATCCTAATTCAAATGAAAGGTTTAAAGCACAACCTGTAAAGTGTGTGTGTGTGTGTGTGTGAGAGAGAGAGAGAGAGAGAGAGAGAGAAAGAGAGAGAGAGAGAGAGAGAGAGAGAGAGAGAGAGAGATTTGGTAGAAGGATTAAGTGTCACAGTAAATGGGTTCACTGGAAAAAATTAAGCTGAAATTCTATCATTTACGTATATTTCAGCATTATGATTCATTCTTGAGTAAGGGAATAATGAGATTCATTGTAAAAAATCAGTTTGTTCTCGGGTGAGTACAAAGAATAGGAATGCATGACATTTGGACAGCGAAAGTACATGGAGAAAAACAGCAAAAAAGAAAGAAAAAACTGTATTTTTTAAAAAAATATATCCTGAACTGATGTTTAGCTTGGTTGCTAATGAATAATTCCAAAATGCCTTTAAGCAATTCTAAGCTTCAAATAATGTTGGAGCCTCAACTGCTTCACCTTCATTTACTTGCTAATTGGAAGAAATGGGGAAAGGTACTGATTGGAAGAAATGGAAAGTTTAATTGGAAGAAATGGGGAAAGGTACTGGTTTAAGTGGGAAGATAAAACTTCAGTTGGACAAAAGAAATGTAGATTTTAGCATAACTATGAGTATATTACAGAAACTGCTTAATTTACCCATTGTTGCAGGAATAAAATTTAAAGAATATTGGTGGGCACTGGCATGCACTGATGGGCACAAGGCACCAGTGGGCACCAGGATTGTCGACACCAGACAGCGAAAACCAAAAACCAGACAGCAGGCACAGGTAGGGACTGGGTAACAGTAGCCACTGGTACCCCAGGTACCCCAGGCATTGGCCACCGCTGTGCACCAGCAGGGAGCAGCAGGAGGCAGCATGGGGGGAGCAGGCATCACCAGGTACCAGCAGGCAGTGAGCAGCACTGTGCACCACCAGGCACCACTGAGCTGTTGGCAGCAGGCACCACCGGGCACCGGGCATCTCACCAGGCACTATTGGGCACAAGCGGGCACCAGGTATCAATGGGCAGCACACATTCCTCCATTTTTCTTGGCTGTTTTACGTTTTCTGGGCGCATTGTCCTCTTTTTTGGTTATGACAAATGATTACTCTGAGTTCTTTTATGACTATTTTAAAAAATAATAAAAAATAATAATTCCAGGGGAGGAGATTTGGATTCCAAATCTAAATTTGGACCATAGCATGGAGGAGTTTAAAACCCATTACTGCTTTCATGGGTTGCTTAACCATTTTCTTAACAATTTTTTTTCTGTTAACAAAATTCCCAACCATTCATTTTAAATAATTCTGGATGCAATCATAAGAGCACTTTCCTAAGAGCAAGCTAGTTCCATTGAATTCAATGGAATTCACTTTTGAGTAGACACAAATAGAATTGCACTGAAAGAGAAGATAATTAAGTAAGGTTTTTTGACCAATGCAGGCCTCCGTCAGTCTTGAAAGACTATGGTATTGTGCTCGGCGCTGCATACACTGCATGTGAAGCACGAAAAGCCTGGGTTGGCTTGTTATGGAGGATAGGCTGTTACCCAAGTAGCAAATCCCCCCTTTCCACGCCACTGAATTAGTCCAATGGAAAGGCAGAGCTAATACGATTGGATCCAGCTGGCGTCACAGAGCTGGGTTAAGGACAGGAGCTCACCCTGTCTTGTGGGCCGACCCGGGTCTCGAACCCTGGCCTGCTGGTTAACAGGCACAGCATCTTAACCGCTTGCACCACCCACAGCCCACTTTGACCAATAACACTGAGGGAATTAAAAAGTAAGAACATGAGAAGAGCCTCAACTGGCCATCTAGTTCAGCTTCCTATATCACACAGCAGCCCACCAGGTGCCTCAGGGAGCACATATGGCACCTGCATCCAGGTGCCCCCCTGCATCTGGCATTTGAAGGTTGTCCACCTCTACATCACTTGTAGCCTGTGATGGTCCATTCCTCTAGGACTTTGTCCAATCCCTTCTTAAAGGTACTGAGGCTAGATGTCACCACCACATCCTGTGGCAAGGACTTCCACAGTTCTACATGGTGGTTAAAGAATATTTTCTTTTGTCTGTCCTAACCCTCCCGACATTCAATTTTAGTGGTTGTCCCCTAGTTCTGGTATCAAATGAAGTAAGTTTAGTTAGAGATCACAGAGAACTATTTCAATAGGATTTGGCTGACAGTTGAACAACATGTTGACTTGAAGACCAGAACCTTTCAAAGGTCAAGTTGACCTTCAACACTGACTCTATTCAGATAGATTTTATATGACTGGATAAACACATAAGATCTTGCCAGAACATCTTTTTGTACAAGGCAAGCGCAATCTCAATGGTTACATAAAACCTAACCGGCTTCAGTTACGGCATAACTTTGCTTGTATATCATATATTCCCACCATTTGCAATACAGTAAACTTACCAAACTTTATTTCATCCCATCACCCAATATCCTCTCCCACTAATTTCACCTCTTTTTGCATCCTGTACTGCTTGTCCAACCACCTCTTCCCTGCCATTTTATAGTTCTCATCCAGGCATTCTTTCATTGAGTTTCCGACATGCTGGCCCTGGTCACAATAAGTATCATGATGGAGTTTTATACCTCATTCACATATGCTGATCTGATCATGTTTTCTAAATGCACTCTAATATTGTGAGAACTTTGATTTGTGCTGTTCAGGTGCAGTTTGGGAATGTATACCATATGGGACAACATTATTATCTCAGTTCCTACTTGGAGCATCTTGTCCTAATAGTGATGTGGGGCAAGCATTAGTGCTGACTTTACTGGCCAGAGGGAAAATTGTGTGCAATCTCACAAAAGTAATGCAAACGGGAATTGGACAGATCTTCCTATTAAGACTGAAAGAAAGCATGTACCCGTAACTGTGAATTCCTTGAATTCAAATTCCTTGAAGTAGATGAGGTGCATCCTAATGTACCAAAAAGAACTTGCTGTATTCTCAGAACCTCTGTCAATTAGCTCCAGGAAATTCTGAAAGACAGGGGAAGTGCCATAAAACTAGAGATAGGATAATGTTGACCTGAGTGCCCGGGTGTGCTGCAGTCCATGGGGTCACAAACAGTTGGACACAACTGAATAACAATGTTGTCCTGCTTTTCAAACAGGGGAAATGGGTACCCAGGAAATTGTCAAATTGTGTTGGCTGCATTGGGTGATGCGCTCCGTATGGGGTGATGTGCCAGAGGAGTTTGACTGTCCTTTGGCAGGCCCTGGGCATCAGCACCCCCATTCAGGCCTGCTCCAAGGCAGAGAATCAGCCAGAAGCTGACACTTGTCTGAGGAGCTGGCCTGAACGGCCATCTGAGGTGCACTGCGCAGAACCACACTGAGCATGCCGAACAGCTTCAGAGGAGACTTCCTTAGAGCAGAGAAAGTCCGCGCCTCTGCGCAGCCATTCGGCCTCACTCAGGAGGCGGAGCGGCAGCTGAATGGCTTCAGAAAGAGTACTGCACAGGCACCAACTCTGACGCCTGCACAGTCTCCCCCGAAGCCAAAAGGCTTCAGAAAAGTACTGCGCAGGTGTCAGAGATGGTGCCTGCGCAGTACTCTTTCTGAAGCCAGTTGGCTTCAGAAACAACTGTGCAGGCGCCAACTTCGGTGACTGCGCAGTCCAGGTAGGGGGGGCGCGCATCCCAGGGATGACGCACAGACTTCCGCACCAGGTGATGTGCAGAGTCATGTCACCACTGTAGGCACCACAGCTGTTCCTTGTTCAGTGTGATCTGAGGGGTGTCTCCTCAGGAGCAAGTCTTCCCCTTGTGTCAATTACTTAGCATGCTCTGGAGCAGTTAGGGCAGCCCAGGCTTCCTGACTCTCTGGATTCAGCATAACTTTCTGCTCTGGATACAGAATAGTTAGGAGAGTGCAGTTAGGTCAGAGCAGGCTGAATTTGCTCTGGATTGTGTCCTAAACCAGCATGTTGTTCTGTTCCATAAGCCGTGCCACTTCTTAGGCATAGGCTGCACTCCTAAAGAAACTTTCCTGGTAGTAAGACCCATTGAACACTTTGGAATAGACAAGTTTAGGACTGTGTTCTTAGCCGTGTTGCAAACCTGTTCCTAGTATTGTAGTATCATTGGCAAGGATATAAAGATCTTTGGCAAGGAGCCCATTAATCCATTATGATAAGCTCTTGAAACACAATTATAATTGAAATGCAGAATATCTGGAGCAGATACTTTCACTACGTGTTCTTTTACTACATGGCTTGGCTTCAAGTTGGGAAACTCCATGACCCCATTGCTTGGCACAGTCATAAAAGTTTCTACTTCCCTTTACTATGTTCTTTACCCCTTGAATGGCATGTATACAATCTGCAGGAAAGATCACCCATCAGCACCTACTCAAAACCAGTTCAGCCTCAAAAAGAGGCTCGGAGACATTAATAGCCCAGAAAACAACCATTACCCAATATAATATTCCCGTAGTCATATTAATCATAACTATGCTTAGCTTTCTTACTAGAGGATAAGCTTTTATTTATTTGCTTCCAACACAGCCTCATGATTCACAATAGCTGGGAGCATAAGAGAGGGCAGATGCTTGGTTACCTAACAACAACATTTCAAGATTCCTAACGAATCCCAAAGGCTTATTACACAATGAAACCCTAGAATTTTCTTGCACTGGTTAACATATCCTGCAGCACAATATTAATTGAAGAGATTCACTTTCTACAGTTGCTTGTTTATGGAATTCAACAGCCAATGAAGCAATACACTCTACAGGTCAACAAAATGGGACATCTCCTTCCCTTCCCCGTTGATGTTTTTCTAGTGAGTGAGTCACTTTCTCCTGGGTTTTGGTCAGAATAAAAGGTTGATAGAGACTATGAGCACAATCCTATCCATATCTACTCAGATGTAAGTCCTGTTGTGTTCAATGGATCTTACTACCAGGAAAATGTGTAAACTCACTTACTTGAGAGTAAATCCCATTGACTATAATGGTGCTTACATCTGAGTAGACATGGATAGGAAGCTCTGATGTCTCTTAGTTGTGTAGGGCAGAACCATAGTAATTCCCAGTCAGGATGATATATGGTCACACTGTTCCTAGTGTTGTCAGTAGGTTTCTACCAAGGTTGGAGAGTGAGCAGATTTTCTCTTCTTTAGTGCTATTTATTGCCCCAAACAAGGATAGTTAACTGTGCATAGGAAAATTTCAGACACCACTTAAATTGTTTTATTAATTCATATCCTACTTCTTCTCCAGAGCACTTCTGTGAGTGAAATTGGCAAACTGTACTGGTGTGAGAGAAGTAATACAGGAAGAAGAGATGGTCAGAGTCTTTCCTGCTGTACATGAAAATCCTAAGCAATATCTAATAATTTGCATAGGGCCACCTCCAAGGCCCACTGGAAAACTGTTCTCCTTGCATCATCCCAGGCTGAGATCCTGAAGAGCTACTCAAAGTAAAAAAAAAAAGAGCTTGGTTAGACCGACCATGGGTCTGACAATATAATGTAGATTATATTGGGCTTCCTGTGTTCCTAAGGAAGTATCCTATATGATCCTTTTCTTCAAATCATCAGAAGTACACAAAAATGTAATAAAAGCACACACTCCAAAGAGCAGCGAGGAAAATACATTCAGAATTTTTAAAATTTCAATGGAAAATAAAACACTACAATATATGATTGACAATATATGATATATATATATATACAATATATATACAATATATGATATATATATATATACAATATATATATACAATATATGATCTAGGAGGATTTCTTGCATTGGGTTGGATTCAGTGGTCTTGTGGGTAACTTCCAACTCTGTTTCTCCAAGCAACAATTTTCAGTTTTTTTCATCTCATGGCACAGACTATTAGACTAGTGTCAGATCACACTATTAGTTTGTGGACCACTGAGAAGGTACAACATACTTCTGATAGAGGGCTCAACTCCTCCAGGTGCCCTACTCTGACCCTCCTCAAATCCAAAGTCCCATGGCACACCTGCAGACCATCTATGGGCACAATCCTAACCATGTCTACTCAAAAGTAAGTACCATTGTGTTCAATGGGACTTACTCCCAGGAAAGTGTCTTTAGGATTGCAGCCTAAGGCACACCAGTGTACCGCCAGTGTGTCAGGGGTAAAGTGGTTGAAAATCACTGTAATAAGCCTTTAAGGCATCTACGACCAGAAGCCAAATTTTTTGTCCAAGTGCAGCTTTTTCAAAATGAAATTGTTAGCTATTATGCTTATTCTACAGTTTAACCAGCCGCTGAAAGTGCACTGACCTCAGCTAATGTTTTCTTTGGCCTGTCTGGTCCAGTATGGTATTTATTTTTATCTTCACAAATTAAAGTTTTACCAGGTTTGGACTTTTGTCTATTTTTAACTTTCTTTCATAGAAAACTGCCCTGGGTGAACCTACACAAGTGACACTCTAAGGTTGGTGTACTATTAATAGAAGGAAACTTTGGCCTAGTTTGTACCGCAGTGGCATATCGCTGCCAAGTTGATATCAATTCACATAGGTGTGGGTGAGGGCTCATATAATTCCATGCACCTCCACACAGAAATAGTCCTTTCACATTGAAAACTAGTACATTAGGAAGCCACTAAGCTGAAATCCTCCTTAATGTTAAGATTTCTGTGGGGAGAAAAAGTTTTAGAAGGAGAAACATTTAATACAGTGGCGTAGCCAGGGAGTGTAGGGGGTGCAGTTGCACCAGGCTACAAGGTTTAGGGGGGCTACAAGCTGTGGTTGACACTAGTCTCTAAAAATGTGAAAAATGGGGTAGGTATGAATGATAATTATCATGATTGATACATCATGTTATGTATTGTGTTATGTAATTTAATGCCGAATCCAATGAAACAAACTGCATTGGAATATCTCTGTTCTATAAAACATTATGGCCAATTAATCAGAAAATGAAAACAAAAGCCTACGGAACAAAAGTGGGTTTTCTTAAGTCAAATTTTCCCACTTTACTGATTGATCTGAGAGCCAATGAGATGTAATCTGATACTGTATGGATTTAGTAAGGTGTTAATATGAATCAGCTCTCAGTACATATATTATATACAGTACATATATCTTAAAACAGTTACCCCATGCTAACTTGGTATATAGGCACTTTTAAGAGGTGTTTCTCTTCTACTTAGCCAGGAAAGAATAACCATTCCTCTTTTCCCCAGCACAGTTTCCCCAACCAGTAAGAGACACAATTTTCATTTTCTTACTTAATTAAATTTGATTTTGTGGTTGCAGGGTGGGGAGGGGGCAACAAAAACTTCTTCAACTCCAGATAGCAATTAGATGCTTTAGCTATTTCACTAGCAGATTAAATGGTGGTGAACTGCTAAGGAGGAGGAGACAGGTTTTTCCCCAATTTTTTTAAATAAAATACCTAGGGATGATGTTACTTGTGGTTGTGACATCACTTCCGGGGCAACATTTTGAGATTGGCACTGGGGCTACATGATCATTAGTTATGCCATTGATTTAATCAAGTGAGTCCCCAGCTGATCCAGAAGAAGCAAAGGTTTTACGACTTTGAGGGATGTGGAACTGGGATCATAATGGGCTTTCCAAAAACCAACCACCCTTTCCCTTAGATTTGTGGACTTGATAGCTCATTAGTTTGAAGAGAAAAAACAAGATTGCCTGTAACATTGCTTGAGTTAGTGGTAACGTAGCTTCAGAGCAAACTGGAATGCATGCTATGATTCATGATCTTTTCCCTGCTTGTACTCATTTGCCCCTTACTTTTTCCAGCCAACCCTTTTCCCTTCCACCCATCCCTTCTCAAATGGCTCTAGATCTCATCTAGCCGAACACTCCCTGTGATCCTAAGCAAGTGTGCACTTAGGAACACAGAGAACGTTCTTCCTGTGCTCCCATTCAAGTTCATATTCAAGCACACACAACAGATGTTCAGATTTCACACTCTGCTTAAAACACATTGATAACCCATAGCTGTTCTAGTAAAAAAGGCTGAAAGCACAGTTCATTTAATTGGTTTTGATTTCTATTTAATTCATTTTTACTATATTTAATTCAAATAAATTTAATTGGTTTTGATTTAATTCATTTTCATTTGTATTTAATTCATTTAATTCACCCACTCCTATCACAGTGGTGACTAAGGGCACAATCCAGAGTAACTACAGGGAGTCCTTGCTCCAGTGTAAAAACAATTTGCTCTGGATTGCAATATGAATTTCCCATAAGGTTTTCACTAGGTGGTGCAGTAACTATGGGTACACGTAATGTCTCTTACATGCTCCCGTAGTTACTCTGGATTGTAGGGTATATGTCACAAACAAAAAAGGCTTCCCTAAAATGTTGGGCACCAAAGAAAAATAGAGGACATGACAAAATAAAAACTAAAAACACTCATACATATATATTGGTTTTATGTGGCTAATTTAAACACTATATTACTATTAAATTTAATTACGAGAAGAAACTTATTTATTATTTTATTTATTTTAAAAATTTATATCCCACCTTTCTCGGGCCATAGACTGACTCAAGGTGGCTCACAGTAAAATGTATTAAAAACATTCAATAAGACATTCAGTTAAAAGCAATTAAAAACATACAAGCTAAAAACAATAAAAACAATAAAACCCCAACCTCCGCCTCTTTTTAAAAATAGAAAGTTTTTAGGCTCCGCCTGAAGCTCTGGATCAAGGGAGCTTTCCTAAGTTCTAGGGGGAAGCAGTTCCAAAGCTGGGGTGCCGCCACCAAGAAGGCCCTATTTCTGGCTGCCAGACCTCTCACATCCCTTGGTGGCAGCACAGTCAGTAGGGTCCCCTCTGATGACTTTAGGTGACAGGTTGGATTGTACGGAAGAAGGTGGTCCCTCAGATACCCTGGACCCGAGCCATTTAGGGCTTTAAAGGCCAGGACCACCACTTTGAATTCAGCCCAGAAACGAATGGGCAGCCAGTGAAGCCGCTGAAGCAGTGGCCCGAGCCCCAGCAACCACACAGGCTATCACATTTTGGACTAGCTGAAGCTTCCGGACCATCTTCAGAGGCAGCCCCGCATAGAGTGCTTTAC
The DNA here is from genome assembly GCA_030015325.1 of Cryptoblepharus egeriae. NCBI lineage: Eukaryota > Metazoa > Chordata > Lepidosauria > Squamata > Scincidae > Cryptoblepharus > Cryptoblepharus egeriae. The sequence goes on along the minus strand of JAREYC010000003.1, from coordinate 176,650,587 downwards.
AATAGTCCAATCTTGATGTCACTCGGGCATAGGTCACCGTGGGATATTTACTCGTAACATTACCAAAAGAGCAGTGTACAATATTTGTAAGGGGAATTAAGCACTGCCTTTTTGGTCATAGGATCTCAGGCTAGACATTTAAATCAAACAGAGACACTTCAGTTAACCTCTGTAGAAGGATGAGCCTTAGCAAGGTTTATTAAGAATAATCACAGCAAGATAACACAAATAACAATGAAATACAATCAGTGAGTTGAGTTCTTATGCTCTAACTTAGCTGGCTACCCTATTACAAACAACAAAGAGAAAGGGGGGGGGTTGATTTTAAAAATGGCATATTACCCATCCAGAGAGCGCATCCTTTCATTGATCTTTGGGGTTAGAAAGAGAGATTCTCTCCTTGATGAGGGACCAACTCCACACATACACTTTGAGCCAAAACCATAACTCTGTTTATTCTGTTTGGCACCTTGTCTACATGACTGTTTTTGACAATAATAACAGATTGATTTTGAGATGATGAAACCTCATGGGAAACAGTAATTACAAGAAGAAATTTAATTACAAGAAGGCTACGTGCAGTGTGCTCACAGGAAAAGGACAATGAAGACTTTTTCGAGAACACAAGGTTAAAAAGTGGACATGACCTGGATAAAGAAGGACATATTGTGCCCTGAGATACCTAAAAGATTGCCTCCCCCCCTCCCTGCCACACACGCACTATAATTGTTTGCAAAGTGAAAATTTCACAATAGGAGCCATTGTAAATGAACCCTTCGACACCATTAGGACTAACAAATTTATTGGAGTTTGCGGCATAAGAGCTCTTGTGCTCTGAAACCTATTTTGGTATATGTATGAAGGACATGCAACAAAAGTGACTGGCCTTAAATAAAGGCAACTCACGACAGACACACCAGGTGCTTTGGTTTGTGAAAAACAGCAGAAGACAGATGTGCAGCAGCTGACATCTAGATAAGAGGAAAAAGAGTGTGCTCGTGTTTTCTCCATTCAGGCCAGTTCTGGGAAGCTGTCCTGCCTGTGCAGAACAGGCTCTTACGCATTCCCAAGATAAAACTGTGTGCATCTTTTTCTTCAGGACTTTTATTTTTCTTTCCATTGGTTGGATCATATCATATTTTTTTTACATCCATTCCAAGAATGTTTCATTTCACCGGCTGTGATTAATGCAAACATGAAGTTCAAGGACTCCATTAAAAGGCCATTTGTCTTCCCAATGCAATACGGAAACGTGAGGCAATTGGCTGCCTCTGAATAAAGCATTCGGTCGTCACTGTATACTTAATATTGTGCAAACTCACCCACGGTGTGCGTTCTTTGCCTTCACATTCACTTCTCCAGAAACAAGAGGTTACATAGATATTGAGTAATGTGCCACATGCACTTTTGAAAAATACAAAATACAAACAATACAATCTTGGAAGTGACATTTTCTTCAAATATGGGTGAGTTCTCAACAGAGGCTCCAGAGTCTTTTCTAAATGCTATGTCACAGCTATGTCACAGCATTATGTATGTGCAACAACCTTTCCTCACTTCTAATATTGTAATTTTGCACACATACTGTAACCTCCATCTAACATTTTGTTTGTTAAATGAAACCTTGGGAACATTTATTTATTTATTTGTTTGTTTGTTTGTTTTGCCCCTGCCTTTCTCATGCCAATGCAAATGCCCAAGGCAGCTTGAAAATGCCCAAGCTTTAGTTCATTCCCTCCTCACAACAACCTTGTGAGGTAGGTAAGGCTGAGAGTGAGTGACTGGCCCAGGGTCACCTAGAAAGCTTCACTGCCAAGGAAGGAACCATGGTTGTGTAAGGGAGGCTGTGGTATGAAAAAATTCAGACCAGACCCAGCTATCTGAGTAAAATGGCAACTATAGGAATACACACACACCGGGACTGAAGTCACATTTTAACTACAAACTCATTTAATCATTCTGTCTTCTTTAAACCCAGCATGTTATTAGCAGAAGGCTGAAGAGCAGAATTTTTCAGGGAATACAGTACAGTATATTGTTTTCCTGATAAGCCCTATCAGTGCTTATCAGTGAAGTAACAAGAATAAATGCAATGGAGAAATACACCATGCGGAGAAGTTTTGCATTTTCCTTCTTCCTCACTTGTGAACCCCTCCACCTGTGCACAACGGACTGATAAGAGCCTTAGATGAGTCAGAGAGATGTCAAGTCCGCAAGGACATGAACTGGAGGTAAAAGTGACAGATGAGACTCATTAAACCATTACCCCTACTTAGAACTCTGCCATGTACTTTATGACCCCAGAGTGAGACCATCGAGGAAACTGTAGTTTGAGCAGCACACAGCCTTGTCCTCTCCAACCCCACACCTCCCCGACCCCACCACTGTTGTAAAATAACAGCAGTAAAGAGGGGGAAATCATTGAAGGTTTGTAAGACAATCTTCTTTCCTACATGCATAGCAAAATACACACAACTGCCCTTCAAAATGTGCATGCTCAGGAATTTGCCATGGTGCATCCACCTCCAATCTGAGGAAAACAAGAGTCAGAATCTCAATCGAACATTATGTGAAGGGGGATGACGGTTTCTTGAGGGAAATAATTGCAAAAACAGAGAGAAGGTGTGTAAGACAACACACAATTAAGAAGAGAGGAAGCAGTATGCAGAAGACATCTCACAAGAAAATGGCTTCATGTTCTAGGCCAAATAAGGAGGATAAATTTCAGGGAAGGTGGGCTAAAAAGGAAATGGTGTTGGTTCACAGAGGTATGTTCTTGACAGAATTCCTGTAAAGGGTGCAGAGACAGAAGTTAATAGACCAGGCTTACCTCTAGTGGACCAGTTAGTGGATTTCTAGCCCCAATCCACTGCTACCATCAGCAAACACCCACCAATGGGCAGTCCCTGTGGCAGCCCCAGAGGTACACAGCCTTCCACCTTTAGCACCTGATAGAAAGGCAGTTATGACAACATAGGCTATATACCATGAAGCCAAGGGGTTTAGATCAGAGTCAGCTCAAGCAAGCTCAATGTAAGTACAGGTGTCCCATGTTATCCACTAGGATTCTGTTCCAGAACCTCCCATGGCAACTTCTTCAGCGTTTGTACCATGTGAGACAGTGTCCGCTTTTTGTGGATTGGAGTGTTCTCCAATCCATAATGGACACGAGATGGTGAAACCAATGGTGGGCTCCAGCAGGATCGCACCTTCTCTATAGAACCAGTTGTTAACGAGAGATAAGGACATATAAAGTTTAAAAATAGCCATTTAAAAGTGGCTGCCAGGTGGGCATAGAACCGGTTGTTAATTTCTTTGAATCCCATCACTGGGTGAAACCTGGCTGGCCTGTCACAGGGGGCTAATTGGTCACCAGGTTGTTGCCTTTCCCACCAAAGTGATACTAATTTATCTACTGTACTTGCATTTGCATGCTTTCAAACTGCTAGGTTGGCAGGAGCTGAGCTAAGGAGGGGAGCTCACCCCAGCTGGCAGTACTTGGGTCTTGAACTGCTGGCCTGCTCAGCGGAATTCCGGTCAAACAGTGTTCTAACTCCAGCCTCCCATGGATATAAAAAATTGTGGATTAAAAAAAATGGAAAAATAGATTTACCCAAAAATTTACAATTGATTCTGGGACTGAAGAGTGGGATGACTGCTTGCATGACTTCCAATCTACAACAGTAGAAAAGTAGTTTTTAAAGCTGTGATTTGCAGTGACCATTCGTGTTGAGTCAAATCTGTATATAAAAAATTCCGTATATTTTTCCGTGTATAACCAGGTTGGACCTGTATGCCTTAACAAAGCACAAAATGTGTGACAGCTCCTGAGAGATCCAAGACAGACACAGTTGAGAAAGTCAGGGATAATTTTTGAGCTCCTGAGAATTGAAAAGATGAATAATCCTGATGGATCAGGACAGGTAAAAGGTGGGAGAGCTAAGGAGACACTTTTGAACATAGCCAGGGATTCAGACACAGCTACTCTTACAAACAATAGGCGGATTTTTTTAACCCACTATAAACTGACTTTGGCTGCAATCCTAACCACACTTTCCTGAGAATACGGATTGCACCCTTCTCCTGCATAGGTGAATGCAATGCATAGAAATGCATAGGATTGCACCCTTCACCTGTTTGCATTCACCTGGAGCAACAAACAGGTCAATCAAGGAATAGGACAGAATAATAAAGCGTGGCTGGATTGTTGGCCAAAGAGATTGGCGTATCATCAAAAGGTCCAGGAAGCCATTGGGTGGGGATGCTGTTGCAAGAACAATTTCTGAAGCTTCCAGGCTTTCTTGATTTCATTAACTAATGTCATGATCTCTCTGTCTGCATCTGGCTAGAAAGATTCTTCTTTTTCTGAACTCTTCATTCTACTGATGCTTCGCAAGGAATTTGGATGAGGTTCACAGAAGCTATCTTCTCTGTAGCCAAGTTTCCCACCCTTCCAGTACAGGGATCTTTGAGGACAAACTCTGGCCATTTTGTTTACACACTTTTTTAAACAGCGGGTCAGCCAGCCATGGTTTGGGGCCAGGGTCTGGCACTTGTGCTGGATCCTGACCCTGCTCCCAGACAGCCTGGGATTGAAGTGGCGCAGATCTCAGTAGCCCCATTGGGACTGCGGTGACTTTTCCCAGGAGTAGGGGGAACATTTCCCCTTGCTCAAGGTGAGCCTTGAGGTTGTGATGAATACAACACAGACGCACCAGTCTGCCTTTCCCAGCATAACTTAGGTTTACATATTTAAGGCTGTGGTCTAGGAGGTTCTGCTGTATGCTTCAACAGATCAAACAGAGCTTGATTTAATCATGCATCTACTTTCATCTTAGTCCTTATTATTCCTGAGCTGGCTCTTAATGCAAGAGCAAATGTTGTGCTTTGAAATCTCAAAATCCTTTATAAATTCCATGTATTATTATTGTTGTTGTTGTTGTTAGATTATAAGATGATGGATGCAATCCTAACCTAGGCTGGCAAAATTCATAGTGATATAGGGAGGCAAGTCCATATCTGTGCACTGGCCTAACCCAGTGCACACAAGTCTGGCCTAACCCAGGGGTGGCGCACAAGTGTCTTTTAGCATAAGACTTATGCCAGGGCTTAGGCCAGCCTAACTGGAGGATGGGATTGCAGCTGATGTGAGTTAGCTGTAGTTGTGAGCAAGAGAGGACTTTAAAGGGAGAGTTCCTTTCATTGAATCACTAATTTAATTTCCTTAAGTTTACAAGAGTTTTCCATTAATTACACTCACAGCATGGGCCTCTGCTGGAAAAAGTGTTCTTGACAGTTCAACTCATGAAAGGGCAGATTTTTTATTATGTCATTTAGAACAATTTCCAAAATTTGGAGCCCAGCTTAAAAAACATTTTAATGCTTTGATCTAATAAGCGAGGGTGGCTGACTATAGCAACACATGTGCTGTTCAGCTAAGATTTCAACCATCCCCCTCCATTCAGTTTAGATATTCAACTTTTATCATTCATGCCATTTGAGCATCCGTTCCTCAAAAAGGGAAAAAATGTTGCTCAAAGAACTGAAATCACATCAAAATTTAGTGATCAACTCCTGTTATTGCTAGTAGAGTGCAATAAATAAATAGAATCATATGACGTGTCATAGTCTTTACTTAGCGGTTGGCTATAATGAGTGGGAGGAAATTACCATTGTCCATTTCCAGTAATGGGAACCTCCAATTGTGGCTTCTCAAAGCAGCTGGCCTCAGAGGGTAAAACTAGGCACGAAAAGTGCTATTTTAGGGCTGTGGTATTGACCAGACCATGGGAAAATTGAAAATAGAATGGTGTCGAGCATCTCAAGGCTTCGTGTCTCTTGGGTTGCTTATACTACAAACCTCAAATGCCTGGATTTAGCTGAGATTCAAGTGGGTGGGTTGACCAAGCACTTTCAAACTATCCCAAGGTAAGGAGGGGTCAAAGTAACTCTAGATGCACCCCGAGAACCAGAACTTATTGTTCTGGTCAGGCGCAATGCAATTGAAACTATGCATGAAAACATGTTTCCTGTCACAGAAAAGGAATCACGGACTATCCACCATGTGGACCGTTCTTCTGAGAATCAAATCCTCTCTATGTCTCTCACTGCAAAAGAGAGTCAAAGAAGTTCTGAGTTCCATAACCTGCCTCAAACCACAAACTTTTGGGATTGACTTTACAATCACTACTCAGCATGGTGCCAGCCACCATCCCAAGCTACAAAGGGATTGTTCTTCTTGGCCTTTAACTAATTGGTTTGTCTCCATGCACAAATGATTCCTATCCTTCACCCCATAACCAAACTACACCTGCCACATGACGGGGCGAGTTTAGGCACAGCATCCCATCACTTCACCTGCCAAGAATAAAGACATACAGGTTCTGTTGCAGATCTCTCAGAAACAGATCCTCAGCTGTATAAAGTATGCACAATCAGGGTGAACATATTACCTGAAATTTCTGGATTTGTCCTCTTTTTTAGCCTCCTGTCTGGGTGTCCTCCAAAAGGGCATCAATCTCCTCCATTTTGGCTTCATTTTGGAACCTTGCAATGGTGTGCAGTAACCCATCATGTCATATGTCATTGGATTCATATTGAAGTGCAGAATCCAATGCAAAAATTGGTTTTGAAATACAGTGGTGCCTCACATAAAGAGCTTAATTCGTTCCAGAGGCGTGCTCTTTAAGTGAAGCAGATTTTTCCATAGGAAATAATGGAAACTCAGACGATTGGTTCCACAACTTCCAAATAAAAATATTAACTGGATGTAAAAATGATGACAAAACACTGTAATTGAATACAAAACATGCATTCAGTGTGCATGATCCTATGAAGTCTACTTAGGCTGAAATCCTAAATTTACTTTCCTGGGAGTAAGCCCCATTTAACACAGCTTACTTGGGCTGCTATTGGAGATTCAAGGTGGTTGGTTGGGGCACTTGGGGGCAGTTAAGGGCAGCTGCCTCTGGCATCTCCAGGCAACTGCCCCCAAGTTGGGGGCAATTAGAGGCAGTAGCGCTGGCTGGCAGCCCTTTCAAAGAGACTCTGTGCAGAGCACCAGGGCTGCAGTGTATGTGTGCCCATAGCACACTTGCTTGTTAAGTGAAGCGGAACTTGTTATGTGAAGCAAGATTTCTTGGAAATTTTTGCTTGTTAAGCACGGTACCACTGTACTGTTGTCAATGCTGAAGTTGTGATTTTTTTTCTGAATTGTTTCCCTTTATTTTCCTGGAGCTATGTCTACTTAGACAATCATGGACAGTTTGTGCCTTGATGTCAGGCAGTTTCAATAAGTTATAACCTTGCCTAGGTCAATTTGCCAACCTACATTGTATCATGAACTGTTATGCTATAAGTCCTCATCCCCAAATGTACTCAGCAAAGGGGCATTTGCAGTTTGCTAGCTAAAGAACCATTGGAAACAAGATTTATATACTAAGAAAGAATGGGTTCCATTTTTCAACCATGTTCACTTTTGGATGTTACTCCGATCCCTAACCTGTCCAATATTTGGGGGATGCCTGTATGGCAGCGATGTTGTATGTGATGCTGGCCCAGCTTTCCCACCATCATAAAAGGTCTTTTGCTGCCAGAACGCTAGTTCAGTGGGATTGGGTCATAATCTGCACACCCCTTGAGCTTCATAGAGCATCAACTCCAAAAATTACTAGAGAATACCAACCAGCAAGCTGCCTCTCTTATGCAACACCCTTGTGTTTGCACAGATTTTCCACACATACTTGGCTCTTGAATTGATTCTTACTGTAGATCTTCCAACCAGAAGTAGCTGGGAGATACCCGTTTTCTCCATGACACAGGTTAGCGGAAGGCACCTGCTATCCAGTATGTTCATGTTCCTATTGTGAATCTATGAAAGGTCTCTGATGCAGCCCAGTTGAAACTGATTCATGAGAACATGTAGATTGTAGGGAACAATGACTGGAACCTTCAGCATGCCAAACATTGCTCTACCACAAAGCTGTGGACCCTTCCCAGATATGATGCAGTTGTCTAGCCCAGTAGTAACACACAAGACTGAACCTGGGACATTTTGCATGCAATGTTTATTTTCCATCCACTGAGGGATGGACACTCCCACATCGGTAGCCAATTTATAATCAAATCTAAGCATGAGTCACTTGGAGAAAAAACATGCAAACTCTATGGTTTCATAATAATTCTTTGAGACGGTTCTCTGATATTGGCTTCATGGAAGGTGTGGTTTTATATCTTCTCATTCTAAACATACAAGAAAACAACAACCACAAAAGGTCACCAAGGCCCATTGTGACCCAAACCAAACAAATCCGGGACTTAGGGCACAATCCAGCGTAACTATGGGGAGTCCTTGCTCTGGTGTAAGAACAATTTGCTGTGGTTGCAGTATGAATTTCCCATAGGTTTTCATTAGATGGTGCAGTAACTACGGGTACACATAATGTCTCTTACATGCTCCCGTAGTTACACTGGATTGTAGGGCCATTCATTCTGTAGAAATACCTATGGAGTATTGTGCTCCAGCAGGCTTAAATGTAACACGATGGTAAAGGTGCCCCCTGTAGTCTACTTTGCTAGTCATGATCAACTCTAAAAGTGTCAAAGAATCAACATTGTCAGAAGACATCCCCATGGTCATCATGACTTCGCTCCAAAGTGTTATCTATCTACTTGCATTGACATGCTTTCAAACTGCTAGGTTGGCAGGATCTAGACAAGTAACAGGAGCTCACTCTGTCATGTGGTGCTTGTGTCTCAACCCACCAACCTGCCCACCTTTAGCGTGGCAAGTACAGCATCTTTAACCACTGAGCCACTACAACCCTTAAATGTAACATAAATGTCCCCCTGCAGGTTGCCTAGTTCTCGTATTACCTGGAAGCCATGCTAGTTGTGACTGACTCTAGGGAGTGGTGCTCATCCATGTTTCTTAAGCCATAGAGCCAGCATTATCTGAAAATGCCTCCATGATCATGTGGTCCACATACAAGTATGCACACAATGCTGTTTGCATAGGTTAGCCCTACAATCCAGAGCAACTACAGCAGAACGTAAGAGACATTTACGTTGACGTAGTTATGGCACTACCTAGTGAAAACCTATGGGAAATTCATATTGCAATCCAGAGTAAATTGTTCTGACATTGGAGCAAGGACTCCCTATAGTTACTCTGGATTGCACCCTAAGTCTATAAAACACAGGCAGATTTAAATTCATTTATTCCATTTTTTCTGGCTTCTCTGACTGATTCAGAGAACTGGATAAGAAACATCAGACCACTGACATACCCTTCAATCCAGAGTAACTACAGGACCAGGTAACGGACATTTATGTCTACATAGTTACGGCACCACCTAGAGAAAACCTATGGAAAATTCATATTGCAATCCAGAGTAAATTGTTCTTACGTCAGAGCAAGGACTCCCCGTAGTTACTCTGGATCGCACCCATAGTGGCTAGATACAGGGTGATCTTCTCTCTACCTTTTCTAGGATATGTCCTCTTTTTTCAGCCTTGTGTCCTGGAAAATAGCTTAAATGCAAGCAGGCCCCTGCAGAGTACACAGCCTTCTTGTAATTAATAAATCTATATATATAAAAGAGAAAAGTCACTCACTGACTCATTGTCTCACTGACTCACTGACTGACTCATCACCGCCCTGCCAAAACTGCCCGCCCTAGAAGCGTGAAATTTGGGGTGGGTGTTCCTTCCGTGATGGAGAGGTGCACTAAGAACCGGTTTTCAGAAATTCCAATGGGAAGGGGGTGAAAAGGGGCGCAACGCGTTTTCCTCCCTATACTTTGCATTGAGAATTGCTGACTCAGCAACATTCCGCCCCAACTGCTGGGCCTGAAGCATGGAATTCTGGGAGTTCCTTCTGTCACCTGAACACCCACCAAGAACCATCTGGAGAAATTTAATCCTTCGGGGGCTGAAAAGGGGGCAACGTGTTTCTGTCCTATACTTAACATGGGAGACTGAACCACATCCAGCCCATTTGGTGCTCAGTGCCCGGTGCACTGGGGGGATGTTGTTAGGCGGAAGAGGTTGCACTGGAAAGGATGCTGAACGTGGGGGAAGTTGCGCATGGGGGGATGATGCGCATGTAGGAAAGTTGCACATGGGGAAGTTGCGCATGGAGGGAAGTTGCGCATGGGGGGATGATGCGCATGGGGGGAAGTTGCGCATGGGGGAAGTTGCGCATGGGGGATGATGCGCATTGAGGAAAGTTGCGCATGGGGGAAAGTTGCACATGGGGGAAGTTGCGCATGGGGGGAAGTTGCGCATGGGGGAAGTTGCGCATGGGGGATGATGCGCATTGAGGAAAGTTGCGCATGGGGGGAAGTTGCGCATGGGGGGAAGTTGCGCATGGGGGAAGTTGCGCATGGGGGACGATGCGCATGGGGGACGATGCGCATGGGAAAATTGCGCACGGAGGGAAGTTGCGCATGGGGGAAGTTGCGCATGTAGGAAAGTTGTGCATGGGGGGATGATGCGCATGGGGGAAGTTGCACACGGGGGAAAATTGCACACGGGGGAAAATTGCACACGGGGGGAAGTTGCACATGGGGGGAAGTTGCATACAGGGGGAAGTTGCACCTGGGGGGAAGTTGTGCCTGGGGAAATTGCGCATGGAGGGAAGTTGCGCATGGGGAAAGTTGCGCATGTAGGAAAGTTGCGCATGTAGGAAAGTTGCGTATGGGAGGATGATGCACATGGGGGGAAGTTGCGCATGGGGAGAAGTTGTGCATGGGGGATGATGCACATGTAGGGAAGTTGCGCATGTAGGAAAGTTGCGCATGGGGGGAAGTTGCGCATGGGGGAAGTTGTGCATGGGGGAAGTTGCGCATGGGGGGAAGTTGTGCACGAGGGGAAGTTGCACACGGGGGAAGTTGCGCACGGGGGGAAGTTGCGCATGGGGTATGATACGCATGGGGTATGATACGCATGGGGAAGTTGTGCACAGGGGAATGTTGTACATGGGGGTAGGTTGCGCATGGGTTGTTGATGCGCCATGGACGATGTTGTATGGGGAAGTTACTCCCGCAACGCGGGTACGCCTTTCGCTAGTTATATATAAGAAGAGCCTCCACTGGATTGTTACCTGAAAGCTCAGTTAAAGAATCAGTCAGATAATCAGTCAGAATCAGTCAGTTGGTTCAAGATTTTCTTTACTGCAGCGCTGAGGGCCATACATAGCAAAATGAGCTATTTCAAGGTATGGCCTCGATCACAAGGTGGCTTATATAGACTTTTCCAATACAAGGTGTGGCTTAACAAACAAAGCTGGCAACATATACCTTATACCTTAACTAATACAATTTTAAACCTCGTCACTGTTCACACGCACAAGCTTAAACAAGATTGGTAATAAAGGTACATTTAACATCCAATTAGATTTTTAGCACCTTCTTTTGGCTTATGTTAAACGTGTTTCCTATTTCCTTATATGAAAGACAAAGCTGGCAGGATACACTGTAGGTGTTCAAGTGTTCACTACATTCTAGATATGTGAGGCCTAAGTTAGCCAACATGGTCTGGCCATATGGCTTAACTCCGATCACCATGATCCTTTATGCAGTCCAAGTTAGATAAGGCGCATCCTGTCGGGATAGTTGGCCAACGTACGTGATCAACCTTGTTCTTACTCAGACACAAGAAAACCATGCCTTTTATATATTCCTTTGTTCTCTCCTCTGGCCTTATCAACATGTGCTTAAAGCATAATTGGTTACAAAAGCAGATATAATATTCTGTTTAGTTTAAAACTTATACATTAGACTACATATGCTACATACATGGCTTTTAGTTAACTTTGGGTCCAATCCAGAGTAACTACAGGGAGTCCTTGCTCTGGTGTAAGAACAATTTGCTCTGGATTGCAATATGAATTTCCCATAGGTTTTCACTAGGTGGTGCAGTAACTACGGGTACACGTAATGTCTGTTACGTGCTCCCGTAGTTACTCTGGATTGTACTGTACAGCAATATATTTCTTATTTTGGCTTGAATAAACTATACATTTCCTTATATGGTCTTAATTTCAGAACCTCAGTTTGGCCACACATTTCTGTGTGTGTGCATAAGAAGGGGGGTGAATGGAGGAATTACAATTTGAATTTTTTTTTCTCTTTGTCCTATATCAGGATCAGGCCAAAGATTCCTCTAGTCTAGCTTCCTGTATGGCCCACCAGATGCTTAAGGGAGCACATATGACACCTGCATCCAGCTTCCCCCCCTCCCTCCGCATCTGGCATTTGGAGGTTGTCCACATCTATACACACCTCTCCTAGCTTGTAACGTGTGATAGTTCTTTGCTCTAGGGATTTGTTCAATCCCTTCTTAAAGGCATTGCTACTAGATGCCATTACCACATCCTATGGCAGGAAGTTCCACAGACCAACCACACACTGGGTAAAGAAATATTTTCTCTTGTCCATCCTAACCCTCCCAACATTCAATTTTAGTGGATGTCCCCTAGTTCTGGTATTATTTTGTTATGTCCAATGTTTTTTCTTGGAAGTCCTATATTTTGGGGTCCCTTGTCTTCTTCTGCGGCAATGACACACATTGATGTGCTGTGAAAGGACTGAAGATGGGTCATGGGAATTTGGATCCCAGTGACTGAAAATCAGTGCAAAACTCTTCCAAATGGAAATTGCAACAGAAAATCCTGCTCAGAAGAAACAACCATTCAATGTTAATAAAAAGCCACACCGAAGAAAATCAGATTGAACTACTTTTCTGGGCTCAAATGATTTATTTAATGAGTTCCCTGATGATGTGTGACATTTGAGTGAAACAGTGCAGAAGGAATTTGGCCTTTCAGAATTGCTTTCACAATTATGAGACATAAATCCACAGGGGAATTTCTCCAAGTGAAATGTACAATTATCCATCACTGTACATTTCCTGAAAAGTGGCACTAATATAATAGTGAAAATGAAATTGCTGATAACTTACTTACCAGAACTGAAAACAAGTGTGGATACTAATCCTAGAATAGAATTAGAAGTGGAAATGAAAATGTTTTCACATTTCCAAAATGTTTCCTTAAACCTACAGGAACTTGGGCTTCAATCTTATCCACACCTATATAAGAATAAGGCTGCACTCTTAATTAAAGACACTTTCCTGGGAGTAAGAATCATAGAATCATAGAGTTGGAAGGGACCAAATAGGTCATCTAGTCCAACCCCCTAAGACTCACTGAACACAATGGGGCTTACTTTTGAGTAGAGATGGTTAGGATTGCACCCAGTGCTCCATAATGGGACTTATGTCTGAGTAGACACACATTAGGATTGGGTGCTTGTTTCTTCGAATTAGGCACAGATAATGCTGTAGCAAAGAGCAGGTGCATTCACCTCTGTTTTGCACTCACTGTCCAGATTAGCAAAGGCTTCTCAATAGATGAAGTGCAATCCCGACAGTGCAATCCTAAATTGCACTGTTGCAGGAAGACTGACATGCTTGAGCTGCAGCTAGTGCTTTATTGGGGCTGCTGCCATGCTATTGCGGGACATGGGGAAATTTTTCCCCTTCTCTCAGGTAGTGCTGCAGCAGCCTCAAAAAGTCAAGTTGGTTCTGAACCACCTCCAGAAGTAGCACAGAACTGAGCAGACTTGAGCAACCAGAGGCTGCTCTGTGCTTTCTGGGAATGGGGTTGGGATCCAGCATATTGCTGGGTCCCAGTCCAGCCTCTCACTCCTGACCTACCCGACCCACCCTGCACGTCCTCTCCCAGCTCCTCTCCACACTCTCCCTGCCTCTCTTAGACCTCTTTATCAGCCAAGCTTGGCTGGTGTGGAGATATCCCTCCATGCTACTGCAGTGGCTGAATTCAGCCTCTGCAGGCTGGCACACCTCCATGCACCAGTAAGGCTTACTTGGAAAAAGCACCAATGTGCTTTATGACACGTTTGCAACCCTACTCAACTGGTGCAAGGTACTTGTGCTGGCCCAGCACAATCTTAGGATTGTGCTTTTACATAGATAGAAACAAAATTACAGGTTGAACTTTCCCATCTGAAGATTTTGCATTCTCAGATTTGACTCAACGCAAGACCCATGACAAGCATTGGTGCCCAAACTGCACCATCTCAACATGATCAGAGCTGCATCTGGAACTTACTTACTTAGTTTGGAAGGCCTCCAAAAGGGCTTTAGAAAAGCACTTTGGGTTTTTCAACAGGAATATTTTTTCGCTCTTTTTCACTCAACTTTCCGTTGCTTTTCTAAGCTAACTTCAGATTTTTTTCCCCTTGTATTGCTGTTCTTTTTTAATTCTGTTTTTTCATTGTGGTAATCTTGTTCTAATACTGTATTGTTCTAATATTACTGGAGTTCCTCAGCCTGTAAGAAAAGGGTTTCTGACACATTTTTTAAAAAGTAAACAGATACATTGAGAAATAAATAAATAACACTGGGAAAAACTAAAGGCAAAAGAAGAAGTCAAAAGGGGACGGCAGAGGAGGAGGTGGTTAGATAGTGCCACTGAGGCAATAAACATGAATTTGGACAAACTTTGGAGGCTAGTGGAGGAGAGGTTACCCTGTTCCTCTTTTATTTAGCAGGGGGAGAGTATCTGGCCCTCCACACCCCAGCAATGCCTGTTCAAGTGGCTTCTGCTGGTGTTGTTTTTTGCATTTCAGATTGTGAGCCCTTTTGGGACAGGGACCCATTAGCTTTTAATTAGCTATTATTATTTTTCCATTTTCTTTGTAAACCCCTTTGTGAACTTCTTAGTTGAAAAGTGGTATATAAATACTGTAGATAGATAGACTTAAAGACTGAACAACAACAACAACCATAATGCACTAAGTGGCTCTCCTGCTTGCCGTTAGGGCCATTCTGGGCAGCAACAGCAAAGGGCAGGAACAACAAAGGGCAAGCTGAGGGTCTGCAGGAGAGTCCATCAGCAGAAGACACAGAGGAAGCCCCAGTTTCTCACTTTAAAAATCTCACACAGTGATCTTTTAATGTGGAAATAAGGGTATTTTTTGCAGTGGTATTTTTCTGAAAAATAGGTGCCTGAATTCACCTGCCGGTACTCACATTACTCACCAGTGTATTTGTGTGTGGAGGTGGGGTGTTTGTGTGCTGGTACTCACTCACACTCTCACAGAGGTACCGGAACTTCATTCTAGTGCATTCCCCCTCAAAAAGACCCCTGGGTATTAGTAACATTATTTTTCTCTGAGATCTTGAAGTTTCTATAAAAACATTTCCCACTGTGCTCACTAATAAAGCATAATTTACCTGGGCCTGGTACAGACATGTCACACAGGTCCCCTCCTTTCCCTCCAGCTCAAGTGTGGAACTTGTTGTTTGTTTGATTCCCAAGATCCTGCTAACCTACCCAGTGAAGGTGCAGAGGAAGAGGAGGCAGAAGGGAAAAGTGAACTCTTTCTACTCACTGGAGTTACCAAGATCAGGAGTGGAACAGTTGGTACCTAGACTTCCAGAGATGGAAACTTGTGCCAGTTAGCTTGGACTTGAAGCCTGAAAACACTCCAAAGGGGAAGCTCCCTGCAAAACTTAGTGCTTTGCATCCCCTTTAGCTACACCACTGCTTGTAAGCTACTTTGGTGGGGACTCCTGTCGGTATTCTAAATCATTCAAATTTTATGACACAGAAACTGGCATTTAATGGTAAAAATGATGAGGATCATTCTGGATGATTCAAACAGCACTACTTAGCAAACATTCAATACTAGGTCATTGATTAAAGGCTTTTTGTACAGATTGGTATGATTTACCTGTCCATTGCACTGCATCCTTAAACTAATTCAACACTACCATCTGCTGGCTGATGATCAAATAACAAGAAGGTGATATTTTTTAATTGATGCTGTATGGATTGATAACTTCAAAAGAAATGTAGACAGACAGACAGACAGACAGATAGATAGATAGATAGATAGATAGATAGATAGATAGATAGATAGATAGATAGATAGATTCAGATCTTTATTAAGGTCATAGACCAGCTCAGATTAAAAACAGCTCAGTTATACAGGGAGCATAGCAAGTAAGAAATAAAATAGTATACAAAATTTAAAAAAATTTTAAAATTACATTAAAAAATTTCAAAAAAATTTTAATTTACTCTTATAGAACCTCTTCCACCCATAACAATTCCTATATTGCCTCTTTGTAGAACCACTCCAATTGGTAAGCACAAAACAATAATCTGTTTCTAACTTAATATATATTGCCCTCTTAGTGGGAATCATTTGCTGTAATCTTCTGACTACCATGTCCTAGTCCAGTCTAACGGGTTCATGGTCTTTCATTATGGGCAAGTGTGTATTGAAGGCACTCTGTGCCTATGGCACACATGACATCATGTTGCCATTTGGTGACATGACATCACCATGCCTCCTCCTCAGGGAAGGGGGTATGTGTGTCAGCAGCTGCACCGCAACTGCGCTTTCCCCAGACAGATAGTGATGCTTGTCTACTCAGAAGTAAGTCCCATTATAGTCAGCGGAGGTTACTCTCAAGAAAGTATAAACAGAATTGTAGAATCTATTACTTGTAATGGTTAGAAGTTATTTGTTACAGGTAACCTGGAAGAGAAGCGTTCTACTAGTTGCCCATAGAACAAATACCTACTTCACAGGGTTGTTGTGAGAACAAAAGCTATGTAAGTCACCTTGGACATTTACATTAGCATGAGAAAGGTGGGGAAATAAATAAATAAATAAATAAATAAGGTAAGAGTCACTGCTGACTGACTGACTCACTGACTGACTCACTGATTGATTCATCAATGCCCAGCCTGTAACTAAAAGCGTAAAATTTGGGGAGGGTGTTCCTTCCATGATGTAGACACCCATTAAGAAACTATTTTTAGAAATTCAAATTGGAAGGGGGTGAAAAGGGCGCAGCATGTTTTTGTCCCTATACTTAACATTGAAGAATTCCTTAAGTGTCTATGCCCAGCCCAACCCCCTGGATCTAGAAGCATGAAATTTGTGGAGGGAATTACTTTCACTCACTAAGAATCAGTTTTTAGAAATTTAACCCTTAACAGGATAAAAAAGGGCACAACATGTTTTTTTGCATATACTGAAGAATCCTGACTCATCAATGCCAAGCTCCAACCAGCAGACCTAGAATCCTGAAATTTGTTGAGGGGTGGCGCAAGTGGCTAAGACACTGTACCTGTTAACCAGCAGGCCAGGGTTCAAGACCCGGGTCGGCCCCACAAGACAGGGTGAGCTCCTGTCCTTAGCCCAGCTCTGCGACGCCAGCTGGATCCAATCGTATTAGTGCTGCCTTTCCATTGGAATAATTCAGTGGCGTGGGGGGGGGGGGATTTGCTGCTTGGGTAACAGCCTATCCTCCATAACAATCCAACCCAGGCTTTTGTGCTTCACATGCAGCGTATGCAGCGCCAAGCACGATACCATAGTCTTCCAAGACTGACGGAAGCCTGCTTCTTTTTTGATGTGGGCATCCACTAAGAAGTATTTAACCCCTAAGCAAGTGAATAGGGGTGCAATGTGCTTTTGTCCCTACACTTAACATTGAAGACTGACTGATCAACACTCAGCCCAAGCTCTGGATCTAGAAGCCTGAAATTTGGGGAGAGTATTCCTTTTATGATTTAAGGACCCGATAAGAACTGATTTGATGCCCACTGGTGCTTTCTGTGCCCACTGGTGCATGGTGTCGCCCATTGGTGGCCGGTGCAGCCCATTGGTTCCCAGTGACTTGTGGTGCTTGATGTCTGGTGTCTAGGAGGGATGCCCAGTGCTCAGTAGTGCCTGGTGGTACTGCTGCCCAGAAGTGCCCATTGGTGCTCACTTCCTTTTTCGTGCCTGGCGCTACCCAGTGCTTCCTGGTGCTACCCGCTGCCCAGTGCTCATTAGGGTTGCCGAGGGCTCTGTGATGCCCAGTGCCTGGTGGTGCATGCCCACTGTGCAGTACTGCCATGTGGTGCCTGATGCCTGATGGTGCCTGGCAGGATGCCCGCTGCCTGCTGCCCACTGGTGCACACTGCCTGCTGCTCACTACACGGCGGTGCCCAGTGATGCACACTGCCCAATGGTGTCTGGTGTCCAGAAGGGATGCCCTGTGCCCACAGCCTGGTGGTTCCTTGTGGTGCTCGCCTGGTGGTGCTCATTGCCTGTTGATGCCTACTGGCCATTGCATGGTGGTAACCAGTTGTAACCACTGCACAATGGTGCCCAGCTTCTCCCTGTCACTGCCCCTTGGTACCCTCCGGTGACTGATGCCTGTTGGTGCCCACTGGTACCTGCAACCTGGTGCCAATGGCCAGTGCCCAGCAGTGCTTGCCAGTGCCTGACCATGCCTGGGACCCACAAATATTCTTGAAATTTTACTCTTGCAATGATGGGGTCATTCTGCTAATAAATAAATAATAAGTATAAGGCTTTTGCTCTAGAATCCTGAACAGAGTTTTCCTAAAACAATTTGAAGATGCTTAAATACTTGTGAGCGTCCAGATCATGACCAGCAGGATGTGGGTTTCAGGAGATCTAAGGGAAGATAGAAATGAAGTAGAATCCAAAAAACAGGATAACCAACTTGTCAGCCAGATATTATAGGTTTGCCTTTTAACCGCTGCTTGGTATGCAGTCCTGAACCAGTGATATTGCTTATTCACTAGCTAGTAAAAATGTCACCAGTTGGTTTCTGCACACCAGACTGCTAAGCAGGCCAGGTCTTTTTTTCCTGGTCATATAGTAACCCTATAGCCAGGCAAGTTTGAACAGTAAATGGCAGAGGGGATCATCCAAAGATGCTAATACATCATTTCAGTAACTGACATGGTGAATTCCATTGCCAAAGGGTGCAGATCTATGCGCCTAAATGGTTCCTTTGGAACCTTCTTATCTTGTAGGAATGATTGCTGGCTTTATCATTGTTGGCTTGGTTGTTGAACATGCTATCCATGGTAGTACCTTCTGAACCTGAAATTGAATCACTGCAAAATGCAGGATTCAACCACTGACATCAGCAAAGGGTTAGTCTTGACATGAATTAGCCATTCCCTAAGTTTACTGCTGGGCCAGTGGCATAGCCAGGGAGTGCAAGAAGTATGTTTTGTAGGAAATTTCACCATAGGAGTGCAAGTGGTTCCTTCCTTCTAAGCCATTCCAAGTGGAGTAGCCCAGAATGGTTCTGAAGGGTAAGGTCCATTTGCATGCTACTGAGAAGTTCTTTACAAAACTTAATGCTTTGCACCGCCTCTAGCAATGCATTGTGTTGGGCTTTTAATGCTTCACAGGGTGGTTGGTGACGAGAGAAGAACTTCAAAGAAAACAATCTCTCTTGAAAACCACAACTGCTTGGATCGAGGAGGGAAATCGTTACCGCAATTTGGTGGTGATGGTATTAAGGAAGTGAAATATTTAGCATAGTATTGCAATCAAAGGGACATATTTGGTTGGAATGTAAAACCACTCACACAGGAGCACGATTGTGCTTCCAAAATGCCTGCCTCACCCACCACTCTGGCCCTTGCACAATAGCTTTCTGTCTTCCTTGACGTTCCTGACACAGTAACCTTCTATCTTTCTCTGGAAGCTCCCACATGCACAAATAGCTGTTTTTTCCAGTTTTGCCATTCTTTTAAACATCTCACGTAAAAAATAGTCACAGTGCCTCATTGCCTTTAGGAAAAACCTTTTCTTCCCAGCAACAGCCTGTGCCTTTGGCCAGAACAAGGCAAATTTAGGGTGTTTCCAAAGGGCAGAAAAACATCAGGCATTCAGGGTGCAATCCTAACCAATTTAGGATTGGACTCACCCATCTCCCCATTCCTGTGGTGGCATGGGGAGGCTGGCACATGTCTGCACACATGTCTGTGCATTGGCCTAACACCACCACCCCCAGGAGTGACACAGAAATGCCTTTCGGCACTTTGTAACACCCCCAGGATTATGCCAGGACTTGTGCCAGCCAAATTAGGGATTAAGATTGCACTTTGTATTTAGAACAATACTGTATAACTTTTTTTAAAGCAACATTTGAAAAGTGATTTTGTGAACATGCTATACAGTTTATGTACTGTATGGTTCATTCAATGGATCAAATCATATGTCTTAATTCCACACCAGTGTTGTACTTCCTCTTCTTACCGTAGTGTTTGAAAGCAACCACTGAAAGACAACCCCTGACTTGCACAGTTACAAAATAAAATTAATTATATACTTGAGGATTATCAAATGATCATGATCTCCAAAGACTCACTCACATGTGAGACAATGACATCGCCCAAGATTTTCAACTCCGTTGATCTAAATCTTAACTTCTTTACTTAGGGGAACAAGTAGACGATAGATAAAATGGAAGTAAACAGAAAGTTTATTAAGCAAACATTGAGTAAGGGCTGCAACATTTAAACAGTATTACTAATTGTCACCATAAAACCTTGTTCTCTTTCAAAGTACACACACACACCCTTCAGAGACTTGTAGGTAGTACTGGATACAGTCTGTGGATCTGTTAAATTTTTAAGCCATTGCTATTTGAGGGTGGTTGGCCTCCAATTACAAGTATCCAGTGAGTATGTTTCTAGGACAAATGTATTTAGTAAATGTCCCAGTTCCTCCTCCAACGCCATCGGAGGAAGAGGGACAGACGATTCATTACTACAGACAGTTGCCATAGAAAAAGAGGCACAGAACCTGGAAAAGTTTTTAAGTTTGCAATTCTAAACACGCTTTCCTAAGAGTAAGACCCATTCAACACAATGGGGCATACTTTTGAGTAGAATTGTGCTCTAAGTGATTTTCAACTGCTGTGATCTGAACTTCCACTGCAAACCTTTCATAACATAACAATCAGTGGTGGGCACAGCCTGGCCCAAGAACCGGTTCTCAGGAAGTGGGCGTGGCCAGGGGGCGTGGCCAGGGTCAAGGGGCGGGGCCAGGGTGGTTTTTAATTTAAGAATTAAAATTTTTAAAAAAAATTACTTACTTCAGAGTAGACCTGCATAGGATGGTGCTTTGAGGCTGCAATCCTCTCCACAGTTTCCTGGGAGTAAGCCCCATTGACTACACTGGGACTTACTTCTGAGTAGACCTGCATAGGATGGGGCTCTGAGGCTGCAATCCTCTCCACACTTTCCTGGGAGTAAGCCCCATTGACTATACTGGGACTTACTTCTGAGTAGACCTGTATAGGATGGGGCTCTGAGGCTGCAGTCCTCTCAACACTGACCTGGGAGTAAGTCCCATTGACTATACTGGAACTTACTTCTGAGTAGACCTGCATAGGATGGGGCTCTGAGGCTCTCTTCACACTGGCCTGGGAGTAAGTCCCATTGACTATACTGGGACTTACTTCAGAGTAGACCTGCTTAGGCTGGGGCTCTGAGACTGCAGTCCTCCTCACACCTGCCTGGGAGTAAGTCCCATTGACTACACTGCAGGAGAGGCAGGGAGAGTGCGATGGTGGTGCTGCCCCCCCTTCTGTGCCTCCCCACCAGCAGCAGAGGAAGGGAGACCGCGGTGGCACCCCTGGCCAGCTGGGAGGAAGGGGGAGGAGGGAGGAGGAAGGGAAGCAGCAGCTGTGCTGCGTACTGGTCCCTAGTGTTCTGCTCCTCCTTGGTCCTACCGGCTCCCCATTGGCTGTCAGAAGACAAGAACCTACTCTAGAGAGTAGGTGCGTCCCCCCTAGTGCCCACCTGTGATAACAATGTACCATGGCATAGCAGATGAAAACTGCTGGAGAATATTGTATCAAGCTAGATTACTCAGGCTGCAATCCTAACCTCCGCTTAGGCCAGAATAGGTCCGGGTGTAAATCCTGTGCTGACCTGGGGGTGTCACAAAAGTGCCTAAGGGGGGGGGGTTAGGCACTCCGGGGGGGGGCGGTTTAGGCCAGTGCACAGTCATATGCTGACATCCCCACACCATGGTGACTAGATACCCAAACCTCAAAGGAGGACAAGGTCTTGGATTCCTCTCAGCCTGGTCTTTCCAGTGGACAATGGCACATTTGTCTACTCACAAGTGAAGCTGTGATATTAGGCACTTTCACTTTCCCATAGAGCTCAATGCGTATTTTTTATTTTTTGGCCAAAACCTTTGAAAGGAAGGACATATTTCAAAACTGATTTTTGCATTGAATTCTGTTCTTCAATACAAATCCAATGACATATGACATGATGGAGTATTGCACATCATTGTAAAGTTCCAAAATGAAGCCAAAATGAAGCCCTTTTGGAGGACACCCAGACAGGATGCTAAAAACGAGGACAAATTTGGAAATTTCTGGTCATTTGATAACTTCGCCCCACACCACCATGGAAAGATATGCCAGGTGAGTTATGCCAGACTAAATTGGATTGTGCTGACTGATGCATTAGGAAGCAGCTCCACAGCTTCACTTGCAGTGACGATAACCATCCAATGCCCACAAATGATCCCACCAGATCACACACATGCATATGATTTTGTGCACGTGCAAAGAGATTTTCTTTTCTTTTTTCTGAGTGGAAATCTCAACCAAGCATATCAGGAACTGCTTTCTCAATATGTGGAAGTTTTTCCAAAGTTGTTTGAGATACAAAGGGAGCAGGTTACAAGCTGTGAATCAACAGTTCAGAACCAAGAGAACAAAAGCCACCACCCTTCACCAGAAGACAAGGTCTCCCTGCTTCCTTTGCACTTTCCTAGATGGCATGGAAGCCATTTTCTGCTAAAGAAAAAAAGCAAATACATTCCAAAACATGCTGATGTTATCTTCATGTTGAAGGAGTATTTCCATTGCTGAAACACAGGAGTTAGCTGATCAAGCCAAATCAGATGACACGGTGGAAGGAAATGTCAGGATGAAATGTCTGGGGGAAAAAAACTTCCTGCAAATAGAGGAAAGAGAACGATCTCCAAACTCTACAAGGCAGAGCCAGAATGTGACCACCCTAGTGGCATACCTTGTGTCACTGGTACCAGACTGGACTGTTCCCAATGCCCCACAGTTGGCTGCTAAAAGCCATCGATAGATAGACCTGGCTTCTCAGTGGAGGTCAGATATATCTGGCATGATAAACATTGGGTAGATGGAGCATGGATGGATGCCGCAATATGTGGTGAAGGCATCAAGCCAAGATGCCGTTAAGAGAGGATTGGACAATTTTCTGGAGGAAACATTTATCATGGATTACAGGCCATGATGGGCATGTGCAGTCTCCTTATTTTAGGTGCAGAATGCCAGAGGCAAAGGAAGGCAGCTGTCTTCACATTTGGTGGGCCACTAAGACCAGGGTGACCAGATGCCCAAAGTTCAAAAGGAGGACAAGGTCTTGGATTCATCTCAGCCTGGCTTTCCAGTGGACAATGGCACATTTGCATACTCATGAGTAAAGTCACGATATTGGGCACTTTCACTTTCCCATAGAGCTCAATGCATATTTTTTAGTTTTAGGCCATAACATTTGATAGGAAGGAGATACTTCAAAATTATTCTGAAACCATAGATTTTGCATGTTTTTTTTTTATCCAAGCAATGTTGACTCATGCTAAGACTTGATTATAAATTGGCTACTGATGTGGGAGTGTCCATCCCTCAGTGGATGGAAAATAAACATTGCATGCAAAATGTCCCAGGTTCAGTCTCGTGTGTCACTACTGGGCTAGACAGCTGCATCATATATGGGAAGAGTCCACAGCTTTGTGGTAGAGCAATGTTTGGCATGCTGAAGGTTCCAGTCATTGTTCCCTACAATCTACATGTTCTCATGAATCAGTTTCAACTGGGCTACATCAGAGACCTTTCATAGATTCACAATAGGAACATGAACATACTGGATAGCAGGTGCCTTCCGCTAACCTGTGTCATGGAGAAAACTGGTAGCTCCCAGCTACTCCTGGTTGGATGAGGAAGATCAGTATTAAGAATCAATTCAAGAGACAAGTATGTGTGGACAATCTGAGCTAACACAAGGGTGTTGTATGAGAGAGGCAGCTTGATGGTTGGTATTCTCTAGTAATTTTTGGAGTTGATGCTCTGTGAAGCTCAAGGGGTGTGCAGATTAGGCTCCAGTCCTGCTGGAACAAACATTCTGGCAGCAAATGACCCTTTATGACAGTGGGAAAGCTGGGCCAGCATCACATCCAACATCACTGCCATACAGGCACCCCCCACATATTGGACAGTTAAGGGATCGGAGGAACATCCAAAAGTGAACACGGTTGAAAAATGGAACCCATTCTTTCTTAGTATAAAAATCTTGTTTCCAATGGTTCTTTAGCTAGCAAATTGCAAATGCCCCTTTGTTGAGTACATTTGGGGCATGAGGACTTATAGCATAACAGTTCATGATACAATGTAGATTGCCAAATTGACCTAGGCAAGTTATAACTTACTGAAACTGCCTGACATCAAGGCACAAACTGTCCATGATTGTCTAGGGAGACACAGCTCCAGGAAAATAAAGGGAAATAATTCAGGGGGAAAAATCACAACCTCAGCACTGACAACAGTACAGGGTGATCAAAATGAATGGGACAAAAATTCACAGGTATGTTTTCATTTTTGTCCCATTCATTTTGAATCACCCTGTATTTATATACCACTTTTCAACAAAAAGTTCACAAAGCATGTTACAGAAAAAATGAAAAAACTTATGCTTTCCTGTCCCAAAAGGGCTCACAATCTAAAAAGATAAAAAAAGAATACCAGCAGAAGACACTGCTGGGATGAGAAGGTTCAGTTACTCTTCCCTGCAAAATAAAAGAGGAGTTCCCATTTGAAAAAGTGCCTCTTGCCTGGTTAGCTGGAGTTATCAAAGTTGTCAGTTATCAGAGTTATGAGCACTGGTGACTGCCAAATTGCCAGGCTCATTTTGGGTTGGAAATGGATGAGTCTTTGCTAATTGATAGACACTAGATAACAAGCAATTGGCTGAGCTTTTCGTCTGGCCCTCGCTTATCCCACCTTGGTAAGCACTGGGCTTATGGTACTTTCAAGGTCAAACACCTGCAAACCTACCCAGTTTGTCTAATATCTATTTCCTCTGGTTTTCCCCTGACATGTTTTTCCTCTCCTACTAATGTAAAAGTGTAAAAATCTGTTAACCATTATCATGAAACTTAGAAACATATATAATTGAGCCCTAACTTCATTATCAGTGGCAAGCATCCATGCCAACCTCCCAAGAGATGGCACCTACACGATATGGTCATAAGGAGTTTGTCCACTGCTGATCCAGTGCCCACTGCAATAAAGATATGTGGCTATCTATTCCATATGCTTTTTGGAGATTGTTAACCCTGCTCCTACATCATCAGGTGTTGACTTTACCTGTGAACATATTTATTGCTTCCATGTCCAAAAGAACTCTTGCCCTTTGACAATGTCGATGTTCATGTAGAAGTTGGGGGAAAGGATATCCAGGGGACTTCCAATCAGGTGCCATGTGGTTGGATGAGGAAGTGAATATGAGCATAGTATGGTCATTAGTGATAGCTTTGAGTCTTTGGAAAAGTCCCAGACAAGGAGGAGGAGAAATCAGGTGGAGATCATGACAGCACCATCATCCTGGAATATTTGCAAATCCATTTTGTTCATTTGGAACAAAATCACCTGGATAGGGGGCTGTGAGGTATCTCGTTCCCCTTGGCCAGCCTGGGTCCCTTCCCACTGTTGGGAATACCGTTAGGGAATTAAACCTCAGTGTCATCATCATCATCATCCACCTGGAGCATCATCACAGCTCTCAAGGAGAAGGCACACACAGGTAAGCAACAAACAAAAGCTTTCTTTACTTCCAGAGGAGGTTCATACTGTACTGGTTTCTCACAGGTTATTCTCTTGGTTTACAGGTACTCAACAGTGCAACTGAGCACGCAGGCTCTTCAAACGGGAAAGGTAAACAGGTAGCTTAACACTTTTATATTCCTCAAACAAGTGCAAATGAGTCTCTAATGTCTTTTTGTTCTCTTTCAGGTCTCTCCAGGATTCACCACCCCCCCCCCCCCCCCCCCCCGCTCAGCAGCTTCTGGCTCGGATGCTTCGGCTTCCACCACCTTCTGCTCCGCAGCCTTGGAGTCCTGCTGCCTCTTTCTCCAGGGCAACTCCTCCAACTGCCCTTCCTGCTCTCCCTCGTCGCTCAAATCTCCCGCCTGATCCGCCGTCTCCCAATAACCAGGCGTGCTCCGCTAGAGAATGCGCACTCCTCCTCTCGCATACCATCTTGGGGACGGACACACAGTGATCCCCCTCCTTCGTCCAAAGTTCCCCCGTCCCCTATACTGTAACTCCACGATGTCCTTCATTGACCAGACCTCCACTGCATCTGGAAAGAAGAGGGTACATGGGGCGACGACTCACATATAAACTCTTTATCCCCAAAGGTTCCAGATTTTGTTTCTGGTAGTCCTCCCAGGTGAATTCACCACAGGGGCCACTTTGTCTTTCAAAGCCTTTAGGCCTGCAAAGGGATTTCCAATAATTCATATGTGGGTCAGTAGAATGATTGATCTGCAATCTGACCTTCTTGAGTTTGCTGTTTGGAGGGATGCAAGTGTAAACTGCTAGATGGAAAAGTTGATAAACTAGACAATTCTCCCCAATTAGAAATTGGAGAGGATTGTGGTCCAGTCAGATGACGCATTCATCATTCATCGTGACATTGAGCACAGGGTGACTAGATGCCCAAACTGCAAAAGGAGGAAAAGTCTTGGATTCTGCCTGACCTTTCTGGTGGACAATGGCACATTTGCCTACTCACAAGTAAAGAGGCCATATTGGGCACTTTCACTTTCCCATAGAGCTCAATGCATTTTTTTATTTTTTGGCCATAACTTTTGATAGGAATGAGATATTTCAAATCCAGTTTTTGCACTGGATTCTGCTCTTCAATATGAATCCAACAACATATGACATGATGGGGTAATGCACACCACTGCAAAGTTCCAAAATGATGCCAAAATGGAATACATTGAAGCCCTTTTGGAGGACACCCAGACAGGAGGCTAAAAAAGAGGACAGATCTAAAAATTTCCAGTCATATGATCACCCTGACTATGAGAAACATAAAGCTGTATCTCACAGTGGCCTATCCAGTGGGGCTTTTCTTATATTCTTAAGTGCCATCTGTGATTGAAGAAGCACTGAAACGCATTCCTAGCCAGAAATTCTCAGAAACTGCAGTGGAGGAAGGATGGCTGTGACTGGAAAGAAAGGCGAATATGGAATGGGTGCAACCTGATGGTGTCCATGCACATCCAGCAAGTTTATGTGTTTGCAAACTGCAGTGCTCTTTGCCTCGACTGTTGCATCCCAAGGCCTGCAGCATTCCTATTCCTCCTTCAACTGGAATGCAGTGTTAGTGGACTGCAAGTGCTTACGGAGTATTTAATTGCCCCCAGCTACGACCGGCACTGGTCAAACCACTGTTCAAGTACTTCATGTTAAAACAGCTGTCCTTTTACAGGTACCTGTAAAAATGGGCCGCTTCTTGACGCATTCAACATATGAAGGTTGCCTCGGGTTCTGTGACATCACTAGGGGGTTTGTGTCACCTGATGCATGAGCCCAGCACTTCACCCCCCATGATGGACCTTCTCCCATGCGGTGGGGTGGGGGGAATGCCCTGGGCGGTGGGCATGGTAATGTACCTTTTCCCTGCCTCTACTGAGGATTTTTTTTTTTTGCTATAATCTTTGAGACAATAGAGATATCCAAAATGGTTTATTCCATTGCATTCTGCATGAATTTACGCATCAAATGATGTAAAACATGATGGTATTATTCAAAAATATCAAGATTTAAAAAATTTTGGCCAGTAGTGGTATCACACACATCCCCATGTGCATCACCTGGTTAGTCCACACACCCCTGGCAATGCACTGCTCAGGTTTGTAGTCCCATAGTAGTTGGAAGATACCACAATGCCACACTGTTGCACCTGTACCAGCAGAGGGGCAGTAAGTTAAGGGCATAGGGACAAGAAGTTTTCTCTCTTTTCAGACACTAGCAATACAGTACATGTTTTATTTGGTAACCCAGAGTAATAATCATTCACATGCCTCCTCCTCTTCTTCCTTCTCTCTCTCTCTCTCTCTCTCTCTCTCTCTCTCTCTCTCTCCTGCCCCCCAAAGATTCATTCTCTTTCAATAAACTTACCTTTGACTTTTTACTACAAAGTTTCTTATTTTGCAAAGCTTCCTATGGGTCTTTCTTGCACAATGTGTCTTTTTCTTGTTTGATCTATGCCCACACTGATAAGTGCCTATGGTATGCAAACCAAAAAACAGTTCCTGATAATCAGTTGTCTAATTCTTCTGGGTCATTCACATGCCATTGCCACTCTGTTCCTCAATGAAACACTGAATCCATCCACCGTAGACAGCAGACCTGTGATCAATCATCTACATCGTAGGTGCAAACCTAACTAATTTAGGCAACTCATCCATCTCCCTGTTCCTGTGATGGATGTGGGGAGGCCAGAACATGTCTTTGCATGGCCCAATGTTTCCTTGGAGTGGCACAGAAGTGCCTTATGGCATTTATATGACACGTCCAGGAAAGCAGAGGACTTGTGCCAGGACTTGTGTTAGCCTAACTGGGAGTTAGGGTTGCAGCCCCAGTCATGTATCCCAGGATGAGTCATGAGCCTCAGTTGTTTACTCTTTCAAGTCACCAAGATAATTTCCCCCCTATTCCCCCTCCAAAGAAATAAAATAAAAAGAGGATCACTTGAAGGAGTCTTTGATAAATAAAGAAGATGTTGTATAGACAGACAGCAAAGTTCCTCTTCATTTATTCATCATGGGTTCCTTCAACTGATTTTTCTTCAGATGGTGCTTGGTGGCTTTGGCTTCACAGTATCTGCCTTGATTTATAATGTTCTCTTTCAAATCACTTCAAAGTACAGTTTTCCCCTTGAACCTGTGAACATATCAGAATTCAGCAAGGTCAGCCTGGTGCTTGGAGCCCAAAGGCAGAGGCATCACTAGGGTTTGTGTCACCTAGTACGAGAGCTTATGGTGTCACTCTATGATGGACTTCCTCCTGTAACAGACCATACAGAATTTATTTGTTTGTTTATTGAGTGAGTGAGTGAGTGAGTAAGTGTGTTAGTTCGTCCATTGGTTCTAGAGGTGGAAGGATTTAGTCATTGGTGGTGTCTCCAGTGTTGCCCATACAGAATAAATTGCAGTCTCATACACACAACCTAATGTGTGTATTTACAACCGTATTATAGGATGCAACTGTATTATTACTACGGTTGGTGTAACCTGTAATATTATTTAATATATTAACACCTAATATTATTTATTTCAATATATAAAATTCAGGTCCCCAAACGAATCAGGAAATGCGCGCTGATTCATACTAACAACGTATTGATTCCTTGCTGTTGATAATAATAATACCTCATTGGTTTTTGGAACAATCAATCCTGTTGGTGAGTTTTGAGTTAAGAAAATCTACCCTTTGTGAGAGAGGCTGCCAGATGTCTCCTCATAGGAAGGGGACTTTTGTTTCTTTCCCCAAAAGAAAGTCCCAGGACCCAAAATGGGACTATTTGAATCTGTAGAAACCAAAACAAATTTTTTTGGTGCAGATAAGTCCCATGTCGGACTTAAGGGATAAGATCCTATGTCTTACATTGGGGATAAGATCATAGAATCATAGAATCATAGAGTTGGAAGGGACCTAGTAGGTCATAGATCTAGCACAGGCCTCTGCCAGTCCCAACCCCTAAACCAGACCTCCTCCCATTCTGCTCCCCCACTCCACAGAACACTTCCCTACCCCAAAAAGGCATACCGCCACCTGGCAGTGATTCTTAACCTGGCAGCTCTTTGCATGCATCCTCCCAGCATTGAGACCCAAAAAAAGAAGCCAGCCCACTGACAGTCCAGAAGAAGCAATTTCTCCTCCCTGAATGCCACAAACATGTTTTATGGCATGTTTGTGACATCTGGAGCCAGAAGTATGCACGCAGAACCAGCACTAGACAGTTCATGTATGGGCTGTTAATAATAATAATAATAATAATGAAACCAGCACAAAATTGTTCGCTGTGTATTTATGGATAATAATAATAATAATAATAATAATAATAATAATAATAATAATAATAATAATAATAATAATAATAATAATAATAATAATAGTCCGACTGGTGAAGTGAATGAAACCAGCACGAAATTGTTTGCTGTGCATATATGTCAACATCATCATCATCATCATCATCATCATCATCATCATCATAAAAATAATAGACATTTATTTACCCCTTTTCTGGTCATTTTGGATTGCTCTTCAGACTTTATTCAAAGCAGATTACATAGGCAGGTGAATCTAAATCCCCAAAGGGATTTTTACAAACACAGAGTGGTTCTGCCTTTCAAGAACCGGCTACCTTCAAGGTGTTACATTCAGTCTGGTTAACAATACTGGCCCCGATGTCTGAAATACTGGCTGACAAAGTTCTCCTTCAGCTCTCACATGGAGGGCAGCTGAGATAGTTTCTTCACTTCCACTGAAAAGCAGATGGAAAATCTCAGCTACAGCAGCCGCTTTTCAACGTCTTGCTTTGGATCTGACTTCTGGTTGTCTGATCCGGTGACCTTCAGTTCTTATTTTCAGGCAAACAGAGGCTCTATCCTCTAGACCAGACCTTAATATTCAAGTATTCTATCAATTTAATTATTCTTTTTAGGTATAAACTTAATTACTGGTTATAATCATAAAGTTAGAAATAATCAAAAGTCCTGTGCCAATCCAGGGGTGTCAAACCATAAGGCACTTCTGCCCCACTCCTGGAGGGTTAGGCCAGTGCACAGGCATACGCCGACCTCCCTGCATGATCAAGGGAAGTTATGCCAGGTGAGTTAAGCCGGCCTACGTTGGTTAGGATTGCATCCTAAGTGGCTCTCTGTCATAAAAGGGCTTACAATCTAAAAAGATGCAGAAGAATGTCAGCAAACATCAGTTAGGAAAAAACAACAACTTTTTGCTGGCATAAGGAGGGACAGATTCTAAATATTTACCTTGCTGAATATAAGAGGAGAAGCACTTGAAAAAACAAGGGTGACATCTTGCCCATTTAGCAGCTGGACTCGTCCCTCATTTCCTTTAATTGGGTTCACATGAATTCTCAGTATCTGCATCCTGGCTTGTGAGCATCAGCAGTGTAGCTAGAGAGTGTGAAAAGCACACAGGCACACCACAGCAGGAAAGGGCCACTCACCACAGCATGGAAGAAATCCCTCTGCCTTCACCTGGGAGCTATTCCAGCCAATAGGAGAAAGATGGACGCATACCACTGTGGTGAGGATCCCTGCAAAACATAGGGTGCAATCCTAACCTACACTGGCCTAACTCATCAGTCTTCCAATTCCTGTGGTGATGTAGGGAGGCAAGCGCATGTCTGTGCATTGGCCTAACCCTGCCAGGAGTGGCACAGAAGTGCCTTGCAGCATTTTTGTAACATCCACAGGTCAGCACAGGACTTGTGATGGGGCGTAAGCCAGCCTAACTGGAGAGAGGACAGCTGTGTCTCATTCCCTGACTGCCTCCACCCTTCTTCCTCAGATATAAAGCTCCTGGGCATTTTGAGGGAGAGAGGTGCTGGGCCTTGCTGGCTGAAGATCTGCCTGGGAGAGAAACAGCTGCGCTTCGTCCCTGGACTGGCCCAGTGGACCAGCTTGAGAAACTCTGCTATAGCACTTTATGCCTCCCTACTGAGGAAAATCAACAGAAACCTGCCTCTTGCTGCTTGGCTCCGCCTGTTGCTCTGTAGCAATGTGTTTACCATCTGGAGGGAGCTCAAGGGAGGGAAAGTCGGCTGGGAGTGCTGCCACCATTAGTAGAGTGACGGGTCATGGAAGATATGGTGGGAGAGGTCGTGCAGGCCGTAACAGGAGAAGGAGGGTCAGTCATAGACAGACTGTCCCTCTTTCTGGCCCTCCCCTCAACCCTCTGACCTTAGGCAGCCTGAGCAGCAGCCCCCTGAGTCTGAACCTGCTGCTTCTCAATGCCAGGTCAGTAAACAATAAGACCTGCCTGGTCCAGGATCAAATCCTGGACCAGAAAGCTGACCTGGCCTGCATTACGGAGACCTGGCTGGATGAGGCCGGAGGTGTGGGCCTCTCCCAGATCTGTCCGCCAGGTTTCCGGGTGCTGCAGCAGCCAAGACTTCAGGGGCGGGGAGGTGGGGTTGCAATAGTCTATCGTGACTCTATCCCTCTCACCAGGTCCCCTGTCCAGCAGTTCACAGGGTTTGAGTGCCTCCGTGTTGTGCTGGAGGGGCGAGACAGAATAGGGATTCTGTTGGTGTACCACCCACCGTGCTGCCCAACAGTCTCCCTGCCTGAGCTGACCGGGGTGATCTCGAGCGTGGCGTTGGAGTGCCCTCGCCTCCTAGTGCTGGGGGACTTCAATGTCCATGCCGAGGCACCCCAAACATCTGCAGCTCAGGATTTCATGGCCTCCATGGCAACCATGGGTCTGTCTCAAAGAATACCTGCCCCTACTCATGATGCGGGACACACACTGGACTTTGTGTTCACTGCTGGGCAGGTTGATGGTGATCTGGATGTGAAGGACATCTCCATCACCCCATTGCCATGGACAGATCACTACCTGGTGGGATTTAGGCTTATCGCAGCCGGTAGCCTCTGCACAGGCGGGGGACCGCATTCCATGGTCCACCCCCGGAGACTGATGGATCCAAATGGTTTCCTGAGGGCTCTGGGGGATTTTCCTGCTACCAGAGCTGGCGACTCACCCGGCTCCTTGGTCAATCTCTGGAATACGGAGATGACCAGGGCCCTGGATGAGATCGCTCCTGAGCGACCTCGGCCCTGCCGTAGATCAAACGCAGCTCCTTGGTTTTCTGGGGAGCTGCGGGCTTTGAAACAGCAAGGTCGACGTTTAGAGCGACGGTGGCAAAAAACTCATGTCATTTCTGATCGGGCAGAGGCCAGGGCTCACTGGCGAGCCTACTCTGCGGCGGTGGTGGTGGCGAAAAAGATGTATTTTGCTACCACCATCACATTCTCAGAGAACCGCCCAGCAGAGCTCTTCCGTGTGGTCCGGGGCCTACTCCATCTGGCCCCCCGTACTGATGTGGTACAGCACACGGAGGCTCGCTGTGGCGAGTTCACCCAACATTTCGCGGACAAGGTTGATCAGATCCGGCATGACTTGGACGCCACTTTAACAACATTCAACGATGTCCCTGGGGCACCTGTCTTGTCCATCTTTTGAGATTCTTTTCAGCTTGTAGAACCTGAGGATGTGGACAGGATTCTCTGTAGTGTGAGACCATCTGCTTGCCCACTGGACCCTTGCCCAGCCTGGCTAATCAGACTGGGATGGACTGGCCGAATGGACAGGGAGGGTGGTGAACGCCTCTCTGAGGGAGGGGGTGTTGCCTTCTGCATTAAAGCAGGCGGTGGTTCGCCCCCTCCTGAAGAAACCCTCCCTGGACCCTAAAAACCTAAATAACTATCGGCCAGTCTCAAATATCCCATTTCTGGGCAAAGTGGTCGAGCGGGTGGTGGCGTCCCAGCTTCAGAGGGTCCTGGATGAAGCTGATTATCTGGATCCCTTCCAATCTGGTTTCAGGCCGGGGTTTGGGACAGAGACTGCCTTGGTCGCCTTGGTGGATGACCTACGCCGGGGAATGGACAGGGGAGTGCGTCCCTGTTGGTCCTGCTGGACCTCTCGGCGGCCTTCGACACCATCGACCATGGTGTCCTTCTGGGTCGGTTGGCCGGGTTGGGGATTGGAGGCACTGTTTTGCAGTGGTTCCGCTCTTTCCTGGCTGACCGGTCCCAGAAGGTGGTGCTGGGGGATGCTTGCTCGGCACCCTGGCCTCTTCAGTGTGGGGTGCCGCAAGGTTCCATTCTATCCCCCATGCTTTTTAACATCTACATGAAGCAGCTGGGAGAGGTCATCCGCAGGTTTGGAGTGAGGTGTCATCAGTACGCCGATGACACCCAGCTCTATCTCTCCTTTCCTCCTGAGTCCAAGGAGGCAGTTGAAGTACTGAATCGTTGTCTGGAGGCAGTGGGGGACTGGATGAGGGTGAACAAGCTGAGATTAAATCCTGATAAGACAGAGGTGCTCCTGGTCCGGAAGTCCTCGACTCGGGTATTGGAATATCATCCTGTTCTGGAAGGGGTTGCACTCCCTCTGAAGGAGCAGGTTCGCAGCTTGGGGGTTCTCCTGGATTCGCAGCTGCTCCTGGAGTCCCAGGTGGCGGCTGTGGCCAGGGGAGCCTTTGCTCAGCTTCGGC
The DNA here is from genome assembly GCA_030015325.1 of Cryptoblepharus egeriae. Classification (NCBI taxonomy): domain Eukaryota; kingdom Metazoa; phylum Chordata; class Lepidosauria; order Squamata; family Scincidae; genus Cryptoblepharus; species Cryptoblepharus egeriae. Next base: position 176,616,341 of record JAREYC010000003.1, on the reverse strand, counting down.
TGATCCGCCAGCTGCAACCATACCTGAGACGTTCAGATCTGGCCATGGTGACCCATGCCCTAGTGACATCGAGACTAGATTATTTTAACGCGCTCTATGTGGGGCTGCCTCTGAAGACGGTCCGGAAGCTGCAATTAGTCCAGAATGCAGTGGCCCGTGTGGTTGCTGGGGCTCGTCGGTTCGACTCTGTCGGGTCACTGCTTCAGCGACTGCACTGGCTGCCCATTCGTTTCCGGGCTGAATTCAAAGTGCTGGTCCTGACCTTTAAAGCCCTAAACGGCTCGGGTCCAGGGTACCTGAGGGACCGCCTTCTTCTGTACAATCCGACCCGTCACCTAAGGTCATCTGAGGGGGCCCTACTGACTGTGCCGCCACTAAAAGATGTGAGAGGTGTGGCGGCCAGAGATAGGGCCTTCTCGGTGGTGGCACCCCGGCTTTGGAACTCCCTCCCCATAGAGCTTAGGAAAGCTCCCTCAATACAGAGCTTCAGGCGGAGCCTTAAAACCTTTTATTTTAAAAAAGCGTTTTAAACGGGGCAGAGGGTGGGGGGCAGTGTGTTATTGTTTTATTTTATTGTTTTAACAAATGTCTTTTAGCTTGTTTTTAATTGTTCCAGTCTAATTATTCTAATTGTATTTTAATTGTATTTTAATGATGTTTTAATTTGTATTTATTAGCAATTTTAATGATGTTTTATTCTTCTATGTTAGCCGCCTTGGGCTCCCCCTTATGGGAGAGGAAAGGCGGGGTATAAATTGAGTTTAAAAAAAAAAACTTAGGATTGCAGCCTTAAGGCTTTGCACTCCCACTAGCTACACCACTGATGAGCACTCTCCATTCTTGCCCTCTTTGGGCTCACCATGTCAAAGTGAGCATAAGCACATTTTTTCTTTATGTACACAGAAATTGGATGGTTATTGGGTGCAATCCATTTGGCACAAGGCTTACATTTGCAAATCCTTCCAAACTTCCTGACTGCTCCATGACTCATTCATTCATTGACAATGAAAATATAATGGCCTGCCCTTTCGTCTAAAGTCTCCAAGACTGGCATATTTTAGTGACAATCTAAAATAACAGTGACTTTCTAGACCATATTTTTGTTAAAAGAGCAGCAGAGTGTCAGAGCTGGCAGAAATCCCCCACAACTCCTATTTGCCCTAAGAGGAAAGTTACCCTTGGAACCACAAAGAAATTTGGAGCAGATTTTTTTTGGCAGGCTGGATCTCAGTTTGCTCCACTCCAGGCACATTTTTCATGTTTAAAAAAGTGCTGAAGGTTTCTTTGGTGGTGGTGGTGGTGGATGATTTATTTATTTATTGTTTGTTTGTTGTGCCTTTCCTCCAAGGAGCTCAGGGTGGCATAAATAGTTCCTCCTCTTTTTTGTCCTCACAACAACAACCCTATGAGGTAGGTGAGGCTGAAAGATGTTGACTGGCTCTAAGTCACCATGTAGGTTTCATGGCTGAGTGGGGATTTGAACCTGGATCTTCCAGGTCTTCATTTTGCTCCTGAGTGATGACACCGTCCTGGCTCTCGAGGTATCAAGCCTTGAGGAGAACTGTTCATTATTTTGATTCTGGTTTGCTCAATCTTTGCTCAATTTATTTCCTAGTGAAGGTACAAAAACCCACAACTGGCGATACCCAGCCTCATTTACAATAAGTTGCACCAAGCCAGCAGGCTCAGTGGGTTGTAGAAAGTGTGCCTGTAACTGAACAGGTTAGGGTGGCCCTGAAGGCCAGGAAAAGAGACGAGAGCAGGGATGTATGTTTATTGTGAGGAACTCCACCCTCAGCCTGTGTTTCCACCTATTCCTTGTGCTGCTTCCTCCTCAAGACTGCCTCGGGCACCTGCAGGAGGCACCTGCTGGTCACTGGGTAGAGCTCTCTTTGACGACTGCAGCACCTGTCCCACAGGGAACAGCCCCTGGGGAGCTCCGCAGTACTTGCCGGGGTCAGTGCCGAGAGGCTCCACCAGGTAAGCTGCTTTCTACATTGGGCTTTTTATGACTCTGGTCTGTCTCCGATTGGGAAAATGCCCAGATTGCTGTCTCAGATTGGGAAAATGCCCAGTTTGCTGAGGCTGGCTGGTTCTTTCTTTCCCCTGCCCTGTTCTCTGGCACAAATCTCTGAGGGAGAGCTGTCTGGCATGCGTTCCTGCCAACTTCTTGTGTTGCAAAACAGAGTGTTATCTTGTCTGCTTGTCAATCAGGATGCCTGCGAGACCTTGTCGCTGAAGATTGATGCCTCTCAGCTGAAAAAAGGAGCTAAAAAAGGAATTTATAACCATATACAGATGAGAAGTAAGACCAACCTGACAGCCAAAGCCAAAGCAAGGATGTGGCCGCAGAAAAGCGGCTGCAGAAAAGCCAGGGAGTGAACTCCAGGATCCCTGTAAGGATATCTGAGAGGCTCATTCAGCTAATGACAAGTGTAGTAGGACATCAACAGAGATATGAGCAAAATGCAAAAAGAAAAAGTGCAATACTCATGAAAGAATTGTGCAATTAAAAAATATATTATTTTTAATTAACATTTTTAAAAAATTAAAACAAAACCCTGAATGCACTCTTTGCACAATGTCACCACCTGAGCAATTCTGAGCAGTACAAGAAGATGATGTGCTAATGAACTGCACGTCACTTGGTGCTGCCACTTCACTACAGTGTGAGAATCGTCTTAAGAGTACAACCATAAACAAGCTTTCCTGTGAGCAAGCCCCACTGAACAAAATGGGACTTACTTCTGAGTAGACATACTTAGGCTTGTGCTGGTAGTAAGGTTGCTATTCTGTACACACTCACATGGTTGTAACATCCATGGCATTTGGTAGGACTGATCTTCATTTTTCATTTAAGGGATTTAAATCCCACCTTTCCCATGCCCAAACAAATGCCCAAGGAGGCTTTCAAACCTGTACTTCCTCTTCTCCTGCGGTGCTTGCAACAACCCTATGGGGTAGGCTAGGCCAAGAGTGACTAGCCTAAGGTCATCCACAAAGCTTTATGGCCAAGGAGTTCAGGTCTCAATCCAACTCCCTAACCAATACTCCATCCTGGCTTTCATTTACCAAGTAAGCTCAGTACTCAGATCCCGTTTGGAGTAGTCATCCTTATTACTTTGCTGTTGATTTTGACCTTTTAAAGGCCGTTCTTCAAACAGGAAACTTCCAGCATGGATAGCAACATAACAATAATCTACAATAGTAAAATCTGGCAAGAATGGATTGAAGAGAAAACCAGTCATACAGAACTAACAACAAGAGCTTAATGAAAACAAGAAGAAAAGTGGAAAAGTAAAACAATCAGTGATCAAAACTGAAAGTCTGGGGCAAATAAAAGGGTCATTGCCTGGCATCAAGAGGACAACAATTTAGAGGCAGGTGAATCTTTCTGAAAAAGGCATTTCGAGGTACAGAGGGCCATGACAGAGAAGGTTTTGTTTCCATTCAGTGGTTCTCAAACTTTAAGAGAGCTTTACTCCCTAAGTAAGTTGTTGTGGGGAGGGGATTGAACAGTGACGATGCTCAGCAGGGTTTTCCAGGGCTTCCCCCACCCCAGCAGTGTTAAGTTTGGAAATAGCCTTTCTATCTCCGCAGGGATGTGATCCTGGGGATTGCGCTGCTACTTTCCTCCTTCCCCCAAGCCTAAAAGAGAGCAGACTTTTACACAAACTGGGGGATCTCAATATCGTGGTTTGAGTAGCACTCCTCTGCCTAATCTCTGAAAATGGGAATGCTTGGAGAAGGCCTTTGTTCAGTAACTCAGTGATCAGAAATTATCCAGAACTGGGATTCAAACCAATTCTCTAGAACTGTATTTTTCTATAAACTTTTTCTATATACATTTTCTAGACGTATTTTTAAATCCAACCACAGAGTTGTGACTTATAAGGTCTAAAATACAGCTTTTGTATCCCAAATCTTTTTATTTCATTTTCAAGGTAAATGCCACTGTTTCACAACAGGCATGCAACACAATCAGAACTATTACAAAACATTAAACAGATTAACCAAAATATTTTAAGTGCACAATCCTATCCATGTCTACTCAGAAATAGCCCCATTGTATTGAAGGAGACTTACGCCCAGGAAAGTGTGTTTAGGATTGCAGTCCAAATTACTCACCCACATTTCTTTGCATTACTGACATTATTTTGATTCAGTTTTTATTGGTACTTTTTAAGAATTTGCTTTTATTTTTCTATATTGCCCCAAATATGCAGCAGAAAAACAGCTCACATATGAATATCTGTTTATATGTAATTGTGATATATAATTAAAAAGAACAAAGACAGAAAGGTCTGAACATGCGCAGAGGTCTGCCACCATTGCATAGTGATGGCTAGTTCACATTTATTTGGAATTTAAAAATCCACTTGATCATGATCTGGCTTTCATGTTACACTTGTCAGATGAGTAGGTTGCCCCTGTGAAACAAATAGGATAGAATATTCCATTTTGCCCAGAAATGCATGGAATGTAATCCTGATTACGTTGGAAGGGGCCCTATTTAGAATGAAGAAGCGTTGTGTGGGGCTAACCCTTTCTTCTCTAGCCATTTTTCAATGCTAAATCACACTCCCTACAATCTCCTTTTTTCTTGCATGAGACATGCATGTTTGCATGAGACATGTCACCAATACATGTCACCATAGCTGTACGTGCGGATTTGACTCCAGGGCATGTGCAAATTGGAAGCCATTTGGCTGACTGGAGATTAGTTGCAAAGGCTGGAAGTATAGCACGAGCTCAGCCGTGTGCCTGTTTGAATTGTGCAAGGGTGGTTCTTGTTTACTCCTTGTGACTAATTCTTGTCCCTTCCCTTCACTATTGCTTTTGAGCAGACAAACTTGTAGCTAAGCATACAGTGATCAGAAACAACTTTCCTTGCAGCTTCATGTGGTTTGCATTCAATTCCTGGGAAAATATTTCCTGGGATCCAAATGGGCACTGTACAAATACACAGAGGAAGTGTTTTGGAAGGACCCTTTCCCAGTCTTGTCTGCCTCTCTTTGACAGGTTCATCAGTGGCATCTGTGACGTGCTGCTGACTGCAGAACCGGATATTTATTTAGCAGCAGGTAGTCACATGTTGGACACGTTTTACATGATCAGCATTCCTTTCCTCATAGCAGATCCAGGCTGGCATCATCTGTGCCTTCTGTGTTCCAGGCTCCTGATCTCATTCTGCTAGTCCTGAACTGAGTTTTCTACCCAGAAAATACCTTTAGAATAGCAATTAAGAATACCATGTAAAATTATCCAGTGCTGAAATAGTGAGCTTCTGTTTGCTGTAAGAGGCTTTGAGCACAACCTTAACCACATCTACTCAAAAGTAAGCCTCATTGTGTTCTATCAGTCATACTCCCAGGAAAGTGTCTTCAGGATTGCAGCCAGTATCTAGAACCCTGGTTCCCAACATGGGGCACACGCCCAACAGGGGGGCAATTTGATTGTTAAGGGAGGCAATTTCATAGAATCATAGAATCATAGAGTTGGAAGGGACCTAGTAGGTCATCTAGTCCAACCCCCTGCCTGCAGCAGGAAATCCTCCTAGAGCATCTCCAACAGGTGCTCGTCAAGCCTCCGCTTGAAGATCCCCAGTGAGGGAGAGTCCACCACCTCCCTTGGCAGTCTGTTCCACTGCCAAACTGCCCGAACCATCAGGAATTTTTTTCCAGATATCCAACCGGAATCTCCTTTCTTGTAGTTTGTACCCATTGGTTCTAGTTCTGTTTTCAGAAGCAGCTAAGAACAAATGAGCCCCTTCCTCCACATGACAGCCCTTCAGGTATCTGAAGAGGGCAATCATGTCTCCCCTCAGCCTCCTCTTCTCCAGGCTGAACATCCCAAGTTCCCCCAACCTTTCCTCGTAGGGCTTCCCTTCCATCCCACTGATCATTCTTGTCGCTCTCCTCTGGACTTGCTCCAGTTTGGCTGCATCTTTCTTAAAGTGAGGTGCCCAGAACTGAACACAGTACTCAAGGTGAGGTCTCACCAATGCAGAATAAAGAGGAACTAGAACTTCTCGTGACTTGGAAGCTACAGTCCTCTTAATGATGCCTAAAATGGCATTTGCCTTCTCAATTCTCAATTGGAGAATGAGTTATTTAATTTTTTGTCTCACTGGAGAGGCAAAGAAACCAAATGAATATCACTAAACAAGGCCTTTTAGGCCTACTCCATGTAAATAGGAATTCACTTTTTGAATAATAAGAATGATATGTCATGGAGGGCATCAGGATTTTATTGATTGATTGATTGATTGATTGATTGATTGATTGATTGATTGATTGATTGATTGATTGATTGATTGGTTTGTTTGTTTGTTTGTTTGTTTGTTTAAAAAATTATATCCTACCTTTCTCGGGCAATTTAGCCCAACTCAAGGCAGCTGCCATAAAACATAATTAAAAACATATGGTAAACAGAACATTTAGAGATGCTTAGGTGGGGCATGGCCAAAAAAAGGTTGGAACCACTGATCTAGAACAACATAGGCTAGCTGGCACTCCAGGCAGAAATAGTCTACACTTACCGACTGCTGGACCTCACAAAGGATCTGTCACAAAGTTATCTTCCATCAGTTGTAATTGCCTTATGCTAAATAAATAAATTTAATCAGTGGTGGGCTCCAGCAGGTCTGCACCTACTCTATAGAACTGGTTGTTAATGAGAGATAGGACATATAAAGTTTAAAAATAGCCATTTAAAAGTGGCTGCCAGGTGGACAGAGAACCGGTTCTTAATTTCTTTGAATCCCATCACTGAATTTAATAGCCTCTCTTTTACATCTTTTTAAAAAAGGCTCTACTCCAATCATGTGCAAAATGGTGGTAGTAGTGGGTGCAACTTAAAGTGCAAACAAGGCACATGGAGGGTGTTAAATCTTCCTGTTCAGATGCCATTTTTTCCCTACAATCCATCCTTTTGTGTTGGGAGAGTTAGAGCAGACAAAATAAAATATTTATTTACCCATCATATAATTAGTCTGTGGGAATCCTTGCCATAGGATGTGGTGATGGCATCTGGCCAAGATGCATTTAAAGGTTGATTGAATAGATTTATGGTGGAAAAGTCCAACACAAGTTGCAAGCCATGGTGGGTATGTGCAACCTCCTGATTTCAGAAGTAGGCTACCTTTGAACGCCAGATGCAAGGGAGTGTTAACAAGATGCAGGTATTTGGTTGTCTCATGTGTTCCAGCAGCATCTGATGGGCCACTGTGAGATACAGGAAGCTGAACTACATGGAAGTTTCACCTGATCCAGCGAGGCTCTTACGTTCTTATAACAAATAATCAAATTCCACCTTTTTAATAGTATTTTTATAGATAACATTAAAACAAATGCTGTCAAACAAGTTTAGTAAACTCTAGAAAAGTGTGTACTAGGTACAGCCCATTAACATTGCCTTTTCTGGGTATGATTCGGCTCCATTCCACTCAGACAGCTGTGAGCAGAAGAGGCAAGTCTGACATATAAACTCAGAAAATTCCTTCCAGACCCAATTCCTAGTTCTTTTAGGACTAGGCATCTTTTTGGCCATCTTTTTGGCATCTTTTAGAACAAGTGAATGAGCCAAAGGGCAACACTACCTGTGACACTGAAACTGTAGGAATGGCACTCTCCATTTCACTTTCTTTTGCAAATGGCTGCATCACGGACCCCCATTGTGGACTGGACTTTTTGAGGATGGGAGGAGATCTAACCCTTTTTCCATTTCTGAAACCCCAATCTAAATATTACCCCAAAGTTTGAGATAGCCATGAACTGGAAAACTTAAAGTTGTGTTCATTAGTTTGCAGCTAATAGCAACTGGGGGAGGGATTTCAGTTGGAAATTGGTGAAGGGGCAGAGTTAAAAATCTTTTCCCCTCCCAGTGACTCCAGTTCAAACAATCCCTACCCCATGAATACATAGTGGACCATAATACAATCTGAACTCTATGTCCAGTTTTGCCTCAAAAAGAACTGTCCATCATTTTTTAAAGTTAGGTGGTATAAAAAATGAAGAAAAGAAGGCACTCTGCAGCCATTATATCTTGATGTTAAAATAAAGAGGGCCGATATCTAATAGCTGCTTTGTTCAGTCTGCTAAAAAGCGGTTGAAAGTAATAGGCAAAAAAGAAAATCCTCTGCAAACCTACCTCCCAGTTAAAGTCTGAGCGGGCAGGACAGATTTTACTTTAAAGATAACAGCAAAGGGGTTGGGTGGATTTTTTAGAGGGACAGGAGCAGGATGGTAATTAAAAATAGTTTTGTTACTGTTATTTAAATATAAAAATGTTTTTTAAAAAAGATTGAATAACATGTTCACTGTATAATATCATCTGCAAATGCTTCTCCACCACAACCATAACTGCATTTGTTCCTATAATGCACTTTTACCTAGAAGTAAGTCTCATTTGATGTCAGTGGGACTTGCTTCTGAGTAGTCAGGTAAGGGTAGTAATTGCCTTTCTATTGCATATGGATTCTGCTACAAATACTTGTTCTATGTGTGGACAAACCCACTCAGACATTTCCTAAACTTCAGTTTTGTGGTGTTTTTCCCCCTCAACTACAGACATTATGGGGAACTCGTTGTCTACACAAAGAGAATATGAAGTCCAAGAAGCCGTGCAAGGAACAGCATATTCAGAGGTAACGTTCCCATATGCCTTGTTTTGGCCAGATGTCTTTATACAAGTAAAACTGTGACAAGAATTCACAAATGCAATCTGTAAAAACTGCCCTGTAAAATACCACCCCAAATGTTAGCCTGTATAAAACATTTTGACTGAAATCCTAAACCCCAATTAGTCCAGCATAAATCCCAGCACAAGTCCTATGCTGGCCTGGGGGTGTCACAAAAGTGCCATAAGGCACTCACCACACCATCAGGGAAACAAGAGCAGATGAGTTGCGCCTGCCTAAATTGGTTAGGATTACACTCTTAAAATATTTCTCTCTCTCTCTCTCTCTCTTTTGCAGCTGGGCAGCATCCAGATAAGAATAGTGGTATTGGGGATGGGTTTAACCCTTTCCTAAGAGTTGTGAACCTTATGAAAATGCTTTTTGTCTTGATGAATGGGAATATAGTAATCTCCAAATGCTTCCATAGCACTTGATATAGGTCTTATCCAGAAGAAATAAGAAAATAAGATGTAACATTGTCAAATACTAATGGCCAAATTCGAATTACCATTTTTCTCTAAACCTTCTGACAGCATCCTTGTGTGTGTGTGTGTTGTGTGTGTGTGTGTGTGTGAGACACACAGACAGAGAGTGAGAGAGAGAGAGAGAGAGATACAAGCATTTGTGGCCTGGCAGATTCCAGTGACTAATTTTGCAATTTGCAATTCCAGGTCTCCTCTGAACCTCCAGACAATGTTAAGCATGGGCCTGTCTTAAGCCTGAATGCACAGCCTGTTCCTTATGCAAATGGTGATGCAGGTATGTTCTGTTCATGCTGGTCCTAACCTTTCTGTCAACTGCTGTAACTGTGGCCGAGCTGTGTTGGTCACAAGATGGTATCACTCCAGGGTGGAACCAGTGGATTTTTTTCCATGGGTAAAGTGCTGGACTTGCACCAAGGGAAACTATTCAGCTGAGAAATCAAGAGAAACTATTCACTGGTTAGGCCTCATGTCAGTCACTCTTTATCTACTTAAATACCCTCACAAGCTACTGCAAGCAGATTGTCGAACAGATAAAATGGGGAACCTCCAAGCATGCTGGTCTGAGCATCTTGGAGGAAGTGGACATGTGTAAAGTTTGAAACACTTGCATGCTCTGCTGAAAATGATACCCAGGATAGTTTGAACTGCAGCTAGAATAACTTGTGGTGAACTCAGCATGGGGAGCATGCCAGTGGAGTGTGCCACTAGAGCATGCCATTCAATTGTTCTGTTTTGCTGTGCTGTAACAAAAGCCAATCCTTACCAATCCTGGCACATGATTTTGTTGGTGTGCACTAAAGCAGAAGGGAATCAGTATGGGCAAAGTGGCTAGCACATGCTGAAATCTCTGCATGAGTTGTTGGCCCAATATTAAATCAATATGGGTGTGTGAGACTATACAAAACTTAAGGATGGAAAAGGTGGGAGAAAGCTGTGCCTTCATTAAATTGCATTGTGTTCTGTGAAGCTTGATCCCTGGAGAATGTAGCTTTACAAATGTTGGTGGGAGTAAATCCAGTTGACCTTAAAGGGATTTACCTTCTGAATAGACATGCGTAGAATCATACAGTTAGAAAGTAACTTTTTTCATTGAATAGCTCTGCTAGGAAATATTTTACCTGCTGAACTACTATGTAGTTGAGTATTGTTGAACACAAAGAAACACAGCCAAGCGTAAGGCAGTCCTATTAATAGTTGTCATGGTGTGACATAGAAGGGAGACGAAGCATCAAGGGGAAGGCTCTCGACATAAATTTTCAGGAAAAAAGTTATAATGTGCAATAGTCACCTGCCATGTCATCTACAATGAAAGTGGGGGACTATGATATCCTTAGAGCAGTGCTTTTCGTGCATTTTAGCCCATGATTTCAAATTTAAAAATCTGTCTAGGACCCCCGGTCAAACTTACTGGGATGATCCTCCATGTCATTACTTACTGGGATGATCCTCCATGTCATTACTTACTTGGAAGTAAGCCCCATTGTGTACAATTGGACTTACTCCCTGGAAAGCCCAGTGCCAGATTACAAGATGGTGGATCCCACCATCTTGCAACCCCCTTGACGTGAGGTCACAACGCTGAAGGGAGTCCCGACCCCCACTTTGAAGACCACTGCCTTAGAGAATTAAAGATGCAGTAGAAAATATTTTATAGGATCAATAGTCTCCATCAGTACAGATAGGCACTAAAGTAATCTTAGGTCTGCCCCATTTGACATTTGTGTGAAAACAAGCCATGTTTCTCAGATAAATATACAGTAGAGTATAAATATACAGTAGGCAGGTCCCATGACTTCATTGGTTTAATCCTGGTCTGGACAAAAAAGTATTCTACTTTTCTATTTTGTTTTAATTTTATTGGCAGTGAAATTCGATGCATGTCCACTTGGGAGTAAGCCCTATTGAAATCAGTGGGACTTACTTCCAAATAAGAATGCACAGAATTGCAACCTAGCTTGACAAACAGTTTAACCAATAAAAGATATTGTTTCATTTCTAGGCACAACAGAAATGTGCAAATCATGTAATTTAAGAAGGAATTAATCATATTTGGTATATAGAGCATGGCTGAGAGCCAGCAATGGCAGGGAGCCAAGGAGCTCGAAACTGCATGATATCCAACTGCGGAGGACAAAAATCTTATAACTTAACACACCCTTGAGGAAAGCCTTGCCTACTAATAAGTCCTTGCATTGCTTTTGCATGACTCTTTCTTTGATTAGTCCATAAAGTTGTGTGTTTAAGAACAAGATAGTTTTGGAAAATAGGGACCCTGTAACATTAGTGCAGAAGTGAATATGTGTCTTCCATTGTACCTTCTTTTTCCTTTGGAGTGGGAAGAGAAGACACGTGTGGATAGAGGTGGGCACCCACTTCTGTCTCCTGCTTCATACAGCCACCTCGATCATCCTAATGGCTGGGCCAACCATGCTCATCCTAAACATGCTGTAGTGCTGGCTCCTTGATTCCTCCCCATTTTCTAGGATCAAGCTAATTCACGGTGATGGCCTGAAGTTTGGGAAATCACCATTTGCCAAGTAAGAAGGTTGCTCTAAATATTTAAATACAGATCATAGGCAGTAATAAAGCTGAACATGAAAAGTGGTTTAGCAGAAAATGAGGAGGCAGGAATGCTTTGGGGAGAGCAGAGCAAGGTTTTTGGGAGGAAGCTGTGCAATGAGGACTGCATTCCACATATTGAGATTTGCAGGATGGTCTTAAAAAGCCAACCTATGAAGAGATCACTGCATTTCCATTGACTCGTGGTCTCCTGAGCTTCCTCACTTTTGTTTCTGTTGAACTTACTGTTTACTGTGTACACAGTACAGGTGGAGGTGCATGTTTAGTCCAAAAAAGTTGATATGTCAATATCATGTATAAGTTGTGGGTGTAGTAAACTTTGAATGATTAATGGTATTGACTTGGTTCTGACTCACATAAAACTGGCCTTGTCACTCTTGTCTTCACACGGTGTTCTCCACAAAACAGAGAACACATTTGCTTGTGCTTGTGTCCACATCTATGTTGTGTGCACTTGGGAGTGGCTCCTAGGTTGATGGGACTCTGGATGGTGTCACTCTGGTGGGCCTGACCTGCCTCTGTGGGTTACCTGCCAGTTGTGACTAGCACAACTCCACATGGACCAATGGAGGTAGGTTAAAGCCAGGAAGTGGGATAGGATATTGATGGAGTCACTGCTACCAATAACCATACTTTTCCCACCCTAACATCCCTCTTATTTGCCCTTGTTCCCAATCCCTCCCATGCCATTCCACGGATACAGTTATTTGCATAGTCCAATCAGAGCAGATAGAATCCATCTACTGTGTTCAAAGATTGTGGATTTATAAAAATAAACTCAAGAATAATCATGGAATGACCCATGTACAGAAATCTACAGAAAACTGTATCCAGTTGGGTACAGCATAGTAGTTAAGGCTATTGAGAGGTTTGATACCTGTGTATCAAATGCTGGGATGAAAAATGGGTCTAAAAGCAACCTTAGCATGACGCTTTCAAAACGTCTGCTAATGCGATGGAGTCTTTTGTCCTAGAAACAAGCCTGGTCTTGCTTGAAAATTGGCACAGTTTTACTGTACTGGTATGTAGTATTTAGGAAAACCATAAATAATTGTACATCAGTCTAAAACGTTCTGGATCTTGAATTTCAAGAAATGTTGGATTAGTCTGTTGAATTACTTACAATAGGTACCTGTTTAAAGTACATATGTAAATGCAGGTAAGAAAGTTCAGGACTGTCAGTGTATTTACAATATAATTGTAATCATTGGCCACCTCTCACTAAGGAGAAGGATACCCTTGTTCTGTCTGAAAGCAAGACGTCAATAATGAATTAGAAACAGCTAATACAAAGTCAGATCAATGATTTTTCAGTCTCACATATACATGATGGGGAATGAAAAGAGCCCCTCCCTTGGCCCCCCCCTACTTATCCAGCACTCCTACCTTACCTCCATTCACACATCAGCATAACTTTCCAATACAGCCTGAGGATATAACATTCCAGTGGATCTAGGTTCAGATTAATGACTGAGTCAATGATTTTATCTGGGAAATCAACTATGAAATTAGTTTACCTGCACTGGTTTGAATACATATTTGTTCCATTTAAACCTTCCACCCTCTAATAAATGGATGCTACTATTGAAGGCTGGGCAGGTGTGCCTGAAGAAAGGAAGGAATGCTCTTCTCCACCACCAGGAAATCCTGCCTGATCAGGCCTAACGCTGGACCCCATACACATTTTTATTATTTGGAAATGAAAAGGCACAAGTGGATACCAACTTCCCAATTTGAGTCCCTGGATCATAGCCAAGAAAAAGTTTTCCTCCAACAAAGCTTTGTACTTAATTCTTGGAAGATGAGATAATTAAGTGACAGCAAATTACAGTATATATCCCTTAGCTAATAGCCGCTAGGACTGGATTGCCAGGTGGAGTGCATTAACAGTGGAATACACATTCACTGCAGCAAGGTAGCAGTGGTCTATTTGAGATGTGGACTATTTCCGCATGTGAAGAGCTCAGACAGTTGCCATTTGGGGAGCACTGGCACCTCCTTTGCAGTGTTCCTTTACTGTCACAAGTTCCTGCCATGCCCTCCAGAGCAGGTAATGCAAGAGGCAGGGCAGAGAGTAGGTGGGAATGGGGAAAACTTGGGCACAGAGTGGAAAAGAACAGGGAGTGAGATGATGGGGAGACTGAAAGAGGGGATGGAACTAGTTCTATCAAATCCTATCCCCTCATTGTACCCCTTTACTCTCTTCTTCTTGGACTTGTGCTAGCTAAAGAGTTGGCATAGGTCCAAGGTCACCCACTGCAGAATGGGAAACAGAGGGGTAACAGAATTTAATTCTTCCCCCACTGGATACAGCATGCCCATTTTCATCAAGGCTGTATTGGAGGAGGGGGGATAGAATAGGGCCCTAAGGATGCAATCCTAACCAATTTAGGCCAGCATAACTCACCCACTTCACATTCCTGTGGTGGTGCAGGGAAGCTGACGCATATCTGTGCAGTGGCCTAACCCTCCACTAGGAGTGGCAAAGAAGTGAATCCCTTCCTGCACTTTTGTGACAAACTGAGTTCAGGACTTATGCTGGTCTAACTGGGGATTAGGATTGCAGCCTGTGTACACTTTCCTGGGAGCAAGCCCCATTCAATTCAATGGTGCTTACTGCTAAGTAGATATGCATAGGATTGGGCTCACAGATTCCCCATGTAATTTATTTTGTAGATATTTTTTGAACCTCCCCGTTTCCTGACTTCTGCTGTATACTTAAAAGCTAATTTGGTAATAGGTGTAGTAAGTGGGATGGGTGTAGAAAGCCTGCCAATCTGCTAAAACAACAAGGGCAGCCCAGATAGTCAACTGATCCAAGTCATTCACATGATCAGATGGAAAGTCAAAGATAGGTCCAGCTCACATACTCATGTGAACACTCCTTTTTGAAAGTAGTCCTTATTTTGCCATTCAAAACTCCAGGATGGTGTAAAGAATAAGGGCACAATCCTAACCAATTTAGGCTGGCATGACTCACCTGTTCCTTGATCCTGTGGTAGTGTGGGAAGGCCATCGCATGTCTGTGCGCTGGCCTAACCCCCCAATCCCTCTCCCCTAGGAGTAGCACAGAAGTGCCTTACAGCACTTTTGCAACACACCAGTCCAGCAAGAGACTTGTACCAGGACGTATGCTAGGTTAACCAGTTGTTAGGATTGCACTGTAAGAAACTCAAAGCTGAGCCTGGGTCTTTATCTTTTTAAAAAAGTGTATTTTAATTATGTTTTAACTTCTATTTATTATTATTATTTTAATGGTGTTTTATTTTTATTCATGTTAGCCGCCTTGGGCTCTCTCTTGTGGATGAGGAAAGGCGGGATACAAATTAAGTTAAATAAATAAATAAATACATACATACATACATACATATATACATACATACATACATACATACATACATACATACATACATACATACATACATACCTTTAGTTCCTAAGCTTTTTTGCAAGTGGTACAATTTTTGCAATCACCCCTATTGCTGACTGCCTTCAGATACAGCTTAAACCTGATACATCTTAAACCTGTAACTCAACCCACGTTTGCTAGAGCACAATCCTGTTCAAAAGTAAGCCCCATTGTGTTCAATGGGTCTTACTTCCAGGAAAGTGTGTTTAGCATTGCAGCCTGAGTCCATTATAGCATGCTTTTATTTGTGTTTGACCTTTATTTCCATGTCCCTTTCAAACCGGAATCTGACATATTAGCAATAGTAATTCATAAGTTCAAAACGAGTGTATCCCCCAAATCCAGAGTAACTACGGGAGCACATAAGAGACTTTACATGCACCTGTAGTTATTGCACCACCTAGTGAATGCTGCTGCCCCCCCTTCGGGGGCTGGCTGGCTTATTCCCCCCCGGCTGGGTGGTGCAGCCGGGGAGAGATGGCGGCAGCCATGGGGGCAGTGACAGAGGGCTGCAGTGGGCGCGTTCGCCCAGCGCACCTCAGTTGGTGTGAGAGATTCCAGAGAAAGTTGTTCTTACTCTGGAGCAAGGACTCCCCGTAGTTACTCTGGATTTTGCCCTATGTTGATTAAACAAGGGCACAAAACTTTAGAACCATTACAGTAGAACCAGTTCTCAGAATAGGAGGAAGACCTTCCTAAGAAAGAGCAGAGAATAACAAAAGATCTTCCTGGGGAATATCGATATTTAGGGGCAGGGGGCAAGACCAGGAGCCCACACTAAAGCTGGTCAGCCGACCTTTCTGCTCCAAGGCAAAATAGAATTTGGGTGATAAATCACATAAATTGATAAATAAACATTATGACCAATTACTCAAACATTTGAAAATAGTTGAGGACAGCTTCATTCTGTTGTCAGTGAAGACCATTTTTATTGGAGCACAACATAAAAATGTGATTATACTTTGCTGGTGTATTCAACTCAGAAAATATCCATTCGGATGTGACATGGGTATTCTCAAAGGACATTCATGACATTTAATTCCATGATAACAAGGCAGGCAATGAATAAAGAAGAATCAAGTTCCCTTTCAAGTGGCTGCTAACTGCCTTGCAAGCATTTGAGCTCCTGCAATTTGCAAGCATGCGCAAGCAATTTACGAGCAGTTTCAGCTCAGAGTAATCCACAAGTGATTATCACATGGCGGAAGGGGGGCTCTGTCTCTTGGCTGGACAGAAATAAAACTATGGCTGCAATCCTAAAGACACTTTCCTGGGAGTAAGACCCATTGCACACACTGGGTCTTACTTTTGAGTAGACATGATTAGGATTGTGCTCTGGCCCATATCCTAAAGTCAAATTAAGCCCTTTGCAATGGTGACTTTCCATAAGATACTAGAGGGGACATTTTTGCGTTAATTAAAGTTCATTAACTTTTCTAAGACAAGCCTAATTGCCTGCTATGTTGCCATTGTAAGCAGGCTGCCTATAGGCCATTACATTAAAAAATCGCATATAATTAGGCTACACCTGTATGCAAAATACTTTTTAATCTAATATGCATTTTTGCACAAAAGAAGAAAGGGTATTGGAAAAGATGATTTACATTGGATTAGGTCTTAGGAGAGGACAAGGAACACTAACTAGATTATCCATTATTAAATAAAACCAATTTCTTCTGTTCCACAACCTTAAATCCTGGAAACTGCACCTGGGATCATCTGGATTTCTGATGTTCCTGCCTTTGGAAACTTTTGTGCTGTTTTTTGTAAAGAGAAGCTTCTCTTTTCTTAAGGGAACCTTACTTTTGGCTCAGTCAATGCTTGTCAATTTTCAATACTTCTCTGTTCTCAGAATTAAAGGAACTGGTTACAATGAAGTCAAAGCATGTTTTATCTTTCTGTCTTTTCCAACATGGGACTTCTCATGTGGTTTCAAGTTTTCAACAAAGAACTACAATCTAGAAGTTCTGTTTTTGTGGCTTGCTTCTCAATTAAATAGTACCGGTAATTTTGTCCCATGGTGTAATGGTGTGCTGTATTCAAAGTTCCCTCCAATTTTCAGTAGGCTGTGTGCGCAAAAAATATTAGCCATGCAGCTTCTGAAGGAAGTTAAAGTTTTCGGGTGCCACATAACGATAGCTGGAGTTATATACGTTTGACTACATATCCAAAAACAATATTTACATTTATTTCAATACTAGCGAAAAGCGTACCGGCATTGCAGGAATAACATTTCCCCCTGCACCATCCCCCCATGCGCATAAACACCCCATGGGCATAAACACCCCATGCCCAACATTCCCCCATGCGCAACAACCCCATGCACAACTTCTCACCATGCGCAACTTCCCACCATGTGCAACTTTCCCACCATGTGCAACTTTCCACCATGTGCATCAAACCCCATGCACATCATCACCCCATGCGCAGCAGTCCCCCATGCAAAACTTCCCCCATGTGCATCATCCTCTCATGTGCCTGAACTCTTCATATGCAACATCACCCATCTGCATTAGTCCCGCATGTTCATGCGCACTTCCCCATGCGCAACTTCCCCCATACGCACCATCCCCCATGCGCATCATCCCCCATGCGCATCATCCCCTATGCACAACTTTTCCCATGCGCATCATCCCCTATGCACATCATACCTCCATGTGCAACTTTCCCCCATGCGCAACTTCCCCCCATGTGCAACTCCCCATGCGCAACTCCTCCCATGCGCAAATTCCCCCAATGCGACACTTCCACCATGTGACACTTCCCCATGTGACACTTTCCCCCATGCTACACTTTCCCCCATGCGCAACATCCCCCATGCGCAACTTCCCCCATGCACAACTCCCCCAATGCGACACTTCCCCATGCGCAACATCCCCCATGAGTAACATCCTCATGTGCATCATCCCCCCATGCGCATCATCCCCCCTTGCACAACATCCCCCATGTGCAACTTCCTCCCATGCACATCATCCTCGCCAGTGCAACTCTTCCTCCTAACAACATCCCCCCAGTGCACCAGGCACTGAGCACCAAACTGGCTGGATGTTATTCAGTCTCCCATGATAAGTATAGGACAAAAACACGTTGCCCCCTTTTCAGCCCCTGAAGGGTTAATTTCTCCAGATGGTTCTTGGTGGGAGTTCAGGTGACAGAAGGAACTCCCAGAATTCCATGCTTCAGGCCCAGCAGTTGGGGCGGAATGTTGCTGAGTCAGCAATTCTCAATGCAAAGTATAGGGAGGAAAACGCGTTGCGCCCCTTTTCACCCCCTTCCGGTTGGAATTTCCGAAAACCGGTTCTTAGTGCACCCCTCTGTCACGGAAGGAACACCAACCCCAAATTTCACACTTCTAGGCCCAGCGGTTTTGGCAGGGCAGTGATGAGTCAGTCAGTGAGTCAGTCAGTGAGTGACTTTTCTCTTTTATATATGTAGATATATATATATATATAGATATATATATATTTCTCTTTTATATATATATATATATATATATATATATATATATATATATATATATATATATATATATATATATATGTACAATACAATACAATGTATGGAAGAAGATAATGAGTTTACACTGTCATTGTCAAACTTTTGTCATTACCAGTGTCATTGCCAGTTGCCTTTTTAAAAATTGTCAGTCAGGCAGCTGGCTTTGTGCGCTTTGTAGAAACCTGCGTGCGCTAGTTCGGCAAGTTGTGTGTGCGCGCACATGCACACAGCTTAGAGGGAACTATGGTTGTATTATAATATGACAGTTACAGAGTAAAAGTGCAGAGGCTAATTAATAGGATTTTCTTTTTTTCCTTGTCATCCTCTGTCTTGATGAAGCATTCCAGCGTCATAAAAAGGTGGTCTATAGGAAGTGGCAGTACAGAGGGTGGACTCTGTATGGATCTGCGGCCAGATCCACGTGCAGATTGATAGGCCA
Source organism: Cryptoblepharus egeriae (assembly GCA_030015325.1). NCBI lineage: Eukaryota > Metazoa > Chordata > Lepidosauria > Squamata > Scincidae > Cryptoblepharus > Cryptoblepharus egeriae. The sequence goes on along the minus strand of JAREYC010000003.1, from coordinate 176,597,250 downwards.
AAGCTCACACTTTGTAATGCAAATGACACATACACAGTGTGTTTATTTGGCCATTGCAGTTTACAATCAGTCCATTAAAGATGCAGGCAGCTATGATTAATAGTGCATCTTTCCTGTCGTGATGGATAATTGCAGTTTTCTTGTTTGCACTTGTAGTGGATGCAAGAGTGAGTGTTGTCCAAGATAATGTGGCCGTTTCTTCCCCAAAGACAATGGAGATAAGCTCCGTCGCTGAAGCCAATGGAAATAATCTTGGGAAGGAGGCCAAGCCAGCCCCGCCAGCTGCCAGATCTCGTTTTGTCTTGGCATTTTCACGGCCTGTACCAGGACGTGCCGGAGAGCCGGCGACAAATTCATCAGTTGCATCGGCTCAACTTGATGTCAGCTCAGAAGCACCCCCGGCGAACAAAGCATCGAGTGAGCCCTTGGACCTGGCTGCTGCAGCTGTACCAGACGGAGCTTCTGATAAAAATGTAAGTGAAGCATCGCTGAGCGAGGTTGAACTCACGCCACCGACCGAGTCAGAGGATGCTGCTTTGCCCAAGCCCAAAGAGTTAACCTTTTTTGACAGACTCTTCAGAGTGGAAAAGAATAAAAAACTGCAAGACCAAAGCCAAGAAGAGGTGAAGGCAGAAGCTCCAGGTGTAACTGTGATCACTGAAGAAGCAACTGCGGGATTACAAAGCACACCAAATAATGCCCTTCAAAAAAAGGCAAGTATTTAAATAAGAATATCTACATGGTTCCTATTGAAATCTGTTTTAAAAGTAGTTTACGGGCAAGATTGCACAATAGGGTAGAAATGATAAGAAATGAGATACAACAGCCACATCTGGAAAGGAAACAAAAGTCCACCACTGTGATTTTAGGTGATTTTCTTCCATACTGACCACACAGTGGTGGTTCACATGCTAAATATAGCCTGCAAATCATCTTTGCTGACATTTAAATCAAGGAGCAACAGGTTCTGGTTGAACCGCTGCTTGAATATTCCCTCTCTGGGGATCTTAAAACAAAGGCTGGACAAGCACCTGTCAGAGATGCTCCAGGAGGATTTCTTGCTATAGGCAGGGGGTTGGACTAGATGACCTATTAGGTCCCTTCCAACACTATGATTTTATGATACTCCGTACTGGACTCAGTAAATAAATACCCTTATTTACTTAAATCGATTGCACCATCAAATCTAATGTGCACCGCAATTTTAAAAGGCTTGAGATTTTTAAAATGTGTTCTGACGAATGCAAAGCAGGTGCAAAATTTGATTTTACTGCATACAACGATGAGTTATATGACAATAATAATATGGAAATAGGGTTATGTTATGATATTTACCTTATTGCACAACTTTACACATCAATGGATTTATGTTACATTTTTATTAGTGAAATAAATTTTACTAGTGAAAAGCGTACCCATGTTGCAGGAGTACAATTCCCCCATACGCCATCCCCCCACTGTGCAACCATCTCCCATGCACATCAACCCCCATGTGCATCCACCCCATGTGCATCAACCCCCCTATGCACAACAACCCATTATGCTCATCAACCCCATGCGCAAAATCCCCCATGCGTGACAACCCCCTAAATTCGGCTGGAAAATGTGAGCATTAGATTTGAGAAAATAGGGTAAATAAATTCTATGAATGTTGCCCATCCTTACACTCCTATGAAAACATATTCAAAGGTATCATCCTGCAGATGTTCTGATTTCTCTTTGGGTATGGCATAGCAGAGGGTATGTCACTTGGGGTTTGGCATAGCAGAGGGTATGTCACTGCACTGTGCAAGCACTGTTTGTGGAGTGTGTCACTGCACCTTGCAAGCAGTGCCTCAACCACCCTTTTTTTTGCTAGCAACCCAGAATGGCTCTGAGGGGAAAGGGAGGGACCGCTTGCATAGTGTAGTGAGGCTCTGCAAAACTACATGCTTTGCACCCCTTCTAGCTATTCCACTGGCCGTGCCAAAGCATGATGTGAGAAACTTCCAATGTGAGAAACCCTCATTGCTAGAGGTTACCAGCTTGATTCCAATTGAGCATCATCACCACTGTTTCTAGTAGAAGTGGGAAGTTGAGTCTGTATGAAAAAATAGGTTTCCCAATTTGTGCCTGAAAAAGAATGAAACTTTTAGAATACCAAAATGAACTATTTTAGGATGACAGTTTAAATTCACATTAAAAGCAGGCCTCTGTCAGTCTTGAAAGACTATGGTATCGTGCTCGGCGCTGTATACGTTGCATGCGAAGCACAAAAGCCTGGGTTGGATTCTTATGGAGGATAGGCTGTTACCCAAGCAGCAAATTCCCCTCTCCACGCCACTGAATTAGTCCATATCTTTCAATATATTTTGTCCTCTGTTGTGGTTACAAGAGGTAACTTCTGGATTTGTGTAATAATAGTTTGTTTTTTTAAATGGACAGTGAAATTCTTGGGCATTCTAATAGTAAGCAATGGACACCTTTGTTTCTCTTCTTGTGTCCTACCTTTTATTAAGTGTTGTAGTTCATCTATAATGAATTTAGGGGCAGATCATAATTGATATGCGGGTTTGTTTCTCACTACAAATGTGGATTAACATTCATTGAAATTACATTTGTTAAACTGGTAAGATTCCAGCCTTGGAGAAGACCACATAGCTTAAGCTACACTTCTGGTTAGGCTGGCCTAAGCCTGGTATAGGTCCTGTGCTGACTTGGGTGTCAAAAAACTGCTGTAAGACATTTATGCACCAGGCTAGGCCAGTGACCAGACATCACTTGCTACTCTTCATCACCAAGGGAATGGGAAGACCGATGAGTTAAGCTGGCCTGGGTTAGGTTTGCAGCCTTAATAGTACAGCAATAGTTACATCAATGGTTTTTCACATCTGTAAGGATGAGAACCCCATGCAATTTATTCCATTATCTGTCTGACCTAGTGCACTAGTGGAGCCATTTTCAATACTTTTATCTCACAGCACACTAACTGTTAAAATTGTCAAGCCACATCATCCAGTTTTTAAGGATTTATTTTGTTATTTTAATAACTGAGACTTAATAGATAGAAATAACAAAGAAAATGCATTAGTACAAGCCTAAACCAGCTGCTTCCAAAAAAAGTGACAGACTTCTCTCCAATTGTGCGGGAAGTAATTGCTGTAGTGATATCAAACACAGTCCTAACCATGGAAACTCAAAAGTACACCCCATTGTGTTCAATGAGTCTTATGCCCAGGAAGGTGTCTTTAGAATTCACCAGGTGTCTAAAGTTCACCAGGAGAAACCAGCCAGGGTAGCTCATACCAAACCCTTCATCCTACAATAGATTATATAGGATTGTATGTGGTCAGAGCCCAGAGGAGAGCTCTTATTGATAAATACAGTGAACAAGTAGTTTGCCAGAGAAGACACTGTGTTATTCCTTCTTGTGCCCAGGAGATTTTCATCTCATGGCGACTTTGTTCCTGTCAAGGCTTGTCAAAAAAAGGCAACAAGCCACTCATCCTGGTCTGGCCAGGTCTCAAAGGATGAATAGCCAGGTTCACATGTCAGCGAACTGGGGATACTTGCTGGATACCTCATGAGGAGGTGATGGAATGAACTGGGCAGGGAGGGGAGGATTTGTCAGGGAGAAGAGCAGATCAGGCCTGGAAACAGATCTGGATCAGGGTTAATATTGCAGGCTGATATCCTAACCCACTTCCCAGCTGTGATCCCATCCTAAGACCACAAGGACCCACACAAGCTATAGAGCTGGTACGAGTCTCACTACCCTGTGTGTCTTATGCATGTATACTTAGAAGTAAGTTCCATTGAGTTCAACAGGACTTACTCCCAGGAAAGAGTGAATTGGATTGCAGCCTCAGTATCTCAATATAGGTTTATTCCAGGGCAAAGGAACAAGTGTTCCCTAATCCCAAGGAAGGCCAAACTGCCTCACAAGATTCAGAGAGTGCCATGTTGGTTCACTAGGGAGTTAAGGACAAGGTAACCATATGTCATAATCAGAAAAGAGGACAAGCGCCTTCCAAAATGTAGACACCCAAGAAAAATGTAGGACATGACAAAATAAAAACTAAAAACACTCATATATATTGCTTTCATGTGGTTAATTTAAGCACTAACATTACTTATTAAATCTAAAACTATCATGTATAATTTATTATCTATAATTTATGAATTACAAGAAGGCTACAGGCTGCATCCTCACAAGGAAAAGGAGGACAAAAAGGAGAATGACTGCAATCCTAACCTCACTTATTTGGAAGTAAGCCCCATTGACTATCGGGCTTACATATAAGTGGATAGGATTGCACTCAACATGTCCTAAAAAAGAACTTTTGCTGAAGAAAAAAGAAGACATATGGAATCCATAATTAACCCAACAATCCAGAGTAACTATGGGAGCACATAAGAGACATTTACATCGACATAGATATGGCACCACTTAGTGAAAACCTATGGGAAATTCATATTGCAATCCAGAGTAAATTGTTCTTACGTCGGAGCAAGGACTCCCTGTAGTTACTTTGGACTGCGCCCTTAAAAGAATTGAGCTGTTAGTGTATTACTGTAGTATTATAAAAAGTTGTGCACTTCTGTATATGGGTTATGCCATCTGAATGACAACCCCCTTCATTTTGAGAAGGAACCAGTATCTCTGCAAATTCCCACACTTTTAGAAACACTACTTCTGTGCAACTGCCAGGGAAGTGTATATGGCGCTGGACCATTGTGCAACCCTCCATTCCTTTAAAAGTGTGTTGTACACACACTGAGGAGACTTTATTGATCCTTGGATGTTTAAAAATATGGAATGATCCTTTCCTCAGTTGTTGGTTTCGCATGGATTTATCCTGAAAAATAAATTCCAGATAGGCTGCAAATCTATGCACACTATCCTGGGAATAAGGCTCACTGAACACAATGGGACTTACTGTTGAGTAGGCATGCTTAGGATTGTGCTGTCAGAGGCTCAAACTTAAGCAGCATATTTCCTATAAAATTGGTTTCTTAGAATGACTGACGGCGGAAAGCCTAATTTCTGATTGTGCAGATGATACATTTGCACTGGAAGGCTACACATTTGATAGAATCACAATTATCCAGATATTGCTTCAGGCACACATTACTCTCTTAGCAAGCAGTGACTGACGGCTCCGGTGGAAGCTTAATCACATCAAAGACTTCTTCCGTGTGCCGCAGTGCCAAGAAGCAACAAGGAGCGCTGCTGAGAGGGAGGGAGGGAGACACATCCAGTTCAGGTTTTAATCCAGGAACTAGACAGGCATTCTGTGTTTGGCTAAACCACAGCCTTCTTCTCGAGCTCCACAAAACTACATTCAGAAAGCTGCATAATTAAAACAAGGGTAGGATTCATGAATCGATGAAGCATTTACTATTCAACACGAGGTAAATGGTGTGCCTGAAACATTGCACTGACTGAGCCAGGCTTCATGTTAACAAAGCACCGTTGGCAGGATTAAAGGCATGCTTTTTATATGGGTTCCCTTGCTGTACGCCCAAATGGCAGAATTGATAGTAATATGTATTTAATTGAGAATTTCCTTCAGCACAAAACTCTTGGGGCGGCATTCAGAACAATCAAACGTCCTGTACTTATCTACTCTAATCCAGGGGCCTCTAATGTTTTGGCAGGAGGGCCACATCATCTCTCTGACACAGTGTCGGGGGCCATAAAACTAATTTACATTTCAAATTTGAAGACATTTACAGAAAATTACATATAAGAATGTATTGGAGTGGATAACAAGGCTTGCCCAAGGACCAGAGAGATGGACCAGGGACCAGTCTTGTTGGGGGCCACATTGAGGCTTGCCGAGAGCCACATCTGGCCCCTGGGCCGGGGCTTGGAGACCTCTGATCTAATTTAATGCACACTCTTGAATCTAATGCACCATCAGATCTAATCTACATGCCAATTTAAAGGGCTTGAGATAAAAAAAACATTTACTGGTGATTGTAAGGTGCAAAAATTTAATTTTACTCCATTCAACAGAGTAACATGACAATAATAATTTGACAATGGTTATATAGTAAGTTTTTTTATTTAACTGCATTACTTCAAACAATGGGTTTATGTCTTCTAGATCCAAAGCTTCCCTGAAGGGGGTTTTGGAGGCTTCTTTCCTGCACCACTTGAGATCCTGTGCACAGTAGCTGTTCTGGCACTACAGGACTTTTGCTACTGCAGGCAGCTCAGAATTGGACTGCCTTGTTCCATCTTTTATACACTTTCCTGAGAGTAAGATTTATGAAACACAACATGTTCTCTTTCTGAGTGGTAAGATTGTCAGTCATCCTCATGGATGGACTGTCACTCAAATAATGAACTCGGCTGATCAAGTGGCATGGGCAAAACAATAAAATTTGTGCTGGGCAAATTATTTTTCTTGGAAATAATTAACCCTGTTTAATGACAGCTGCTCCTAAAAGTTGTATACATTTCTAAGTGCAAGTTATTTCCAAACAACCTCTTGACACATTCCAAGCCTCTGATCTACATAATGCTTGGGGGGCTGGCTTGCAGAATAGTAGGTGGTGGCAAGTGGCGAGGAGGGGCAGACTTAAGCAGGCATTGTTTTGTGGTTCTGCCCAATTAAATTAGATAGTGTAACTCTTTGGATGCTAGCCTGAAAATGAATCCTATCCCCATGAACTTTTCACCAAACTAAGGAGAACTTTTGTTATACTGTCATTCCATGCATGCAAGATTTCACACATATCCAGAATCTCTTTCCACAGCCCACTGCCTGCCCACTCCTATGTGTGTGTTCCTTTCTTCATATGAAAGTTATTCTATATAAATTCCTTGGAAAAAGGAGAAGAAGGGAGACAATTGGGCAAGGGTTGACAAAAGTACCTAAGAAATATTCTTCATTAGAAATAAACAATTCGTTGACATACTGGCTGCTCCCTTAATCACCCAGGGATAGCGCAACACTCAAACATCACATAATTAACAAAACATGTTGGATGTGTTTTGTTATATAAAAAGACATTAGAAATATTGTCCAAACTGGTTGTGGAGTCTTGGAGTATGGCAATCCTCTATATCAGTGGTTCACAAGGTGGGGATCACAATCCTCTTGGGGGGGAGCCATGAAATGTTGGGTGCTGCCATCTTGGAATCTGGCACCGGGTGAACTCAGGGCACTCAGGCTGCAAGTCATACTTTCCTGGGAGTAAGCCTCATTGAACACAGTGGGAATTATTTCTGAGTAGACATGGAAGAGTTCTGACATCACAGTGATGTCACTTGTTTGATGTCACTTCTGGCCATGATATCATTTCCAGGGGTTCCTGAACAGACTGTCATTCTTAGAAGGAGTTCCCAGGCTAAAATGCTCAAGGTCCAATGATCTATATCAGTGTTACATAAATGTTATGCTTCCCCTCCCTACCACCACCAGTGCAGCCATGTCAAAAAGGTTCACCATTCAGTGATGAGGGGGTGGAGCAAGAGGGAGAGGGGATTTAATTCCCCTCTATAAGGCTCCTGCCCCATAATAAGAGGACAGATTTCACTGGCACAAGTTTGAAGAGAGAGATAGGATCCAATGCACATCATCACCACTGGATCCACTCTCTCCCAAAGTCCCCAACCCCTTTCCTCCTCCTCTCTGCCTAGGTTTCTTTCTTCCTCACACCTACCCTCTCCTCATATGTTCTGACACTGAACATTGTTTTAAATGTTCTCAAGTTCTTCATAATGAAAAAATATTCAGATCAGGTTACTAACCACACCGTCTTCAAAAGCCAGGGCAGGGCATGTGAATGCAGAGCAAATGAATACAGCTGGAGAGGAGCCTCCTGTAATCTGTAATTGTGCATATACAAGAACGTCCCTGTTATTGTCCGTGAAATGTTGCCGGGGATGAAATCAATTAGGCCTTGCTGGGCACACAGAGAAAAGAAGACGGAGTAGCGGGAAGGAGTGGGTGGACACCAAACAGGTGTCAAAACTGAACTTTGGAGTGGGTGACCTGGCTTCTGTGTTGCATTTCCAGTCAGCTGTGCAAAGAAGGGCAGAAAGTACATTTCTTAGCTTCTCACTGCAGTGTATTTGGCACTGTTTGAAAGAAAACTGAAATGAAAGAAGAGGAAAGATACCAACTCAGCCACACAGAGAGTGCAAGAGAAAGAAAGCTGAACACAGCAAATGGGCAAAAGAATGTTCCTTGAGAAAGTCACTGGTGAGGAACCAAAGATAGTCCCTTTTGGAAAACAATCAAAATGAAATTTTGCCTTGCATTTTGTCCTTACAAGCCTCAGGTAGATGGGCAGAGCTCACCCATCCCTTTCCCTTCTTTTTCCTTTCCTTATCAGAAGCATCATGTGCAGCCTGTTACCTATGTACAGAAGAGGTCCATGGCATGCTGGAGAAAAGATCAAAGTCCCTTATGGAATGGCAGCCTGGAGGGAGTGATGGATAGACACAGAGGAGACTCATTTGTTTGCCTCTTCTCCAGTGTCGCTTCTTCATGTAAATATTAGGCATGGAGGAGAAATAGAGCACAGCATTTTGAGGAGTGAGTTAAGAAAATTGAGAGCACAGTCCTAACCCCTGGTTAGACCAGCACAAGACCCCTGCTGTTCTGGGGATGGGGTTAGGCCACCTCGCAAATATTTGCCAGCCTTCCCATGCCACCACGGGAATGGGTGAGTTGCGCTGGCCTAAACTGGTTAGGATTGTGCTTTGGGATAATTGGCATTGAGGGTAATGACTGGACTTCCTAACGCATGACTAGATTTTGAAGAGCTGGGTTTTAACATATTTTTAAAAATCACTCTGAATAAAGTGGATATGCTGTGTAAAAGTGGACATGCTCAATAAGGCATGCCCTCTTATTCTATTTGTGTTCTGTTACACAAACCCCTGTAGATACCTGCTTCTGCAGATGTGAGGAGCCTTCATACCTTCATCCTTCATACCTTCATCCTCTGGAGATAAGAGGAGCTGGACATCCCTTGACTCCAGAAGCTTTGTGACGCCCATAGAGGCTGTGCCTGACTGTGTCTTGAAAGGCCTCCCTTGAAATACTGTGACTTAATTATTTTACAATATAATTGGAAGTGACGTAATTATAATTGTGACATAATTATATTACAATATAATTGGAAGTGATGTTTTTCATGTCTTATAAGGCATTGTAAGGCCTGGGATTTCCCTAGGGTTCTTAATGCCTGACAAGGCATTAAAGGCTGCAATCCTAACCCTTTTAGTCCAGCATAACTGACCCGCTGACCCGCTACAGTACGGAGGCCGGCACATGTCTGCACACTGGCCTAACCTCTCTAGGAGTGGAGAAGGCCAGTACAAAATTTGTGCCAGGATTTATGCTGGCATAACTGGGGATTAGGATTGCAGCCTAGATGACATAACTGCAAAAGAAGACAAAAGGCCCATTCCAACAGATGTAAGAGGTACTTACTCTGGATTGCTCTATGCATTTCCCATAGGTTTCCCATAAGTGGCATCGTAACTACGTTGGTATAAAAGGTCCTGTAGTTACTCTAGCCTTAGGCTGCAATTCTAAAGACACTTTCCTGGGAGTAAGACCTATTGAACACAATGGGTCTTACTTGTGAGTAGACATGGTTAGGATTGCACTCTTAGTCTTTCTGCCAAATTGACACAGCCATGAGCCTCTGGAGTTAGGAATCTCAAAGTTTACTAGAGCTGGAGAGTAATCCTGTAGGTTTTCAGCTTCTCCTTGGACTGGCTGTTAGAAGGTGTGAAATATGTTAAATGTTACCCTAATTCTCACCTTGATTGTTATAGAGCAGGGGTCCTCAAAGTATGGCCCGTGGGCCGGATACGGCCCACCAGGGCCCTCAATCCGGCCCGCCAAGCCTTGCTGGATGCCACCAGGAAAAGAGTCTGCAGCGCCCCATTCATCGCTTCCCTGGCTGGCCAGGGGGCTTGGATGGTGACCACAGGGCTCCCCAGATGCCTCCCTTTCTCCCCCAGATCACAGGGCTCCCCAGGTGCCTCCCTTTCTCCCCCAGATACCCATCAGACTGCCACTACCCCACCCCCCAGAAACCCCCCATTAACCCTGCCTATACCCACCACCCCAGAACCCCTGCCAGTAAGCCCCACCCCCCATAAACCCCCACTAGCCCTGCCAGTAACCCCCACCCCCCAGAAACCCCCACCTATAGTCCGGCCCCCGACAGTATCTGAGGGACAGTGAACCGGCTATCTGAGGGACAGTGAACCGGCCCCCTGTTCAAAAAGTTTGCGGATCCCTGTTATAGAGGGAGGGGAATGAGAACAATCCCACGTAGCCCATCTGTGAGATTTTTATTTTGTTTTGTTGCTAGATCTGAACTACAGCAAGTCAATAAACAAAAATCTAAGCCAATTTCTCCTAAACTCACATAAGTTATTAGAACAGACCTTCTGAACATGCCATAAACCTGTGGTCTTCAATCTTTTTGGCCGCAGGGACCAAAAAAAATTATGTGGAAAAGGAATTTTCCAGGGACCATCCCACAAGAGATGGGAGAGGGAGAGTTCTGCCTCTGGTGACCTGGACAGAGTGCTTCCCCACTTAGAACACAGTACGGATGTCTCCAGCTGTAAATCCCATTATAATAAATAGAGCTATTACTCGGTTACTGTGGATAGGATTGCAGGTGAGAGCCCAATGTCTCAATGCATGTCTACTCAGAGCAGGGATTTTCAACCTCTTTCAGTGCAGGATGCATTGAAAATGCACAAAGCCATCTTATTAGAGAGTAACCTCATTGACTATAACGGGATTTATTTCTGAGTAATAGGCATTGGACTGGACTCTGAAGCCTGGGACACCGACTGCAATGGGACTTATTTCTGAGTAGCATAGGATTGGGCTCTAAGACTGCAATCCTGTTCACAGTTTCCTGGGAGTAAGCTCCACTGCCTACATTGGGGCTTCATTTCTGAGTAGACAGGCATAGTATTGGTCTCTGAGGGTTCAATCCTCCAACAGAGCCCTCCTGCTGTTAGGAGGGGAAGAGGCACTTAGAAGAGTCCTCTCATGGACCGGTCAGGCAGCTGCCATGGACTGCTTGTGGTCCCCAGACTGGGGGATCAAGAAATCCTACCATAAACTAAGGTTTATAGGCTCCTCTGTGTGGAACGATCAAAGGCAAAGGCTACAGAAATCAGCACTATAGCTATGTGTTACTGACTATTCAGTGGTCAACTGCAACAAACAGAAGAGCCATATACACCCTTATTTCTTGTATTTGTTGTTCTGTGTTGTTCTGAACAATGTTCCCCCAACGGGTGGCAAATACTGCATATATTAGACGTCGCTAGAATAAATACCCGATTGTTTCAAAGATGTAGGCTGAAGAAATATGGATGGAATTAGGACTGTGACTCGGGGAGGCAAGTTACGAATAGATCACTTCTACAATCTTTGACAAGGCATTCAGCAAGCAAGGAATTAAAAAGAACTGTACTCCCTTTTTTGCAGGACATAGTCGATGAGGGCAAGAATAGTATTGCTCTTCAAGATTCAGCAAGTGTCAGTTGCTTGGCCTCTGAGGATCTTGCCCAAGAAGAGGTAAAACCGGAGCCTATTAAGTCCACAGGTGGGACAGAATATAACAACGCCGTCATGAGTTTCTTTAAAACACTGGTAAGACTTTGCCACCTCTTTTTCTCTATAGAGTTGATGTAAATTGTAAGATTGCTTTCAAAGTGTGGAGATAGATGAGGCCAGGGAAAGGGCAAATACTGACCATCAGATAAAGCTATAATGCTCAAGTCAGATATGAAAATAAAATATTATGAGTACTGAGCATTGTTGGGCAAGACAAAAAGCGACTTGTCTGTTTCTAGTTGAAATACGTGGGGAAATGGATCATAACTACGTTTTGTTTCATAAATTGCAAAAACTAATAAGCAATTCGTAGCACTAGCATTTCCAGTTAGGGCACAGCTAAGACAATGTCATACAGCTGATACTGAAGAGAGACTTATTACATCTAATAAAATGTTGATATAGAAGGTTGAGAAAGGCAGGTTGGGAATATGGTCATGAAGGTCTCTCATTTTATGTGCGATTTTCAGATCAGTTTTCAGGTTCCTGTACCAAAACTGAATTAGACTACAGGTTGGACATCCCTTATCTGAAACTCAGAAATTCCAAAAACCACAACTTTTTTTTTTACCATAACTGACCTCATGTGACGGGTTGCACAAAATGCACCAAATTATTTAAAATATTGTATTAGATTACCTTCAGGCTATGGGTGTAATTGGGATATCGCCAAGGTATCTCATTAGTTACATGCATGCAAGTATTCCAAAATACAGAAAAATCCAATATTTAAAATGCTTCATAGCACTTTGGAGAAGGGATGCCCAACCTGTATTTGGAGAAAATGAGAAAAAACCCTCCCAGTCTAACCAAATCCATACTGCTTCCAGCCATGAAGAGCCTGATGCCTCTGGGGAAGACACAAGCAAGGCAGGAAGGCAAACATGCTCCCTCCAATCAGAGCCAGCCCAGCCTTGAGGCCAGGTGAAGCAATGTTTTCATGTGATAGGTTGGCGATGGTGGCAGCTTGGCAATGGCACCTTATGCTTTCTAGCCTACCAACCATCCTATATTCCAATCGTCATCCTATTCACTGAATGTGAAGAAGATCAGGCAACAGCAGCCCAAGTGCCACTGCCACTAGCAACTGGAGTGCTAGTGGAGGAGGCATCAGGAGGACTTCCATGACCCTGATCCACTCAGAATGCAATCCTAACCTCCAGTTAGGCTGACATAAGCCCCAGCATGTTTTGATCTGGGGGTGTCACACAGGTGCCACTTCTGCCCCACCCCTGGGGGTTAGGTCAGTGCACAGGTATACGACAACATCCCAACACCACCATGTAAAGATATGCCAGGTGACTGAGGCTGGCCCAAAGGATTGCGTCCCTTCTCGTGTAGCAATCAAAGCAGGATCACTCCATTAAGTCACTTCCTCCTTGTTTGCACAAAGAATTCTTCCCCAAAACCTGGAGTATATGAGGAGCAGAACAGGACTTGCTCTCTTTTTCTCACTGGGCAAGTGAGGCTGTGTTGGCAGTGGGAGGGAATGTCATAGCCCTCCTTTCCTCCCTCCTTCACACACACATGCACGCGCAAACACACACAATCACACAATAACACGCATGCACACAGACACACAAAAATGATAAGAAGTGAAATGAGGGCACTATTCCAGGCGCTAATTTAGTTTGAACATCACCATCAGGACCATTTCTGTTGGTAGTGGAACATATAAAAGAGCATCGGTATTTTAATTATATTTTAATGGTGTTTTAATCTTTATTTATGTGTTATTTTAATGATGTTTTATTCCCGAATGTCAGCCACCTTGGGCTCCCCCTTGCGGGGGAGGAAAGGTGGGATATAAATTGATTAAATAAATAATAATAAATAAATAAATTTCACTTAAAAGAGCTAGAATTGTTTGGGGAATCTATCCAGTTGACAAGTTAAACCATCTCTTTGACCAGGGGACTACAAGCATTTTGGCCAAAGGCAGCTTCAAATAACTGGCACATTACTGAGGGCTGGTTGTATTCTGTTCTGTTGAGCTCTGGTTGTGTTCTGTTGAGTGGGCCAGAAGCTCTCAGTGGTCCAAGAAAGGCTTAGGACCAGAAAGGCTTGTTGTGGGCCACATCTGGCCCTTGAACCAGGGTTTAGAGACCCTTCTCTTAGTCTATGCTTAAGGACTTTTGAAGGAGCTGCATTAAGCATAATCTGTGGCCATGATATCTCCACTAAGTAAATAGGGTTTTCAGCTTTGTGGAACGTTGCCCCCTCCCCAAAAAAGAAATCTATTCAACCAGAGATGATTGAGAGTCACAACCAAATTCAAACATCCAGTATGAGTCATGATGTCACATCACTTTTAACTCTCTGTGAGTAGTGTTTATAATCTGTCTTCACTGTGTTGGATGCCTGTCTGATCTGTGTTCCTAAAGAAGACATTCCCTAAGATACCTGAATTGCTTTAACTCTGAATTGCTTTTATAATTCACAAGTTCTCCCTAGTACAGTACTTCAGATTATTTCACTTGTCCCTTTGCCCAACATTTGGTGCACATCACCAATTTTTATTTTGTGCAGTGGCATAGCTAGAGGGTGTGCAAAACACTAAGTTTTACAGGGAGCCTTTCCACAGTATGTAGGGGCCCCTCCTGCTACTCTTCAAAGCCATTCTGGGCAGTGGGAGCATTCAAGATGGTTTTGCTCCCATCCCACTGGAATGACTCCAAAGCGGAGGGAATGAGACCCCTTGCATGCTGTGGTGAGTCTCCCTGCAAAACATAGTACTTTGCACACACTTTAGCTCCGTGGTGTAACTAATGATCATGTAGCCCAGTGCAAAACTCAAAATGTTGCTCTGGAAGTAAATTCACAGCTGGAAGTGATGTCATCCCTGGATATTTTTAAAAAGAAAATTGGGGGGAAATCCTGCCTCCTCATCAGCAGTTCACCAACCATTTGCTCTGCTAGTAGCAGAGCTAACGCACCTATTTGCTATCTGCAGTTAAAGAAGATTTTGTTGCCCCTCCCCCACCCTCCGCAACAACAAAATCAAATTTAATTAAGTAAAAAAAATGAAAATTGTGTTCTTTATTGGTTAGGGAAACTGTGCTGGGGCAAAGAAGAATAATTATTCTTTCCCCTCTAAATAGAAAAAGGAGCACCACTTAGAAGTACCAGTTAGCATGGGTAACGGTATTAAGATGTATGTATATGAAAATGAGAGTTTAATCATTTTATCACCCTATTAACTCCATACAGTATCAGAATTACATCTCATTGGCTCTCAGAGCAATCATTATCATGGGAAAGTTTGACTTAAGAAAATCCACATTTTGTTCCACAGGCTTTTGTTTTCATTTTCTGATTAATTGGTCATAACGCTTGATAGAATATAGATATTATAATGCTGTTTGATTCATTGTATTCTGCATTAAATTACCTTTCCAACGATATATAACATGATGGTATTGTCTTTCATACATACCCCATTTTTTTGCAATTTTAGCCACTAGTGGCAAGCTCAGCTTGTAGCCCTAGAGCTTGTAGCTCAGTACAACTACACCTACTACTATGCCACTGCTCTAGCTAACCCCCTGTTTTTGTGCATCCTCTATTTCTCATTTTGTGTCTGGACCAAAAGTTTTCACAGAGATTGCTTTGTACTATTAAAAAATTTGCCCATCTCACGATTTGCTTTATCCTCTTAATCTGAAAGGTTTCTCCAAGCAAAGCAGATTCCAAGAGTGAAACAGAGGACAAGGTGATTATTTTATTCATGGCAAAGTTTTTTCCCCTCCTTATTCGTGGCAAGTTTTTTTCCCTCCTTAAGATGTCAACTGTAGCAGATCATGTGTATTTTTTGAATCTATTTTATTGCTTTATTGGGTGATATTTTGCCTGTGGTGTGACATCTGCAATGCAGTTATTAGTTTGTGTTGGCTTGACTTTCCAGGATGCTTAAGGTAATTAATTGACTTTAAAGAGGCTTGTGTTAATGTACATAATGTGTGCCTTTTTGAATCTTCACAATCTTGTAGGGTAAATTGAGTGGAGAGACAGGGATCGACCCAAAATGTATTCAATTAATGGAAATTTTCAGTAAGCTTTACAGCTTATTGAAATGGATATTTCAATAAGATATTGGAAATGGCATAAACTTAGCCTGACACTCTAGCACATCACATGTGCAGCTAACAACTTGATACTGTGATTGTCAAGTGATAATTTAAAGCCTCTTCAGAGAGTTAGTTTTCAGGTCTACATCAAAATTACAAAAAGGTGAATGAAAAAACATCTGTCATACAAGGACACCAATCAAAAATTGGGATTAGCAGTGGCTCCCTTTGCAAACAGTCACTCCACAGCAGATACATTTGCATTAAATAGCAGTCCTGGATGACTAGACCCTGGAGACAATTACACAGGAAGTCAGTAGAAGAAAACATAGGGCTTTTCAAGTGGTATATCCTGCTAGAAGTCTTGTTTGCATTCACAGCAAACCAAACCCGTATAGTATATTTGCTTCTCAGTTTTCTTTCTTTCGAGTCACAATTCCAACAATGCCATTGATTTTAATGTTAAGGATTAAAGACACAGTGCAGGAATTCAAGTTTGCTTACCTCGTGTTTGTCCCATATTATCAGCAGGGCTGTATAAATTCAGCATGCACCATTTCAGATTAGATATGATCACAGTTCTGTGAATCAATGATTGGATCAATTGTCTGTTTCATTCTGATCAATCATTGATTCACAGTTCTGTGAATCAATGATTGGAACTATTGCGGTGAAGTCTATTTTGGAGATGTGGATAGCAGGCCTCCATCAGTCTCGAAAGACTGATGGTCTCGGTGCTGCATACGCTGCATGCGAAGCACGAAAGCCTGGGTTAGATTGTTATGGAGGATAGGCTGTTACCCAAGCAGCAAATCCTCTCCACACTACTGAATTAGTCCAATGGAAAGGCAGAGCCAATACGATTGGATCCAGCTGGCGTCGCAGAGCTGGGCTAAGGACAGGAGCTCACCCTGTCTTGTGGGGCCGACCTGGGCTTCGAACCCTGGCCTGCTGGTTGACAGGCACAGCGTCTTAACCGCTTGCGCCACCCACAGTCCCACCAGGATGTGGATAATATACAGTAATTGGTGAAAGTTGCAAAGTCATCCATTCCTGATGACAGAAATGGTTCAGAGCACTGACCAACAATGAAATTTGTCAAAAGACCACTTTGGAAAATGTATTTCAGGTGGTGGTGCAAATTCAAATGTTAACCCAGCACATATTTTAGCCCAGGTTCCCAAGGTTCAAATTCAGAGCATAATCCATGGGGACAAACCTGCTCATATTAGCAATGATCTCCTTCATGCAAAGTAGGCCTTTGGCGATTCTGATCAATCTAGTCCTTTCATACCAATTTTTACTTCCCATTTGGTTTGAAAGGATTTGAAATGTTTAGTGGCCAAAGTTAGCCCAGAAGCATCTAGTTGCTGACTTAAAGGAACCCTACAATCCAGAGTAACTACAGGAGCATATAAGAGATATTACATGTACCCGTAGTTACTGCACCACCTAGTGAAAACTTATGGGAAATTCCTATTGCAATCCAGAGCAAATTATTCTTACACCAGAGCAAGGACTCCCCGTAGTTACTCTGGATTGCGCCCGATATCTACATAGTGTTGTTGCCAGTTGCTGGCAGAGACGGAAAGTCTTGTTTTGAATTCCTAGTCATCTGATACTTTTGATGCCTGTGAAGTAAGATCACTCCTTCATAACCACTTTTGCCCAACAAGAAATCAGTGGATTTGGGGACACTTGTTTTTTTTTAATTATTGCTATTGTTAAAACTTAGATGTTTAACATTGTTTAAACAAGATGTTTAAGCCCTGAGAATTACATTGTGATCATTTCCATTTAACAAGAAGGGAATACATGAGGTTCAATAGGCTTGGATAGATTTCAGACTTGTAGGGACTGTTATTTTTTTATAATTTTAATATTATATTTTATTATAAATAATATAAATGTTATAGTTATATAATATTTTTATAAATATATTTATATATTTATTATGCTATAAATTATAATAAAATATTAAATTTATTTATAATATTTTTACTATTATATTTTAAATGTTATATTATAACATTTTAATAAAAAATGTTATTTTTTGCTAGAACTTCAAGACTGCTCTGATGGCAGAATCCACTAGAATATTTTATATAACTGGAAAATGCTTCAAGAAATCGGAAGTTTGTTTTTTTTTTTAAGAGAAAGTGAAAAAAGGTAGTTTGAACTTTAAAACACAGACTGATTAGGGAGGCAGGGTCTGTGAATGTGTGTCCTCTTTTAGTACATGTAGCCTTGCTAGTTGTATAGTGTGAGTGGAAATCAAATAGTTTGCAATGGAGACTCAGCTCTGAATGATGTTGTACAAAGGGATCTCAAACAGGCAAGAGCCCTGGTGGGCAGCTTGCTGAAAAGACGGCGGTTGACTCCCATGTGAAAAGCACCAAGAAAAAGAAGCCAGACAGCCCCAGATTAGGACACAGTACGTTTAGCAAACTGTTTAGGCATAAGGTCAGTACTGGTGAGTAATGAAAGCTGAACCCTGAATGGCTGCAGATGACTCTTGGGACAATCAACACACAGTGCAGACCTAAGCACGTTTAAATCCCTCTGGAAACAGTAGGATTTACTAAAGCGTGGTTAGGACTGCAAACACATAAGAGTCCAACTCAAATCTTCTATGGCCAAAAAACTGACAAAAGTACTAAAAAATTATTGGGCAGCAGTCTGGAGCATTTTGAAAAATGGAAATTTGCCCGTCAAATAATATCTGAGAATTCAGAGTTCAGCAAAAAATTTTAAAAATTCCCTCTGACCACATTGTCATAACAATTTCTTGTGTTTCTTGAAGAAGACACTGTCACTAACTCAGCGCATGTTGCCCGTAACCAGATGTTTATCTGACAAACAATAACATAAAAAGTGGCAGGCCTTGCACTTTGTGTCACAATAACTAGCAATGTTGTAATGCATTCAAAGTATCAAAGTAATGTTCATATACAGTACGTATCACTGTCATCCTTCCTGGAGATAGGCAATAAGTGATTCATGCTGCAGATAGTGGGGCTGAGGCTGAGGAAATAAGCTTATTTAAAGCTGTGTAGTGACTTCTTGATTCTAGTGGTACTGAAACAGTGAATTTTTCAGACCACAAAGCACTAACCCACAAATGTTGTGTTTCTTCAAAACCTTTTAAATGAAATGGCCTTAAACTGGATTGGATCATTGATTTACCCCACAAGTGTCTACCTAAACACTTACTGTAAATATCCCAGTTAAACATCTCACGATGCCAGTGACTGAACCAGGGAACCTTCTGCTCCATCATCAAACATCATCTTAAATGCATTTTCACAGGAAAACTCATTGTTTATATTTTGTTGGCATTGATTCAGAGATGTGCAAGGGCTCAGTCCTACCCAACATCCCTGCACTGATGTAGCTGTGCATATATAGTTAATTTCCCAGAACTTATGGCCCAGTCTTATGGGCTGTTTACAATGGCATAGCTTGCATTCTCCTACCATAAGCACTGGGATGCTGCCATAAATGGCACACCATTGCTGAGCGTGTTAAAGCTGCTAGCCCAAATGGCCAGCAGCTCCACTCATTTGCCACCAATAGACCAGGCCTGCAAAGGTGGTGGTAGTGGTGGCAGGCGATGGGTAGTTCAGGGAGATTCAGGCATGGAGAGGGTAAGGTGGAGGGAAGGAGTGGCTGGCAAGGGGAGATCCCAATGGCAGCCCCAATTCGCTAGGAAGCCCAACACGCCCCCTTTCTCTCATCCAACTTATGTCAGCTAAGTTAGTGTCTGCATGTTAAATACTAACTTCAAGCACAAGTTGAATTTTGTTTAAATGTTATTTTTTGACAAATAACATAGATGCTAACACTGGATATAAGCTCATTGCTGCACTGGAATTAAAGGAAAAGTCCATATTTCCGAGCAGGAAATTTACAGTGACAACTGCTCAAACCTACCACATTTTCAAAAGTCATTCTTGGCATTTTGATATTATGATGGGTGGAAATCCTCTAGTTGAGGAACTCCAAAAACCTTCTAATCCTCTGCTTGAAGACCTCCATTGAGAGAAAACCATTACTGAATGTCTCTTACCATTAAGAGACTCCTGATATTCAACTGAAACCACCCTTTTTGCACCTTAGACCCAGTTAGAACTAGTACACCAAGTCTCTGGGGTAGCAGAGAACAAATCTTTACCCTCTTTTATGTGACACCCCTTTGGATATTTGAAGAGCACCATCGTGTCCTTTTCAGTCAATTTGTCTTTCCCAGATTTATCTTGCCTAGTTACCTCAACCTTTCCTCACAGGACTTGTTTTCATATTTCTAACCTGGTTTGTGGGGTTTCTTTGAAACAATTCCTAAATTGGTATGTCAGGACATGCCATTTAGCCAGAGAATCATGGGTCTTTTTCTTGAAAATGTGTGAGAATGATAGGGAATAATGGGCCAATGTGGTGGGGTGACCAATTTTATGATTGTCACCGCCATTTCTTGTAAATACATCAAATTTGATTCAGTAGAACTTCTTTCCAAGTTGTATCTCATTCTCATTTGTTCTATTTTACTTAATTATGGCATGCCATAGTAATGTCACATCGGGAAGTCCAGATTTGGCAGCCGCAGCAATGAACTTAACCATTTGTGCGAGATCAGAATGTGTGATGAAAACGGAATCACTGTGAAGAGCATTATTTTAAGTTGAGTTGGCCATCATAATAAATGTTCCCGGCATTCAACAGAATTGATGCCGCTGAAATACAGCATTACATTATGTTAGAAGTGGATGAATAGCATATAAAAGAGTAGTTTTCATTATTTTTGTTTTCATTATTTCATGTTTGTTTTCATTATTAGAAGAACCTGGGACAACGCATAAATTCTCATAAGCATTGTGAGGCTAATGCACTAACCTTCTGGAAGGCTAATGCACTGGATATGTTATAGGGCATTTCTCCCACTTTTGAGGGGGACAACAGGAGGAAGATGAACACTTATGTGCTTGTTCCAACACATCTTCAGTTCAGATCTCAGTTCATCACCTCTAGGGAAACGTTCAAAATTTGTGAGGCACAGGATGCAATCCTAACCAGTTTAGGCTGGCATAACTCACTCATCTCCCTGTTACCTTGGTCGTGTGGAGAGGTCAGCACATGTATGTGCACTGGCCTAACCTTCCCCAGGAGTGGTGCAGAAGTGCTTTACAGCACTTTATATCCCCAGGCCAGCACAACTGGAATGAGTGGAATGAGATTTGCTGGAATGGAATGAGTATGCAATCCTAACTCTCAGTTAGGCCAGCATAAGTCCCAGAACAAGTCAAGTGCTGGCCTGGGGGTGTCACTGGTAGGCACTTCTGCGTGACTCCTGGAGGGGTTACACCAGTGCTCAGAACTGTGCTGGCCTCCTCACACTATCTTGGGAACTGGGGAGATGGTTGAGTTGTACTGGCCTAAATTGGTTAGGACTGTACCCTGACGTACTCTGAATGACTTATTCCTCTGTATGTGTCTTGTTCCCTTTTAGGCCAAGAAAGAAGTCCAACAAGACATCAATATCAAAGTGAGTAAGATTATTGAAAAGCTCTCCTGTGTGCCATAATACCATCACTACAAATTTACACTTCTAGAGATACTGTAAATGTTTTGCCCTGGAAATGTCTTTGAACTTGCCGTAACTTATTTCATAAGTGGAGCAGTGGTGCAATGTAGTAACTATGAGACTAAGCAGCAAATCAGGGTTTCCCTGGTTTGACCCTCTCCTCTGCCATTAATTCACTGAGCTTCAACTCTCCAACTATAATATTGGGACAATAATACTTGAGGCATAAACCTGAGCAGTCTGTACACCAGCATGGCATATGTTACTCTAGTGCTCACCATCACAAAATCACTGTAAATCACTTTTCAATGGCACAGCAATTGAGCAGAACAACATGAAAGGTTGCACTGGTCCTAACTCTGGACCAGATATTCTGGACACAGTAGGTTCTATGCCCGGTGGTGCAGAATCGTGGGAAGGACAGGGAGGGTGAAGAGGGGGTTATAACATGGTAAGGGAGTGTGGTGATGAGAATGAGCAGATAAGACCCAAGAGGATAGCAGTTATACATGCTGCATCCTATCTCTCTGCCAGGACCCAATCTGCCAATACATAACATGTGGAATTGCATCAGCTCTGTTGTTCTATCACACAGGTCCAAGTTGTTCTATTATATATGCTGGGACTTACCTTGGGCCAAGGGGACAGATGTCCTCTTATGCAGCAGACAACTCCAAAAATCACTTTTCCCATGCAGCATGTCCCACACTGGCACACTGCACCACTATGACCGCTCGTACAACAGCAGCCAAAACACTACCATCATTTGTCACCAGCAAAATTCCAAAAGAAAGATTTGTGTTAAACTGGTTCCCAAATTTCCCACAAATGTAGGGATTTCTGTACAGAGTTGTTGTAAAGATTACATCGGGGCTGCAATCCTAACTCACAGTTAGGCCAGCATAACTCCCAGCACAAGACATGTTGTGGCTTTGGGGTTGTCACAGAAGTGTCATAAGGCACTTCTGCACCACACCTGGGGGGATTAAGCCAGTGTTCAGACATGTACCTGCCTTCCCTCACCACCACAGGAAAGGGGAGACAGGTGAGTTATGCTGGCCTATATTGGTTAGGATTGGGCCCTGAGATACATATGGAGAACTTTTATAGAATCATAATGTTGGGAGGGACCTGATAGGTCATCTAGTCCAACCCCATGTCTGTATCAGGACATCCTCCTAGAGCATCTCCAATAGTGCTTGTCAAGTCTCTTCTTGAAGGTCCACAGGGAAGGAGAGTCCACATTTTCTCTTGTCTTCTCCTGTGATGCCTATTTTTGCTAGTAATGTTGAAAACCATTCACTTGTGTTTCTAGGGTACAGAGCAGCCTGTAAGCTCCACTAATGTGATACCAGAGGCAAATGTCCTTCCACCACAGGAGAGTCCAGCAATCAAGCAAATCACAAAAGCCCCTGAACCTCCTGTACAACAGCAGCCAACAGCATCACCAGCAGTCATCATCAATGAAACTCCAAAAGAAATAACAAAAGAGAGGTCTTCTTCCACTCCAACACCCCTAAGTAAATTCTTTTGGAAAAAGGTACATAAAGAGTCCAGGTTTTTGCTTTTCCTTTTTGATCATGTAGTGCAATTTGATGCATGTCTTGAATTAGGCTCTCACACATCACACAATTCACTCTGGTCCAACATTTGGAATGGATTAATGCCCAATTCCATCCCAGATTGAATGATAAGGAGGAATGGTTTATGTTTTGCAAGCATTTGCCAACACTGTGTCTTGCAAGCAGCCCCTCAACCCAACTCTTCTGAACCAGAAAGTAAAACCAGAATGGTGGCAAATGTTTGAATGGTTCCCTGGAAAAAAAACCTTATTGCTTTGTACCCCCTCAAGTTACACCACTGGTCTGCTGTCATAAAATGGTGGCACATAAAATTATCTGCACGGCACTCTGTTGGCTGTCATTTTGTGCTGGACACTATTGCACCCACCAGACCGGGTAAGCCAATGGAGGGGGCAGGAGGTGTGTGGGGAAGAACAGGGAGGTGAGGACTGGAGGAAGTAACTGCGCAGGGAGGGAGAGGAAGGAAGGAAGCAGGAAAGGGTGGCTCTAGCAACAATGGCATGTGCCAGAATTTATCCTCTCTGTTTTAAACCTCTGATCCCTTTTCTTGGACATATGCCACCAAAAGAAGTGGTGTATATATGAGACCATAGGGTGTCCCAGGATTTACGCAGAGTTTAGTACAAATGTTTCATATTTACCTCCCATTGTCCCTCCCCAATTGCTGAATGCATCACATAGCTTTTTGACATGGGAGCATTGACACTGTTGATGGGAGACAGAATTGGGCCCTAAGTCACACCTGGACCCTATTATATGTAAGTTTGTGATACTCGCAGATCAAAATTGGCCATTAATTTTTTTTTCATTTTTCTTGTAAACTGCTTTGTGTACTTTTTAGTTGAAAAGTGGTATATAAATACTGTAGACAGAACGGTTGCAAATGATAAAGATGTCTGTTATCCATCAAAAACAATGTCCCACCTCTATCAGACTGTCCACCTGACTAGGTTGGCTTCTGAACCCTTAGTATCAATGGCGGATGTAACACCAAAGTGCCATCAAGGCAGGTGGAGTTATGAACATGCATGCCTCATGCAGTGCTTCAAATTTGGGTCTCCAAGAACCTACAATACATGCCAAGCACTGCTCAAAACCTCAAAAGAAGCTGGCAGTAAAGCAGCCAGATGTTCCCTGAAAATGAATTTCTTTCATTTCTATTTCCACCCAAAGTCTTCAAAAGCAACCCTCAAACTTGCACTATCATCAGCTCATGAGAGACACTCATCTTATTCTTGTTACGATTTTGGCAAACCATAAAACAGCCAGTTAATTAGGCTTCCTGGGTGACTGAATATCCCACGTTTTCGTTGAACACAAGGCTGTCTGGAATTTCCTCCCGGGATACAATTGTTATCACTAGTGAAACTCAGCCCACGGCATCTACGTAGCGTGAGAGAAACAAAATGCATTTGGTCTACAGCTGTAGCAGCAGTAGCTGTAATATGATCCCATCTGAGGCTGTTTAAAAGTTTCTGCTTTATTGAGGATGTCCTCTTTGTGAAGAGAATCAGCTCCTGCCCGTAAAAAAATGGTGACTACAATCCAGAGTAGCTACAGGAAGACATAAGAAGCACTTACTGTGGAATGCTCTATGCGTTTCCCATAGGTGGCACCGTAACTACGTCGGTGTAAAAGGTCCCGTAGTTACTCGGATTGTAGCCTGTATATGAGTAGCAAGAGTTCATTCTCTTATTCCAACAGCATTAGAAATGTAATTGCTAAAGTGGTTGCTTTTGCATTTGCCTTAATAAAATAAATATCAAAGATAGGCTAAGGGGATGGTAGTGTGCTGGTGGGAGGGACATGCAATGGGAACCAGGGGAATGTAGTGGTTAGGGAGTTGGATTGGGATCTGGAAGATCCAGGATCAAATCCCTAATGGGATAAAGCTTCCATGGGAAATTTGGAAGTCACTCATTCTCAGCTTCACCTACCAAACAGGGTTGTTGTAAGAATAAAAGCTTTTTAAGCTTGTAAGCTGCCTTGGGCAAATGCTTTGGCATGGGAAAGGTGGAGTATAAATCTTTGCTGAATTGAGCCACTTAAGCTTGCCAATGGAGGCTTCCTGATTTTTCATGGCTCCATATTGTAAGCATCCCCAAAATAAGGGGGAGTGTGGAGGCAAACCTAGTGGAAGCCCTAAAAGAAAAGGGGGACCACAGGTGGCTGGCCAGTTGGGGCTGACAACCCCATCTGTTGTTGTGGAAATCTTTATGACACATATATAAAAACAAAATATGTTCCTGAATGTTAAAAAGTACCATGTCAGAAAGGTTCTAGCCAAACCATACACTTTGCATGCTACTTTTCTAAGTAAAATGTGATGTGTGCTTCTTTAAAGAAATGTATATTTAGCAGTGGCATATTTAGAGGGGGTGGAGCAGTCAGTCTTCTTGGAGGGAGCCTCACCCATTCTGACCTATTCCAGGGAGAGGGAGCAAAACAGAGCCAAACAAATGGGGCCATTGGACGCCATTCCAAGGGCATTTCTTTCCTGGGACAAGCTTCCACTGCCTTGTTGGCATTATTATTCTGAGTGAGATTCTGAATTTTTCAAATAGACCATTTAGCTGTACAGTATCTATACACTTAACAATGAGTGAAGATGTGCATTCTTGTACTTGAACAATACAAGTTTTATATTGCTTTGCATATTAACATTGGTTGCAACTGCCTGCAGACCCCGACAGATGATATAGAGGTGATACACACTGAAAGAATGGAAGCCCCTCCAGAAACCCCTCCCAAAGATGAGAGCAAAAGCCAGGAAGTTGAAGAAATAAAATCCAAAGGAAATGAGAAGCCTTCCAAAACAAATCTGCGGAAATTCTTCAAATTGGTAAGAACATTTTAATCTTGCATGAACAAGACACATCATATGATCCCATGCACGCTCAAGATCATGTTCATTGAGGGCATGCTCCTCAACTTACGTATTGCAGTGGTCAGTCCTGGGTGGCCTATGACACATTCACCAGTTCACCCTTGGAACAAGCACTGTCAGTCAGCTAACTTTGTAGTGATGAGCTCATCTCACCATAAATAATACAACAAAGTCAAGTAGGTGTAAATATAATTCAGAAGATTATTCCCAACGTATTATATAATTTTCAGAGATGTTATGTACTGCTAGTGAATAAACTGGGTGGGGGGAATGCCATAGCCTTCTTTTGGGGATCCCATAGTAGGTGGCCGGTCAGACTTGATGACCTCTGTTCTGACCCATAGCTTCAGTTCCTTGTTTGCTGCAGAAACCATGGTATTCCATTACATCTGAACTGGGACAGATCCTATATGCCAAATTTTCATTAGCACAAGCAGAAACTTAAACCTGAAACCTGTTCTGTTCAAGTTGAA
The DNA here is from genome assembly GCA_030015325.1 of Cryptoblepharus egeriae. Lineage (NCBI taxonomy): Eukaryota > Metazoa > Chordata > Lepidosauria > Squamata > Scincidae > Cryptoblepharus > Cryptoblepharus egeriae. The sequence goes on along the minus strand of JAREYC010000003.1, from coordinate 176,571,059 downwards.
TCCCCATCATAGCCCTCCCCAAATGAATAACGGAGCACATTTTGAGATACTTTATACTGTGCTACCTTTTCACTGGTGGGAAATGTAATTGGATTCTGAGCTTACTGATCCATAGCAGGCATCCTTGAATTCCATTAAAACACCTTGCACAAGAAGTGATATCCCAAATTTCCAGGCAATTATTGTTCATATAGATATCAACTATTTCAGTGAATTGCTCTCCCTTTTTGGGGGAACTTCTCCCTTAGTACCTCCAAAAGAACATTTGTAATTTGATAATCTCACTGGAGAGATTTTATAATTGGCCATCAAGTGTCCAAGGGGCAAACATACATTGTAAAACAACACATTTTAATGTAATTTTTAAACTGATGACTGTATGTGTTGGGAAAATAGCATGTGAGCTGTACTGAAACCAAATTCCAAGTGTGTTCGTTGTAGCATGGAAGAGCAATATAATCTACCATTTCTTTCTTCTCCCCCTATATCCTCCTCTGAGTGCTGACATTACATCACAGAGACATTTTGGTTTAGCCTGCAGGACACTCACCGAGCCAGTTTGATTTTCAATTCCCAAGCAAGTTATTAAAGAACTCATCCAAGTTCTTAAAGATTCACAGCTTGGAAAAAGTGAACTATGAAATCTTTGAATTGCATTCTGAATAGGAAAAGGACCTATTCATAAGTTCATAAGTCCCCCCTCGAGGAAAAAAGAGTTCAAGACAAAAGGGCCTAACAAGCATCATCTGAGAATACTATTTTTATCACTGTAGTAGAAATGTATATTATGTTCTGTTATTTTAGTCAGTCAAAAGTGATACAAGGGTAACCCCTGCAGAAGAGGTAAATGGGCAAGCGACTGACCATCAAGTAAGTGTACCAATTCGGAGCTTCCCTTGGTGATGGGTCCACCTGTAGTCTACTTTCCTTGTTACTAGAGTGACAAGATCATGTTTGATCCTCTCATACTATGTTCATACTATGACTCTTGTATTCCTTGTATTCTGCCTTTTTAAAATGAATTTGGAATGGTACTGTTGGGTGTTTTAAAAAAAGTACTGCCTTTGAATATAAAGAGGGAAAAACTACAATCCTATTCATGTTTATGCAGAAGCCAATCCCATGGTATTCAATGAAAGTATGCCTAAAATTGCAGCCTTCAGTCCTATCTGCCAATTTCTGCTGATGGAGCATTTTTCCACCAGCAGAAGCCCAACGATCAAAGCATAAATGCATGGATTCTGGTATGTTGCACAATATTGTTGTGCTCACTGATGCCAATAATGAGGCCACCATAGCAGCTGAATGACTGGGCCAACATTTGTGTGCGTGTGCGCACCGAATAGTTTTAGCAAATTGGGGAAAGAGCTGGGAACAAGTAGAATAGAAAATAGCAAGTCTAGCCCCCAAATCCAGAGTAACTACAGGAGCACGTAAGAGACTTTACGTGCACCCGTAGTTGCTGCACCACCTAGTGAAAACCTGTGGGAAATTCATATTGAAATCTAGAGTAAGACCTATATCCTAAAATTAAATTAAGCCCCTTGCTCCGGAGCAGTTAAGATGACTTTCCATAAGATAACACTAGCAGGTGACGTAATTGCGTGGACTTGTAACTGCTCTGGATTTAGCCCTAAGTTGTTCTTACACCGGAGCAAGGACTCCCCGTAGTTACTCTGGATTTTGCCCTAAGTCACACAACACAATCCTGACTTGTGCTGAAACAGGCAGACTGACTTGCCTGCACTGCACTGAGAAAATGGAAAGTGGCACTGAACAGCAACAGAGAGCAGAATCCTAACCAAGTCTACTCAAAAGTAAGCCCCATTGTGTTCAATGGGTCTTACTCCCAGGAAATTGTTTTTAGGATTGCAGCCAGAGACTGTCAAACAGTGTCCCAGAGAACTGGCAATGGAAGAGTTTGTCTTATCCTTAGTAGGGCCAACCTATTCTGGACGCTGTTAGCACTTTTCTGATCTTTAGGGAAACACAGAAAATCCAAGATTTATGTGTTTGTTTTGTTCTGCTCTGAGTCAGTAAGAATCTTTCCTTCAGCCTCTCATGAGTGGCCTGGCATGAGTAGAATTTATCAGGGGGAAAAACTGATCCTGTTAAACGGGTTTTCCTTTCTTAAGGAACAATAAGTTCATATAAACTAAAGCTGCCTGTCAAGTCTAGGTCAACCATTACAATAGGAAAAATTAATAGGGTTCACTATTTTTAGTTTTGGTTGTGCATTTCCTCTTGCTGCTGTTGTTAACAGTCCAATTCTATTGAGTGCCTAGTGGCAGCAGGTCTCACAATCTACTACCATAAGTCATGGGCTTGTTTCATAAAAGCCATGCTTTGGAACTACTATGCCAAATGGCTGGAGACCTCATATGCATGCCAACCACCTCATCCAATGTACACTGAAAGGTGGCAGTGAGAGAAGTTCAGAAAAGGATGGGAGTGGAGAGTGGGTCAAACTGAGGCAGTTTGGGGGCAGGAGGGGGTGGATCTCAGATCTCTGAGAATAGGTATAGGATTGGGCTCCGAGGCTGCAATCCTCCGACAAAGCTCTCCTGCTGTTAGGAGGAGAAGAGGCACTCAGAGGAGTCCTCTCACGGACTGGTCAAGCAGCTGCCAATGACCTCCAGTGGTCCCCAACCCACGGGTTGAGAAACCCTGCATTAAAACAATGTACTGATAACAGAAGCAGGAATAAACGTACCTCCCAAGTGTACTCTCTCAGATCCTTTGTAACCTCTCTGGACACCACCATTTGTTCTCCACAACCAACTGAAACCTAAAACAAGACTTGATAAAGAGGGGGAGAGAAACTGGGGAATTCAGGAACTTGGTGGTAAAGGAATGGCCCTGCCAGTTTTTATGCTTTCCCTGTAAGATTTTCATGGGGAAATTGAACAGGTGAAACATTTTCTGTCAGTACACTTCCCTGTCAAATGCTAGACCACCATAAATTTTCTCTTGTTCTTCTCCCTCCCTGTGAACAAGTCCAGCGTCAGTACCTATTATTAATTTGCTCATTTAAAATAAGTTGTATGTATTTTATCCAAGTTGACAGACAATACTGCCAGTGATGTTTTTAGGAGAACAATGTTCACCTCCCAGCCCACAACTCTTGCTGATATTGCTACTGCAGATGTCCCAGAAATTTGTTTCAGTCCTTGCTAAATGCCATAGTGCCAAATGTTGCATGATGAAGGTTTGCCTTCACGTTAACCATGGTTATCATTGGTGACATTATCAAAGGCTGCTGGGATGGGTTGGATGGGGTCAGGATTGAGGAGGGAAAGGGTTTGGGTGAGAATGTACAATCCAGCATCCAATTCCCAAACCTCTTTTCCACAGTTTGAGCCATAACCCAAGTACCTTGTATGATGAAGGAGGAATATTTGTCAGTAACCAATTTTCTTCACCTGCAATCCTAACCACGTCTACTCAAAAATAAGCCCCACTGTGTTCAATGGGCCTTACTCCCAGAAAACTGTCATTAGGATTGTAGCCTAGTGTTTTAAGTGAATTTGATGCTTATTCAGAGTCCAGAGGTAGGTTGTGCAGTTTGCACATGTAAAATCAAAGACTGAACATACCAGATCCTACTGCCCAAGCAAATAAAGTTCCAAAATGCTTTCTTCCAGATTTTTAACTTGAACATGATATCACAAACTATTTTGGTCTAAAGTGTGGGAGAGACTACTGCGAATTCATTACAGTTTGTAATCTGGAACTGCAGAAATACTAACAGTGCCATACAGTTTCTTTTAAAGTCTTCATCATAGTCAATTCTTTTAAACATCAAGCCTGCCTAAACCTTTCTGTACTTTCCTTCCTTTTGCTGTAGCAAACTCCCTTGTAATAGTTTTGCTTTGCATGAATAAATAAATAAATTTGCAAATTTTTCTATATCATTGGATTTCCTTGAACAAATCATGGCTCATCCCATTTCTGTTGGAGTGTTATAGATTTATACAGGGGACATTTGTTCTTACAATCTTTCCTTTCTGTAACCTGCTGTCTTTACCTCTTGTTTTAATACCGGTATTTCTGATCTCATTCTTTTCCTGGGTGTTGTGCTTCATGTCTTAGAACGAAAACATAGTAACTGCTTTGTTATGCTGGTATTGGTGCAACTTCCTAGGCTCTGGAGTGGGTCAAGAAAAAGATACTGAGAAACATGGGATGTATGTATCTTTCCCCTAGAAAACCTGATGGTTATTGCAACCAGTATACAGTGAACATCACCTTCTGCCCCACACCATTAACTTTGTATTAAGGAATATCCCCATTGGCTTAGGCCGTCTACATATCTCTCACATGGTCCAGAACTTGACCGTCAGCCATGATCTCACTAAATGGCCTTGTGCCAACAGCCCTTCTAATATGGGGTGATACAAATATTGGATGGTTTTACTGAGTTTTTATCGGAATGACTAGGTAAAAGATACAAAATACTTTGGACACTCTTAAATGCTTGTGCTGACACTCTTAAATGCAGGACACTCTTTAATGCTGAAGTGCCTTGTGCTGAAAAGGCACACCAAAATGCCAAAATAAGAGCCATCTGGACATGCCCTGTGTTGTATTGTGTATCCTTTTTGAAAATCACAGCACAATATAAAGAAATGCTTCACAAAATTTTGGTTGTTTAGTTTTATCATATAAGCAACCCTCAAACTGTAAAAGGGGCTGCTCATGTGAGTGAAGGTGATGGGCTGATGTCTTGCAAATATCCTCTGTGGGCCAATCGTAGGCATGGGGACTCAGATGCAAGTCCCACTGGTTTCGGCTCAAGTCAAATTGCAGCCGTCAAGTGTGTGGAGTGAAGGATTTTCCATCCAGTTGATGGGAGGAGAGGGTAGGAACAAAACTCAAGAACTCCTTCCAAATCAAATGCCTTTCATATTGTAAACACAAGAAATAACTGCTGTTTGAAACTGCTTTAGACCCTGGACTTCACAGACAGGCCTTCTACCCAGGAGAAAAGAGAATCTTTCGGTGAGAGGGGCATGCAGGGCTCAACAGAGAAGCTGAGCAAGCAGAAAGAAAACAAGGAGGAAGCCAAAGTCCAGCAAGACTCTGGGGAGCAAGAAAGAGCCGAGACAGACTCCCTTCAGAATGGAGTGGATGCCACCAAGGAAAACACTCCAAAGAAGATCGAGAAGCGCCAGTCCTTTGGAGGGTTTTTAAAGGGTCTTGTACGTTATCTTTCATCCTTTTCTTTTTTCAGCAATCCCTCCTTCACTGGTTGCAGGGGCATCAGTAAAAAGATTGCATCACCTGGTGTGGGAGGCAAATGTATCACCCCTATTATGGACCTCCTATTATCCAGTGGGTAGGAAATGTCCCAGGCTGTGGATTTAGTGATGTACCATTGCTGAGTTTTTGGTTATAATATTTTGATAGAGGAATTTCAGTGTTGTTTGTTTCACTGAATTACATAGTGATGTATCTAACATGATTGTGTTATTTGAAAATAAGATTTTTTTTAATTGCTCTATATTCTCAATGTCAATATTCAATATGTGAATTGAATACCCCCTTAGCGATGCTACTACCAGGGTACTTCTTTGTGGAAACAGATCAGGGCTTAACTTCAGAATTGGGGACAAGCAGATTCCCTCGGTTCTGCATTTTTCCAGCAGAACTTTTTGATATATCCCTTTAGAAGAACTTTAGAAGATCTAGGGTGCAATCCTAACCTAGGCCAACACAACTCATCGGTCTTCCCATTCCTGTGGTGATGTAGGGAGACAAGAGCATGTTTGTGCACTGGCCTAACCTTCCCCCAGGAGTGGCGCAGAAGTGTCTTAAGGCACTTTTATGACACCTGTAAAACAGCACAGGACTCAGAGCTTAGGACAGTGGAACTGGAAGTTAGGGTTGCAGCTTAATTTATGTGATCTTAGTCACATAGAATTGGTGCCTGAACCATCACAGCACGCAAGGTATGAATTTTAGGACTTCTTTTTTAAGAAGAAGCACTAAGCAGCTTTTTCTTTCCCTCTTCCCCAAATGTAAAAAGCATTTTCATTTTAGGGAGGTGACTCTTATGGAAAAAACCTTTCTAAATGGGGCACTCCTTAAAGGGTTGTTCTGATTCCCACATACAAGGATACAAACAAAGCAATTCCATATATGAACAAAATAATGCTATATATGAACTTTATACTGTATGAACAAATTTGAAAGTGATATGAACAAAGTAAGACTTCAGAAGCCCAGGTTGATTTTACTGTAGTATGTTGCGTGGAAAAAGTTTCATGACTATGAGTTTCATGTCGCAATTGCATGTTCCTCTCTCTACGTTTGACTAATTTAAAAAAAAATTACTAAATCAATGTTAGGTGCCAGAAATCTTGAGCAATGCACTGTGATTATGGTCTGTGAACAATGTGTGGGCTAGGCAGCATTCTTTTCTGACTCCCAGGTGTAATGCGCTGAGGTGTGCAGACTGTGCATCTGAGTAAGCACACTTATATGTACAGAAATCTATGCAGGTTCAGTATATATTTGGCATTTGTGAACCAATTCTATTTGTCCCCTGCTCTGAGCTGCCTAATGTTTTCATGGCCCTCTGAAAGCTCCAGCAGGCATTACTATCCTCACTGCAGAGATTTTGTTGGACAGTGAGAAGAGTCTGGATTGCCAGCACCCCTTAACATCCTGTGGGGTGCACTGGCACCATAGAAAGGCAATTCATGCATCACTGTACCCACACATTGTGTTTTATTTAAGACTAGCAAAATGATGGGAGTGGGAATTCATTTTGTGTGTGAAAGCAAGTTGTGTGCGTGCAGTACATGCAGTACGGAAGGAAAGCAGTGCACAACACATTTGTGTCCCCCATGACCTATCAGGGAAGGCCAGGGTGCAATACTTTATTTTATTCTCTCCAGTCTAAGAGAATAGCTGCCATTCATTCCTAGAGTGAAAAGTAAAAGACTTCATTTTGGGTGCTCTTGAATGAAGACTCACAGCATAATTCTAACTCCTGGTTAGGCCAGCATAAGTCCTGGCACAAGTCCTGTGCTGGCCATAATGCATTTCTGCGCTACTCCTGGGGAGAGTTAGGCCAGTGCCTCAGACATGTGCTGGCCTCCACATGCCACAGTGGAAACAGGGTTAAGGGCAGTGATGGGCTTCAAAGAAATTAAGAACCGGTTCTCTGTCCATCTGGCAGCCACTTTTAAATGGCTATTTTTAAACTTTATATGTACTATCTCTTGTTAAGAACCGGTTCTATAGAGTAGGTGCGAACCTGCTGGTGCCCACCACTGGTTAAGGGTGAGTTGTGCCAACCTAAATTGGATTGTGCTGTTCTGACCTTGGTGACTGTAGACTAAAGCCTGCTTTTCTATGTACGTTGCCATCCTTTTTCTGGAAAAGACCCACCACTGGTTATGTTCACGTAGAACATCAGAATCATAGAGTTGGAAGGGACCCAGCGGATCATCTAGTCCAACCCCATGCCTTTAGCAGGAGATTCTTGTCTTGTGGAGACCCAGGTCTCGAATCCTGGCCTGCTGGTTAACAGGCACAGTGTCTTAACCACTTGCGCCACCTGAGGACTTCTCAGAGAACTTGAGAATGTTCCTTTGTCTGTGCAAGCATGTGCATGCAAGGGTTGATTTTTATGTCTGAAGGTATATAAAAGTCCTATCAGAACCACAGCATGTGAGAGGGGCTTTAACCCTTTGTCCACCACAGTCCCAAACTGAATCTCATCACCAAAGCTCCTTATTTTTCTGCTGTTGAACACTCAGATCTGATTGGGGATTATAAACTATCATTGCTTATGAACAATGAATTAGCCCAGACCATGTCCACAATTCAGTACTTCTGTTGGGTCTCCTGTAATTTTTTAATTTTATTTTTCTCCTTACAAGTTCTCATCAGTAACAAATCCCACCGTCTTTCCACCTGGCTGAACATTAGGAGATAATTGTCGTAATGCACTTATACTGCAATCCTATACTTATCAGCCATCATCACATCTTCCACTGGCGCTGAGTGCCATAAAGCCATCATATTCAGTGCACTGCTGCAGATGCCCATTGGAAGGCCAGTGCCTTCCTGCGGATCTGGAGCCACCTGCCATTCAGATAAGATGGCAGGATTGGCAAGAGGAGAAGGCAGGAGGACAAAACTTGGGGAGGGGAGGACAAACAGGCAGAAACAGAGTGGGAGAGAGTGAAATAGGGTGGGATCTCCAACAGTGTTCTTTATATGGTAAAAATAGTCAAAAAATATGGTCAAAGTGGAGAGGCTAAACCTAACTTTTTTGCCTGTCAGCCAGCATACATCAAGATCTTCCTGCAGGAACAGTTATTAACTACAAATTAATGCTGTGGCTTAAAAATGTTTTGTGGCAAGAGGTCTGTGTACTCCAGAGGGCTGTATGTAATCTGTGATTCTCCCAGAAAGCGGGGAAAAAAGAACAAAAAAGTAAAGAATATGTCCTTAAGTTTACACATGCTACAACCTACAGTATATCACCATAAGCATAACCCAATAGGAACTTAGGTGAAAAATGTCAAATAAGGCTGAACAGTCAATTATTCCTATTAAACCTCTCTCTTTTTCCCCTTTCCACAGAGCCCCAAACGGATGTCTGATGCTGGAGTGCAAACGGATCCTGTCTCTATTGTGTCTGCTGCCGTTGCAAAACCCAAATAATGAATATTGTGCTGCTTCAAAGGATTGTGGGCCCCTCCATCATTTGCCGTAAAAAAAGACTTCTTGTTTTAATTCATTTCTTCCCCCTCCTCTGCGCCCTGCTCCGCTCCTGATTTTTACATGGCTGATACCAAATGAGTGCTATGCCGGAGGCAAAGACCGATGTACATTTTGAAAGTCACAGAACGCTTCCCTTAAAAGGCAAGTCAGTAAGTAAAGGTCACTGAGAAACCATGGGTGCAGTACTGCATCTAGAGAGAGGCCTCCAACAAAGATGAGTTTTAAGTTAATAGAAAAGGGATAAGGAAATATCAGCTGTCCAATGGTGGGAGGAGACCCACCGTGGCCCCTAAAGACCCACTTGTTTAAAAAAAACCCTTTTCAATTTTTTTAAAGTAAAACATTCTAAAAATTTACTTTTTGTTAAAGTAAAACATTCTAAAATCCATACCATCTTGTAGGGCTCTTTTATTTAAAAAAAACAACTGATGGACAACCATTTGGCTACAGTAAAGCCTGCTTGACTGGTCCATCTCAGATCCAAGAGCAGGAGGTTCACAGCCACCCACAAAACTGTACACTGAATATTCAAAGCTATCCCCTCATGAGGATGTGAAGTGGCCTTATAAGAGGGGTATCAAACTCATTTAATACAGAGGGTTGATAGCATTTATGATGTCTACTGGGGGTCAGAAGTGATGTCATTAAGCAGGACCAGAAATAAGTTCTTTTCCACACTTGGCTGCAAATGGCAGAAAATGAAATATGCAAATCTTGAATAATATTTTTCAAGATCTGAGTGCCCAATTAATACCTGAGAGTAGCTAATGGTGGTGCTGGGACCACCCATTGCCAGCATAAAGCACTTCCATGGACTACATCTGGTCAACTCTTGTGTTTAAAACCCCTGCCTTATAATATTCCATGGTCAGTTTTGTTCATTAGTGTCTGTTCTATCTGGGAACAGCTACCTAAACTCTTAGGCAAAGGTATATCCCCCTTCCTCACCCCATTGCCTGAGATCCTATAATTTTGGGATGAGAATCTGATAATTTTGCAGGATATGCATGTGGTCTGTCACTGAGCAATATGTCTATTCTCTTGCCGGTTAAAATGAGTTTTGTAATCGCTGAAGATTTTGTAAGAGTATGGTACTCTGTCAGAAGGGACAGAAGGCAATTTAGAAAATTTAGAAGGGAATGACCTTTTTACAAATATGTTTGGTCCTGTGCAGAAATAGAAATGAAGCTTAATCATGATTTGTTTTCATTGCCGTTGCCCTAAATTCAAATGGTCAAAATAAACCATTACTTCACCGCAAGGAATTTTATTTTGCCCAGTGAATCCCTCAAGAGCTTGCATATAGGGAGACACCATCAAGACTCACATATCTCCTTACAAGTGGAAAAAAATTATTCAATGCATATGTAAGTTTTAAAAGTAGCTCATGCAAACTATGGTTTGCAAAAGGGTTTCACATCCTATTTTCCAGCTCCTTGCTTAACCGTGGATTGATAAGATACCACTGTTAAGAAAAACAAATCATTATGTGTGTTTTGTTCAACAAAGGAGGCTGTCCCTACAATCCAGAGTAACTATGGGAGCACGTAAGAGACATTTACGTAGTTTCGTAAATGTTTCACCACCTAGTGAAAACCTATGGGAAATTCATATTGCAATCCAGAGCAAATTGTTCTTATGTCGGAGCAAGGTCTCCCCGTAGTTACTTTGGATTGCGCCCTGTGATTACCCTAACCATCATGATACAGAATAACTCAAGATAAGAAAAGGTCAAGTTATAATTATAATTAAATGTGGTAAAATGCATGTGATGAGAAGGATTTCAGTTTCTGTTTCAAAATTAGACAGGAGGGGGAAAAAAGTCTAAAGTTCCAGAGCAGCTATTAAAAAACACTGATTGATAAACTGCACTCTGAATAGACTATTAATATGTGGTTATAAGGTCACTGAATCATCACCTTTTAAGAGTAAGCTTCAAATTGGTTTTTAATATTATTTAAAAGGCTGATATGTACAGGATTTATAACTTATCCTCATTCTTCCCTGATGTAATCAAATGGAAGACATTAACTTTCTAAAAGCAAGTACAGTAATTAGTATTAACAAGAATGCAACACAAGGGGGCAGACCTGCACCCTTTTTTCTTTCTAACTCGGAGGATGTATTTACTTTTGTGTATTAATTTTTTTCTATCATTGGGAAAACTCTTCTGTTTTACAGACACTTTTCTTAATATATGTCTGTCACTGAACCTAATTTCTTGTTTCAATCCATCAAATCCTAAGACTGAACCCCATTCTGCCTGCTTTACCAAGGTCCTGTGATATACACATTTAATAGCATTTATAGAAAACTCAGAGGTTTGCATTATTGCGAAAGTGAGGGAAAATTAGACTAATGTTATAATTTAAACTAGCATCGTGATTTTCGATAGCTGTATATTTTGATTTCCTTCTGATTCAATAAAACATTCCTTAAGAAAATTCATTTGTATTTTGCATTTTTTAATTGAAAGTCATCATTCATTGTCACTGTTTCTTAATTACTGGTTTGGAGAGTTGCAAAAACAATATTATACAAGAATTACACAAGCAAGTGTGCACACACTAACACATGCACATAAATGCATGAAGATGCTTAATGCAAAATGTTTATCTCGCAAGCTTTAATGTAAATTATACCTAGCGTAGTGTTGTGTGGGCTGTGGGTGGCACAAGTGTTAAGACACTGCCTGTTAACCAAAAGGCCAGGATTTGAGACCCAGGTCCCTACAAGACAGGGTGAGCTCCTTCTCTTAGCCCAGCTCTGCAATGCAGCTGGATCCAATTGCATTGGCCTATTTCAGTGGTGTGGAGAGGGGGGATTTTCTGCTTGGGTAACAGCCTGTCCTCCATATCAATCTACCCAGGTCTTTGTGCTTCGCATACAGCATCAAGCATGATACCATAGTCTTTCAAGACTGATGGATGCCAAGTGTTGTGTGGGCATGTGCCATGAGCAGGGGGTGGGGAAGCCTACTCTGCCCTTTTCAGTCCTTGGATATATGTTGGATGTTTGCCATTAAAATGGCAATTAATTACCATCACCATCATTGGATTCAATGTGTGCTCCAGCAGTATAATTGCATTGGTGCCAGTTGGGAGATAGAATTGGGTAGCAAGTAAGAATTGTCAGCTATTGGATATCTCGGGATAAAGGGGCACTAGTCTTCCTACCCTGGGGTAACCCCCAGGGTCCACTCTGAGTCAATTATGAAGCTCATTTATTGGGATAGGACCCAGTTGACTTAGGAGGCCAATGAGATCTGGGAAGATTGTTGCCAATCCTGCTGCCCTTTCTGGACCATATTTAACCTCTTCCCTGCCCCGTCACCATCCCATATTGTTCCCCCACTCCCCATTCCACCCTCCTTCCCCATTTGACACCCTGCTCCATTCCACCTCTTCCCCACATTCGTCAACCTTCTGCTGGAGTCTACCATCTCTGGGGGAGTGTTGTGAACCTGCCTAGTGTGCAGGAGCCAGTTGTGGTCTCCCTACCAGCAGATCTGTAGTGCATGTTTGCAGGGGCCGCTTTGCAACAGTCATAAAACAACCATAAAACATAAAACAACCTAGCTGGGGAGGAAGCTAGAATTGGGTTGTTAATGTATTTTAATGAAGAAACCAGGTGGATTGCAAGGGAACTTTTCTTTAAGCTTTACTGTTCACTATGGGCCCAATCCTATGAATGTCTAATGGCTGTAAAAAGTGAATGGACAATTGTGTGAACACAGTTTAGATATTACGGGATTTTTTTAGGCCTGCAATCAAGCTCACAATACCCAGTAGATGTGGCTCAAAGATGTCTCAGGGCAATCTTAGGTTTTTCTGCTGCAGTGGGGCTGAGGGGCTGCTTAACCTTTCCTCCACCTAAAATATACTGGTAAGTATTACCGGGGCAGTCCTGGTTTATTTGCCTGCATAATGTCCTAAAGTGTGATGCCACACACCAGCACTAAAGAAAAGCACACACGTGGAAAGGATAGGAAATATAGATGGTGCTGTACTGTTGATGGTTCATGTCATTTTGGTGTATATTTCTGCATTGGGTGACACATTTTCAATAACATCACATAGGAAAAAGATACAGGAAAAAAAGAATGGTGAAGTGTTTGAAATGTGTCAGAGGAGAATGTGTAAAACAGACTAGAAAGAAAGGAAAATAAAAAGGACATTTGGGGAATAATTTGAGATGCATTGTTAAGATTGCTGAATGTGTAAAGAAGTGAACATCAAAGATGATGCCTCAGTGTTCCTGATCTTTAAGGTAGGAACATTCAAGGTTGTCTGCCATCAGCTTTGAACAGTAATTCTGGCCTATTTTGAATTTAGTGTTGGGATTTCTGATCCTGAGCTGGCCCTTCCCTCTAATGAGACCTACAGAAAAAAAGCAGGCCTCTGTCAGCCTTGGAAAACTATGGTACAGTGCTCGGCGCTGCATACGCTGCATGCGAAGCATGAAAGCCTGGGTTGGATTTTATGGAGGATAAGCTGTTACGTGTTACCCAAGCAGCAAATCCCCCCTCTCCACGCCACTGAATTAGTCCAATGGAAAGGCAGAGCCAATACGATTGGATCCAGCTGGCATCGCATTGCTGGGCTAAGGACAGGCGCTCACCCTGTCTTGTGGGGCCGACCTGGGTCTCGAACCCTGGCCTGCTGGTTAACAGGCACAGCGTCTTAGCCACTTGCGCCACCCACAACACAATCCTAATTTGCGCTGGTGTGGCTGTGCTGTTTCCAGTGCAAGTTCCAGGATCACCCCAAAACAAGGGTAAAAACTGCAGACCCAATGGGCTAAACGCATCTCCCCTTCCTCAAAAGGCAGTGCAAATCCAAGGAGTCCAGACTGCCCTGGGCTGCCAGAAGTGGGAATAGGATCTGGAACAAGTGCTAGATATTGGCCCGAGCTTCTGGTCCCTGCCATTGAGATTGAGAAGCTAAGAAGAGTATAAGGAAGATCAGAAGAGCTGGAGAGGGATGTCAGGGGGTGGAAAAACTGGCATGGTACACTTTGCACGCCAGAAGGAGCAGATCTTTCAATTCCAGGAGCTTGGGTTGGGGTGCCCTGATCTGTAGAAACTTAGATGTAAATACTTGTATATGCCAAGTCATCCCAGTGTGGAGTTGAAAGGGTACAACAGGTAACATGCTCCACCCAGAGCTAATGTTTTGCATCTGGCTCTTTGCCTTTGCTACCACTTTGCATCTGATGCCAGCTGGAAGATTTAATGGTTCCGGGGAGGAGGAGAAGATTCTGCAGGTCTGACATCTGCTCACCTATGTTCTGAGATCCAAACTAGACATGATGGCCACCGTACAAATGTCATTCTTATGCATACATAAAACTGTGGGGCCAAGAAAAAAAGAATCTTGTTCTGGAAAAGAGGTAGCCCACAGGGGGAATCTGTTGGCACAGAAGTTGATTTGCTGCTTGGGTAACAGCCTATCCTCCATATCAATCTAACCCAGGCCTTCATGCTTTGCATGCAGCGTATGCAGTGCCGAGCACTATACCATAGTCTCTCAAGATTGATGGACGCCTGCTTTTTTGATGGTCAATCTATGGTTGGGAACATATTAAGGACTGGTGTGTCACTGCAGTAAATTCATCTAGTTATCTTAACTGGCTCATGGGTTTATATAAAGATTTGTTGAAAACCATTGCAGTACAAAGAAATGTTTTATATAGTATTCTTCCCTCTAGGCAAATTGAAATCCTAACAGAAACCCAATTCCAGCAACCTGATGATTCACTGGAAATTACATTTCTGGCTCACCCAAATCTTGATTCATGTGAAAGTGGGTGTTTCAATTATAGGAAGCTTAGTCCAAACAGCTGTTCAGCCCAATATTTCTTCACCACACTTGATAGCTGTCCAACTCTCCATTTTACAACTAATCTCCTGATGTTTACAGTTCAGTGTCGGTCTCATTCCGCAACGAGAGAGGCAAATGTTCAGCATTGTCATGTGCACATCCCGGCTCAGGTTTGTAACCATTCCAACGACACTCAGCATTTATAAGGCATGGCCCTTCTTTCCCAGCTACTACCTGGAGTAAGCTCAAAAACTCACAATAGAACAGCAAAAAAAATCTTCCCCACCCTGAAGGTCAGAGCTAGTCACAGCTTCCAATAGGCTTTGGAGCAAAGCCCTGTAGTAGGTGCTCCCTGCCCATTCCTTATGACAGAACGATAGTCCAGTACTGAGAGTCCAGACAGCAAATGTGCCATGGCACATAGATGTGCCATAAAAGATCCACTGGTGTGTTGTGGGTATTTGAAGCATGGAGGTTGAAAACTGCTGAAATCTCTTATCTCTGTGTCTAGAGCAACTAACTACCTGTAGTAATGAATTTTCTGTCCCTCTGGAGCCAGCGGAGGAAGAGAAACAGACATTACTAGACAGTTGCCCTAAAGCTACAGAACCCAGAAGAGTCTTCCAGAAGCTGGAAGCAACATTACAACAAGTGAAGACCATAAAAATCAGAGCGCCATGAGAAAGAAAATGTTGAAACATGCTGGCCCAGAGGTCCACCAAACCAGGTGGGTAGTGCCTGATGTTAGTGGCCTGAATCTGATACTTGTAGTCAACTGCTGCCTCACAATTACAATGGCACCTTGGTTTACAAGCATAATTTATTCCAGAAGCATGTTTGTTATCCAAAATACTTGAATAGCAAAGCAAATTTTCCTATAATAAATAATGGGAACTCAGATTATTCATTCCACAACCCAAAAATATTCATATATAAATGATTTCAATACTATAATTGAATACAAAATAATAAAGAAAATATAAAATATTAAGAGAAATAAAACAAATTAACCTGCAGTTATTCTCACAGGCCTCGCAGGCTGCAATTGGCCTCCTTACACAATTGGCCTCCTTACACTGATTATAATAGGGCTAACTTTAGAGGAGACATGCAGGGCTATGTCTCTCAGGCTCCTTTCCGTTGTCCCCTTAAATTGGAGTGAGCTCCATTGATCATAATAGGCTTACTTCAGAGTAGACATGCAAAAGCTGGTCTCTTAGGAGGGGCTGAGCAGGTGGTGGCAGAGCACCGAAACTGGCAGTTTCTGGCTGGGACTTTTTTTGCTTGTTTATCAGGACATCACTTTAATATAAAGTTAAAATTTAATAGAAATGATTGCTTGTCTTGCAAAACACTCTCAATCCAAGTTATTCTCAATCCAAAGTTTTTCTGTATTATTATATAAAATATTATATATATATATATATATATATATATATATATATATATATATATATATATATATATATAATTATATAAAAATTTAATAGAAATGATTGCTTGTCTTGCAAAACACTCTCAATCCAAGTTATTCTCAATCCAAAGTTTTACTGTATTATTCTCTTGAATTAAGGAACATCTAACCACCTCACCTGCGTGGACCCATAACTGCTATGGATTTTGCCCTAAGTAAGTACGTAAGTAAATAAATAAATAAATAACAGTTAATTTGTAGATAGTAGAGTTTTGCCCTAAGTAAGTACGTAAGTAAGAAAATAAATAAATAACAGTTAATTTGTTAATATTAGTTCATTTGTTACAGAGTTAATTTGACAGAGTACATTTTACCCTACTATCTACAATGTCCTGCGCACGCAAATGCATGAGCTCTAATTCTGAGCTGCAACTTCCAAAGTTTGTTCAAACACACCAAACAGGAAACGACCCCTCCTACAGCAATTTGCAGAGAGCTCCATAAATAAAACCCATCTATAAGGACCTGCGTATAAGGACCTACAGCCAAGCCTAATTATTTGACACTTTCTACCAAGAAAGCATATTTTCCCTCTTTCTTCCTTTCACACCTGCTCGATGAACTTCAAACTGTTGTACATCAACGTGCAATCCTGTTTCATTTTTCAGTCGTTGTGGCACAAGGAGTGGCCGCCAAGGGTGTTGTTGTGGGTCAGCCCTTGTTCCCACTTAAATAGGTTTCAGGCCCAACTGCCAAACTGCTATACAAAACTACTATACAGGAATTTCTTATTGTATGGAAGGAAAGAAAGGAAGTTGAAAGGTATTTTGGCTCCATTTTTTCTTTATTCTTTCAACAGCTTTTGTTTCAAAATCCTGGGTTGCTTGACATTCATTTTCTCTCTTTCTCTCTAAGAGAGAGAGAGCGAGAGCATAAAGCCTGCCAGCAATTAGATAGTCCTAGCTGGTATGTGATTACAGTTGTTAAGCCTTGCCCAGTTTTATTGACAAAGCTTCCTTGGTCTGTTGCTCAATTTCATTTCCCTACTTGGTTCTCCCCACCCTGGCTTTCTTTTCTGAAGTCGCACGTCCAATGACCGGTAGAGGGCACCTAGATTTAGTTTCTGAAGCCCAGGACTATATTAAGCAGCTATAAAGGAGTAGTAGCTCTTTCTACTAACAAAACAAACATTACTGGCCAACATCTCACCAACTCTATTCAATTCAACTTTATTACAGTCTCAGACCAGAATAAAAACAGTATGCAAGCTTACAAGCAAATATCAATCTAAATTATACATTGTGGGTATTTAAAAAGTTAAAGGTAAAAAGATACAACTAGATACTTCAGATAAAATACAATTAAGGTAATTCACTTTGCTTTTTCTGGTTCTTACTATCGAGAATTAAGATTAAAGTGAAGTTGAAAGCTAGTATCAATAGGGTGTGAGATTGTTACAGGTATCATAAATTCCTATAACAATATAAACATTTTAAAATAAGATATTAAAATTCTTAAGTTAGTTGTTAATATAAAAATCCATACTCTCTACAACGACCAGTACTAGGTAATGGAGATATCAATGGTCTTACTCCCAGGAAAGTGTCCTTAAGATTGCAGCCTAAGGCCTCCCCACACCACTGTGGGGACATGGAGATGGGTGAAATGTACTGGCCCAAACTGGGTAGGATGGTGCCCTGTCTGTCAGGGATATGCTTGCACAATGTGATCACCTGAATACGGAGTTTGGAGATGTGCAGGTGGAATTAGGCACATGGAACCAGTTATTTTTGGCAAACCAGGGACAAGGGTCTTGGTCTCTCTCTCTGTCTCTTACTCTCAATAACTATACACCATTCTTTGTTCACATTAAAAGCTGTACATGCCCAGCTACCCTTAAAGGCACAAGACAGCCTGATGAAACTGTGGCACACTAACTGAGCACTCTTTCAAGGACTTTTTTAAAGGCTGTGTTTACTTCCTGGCCAAAGAAAGATTATTTGGGTTGCAAAGGCATGTGACAAAAAACTTTGCTCCAGAGAAAACCTCTTACTCTGTATGTGTGTGTGTGTGAGCGAGTGTGAGAGAGAGAGAGACCTGCTGCCTGGGGAGACAGGAAATATATGTTTGTTTATTTATTTGTGGGCTTTGCTGCAGTTTTGATAAACTGCAGCAGAGAGGCATTTGGTATTATGTCTTTCTTGGAAAGCAGTTTACATTTGGTTGAGGACAAGTCATACAAGTATGACCTGGAGAATAGTTGGAAACAATGCCTTTCTCTGGGAGGTTTGCCCCCTCTGATAATAATCATTTATCCAGTGAGCGTACAAAAAGAGCGAGTGGCCGTGTCTCAGAAGACTGTAGAAAGTTCTGTCGCAGCACAAAAGCAGCAGACAAACCTGTCTGCTTATCACTGGCAGGCATATGATTGTTTCTCCAGTCTGCACCAGCAGGAGACTGGGGTGATTAGAGATGGGGTGAAGACCCAAACTATGTCCTGCATTCATGGAAATGGAAACCTTCTCAGATGCCTCTTTCACATACCATTTTCCTCTTGACTGTTTCCTACAATGATTCATCCAGTGTGTGTATATAAAACATAAGAAGAGCCTCCACTGGATCAGGCCAAGGCCCATCTAGTCCAGCTTCCTGTACCTTGCAGTGGCCCATAAGATGCATCGGAGCACATAAGACACCTGCATCCAGGTGCTCTCCCCTGCATCTGGGATTTTGAGGTTGCCCATATCTACAACCATCTACACATGCTTACTCACACACACACACACACACACACACACACACGCACAACCATCATGGCTTGCAACCTGTGAAGGTTCTTTCCTCTAGGAACTTGTCCAGCCCATTTGTCCATGTATGTGTTTCTTTGTTTCTGTGACAAAAGCTCTGTGGCTTAAAATTACTGTATGAGAAACTAAATCAGCAGGTATAGCTTTTCTTGCCATGGAAATGCGGTATGGGGGAAAGGGTCACATGTTGTCATTTTAAATTTACATTTCAAGCCGACCTTTCTTCTGACTCAAGGAGGCACAGGCAATCTCCCATTTAGACCAGCAGTTTCCATGTTTTATTCCTCCTGGCACACTGGCACACTGACCACTGTGGTCCTTGGGCAAAATCCAGAGTAACTATGGGGAGTCCTTGCTCCAGTGTAAGAACAATTACTCTGGATTCCAATATGAATTTCCATAGGTTTTCACTAGGTGGTGCAGTAACTACAGGTGCATGTAAAGTCTCTTACTCTCCCGTAGTAACTCTGGATTTGGGGGTTTGCCTCTTGCGCGGTTTCTGCTCAGCCAGTGGAGGAAGATGGACAGATAATTTGTTACTAAAAAGTTGTCCAAGAAACCCCTAAGGCTCCTACAACTACTGGTATTACTCTTGCTTTTTTGTGCCACAGTCTTTCAGTTTCTATTTGCATGACTTTATATTTGGTAATTTTCTCCAGTACTTTACTCAGCAAGATCCTTCCATCCAGCCCGCAAGCAAGCCTTGTAATGTCTCGAATACAATCTTATATGTTAATTTATGTAAATTTATTCAAATTTGACATGTAAATAATTTTTCTGGCCCCTGACACAGTGACAGAGAGACGATGTGGCCTTTTTCCAAAGTGCTTGGTGACTCCTGATCTAGACTGTCTTCTCCTTCTTGTCAATGATGGTTTTGTCTGTTGTGTTGTGTGGCAGAGGATTGTCAGCTTGTATTTTAAAATCACAGAACACTTTCACTTCTTCATTTTCTACTACTTTTTTAAATTTTGTGTTTCTACCAGTTTACTTGCAGGCAGTCTATCCTTTTTACATTGAAATATGATCAATGGAAATGGGAGCTGACTTGTATTAACACCTTATTAGTTCCATACGGTATCATAATTACATCTCTTTGGCTCTCAAAGCATTTAATCTCTTGGGTCAGCTTTGAGTTAAAGAAATCCACTTTCTGTTCCATAAGCAGTTGGTGTTTTCATTTTCTGGTTAATTGTCCATAACAATGGATAGAAAACAGATATTACAATGAGGTTTTTTTTCATTTCATTCTGCATTAAATTACTTTTCCAATGTTTTCTAACATGATGGAATTATAATTATTAATGCATACCATGTTTTTCACAATTTTAGCTGTTTTAGTGTCAAGCTCAGCTCATTGCCCCCTCAAGCTTGCTGCCCAGTTCAACTGCTTCTCCATGCGTTTCCTTGCTGTGCCACTGACACAGGTGACATTTACTGTCTGTTGAGATTTTCTCAGTTTTGGCTCTTTATATTTGAGCCAAATATATATTTGGCTCTTTATATTTGGCTCTTTATATATTTGTTCATAGTGTCTGGCCTTGAATAGCCAAAATATTATTATATTGTATGTCACCATGTGTTTGATTGGAATTGGCTCTCTCATAATTCAGTTTCCATCCAAGGAACTAGGAATCACAAAGGTGTCATCTCAATATATGTGGAGTTCGGAGGAGCGCCACTTTTTGTAACTGGGCATTATTATTATCGTTGTTGTTGTTGTTAATAAGACTAGCATTAGCTAGTACTTTTTCCAAGCTGCATCACTGGTTTTGTAATTTTATAGATTTTTACTTTTTGTACGTTTTGCTGATATATTAGAATAACTTTTGCTCTGTGCACTTTGATTCCTGGTTAAAAAGCAACTCAAAAACGAACAAATCAACAAAGACAGGAGCAGGCTTGTAGCAGGCACCAGAAATGGAGCCGATGTCTTCTGTATTGTAGCTGATGTCCTCGGGAGTTATTGAAAGAGATTCAATGGTGTTGCCAGATCCTTAGCTATTGTGTGCTTGGAGTATAGATCTGAAGACATGCAGAACATACTTTCTGTCATGAAAGAGGGGAGAAGATGAAAAGGAAAAGAAATACAAATGTTGACGATAGATATCAAAAGACTCTGGAAATAAAAGCCGATGGAATAATCACAGCCCTTCTGTCTGTCAAAGGATGTCTCCCTCTGTTGTTGAAGTAGCACCTTGAAAGGTTTCCATTACCATCACACACCTGACTGTAAGGCAAACATCAGCGATTCTTGCAACTTGTTATTTGTTGGGCTGTTTCTGGAGGTGAGTCAAATTTGTACTTCCAGTGTTACAACAGCTATTGAAGACATATAAACATCATTGCTACCACTTTGAGACAAGACACAGTCTTAAGACATTTTGCAGGAAAAACAAAAGGGCAATGGGGCTTCTTAAAGGTACACAGGTTTTTTTGTTGCATAACTTTTTGTAAAGTATGCCAGCTTTATTATGTGTTCAGAGTTAGCACACATAGGGCAGTGAGAATGGCCCAGATAGGGTATATCCAGAGAGTCAGGAAGCCTGGGCTGCCCTAGCTGCTCGAGAGCATGCTCAGTAAGCACCAAGTCAGTGACACCTGGGGAGGGCTTGCTCCTGAGTAGACCCCCTCAGATCACACTGAACAAGGTACAGCTGTGGTGCCTGCCTTAGGAGTCCCTGACAACCAGTCACAGCTGCAGCAGGAGACTGCAGTACAGCAGTACCTCTAGCGGAGGGTGGATGCAAGGGGTTCGCTTGGAGTGGCCGGCTGGAGTTGTCTTGTATCCTGAGGTTGGTGGGCTGTTGTAGTTGTGCCGTATCCTGAGGTTGAGAGGCAGAGGTTGCAGTTAAGCTGGCCAAGGACTCACCATTTTTGCCAACACTTCCATTTTTACTCTGGCTTATCATGGATCCCTATGAGTCTACCCAGATTAATTCCTGCTCCTGACGTGGTATAACTCTGAAGAGCTGGAAGAGGGCATGTCTGTCTTGGAAACAGGCTCTGGATACAGCCTATCTGCTCTGTTCTAGGCAATGCTGAACATGCCCACAACATGCCTCTCCTGAACTACCTAGGCTGGCAAAGCTAGGCCAGCCCAGGTCCATCTGTTTTGGGCCAGCCTAAGTTGACTTACGCCTTTCCGGTTTTACTGGGCTGGCGGATCTTGGAATGGGCCAGCCCAGTAATAGATAGGGTAGCCCAAGTGCTCTTCAGGATTGCAGCCACTGGGCCTGATCCAGATCAGGACTTGGGTGTCTTTGCTTTGTTCATGTTGTATTTGGTTGGCTGGTTGGTTGGTTCATTCATTCATTCATTCATTCATTCATTCATTCATTCATTCATTCATTTGTATCTCAGTGCCTTTCTCCTGGAGACCTAAGGCAGCAAGGTGATTCCAGTCTGCATCATACCACCACTACCAACAGATGTTTCTTTACAAAGGAAGAAATAATGCTTCCATTGTTGCCAAATAGGGAACATATCCATATGGTATGTAAATTGTGGAATTAGGAACAGAAAGAAAAAATATGCCAATTGGTGCAATAAGAATCCTTCAACTTCTCTAAATATTTGATTTAAGACACAGATGTGGCAAAATTCTCCTTCTCACACCAACAGATGTAACAGGTGACAGCTCTCCATGTCACATGTGTACGTATGCATGCAATGCTATCTCAGCCTTTGGTAAATGGTCATGTGGAGTTCTTCTAATTCTGTAAGCAAACAAGCCTTGCATGACTCAGATTCCTTCCACTTCTGCTGCTAGTAAGTTCTTACACAGCAAAAATATCAACCCACTTTATCCTGGGGTAATTTCCTCTCAGCCTGCATTACTCATCCCTCTCCTAAAAGTTAACACCCTTAAATACTTCACAAGAGTCTTCATATCCTCCCTTAGACACTGTGTCACATTCATTTACATGGTCCTTATGCTTTAACCTTTGCTTGCAAAACAAATCTTTGCAGACTCATAGCCATATGTCCTGCTTTTCACTTTTCTGGTTATGGGAGACCCTCGGAGGCAACAGGTTGATAATCTATTGGGTATCATTTTAGGTTCAGTAGGGAGAATAAAGAGATTTTGGTGGGTGTACAGGAAAAATTATTTTATTTTTCACTTTTTTACAAGATTTTTCTATAAGATTTATAGCAAGGTTCAATGGAGGCTTCCCTTGGAGGCACTGAAAGTTCAATTGCAAAAGAAGAAGACGACGATGGATTTTAAGAGCATTTGTTGTGCTCATTTCACCAGAAATATTAATTTATTTTTCATTTTAGAGGGTTTTTTAAAGTATATCTTGCAGCGTCTTCAATAAACTCAAAATGGTTTATAACTCATCATTAGAACAATAAAGCTCAAACTACCAACCAATAAACTGCTAGACAAACAGCAGCAAACCTAGAATAATCAAATAAACTGAAGAGATACAGCAGAATAAAAACTGCAGTAATCAATAAAAAGGGGACAAGCCCTACTGCAGCATCAGAAAGGCTGTAAATATAAAAATTGCTTCCTTTGGAAGAAAATAATCACATGTAGCTGGAATTAGTATAAGAAGTGGGAGGCAGAGCAAGTGCAGGACTGATGATGATATGAACAGATGAAACGTTTAACCCAGACTAGTAGCCCATCTTACCAAGTATTGTCAACTAAGCATTAGCTTTCCAGGGTCTTGCATTCAGTCTATTTCTCCTCTTGCAACATGTCCACTTCCTCTCTGCAGCTGCCCTATCTCAAGATATAGAACCACACATGGCTTACTCATCACATAACAGCAGTGGCACAGATGTTGCTCCATCTGACAGTGTGAATCATGTGCTTGGAACAAGCATCAACAAGGTCATCTGGAGTCAGACCCAGTAGCATCCACCAGGTGATGCACAGCTTGATAGTGTTATAGATCATAGTGACTAGATTCAGATAATCCTGGCTGGGTTGCATTCTGGTCACATGTGTAGCATGCAGGGACACCAATCACACATCACTGAGTTATGGGGGAAGCTGTTTCTCTGTGGTACAAGCAAGGAGTCCCACCCAATTCATCACAATTATGAATCAGAAATGTTTGACTATCACTAATCAACTGTATTACTAAATGTTTACCACCATTGACAGATGAGAAGGTCTGGAAGTCTCCTTGGGGCAAGAACCTAGAAATGGAAGACTCATGTTTTGGCAAAACTAATAGTACTGGGGAGGGAGGATAAAAGGGGGTGCAACGCTTGATTCATAATTCAAGAAGGTTACCAGCAAGCAGAATTTGGCTGAATGGGACAACCATTCAGATAACGATTTGAAAGAACGAGAAAAGGACCCATCATAAAGAGTACTTTTGAAAATCTACTTTAGAAAGGTTCCTCTTTGCTTGTTCCTCCTTCCAGCGAACTTCAACTTCTGCTAATCATGTCCCCTGTGTGTAGGTCTGCCTGCCTTTCTGCTTGTAAAGATTCCAGGCAGCCACAAGTCTGCCTACATTGTCTGCCTAACTTATGAAGCTAGTCCACCTTTCTTTTGCTCCCCACCTGCCCCCTTCTCTCCTTTTGCTCTCCCCCCTCCCATGTCAGTGTTGATATTGACTTTTCTCAGTAAAGATCATGTTTCACTTGGAACACCCCCATTTATGAAAATCCTCATCATTTTTCCATCTGTCTCCTGATCCTATTCACTGTTTGGACTGGGTGCTGGGCTGGACTAATATCTCCTCCAAATCTTCACATGTTGGTACATGCTGGGCAAAGAACTCTGTGCAGGAAAGGGATGAGTGTAAGGTTGGCCAGAGTGACCTCACAGCATTGGATCCTATAGAATTTTGGAGCAGGAAGAGACAGTATCTTTTCTGTTGTGGCACCAAGATTGCAGAGGAGACTCCAAGAAAATTCTTCCAAGCTCTGCTCACCTTCTGAAAGGCAATAAAAAGGTATCACTTTCAGGGGTTTGGTGGATAATTTTAATAACTGTGTACTGGCATCTCCCACTTATTGGATGGAGTAGGGACTGGCGCATCATCCAAAAGTGAAAACTGTCGAAAAGTGGAACCAGTTTTATACAGCTTGCAAATGCAAAAAGGCCACCAAGAAGGACATAAAGATCACTTGCAAAAGCCTAAATAACACATATTTATGAACACATAGCCCAAATATATAACAAATTACAGTCAAGTGAACAAAGGCATGTGTAGGCAATGAATATGTATTTGAATGATAGTTATTTACCGAAGAAAGTTATAAGGAAATGCCCAAAACAGTTTCATCACCATGTCACATGCAAATCAACATCAGGGAAGACAATTTTAGTTTTAGACCAGCAGAGAGAGTTTGAAAGAGAGATGTACCATATTTGTTGAATGAATTAGCCCTGGGTTTAATTGAAAGGTGTTGAAAGAGCAGAACCATCAGAAAACGAATCATCAGAAAGTGGGGGATGTCTGTAAATGCTTCGAAAGACATTCTAAAAATGTTAATGTTGCCATATGATTTAACACACACACACACACACAAGCAGAGTGTTCCAATGTTGATTTATATTTTGTTAGCTGCTCTGGGTACTTCCTTGAAATAGAAAAGTGGGATAAAATTACTTTTTAAAAAATACTTTAAAAAATACACAGAGATTTAACAACATTGGTGTTGTTATTGTTATAGTGTTGTATCCCAGATCCCAATGTACTATTGCCAATGGTATTCCTAGCATAGCAATCCAGATGCAGAGCCATGATAACATCATCTTCACCACCATCTTCATTGTTATCCAGTTTCCAAGTATGCAAGCCATGTTATCCAGTTTGCAAGCCCAGTTTCCAAGCATTGCATTAACCAGATGGATACACTGGGAGTTTAGCTTCTAACTGACTTCATGCTATGCAAATGGTTGTGAGGAAATGCAGAGGAAGCAGGGCTGGCTCATTTATAAAGGGAAAGTTACACACCTCTTACCCTAAGGCATGGTGTGAGCCAATCCTACACAAAACTCCATTAGTGCATGGAATTCAAATGCCTCTCTGGGTGTCATCTGGCCCTTGGACCAATGCACAGGAATTGCAGCTTGTTCCGTTTCTCCCCACCCACAAATTTCTAACAGGTAACATGGCCCATACCGGTTGATGCAAATTCAATTCACGCTGGCAGTTGTACCCGGACATTGAGTGTGTACCTGTTAAACCAGGTACGGTTGTTGAAACCCTCTCACCTTTCAGTTCCACATGCTTGTTTAGACTATTGGCTCCTTTTCCCCATACAACAGTCCACTTACTATAAATTGTGGCAGGGTGGTTGCCTTTTAACAATGCAATACTATTAGTGTCTCAATGAATTCAATGGGGGTTACTCCTAGGAAAAGTGCTCCTACAAGTAGGAAAGTGCTATTAGGATTGCAGCCTCAGTGATTCAGGACCTATATGTGAAGTTAATACAGGAAACAAAAATTTATTACAGTTCTGTTCTCACATAGACAGTTGTTGTGAGTCAGAGGTTTCTCTTCCCTGCACAGCATTCTTAAATAAAGGAGAACCAGGGCTCTCCAGTCTTAGGCTACAATTCAGAGTAACTACAGGAACTTTTACACCAATGTAGTTATGGTGCCACCTATTGGAAACCTATGAGAAATGCATAGAGCAATCCAGAGTAAGTGCGTCTTATATCTTCCGGTAGTTACTCTGGGTTTCTCATAGGTTTCCAAATGGCAGGGAATTAACAGCCTTTTCATGAACATCTGTTCTACCTCTGGCTCCAAAGGTTGGAGGCCAACATTATCTGTTAAATTCAATAGCAGGCAGAGGTAATAAAACATATTCTTGGGTTTCCCCACAGATGCTTCCCCTATTAGCCACTCATCATTTTGTAGGGCAACAAAAAGTTTCCCCTCTACTCCACTTTGGGGATTTCATAATGATGCCTCATATAAATTTAGATCAGGGCAAGGGGTTGATGCAAAGCTTTGTGGCCCCACAGTTAGGAAATTTCCTCTTCAGAGACATCCACCAACATTTCCCTAGCCAAGTCACTCAAAGCTTTTTGTTTTAGGAACGTTTATTGTGAACTTATTTTTATCAGGATTATTTATCTTTTTAGCTTTATTGTATTGATTAAATCATTAGTAACTGCCCTAATGTATCTAATGAAGAACTGGATTTTAGTACATTTTTAAAAATATCGATTGAGAGAACTGCTGTTGAGTTTGCCTGATAAGCTGGATCATGAAATACAGCTGTTGCAACAGTTAATACAGCCATAAGTAGCACTAATTACCCTTATTTACTCAAATCGAATGTGCCATCAAATCTAATGCACCCTCTGATTTTAAAAGGCTTGAGATATAAAATGTTTACTTGCAATTGTAATGCACAACTGCAAAGCAGGTGCAAAATTTAATTTTACTGTATTAAACAATGAGTAATGTGACAATAATATATAATAATATAACAATGTGGTTATGTTATTATTATTATTTTTACCTAACTGCACTACTTTAAACAACAATGAGTTTATATTACATTTTGTATTACAATAGAGTAAAACTAAATATTAACTTAGGGCGCAATCCAGAGTAACTACGGGGAATCCTTGCTCCGGTGTAAGAACAATTTACTCTGGATTGCAATATGAATTCCCCATAGATTTTCTCTAGGTGGTGCAGTAACTACGGGTGCATAGTCTCTTACGTGCTCCCAAGTTACTCTGAATTGTAGGGCTAAACTTATAATCAAAGTTCTGCATTTACTTGAATTTAATATGCCATTGAATCTAATGCGCACCCCAATTTTGAAAATTTGGCTGAAATTTGGTTGAAAATTTGGCTGAATAAGTGTCAAGGTGTCTTAGCTATACCACGTCAACAGTCTAAAATCCATATGCTCAGATTATTTTGCAACAGTTACTGACTGTGTTATATCTCTTTAAACTGAAAGTTCAGAAAAAAATGTAAAGTCTTTTTTAATTATCATTTACTCAAGGAGAATAAATATCAGGTTAGTGGATTCCCTCAGTAAGGACTCTTCTCATCCCTGCTTCTCTCCAAAAATATTGTTCCTTCCTGTTCCTTAAATATATTTATATATGTATAAATATAAGTAATCAATGCAAAAGGACCTCTGCACTGAACAGAATCAATTAATAGCGACATTATTCCTGTCAGTGCTGTGATCTCCAACATAATTCTACAATCGGTGAAAGCAGGGGGTTTGGGACTGTTCATGGTTGACCAAAACCACTACATCCATTTTCAGAAACTATAGTTTGCAGGGATTGCAGAAGAAGATACATACTGGCTGTTGATAGGAAAGCAATAGGAAGGGAAGGGAGAATGAAGTGATTGCAATGATAAGGATTGCACCTATAGAAGAATTGAATTTCACCTATAGATTGGAACTAACTTGCCAAATATTTTGCTACAGGTCTAAAGCTGAAGCAAATGATCATGTGCATACAGTACATTAAGTGCCCAATAAAATTTAGATCTACTGTTATCTTAGTATTTGCCATCCAGAAGGACACCTCTGGTTTTGAAATCATATGGAATACAGCTTCTCAGATAGAAATCAGGTACGGTAAGAATATTCAGCATTCATGGAGCTTCTCTGCAGTCTTTAGAACGGGAAAGAAATAAATCCAGTCCCATTTTAGAAGACAACTTTGCATATTTTAGTGTTTATATTAATGAAATCAGTTTTTTCTGCACTGTACTATCCTATTTTCTCATGTATGTGTGTGTGATTTTTCCCCCCTATCATTCTCCCATTTTTGCACCATGGGTGCCCAAAGCAGCTTACATAGAAGCAAACCATATTGTTATTATAAAACAATTATTATAAAATATATATATGCCATAAAATAGCAAAAAGCCAGAGGCAACATCACAGAAGTCATAAAAGCATCTATAGTAGGTTTAAACTGACATATAGAAATATAAAAATATTCTCTTGATGTGGGCTGCTGCAAAACATCTTAGTATAGTGTTCATGTAGGAATGTACTCCTTTCAATATGTTTCCAAAATAATTGGAGTGGTGTTTGGGCCAATGGTAAGTCCAAGAGAGGCTCCCAGTGGGAGAGGAATCTTCAAGATATTATGTCCCTGGTCCAGACTTACCAGATTTCTTATTATTATGCTTAGCAGATTTACACCAGCAAAATGTAGGTACTGGATTCAAGTAGTCCCATTGTGGCCAAGGAGTGGAATAGTAAGGAAAAATTTTATTTACTTAGGTCTTCATTTCTGCCTGTGCCCCTGCCTGACCACAGGAGCCTGTTTTGGCCCGGTCTACACTGATCCTGGAGAGGATTGGGCCATCAGGCACAATTTTTCCCAGCCCTACCACTTGTTCTTTTTAACTGGAGGTGACCGGAACTGAAGCATGTGCTGTATGGTTGAGCTATGGGGTCTTCCACAGTGTGGAAGTGTGGTTTAGGTGACGTGTGGTTTAGGTGATGTGTCATGGATTGGTCTTCGATGGGCCAATGTGCAAAAGAGTCCACTTTGGGCCCATGACTTGACTCTTGGGGCTCTTTCCAGCCCTTATGTTCTCTCCTCACATATGTGGTTGTTACATAATATTACTGCTGACTGTGAGTCATCCATTCCCTGCTTTGCATTATGACTGACACATCCTGAAACAAGGGTAAATTTTCATATACTCTTATACACACATATTCACATGCAGAGTGATAAGATTGTATTCCTCTTAGAAAAGGAGTTAGCCTATATGATGGCCCTTCATTGGGGGAATTATTTTTTTTAATTAAATGTAGCCGAGAAAGATATTCCACCTTGCATGGGGCAAGCTGAGTGGCAGGCTGAATACTTCTCCTGTTGAAATAAATATATTTATGAAAGATATTTATTTATATATTTGATATTTCCCTGAAGAATTGCATAGCTCAAAATATACTAAATGTTTTTGTGCTTCTACAAATCCTCTGTGCAGCTCCTACAGTTTGTTGTTTACATCTGGGAGGACCAACTGGTACCCAGCAGGAGAAAACCAACCCCAAAAATATTTTATTGTGCCTAAACCAGGTAAACTAACCAAATTGTAATCAAACTTTGGTAAACTTTGCCCATTGTCACAAGGAAAAAAATATTCAAATTGTAAACAGTCCATTGCTGAGAGAGAACAAGATGCTCTCCATAGTTCACAGCAGCGAATCTGAGTGAAAATATCTTGAACTTATATGGAGGTCCACTTCAGTTTTTGGCTTTGGCTTATCTATTTCTAAGCCTGGTCTATGTCCTTGCATAAGTTCTGTGCTGACTGGGGGGTGTCACAAAACTGTTGTAAGGATGTGACTCCTTAGGGAAAGTTAGGCCAGTGCACAGATATATGCTTGCCTCCCTACGTGACCATGGAAATGGGATGGTTGATGAGTTAGGCCAGCCTAGGTTAGGATTGCACCCTATGAGTTCTACTAAGAAAACTTTTTTTCTAAATTTTAGAAAAGAATTTTAGAAAATTCTAGATTTTTTTTTACCAAAAAATCTTTATTACTTTGCAACATGCTAAGAGGAAGACTCAAAATTGCTCCTGCTATAATGCAAGCAGCTACACAGCACTTCCCAGCTACTCTGTTTCTTTTAGATAGCACAGAGCTGTCAATCATGTTCTCCCTACAGCTCCTACGTCTCCCTAACAGCATGGAAACCATTTTTCATATATGTAGAAAAAAAGGCTTCAAGGAATTAGAGACAGACACAAAAGAAGAGAAGTAAAACCAAATGAAGCGTTCGACCAGCTTTGGACAGCTCAGGATGCTTCAGAGAGATCTTGTTTCCTTAAGGGCTCTCTCTGAAGCAAAGATACTTTTCAGATTAAGTGCACAGCCCTCGTTCTAATCTGAAAGATAAAATGTGTTCAGTGCATAAATGTGATGAGTCCTTGACATGCCTGGGTAATTGCACATAAGTAGCTTTCTACAAAACAGTAACATCTGAAATAATCAAGGGGATTATTCCATGTATTTGCTCTGTGTTAACACCTACGCTTGAGCTATACAAATGAGCTTCTGATTTTTATCTAACTTGCCTTTCGGATCAATAGTACAGTAATTTGTCTAGGTTAGTGTAACAAAAGGAGAAAATTCTGTTTTCCCTGTTTCCTTAGCCAACATCATGTTTTTAATTTTACAGTCATATACAGTGGGAAGATTTCTTAAAATCTCCCAATTCTTTGAAACAATCCTGTTGCATCAAAGAGAAAGGAATAAACCTCTGCCTTCCGCAGCAAAGGAAATTAACAATATACAGGCATCCCCCCACTTATTTGATGGGTTAGGGACTGGAGCACTATTCAAAAGTGAAAACCATTGAAAGGTGGAACACAAGGTTTAAATGTTGCTTCCAATGCTTTTGAGGGCATCAAATTGCAAAACACCTTTCAACTCTAGGATTCTATGATTCTGTGACTTCCAGCCAGTTTGGTTCTCGGTGCCTGGAGCACTTGGGGGATGTTGTTCGGAGGGAGGGGTTGCACTGGGGAGATGATGCGCATGAGGGAGATGTTGCGCATGGTGGGTTGTTGCTCATGGGGGACTTATGCACGTGGGGGTTGATGCGTATGGGGGGTTGATGTACATGGGGGTTGTTGTGCATGGGGAGAGGTTGCGCATGGGTGTTGTTGTGCATGGGGTGTTGTTGTGCATGGGGGACTGATGTGCATGGGGGACTTATGCACATGGGGGTTGATGCACATGGGGAGTTGATGCGCATAGGGGACTTATGTGCATGGGGATGTTGCGCATGGGGAGATGGCATACGGGGGAATTTTAGTCCTGCAACTCGGGTACGCTTTTCGCTAGTCTATATATATAAAAGAGAAAAGTCACTCACTGACTGACTCACTGACTGACTGACTCATCACCACCCTGCCAAAACCACTGGCCCTAGAAGTGTGAAATTTGGGGTGGGTGTTCCTTCCATGAGGGAGGGGTGCACTAAGAACCGGTTTTCGGAAATTCCAACCGGAAGGGGGTGAAAAGGGGCGAAACACGTTTTCCTCCCTATACTTTGCATTGAGAATTGCTGACTCATCAACATTCCGCCCAAACTGTTGGGCCTGAAGCATGGAATTCTGGGAGTTCCTTCTGTCACCTGAACACCCACCAAGAACCATCTGGAGAAATTTAACCCTTCAGGGGCTGAAAAGCGGTCAACGTGTTTTTATCCTATACTTAACATGGGAGACTGACCAACATCCAGCCAATTCGGTGCTCAGTGCCTGGTGCACTGGGGGGACATTGTTCAGAGGAAGAAGTTGCACTGGTGAGGATACTGCACATGGGAGGAAGTTGCACATGGGGGATGTTGCGCATGGGGGGATGTTGCGCATGGGGGGATGTTGCGAGTGGGGGATGTTGCGCATGAGGATGTTGCGCACGGGGGAAGATGCGCATGGGGAATGATGCGCATGGGGAATGATGCGCATGGGGGGATGATGCGCGTGGGGGGATGATGCGCGTGGGGGAAAGTTGCGCATGGGGGAAGTTGTGCGTGGGGGATGTTGCGCACGGGGAAGTTGTGCGTGAGTGGATGATGTGTGGGTGGATGATGCGCGTGGGGATGATGCGCGTGGGGAAAGTTGCGCAGGGGGAAATTTGCGCATGGGGGATGATTCACATGGGGGATGATGCGCATGGGAGACTGATGCGTGTGGGGGGACTGATGCACGTGGGGGGACTGATGCACGTGGGGGGAAGTTGCGCTTGGGGGAAGTTGCATGCGGGTGGATGTTGCACATGGGGGGTAATACGCATGGGGAAAGTTGCGCATGGGGGGATGATGTGCATGGGGGATGATGTGCATGGGGGGATGATGCGCTGGGGGGAAAGATGCGCAGGGGGGAAGTTGCGCACAGGGGGATGATGCGTGAGGGGGCAAGTTGTGCATGGGGGCAAGTTGCGCATGGGGTATTGATGCGCCATGGGGGGATTGCGTATGGGGAAATGTGGATGAGGCAGCAGAGCAAATGGGTGGTGTTTCCCCCCAATTTTCTTTTTTTAAAAGCCTGGGTATGACGTGACTTCTGGTTGCAACATCACTTCCTCGGCAACATTTTGAGCTTTGCAACAGGCTACGTGATCATTAGCTACACCACTGATTGAATTCTTAGCTATGCAAAATAAGTGCACTATGTAATGGGCCTTTGGGCTGATTGCAACTAAAGTTTGAATCCTACATTTATGGGGTCACTTCTGGCTACGACGTCATCTCCAGGTTAATAACATCAGTCAGTGCATCCTGACAAATTAACATTTTTTAAAGTGGATCTCGGTGCTAAAAGTTTGAGATTTTAAAGATGGGAGATTTTTAACAAGGACACTTTGGCTTAATGACATTCCTTCATACTGAAGAAAAAATATCTTCAGGAATGCTTCTGTTAAGACCTGACAACTCTAAATTAATGAGTGGATGTTCTTGAAAAATCCTTCCTTTTTTCATAAAAATTGCAGTTACTCACAGTTGATCTCGTTTGAGCACCTCGCCCTAAAATCCTTTGGCTAAACTCACCTTATCAGCTCTCTGCAATCTCAGTGCTGTTTGCACCAATGTCGATATAGGTGCTTCTCATTTCAGGAAGTGGCCTACCATGTGCGGAGAATCTTTTCAGACTGATTGTGTGTATAAATATACACCTACTAAAGAAAAAAGGAAGTCAGGACAAACGACTCTGTTCTTTAAGCTAGCGTCAAGTAGAATGAAACATGGACTCTTTTAAGGTTGTCAGGTAGACAACAAAGACAAAATATTATGCAATATACAAATAAAATCTGAATTTCCTTTCAACTCAAATTCATGGAGTGGAGAGGGAGAAAAAAATAATTGAAGGTATAAAAGTCACCAGACAGCCCGGAGACAGTTTATCTCTTTGATCAACAGATACTGGTTTTAAATCACAGGTTATCAAGCCTCACCAACATATACGGACATTTAAACTTCAGGAAGAACACAACAAGTATTTTCTTGGGGAAAGTGAAACTGGGAGATTAAAACAAGAGTTGATCAGGTGTTTCGCAGTGTGAGATTATCCAGTGCGCACTACACCCACCCGAGCCATTTATTAGCATGCGGGGTTGGATAACTGGCAGAAAAGAGATTGAATTGAGGGAATAATCTTTCCTGGGCGTTGCTGTGAAAGGCATATATGAGTAATTTTGATAGCTGTTTGCCCAGGCATCCAGTTTGTCAGGTTTGTACAGAGAATTCTGGTGTCCCAGATGTCTCCCATTCTATAAGGAATGTTATTTCCATTGCAGAATTGCCCATCTATTGCCACATGCCAGAACTCCTTGGCTGACATATGAAGCCCCATATAAAACTGCCTGAACAAGAGTCTTCTGAAAGAGAACCTTATTCTGAATTTGCAGGTGGAAGGAAAACTTGACAGGCCTGGACTCCTTTGCTTTCAATTTTGGGAGACTTCTTTTTTCCCCACTCTTCAGGCCTTTTTGAATAATTGGAATGACTTTGTTTATAGGCATAGAGCACTGATTCTCAACCCCTGATCTGAGGCCATCAGATGGTCCATGAGACCTAAAGAAGTAGTCCATGATGCCTTAGAATTAAAAAAAAACCCTTAGAACACTTCCAGTGTCTCACCAGGCAAGTAATGCTCCTCCATGGACAACCAGAGAGAATGTAGAGCAGATCATCCACAGCTCCAGCCCTCAGCATAATCCATAAATCTGCTCTAATATGTAATAAATCTTATCTAATTAATACAAAATTTATTTATTTTTGTACAGGAGTGGCATGGTGGTTGTTTGTGATCCACAGTGGTTCTTAGTTTTTTTTTCCCGTAGTCTGCAGAACATACAGATGAGGAGACCTGGCACAGAGGACATACAAGCATCTCTCCCCCCCCCAACTTTCTATCCTTTCATCAATATAAATGGTGGAAGTATTCATTCAAATACCCCCTCAACATTAGTTTTACATTCTACAACATTATTTATTTATTTATTTATTTTACTTTATTTTATTTTATTTAGTTCCTGCCTTTCTTCCTTAAAGGTAACCCAAAATGGCTGTTTTTCCCCCAGAATAGTTATAGGAAAGAAAGAACAAAAAACAACATACTTACAATCCAGAGTAACTACGGGAGCACCTAAGAGACATTATGTGTACCCATAGTTACTGCACAACCAAGTGAAAACGTATGGGAAATTCATATTGCAATCCAGAGCAAATTGTTCTTACACTGGAGCAAGGACTCCCTGTAGTTACTCTGGATTGTGCCCATAATCTAACACCTTACAGAGTACCACTGTTAACATTTAGGGCAAAATCCAGAGGAACTACAGGGAGTCCTTTCTCCAGTGTAAGAACAACATACTCTGGATTCCAATATGAATTTCCCATAGGTTTTCACTAGGTGGTGCAGTAACTACAGGAGCACATATAAGTCTCTTACGTGCTCCTGTAGTTACTCTGGATTTGCAGGTTAATTTATATAATTTTTATAGTATTTTTCTCAAGTTTTTAGACGTGATGATGAACCTTTGAGAGTTGGCATGTTAAAAATTCAGAAAACGTCACTCTGCTGGCATGCCACCCCTTCCCCTCCACCCACAAAAAAATTTATTTACATATTCATTTATTTAAAAAAAAATACAATCCAATCATGTGCAGAGCTGTATAAGAAAATATCAAATAATGACAAAAATGAAATATTAAAATAATAAATGCAGTTATTATTGGGTGTTGGTGAATGCTGGAATGTCACCCAAAATGTTATGGCTTGTCACCTTTTGCATGCATGTCGTATGATCGCCATCTAGGCCAATGCTAAGCATGATTGAGTTGAGCAAGATGAACACTACAGAGACAATTACCTGAAGATCTTTCAAGAACTTATTGTGCAATTAAATTGAGCTTTGCAAGAGACCAGTTGGAAATATACCTAGATCAGAATGTATAAGTCATAAATTGCATTAATCATCCCACGGAAATGGAGGCATGGTTAGGCTGATATTTTATAAACATACATGTAGGAAGGAGACTTGAACAAATAGAAACATTGAAGTTCCTGACCTAGATTTTCTTTCCTTTATTTTCCACATGGATGAGGGTGTGGACTACAGAGTTATGGAGTGCTGACATGGGCAAGGAACTGTAAGAGAGGGGAGTAGCTTAAATTCACTATTACAGGATTTTTAAATGTTGACAAGCATGAGTAATGCTATGTGCAGTACAATGCAGTGTACAATGCCATGCTTCCAACATAAAGATTTATTCTGATTTCTCGCCTAAGCCACACCCTGCTAAAGAGCTGATTAGCTTTGGTTAAAACATGGGCTTAAGAGCTGAGTTACTCTGGGCAGACATTTGCACCTGAAGGTGCCCTACTGTAGAACACTGATCTTTATATCTTTGTGGTCTGCAGCAAGTTCTTTAAAACAAAAATCTATTTTTTTCAGTGCAAAATTATTTTCAATATTGCAATTAAAGTAATTCACGCAAGGATGCCCATATATGCATTGCAATGGAGTTTAAACAAAAAACAAATCCACAAGTTCAGAATATCAGCTGGTCTTTCCCTGGGAAGGTTAATCTGTCATTATGGTGCAATCCTACATGCACATTTGTGACTCTGAGCATGTACAGAGTACTTTCTCCACACCACTGAGTAACTACGGGCACAATCCAGAGTAACTACAGGGAGTCCTTGCTCCGGTGTAAGAACAATTTACTCTGGATTGCAATGTGAATTTCCCATAGGTATTCACTAAGTGGTGCAGTAACTACAGGGGCACGTAATGTCTCTTACGTGCTCCCGTAGTTGCTCTGGATTGTAGGGTATAGCAAATAGCCTGAAAATATCTGGAATTATCCAGACAGTCCAGGAAGCATGGAAAGGAGTTTGGGGCTCCTGCAGCTGTAGTCTGTAGTAGTTAGGGAGTTGGAGTGAAACCTGTAAGATCCTGGTTCAGTCTTCCTGGGCCAGCAACTCACCTACTTCACAGGGTTGTTGTGAGAAAAAATTTATTTATAAAATAGTTTTATAGGCCGTCTTGGGCGTTTGCTTTGGCATGGGAAAAGTGGGGTGTAAATCCCTTAAATAAATTAATATGATATTATGATAGCAACCAATGCCCTGAGCACTGGTTACTTAACACGCTCGTACAAGAATACAGGGTTCACAAGTTGAACTACACCTTTGGAAACAAACCATATTCTTCTAATCTATTTAGTTTACTCAGATCACTTTCAGATCTGCAACAAGAGAACCTGTTTAAGTGCTGAATTGCTGCTTTCAGAAGCTGCTGAGTTAGGCTGCAATCTTAAAGACA
The DNA here is from genome assembly GCA_030015325.1 of Cryptoblepharus egeriae. Lineage (NCBI taxonomy): Eukaryota > Metazoa > Chordata > Lepidosauria > Squamata > Scincidae > Cryptoblepharus > Cryptoblepharus egeriae. The sequence continues at coordinate 176,533,993 of JAREYC010000003.1, read as the reverse complement.
CTTCCCTGGGAGTAAGACCCATTGAACACAATGAGGCTTACTTTTGAGTAGACATGGTTAAGGATTGTGCTCTTAGACTTATTTTCAAACTATCTTAGACTTATTTTCAAATCAGCCAGTTCTGATTTTGAATGGCAATAATCCTTATAGGACTCTGGCAAAAAAAAAAAATTCCCAGCCTATCCTTCTTAGTTCTTTTAAAAAAACAAACCAAAAAACTGTGTACTACAGTAATTACAAATCTATTACATTTATAGCCTGCATCCATCTTGACTAGCAAAGAGTACCTCTGACCATGTGCAGAGTCCACTGGCTTACACTGAATAAATAAATATTACTGGACTTCTGGACAAAACCATGTGGTATAAATAACCTTTTTCTTTAACAGATTGATGTTAGCTGTTACGTTTTTTGATGTTAGATGTTACATTTTTTTAAATCTTGCTATTTTCCAAGAAACTCAGAGAAGCATGACTTTCCCGTTGCGATGCATTCTCACATTAACCCTGTAAAGTTGATTAGGCTGGAATTAATTACTGGCAGATGTTAGTAAAAGTGAGTTTGTGATGAGGTGAAGAGTTTTTAAAAACTCCATTTTTAGGATTTGAGATCTCACTTTGCATTTTAACAGTTTCAAAAGGAAAATAAAAAAACGTTGTCTATAGATAGATCTCTGGCAGTTCCAGGTTTGCTCAAAGAAAACCAACAGCCTTACATCCAGCTGAACTAAATTATTAACAAAATGGCACTTTGCCAGTATTCTCAGCACTCCCGTCTTATAACCTGTTCAGATTTATAATGACTGCCTTTGTGAACTATCCAAATTTATGCGATTCGTAGCCAACAACTGGCTCAGCAACTAGAAGCCTGCTTATTGTGTTTTGTTTTAATTTCCCAGTACCACTGGGAATTTGAAATGTGGCCAAAGTTTATAGTAAATAAATGTGAAATAAAGTCTGTGAGTCTATGATTTTCATTCTTTCAAAAAGTGATTGGCTTCTGTGGAAGAAGGAACCTGGATCTTTGGTGTAGTCAAGATGCAATCCTTACTGATTTAGACCCACACAACTCATCCATCTCCTTGTTCCTGTGGTGATGTGGGGAAGCTGGTGCATGACTGTGCATTGCCCGAACCCCCCAAGAATGCACAGCATGCAACGTGTCGGGACATGTACATTTGGCCTTTGCTCTGGTTAGAGATGCTCAAGGAGCCAACATTGTCACATTCACCACTGAATAGCGCAGAGGCATTCCAGGTTAGGGGAGGATGGGAAGATGTCAAAATGGATCAGGAGGAAGGTGATGATGTTATGGGGGTGGGCATACTAAGCACAGTATGTAACAGCACCAGTGGCAGAATCTGCCACCAGATCCTAACCCACATCTGGGCCCAATCTGCTAACATAGGTAATTGTGAGAATAAAAAATAGGGGGAGCCACATACGTGTCCCCAGTGGCGTAGCTATCAGGGTGCAGAGGGCGCAGTTGCACCGGACCACAAGCTTTAGGAGGGCTACAAGCTGAGCTTGACACTAGTGGTTAAAATTGTGAAAAATGAGATATGTATGAATGATAATGCCATCATGTTATATATAGTTGGAAAGGTAATTTAATGCAGTATGCAATGAAACTGCACTGGAATGTCTATATTCTAATAAAAGTTTGGTCAATTAACCAGAAAATGAAAGCACAAAAGCCGACTGAACAAAAAGTGGCTTTTCTTAACTCAAAAGAATATCCAGGCACTTCTAAGTGGTGCTCCTCTTACATTTAGCAGTGAAAGTATAACCATTCCTCTTTGCCCCTGCACAGTTTCCTGAACCAATAAGATACACAATTTTTATTATTTTACTTAATTAAATTTGATTTTGTTGTTGCAAGGATAGGGAGCAATAAAATCTTCTTAGACTCCAGATAGCAAGTAGGTGCTTCAGCTGTGCCAACAGGCAGGTTTTTCCCCAATTTTCTTTTTAAAAATACCCAGGGATGACGTCACTTCTGGTTGTGACATCACTTTCGGGGCAACATTTTGAGCTTTGCACCGGCTACATGATCATTAGCTATGCCACAGCATGTCCCCAAGTTCCTGGAGTAAAAAGCAGTACTGATATTTATTCATTTTTATTTATTTAAGGGATTTATGCCCCACCTTTCCCATACTGAAGCATAAGAACATAAGAAGAGCCTCCACTGGATCAGGCTAAAGGCCCAACTAATCCAGCTTGTTACTTAACATGATCGTACAAGAATACAGAGTCCACAAGTTGAAGTACACCACAAGTTGAACTCTCACAGCGGCCCAGCAGATGCCTCGGGAGCACACAAGATAACAAGATACCTGCATCCAGGTGCCATTCCTTGCATCTGGCATTTTGAGGTTGACTATATCTACATCTATCTATGCACTCACACACACACCTACCATGGCTTGTAACCTGTGATGGTCCTTTCCTCTAGGAATTATCCAATCGCTTAAAGATATTGCATCTAGATGCCATCACCACATCCAATTTTTAAATATTTTTTATCATTTTAAATGTACTACCTGCTGTTAATCTATTTTGTCAGATCCTTTTTTGATGGCATTTGAATGTTATTGTTTTTCATATTTGTCACTAGGTTTCTATGTAAAAGAAAAAGAGGTATTAAAATATTAAACTGAGGGTGTAATCCTAACCAATTTTCCAGCTCTAGGATAAGATCAATGCAACTCCAAGGTAAGGGAACAAACTTTACCTGACTTTGAGGATGCATCAGTGACTGCCCCCCAAATGCAGAGGGCAACATGTGCCCCACTGTTAGAGCTATTGCAGAGTTAGAAAATTGGTTAGGATTGTGCTAACAAAATGAGAGCCTCTTTTTTCACACAAGAGATGCTGGATCATACAGTGGATCGTACAATCTTTCAAACACGTACACATGTTCTTTTATTTCTGTATGGAGTTGGGGTGACCCCAGGGCCGGATTTAGGTTTGATGAGGTCCTAAGCTAATGAAGGTAATGGGGCCCTTGATATGTCCAGCTGTCCTTTGTCAACAACAAATTGTCGCTGGTTTGTGTGTTGAATATATGCTGTATGGTAATTTATGGACCTAATAGGTATCTAAAGCCATTTGCACATAATAAAATATGAATTTTATCAAAGTACTGCAATTGTTGAACTGAAATACAGTTAATTTTGAGGGGGCCTCCAAGAGAGTGAGGCCCTAAGCTATAACTTGTTTAGCTTATACGTAAATCCTGCATTGGGTGCCCCACAGAATTTGCCCCAATTCAAAGACTCCAGTTCTTTGAATTGGAGTCAGGGATTAAGGGCAAGATGTGGTTAACGTAACTGAGTCTTGTCTTCAAGCTTTTGTGTCTCAGATTTGTTAACTATAGAAAGGGGGTGAAAGGAACAATATTGCAAACTGTACACAGTTGTTTAAATAATTTCTGACCCTCTGCTTCCCAAATCAGCAATGGAACAAAGGTTCCACTCCCATAATGGGATCAGATATCAAAGTTGGAAAACTTTCTGTAACTTAAGTTACAACTTGTTGTGAAGAATAGTTATATAGTTTTTTTACTAACATGTTCACAAAACAGTTTACAGAGAAAATCAAATCACTCAATTGTCTCTACAGGCAGTGAGCTGTGTGCAGGCGGACAATGGATGCATGTTAGCCCCAGAAAAACCCCCAACAAGGAGTTGGAGGAAGCTGGGGTGGAAGCAATGGGGTGATGATAGGGTGGGAAAGATCAGGACTGGAAATGTGGCAGGTTCATCAGCAGTGGTGTCCTTCCTGATTCCTAACCCCTTCTTGGCCTCAATCCCCTGACCCAGATTTGTGGACTTGCACCTATTAGAGAGCTGGTGCAGATCTGTGACACAGGTTTACTTTAGGGTAAACCCTAAAGGCCCAATGGAAGGCCCAATGAAAGTAGGGGATTCTACAAACTCCTATCCTTATTCACAATTACAGTTATTTTCTTCACACAAAACACTGCAATGTCATTTGCCGCTATTTGTTCATCTCTCCTTCTGTTTCCCCTCCCATTGCCTATTTTAGATTGTAGGTTCCTTGGGTGAAGAGATTTGATTATGTATGTGGACTATATTTTATTTTGTGTAATGATTTTCTTGTGATGTGTTTACCTATATCAGCCATCCTGATCATTATTTTGATAATGGAATGCATTTTCTTTAGTAAAGATATAATGAGCACAATCCTAACCATATCCACTCAAAAGTAAGCCCCATTGTGTTCAATGGGTCTTACTCTCAGGAAGGTGTCTTTAGGATTGCAGCCAATGGAACTCTAGATCTAGAAGGTGCCAAATACACCCATGGTTTGGTGTAAATAAAAAATGTGACGTGGGTTTATTTATTGAATTTATATTCCACAATGTGTTATGAGCTCATAGTGGCTTTTAAACACTTTAAAAATGCCAAGACTGTTCAAATCTGGAGGGGAAAGGGAAGATATCTATCATGGACACTATCCAATAGTTCTGGAAAAATACTCATCATAAAACACATATAGGTATCGCAACCAGTTTGGGAGCCCACTCTGTCAAAAATAAAAATGTAAGAAGAAACAGGTACAAAACTCAGCGTGGAACACTGCAGAAACTTGCAAAACAAGCTGAACCAGAGTCTACACTGGGATAGAAAAACAAGGAACATTATTTAGTATAGGCAATGGCAACTTTGTGGTAGCATCAAGAATCTTGAAGCAGCACAATTCAGGAGAATTGTGTCATTAGAAGCACAAATTGCCACAGAGATACTGCAGCAATTCAGGACTCAGAGAGCCAGTTGGGTTCCATCTGGCCTTATAAATCTACAGGCTTAAGTCTAGGTGACACAAACAAAGTAGATAAGCAGTTCTGTTGTACTGCAAGTTAACTCCAGTTGAGCAGAGTAATGATAAGTTCCTTCTACCCTTTTGGGCCCTATGCTTCCCTTATGCTTATATTCCATTATTTGTTAGGAAAAAATGAGCATGAAATCCACAGATGTGCTTTTAATCTGTATTGATGAGAATACCCATGAAGATGCCTGCTGAGATTTCAGAAAACAAGTCTAAAAGTCATGCTCAGTTACTGGAAACAAGTCTGGTTTAAAGGACGTATATAGCTCAGAAGTATTAAGAGTGTCATGTGTAGCTCAGAGGTAACACACACTGTCAGCATCTCAGGCAATGACATAATGATGGCACATGATATTATGCCAAAATTTGTCACTTCTGTCCCCTCAAACTCTGCCCTAGTTTTGAATAGTATAGCTAGGTTCGCACTCACTATGGCAAGTGTGGCTAGTGGTTTCTGGTGATGATGATGAGTATACCTTGGCCAGGATCAGCAGGGATCTTTGGATGTGTCCCTTTGCTTGGGGGCACATGAAAAGCCGTGTTGACTACCCTTGGGCAGGGTGTCTTGGATACTAACCAATTACCGGTACAGTCTTTTATTTCTGCACAAGCAATTGTAATAGATTCCTTATTTTTGTCATTCCTGCTGCTATTTATTTAGAGCCATCAATGTACACAAACCTTTTCTATTACGAATCTTGACTTTTCTTCTTTAAATAAGCAGCAGCCATCAGTCTAAGCACAGATTTTATGAGGATACCAACAGCCTGAGTCCTCTGTGCTTCCATTGTAACAAATGGAAATGCATAATAATGTATTGTCTTCAGTTCTAGGCTCCTGGAGGGTGACTCCCATTGATATGTTAATACTGTCTTTTCTTAGATTTTCTGTAGCCTAAGAATGTAAGAAATTCCACTGTCCATTAGGGAGAGTGGAAAAAGTAGCATAAATAAATCACTTTGGACGATATTGTGGAAATTAGATATTTTCCATGAACAGGAACACATGAGCCAAGAAGCTGGAGAGGGGATAGGGATCACCCATTCTCATACAAGAGTTAATTTATCAAACACATATTTGAGGTCTAGCAATAAAATTTATTAATTATGTTTTAACCCGTTTCTCAGGCATCACTCCTCAAGAGTATAATGATGAAGAATCAAAGAATGAAATCCGATTAAATGAGACAATGGGTGCAATCCTAACCATGTCTACTCAAAAGTAAGCCCCATTGTGTTCAATGGAACTTACTCCCAGGAAAGTGTCTTTAGGATTGCAGCCAATCTCCATAAAACCTACCATGGAGTTGTAATAGTTGTGTCAGGAGTCCTAATTAATTAATTGCTTAGGAAGGTGTACTTTAATCGCGGGCTTATAGGACGAGACACAGAGGATAGATTTAAACCTCAACAGAACCAAACAGAATTGCATGTAATTGTATAACAGTATATGGTTACAGCCACTGAAGTATTTTTTAAAACTTACTTTTATGTTGTTGCTCCTACCTGTACTCACTAATCAACAACAGAAAGAACTGAAACAACATTGTACAATAATAAATAGCTAAATATAAGTTCCTGGTGTTTTAAATATTGTACTGGCTATTCATCTATCAGTCTGTTCTATTTGCTTTTATTAATATTTTGTTCATTGGATTCTATTTTCTGTGTCTCATCTGTAGAGTTCAGATTGCAGCAACTCTTTCAAAGGCATCAATCTCTGAGAAAAATTCAAAACTATGTTTTAAACTAAGAACAAGTTAAAACAGCTTTCTGATTCAACCCTTACGCAACTGTTGCATATTTTTATTTATTTTTGTGCACAACGTCATCCTTCAGCATTGAACATTGCAGAATAACAATGGCAAAAACAGAGCGGCCTCATCTGCCAAAAATCTTACAATCTGAAATACTCAATGGGGGAAGTAACCAGAGGAGGAAGAGACAGGGCAGAAAGGGACAAAAATACCAGTATGTAAATGTAACTGCATGTACAGGCGTTCCCCCATATCCACTGGGATTCTGTTCTGGAACTGCCTGTTCTTATATAAAAACCACTGATCAGAGCAAATGCCACCACTCCAGCCACCAGATGTGATGGGAGGTCTGCTTCCCTTTGGAAGGCCATTTGTGCCCAGCATAGGCTGTGTACGTCCGTCCATGGCTTCTGCCAGGCACAGACTAAAGCTTTACAATACAAAAACATCACTTCCAGTTGTTGTTTTTTTAATGTGACTTTTTTTCTGTTGGAAAGCTCAGTCTTAGCTAGATTGATAGACATGGATAGATGTGCACTAAAGGGGTGCAGGGAGTAAAAGCTGGAGCAGGCAGCAAACATTAGGGGGGCAAAAAGATGAGCTTCACGCTAGTGGATAAAATTGTGAAAAATGGGGTGTCTAAAAAATAATACCATGATGTTATATATCATTGGAAAGGTAAGTTAATGCAATAAAATAAACTGCATTGGAATATCTGGATTCTATCAAACATTATGGCCAGTTAACCAGAAAATGAAAACACAACTGCCTATGGAACAAAAAGTGGATTTTTAAAACTCCAAAATGACCCATGAGGCTGAGTGCTCGGAGAGCTAATGGGATGTAGTTATATGGAACTAATAAAGTTTTAATATGAGACAGCTCACATTTCCATATATCATAATAGAGTTACCCTTATTAACTAGGTAAAGAGGTATATCTAAGTGGTGCTCTTCTTATATTTAACACTGAGAGAATATATATTATATTATATTTAACATGGCGAAATTCTTTGCCCCAGCACGGTTTCTTTGAACAATAAGTGGCACACTTTTATTTTCTTAAGTAAATTTGATTTTGCAGTTAAATTTGATTTTGTAGTTTGGCTATAAAACCTTCTGTGACCCCTTAATGGCAGATAGCTGCCTTAGCTATGCCACTAGCTGGGAGGAGAGGCAGCAGAGCAAATCCTTGGAGGAGGAGGCAGGTTTTCCCCAAATTTTCTTTTTTAAGAGTATGGACATGATGTCACTTCCAGTTGTGACCACTTCTGGTGATAACATTTTGAGCTTTGCACCACCGGGCTACTTTGCACCAGTGCACAATCACTGCTGGGCTCAGACAACCCTCTGGACCAGCCCTCCGTCAGTCTTGAGAGACTATGGAATCATGCTCGGCGCTGCATACGCTGCATGCGAAGCACGAAAGCCTGGGTTAGATTGTTATGGAGGATAGGCTGTTACCCAAGCAGCAAATCCCCCCTCTCCACACCACTGAATTGCCCTACAATCCTGAGTAACTACGGGAGCACATAAGAGATATTACGTGTACCCATAGTTACTGCACCACTTAGTGAAAACCTATGGAAAATTCATATTGCAATCCAGAGCAAATTGTTCTTACACCGGAGCAAGGACTCCCCGTAGTTACTCTGGATTGCGCCCATAGTCTAGTCCAATGGAAAGGCAGGGCCAATACAATTGGATCCAGCTGGCGTCGCAGAGCTGGGCTAAGGACAGGAGCTCACCCTGTCTTGTGGGGGCGACCCGGGTCTCGAACCCTGGCCTGCTGGTTAACAGGCACAGTGTGTTAGCCACTTGTGCCACCCACAGTCCCAACCCTCTGGACCTGATCTGCAGATAAGCAAATCCATGGGTATGGGATTGCTCCCCCTCCCCACTCTCTAAATAGCTGATAACAGTTGGGAGTGAATGTGTACATCAGTGGTTCCCAAACGGTGAGGTGTGTCTACCTGGGAGACACCAACAGTGGCATGAATTGAGAAACAGTTTCATTTGCCATCTTGACATTTGGACTGGTTTCTCAGTTTTGGGGAGGATGGTATCACCTAGAGAAAAATGCCATTCATATCCTGTTTCTCTGTAAATATGATCAAAAGGCTAATGAGGGAGATGTAATATCGTTGTTGCAGGGATGAGAAAGAGGAGTAGGAGGAGGGAGGAAAAATTCACATGGGACACCATTATATCTGGGATACCATTATATCTGGATAACAACCCACGAGAGCGAATAAAGGTATCATTTTTTTAAACTTCCTTCTCTAAAACTCTCCTGCGGTTGTGATGAAAAAATGAATTGGGATGCATTTCAAATGTAACCTTTGCCTGTATAAAAATATTTCTTTGCAGCTGGAAATTTTAGTGCACATTATAAATTGACAGAGCTGGAAATACTGATCGTTTCCTCTTGGGAGCTATTTTTAAGTAGGATTTGCATACTGCTGTGCAACAATGCCCATCATAGCTCAGCAGTACAAAAACCATACTTGAATGATGCGTGGAGCAGACATACAAGGGGCATTTAGAAATGCAACAACTTGGAATATTAATACAAATTGAGTTTCACTTTTGGAGAGAAGCACAGAGGGGAAATCCAGGTTTTTTTCAAACAGATTATTAAAATATAGAAGTGAGTGTTGCAGGGTCTGCCATGCTTCCCAAAAAGTACAAAAGCTGCTGGGATTTGAGAGGAAAGGCTATTGTTTGGAAGTGTAAAGGGTTCTTATTGGTTTCCCATTTTTTAAATTCAGTATTTTTATTGGAGAGGGGCACAGAAATATTAAACTAAAATATTTTTGCAGTTGAGACTGATCTAAAGTGAAATCTTCAACTTTCTGTAGAAATAACAATTTATGCCCAAACTGGAATGAGCATATGAATATTTTGGGCATTGATCTTTTCTACTAGCCATACATGGAGATGCTAGGAATTGAACCTTTTTGACACCCCCATATGTCAAAATTAATTATCATCAGTATTAATACAATTAATTAGATATTAATTAATATTTTCATATTTTAAAAATCATCCTACCAATTAAGGTTGCAATTCTAAAGACACTTTCCTGGTGGTAAGATCCACTGAAAACAATGGGGCTTACTTTCAAGTAGACATGATTAGGATTGTGCTTAAGCCTCTGTTTTATTCTTTTTGGGGCATAGGAAGGTGAGGCTGCTTTTTGAAGCATTTGTTGAGCTCCACTTTCCCTGTATTGGGACCATTCTGGTGGCCTTGCATGACCTGAACATGAGCCAAGGCACCTTTGCTTACTCATAAGTAAACACAACTGTGTAGCTCTGTTCCACTTTCCATGAAGCTCAATGCAATTAACAGGGACTTCCTTCAGGGTTGATTTGTGAGTTAACAGGACCATTCTGTGAGCATTGGATCCCTTTCCAACAGACTAAGGGCGCAATCCAGAGTAACTACATGGAGTCCTTGCTCCAATGTAAGAACAATTTGCTCTGGATTGCAATATGAATTTCCTATAGGTTTTCACTACCTGGTGCTGTAACTACGGGTGCACACAATGTCTCTTAGGTGCTCCCGTAGTTACTCTGGATTGTAGGGTAAGACATGCTTTCCTATTCATCTAAGCACAATATGGCTTAGATGCCATGTATTTTGAGAGCCAGGAGTTCTACAATGATGTTTGGCTGCCAGTTTTCACCAACTGCCAGTTCTTCAATGTAGTCTGGCAGTTACATAGATGAACCTACCAGGTTTTGACCTACCTCGTCAGCAAAGATAAACTCTGAACAGGATCCATACCCAACATGATGTCTGCCAGGACTCACTGTTTAAGTGGGGTCTTGTATCTACCCCTCGGTGTGACTGTGATGCTCCTTGACAAAATATTCATCACATTGTGTCCAAGTGTCCATCAAGAGCTTATACCGGCCCAGTGTCTGATTTTTTTCAATAGGGACCACTCTGTCCTTGAATGGCTGGGTGGACTGGACATTAACGTCTAATTTATTACAAGACCATGTATATGCCATATGCTAAATAAATAAAAAATAAAAGGCTCAGTTTCACCTTCCATAGTACTCCATGCATTTGTGTGTGTGTGTGTGTAGTTTTTTTTGGCTGTAACTTTTGATAGTAAGGAGATACTTCAGAGCTGTTTTTGCTTTGGATTCTGCAGAATAATACTCATCTAATGGTAAGTCTGACATGATGGGGATATTCTACATGTTTTTAGCTATTTCAGTGATTTTGGTGTATGTGTGTGTGTGTGTATACACATATACCCGAGGATGGTACCAGGGGCCCCCAGCTCATCCTAGGGATGTTATGCCTGAACTGATGTTGCCAGTCCTAGAAATGAAGGGCTACTGTACCGTTTCACCAGTTAGTGCTTCTACTGAACTGGCAGCCACAAAGACCCAAATAAAAACTTTATTTTCTACCCTTGTGTGGGGTCATCTTCATCTTAGATATAACCCCAGATGATTGTGGTCTTGTTTGACTAACGTACCGTATTAAATCATTTGTGTCGTTAGCCAAGTGTCAGTGCTGGAACCTGCCACTAATGCAGGTGGACCATATAGAATGGAGGACAGAGTGCCTGTACCTTTAACCATTGCATAGAAGAGGGAATTTAGGCAGGTTTAGCTCATCATGGTTTTTAAAAGCAGCACCTGCCCAAATTCCCTCTTCTATGCAATGCTTAAAGGTAGAGGCACTCTCTCCTCCATTCTATGTGGTCAGGCACAATCCAGAGTAACTATGGGACCTTTAACACTGACGTAGTTATGGTGCCACCTATGGGAAATGCATGGAGCAATTCAGAGTAAGTGCCTCTTATGTGCTCCTGTAGTTACTCTGGATTGTAGGGTAAGCTGCAATACAGAAGGACGTCCAATCTTAGAATCTCCTGACTTGTCCTTGCAGTAGTTATAGACATATTCATCTGCTAGAAGAAAAGATCAAGGTGTACTTTGCTTTGGATATTGTCCCTTTATAACAAGGAAGGAATAAAATACTTTAGAGTGCTAGTTGAGTTGGGGAAAGGGCACCTTGACCCTGAAATATCAGTGAATGGAATTCTGCTCCTACAACATGTTGCCAAAAATAGTTTCTAGATCTGAAATCCTCCAGGTGTTGTAGCATACCTTCCAGGGACTCTTGAAGCCCATTATTCCACTTCCTCTAGCAGCCCTCTTTGTGGCAAACTCATTCCTCAGCTCGTTCTGTTGCACACCTGCAGAGACCACCCAGCAGAATTCCTCACACTTGTGGGTCAAGATATAACGCAAAGCAGATTCAAGAAGCAATCTGTTCTATCAAGGCTCCTTTTGGGTATTATGATTCTACTTTGGGAATGGCCAACAAGGGAATGTTCCTGAAAATGAATCACTTGGGAAGGAAGAACATAAGTTTACAACCTTTAGGATAGTTATAAAATATGGTGTATTTAAATTGCCTGCACAATATTCTGTGTTTTTTACTTTTCTGCTTTCCAAAGGACGCATCTATTCCACTTTATGATAGTGACCTATCCTCCAATCCACAGCTGAAAATGGAGATCCCTTGTATTAGTTATCATTGCAACAAAGCTCTACCTTGTCACCTGTATGGTGTACTCCAGATTTTAACAACCAGGTATAATTTTGGCACCATCACTGAAGTCCTGAGGCAAAGAAGGCACCCTTGGCCTGCCATCCAAAGCAACACTGCGCACTACTTCCAGTACTGAAGGTTTAAGGATCAAGTTGGCCAGATGGGACTTCCAGTGAGTATGAGCCCTCTGGCAGTATCCTACCTGGCCGATCTCTGTCAGGGCTCAGCAGACTGTTCTTTTGATTAAATATACACCTGGAAAAGGTGTCTTGTAATAGGTTATCAATTCAAAATATAAAAAGGCAGCTGCAATTAGTACACAACAGGCTGTACTTTAAAGTGCACAAAGTACACAACAGGTTGTACTTTAAAGTGCATATGCACTTTAATTTTGCTGCAATACCCTGTCACTCCCATGATTCCCAGCAATTCCGGCATGTGGATCTAACTCTAAAAATGACAAATTTAAAAATTCATGCTAAATTTTTTGAACAATTTCCAACGTCAAAAACAGCAAAACTCCATGAAAGATTTACCAGGGACAATTTTTTTAAAAAAGTAAATATGGCCACATCCAGATAACGGTTGACTTTTGTATTAATAGGGACAGATCTATTACTCTTTCTTCACCCCAAATTGCCTTGCTGCACCCTCAGTCATGATGCTATCAGTTACTTTGCACAAAATGGTGCTATTTTGTATTGCAATTTTAAATACTAAAATAATTCTATTATAGTATTCTGCTGCAGCCTGATATTGTTTGGCACCAAACTATAATTATTCTAAAATTCCACCTCTTTTAAATGCCCTGTCAAGCTCACAGTCATAATTATTATAATAGATAAAGGGCAATGTGAAAGTGTTAAGAATCTCAAAAAAAATTCACCTTGGGCAAGTTTGTAGAATCTGCAATACCACTGAGAATCAGTGGCTGGTAGAATGACAGCTAAGCAGAGCCTCCATGTGCAGAAGCAGCATACCTCCAAACCCCAAATGCTGCTGACATCTAACTACATGCCCTGCTTGTGAACTGCCCAAGGGCATCTGTCTGTCCATGGTGGGAAACAGGATGCCAGGCTAGATGGATTTTGGCTCTGATCCAGCAGAGCTCATGTTACATTACTGAAAAGGCTGAAGCCTCCTCTAAGGAATTATTTTTCTTTCAGCAACATTTTGTACACAGTATTCTCATTGCGGGACCTCAAACAGTTCTTTTAGAAAACCAAAATATCCTTTGGTGCAGCAACATGATATAATTTTCTGCTTATAATATCAATGTTCATGCTAGCCAATAAATTCAAAACACTTGGCTTGCCTCCTTTTTTTCTTTCTTTTTGGCTAATCCTTTAAAGTCAGGACAATTTCTAGTAGGTGTCACTTTTATAAAATGTTGACTGCTGCCTTCCTTGCTATTTCCACTTCCTCTTTTGATGAAACACTTAAAACCTTCAGCAGCAAGTGATCATTAAAAGAAGTTCCAGCTCATGTTGCACTTTGAGAATCACTTAACTAAAAGTTCATGTTGGATACATATCATCCACAAGCCCATGCACTGCTTGTTAAATGCTTGACTGTTGGCATGATTATAAAGGCTGTTTCTGTTCATCCCCTTATGCCTCTTAGTTAATGCACTGGTGTGGTCACATGTATGTGATGAGATCCTGTTTTGCTGTTTAGAAAAAAAATCAATTTCAAGTTATTACCTTATTTATATTGTCTCTCTTCAGTTGCCAGATCTTTCATGAATACTTCTCATTTTCTTGCTTTTTATTTATTTATTTATTTTATTTTAAATATTTATATCCCGCCTTTCCTCTCCTACAAGAGGGAGCCCCAAGGCAGCTAACAGGATAAAACACCATTAAAATCGAATTATAAATATAAATTAAAACATAATTAAAAACAATTAAAATACAATTAAATTTAAAAGGCTCAAACAATAAAAACAGACTGAAAACATAGTTAAAAATAGTAACAATAAAATGATAAAACAATAAAACTGCCCCCCTACCTATGTAGGTTTTTAAGTTCTTTCTATGTAAAAGCAGGGTGACCAGATGCCTGAACCTAAAAAGGAGGACAAGGTCTTGCATTCCTCTCAGCCTGTCCTTTCCGGTGGACAATGACACATTTGCCTACTCATGAGTAAAGCAGCGATATTGGGCGTTTTCACTTTCCCATAGAGCTCAATGCATATTTTTGATTTTTTAGTTTTTTGGCCATAACATTTGATAGGAAGGAAATATTTTCAAACCAATTTTAGCATTGGATTCTGCTCTTCAATACAAATCCAACAACATATGACATGATGGGGTACTTTGCGAAGTTCCAAAATGAAGCCAAAATGGAGGACAATGAAGCCCTTTTGGAGGACACCTGGACAGAAGGCTAAAAAAGAGGAAAAATCCAGAAAAATCCAGTCATATGGTCACCCTGCGTAAAAGCCTTTATCAGTACGTAAGGGTGTTCGCATATTCTGGCCAACGTTCCTTGTCAATCGATCAGTCTATCAAATGGGTCAGCATTCCAACTGTCAACTGATAACAAGCCAGACTGTGAAGATGAAAAGGGGGCAATTGAGGGGAGCCATTGAGGAGACGGATGGCAAAAGGGCAGCTGAGATGCTGAAAAAGTGGGTTACTTGTTTACCGATGAATGCTGTTATATTGTTCCTCCACAAGCAACAGCTGCGGGCTGTTATTAGTTAATTAATACTAGGCTTGCCACCTTTACTGATTCAGTTCCTATGCTATTAATTGCAATTTGGCACAGATAAAATTAATCTGGTGAAGCTTCCAAACCCCATTCCCACTTCAGGAAAAAAAGCTTTATCCGCTTAAATTTGTTTTTTGAAGCAAGACAACCATTGTAAAAAAAAAAAGGTGCTGGTTCTATTTAATTTACCCGTGTGGTGTAGTTATAGCTGCTGAATTTGTATTTGGGAAAACTGAACTCAAATCCATTCTGATCCATAATGGGCTTGATCTGATCTGATGAAGGGCTTGCTGCCATTTATCAGACACTGCAGCCCGGGGAGGTGCAGACCCCACAACAGCCTCCGTTGGGCTCCCCATGCTCCAGATACCCTCAAAATTGTAATTGCAACCACTTCCAATTTTGCATTTGAGAAACCAGAAGGCATCACGATCATGATGTGACATATTATTCAATCAGTGGTTTCCACATATGAGACTCAAATGTGGTGGATTAACTTTGATTTGTGAATTAACTATCTGTTTGTCTAATTTAGTATTTTGATTTCATTTTAATTAGCATAAGCTGCCTTAACTGCTGATAAGGTAGAGTATAAATTTACACACTAAACTATCAGATCAACTCCCTCTCTGATGTACATCAGCGTATTTAGTCTTTCAAACATTTCCTCTTTTCTCAAACATACCTACACAGACTGCCTTCTAAGCACAAAACATATGGATGCTGTAGACCGCACCTCAAGTTGCGGAAGTCACTATCTGATTAGGAGCATGAAGGCTGGGAAGGAAAGCTGTGGTGGATTGGGATTTACTCAGTCTTCATGTTTTAAATAAGCCAATGTGTGATGTTGCACAGACACCTTGACATGACATTGCTGATCACTTATGAGTGGGAGTTGTCAGATTTCTTTTCAGCTGAGCTTTACTGTATCTCATCAACGGGGTGGGAAAGTTCCTTGCAAGAAGATTATATGGTTTTTCTTTATTAGGTCATCTCTGGAACATGAATAATGGATGCCTGTTGTTTAAAGACAGCTAATTGGATCCATTTTTAATCAATTTATAAGTGAGACTCAATAGATAGGGGTTTGAAGTATGAGATGTTTCCTGCCACCGATCCCAGGAAAAAATCCCTTACAGAAGGCAGTGGGGAAAGATCAAATTAGGCAGCCTTGCGCCTGTTCTTGCAAAATCACGTGAAAGATATTGGTGCCAGGATTGAGCGATTGCAAGATGGCAATTCTCCTTGTCTTGTGAACTGTTTTTAAAGGGCTCTTTACTGTAGACAGGCCTATCAAAGGTTATGCCTTCTGCCTGGCCGACTCCAGGAAGGTTCAGGGGAGATCAAATTTCTTTTTCTGTTGGCTGAACAGTTCAGGGAACTGAAACCTCCCCCATGTAGGGATGTAAATGCAATTTAGTGAGAAGTCATAAAACAGGCCAGGCCGGTTGGCCTTCCAGGGAGGAGAGCTGAAACTTTATTTACCTGACTTTCCTCCGCTACTTGCTTGTACCGGAGTGACTTCATTAAGTGGGAAGTGAGTTACTTCATCATCATGCAGTCCAAACTGTCAGTATCATTTTCACCTTCCTGCCTTTCTTCAGGGAACTGAGGCCATGTTCTTTCTTTTTTTGCAAATGTTGATATTGCTCTGGCTGGAGTACACTGCCAAGTACTTGTCCTTTGGAAACCAACTATAAAAGAATCTCAACCCACTTTACAAACAATGGGCTCCCTTTAATACAGTTCCAACAGAAACGGGGGGGGGGGGGAATCTCCTCTAATGTTTTGGCAATACCAACTTTTCTGCTCAATAGTAATCTGCATCTTATAGATCACATTTTGCAATTTGACCTATTTGCACTATTCACCAAATGATACTTCTGTGCAAAATTTATTCAGAAGGAGGAGGTTAGTGTTAGCATGTTAAAGCGTATCTAATATAGGGCCCCATCCAAAGTAACTGCGGGGAGTCCTTGCTCTGACATAAGAACAATTTACTCTGGATCGCAATATAAATTTCCCATAGGTTTTCACTAGGTGGTGCCATAACTCCGTTGACATAAATGTCTCTTACGTGCTCCCATAGTTACTCTGGATTGTAGGCAGTGATGGGATTCAAAGAAATTAACTGGTTCTACACCCATCTCGCAGCCACTTTTAAATGGCTATTTTTAAACTTTGTATGTCCTATCTTTCGTTAACAGCTGGTTCTACAGAGTAGGTGCGAACCTGCTGGAGCCCACCACTGAGTAGGGATAGTGGGAATGGGCAGTCCAGTCCTAAGCTTCCTGAGGCACTGTCACCAAGGTGGTTACTGCTGCATCCAGTGGATATGTCCTCAGGGGTAGGGGACTTTTGTCCCCTTTCCCAGGGAAAAATAAAATCGATCAATAAATCAACAGTATTTATTTTCCACTTTTCAATGAAAAGTTTACTAAAGCAGTTTACAGAGAAAATAAAATAAATAATGGTTCCCTATCCCAAAGAGCCTCACAAACTAAAAATGAAAATTTCTTTTTCTTTCTTTCTTTCTTACTTAATTACTTAATTACTAAGGGCACAATCCAGAGTAACTACGGGGAGTCCTTGCTCCGGTGTAAGAACAATTTGCTCTGGATTGCAATATGAATTTCCCATAGGTTTTCAGTAGGTGGTGCAGTAACTACGGGTGCACATAAAGTCTTTTACGTGCTCCCGTAGTTACTCTGGATTGTAGGGTTACTGACATTGGCTGCAATCACCTTACTTACATAGGCTGCAATCCTAAAGACACTTTCCTGGGAAAAAGACCCATTGAACACAATGGGGCTTGCTTTTGAGTAGACATGGTTAGGATTGTGCTCTTTCTTACTTACTTACTTACGGGATTTATACCATGCCATTCCCATGCTATAGCAAATGCCCAGGCTTTCATCTTTTCGTCCTCACAACAACTCAGTGAGGTAAGCAAGGCTGACAATAAGTGACTGGTCCAAGGTAACCCAGGAAGCTTCATTGGCATATTTAAAATTCCCTCAGCAGGTACATATGTCTTTATGGAAAGGCAGGATTTCCATAAGGGATGCAGATACAGATTTCAACACAAGTGGCCACTGAAAATGAGAAGGGACATGTGATCCCTGCAGAAGGGAAAAATGCATCACTTTAAAATCACACAAGTTTTTCTTGTGGCTTTTCTTCCTGTTGTAGAAAGGCATTCATGGCAAGCAATCATTCAGCTGGTTCAGCTGAGCCAGGAAATGTCAGGGGAGCATTTGCATTTCTAATTGCTGACTGCCTCTCTACAACAGTAAGAAAAGCTGTTTTTAAACAACTAGAAAGAGGCATACTTTTTATTTTTTAAACTGCTTTTATTTAACACATTTTTTGGTATAGGGAGTCTAAGGCTGCAATCCTAAAGACACCTTCCTGGGAGTAAGTCCCATTGAACACAGTGGGGCTTGCTTTTGAGAAGACACGGTAAGGATTGTGCTCTAAGAATCAAAACCCTGTTGATTTTATGGCACACAACCTTATTCCATTAGGAGCAATGGAGGAGGCTGAAACCTGGAAGTGGATCTTTAATCTTTTTTCATTGATTTTTTTTATCCAACAATTTTTTTTATCCATGGAGGGTTCTGGAGCAGAACCCTAGTGTATAACAACAGACATCGGTATAGGATTCACGTACACAAGTGAGATGAATTAAATCAGAAGTAGTTTAATAGAAGTAATTTAATAGCAAAAAAGGTTAACTATTATTTCACAAATAGGGTGGTTTAAGAAAAGGAATCAAGAAAAGAAACAAATTAGGATGTTGTGCTTAAATATGAATGCAAATGAACTGGCCAGTTTAGGTTTTGTTATTATACTTTTGACTGAAGGGCATAATAAAAATGTAACAGGAAATCCAAGGGAGCATCAAAATATATATTAAAAGAATCTACAGAATATATTTATCTTTACGTGTGTATGTTTGTGTAAGAATCTTATGTTTGCTCAGCATTCTTGTATGTTGCTGTTGCTATAATGCTGGAATAAAATGTGGGAATTCTTAGTCTGTACCTTGCTCATCTTTGAAATTTGGGACCCGGTGTTTTACTGGTTTACCAGTAATGGTTAACCACCTGGAATGTCTCCAAAGGGGTGAGACTCCCTCCCAGACTAATTGCTCTGCCCCCCTCAAGCTATGCCGCTCTCTCTCACTCTCATTTTATTAAAATGGTGAGAGTGAGGAGTTCATATTTCTTTCGGGAACTAACAAGGGGGATGTTTTTCCTTCATTCTCCCCCCTTCTATATCCACTCAAAAGAGTATTTGCTTAATGTCTAGAATAGGACTGGGGAATAGAGATCCTCACCACCAGAAGAATGGCAGCTTGAGAGAACCTATACAGACCATGAAAACACCTTGGAGGGAAAGCTGAAGTTTTCCTGAGACATGGTGACCATGTGTCCTATTTTTTCAGGACATGTCCTATTTTTTCGCCTTGTGTCCTGAAAAGTATTTCAATGTCCTCCTTTTCCATGTGAGCAAGCAGCACATAGCCTTCCTGTAATTAATAAATTACAGCTTCAATCCTACAGACAGTTTCCTGGGAAAGACCCATTGAACACAATGGAACTTATTTTTGAGTAGACATAGTTAGGATTGTGCTCTATATGTAATAAATGATATGCAACAGTTTAAAATTTAGCAATGAATAATGAATAATAATACAATAATATAAATATATTATTAATCAATAATATAACACGAAAGCAATTTTAGGTTTTTTTGTTTTGATCATTCTAGTGTTTTTAGTTTTTAACATGTCCTACATTTTTCTTGGGAGTCCAACATTTTTGGAGACCTTGTCCTCTTTCACGGTTGTGACTTCTCTGACAAAATGAGTTTTTCCGTCCACCATGGCTGCATTTAGTAAAAGAAAGGAGATGATGCCCTATTGTGGTGGTGTCAAATGTGCTTTCTGGGCAGAATATCTGATATTCAATTCCTGGCACTTCCAGGTAGGGTCAGCAAAGATGCTTTTTCACCTGTGATGTGTCTGTTTTTTTCACCTGTGATGTGTCTGTTTGTTTGTTACAGACCTTGACAAGAGGACAGGCAGACCATATATCCTCTTTTTTCCAGTGAATGTCCTCTTTCTTAGCTTTGTGCCCTGGGGAAAAAATCTTCATTGTCCTCCTTTTCCCTGTAAACAGGTAGCATGTAGCCTTCTTCTAATTAATGAATTAAATGTAATATTTTTAAATTAAATAATAAATTAAATAATAAATTAAATTAAAGGCCTTTTTAAAATCCTCCCCAAGACTGGATGCCCACCTCAGCTCCTCAACATCATCAGGTCCTTTCACGATGACATGAAGAGCACTGTAGTTTTTGATGGCTGAACATCAGATTCCTTTGACATTCAAAGTGGAGTGAAGCAGGGCTGCGTCCTCACGCCAACTTTATTTGGGATCTTTTTTGCTGTCATGCTGAAGCATGCTTTTGGAAATGCAACAGAGGGAGTCTATCTCTGGACCAGATCAGATGGAAAACTCTTCAATCCCTCCAGATTAAGAGGAAAGTCCAAAGTCCAGCTGAAATGCTTGCCGGAGTTCCTCTTCGCTGATGATGATGCTGTTACTGCTCACTCTGCCGAAGACCTTTAACTACTTATGGACCATTTTAACAAAGCCTGCCAAGACTTTGGCCTAACAATCAGCTTGAAGAAAACCCAAGTCATGGGTCAGGATGTGGATTCACCTCCCTGTATTACAATCTCTGAACACGAGCTGGAGGTTGTGCATGACTTTGTGTACCTCGGCTCAACTATCTCCAACACTCTCTCTTTAGATACCGAGCTGAATAAACGTATCGGTAAAGTGGCTACCACATTTTCTAGACTTACAAAGAGAGTATGGCTTAATAAGAAGCTGACGGAACATACAAAGATCCAGGTCTATAGAGCTTGCGTCCTGAGCACACTCTTGTACTGCAGTGAGTCTTGGCCCCTTCATGCGGGGCAGGAGAGAAAGCTGAACACATTTCATATGCGCTGTCTCCGACATATTCTTGGCATCACTTGGCATGACAAAGTTTCAAATGGTGCAATCTTGGAACGTGCTGGTATCCCTAGCATGTACACACTTCTGAAACAGCGATGTCTACGCTGGCTTGGATATGTCGTGAGAATGGCCGATGATCAGATTCCAAAAGACCTCACGTGTGGAGAATTAGCACAGGGAAAGTGCCCTAGAGGGAGACCACAGCTGCGATACAAGGACATCTGCAAGAGAGATCTAAAGGCCATGGGAATGGACATCAACAACTGGGAAACCCTGACCTCTGATCGTTCAACGTGGAGGCAAAAGACGCAGCATGGCCTTCTTCAATTCGAAGAGACACTAATTTGGCAGGCTAAGACAAAGAGGCAGTCCCGGAAACAGCGAAATCTGGGGGCTGGGCACGGGACTGACTGTATCCGCCCTCAGTGTGGAAGGGATTGCCACTCTCGAATTGGCCTGTTCAGTCATAAAAGACGCTGTTTTAGGACCTCCACTTCTAAGCACGATACCATAGTCTTTCGAGACTGAGGGATGCCGATGAGATGAGATGAATAAGTAATATACCAAAGTATTTAAATCAACCATATGAAAGCAATATATATTAGTGTTTTTAGCTTTTATTTTGTCATGTCCTATATTTATCTTGAGAGTTCTACATTTTGGGTGGCCTTATCCTCTTTGGTTAAGAGGTGGCCTTATCCTCTTTGGTTGGTCACCCATATGGTCACATATGGTCACACAGGCAGTAATGACATTTGAGGGTTGCACAATTTGAAAACTGAAGCTGGCAGTTTGGAAAGAGATTTATTTATTTATTTATTTATTTATTTATTTACTTACTTACTTACTTACTTACTTACTTACTTACTTACTCATTAGATCTCTATACTGCTTTTCTAAACTCAAAGCTGTGTACAACAAACAAACAGAAAAAGATAAAACATTAGAATCAATGATGGAAGATCCAGGTTCAAAAGTGGATGCCCACCTCAGCTTTCTTGGGTCAATCATTCACTCTCAGCCTCACCTACCTAACAGGGTTGTTGTGAGGATAGCAGGAGGAGAGAAACTAAAACTTTGTAAACTACCATGGGCATTTGCTTTGGCATGAGAAAAGAGGGGAATGAATGAATGAATGAATGAATGAAACCATTACAGAAATTTAAGATAAAAATAGAAATGTGGATTGAAATGGAAGCAACATAAAAGTGCTCAAGGGGTCCCTAAGGAGTGCCTTCCTCCCCAAAGGCCATTCCAAACAGATAGCTCTCCCAATACTGTCAGGCAGTATGTTCTGGCAGCTGATTCCAGAGCCATGGTGCCAAAATGGAGAAGGCCATCCCATTTGCTAAGAAAGGCCATCTCTGATGACTACATAGGACATGCAGGAATATATGGAGGGTCTTGGAGGCATACATGAAGTTAGCCTTGCCTCGGGCAGAAAATAGCCTGACACCGACCCTGCCTGTGAGGTAGATTAGGCTAATAGTAGCTGCACCAAAGCCATTCAGTGAATTGAGTGGGGTTTTAATTCTGATCGTAGTATATTTTAAATTTTAAAACCACCCTCAAAGATTACAGTGCTGGTGCCAGGCTGTAGCATGTCCAAGAGGTACAGGTGACAAATACAGCAAAGGATCATGTTGTAGGAAATATAACAGTCCAGATTGAGGACAGGGGAAGCAAGGAGCCCTTCTTAAGTTTTAAAACTCCAGTGATCTTATGTAGACCAGCTGCTCCTAATGTCTCTGTAGAATGTTGCCCATCAAGTGTGTGAACACTGCAGCCATTGTCTCCTAGAGAGTCAAGTGAACCCTGAACAATTGGCATGTAACCCTCTCTATTAATAGTGCAGACAGATATGTGAATTAGCTGAATGCTGTGGACATAACGCCATGCATTAACTCAAAGGCCTTCCAATTCAAATAACAATGATTTTGCCTCTAATTATTCTGTAGGGCTTGATAACATCAAAAGAGTAAAAGCAAAAGAAAAGATCAATAAATAATTTGTTGCGTTGATGAATAATAATCGGTCAGGTAGTAACATGCTGCAAAGGTTGACTCATATGGATTATATGGTTTTTAAAATGCAGACTGAGATATTAAATAGCTGCTGATTTGGATTTAGTTTTCTTTGTTTCAACCAGGAAGAGAAACTCCGGAAACCAAACCAACAGTGACCTGGATCAGAAAGGTTATGCTGATTTTCATATAAGCAATTAAAAAAAAAACCGATCAGCATCTGGTCACATTACAAATGGTGAAGGAGGAATAGGAGTTGTAATACTGGGAGCAAGAAGAGTATTATGTACTGTATATCAGTATTCTGATCTTATTCCCAAAAAAGTCTTTGGGCAAAAAGAGTGACTCAACTCTCTGGCCATATGGAGGAAAAGCAATATTACAACACAAACAGAGGGAAGGAAGCTCAGCTTCAAAGAACTCAAGCCCTGAGAGCAGAGCAAAGGTCGGAAGTAGCAAGCTTGGAAAAGTGGCCCAACCTGTCTAGGAGTGTGTTAGGCAGCGTAACAGTCTCCGGTAAA
Source organism: Cryptoblepharus egeriae (assembly GCA_030015325.1). NCBI lineage: Eukaryota > Metazoa > Chordata > Lepidosauria > Squamata > Scincidae > Cryptoblepharus > Cryptoblepharus egeriae. The sequence continues at coordinate 176,510,501 of JAREYC010000003.1, read as the reverse complement.
CAGAACATGATGACCTGGAATACTCAACTATACTAGGCAGAAACGTCAATAAAGAACGGTTCTCTGGAATAGATACAAAAACTGCTCCACGCGCAACTATTACAATGTGCTTCTGAGAGTGCGATGGGCAGATCTTAAAATGTTAAAGCAATAGTTTGTAAATTGTTTGTGCAAGAATGTTTTTGTCAAGTCTGCAAAGTAGTCCCTAGACCGTAACCACTTGTCAAGTTTATTATTCGGACCAAAATTTAGCACATAGCAATAACTATGTGTAAAAACATGGATTATCCTCATCATTAGGAAGTGGAGGGGATGAGCAAGATGTTAATGGCAAATGGGGTTCTCAGGTGAGAGGTAAAGAATTATCCCCTAGAACACAATGGCTTATCTCCTACAGCACCATTCCTCACACGCATTCCTCCCAATTAAGTGCATGCATTTAGTTTTAAATGCATATAGTTTTAAATTTAGTTTTAAATGGATTTAGTTTTAAGCTAAATGCTTAAGCATCAGTGAGAACAGGTCAGATCAAGGCAACAAGCGGCTGTCGGGATGAATTCTTCGCTGCAACCTGCTACGCACCACTTTTTTGTTTTGTTTTGTTAAAAATGGGCTCTACGACCTACTTCTTTGTATATGACCAAGTCATGGATTGGCAAAAGTTTCAGGAGAAACAAAATGAGTTCCATGTCACACAGTGCATGTCATAGAACTAAACACATTTTTGTTGTTGGAAAAGTTAGCATATAATGTGGCTATGCCATACCCCCCAAATTAGAGCTGAGCAGGCAAAATTAATGCTATTTTTGGATTCAACATCTAAAAAATATCCTCAGTTTGTTCACATGTCAAAAATCAAAGTTGTTGTTTTGGTAGACTTGTGGTGCTTACTATATGGACTTCACTGATGACCACTAGATGGCCTTTGGAAGGATGACTAGACAAATCATGCAAGAGAGGATGGCTAGTAGTGGCTAGTAATGGTTAAGAACTAGACAAAACTAAAAAGTAATGGTTAATAGCTAATCAAAACACTGAATACCAATTGGTAAGGAGCACAAGCAAGAGGGGACTGTGGTCTTCTAGCCTGGGCAGCCCATCTTGTATGTGGGATGATGTGAGCTACATTAGGGAGCTACATTTCCTTCAATTCTACATTAGACTGTAGGAAAGGTAAGAAAGTAATGGATTTAGTTTGTCATTCTATAGAGGTGCAGACCTCCGTCAGTCTTGAAAGACTATGGTATCGTGCTCGGCACTGCATACGCTGCATGCGAAGCACGAAAGTGCGCTGTGGCGCAAGCGGTTAAGGCGCTGTGCCTATTAACCAGCAGGCCAGGGTTCGAGACCCAGGTTGGCCCCACAAGACAGGGTGAGCTCCTGTCCTTAGCCCAGCTCTGTGACACCAGCTGGATCCAATTGTATTGGCTCTGCCTTTCCATTGGACTAATTCAGTGGTGTGGAGAGGGGGGATTTGCTGCTTGGGTAACAGCCTATCCTCCATAACAATCCAACCCAGGCTTTCGTGCTTTGCATGCAGCGTATGCAGCGCTGAGCACGATACCATAGTCTTCCAAAACTGACGGAGGCCTGCTATAGAGGTGGAAAATATGATGTGGTGGCTGAGTTTGCGCCTGTTTTACCACTGCTTCAAGCGTAATTTGGGGTTTTAAAACCCCACAATCTAGTAACTACAGGAAGACATAAGAGGCACTTACTCTATGCATTTCCCATAGGTTTCCCATAGATGGCACTGTAACTACATCGATGCAAAAGGTCCCTTAGTTACTCTGGACTGTAGCCTAAATATTATTATATGATATGATATGATCATAGTTCAGGCACTGTAAGCTCTTTGAAAGAAGAGTGGGGTATAATTATACCAATCATACTTATTGTCTTGGGCATTGTGGAGCAGCCACAGCTATGGCTGAGGCTTCCTACAATTGTATTCCAACCAAACTTAACCCAGACAGCAAACCACTTTTGCACTTATCCTTCCATGATCTAAAAAAGTGTGTTCCTTTTCTTATGCAAACACAGATAACGGGTACGTTGGGCAGGAAAAACCATGTATACAGGATCAGCCCATCCATGTCAACTGAAGCCGCAGCTGCAGGCAGCAGATTAACAGGGTGCCCATCATTGTCCACCTACTTACCTCTAATTGATTTGAAAGAAGGGGAGCAGAGAGAGGCTTGGTTAGCAGGAACATTAGAGAGTGTGAGAAACAGAGGCTGGTGGCATGTATTTGTTGATCACATCACATTGTACATGGTTGTGCCTTTGTGCCAGGGTGACTGGAAAAACCCGAATTTGTCCGGATTTTTAGCCTCCTGTCCGGGTGTCCTACATTTTGGCTTCATTTTTTAACTTTGCGATGGTGCACAGCACCCCATCATGTCATATGTCATTAGATTTGTATTGAAGAGCAGAATCCAATGCAAAAATCAATTTTGAGATATCTCCTTCCCATCAAAAGTTATGGCCAAAAAAAGAAAAACAAAAATATAAAAACAAAAAATACATTTTTTGGCAATTTTTTTAAGCGGGTAGGAATTTTGGCTTGGGGGTAGGAATTTTGGCCTTGGGGTTCAAGAATTTTGGGTTTGGCATCTGGTCACCCTGGCCCCAGAGTAAAGTACCCCACAGTGAAAACAAAAGTATATGACATGTGATATAGCTATTTCCTTCACAAGTAATATCAGTCCAGAAAATGAACTTTTTGTCTCATGTAAACTGATATTTATGCAAAATACATTTTCAACAGTGATAGTGCTTGCTTGAAGGAATTTGCTTGTGAGCCTATGGGCAAAATCCAGAGTAACTACAGGGAGTCCTTGCTGCAATGTAAGAACAACTTACTCTGGATTCCAATATGAATTTCCCATAAGTTTTCACTGGGTGGTGCAGTAACTATAGGTGCACAGAAAGTCTCTTACGTGCTCCCGTAGTTACTCTGGATTTGGGGGTATGTGTGATCAATACACATTTGTTTATGCTGCCATGTATAATGCCTTGGAAAAGCACCTCCAATCTGGTTTTACTATCTGGTTAAACTATGAGTTTGTTACACAGTATGCATTGCTATCTTAATGATAACAAAAAGTTGCTTTTTGATGGGGCATAGAGCTAGGGAGAACTTAATCTGATTTCATCTGATTGAAGAGGAAATGTCTTGCTCAATGGTATGTTAGTTCTTCTTTGGATAATTACTGACATGTTCACTTAATACATCTGTTGGTGCAATCAGTTACAGTACATGTTTTCCAAGACATATTTTATATAAACACTTATATTGTTTCTGATACTTGTTTGTAGATGTGAGTTAAAATTGTAAGAAAAAAACTATGCATCGGTGGATTTCATTTAAGGTAAAACGAAAGAATGACAATATTTTTAACTATCATCAGGTGTATTTAGATGTCAGTTTCCATGAACTGTTTAGTGAAAGACCTGCCCATGCAGAAAATCTGGAATAGACCATAATAAAATAAATGAAAACAATAAAGGTCTTTGAAACTAACTTTAAATTAGTATTTCAAAAATCACTGACAGCACTGTGTTCAATGGGTCTTACTCCCAGGAAAGTGTCTTTAGGATTGCAGCCTGATCCTGTTTTTAGTAAGTGACAATCCATACACAGAGACCAGTACCAGCTCGTGGATTTTCATTATTGCATATGAAAAAATCTGAATACTGTAAGCATGAGAAGTTCCATATAATTTTTAGTGTGTTTTTACTAATGCACTTCTCTCATGAAAACTGTTTCCTATTACTGTATGTGTGACTGACATATGAATGCATGAGTTGATCCCACTGACAAGCATCCAGATTAAGTTGACACAGAGTAACACATAGGGCAAAATCCAGAGTAATTACGGGGAGTCCTTGCTCCAGTGTAAGAACAAGTTACTCTGGATTCCAATATGAATTTCCCATGGGTTTTCACTAGGTGGTGCAGTAACTACGGGTGCACGTAAAGTCTCTTACATGCTCCTGTAGTTATTCTGGATTTGGGGGTTAAGTCTACCTATAGCTATCTATAGTAGTATCTATACCTGTATCTGCAGTAGAAGGTGCGAGTCATCACTTTATGTTGCTAGTTCACAAGCATGAGTATGTGAACTGGTCGCTGGTCATGGCCACTAATTCCAGCAGTGCATGTGTGATGGGTCATCCACACATGCATGTTGATATGATGATTAATTTTTCTGTCGTGCCTTTTTTCTCAGAGTAGCACCCACAGGATTATCAAGAGATCATTTCTCAAACTACCAGAAGACTGAGGCCTGCTTTACATCAGCAAGGTAGCTGAGACCAGGCTGTGGAACATAAATATGCTTAAACGACATTATCCCTACAATCCAGAGTAACTACGGGAGCACGTAAGAGACATTACGTGTACCCGTAGTTACTGCACCAGCTAGTGAAAACCTATGGGAAATTCATATTGCAATCCAGAGCAAATTGTTCTTACACTGGAGCAAGGACTCCCCATAGTTACTCTGGATTGCACCCTAAGTGTCCTTGTTCCCTCCACCCCACATTCCCTCTGGTAGCACTAAGGAATCAAATCCCTGACCTCAAGTCTGCCAGGCAGCATTAGGTAGCCTGCAATCAAGTTACGGTATATGTGTTGTTATATGACTGAAGCTGTAAATTAGTCATACTTAATGTTTAGATAGCACTTAGGAGTGTTTGGAGCACTTTGTATTGGTATTCTTCAACCTTGGGGTTGTGAATCCAATGGGGTTGCGACTCCAATGGGGTTGCAATACCTCAATTGTGGGTCATGACAACTTATGGAAATGAAAAAGGTTCAGGGTGGACAAAGATTTACTAAGGCCACCTATTAAGTTTATGATGGAGATGAGATTAGAATTAGAGACTTCCTGATTCATATAATTCATCTTTAGCCATTACACTGCACTATTCCAACTCAGATTATCACAGTTCAGATTATATAGGATACAGGTGGTATAAAATCAGGATTTCTGTTTTTGTTTTTCAAGGTGTTTGTTTAAGGCTTATTTCCATGGTATGTGTTTTCCTGATCTTCTAGCTCATGTAACTGAGATTTCTTTCTTTTTCTGCTCCCAGAGAAAGCTGCCCTGAATCCAAGACAGTTGATCAAGTAATAAAATAAATTAAAACATTGTTTTTAAAAAGCAATTCAAAGTTCTCTTGTTCAGAATTTTATGGCTAGTTATAAACCATGGATCAAGTAGGGGATAGTTGTGCCATGAAGAATTAACATGTCCCATTTATTGTTGTTAAAGAAAATTTTGTGACCACCAAAATACTCCAAATGAAGGGAGTTTGGTAAGATACAAATATACAGGGAAATGCAGCAAAAATGCCAGGAATGTAACAAATGATATTGCGAATAAGAAAAGTAAAGTTAGGAAAGTTTGATCAATCAAATACTATATGATGGTTGCTTTAGGCTTGAGACTAAGCAGTCAAAATCATAACTCAGAGCACAATCCTGGCCATTGAGTAGCTTTTGCTACTCAAAAGCAAGCCCCATTGTTTTCAATGGATCTTACTCCCAGGAAAGTGTCTTTAGGATTGCAGAATATGTCACATACCAGGAATCCTCATTCTTCTCCTTCCACTAGGATATGTGGTAATGGGGAATGATTCGGACTTAGACCAGATAGGAATTAAATAGCATGTATGGAAGGCTGATCTGGGTCATGCCCCTCAAAGTGTGTTTGTTTATCAAAGAAGGAGGGGAAACCTAGCAGGGCACACCAGGGCCAAAGATGTGTTTAAAGTCGCAATGAGTTTGTCACTAAGGCCTATATCCTAAAGTGAAATTAAGCCCCTTGCTCTGGAGCAGTTACGATGACGTCACTAGAGGGTGACGTAACTGCTATGGATTTTGCCCTTAGCCTAAAAACTAACAAACATGCATTCAAATATTTAAGATTGGAAGAGTGTACATATTATATCTGTAGACAGCCAAGAACCATACATGGTGGTGGTGGGAATAGTTTCTGCTGACCCTTCCCCGTATGTACACATGCTGAGCACAATTTTTTGAAAGATCCCACGGGTGTACAAACTTTATGGATGTAGGCTCTGTTTGTATAAATGTAACCTCTTAAGTTATTCTAATATTATGTAGAAGCGGAGGAGGAGCCTGCAGCCATTGAATTATATGCATGTAACAGGTGCAGCCTCAGGGTTTATGGAAAAGGAATTTGCTTACAAGTTTTATTAGCAAACTTGATCTGACTTCTCCATTGTTTTCCTTGAGGACTGGTTTGTGCCGTTGTTCTGGTATCATCAGTTTGATGGGGTTTAAGCCTAAATACGAGGACTGAACCTGTATTTATAATGACTTTATGCAAGAATATTGGCCTGCCTGCTACCTTCTCAAGAACAGTTTGTCTGTTATAATATATTGTTGTTTTTAAATGTTGCATTTTATTGATACAATTTTAATTGGGTTTTAATGCATTTTACTGTAATTTGTGTTTTATAGAATGATGTTTTTTTAATTGATTGTATTCTTCTGGTTGTGAGTTGCCTTGAGTCTTTGGGAATAAGGCAGGATACAAATAAAGTAGTAGTAGTAGTAGTAGTAGTAGTAGAAGTAGTAACATCTCTAATCAAGTCATGAGGGAATATTGGACTGACAGGCAGATTCACCTCTCCATGGATTTCAGTATTCATGAAGTGGAATCCAAAATGAATTCTCTAGGAATAGTGACATTCAATTGTAAATAATTTGGGGCAATGCAACCTTTCATTTTGAAGTGACCGCTTTCCAAAATTCTCTTTCTTCCTAGGCACCACATTTAAGCAAAAGTTTCCCTAATGCAAATTAAGGTCTGTTACACCATTAGTAATCAACTGTCTCCTCCAATTCTCTCCCTATTTGTATGTTGAAAAACTCATCACTGAACAGCAAGGCATTCAGATTTCAAACATCCACATTACCGGGTCAGCACTTTGGCAACATAATGTCATTTATTTATGTCTTTTCATACTGGTTTGGGCTGTACTGGAGATTATGAGAAGCAAATCATTAGAAAAACCAGAGCCAACCTTTAGACTCTAGATTAGTTGGTTGATTGGATGCCGGGAATTACCTGTTTTGACAGTCTCTTGAGATTTCTGCATGCAATGGAATAGCTGAACCAACTGAAGAAGTGGGGTTCGAAAAACAAAGCAATCCAGACTGCTATTTTCTGGACCTCAGATGTAGTCTGATGATGTTCTGGACTTGAAAAATAAATAAATAAATAAACAAACAAACAAACAAACAAATAAATTGTATTGGCTCTGCCTTTCCATTGGACTAATTCAGTGGCGTGGAGAGGGGGGATTTGTCGCTTGGGTAACAGCCTATCCTCCATAACAATCTAACCCAGGCTTTCGTGCTCTGCATGCAGCGTATGCAATGCCGAGCACGATACCATAGTCTTTCAAGACTGATGGAGGCCTGCTAGCAACACCATTGCATACAAACTGTTTACTGCAAGTGATTTAAAGATGGCATTTTGTGGCACTAGAAGGTGCGTTTTGTTTGGTTTTTTTAATCTGAACAGAGCCTACAGTCCTGCATTAGTTACCTGTATTTAGGTTTCTTGATTCTTAATAGGGTTGATTAAGGCAAAATAGGCAAAATCACCTGCAGGTGATTTTGCAAAGGAGTGCATAGATAAAACTCCCATCATACTGAAATGTTTACTTACGTTTTCCTTCCAGTAAGGACTTACCTTCACCCTGTCCATCTTCAAGTCAGAGTTACAGCATCAGCAAATCCAACCCAATGTGGTGATATGAAGTAGAACGCATTATTTTCCCAGATCCATAAATATTTTAATCCAAAGCAGTTCTTGGCATGAAACATCACAATAACATGCTTTGTGTCTGGCATGTTTTGGTGAAAGTATTTCAGTTTTATTACCAATTATGGACTCTGCCTTGGTCTTTAACACAAATAAATTACAGAGTGTCCGGGAAAGGAATAATTGAGACTTTCCTTTTCAATAATAGCTTATGGCAAGAAAATAGTAAAGGCACAGTTCAGCCTGATATAAGTACTTTTAACTTCTTTAACAGGCGAGATTAAAGCACATGCTTGACGTTACAGACAACAAGCAGCCTTCAACATGTTTAACTCTGACTAGATTGCACGCTAGTTATTAATTTGTTAAAAGAGTTTGCACTGCCTTTTTGCCTTTATAAAGCCACTGCAGTCAGTCAACATAAAAGTATTATAATCTGATAATCTGTTAAAAATGCAGAGTTAGATATCTCAAGATCCAACAATAACCCTACAATCCAGAATAACTACAGGAACACGTTAAGAGACATTACGTGCACCCATAGTTACTGCACCACCCAGTGAAAAGCTATGGGAAAGTCATATTGCAATCCAGAGTAAATTGTTCTTACACCGGAGCAAGGATTCCCCATAGTTACTCTGGATTGCACCCTAAGTCTAATACAAAGGAGTTAAAAAAGTGATGATGATCCTTTACAATCCTTAAAAAATGATGATGATGATCATGCAGGCCTCCCAGTTCCATAACTGAGGCAACTTAGGAGAAGACCCTGTCAAGGCGTCCCCAGCCTCTCTTCAGACAATAGAGCAGAGCACAGGTGATCCATAGGTGATCGTAGGAGCCTTAAAAGCTTTTATTTTAAAAAAGCTTTTTAGGGGGCAGAGGTTGGGGGGCTCTTGTTTTATTGTTTTTAATCTATGTTGTTTTTAGCCGTATGTATTAATTGCTTTTAACAAATTTATGTTTTTAATTATGTTTTATGGCAGCCACCTTGAGTCAGGCTAATTTGCCCAAGAAAGGCGGGATATAAATTTTTAAAACAAACAAACAAACAAACAAACAAATATTTACATATAAGTGCAATCCTAAGCATGTCTACTCAGAAGAACGTCCTATTGTATTCAGTGGAGATTACTCCCTGGAGAGTGTGTTTAGGAATGCAGCCTTAAACAGTAAATAGAAATATATTTGACAATGGAGTAGATCCACAGTTTGTGTTATTATCTATAAAATATCTGTGTACGACTAAAAATGTTATTGGTTCATTGCTTTTGCACTGTTTTAAAGGACTTTTATTGTTGCTATTGTAGTTTAATTTTTGTAGTGTTTTTTATGTTCAAATTTCTTTTCTTTGTTGTTGATTGCCTTTGGCCAGTTGTGAAAAGGCAAAGTATATAAATCTTCTTTATTGTGCGATGAAGATGGGTCCCTTTGGGGAGAAAGGCAGGGTAAAAATATAACGAATGAATGAAGAAGTATAGGAAATACTAGTTTTGGTTTGCACTTGCAGAAGCATCTTGTTCCATCCGCTGACCTTAATTTTTTTAAATTTTCCATGGACTTGAATCAACTGATGGCTGAAGAAGCAGTCTGTCTATAATTGTGTCATTCAATGTAAGCACTTCACTGATATTTCAACCCTGGCAATCTTTGTATTCTTCGCAGCTTTGTCATGATCGCCAGTAGCAATATCAAAAGAGGGTGGGATTGAGATGCATTGGCCCCCAAATCACCTTGCATCTATGCTCCAGTATTTCAAAAAGCACCCTTCCATTACTCTTCCATAGCTTTACATTTTCAAATTCGAAAGACTCTCATTCACATGAAGAATCCCATTTTGAATGTTTGCTGGGCCAACAAACTGTGATGAGTCATGAATCCAGCAGGGAGCAACTGCAAGCTGTTGCAACACATTTGGCTCCATGCCTAGTCTCAAAAAACAAAAACACCGAAAGCTGATGTGCCCAAAGCAAGGGTCAGCTTCAGTCTTGAAAGACTATGGTATCAACGCTCAGCGCTGTATATGCTGCATGCGAAGCACGAAAGCCTGGGTTGGATTTTTTATGGATTTTATTTTTTATGGATTTTTTATTGGCTGTTACCCAAGCAGAGGGTATCCCCCCTCTCCACGCCACTGAATTAGTCCAATGGAAAGGCAGAGCCAATACGATTGGATCCAGCTGGCGTCGCAGAGCTGGGCTAAGGACAGGAGCTCACCCTGTCTTGTGGGGCCGACCTGGGAATCGAACCCTGGCCTTCTGGTTAACAGGCACAGTGTCTTTACGCTTGCACCACCCACAGCCCACCTGAGAAGGCACCAAACCCAAAATAATACAGCAGCTTGTGGGGAGAGGAGGAAATTGAGATTTTAGGTAAAGAAGGAACTTAAAAGATTCATTCATTCAATTTTTATCCTGCCTCTCTTCCTTGGAGAAGGAAACCCAAGGCGGCTAACAAAATTTTTTAAAACAGGAATAAAACACAAAACTAGATTAGAAAAACAATAAATGGTAGATCTGCTTCAATCAGTGGTGTCAAATGGAACATCTTTTACTTCTACCTTTGATGCTGTGTTCTTAACTGTACTAACTCATCATGTCCCAGATATCCAGAGCTGGCTTGCCTCTTCAGTCCCAAGCAAAACTGAAATACCATTTTTTTTTTAGTCTTTGCACACTTTGATACACATTTGATTCTTGGCATTTCTTGGCACTAATTAGAATGTTTGGGGTCATATGATATGACATATACATTTCCCATAAAAACACAAAAGGCAATTGTCTCCTATATTGCACAATGCTTTTCTTAAGCCAGTAGACCTCTTTGATGATACAGACTTGTACCAGGTTTTCCCATTTTCCAGGTGCCATAAACTGGAGTAATGTAATCAAGTGCTTAGCAGAGAACATGGGCTTATTGTGTTGCAGATTTCAGAATTATACAGGTACTCAAGTTTCTGGATAAAATGTGTTTCAAATGTAGAGCCAGGATACTATAGTGGTTTGGGAGTTGGAGGTTGCAATCCCTACCAGCAATGAAGCTTCCTGAGTGGTCTTAGGACAGTCACTAATCTTTCAGCCTCACCTACCTCACAGGGCTGTTGTGAGGACAAAAACAGAGGAGAAGCTATGAATACAACCCTGATTCCTGGAGAAAGGCCAGTATAAAAATGTGAAAAATAAACCAATGACTAAAGATCTATTGTCAAGAGTGATTAACCCAACCTAAACACATGCTCAAAGCGGATTATACTCCACAATCATATAGGGGTGTGTGTTAAGCCAACTCTGTCCCTGCCATAACTCTGGTCCATTCCCAGCTAGAACAAGTGTGTTCCATTGGGAGAAATACAATATGTATGGTATATAAATATGTTAGTGATACTGAAGGAACGTCACTACAAATAGCTACTGGAAGTGCTATGCCTTCAAAATAAATAACCAACCTGGATTCATTACTGAAAACAGCTCAAGCTTTATAGTTTAGAAATCTGGCTCCACAGTTCTAGAACACTCTTTCAGAATATCCTATACAGGTATTTTCTTCTAAAGACAAGCAATGAATACATGGAGGGGCAGAAAGCATGTCTAGCTGTTGCACTTCTGTTTCCCTCTGCCAGTATTACTTGTATGCAAATGCCAGCATTAATTGTAATTCTAAATGTCTTTTTAGAACTATCTTGAGTGCATGTGCAGTGCAAGGATCTAATGCAGAGATCTAGTAAATTTAGTGCAGAGTGCAGGGATCTAGTAAATTTAGAAAAGGATGCCATTGACTCACCAGGTTTTCTAATTTCTCAGCTGCCATAAACTTATGGAACTGAATCAAGTGCTTAGCAGACAACCTGTGCATATTGTGTTGCAGATTTCAGCATTATATTCAGTTTCTGAATAAAATGTGTTTCAAGTGTGAACCTGCAAACCTGCAAACAGGCTGACCCAGTCATAACCACAAAGGAAGACAAAGGCACCCCAAATGTAGGACACTCAAGAAAAATGCAGGACATAAACTAAAAACTTGCATATTGATTTCATGTGGTTAATTTAAACACTACAAGGTATCTTACATTTTATTAATTCTAAACCTTTATTACATATAATTTATTAATTGTACGAAGGCAATATGTTGCCTGGCTAGATGGAAAAAGGAGGACATTTTAAGTTCTTTTCCAAGACATGAGACTGAAAAAAGAGGACATGTCCTAGAAAAAGAGGATATCCGGTCACCCTGCCTGTGAATTGCTGTTCTATATTAAAAACATATTTTAATTAGGATTTTTTATACAAGGTTCCTTAACGTGTGGTTTATTTATGTATTTATTTGTTTATTTATTTAGCAATCAATCATATGGCGATTTTTATGAACATTTTGTTTGGTTGGGTGGGGTGCAGAAGGTTGGCAGAAACTGCAATCAAATTGTCCCAATTTCTAATTACAGACAGAAGAAAAGGAGTTTAAAACTCATAAATATGGATAGAACTGTTTGGTGTCTTTGACTCTGCATAACCAGCACATCTAGAATAAGTGATGCAAAATGGCAGAATAAGTGGTAGAAAGCAAAGTTGCCAATTCAGCCTTATTTGGTGCAGAATTTGCATTGTGTAGGTACAATATGCACATATTTATTAAACAATATATATACATAGTCCTGACTGTGTAATTATGCCACACGTGTGAAAACAGGAGGCCAGGAGAAGAGATGGCGACATTAAAGAATGATTCATAAAACTCTGCTGTACTCTGTCACTGATGATTTACTACACTGCGAGCACAATCCTAAGCATGTCTACTCAAAAGTAAGCCCCATTGTGTTCAATGGGCCTTACTCCCAGGAAAATGTCTTTAGGATTGCAGTCTGCATCTCATTCCAGACTCATAGGCTAACCCAACATAACAAGAGGTGGATGTGGTAAAGCGGAGTGACACTGCTGTTGAACATTATGCATGCTGTATGGATTATGAATGGACAGGACAATAGGATACAACGTGGAAGAAAGTTCATTTTTTCTTAGATGAGCTCCTTGCTTTGAACATTTCCTCTTTACAATTCAATAGATGCAAGCCCTACTCACAGAACATCACTCCATGTCCAGTAAATGCAAGGGGAGGGAGTGAAACCATGCCAGCTCCTGCCAATCACACTTCCTAGCTGGCTTTCAGCATTTGTCCACCGCAGGGAGAGATGAAAGCATGGAGGATTCCACAGTGTGATTTAGAACCTTGATTGGCCATGAACTGAACATGAGATGTGTCGTATGATAAATTAGAACAACAACAAAAAAACCAGTGGGGCTTGTTCACCTACTCAGCTTCACAATGATGGGCATTTGACTTGGTGACTTGAGTTGTGCAAAAGGGGAAAAACTGCATGGGGGGGGGGAGTTCAGTGGACTCCAAACGGAAAAGATTTGTTCTGGATTTTTCCAGGCCACATTGTATCTACATTGGCACTGGAATGTTGGTTAAAACTGAGCTGTTAATTGCCTTTCTTGCATTTATTATTTTCAATAGAGCAACACATTGTTGACTTTCACCATAATTAAGTGTTTAATTATACAGGATACACTGCAAAGAATCTTTCACTTCCTTCTGGAGCTAGTAGGGTTGTAGAATCCGCAAAGTTGAATCAATGTTATTTAAGTGGAGCTACGTGGGTGGTATTATTAATGCTAGGCGTGAGAGGCCTGAACGAAAACAGTGTATCCATTTTTGCATTGCATTAGCAAAGTCTGATTTGATATGCCAAGTTTATCAACTTGTGGGGCTTGCCAAAAGCTGTACCTGCAAAACTAAATTGATCCTTTGTTTTGCTTTTGGAAGAGACCGTTCAGATTTTAACTTGTCAAACCCATGTGAGTAACTATACTTGCTAACCCTACAATCCAGAGTAACTATGGGAAGACATAAGAGACACTCTGGATTGCTCTATGCATTTCCCATAGGTTTCCCATAGGTGGCACCGTATCTATGTCAGTGTAAAAGGTCCCGTAGTTACTTTGGGTTGTAGCCTAAGTGAATAATCTGAAAAGAAGTACTCACTTTTCTTGGTGTATGCACAATATTAACCAACTTTCGCGTAGCTATGCCAGTGGGGTATATGTTGCATTCTGAAATGGGGGGGGGGGGGGCAGTCAAGGAAAGGAAGTGTTGGTTCCCTTGCATTAGAGTTGACCTGTCCTTAGGCCAGGATTGGAAAGTTGGTTAGGATTGCACCCTGACTGGATGTTGCAGAATTTGTGAGAAAAACTAGTTAAGTTGATTTCCTACATTCCATGTCACTGAGGCAACTCAATGAAGCTGTGTCCCATATCTGTCTTAAATGCTGCATTTCAATAAACAATTATAGAATGGAGAAATTAATCTATTTTAAAAATTCTTCTCCCATTTTGGAGTGTTTGGCTGCAAAAGTGACAATTGTAAAAGTCAAAAGAAATTATTTCTATTCCAAATTAATCCAGAGAGGTGCTGCTCCCCATTGAGCATTACACTGCCGCATTGGAGGACTGAAAAGGCAGTGTTCCAAACCAGGTGGGTCTCAGCAAGATATGGGAGTCCTTGGTGCAAGTGTTAGAAAACTCCCAGCAAAGATGTAGGGCAGTTTCAAAAAGCAGTTTGCTATAAGACATGGGAGGCTGTTGCCAAACACTCCAAACCAAAGGAAGCCAAAATTTTCGTTCCAATCTGGAGAGCTCTTAGGCACACTTCAGAGTGATTCTTCAGATAGTTGATGTAAGAGGGGGAGAAAAGATATTGTGGTATGCTATGCAGAAGGCATGTGCATGCAGTAGGAATATGCATAAACACCTATAAAATATTTTGGAGAGACATTATTTGGGGGCTGCTGTTGTCATTAATTTTTGGCTCATACAGACCTTTTGATTTTGGGAGAGTCTCAATTTGTTCCCTTTAAAAATAAAAAAACTCTTTTATTCCTTTTCTTGGTCTTCCTGCGTTGGTGGTGGCAACAGCTACAATGCCTACCTATCAACCAGCAGGTGCCACCTTGAATACTTATATTCTCTGGGAAGTATAGGCAGTGTAGATTTTTTTAAAAAAGCTGCCACCATTAAAAAGCTGCACCACTGCCTTTGAAAATGAATGCACAGTACACCCACATCGGCACATCTGAGAATGTGATGTTTCTCTTACCCTCAGGTTCTAAAACAGGAAATGATCTTAAGTCACACTTTCATTTGAACACTTCTGCTTAACTGAGATATTATACTAGATGTTGCTGTTCTCCTACCATATCCTTTACAACTTTCCTTGCTTCCTCACAAGGTAATTAGAAAAATGCTGCTGGTCAAAATACACCGCACAAAGCAAGAATACAACTCAGAACTGCCCGCTTCCCCTCGGCTGGCTTTGGAGTTGTCTTTGTAAGCACTTCTTTTTATGATGGCAAAAGCGCAGCTTCCTCCCCGATAGTGTTGCCTCCTGAGAAATATCCTGACTGTCTTCTCTATAAAGATTCTCAAAGGTAGGCGATTATTCAGTAGCAAACGTATCTTCCAAATAAAAACAGACCAACTCACCTCCTTCCGTGCCCAAACAGCTGCCTCATCGAGTTGGGGAAAATGTGGTGTCAGCAGATTTCTGCACATCACCACAAGTTAAAAACTAATTGAGTGTTTGGGGATGAAGTCTATGGGAGCCAAATCAAAACCCTTTCTCCATTAAAGTCCAGATGCCCCCATTGGAAGAGCCTGTTATATAACTGAGTGGAAGGAGGATCAGGCCTTGATGTGGCCAAACCCATCAGTAACAAGATGACCCTGTATTCTGATATGACCAAACCCATCAGTAACAAGATGACCATTCATCACATCATGACCATACACCATTCATCACTCCAGCCAGACCCAAGCAGTTACTTGCTTAAAATGGGACAAAAGAGCCCTAGTCATAGACCTTATCTGATCATCCAAATAGTTGATTTATAGCACAATATGGCACAATTCTAAGCATGTCTACTCAAAAGTAAGTCCCATTTTCTTCTATGGTACTTACTCTCAGAAAAGTATGTATAGAATTGCAGCCTAATTTTTTAGTTGGAAGTCCCATTGTGTTCTTAATCACAGGTGGAGCTTAGCTTACTCCACCTTGGGTGCCCTTCCAGAAGAAATATGGAGTACAAATCTATAAATAGATTTATTTAATCAATCACAGGTGAAACCTTGGGCTGAGATCTTATGCATCCTTAACTGGGAGTAACCTCTACAGTGGAAATTACTTCTGAATTTTTAATGATTTGATTAGCATTTTTAAAAAAAACAGTCAAAGCTGACCAGCGCTACTGAAGCAAAATAAAAAACCAATAGAAAATATGTTGGTGAGAAAGAGAGAGGTTTTGCTGGAGGTTTTCTGATGTGTTTGGCTGAAGGACCGAAAACTGCTGCTTGAAACCTATGCTTGAGCTGTGAAGCCAATTGGGGAATGAGATTAGCACTGAACCTGGGAGAAATCCAACATGTGTGTGAGTTTTCACAGCACTGAAGGAGGCCCTTAAGCCACCTTTAATCTTTTTAAAACCTCTACCCTTTTGCCTGTCTCCCCACTTCTGCTGCAGAGCTTCCTTCGTTCCTTAATAAGTTGCAGAAAAGCCCGGTTAACGTTTACCAAACTTCCCTCTCTATCTGGCTCGACAGGCAGGTTTTCAGTTTCATAAAGGTTTGGGTTATTGTGGCCATAATTCATTCACGTCACTCTTGCAGGTGCTCACACACTGTGATCCCCCTCCTCCTAGGATTAGGTTTGCATTCTCACTTCTCTGGGCACCTCCAGATGGCTCCAATTTAGGGGATCAGATTAACACCTAGAACAACTGTCTCCACAATACAAATGGACAGGTGCTGAAGCTCAGGCTGGTTGGTGGGGCAGAGGCAATAATATAACAAGGTAGAATAAGGGGCACCTGGCCTAAGAGTTACCTTAGAGTTACTCTTAGGTACAGAGTTAGGTTACTTTTGGGAACAAAATGGGTATCAAAGAGTAAAGGTACAAAATTGGTATCAAAAAAACACTGACAGTTGTTTGAATATTTTAAAGATATTTACAGTATGGAATCATTCTGGCACATTTTTAAAATAGTGGACAAAAAAGGTGGTTAATAGCATGCTCAGAGGCTTAGTAAGGGCAGTAAGGGCATTTCAGCTCCTAAATATTTGAAGCTGAAATATCCAAGAGAAAACTAAAGATATGTAATACTTTATGTGCCTCTGTCTGCTCTGCTGATTTGGCAGCAATAGTAAGTTGGATTTTCGCTAACATGTTTATAAATAGAAGAAGCAATCTATCTGATCAGTGGAGATGTCTGGTTTTGTTGATAAGAAATTAAAAACAAGAGTGTGCATTTCATACTTTTCTGTGAATATTTTTACATATTTCAGGCATCAGAACACTTGAAATGTGAATTTAAGTAGGAAAATAAGTTTTTAATTCAACAAATTTTCATAACAGTAACACCATTTTCAAACACCTCTACTGATCAGTAAGAATCCTAATCATTCTTAACTAGCCCTAGATATTTTCCTGTATTGCTGCACAGGCGTAGAGGAGGAGTAACTCCAGTTATACCATTTTAACTTCTTCAACTTCTACATATATGCAAAATCATCCAGGCAGCCCATGCATAGGATTGTGGAACTGGGTGTGGTACTGGGTGTGGAAATTACAGTATTGGGCTGAAAAGGAAAACTGCAAGGTCTTGCTTGGCTTCCTGTAGTTATTCCTGCAGAAAAAAAAATTCTGGCTTTTTTCCAGAATGCATCTGGCTTGTTCTCACTGCTGTGTTAAAACTGTGCCTGAGTTGATCTAGGATAGGTGGGAACTCACATGGTTGCATGATGTACCACACTGACAAATTCTCTGCACATAGAAAATGAGCATATTAGGAGAGTGGTGATAATTTTTAGTTTTCTACATTTAGTTTTAGTTGGACAGATTGTTGGTGGACCTGCTAGAACAGCGATTTTCAGTCTTTTTCATCTCATGGCACACTTAACAAGGCACTGAAATTGTCAAGGCAAACCATCAATTGTTTTTACCATTGACAAGGCACACCAGACTGTTCAAATCCCCCAATTTTCCTATTAAGGATGTCAATCCCCAAATTCCCCAGTTTTCCTATTAAGAATGTCAATCCCCAAATTCCCGTGGCACACTTGAGGACTATCTGGAGCACACCAGTGTGCCATGGCACACTGGTTGAAAATCACTGTGCTAGATGCTTTAGGAGACTTTTCTACTACAGGGAAGATCATCTTCTATGTCCCATCTAACATTATAGCTCTATGGAGGAAATATTTTGCATTCAAATAGTATGAACCCTGACTTGCCCTGAAGGACCCCAAGAATGTAAGAACATAAGAAGAGCCTCCACTGGATCAGGCCAAAGCCAGTGGTGGGATTCAAATAAATTAACACATGTTCTGTGCCCTAATAACCTAAATTAAAATGCCATGTCTCCCCCCCCCCCCCCCCCAAATGAAAGTACCGGTAAGCATTTGGCATCTTATTGCAAGATGAGCAAACATTTTTTCTTCTTGTTGTTGTTGTTAGAAGTAATTCGAATACTAGTATTTGTAAATATTTTCAAATGAGATTAAAGGAGAAGGGGTTAGTACAACTGTGTTGGCTCTCATTTTGGGAATAAGATATCTGATTTAAACAAAAGCAAATGCTTTTAATAAGTGTTCACAGTGCAAAAAAGACTTGGCAAATGGGATGACAGTCAGTTGGCAACACACCCTCCATTCAGAATGGCTGTGACAACTGGTAACGTCCATATGGTGGAAGTAGGCTCTGTAAGGCTGCAATCCTAAAGACAAATTCTTGGAAGTAAGACCCATTGAAAACAATGGGGCTGACTTTTGTGTAGACATGGTTAGGATTGTGCTCCTAATATGGTACATATGCACATTCCTTTAGAATTCATTCATCTGAAAAGGATTTAGTATTTAGTAAAAATACTAAAAGCCCAATTTTAGTATTGGATTACTGTCAATGTATTTAGTATTGCATTATTGTCAATGACTATCTTCTACAATAGGATGCAATACCTGCCCCATTGGCATGCTACAGGACCTGACAGCGCCCCAAGTTGCCACAAGTCCCATGCTGGCCTGGGGGGTGTCACAAATGTCCTGTAAGGCCCTTCTGCGCCACTTTGGGAGGGGGGATTAGGCCAGTGAACAGACATGCGCCAGCCTCCACACACCACCACCGGAACAGAGAAACAGGTGACTTGTGCTGGCCTAAATTGGTGAAGATGATTCTCACAATCATATACATTAGCGAATGTGTCCACATTTCAATCATAGGTTTTGTGTATTCTGCACACTGAGTTTGTTCTTTTTTCTGCAGAAATGCAAGATTATGTCTATCGCCATTCTGCCCCTTGGCTTTGAGCAGGAACATATCAACTACTTACTGAGTTCCCTTATGTGGGATTTACAATAATCTGGTAGAGCAGTTTCAGTTATGCTTTCAGGGTGAATCATTCTTTTGCAAAGCTCACCGGGGTCACGCAATTCCCTCAACTCTGTTTTCACACCAGCCTGAATGCTGAAAAATCCACTGCTTTGGGCAGCAATGTGTGGTACACACGCACAGCATCATAAACAGAGTTTCCCCCTTTGCCACAGCTTTCAGTGTCTTGCTTCACAGTCCTGTTTCCTAGAGCTGAAGGAGATGCCAGGACAGCTTTGGAGAACCTGCTTCCATCTATACTAATGAAAGGCTAATTCTGTCTGACCATCAGGTCCCCCTCTAGCTCTGCCCATAAATGCTCTACATAGACATATTACACCTCTTTGGAATTGGGATGGTCCCGGGATTAACCCCCACGCACAACTGAACGCCAAACCCCACACCTCCACAATTCCACATCCTAAACCCCTCTAGGTCTGCCTACACCTGCTCAACATAGACATAGTATACCTTTTTGGAATCAGGATGATCCCAGGATTAACCCCCACACACAACCGAACCCCACACCCCACACCTCCATATTCACAATTCCACATCCTAAACCCCTCTAGGTCTGCCCACACCTGCTCAACGTCGACATATTATCATCATCATTTATTAACGGTCTACAGACCAGCCAAGACATACCTCTTTGGAATCGGGATGATCTTGGGATTAACACCCACACACTACTGAACCCCATACCCACAATTCCACACACATCCTAAATCCCTCTAGGTCCGCCCACATCTGCTCAACATAGACATCTTATACCTTTTTGGAATCAGGATGATCCCAGGATTAACCCCCATACAAAAACCAACCCCACATTCCCCACACACAGCACAACTCCACACATGTCCTCTAGCTCCACCCACACTTGCTCTGCATAGACATATTATAACATCCAGCATTGGTATTTGTGTCCAGATGAGGAGGGAACAGTTAAAAATTCAAATATCAAAATAACTGACAGAACCTACAGTGAGGTTTTCAAGTTCCATGGACTGAATTGAGGAATTCAAAGTTATTTCTTCCAAATGGCTGTTTTCTAAGCTGGTCCAGATGCCCCTTTAGTTTTGGGGCAAAGGCTCAAAATACCCTCTGCAGGAGCTGGCTTAAAAGTGCCGCATGTAGTGTCTAAAATAAAAGTACTACCTGAATAGGATTGCCATATGTCCTGAAAAATAGGGACAATTCCAATTTTGGAACTGGAAAATGGGACAGAGGATCCTGTCCCAATTTTGTGGAAGAGAATTATTGCAACCCTATACCTGAAGCTTGCGCACTGGATAGAGTGCAGGCCTGCCCACTAATATAACATAGTTATGTTATCTTCTGTGTATCCTCTCCTTATCGTTATTCAGGCATTTCCTGCTTATACGGAAAATCTAGACAATGGCCACTTTCTGCATTGTGTTTAAAGAAATTGTGGTGTATTTTTTCTTTCCAAGGCTGCATCTTTAAACTCACTTACTAGAGCTTTACTCCAAGACACAATGCATAATAACTGAAAAACCGAGTTTAGGGCTGCAATCCTAACTTCCAGTTAGGCCAGCCTAAGTCCTGGCATGCTGACCTGGGGTGTCACAAAAATGCTGTAAGACACTTCTGTGAGACACTGTAAGACACTGGAAGATGCTTAGATCAGTGCACAGACATGTGCTTGCTTCCCTACATTACCAATTGGACGGAAAGACCAATGAGTTGTGCTGGCCTGGGTTAGGATCACACCCCTCGGATGATTAAATACACTTCCAACTTTCCAGGAACTATTTTGTTTGCTTTTAAAAAACATTTTGCAAAATGCGCTTCTATTCCCCACCAAAAATGCAGACAATCTGCTTTTGAGAAAAACTAATGTCTTCTGGCATCCAAAGCTCTGGAAATGGAATGGTATTGCTTTATTGCCACCATTTTGTTGGTGGTTGAGGATTTGGTAATACCATAAAAGTGCTTCAGGGCAATCCCAAAACAACTGTATGCCTTCATTGCCCATATATTCACTTGCATGTATGTGTGAATGTGTTTGGAACTGAAACTGTAACACTTCTAAAGTAAATCATGCTATATCAACTGCCACTTTATAAATGAGGAAAGGAAGTTTCCAAGATTGATCTCTGAAGTTTCTGCAGACCTCTGGCCAAAATGTAGGACAGACAAGAAAACTGTGGGACATGACAATATAATAACTAAAACACTCATATATATTGTTTTGATGTGGCTAATTTAAACTCTATATTAGTAAATTGAAAACTATTATATTATATACCAGAGAAAACGTACTCGGGTTGTGGGAGTAAAATTCCCCCCATATGCCATCCTCCCACGGTGCAACCCCCCAATAAGCACCAACACCCCCCCCCCGTACGCACCAAACCCCCATGTGCATCAACATCCCCCCACTCAGGGTGACCAGATTCTAAAGTCAAAATATAAGACATGGTCACCCAAAAGTTGCCACACACCTCCAATTAGGAAGTGAAAGAGCCAGCGAGGTCAGAAGAGGTCTCCGCCTACAAAGAAGTATCGCTCTAGGAATCCTTTAGGAAAGGATAGGCTGCATGTGTATGCGCAGACCTTTTTTTTAATTTAAGCCACGGCTGGCTGGACTTAGCCGTGCCAAGCCGCAGCTGGCTATGTCGGCCCCCCCAGTGTCCCCAAGCACCCTCCCACCCTCCCCTAAAAGGCCGGACACTGGCCTATTGGACTGGACAGTCTGGTCCAATGGCCAAAAGCCGGACTTGTCCGGCCAATTCTGGCTTTCTAGGGACTCTGCCCCCACTGCACTTCAACCCCCATGCGCAATAGCCTCCCATGTGCACCAACCCCTTATGCACACCAACCCCCCATGCACACCATTCCCTCATGCGCACCATTCCCCCATGTGCAACTACGCATGTGCACCAACCTCCACATGCACCATCACCTCATGTGCACCAACCCTCCATGCACAAAACCCCCCATGCACACTCCCCATGTGCACTATCATCCTCTGTGCACCCTCCCTCCCAGTGCATCAGCTGGATGTTGATCAGTCAGTCTTCAGTGTTAAGTACAGGCCAAAAATGCACTGCACTCTTTTTCAGATTCTTAGGGATTAAATTTCTAGAAATTGGTTCATGGTGGGTGTCCCCATCACAGAAGGAACACCCTCCCTGAATTTCATGCTTCTAGGTCCAGGGGTTGGGGCAGAGCATCCCTCAGTCAGGGATTCTTCAATGTAAAGTATAGGGAGAAAAATGCGTTGTGCCCCTTTTCACTCCCTTCTGGTTGGAATTTCCTAATATTGGTTCCTAGTGGGTGCCTCCATCATGGAAGGAACATCCCAAATTTCACATTTCTAGGCCTGGCGATTTAGGCTGGGCATTGATAAGTCAGTCAGTCAATGAATGAGTGAGTCAGTCAGTGAGTCAGTGAGAGAGGTTTCAGTTACAGACAGACAGACAGACAGACAATTTATGAATTATAAGAAGGCTACAGGCTGCCAGCTCATAAGAAAATTAAGGACAAGGGAGATTTTTTTCCCCAGGACACAAGGCTAAAATTCAGGACAAGTCCTGGGGCAGGGGCAGGACATATGGTCATCCTAGACACATGAGAACATGACAAGAGCCTCTTCTGGATCAACCTCTACATCCTCTACATCTAGCCTCTACATCGAGTCCAGCAGCCAGAGCCCTCAAGGAGCACATATGACACCCGCATCCAGGTGCTCCCCCTGCATCTGGCTTTTGGAAGTTGTCCATGTCTACACACACACCTCATGGCTTGAAGCCTGCAATGGTCCTTTCCTCTAGGAATTTGTCCAATCCCTTCTTAAAGGTATTGAGGCTAGATATCACCACCACATCCTGTGGCAAGGAGTTCCACAGACCAGCTACATGCTGGGTAAAAAAATATTTTCTTTTGTTTGTCCCAACCCTCCCAACATTCAATTTTAGTAAATGTCCCCTAGTTCTGGTGTTATGTGAAAGGCAAAAGAGCATCTTTCTATCCATACTATCCATCCCTTGCATAAATCACAAACCCCCTTTCACCCCACCCCAAAAGGGCAATGGAGTGGGAGTCAGAGACATGGCATTGTCTGGCCTGCAAAATATACAACTCCTTCATTGCACAGATGTTTTCATATGTAGATCAATGAGCAGGAAAGTGAATCTATTCTTCCTAATAGTATATTAGTATTGTATAATAATAGCATATAATAGTATAATAGTAATAGTATTGAAAAAGCCCTTGGTTTAATTGATTGTATTCATTCACAGATTCATATCCTGTCTTTCCAGTTTTCCAGACCAGCCACAACACCAAAAAATATAGACATCATCCAGCATACCCCTTAAAACATTTCTGACAAAGGTATCCGAATCCTAAATTATGCAGGCCAAATTCCCTGCACTGTATCCCACACATGGCAGATGCTATCTGGAGGGCAACTCAGGGTAGAGGTATTTTCCCCCTTAACCTATGCTGTCACCAAGCCATTCCTATGGAGCTATTCATAGGTTGGGGAACCGGGGTAGATTACCCCAATTTGGGTAATAATGAAATTCCTGGGGGTAATGGACCTGGGTATGCATATGAATGACACAGCCGGGTATGCACATGAACCAACTGGAGGGACTGGGGTGAGTAAAGGCAGCCTCTACAGCTACTCCCTCATTCTCTCCCTCAGTCTGGGAACTTGCTGCGGAAGAGCTTGCAAAGCTAATGCCCCCCCACCCCAAGCTGCTTCTGCCCCAATTGCTCTCCTCTCCCAATAGGGCACACATCAACTTCTGAGGGGGCAAAGGGGGCTGCTTTCCTCTCCTTTCTTCCAATGCCCCATTGGCTATAAAGGGGCTTACCCCTGAGGAGACAGAAGCCTCCCTGCCTGCCCCCAAAGGGAGATCTCCCCCAGCACAGCACAGGTGCAAGCAATGGGGGTGGAGGGGGGGCAAGATCCTGGTTTGTAATCCCCAACACACTTTCCTGGAAGGAAACCCCCACTGACTGTAATGGGCATTACTTCTGAGAAGACATGCCTAGGATTGGGATCTGTGGCTGCATCCCCTCCACACTTTCCTAGAAGGAAACCCCACTGACCCCACTTCTGAGAAGACATGCCTAGGATTGGGATCTGTGGCTGCATCCCCTCCACTTTCCTGGAATGGTCTGCTGCTCAATAGAAAGGCACAGGATTGGGCTCTGAGGCAGCAATCCTATTCACATTTTCCTGGTAGTAAGCCCAATAGCTATACCGGGTCTTACTTCTGAGTAAACTTGAATAGATTGGGCTCTCTTCCCCATTCCAGTTGAATCCTGCACTTGTTTCAATCATTTGCAGCCTCTTGTCCTCTTTTTTATTATGGCATATGGTCACCCTGACATTTCTCCAATATGCAGTGACCATATGTCATAACTACAAAATGAGGACAAGGCCCCCCAAAATATAAGCTAACCAAGAAAAATGAGGACATTTTTAAAAGCTAAAAACACTCATATATATTGTTTTCATATGATTAACTTAAACACCACATAAGTATTAGTACTGTATGTTTTAAACTATTACATATTACATATAATTTTTGAATTCCAAGAAAGCTACAAGCTGCCTGCTCACAAGAAAAAAGAGGACAATGAAGACTTTTTTCCAGGACACAAGGCTAAAACAGAGGAAATGTCCTGGGAAAACTGACCATATGGTCATCCTGTCCAATCCAACACTATTTTATCACCTACTTCAAACTTTTCTTCCAGCTCCCCAGAAAACACATATTTGAATTCAAATAATTAATAATATATTAGTTCCTTTCTTTAAAATCAAGGGGGTAACGTCCACATACCTAAATATATTTTGGGGTAAAAGGTAAAAAAGTTCCCTGACCCCTGAGGTAGTTGGATCTGCACCAGTGATTTTACCCATGTAAATGTGAGTCTGTTTAAGGACATGTTCCCTAGAGCTGTACCCACTGAGTCACTCGGCAGCTACGTTCTAGACTTACTGATGTTTTCAAGTCTTTAAAAGCATCAACATACGGTGTGTTGCCGAAATGCATGTCTGCAGGTGTTCAAAACACTACACTCAGACTGCAATCCTAATTACACTTCCCTGGGAGTAAGTACTATTGAACACAATGGGACTTACTTCTGAGTAAACATGCTTAGAATTGCACTGTCACAGACTGCTAAAGTACTATACCATCAAAAATTATCTGTTTCCAGAAGGGAAGGGGTCACACAACTGGTACTATTTGCTATTTGCCCAATGACATCCAGGGCCCAGGCCAGATCAATCAGCACCCCCAGATTGTGAGCCTGATCCTTCAAAGAAGGTTCAAGACAGCACTATATAGAACAGGTTGAATACTATGTCCATGGTCAGACAAGCTAGTGTAAGCCCCCTTGGCCAGGAACATAAGGCCTATGGTTGAAACATTTCTTATGGTCCAGAAACCTTGTAGATAGGCATTTGCAGAACCTTTATCCAGACAAGGGTTTCCACAAACACAAAACAAGTGTATGTATGGGAGCTTCATCCACAGAGGAAAAATGGGATTGATTTGGGAAGATAAACATATGAGGCTGAGTTGGAGAAGACCACCCAGACCTCATATTATCTTCTGACTGGCAGTATTTCTCTCTGAAACCTCATGCAGGAAAAACACATAATTTACCGTAAATACTGTAAGCAACCACTTGTTTTTCCCCTTATCTCCAAGGGGATACCCTCCACCAAGATGAAAATGGGGTGCTCTACTAATATGTCATTCCAAGGATCACAGCCATAATGTAGGTTGCCATATTCTCAAAAAACAGGGACCATCCTTATTTTGGGGGATTGTGTTCACATATTGGCAAATGGGACAGAGATTCTGTCCCGATTCTGTGAAAGAGAATTATGGCCTCCATACTATAATGCCTTCTTCATTATTGCACATCACTAGAGATGTTTCTCTGCCTTCTGCCTACTGTGTTCATTTCATCATCAAGAACTCTTTCATTTGCTTCGGGTCAGTTAGGTAACCATTTCTTTTTTTAATGCTTAAGCAATATCTAAGCTCACGATGGATCTGGTTGTACTTAGAATTGCTGCAATACAAACTTACTCAGCAACATTTTCTATTGGGATAAACAATTATGGGGTGAAAGAGGTTCTGGTTCACTTTTAATGGACCAGACATTTCTCTTATTTGAAAAATCATCCTAAAACGCCAAATAAAGACAAAATGAGGTCCGTGGTTGACTAAGAAACTACCAGCAAAAAGAGTGTCTCCCTGGTACATGTATTTGTCTTGTGTTTTCCCATGCATATCTGCAGAAAGTTTTGTGGGGTAGTGATTGTGCCACTTTTTGAGAGCATTGTGCAGTGTCTAAGGTTCTTAAATTAGGGAATTTTCCCCAAATCCCAATGCATAAAAATGGGTGTTTACAGTCCTTGGTGATACCAGAAATCTGTTTTATGCCTATCACGATTTAATTCCGAATTTCAATTTCTATTAGTCTCAGACCAGTATAATTTAATTCCATCTAATATACGTATTTAACCTTATATAAACTACTTGCAAAATGTACCCGTGTTGCAGGAGTCAAATACTCCCCATGTCTCATCCCCCATTGTGCATCATCTCCCCATGCACATCACCTACCATGAGCATTAACACCCCCATGGGCATCAACACCCCCCATGCGCATCAACACCCCCATGTGCATCAAACCCCCCCATGTGCATCAACACCCCCATGCATAACATCCCTCTCTGTGCATCAACCCCCCATGCGCACCATCCCCCATGTGCACCATCCTCCCATGCTCATCAACCCCTGGTACACATCAACCCTCCTGTGTGCACCATCCACCCATACACATCAACCCTGAATGAGGAACAACCCCCCATGTGCACCATCCCTCCATGCTCACCATCTCTCCATGTGCATCAACCCCACATGCGCAACACCTCAATATGCATCATTCCCCCATGCGCATCATCCCTCCCAGGGAATCAGGCACCAGGCACCAAATTGGCTGGATGTTGATCAGTCTGTCTTCAGTACTATAGGACAAAAACACTTTGCACCCCTTGTGGGTTAAATTTCTCAACAGTGGTTCTTAGTGGGGGTTCATGGCACAGAAGGAACACCCTCCCTAACTTTCACACTTCTAGGTCCAGTGGTTTCGGTGGGGCGTTGATGAGTCAGTCAGTCAGTAAATGAGATTAAAATTTTACCTAGGAATGGTCTTACACACACCTTGAGAGCATCAAGCAGTGCAGACTACACTTTTTTAGTGACAACACAGTCTGGAATCAGTTGCATGTTGGAAAGCGTACTGTAGGGAGCACTCCCCACATGCAGTATCTGATGTGCCCCACACACAGCACATTGGACAAATCAGTGACAACTCCTTGCCTGTTGCATTTTACTGTTCTCAGCTGAGGGGCAGAGTCTGAAGGCAGCATGCCCTCTTTTGAGGTGATCAAAGCTGGCAAAACATTACCTATTTGCAGTTTAAAAAACGGAATGCATTGTCTCTGGACAAACCTCTGAGAATAAAGCATTGGCTTTTTTATATTTAAAATGCAGACTGGAAACTTAGATGGCCAAAATCTTTTTTTTTTTACCTGATGGCTAAAGAAAATAGTGGGCAGGGGAAAAATAGAAGTTTATATAGCTTTAGCAAAGTATTCAGCTTCTCAATCACAAAGAATGGAAATTAAAGCCAAACCTAATATATCACAAGTGCCTGACAGTCCTGAGTTCTTGCAAGGGATGCTGCTATCCAAACTACTCTTTCATAAGTATTCCCTGTAGGCTGGGAATATATGAAACGTTTGTGGGGAAATTGCATTGCGCTTCTCCTATTAAAATAACAGAAGCCTGAAAGAGGAAGCATATTGTATCTATACTGTATATATGTAATACCCTCTCTCTCTCTCTCTCTCTCTCTCTCTCTCTCACACACACACACACACACACACACACACACACACACAAAAATACATACAAAATTTGTTTACACAATTACTAGGTAAAGATACAGCAGCATCTGTGAAGGACAACTCTCACTTAAGTTAAAAGCTGATCCTAGTATGCAAACATCATAAGTGATCGGAGTTGGGACATTCAGGAGTGGTGCTTTTATATGATTATTATTTTCTCTAAGTTAAGGGCTGTGGGTGGTGCAAGTGGCTAAGACACTGTGCCTGTTAACCAGCAGGCCAGGGTTCGAGACCCGGGTCAGCCCCACAAGACAGGGTGAGCGCCTGTCCTTAGCCCAGTTCTGCGACGCCAGCTCGATCTAATAGCTCTGCCTTTCCATTGGACTAATTCAGTGGTGTGGAGAGGGGGGATCTGCTGCTTGGGTAACAGCCCATCCTCCATAACAATCTAACCCAGGCTTTCGTGCTTCGCATGCAGCGTATGCAGCGCCGAGCACGATTCCATAGTCTTCCAAGACTGACGGAGGCCTGCTTTTTCTTTAAGTTTGTGTTGTGATGCAATACAAATTTGGCATGTTAATTTATATGGCCATATGTAAAGATGACAAGATGAAAACGACATGTGTTTAAACATTTAAATCCTAATCATATCTACTCAAAAGTAAGCCCCTTTGTGTTCAGTGGGTCTTACTGCCAGGAAAGTGTCTTTAGGAGTGGAGCATTAATCTTACAATGCAATGCTAAATTTGCTACCAAGTGATCACTCACCCAGCTACTTCCATTGTAGCTTCCAACCTTCCTCAGGTTCTGTCAGGTTCCCCTCCCAGTCCTTAAAAGAAGGGAAAGAAGCAGAGAAGGCCATTGATATGTGTGGCTTCTACCCAGTATGACCATATGTTATAACCCCAAATGAGGACAGCCCCCCCCCCAAAAAAAAATGTATACACCAAGAAAAATGTAGGATAAAATAAAAGCCAAAAACATTCAGAGAGAGAGAGAGAGAGAGAGAGAGAGAGAGAGAGAGAGAGAGAGAGAGAGAGACAGACAGACAGACAGACAGACAGACAGACAGACAGACAGACAGACAGATAGATAGATAGATAGATAGATAGATAGATAGATAGATAGATAGATAGATAGATAGATAGATAGATACTGGATTTACTTGAATTGCATGCTCACCTTTTCCACCCAAATTCAGTCTCCAAAATCAGGGTGTGCATTAGATTCAGTGGTTGAATTTGAGTAAATCGGTAATTTGATTATAAGTATAGTGTGCACATTAGATTTGGTGGCGCATTAGATTCAAGTAAATATGGTTGGAAGGTAAATAGATAGATGATTGATTTCAAGTGGTTAATATGAACACTATATTACTTATTACTAAATTTAAAAGTATTACAAATAATTTATTAATTACAAGAAAGCTACATGCTGCCTGCTCACAAGGAAAAGGAGGACAATTAAGATTTTTTTCCAGGACACAAAGCTTTAAAAAAGGACATGTCCTGGAAAAATGGGAATTTCTACCACTATTACATCAGGAAAACAAGCTCAGTGATGCATCCTCTTTCCCGGGCCAGGGAATCGAGGACTTTGAAATGCAATTCCCCACCCCCACGTCAGGCTGAATCATGCGCGCACATTTTTTTCCTCTCTCCTTGCTTGCATGCAGCCAACTAGCCTCTTCTGTGTTCAACAATGGGCAATACTGAGCTGACTGCAAGAACAGCTTGGCTTCCCTCTTTTGTGGGCCTGAAGGCCTTAGTAGACCTTTGAGCCTTGGAGTAGGGTGAATCATTTGCCACTCCAGCGCTCACCCAGAGGCAACCGCTCAACTTACTCAGCGGGCAAATTGCAAATTACAAGCCTGTTATTGCAACCAGAGTCTCCAGATATGGCACAGGAACAGCGAGAGACCAAGCAGCTTCTCTCAATCAATGTCTTCACAACATCATCCTGCGCAAGCCAAGTGGGACAAGCCCATTGTGCTGGCAAGTTGCGATCCCATTGTAGCAGGCGAGGTTGTTAATATTTGTCGCCTGCTGTGCCTGGAAATGGGATGGCCAAAGTTTGATTCACAACATCGACCCCGCATCTGGATGGAAATTAATTTTTAAACTGTTTTTGAAGTATTAAAAAAGCTGAAAAACTGTTATACTAAGACGACAATCCACAACCTGTCACAGTGGGATTTACTTCCAAGTAAATCTTAGAAGTTAAGTTTTTGAAGTAGTAAAACCGTTTTTAAGTATTAAAAAAATATAAACACTCTTATACTAAGGCTTCAATCCTGATTTCTGGCCAGAAAAATGGTCCAGCTAAGCTGGCCTAAGTAGGTCATATCCTGAGCTGACAAGTTAGCCCAAATTTACAGGCTGAGTGAGGCTGGCCAAGGAGTCAAATTTTTTAACCAACATTTCCATTTTTACTCTGGCTTATCATGGGTCTACTCAGATTTATGCCTACTCCTTAGGTGGTCTACCTCTGAGGAGCTGGAAGAGGACATTTCTGCCCTGGAAACAGGCACTGGATACAGCCAGTGGTGGGCACCAGCAGGTTCGCACCTACTCTATAGAACCGGTTCTTAACAAGAGATAGTACATATAAAGTTTAAAAATAGCCATTTAAAAGTGGCTGCCAGATGGACAGAGAACCGGTTCCTAATTTCTTTGAAGCCCATCACTGGATACAGCCTAACTGCACTGTTCTAGGCCATGTTAAACATGCCCTCAGCATGCTTCTCCTGTCTTGGGGCAGCCTATGTTGACTATGCCAGCCCAAGTCTTTCTGGTGTAACTGGGCTGGTCCATCTTGGAATTGGGCCAGGTCAGCACAGGACTTATGCCAGGCTTATGCCAGGCCTAAGTGGAGGTTTTGCCTCATGTGCACTTTTGCCTGAAGTGCACTTGGGCTACCCTGTCTATCACTGGGCTGGAGTGTGTGCATGGTGGGATGTTGCACACGGGGGGATTGATGCACATGGGGGGTTGGTGCGCATGGGGGATTTTGTGCATGAGGGGTTGTTGTGCAGTGGGGAAATGGTATACGGGGAAAATTTTACTCCCCTTACATATAATTTATTAAGGCTTCATACTAACAAGGAAATGGAGGACAACGAAGACTTTTTCACAGCTCATAAGGCTAAAAAAGAGGACATGTCCTGGAAAAAGAGAGCATATGTTTGCCCTGCGCATAACAGATCCAATCCAGGCATCTTGCAGTGGTGTAGGGCAGCTTCCACTGGTCTTGTGCTGGTTCCAGATCTGTGCCACCCAATTCTGAGGCGAAGGTCTAAGTAGACCCATTAATTCTCAGGCTTGTACAACCTCATATCAGCCTAAAAACACACAGGTAGACCCTACAACCTCTTAGAAGGGGCCTAGACATTACATCCTCAATCTCCTTGCAACTGCGGACAATTAGCTGAGACAGCATTTTTCCTCAAAATGGAGGCCACTTCACAAAATGGAGTCGAATCATAGCCTAGATGTGTTTTTTACTCACTATAGGTCTGCTGTGTTACCTGGAGTAAAAGGAAAAGTTTTCCCTTGTCTCAGAGTAGCTCAGCCCCAAACTTGAGCTGGATCCTTTTTTTAAACAGCATATTATATAATTTAGATAGTTATCCAGGTTGAATTTAGAATAAGGAGAGTTTTTCACATTTTTATACCACCCTTCCTTCAAGGAGCTAGGGTGGTGTACATTGTCCCCTTTTGTCTTCACAACGACCCTGTGAGGTAGGTGAGACAGAGATAGTGACTGGCCAAGGTCATCCAGGAAGCTTCATGGCTAAGCCAAGGTGACCGGATGTTTTAATAAAAAAGAGGAGAAGCCCCTCTAAATGTAGGACAAACTTCGGAGGACACAACAGAACAAAAGCTAAAAAGAATTGCTTTCAATGTGGTTAATTTAAACACTAAAACTGCAGTTGATCACAGTGGGGTTAACTTCTGAGTAGACATGGTTAGGACTGTGTTCTAAATTACTAATTATTAAATTTGAAACTGCCACATATTTTATTAAAACTGTATATTTTATTACATATAGCTTGCAATCGTAAGCATACTTTCCTGGGAGTAAGCCCAGATCTGGGTGGTGGGCTCCAGCAGGTTCGCACCTACTCTGTAGAACCGGTTGTTAACGAGAGATAGGACATATAAAGTTTAAAAATAGCCATTTAAAAGTGGCTGCCAGATGGGCATAGAACCGGTTCGTAACCCTTAGATGCCCATCCGGATCCAGAGTCCGGAAATGCAAATTTAAGCAAATTGGGCTATTTTTAGATGGGCATCTAAGTTAATTTCTTTGAATCCCATCACTGAGTAAGCTCCATTGAATTATAATGGGACCAACTTATTTGAACATAGGTATAGGATTGCACCCATATTTCATTAATTACAAGAAGGCTACACGCTTCCTGCTCACAAGAAAAAGGAGAACAATAAAGATTTTGTCAAGGACACAAGTCTAAAAAAGAGGACATATCCTGGAAAAAGAGGACATATGGTCACCCTATAATTGAGCATGGATTTTAACCTGAATCTTCCAGGTCTAATAACATTGTTTTATACCTTGATAGGCACCCTCCAGAGAAAAATTTTGCAGGGTGTGGAGGGCTCCAGGGGGATGTATCATCACATCATCTTTGCTCCTTTTTGACGTAACTTCACACTGCTGCATGCACCTGATGAAGCACATTCTAATGATCCACAGTAAACATATTAGTGGAAGGAGAAACCATCAGGAACCTTGTGATAACACTACGGGCACAATGCAGGGTTAGGGCAGTGAAGAGCGTCCTAGCTGCGCTGCCCCAACTATTCTGTATCCAGAGCAGAAAGTTATGCTGCATCCAGAGAGTCAGGAAGCCTGGGCTGCCCTAACTACTTCAGAGCATGCTAAGTCAGTGATAGCTGGGGAGGGCTTGCTCCTGAGGAGACCCCCCTCAGGTCACACTGAACAAGGAACAGCTGTGGTGCCTGCCTTAGAAGAAGTCTCTGACAAGCAGTAACAGCTGCATCATGAGAATGCAGTACAGCAGTACCTCTAGTGGAGGGTGGATGCTTGGGGGGGCCTGCTGTATCCCCACGTTAGGTTAGTTGTGCCATATCCTGAGATTGAGAGGCAGGGGTTGCAGCTAGGCTGGCCAAGAACTCAGACTTTTTTGTCAGCACTGCCATTCTTACTCTGCCTTATCATGGACCCCAAAGGGTCTACTCATTACTATACCTGCTCCTGAGGTGGTATAACTCTGAGGAGCTAAAGAGGGCATTTCTGCCCTGGACACAGGCTCTGGATACAGCTCTGCCCTACGCAATGCTAAACATGCCCTCAACATTCCTCTCCTGAACTATCTGCCATAAGCCTTTTCCAGAATAACTAGAGTGGCCAATCTTGCAGTTGGCTCAGCCCAGTGAGAAATAGGAGAACCCAAGTGCACTTCTGGATTGTGCCCAAAACTAATATATAGTCAGTGGTGGGCCGAGCCTCCCCAAGATCCGGTTCGCCGGAAGTTGGGGGCGGGGTCAGGGCGGGGCCGGGGCTAGGGGTGGACTCCAACCCTGGCGCACTGCGCATGCGCCAACCCCCAACGCATGCGCAGTGCGTCTCCTCCAGTTGGAGGAGACACAGTACGCACGCGGCGACGCCGGGGGATGGCATGTGCGCAGTGCGTCTCCTCCAACTGGACAACCCCGACTTGTCTCCTCCTGTTGGAGGAGGCACACATCACGCACGCCGACTCAGGCACGCGCCCTCCTGCTGGAGGAGGCGCACATCACCCTGTGCATCTTCTCCAGGAGGAGGAGACAGGGGAAAAAGATGGTGGCCGGCGCGAACCAGCGAGTAGGCCCAAACCGGCTTCTGCCCACCCCTGCATATAGTAGTTGACTCACAAGTCCAAATGGGGGGACAGATTGGGGACAGATCTTCCCAAATCATGAGAATTTGTTAGGCACATGTACACTACCCACTCTTCTAAATCCATATAAATTAAGGATAATGTGTTCTGCCATTGGATAACTCCTTAACATTCCAGAACCTTCTCAAAACCACACCATGGCATGGATTATTTTTAGGTTTTGCATCCCCCCTTTTTGAAGGGTAGACTTGGTTGCTCAATCATTAGGCAACACCCTACTTACTGTATAATATATACCTGACGTCAAAATTAAAGGCTACACAAATGTATGTCAACATCTCTCTCTCACTCTCTCTCTCTCATTTTAAAATCGACAGCCACAGTCGGTCAAAGTGCTTGGATCACAGCCCAAATCAGATTAACTTCTCATCACAGTTTCTTGGCAATCAACTCCATTTAATTCAATGAAAAGGGAAGGCAGAGGTTATTCCTAAATACATATGTTG
Source organism: Cryptoblepharus egeriae (assembly GCA_030015325.1). Lineage (NCBI taxonomy): Eukaryota > Metazoa > Chordata > Lepidosauria > Squamata > Scincidae > Cryptoblepharus > Cryptoblepharus egeriae. The sequence goes on along the minus strand of JAREYC010000003.1, from coordinate 176,475,935 downwards.
GAAAAATCCTGGTTTGTGAGAGGGGTAGACATTTAAAAAGCTGGGAATGATTGTGGAAGCCAAGCCTAGGTCCTGAAGTTTTTATTAGTTTTAAAACAGAAGTCAATAATATTCGGGGGCACCACTAAGGTTTGCATCACCTGGTGCAGGAGGCCAGCGCGTCACCCCCCGTGCAGTGGGTGGAACAACAACCTGGATGGTGGGGGTGGTTATGTGCCATTGTTTGTTTTATGGCCACACGTTTTGATAGAATAAAGATCTTTCAAAATGGTTTGTTTCACTGCATTCTGCTGCAAATTACACATCCAACAGTATATAACATGATGGGATTATTCCTAAAATATATTTCTAGCCATTTTGTTCACTAGTGGGGTCACCCTCCTCAAGGGTGCCACATTTCTAACCACTTATTGCAGTGGTTCTCAACCCATCTAGCTTGGGACCCACTTTGTAGAAGGACAACCTGTCCAGGATCCACTAAAAGTGATGTCATGGCTGGAAGTGACATCATCAAGCAAATTAAATAAATAATTGTAAATACTTTAAATTTAATCAAGTAAATAACATCAAACCCACTCACACCCCCCAAAAAAATTCAATAAGATTTTCAACACCCAGTTCAGTTTTTAAGTTCCTATATTCAAACATGTTCAGTATGATTTTAGACTTTAAACCCAGCAAGTTTTTCTTGTTTTTGCTAGACCGGGGTGATCATAAGTCATAATCAGACAGCGGAGAAGTTTCCCCCCGTCCTCCAATGTAGGATACCCAAGAAAAGTGTAGCGCATAACAAAATAAAATCTCAAAAAACTTGTGTATATTGCTTCCATGCGCTTAAACACTATATTACTGAATATTAAACTTACAATTATTACATATAATCGAATACATATAGAGCACAATCCTAACCATGTCTACTCAAAAGGAAGCCCCATTGTGTTCAAAGGGTCTTACTCCCTGGAAAGTGTCTTTAGGATTGCAGCCATGTTATTAATTCCAAGTATGCTGTAGGCAGCTAATTTAAACAACGTGGTTGCAATCCTAAGGATACTTTCCTGGGAGTAAGACCCATTGAACACAATGGGGTTGAGGAGACATGGTTAGGATTGCACGGTTCATTATTATTAAATTTAAAATTATTAAATACAATTTATTACATATAATTTATGAATTACAACCACACTACATGCTGCCTGCTCACAAGGAAGTGGGGGACAAGGAAGGCTTTTCCAGGACACAAGGCTAAAAAAGAGGATGTGTCTTGGAAAAAGAGGACATTTAGAAAAAAACTTAAAAAGTCAAAGCTGTCTTAACCCCCCCCCCCCCCCAAAAAAAAAAAAAAGGCATTACAAATTCAGAGGAAAAAGGGCTGGAGATCCAGATGAGGCTTGAGTAGAGGGAGAAGTTTGGACTTTACAAATATTTTTTTTAATTCCCTTTACCTGCTAAGCTAGTTTCAGTGTTGGGGGGTCTGCCTTCTGGAGCACTTTCAAGCTCCAGGTGCCTGGGATCAGGACCATTCTGGAAGCCTTGCACCTTCCACACCAGCCAAAGCATGTCTGGTTACTTGCAAGTATACAATGCAAAGGGGAACTTTTTAGGAGGGAGCTTCCTTCTGGGGTGATTTGGAGGGTTCTGTTCCTTGGATCAGGACCCTTCTGGTGTCCTTGGCTTCCTCTCAGCCTGCCCTTTCCGGCAGACTAATGCGCGTTCACTTACTCACAAATAAAGCCGCAATATGCAAATTTTGTGGCTTTTTTATTTTTTGGCTTTAACTTTGGCTAGGAAGGTGCTATTTCAAAACAGATTGTTGTGATGGACTCTGCTGGCCAAGACGAATTCAGTGATATATGGCTTGATGGGGTTGAGTGCACCATCGCAAAGTTGCTTTTTTGGGGTGCCCCGGTCCCCACTGCGTGTCAGCCCCGGGCGCTTCACCTGGTATGGGCTGCACCCCCCACACCACCCTAGTGATGCCAGTGATAATATTACAGTATGTAGACTCCCCCCTCCCGAGTCTGCCCTACCCTCCTGGAGAGTGAGCATATGTTCTCTATTCCCAGGACATGTCTTCTTTCTTAGCTTTGGGTCCTGGAAAAAAATCTTCATTGTCCTCCTTTTCCCTGTGAACAGGCACCATGTAGCCTTCTTGTAATTATACGTAATAAATTATATGAAATAGTTTTTCATGTAATAATAATAGTGTTTAAATTAACCACATGAAAGCAATACTGTATACAGTATTTTAGCTTTATTTTGTCATGTCCTACATTTTTCTAGGGTGTCCTACATTTGGGGAGGGGCTTGTCCTATTTTGCAGTTATGACATCTGGTTACACTGGCTCTATTCAACCTGCAAATGGTCCATTCAAAGATTTTTCCATAAGAAATAATGGAAACTCAGACAACTGGTTCCACAACCCCCAAAATATTCATATAAAAATATTAACTGGATGTAAAAATTATGACAAAACACTGGAACTGAAATCAAAACATGCATTAAATGTGCATGATCCTGTGAAGTCTACTTAGGCTGCAATCCTAAAGACACTTTCCTGGGAGTAATCCCCATTTAACACAATGGGGCTTACTTCTGGGTAGACATGGTTAAGAGGCTGCAATCAAAGACACTTTCCTGGGAGTAAGCTTACTTCTTTAACACAATGGGCTTACTTCTGAGTAGACATATTTAGGAGACTGCAATCAAAGACACTTTCCAGGAGGTTTACCTGGACTGCTGCTGGAGGTTCAAGGTGGTCAGTGGGGGCACTAGGGGGTAGTTAGGGGCAGCTGCCTCTGGCACCTCCAGGCAACTGCCCCTAAGTTGGGGGCAGTTAGAGGCAGCAGCGCTGGCCAGCAGCCCTTTTAAAGAGCCTCTGTGCGGAGCGTCAGAGCTGCATAGCATGCGTGCCCTGCATAGCACTGCATAGCACACTTGCTTGTTAAGTGAAGCCGAACGTGTTATGTGAAGCAATATTTCTTGGAAATTTTTGCTTGTTATGTGAATGCTTGTTAAGTGAGGTACCACTGTATATTAACTTATGGTATATCAGATGTTAATGTTCCATTGCCATGTATTTTGAGAGCCAGGAATTCCACATTGATGTCTGGCTGCCAAACTACCAATTCTTCGGTGTAGTCTGGCTGCCAATTGTTGCTAGCTGTTTAGTTCACACTTTCATGGTATTGGGAGTGCACCAGAATGATTAGGCTGGAATCCTATGCATGTACTGTATATCTGGGGATGTCCCACTGAATTAAATGGGCCTTGCTTTTAAGTAGACAAGGACAGGACTGCTTTAGTTGATCTTGCTTTAGTTGATCTTTTGTGGCTTTTTTATTTTTACTTATTGGAACTTACAATTATATTAACAAGAGCTGAAGCATATTTTCAGTTATAAATTGTACCACAGGTAAAAAGTGTATTAAACTTTTACAAACTACAGCAGAATCCTGGGGGGAATTCTCTGTTTTAATTTTAATTTTCTTTATTTAAATTAAATTTAATTTTCTTTATTTAAATTAAAGTATTTAAAGCAAAGGAGGAATTCTTTTTTGGCTGAATAATGCTGTAATATTTTAGGCTGATTTATTTATTTGATTTATACCCTGCTTTTCCAATGATAATGCAAATGCCCAAAAACAAAGTTTTCACCCTTCTGTCCTCACAACAACCCTGTGAAGTAGGTGAAGCTGAGAGTGAATGACTGGCCCAAGATCACCCAGGAAGCTTCATGGCTAAGGGGAATTTGAAACGGGTTCTTCGAGATTCCAGTCCATCTCCATAACCCAGGGTGACCATATCTCATAACCCAAAAGGAGGACAAAACCTCCCAAAACGTAGGACATGCAAGAAAAATATAGGACGTGACAAAATAAACGCTACAAGCACTCATTTATGTTGCTTTCATCTGATTAATTTTAAACATTATATTTTTTATCATTAAATTTAAAGCTACTGTAAGTAATTTATTACATATTTTATTATTTGCAAGAAGGCTACATGTTGCCAGCACAAGGAAATGGAGGACAATAAAGATTTTTCCCCAGACACAAGGCTGAAATCCAGAACATGTCCTGGAAAAAGAGGACATATGGTCACCCTGCCCTAACCTCTGCATCATTCTGGCTCATCCTGAATAATACAGTAAGGGTGCAATCCTGAAGTGCACTTGGGCTAGCTATTGGCCCAACTCCAAGATAGGCCAGCACAGTTAGACCAGAAAGGCTTGGGTCGACATAAGTCAACATAGGCTGGCCCAAGACAGATGGACCTGGGCTGGCCTATCTGTGCCAGCCTAGGCAGTTCAGGAGAGGCATGTTGAGGGCATGTTCAGCATGGCCTAGAACAGGTAGGCTGTATCCAGGGTAGACATGCCCCCTCTCAGCTTAGCTGGGCCATTTTTCTGACCTAAAGTCAGGATTGCATTGTAAAATTCTTATGCACATTTTATTAATCAAAGAGCACAATCCTAACCATGTCTACTCAAAGGTAAGCCCCATTGTGTTCAATGGGTCTTACTCCCAGGAAAGTGTCTTTAGGATTGCAGCCAAAATTAAACAATAAAAAGTTATTTGTAGTTCAGCTCTTATGCAAGTCTTCTGGGATGCAGTCCTCACTTGAATTTAATGGGATTTACTCCCAGGCAAGAATATATCAGATTACAACCTTGTTTAATTACCTTCGGCTTCTTGCTGACAATTACATGTTTATTTTATATTACATATAGTGCTTTTAAGTAAATAAATACAGTACTTTCTTCTTTTGGAGTTTTAAGTATTTGGTATTCAATCTGTTCTCACAACTGAATACCAAAAGTGTTTTGCAAAAGGGAGGGAAGCTGAATTGGTGTTCTGAGAATTTGATACCCCTACAAATATATTTTTGGTTAACATTTGGTAAAGAATATAACAGGGAATATGGCTGCAATCCTAACCTCATTGATTTTGGAGTTGTTAGCCCCATTGACTCTGACGGTGCTTTTAGACAGGGATAGAATTGCACTCTATATGAACCAGCACTCTATGAACCAACTGTTCATAATCTGTTATTTTTATTGATCTATTTGTTTCGTCATCTATGACTGCCAGAAATGCAAATTTATTCTCATGGTATTTTTAATCTTTATATGGGAAAAAACAGGTTTGAGACTTTTTTGCATAGAGCAATCAACACTTAAAATGTGTTTAGCCTTTTTAAATGCAAATATGTTCTTCCAGCACTGTTTCTAACTAAACAGAAGCCCATTTCCTGGTTCATTATAAAACAATGGAGGAAGGCGGAGAGAAGAAATAATTTCATCACTCGGTTTATCAAGTGGTTCATCTGGAAATGTTCAGTGAATCCTGTTACAAATACTTCCACAGCCTCATTGCTCAAATGTGAGATCAGATTACCGTATGTGAGTTAATTCATATTCTGGTTATAATAAAAACATAGAAAACTCACAGATACATAGGTGGTGCCTGTGGAGGGCAAGGCTCACCAAACCTGTAGCTTGCCACCCTACCCCATAATCATAAACTGGAAATTTAAGATGAAGTGGTTTGAGAATTGGATTTAGTCCTGGAAGAACCAAGTTCAAATCCCTATTCAGCCATGAAGATCTTGAGAGATCATGAGCCACTTAGGCTGCAATCCTAAGCAGACTTTCCTGAGAGTAAGTACTATTGAACACAATGGGACTTACTTCTGAGTAGACATGCTTAGGATTGCATACTCTCTTTCAGCTTTACCTACCTTACAGGATTGTTGTGAAGACAAAAATGCAAATCACTCTGAGCAGTATGGAGAATGGGCAGTATAATGGGCAGTATAATGTGAAAAATTGAATAAATAAAAAATAGAATCTTGCTGGAAGTCCCTTTAGGTTTCAGGCATGGAAACACTAACTAGCTGATCTAGATAAGGATTGAAGATACTTCATTGCCTAGTAGTATAAAAACATGTTCCACAAGCACACAGAGAACGTGTAGTCAATGTCCTAGCAAAACTGATATAAACCCCACTTCCATGAGCTTTCTCTTAACTATCTAAGCAGCTCTTTTGCATCATTCTGTGTGTAATGATTTCAGCAAGCAAGGACAATATTCAAGAGGCATCAAGATATAAAGAATGTACATGCAACCACAAGGGTTGCAAAAGGTTGAAAACTTTGCAAGCTGCGGCCTTGGGTATTTGCTTTGATATCAGAAAGACAGGGAAAATAAATAAACGAGTAAACAAACAAATAAATGTTGCTATACACATAATGCATTTTGGTCTACGTAGTAAAGAATCATATACTCAATGTAAAGCACCAGTATTCCTGCACCACCACTATCACCCCCCAAAGAATTACTGGAAAATAGCAAATGGGGGGGGCTGCATTTCTGCAGGTGGGGGCCTTCCCAGGGCATGCAAGCTGCACATCCCCCTCCCCTTTTGAGCCATTACAGGTGTGGGGGGGAAGCAAAATGAAGGCATAGAATGATTCCTAAGCAGACTCCCCGCAGAACGTAGTGCTTTGCACCCCACCTAGCTATGCTACTGCATAGCTAAAAGTATAAAATATAAGTATCTTCAGGAATACGATCAAAGATCTTCTAAAACATCATCAGGCAGGCAGAGATTTCAAAAAGGCTTGAGATGTTCAATGAATTTATTTTATCTGTAGAATTGAAGCTATCATCATACACAAGGATTTTACGCACTCCAATACAGATAACTGTTCCATTTTGAAATATTTTGTTCTTCATTTGGATTATCTAGTCATTACTCTTTTGAAACAACAAGGGACAGGGCAGAAACAGAACGACCCATGAGTGCTGAGCTCTGGGCAATCACCAGCTTGGAATCTTGCTTGAGCAAAATATTTGTTAGAGCTGCTTTTTTTCTGAGCAGGAAAACATCTCGCCACAAAGAGGAAAAATTTTACCACCTTTGCGCTTGGCTCTGCCATGATAAGCAAACAAGGAAGTTGAACTCAAGTGATTCAGATCAGCTAAGAAGAAGACAACACATGACAATAATTAAACCCAAAGTAAAGCATTTGTTATAATGTTGCTGCCCAATTCGGATGGCTGCATGCTTGTGATGGGTGCAACCTACTCAAAAACAAGCATACATTTTTGTCATGTGGAAAGTAGGCATGTTTTGTAAAAAATACAAGTTAAGGGAATATGGAAAGAAGCATTAGCAGGGTTAAAATTAAAACCATAGCTGTGCAGCTGGTGTTACTACTTCCCAATCTACCTTTCATCACCTGGAGGCCAGACTTGCCTTCATGCCTCCCCTCGCTGCCCATTTGGCACACTGCTCCGCATCCATGCAGGAACGGAACATGTAAACGCTGCCTATGTATGTAGGATACAATTCAGTGGCTGATTTTCATAATTGATTCCGGCTGCACAATTTGAGACTGCGGAACTTAGATTTAATGTGCATAGATAGCTTCTGAACATCTGGCCTCACATGATATGTGAGACTGGTAGAGGTAGAGTGACCATATGTAATAACTGCAAAAGAGGACAAGGCCCCGCAAAATGCAAGACAACCAAGAAAAATCGGACTTGACAAAATAAAAACTTAAAACATGCATATATATTGCTTTCATGTGGGTAATTAAAACACTTAACAGTGCAATTCTAAGCATGTCTACTCAGAAGTAAGTCCCATTGTGTTCAATAGTTCTTACTCCCAGGAATATTGGGTTAGGATTGCAGCCTACATTATTTGTTATTAAATTTAAAAACATTACATGTAAATTTATTATATACACTTTATTAATAACAAGGAGGTATCATGCTGCCTGCTTACAAGGAAAGGGAGGACAAAGACAATTTTTCCAGGACACAAGGCTTAAAAAGAGGACATGTCCTGGAAAAAGAGGATATATGGTCACACTGGGTAGAGGGAGGATACTCTTGCACATTGGACAGTATCATCCAATGAGTCCCTGTTTATTATAAGGGAGTCCAGAACATAGTGAGACAGTATGGTATAGTGATCAGAGTACTGATTTCAGATTATGAGACCCAGATCCAGAGTCTAATCTGCTGGAGTTCACTGGTAATGGTGACTCTGATTCTATGCAAACCTATCCAGTGGTGGGATTCAAATAATTTAACAACAGGTTCTATGTCCCATTAGTAACCAGTTCTCAGAACCAGGCACCCAATAGCAAAGTGTTCTATAGAACCTGTGAGAACCCCTGAAGCCCACCTCTGAACCTATCTTGTGGCTGCTGTGGTTAAAATTGGCTAGATGTGGGAAAGAAAACCATCCATGCCAGCTTCTGCCTCTTGGAGTGTGCATCCATGCTTTTCTTACATCTTCTCTGCAACCAGTCTCAGCTATATCTCTGTCCCTGTGTTTGCATTGGAGGACTACTCTGTTAAAATTTTGCTCATGTGAATCACTAGCACTGCTATTCCTTCAGGTTCAGCTTTTCCCCTAAAGTCTTTAGAACTGAAATCTCTAGAGATGTGGCTGGATGCATCTTATCTTTAGCACACAAACAACTAACTGCACAATGAACACACTGTGCAGCATACAGACTTTTCACACCCTGCGTTTTCTGAAATATATTTTGAATAGCTAGAAATGCAAGGAAGTTATAAATCTAGGAGTTATAAAACTGAATATGTGGAATGGGGGAGAGAGATTGCACACTAGTGATGCCACTGGTCCTCCACATGTTTATTACTTGCCTTTGGAGGCACTGTGTCAGGGATGTGACACAGTGACATGGAGTGGGTCTAGCTGGTGTGCCCCTTGTTTCCATACCCAGATTTCTAATACCTGGTTTAGTGGTTTGGGTGTAAGAAGTGAAAGATCCAGGTTCAAATTTCCACTCCACCAGAAAGCTTCCACAATGACTTTAGGATTGTCACTTTCTTCTCAGCTTCACCTACCTCACAAGGTCGTTGTGCAGGCAAAAGGAGAGTCCATGCACACCACTCTGAGCTCCTTTAAGGAAAAGTGGTATACAAATGTGAAAAAAATATGTAAATAACTATCTTATAAGACCATTCTGATTCCCTAACACATCTTGAACCAAAAAAGCACCACACATCAATTCACTTTTAAATCAGTTAAGAAAAAGCTATTGGAGAAGAAAATAAAACGTCTCAATGTTACACAAGTGGTGTAGGGTGTGGGGCTCATAGAATGATCCAGGAAAGGGTGTGTGTTTTGTTACAAACACAAGTCCATGTTCTTATCTGTCAGATGCTGGAGGACGAGAGGGTGGTTTTAAAATGTAATGAATATATGAGAGTGGAATAGCCATTCCTCGGGAAGCATGGATCGCATTCCTGGTGGAGGAGGGGCTCCAACAGCCCTGTTTACTGATCACCAAGAAAGAAAGGATCACCAAAAGGGCTATGTGATCATGCAATTAGCTGATGGTCCAAGAATGCAGTGACTTGAGCCTCTCTCAGAGCCTTTGTCTGCAATTTTGTACACGTAATCATGTGAGCATATTAGTCAAATCAGCTACCACATCAAGACTACCAAACTGTCTGCCTAGCAAGCACTTCCTGTAAACATACTACTACTGTGCATACAGGCGTTCAGGGATCAGCCAGTGTGCGCGCTTGAATTCCTTTGTACTACTTACTTGTTGCGCACGGTGAAACCACCCTGAATATTACCGTTTTCCCTGGTCTCTGAGAACCGAAGTGGAATCATTTTTGTGCCTGTAAGAAACTAAAAATAAATTAATCCAGGCAGAATCTGCATCTTTTGTTCACATCTCTCTAGTCAATTATATCCAGTGGAGATTAAACACATAAAAATTCAATACAATAAAGGTACTTGGCACAGATTTGTGTGTGTGTGTGTGTGTGTGTGTGTGTGTGTAGTGTTGTGAATATATGTTTCAGGCTGCAATCCTATACGCACTTTCCTGAAAGAATGGCCCATTCAACCTAAAAGGACTTACTTCTGAGTAGACATGCTTAGAATTGCATCCTTACTGAGTGTTTACTGCGGCTCCCGAGTTGCAAATACATTTACTGGGGTCTAGGGTTTCCAAAATAAGATATGTAACACACACAGAAAGAAAGAGGGGGGAGTCTAACTTTTTATATATTAAGGGGTGAAAATTATGCAGGCAAGATCCATGACTTTGGCTGCAATCCTAATCTCCATTTGGATGCAATCCTAATCTCCACTTGTGCCAGCACAAGTCCTGGCACATGTCCCATGCTGGCCCTAGGGGTTGTCATAAAAAGTGCCCAAAGGCGGTTCTGTGCCACTCTTTGGGGGGCTTATGCCACTGCACAGACATGTGCTGGCCTCTCCACATCACCATGAAAATGGGCAGACAGGTGATTTGTACTGGCCTAAATTAGTTAGTATTGCACCCTCTGTTTCTTTTTCTTAAGGCAGCTGTGTGTGTGTGTGTGTGTGCAAGAAGTGTTACCATACATCCTCTTTTTCCAGGACTTTTAAAGCCTTGTGTCCTGGAAAACCTCCTCATTGTCCTTTTCCTTGTGAGCAGCATGTAGCTTTCTTGTAATTAATAAATTAGATATAACAAATGATTTGTAATTAAACCAGTTTTTAAAAATAATAATTAATAAGGTGCTTATATTATGTAATCAGTGAAACAAACTGCGGAGGAAGGTGGTGGACTCTCCCTCACTGGGGAACTTTAAGAAGATGCTCAGCAAGCACCTCTTCGAGATTTTCTGCTACAGGAAGGGGTTTGGAATAGATGATCTATCAGTCCTTTCCAACTCTATGATACTATATTAATCATATAAAACCAATATGAGTATTTATATTTTTCTTTTTGTCATGTCCTACATTTTTCTTGGGTGTTCTACATTTTGAGGGACTTGTATTTCGTTTTGACATCTGGTCACCCTGGGAGCAAGCAAGATTTCCAATCTGGAGCTTAATTGTGGTACTGGAGTAACTGGGTAATAATCCTTTTTTCCCATGGTGGTTCCCCATTGCAAAACACTCATCCCCCTCTCCCAACTGCTACGAACGTCATGAAAAACATATATGTACTTCTTGTACCTGTGTCACCCTCTTTGTAGTTGCTACAAGTTGGGTGTTTATATCAAAAGATTGGGAAAAGAGAATGACTGTTTTGAGGATGGTGATTGTCTATAAACACAAATGAAGTTCCCCAACTTTCTGGTATGTATGCATTACGCAGATCAGAGAAAGCAACTATGGTAATATTTTTCAGATAAAAAAAAAACTTGAATAAAGTCACCTGCACTTGTCTGATATAATACACAGCACATACCTGTATATTACAGGAAAAATAATACATCATGTCCTGAAGGCTGGCACTGAACATTAAGATCAGGTCACCTGAATGATTCCAAAATGAGTTCTGCCATGTTGACTTTAGGGTGCAATCCTAAGCATGCCTACTCAGAAATAAGTCCCATTCTGTTCTATGGGACTTAGGGCAAAATCCAAAGTAACTACGGGGAGTCCTTGCTCTGGTGTAAGAACAATTTACTCTGGATTCCAATATGAATTTCCCATAGGTTTTCACTAGGAGGTGCAGTAACTATGGTTGCACGTAGTTACGTGCTTATGTGCTCCTGTAGTTACTTTGGATTTGGGGGTTACTCTCAGGAAAGTGTGTATAGGATTGCAGCCTATATTCTTATTTTTCACCACTTTCTCCTTCTCTCCATCCTGAGCCTCTCTCTCCCCTGCTCCCTTCTGGCTAGCCCTGAGCTGCTTTCCTCTTCTCCACTATTCTCTTCCTCTGCCCAGTGGATAAAGGGGATTAAAGCCCCTTTAAAAAGTGCTTGTTATGTGAAGCACACTTGTTATGAGAGGAAGAATCCAATAGAAATTTTTCTTTATTACCGTGATCACTCTTTATGTGGGGCATTTGTTATGCAAGGTACCACTGTAGAGTACAGTAATTTAAATTTCTGTTTTAAATTATTAGCTGCCTATCAGTGAGCAGGACAGACAGGAGGATTCTCCCAACTTGTTAAGTTATAGCTCCGTTCTTATGTTTATAAAATACACAGGGAAATATTGATTTTTTAAAAAACGTTTCCTAAAATATGTTTTGTCGGGCATGACTGGCCAATATGACAAAAACAGCACAAAGCTATGAAGGTTGTTCTGTTAACGTTGCTTGTCAATTAGGGTAACGTTGCTTGTCAATTAGGGTAGGTATTTTTAATTATAAGTTATATAAATTTTTATTTAAATGATATAAAGGAGTTGCTGCAGCCATGTTTAAAAGGTGGAATCTATTAAACAAGGCAAAAGGACAGAAAACATTTTTGTACATTTTGACAGAAGTACTTTTTTGCCTTCCCATCAAATATTGAAATAGGCAGAACTGAAAAGCATTGTAAATCTATACAAACAATTAGCTAAAAGTAAGAGAGCTACATATTAAATATAGGAAACCGAATCCTATGGTTATCTACTCAAGAGAAAGTCAATGGAACTTACTCCCAGGAAAGTGTGAATAGGATTGCAAACATAAGCTGCAATCCTGGCTTTAGGCCAGAAAAATGACCCAGCTAAGCTGGCCTAAGTAGGCCATATCCTGAGTTAGGCCCACTGGGTTGAAGGTCAAATCCACAGGGTTGAAGGTCTCTGGCTGGGCCAACTGCTGCTGACGATGCTTCAGCCGCACAAGGGCAGCGTGCTGACTGGGCTGGTGTAGTTGTGCTCAGTGATGGGCTTCGAAAAAATTAAGAACCGGTCCTCTGTCCATCTGGCAGCCACTTTTAAATGGCTATTTTTAAACTTTATATGTACTATCTCTTGTTAAGAACCGGTTCTATAGCGTAGGTGCGAACCTGCTGCTGCCCACCACTGGTTGTGCTGTATCCTGAGGTTCAGAGGCAGAGGTTGGCCATCACTTCCAATTTTGGCTTATAATGTATCCCTATGGGTCTGCTCAGATTTATTCCTGCTCATTAGAGGGTGAGGTAGAGGATGTTCTACCTCTGAGGAGCTATGAGTGGGCATTTCTGCCCTGGAAACAGGCTCTGGATACAGCCTAAGTACACTGTTCTAGGCCATGCTGAACATGCCCTCAAAATGTGTCTCCTGAACTGCCTAGGCTGGCACAACTACCCCTGCCTAAGTCCATCTGTGTTGGGCCAGCCAGTGTTCACTTACACTGGCCCAAGCCTTTCTGGTAAGTGGGCTGACTCATCTTGGAATTGGGCCATCCCAGTGATAGATAGGCAAGCCCAAGTGCACTTCAGGATTGCAGTCATATAGTATTATATATATGATGTATTCTAAAGAGCATTTTCACGAAAAACCAGCATCCAAGTATGTAATTACATGCTTTACTTAAATATGGGAATATCTGATTTAACAAACTCATAAAGATGCATTTGTTTGCCAAAGTTTAACCCTTAAATTGTTGCCTTTCGGTAATAGGAAGATACGAGGAGGAGAAATTATTTCTTCACATTTTCATTACTGAATCCAACCTAGAATATACTTTCCCAAGAAGATTGCATTCCAAGACATGGGCATCACCACAGTATATTCTTTGGTCCTAAAGTTACAACATATCAATTTAAACATAATTTCTTACCCTGAAAGGTTCAAAGATCAATCCTATGCTCCATTGTAGTGTGAAGCAGATGGTGAAGGCAAACATTGCAGTGATCCAGTAAGTTCTTTAGGGCTCAGTCCTCACAAATTTAGACCAGGCTATCTCAGATGGCATATGTTTCCAAAGTGATGTGGGAGGTCAACATATATCTGTGCAGTGGCCCAAACCCCCAGGAGTGCATGTTAGATTCATTGAAAAATTTGGGGCTGACCCATTGATATCATCCTCCCAGTTGAGCCATGTGAAAATGGAACCAGATTTGAAGATGGTTTTCCAGGAACTTGAATGCTAGATTTTAATTCCCAGTTAATAAAACATTTCACCTGCACAGAATTACTAATGACAGCACTAATTTACACAAGGCTACTCATGTGAACAAAATTACCTTTGTCTGCAAGTTCTGATCCCATGTGAAGGAGCACAAGTATAAACAAGGTTTCTATGGTGCCATCTGCAACAAGCACAAGCTTCAACATTGACAAAGAATTGCTGTGCAGCTTCCGAGCTTTGTCTTGACTCATGTTTACTGTCACTTTTTTACCCCCAAAAGAAAGAAAAAAAGCTATGCTGTGTTTGGTTGTCACTAGCTACACATTCCTGATACCGTAATAAAAATGTGTTTGCAGGAACCAGGAAGAAATGCACTGAAAATGATTGCACTGCAGCTTCATGTACGATTGCTCTGTTGGTCTCAGAATTCAGGATTCTCAGGAATCAGAACTCAGGAATTATCTTTCTATCAGGTCACAGGGACTCAACTGTTTCCTGCCTGAAAGTACCTCATTGTACCTCACCTATAGGGCCAGTTAGTATTTTGTACACCGCTTCTTGAGCTGTATAGATGAGTACCCTGGTTGAAGGTACTCTCCCAAGTTCAAAAGCAAGGTCAGCTCTAGTGGATATGGCTGTATATACGTAAATGTTTTTGCCACCTTATGAGAAGGTATGGTGACCATGATTGGAATTCTGATCAAGCACAGGGTTCTAACCACAGTGTTCTAACCACTGAACCACTGCTGCTCTCCAAATACCATTTTATTGATTATTAAATTTCAAACTCTTACATATAATTTTTTACATATGATATATTAATTACAAGAAGGCTATGTGCAACCCACCCACAAGGAAAAGGAGAACATATAAGTTTTTTTATTCCAGAACACAAGTCTAAAATGGAGGACATGTCGTGGAAAAAAGAGGACATATGGTCACCCTGTGAGAAGAGAAAGAAAAGATACTGATGTTAGGAAAAACTGAAGGCAAAAAGAGGATGACGGACAATGAGATGGTGAGATAGTGTCACTGAAGCAATGAACATGAATTTGGACAAACTTTGGGAGCTAGAGAAAGGTAGGAGACCTGGTGTGCTGTGGTTCATGGGGCCACAAAGAGACAGAAACAACTTAACAGTTAAGCAACAACAACATTTATTGTACACAGGGGTCTTTTTGAGGGGGTACTCACTGGTACGGAGTACTGTCACCTTGTGTGGTAAGTTCTGGCACTCTGTGGCTCCTAAGTAGACATGGCTATGATTACAAATGACATTTTCATGGTGAGTACCCCCACCTTTATTTCTAGGGAAAAATCACTGATTGTACACAATAGGCATCCAGCATTCTCTTTTGCTCTCTTATCGGCCAAGTTTTTGACACACTTTAGCACCACACTAAAATGTGTGATCTCCCAGAGAGATCAGTTGCTTCGTTCACCAAGTATAGTTAAAAGGGATGTAGGGCTTCCCTTCTTCAATCAGTCCTTCAATTCCCTTCTTCAAAACGGCCCCAAACTCAGCTACCACCTCATATTTTCCTCCTCTCTCTCTCTCTCTCTCTATAATATTTCCTACAATCTACCACTAATGTAACTCACATTGGCTGCAATCCTGAAGTGTACTTGAGCTAGCCTATCTACCATTGGCTAGACCTAATTCCAAGATGGGCCAGCCCAGTTACACCAGAAAGACTTGGGCTGGTGTAAGTCAACATAAGCTGGCCCAAGACAGATGGACTTGGGCTAGCCTACCAGTGCCAGCCTTTGCAGTTCAAGCGAGGCATGTTGAGGGCATGTTCAGCATGGCCTAGAACAGAGCAGTTAGGCTGTATCCAGTATAACGAAACAACTCAAGTGTTGTTAATAGCTCCTGTTCCAAAGCAACTTTACAAGCTATTATTGTATTTTGATTCTGTATTTCTGTTACTGTATTTTGATATGCCGAGGTCCGTTTAATTTTACTGGAAGTACAATATGTCAGGCCTATACAATAGAGATACATCAAGTTCTGGTTGACTCCTAATAGGCTGTTGAATTTCAATGTTTAAATTATCTGAGTTGGGAACTACTAAATTCCACTCTCATCAGTATAGCTGCTTGAATTTCCCCTTCTTTTGCCTCATCCTTTTCTGTCTGAAAAAAATTAATTTGTTCCATAAAGTATTAAATTTAAATACTATTATTACCTCCAGTCTCATCCCAATCCCAAAATCCTTGATAATCTGTAAAGTCTTTAGCCTTTCCAAGAAGCCTTTGAATCTAGTTTCTTATTCACTTTCTGGATCTCAGGAAAGTGAGATATTTGTCTGCAAAGGTTTCTGCCGTGTTAAACACGTTAGTTTTTAAGATACTGTATTTTCAGTGTTCTCCTGTTTTTACTGAAACATTTCTGGCAGTCTAGAAGCTTTTTGTCAACAACTTTTGTCAACAACTATGCCCTCCCCACATCAAACACAGATCTGCATAGTCAGGTTTTATTGTAATGCCACTTTGAAAGAGGATGACTGATAGCAGAACGGGGGGAGGGAGAGTCTTTCCTTCTTCCAAATAGCTCTAACAGTATGAAAACAAATCCAGTGAAACTCTGAAAAGGGTAAAACTGATAGATGCTTTTATTTAGCAGGATATGAATCCACTAAACAAACAAACAAATAAATAAACTAATCTCATTTCAGCCAAGTTGCTTATTGCTCTGGGAACTTTTAGGAGACTGAAAAGTGGTACATAAATATACTTAACCAGCAAAAACTAGGTACTCGTGTTGCAGGAGTAAAAGTCCCCCTGTATGCCATCCCCCATTGCGCAATAACCCCAAGAGCATGAACCTCCCATGCACAACATCTCTCCATGCACAACATCTCTCCATGTACAACATCTCCCCATGCACAACATCTCCCATGCGCATCATCAGCCCATGTGCAACATCTCCCATGCACAACATCCCCATGCACTAACTCCATGTGCACCGTCCCCCCTGCGCACTGCAGCCCCATGCGCAACATCCACCCATGCACATCAAATCCCCATGCGCAACATCCTCCATGTGCAACATCCCCCATGCACAATATCCCCATCCTGTATAACCTTCCTCCCAGTGCATCAGGCACCAGGCACCAAATTGGCTGGATGTTGATCAGTCAGTCTTCAATGTTAAGTATAGGAGAAAAACATGTTGCACCCCTTTTCAGCCCCTTAAGGGTTAAGTTTCTCAACATTGGTTCTTTGTGAGTGTTCATGTCACAGAAAGAACATCCTCCCCAAATTTCATGCTTCTAGGCCCAGCGGTTTTGGTTGGGCGTTGATGAATCAGTGAGTGAGTGAGTGACTTCAGTTATATTTATATAACTGAGAGAGAGAGAGAGATAAGAGCATGGAGCATTTCATGCACTCCAAAAAAGGTGATCAATAGCATTCTACCTTAGAAATGGAGAAGTGGGAAATGTATTAGGAAGACAGTATTAGGGAGAAGTGGGTTCAAATACAGAGGCTGAGCAAGACTGTAACTTTGGACTGGAATGGACAGGATGACAGAAATCATAGCCACAAAAGAGGACAGGTCCCCCAGAATGTACAACACTAAAGAAAAATATAAGACGAACAGCTCCAATCAGAGTAACTATGGGATCTTTTACACAGACATAGAGCACAATCCTAACCATGTCTACTCAAAAGTAAGCCCCAGTTTATTTTATATCCAGTGCAATCCTATTCATGTCTACTCAGAAGTAAATTCCATTGAGCTCAATGGGGCATACTCCCAGAAAAGTGCTCTTAGGATTGCAGCCTGTATGTATGTATGTATGTATGTATGTATGTATGTATGTATGTAATAGAAAGTGCTCTGAGGATCGCAGCCATAATTTATTTACTGGTATATTTATAATTCACAAGCCTACCCATGTTAACCACCTTGAATTAAATCAAAGGAGAAATTCAATGACCAGAAAGGTGGCCATTCAATGGCCAATATTGTATTGTATTAATTACAAGAAGGCTACATGCTACCTGGTTGCAAGGAAAAGGAGGACAATGAAGATTTTTTTCCAGAACACAAGGCAAAAACGAGGTCATGGAAAAAGAGGATATAAGGTAACCCCGGAAATTGGCTCATATACCTACATATTCTGAATGAATACTGAAGAAAGATGTACAGGTATCTCTCATTATCCACTAGGATTCTGTTCTGGAACTTCCCATGTAGATTAAAACATGGATTAAAAATGTGGATTAATAAAACAGTGGGAAAATAGATTTAGGGCACAACCTTAAAGACCAAGGCTGCAATCCTAAAGACACTTTCCTGGGAGTAAGACCCACTGAACAGTATGGTGCTTACTTTTGAGTAGACATGGTTAGGATTGTGCTCCAAGTTCTTCTTGCTCCTCCATTGCTCCTAATGGAGTAAGATCATGCCACAATGTTTATTCTGGGACTCCCTGCTGATAACAAAGAAATGTGTTAAATAAAAGCAGTTAAAAATAAAATGTTTTCCCTTTACATTTGTTTAAAACTACTTTTATTACTGTTATAGAGAGGGAGTAGCAATTAGAAATGCAAACGACCCCCTGCTTTTGTCTGGCTCAGCTGAAAAATGGAAGGATTGCTTCCGCAATTGCCGCTCTACAACAGTAGTAAAGCAGTTTTTAAAACTGTGATTTTTCAGTGGCCATGTTGTCTCAAATCCATGTATAAAAATCCATGTATAACAAGGATTTATACTGTATTTAACAGGTGCATTTAACAGGTTATCCATCCATCAGTAAACTGATGTATGGCATATCAATGTCTGTCAAGGTCCCCAGCTGTACCACTTGGCATGATATACATCAATGTATCAATGATGATGATTTTGATGATGTTACTGCCAATAATTTCCAGAGTGGGAGGCCGTATACAACAGTCTGGGGCTTCTTGAGCATGAAAAATAAGCTTTCTGGAACTCTGTTTGCTAAGCCTCCTACTGATACTTGTTGCATTTCATTCTTGGTCACATTGTGGGGTTTGAGCTCCCAGTTTCTGGTGGGGGGAAGGGTTGCCATCAAATCAGTGTTTCTCAATGTTTGTCCTCTCAATTACACCTTAATCCAATCTCAATTCCTGATGGGAGGCAGAAAATAAAAGATTAGGATGACCATTGACTTGGTAATTTTCTTAAAGGTCATTCATTAACATCTCCTTTAATGTGGAGCCATCATAATTTCCAAGACATATCTTCCTTTGTTCACCTCAGACCAGACACACCTGCCATTATATCCCATTATATCAGCCCCAGGGCCTTCCCCCCACACATCAACCCCAGAAATTCTTCCCCCCCTATTGCTTTGGCATCTGGGCTTCAAGATATAAGAGGCCATACTGAGTAGGGAGCGTGTGGTTGGCAGGCACAGGACACATCTGGCAGCAAGAACTCAAGGAAGGAGGACCAGAAGAGAACCATCTTGCAACTTGTCCACTCCACAGTGGACAGATAGGGTGAGGAAATGCTTGCTCTGCCTCCATACATGCCCAGGGGGACTGGTGGGGGTAAGCCCTGTTGTGGGGCTGGGCTGAGAGGCACCCTATCCTGGAATGGAGGGTATATTTTGAGGTCTCCTATCTATTTGGGAGCCTGCCCCAGAGATGACCCTGGCAGTGAGGCAGGGGGTCAGTCTGCCTCACACACCCTCCCTAGGACCAACTCTACTCTCCTTTCCAAGGATGGAGGCTCAGGCTGCAGTCCTATAAACTCTTTCCAGGGAGTAAGCCTCATTCACTACAATGGGACATGTTTCTGACTGGACATTGGATTCTTAGGCAGGGGTATCTCTGGGGCAGGCTCCCAAACAGATGGGAGACCCCAAAATATACCCCCATTCCAGGACAGACCCATGGAACATCCACAAAAATTGTTTAGGGCATTCAAAAGAAGGTATTAGTCTGTGGAACTCCTGGGGTGATCGTATGTCCCCCTTCTCCAGGACATGTCCTAGATTTTAGTCCTGTGTACTGGAAAAACTTCAGTGTCCTCCTTTTCCTAGTAAGCAGGGAGCATGTAGCTTTCTTGAAATTAATTATCAGTGCAATCCTATTTGTGTCTATTCAGAAGTAAGTTTCATTGAGTTCAGTGGGGCTTACTCCCAGGAAAGTGCTCTTGATTGCAACCTTCTGGGGTGTAAGACCCATTGAACTCAATGGAACTTACCTCTGAGTAGACACAAATAAGATTATTCCAGGAGTTCCACAGACTCCTACCTTCTTTTGAATGCCCTAAACAATTTTTGTGGATGTCCCATGGTTCTATCCCATGGTATATTTTGGGGTCTCCCATCTGATTGGGAGCCTGCCCCAGAGATACCCCTACCTTCAACACAATGTGGCTTATTTTTGAGTATAGGATAGTGCCCAGAATGCAATAAATTATATGTGATAGTTTTAAATTTAATAAGATGTAATATAGTGTATAAATTAAGCACATGAAAGGAATATATATGAAATACACAAAAGAAATATATATTTAGGCTTTATTTTGTATAATTATTTTGTCCTATATTTTTCTTGGATGTTGTCCATTTTGGGAGGCCTTGTTGTCTTTGATTAAAAAAAATACCATAAGGTCACCCTGCTCTGGTTCTGACTCCAGAACAGATGGGAGAGTCCCAACCACCCCCATCCAGGGTAGAACTAGGGGACATCCACTGAAATTGTGTGTTGGGACAGATTGGACGGACAGAAAATACTATTTTTATGCAATATGCAATTAGACTGTGCAACTCCTTGCCACAGGATGTGTTGAGGGAGGATGAGGCAGGTGGACTCCCTGCCTTCCTACCAGAGGCATCTCTGGAACAACCTCCAAGCATGTTCAAGAGCCCCAGAATAGAACAGGATGATCTATGGAACTCCTTGCCACAAGATGGTGGCCTAGACCCCTGTTTTTATTCAATGGTATGCTGAGTATGGAAGATAAGTTATACAGTATTCCATTCTGTTTCTGTTGAAGGGATTAAAATATATATATTTATATATAATGACAAGTCCCTGCCCCAGTGTGTGTATTAATCACATACCTGGGGAACACACAAAAGGGGAGATGCCAATCTTTGCCAATCCAGTTATAATTTTATGAGAAATTGTATTAAGTTGGAAGTGTGTGAAGTTGCCAGGATCCTACTTTGAGATGGGGCAAGTTTTTATGGGGAGGGTCTAGCCAAGGAGAGATGGGTGGTGTGTGTGTGTGGTTATTGTAGTGATTGCATTTCATTTTCTCTACAAACCACTTTGAACTTTTTGTTGAAAAGCAGTATAACTGTACAGTATTTGCTTTTGAACTGAAAAATTCACAAATTGGTTTAAAAGAGAATGAAAAAATAATGGCTAATGGTTATATACATGCCCATTTATTACCCAGAAGCAAGTCTCTTTGTAGTCAGTGAGGCATAATCCTAACTATGTCTACTCAAAAGTAAGCCCCATAGTGTTCAGCGGGTCTTACTCACAGGAAAGAGTCTTTAGGATTGCAATCATACATACTGCATACATGAAGCCTGAGTCTCCATCCTTTGAAAGGCTGGTACAGTACTATTGGCCCTGGAGAAGGAGGGAGAGGCAGCATGACCATCTGCCTCTCTGCCAGGGGCATCGCTGGGGAAGGCTCCCAAACAGATGTAAAAAACCCCAAATATATCCTATTCCAGGGTAGAACCATGGGACATCCACAAAAATTGAGTGTTGGGAGATTTAGGTCATTCAAAAGAAGGTGTAGTATTAGTTTGTGGAACTCCTGTCCATAAGATGTGATTTGTCTGGCACAAGGTGATCATATGTCCCCTTTCTCCAGGACATGTCCTGGATTTTAGCCTTGTGTCCTAGAAAAAACTTCAATCTCCTCCTTTTCCTTGTTAGCTGTTAGCACGTAGCCTTCTTGTAATTGATTAATTATATGTAATAAATAATTATGTAAGAACCTGCAAAAAGCGAGGTTATTTTTCCTAACAAAGGGATGTTATCCTTTGTCAGGAAAAATAACCTTGCCTTTTGCAGGTCCCTAATATGTAAAAGTTTTAAATTTAATAATATGTAATATAGTGTTTTTAAATTTAGCACTTGAAAGTAATATATATGAAATACATGAAAGCAATATATATATATTTAGATAATTTGTCATGTCATATATTTTTCTTGGATGTCCTCCATTTTAGGAGGGCTTTTTTGTTTTGTTAATAACAAATGGTCACCCTGTGCGACCTCCAATCATATGCAAGAACCCCAAATACCCCTTATCCCAGAATAGAACAGGAAGGTCTGTGGAACTCCTTGCCACAAAATGACATCCTAGATACCTGGTTTTTTTTCTTTTTTGAATTTTGCTGAGTTGGAAATTAAGTTATACAGTATTCCATTCTGTTTCTGTTGCATGGATTTTTAAAAAAATTTAGAGCACAACCCTAACAATGTCTACCCAGAAGGAAGCTCCATTGTGTTCAGAGGGTCTTCTTACTCCCAGGAATGTGTGTTTAGGATTGCAGCTATAACTGCATGCACATAATACAGAATGCATCTTGAAATGAGAGTCCCTGCCCTGACCAGTGTACAATCACACAGTTGGGGGGACACATAAAAGGGGAGATGCCAATCTGTGCTGATCTGTATGTGTGTGTGGGTGTGTGTGTGTGTATGTGTATAAAATGTGTTTGTCCTATACTTAACATTGAAGGTTGATTAACATCAGGCAATTTTGTGCCTGGTGCCTGGTGCACATGTGAGGATGGTGCACATGTGAGGGTGTTGCACAGGGGGGTTGGTGCGCATGGTGGGGTTGGTGCGCATGGGAGGGTGTTGATGCACATGGATGTTGATGTGCATGGGAGGGTGTTGTGCAGTGATGTACAGAGGGTATTGTACTCCCTCCCTCCACGTGAATACATTTCACTAGTTGTTATAGTTTTATGAGAAAGTATATTAAATTGGAAGTAGGTGAAGTTGCCATGATCCTACTCTGAGATGGGGTAAGATTTTATGGGGAGGGTCTAGCTGAGGAGTGATGGGGTCATATATTTATATGTGTGTGTGGCTATTATACTGATATCAGTTACTGTATTCAATACTGTGTTTAATTTTCTCTGTAAACCACTTTGTGAACTTTTTTTTGGAAAATCGTAAGATTCTAGTAAATTGTAAATACAATATTTTGATTATAATAAAGGTCAGTATTTAACAGTTTACTATATTGCAATTAAAAATGGAACAAACCCATTGTTTAAAGTAGTGCAATTAGGTAAAAATCATAACATAAACCCATTGTCATATTAAAAAGTATTTGTATACCACTTTTCAACTAAAATTCACAAAGCAGTTTACAAAGGAAATGAGAAAAAAATTAATGGCTAATGGGTATATAATACTGAGTGGTTTTGTTTTATTTTACTGTGTTCCTTTGTCCTGGTTTTTAATTTTATGCTGGTGTCTACTTTTGGAAAAGCTACAATTGGACACTCCTGGCTTGAATTAGAAGGGATCAGGGAGGTCTAGGTGGGCTTGCAGTGAAATAAATACATAAATACATAAATAAATCATCCCCCCCAGTTGAATAAAAATGTGCAGGTGTGAATACAGAAGTAGCCCTGCACCTTCTCCCCCCCCCAATAGATCTTCCAGCTGTGCTCCTTAGCACAGCATTCTAAGCCTTCTTTCTCTCTGAGACTTAATTTGGAGACCCCCCTTCTCTCTTTCCAAATCCTCCCCCTCTCCAGTGGTTTAAAGAGAAGAAAAAGAAGAGGATCAGGTGTGTGTATGTGCCAGTGTGTGTGTGTGCAGTAGCTCAGGCTACCAGCCTCAAAAACTCCCAATAGCCCTCCTCCTTCCCCTCCCCCTTGAATCCCTCCTCCCTCTTTTCTTCTCTTTTTTTTCTCATTCAAACGCAGCAACTCCTGTTGTGTCAGTTTCATCTTCTTCCTCCTCCACCACCAACCAACCAGCCACCACTGGGCAATGGCAGAGGAGGAGCAGAAGAAGCAGCAGGTAAAGAAGCCTTTTCCAAAAGAACACCTCTTTTTCCCCCAAGATCTCCTTATTTTAGATTTATTTCCCCATTAAAAAAAAATAGGAGAGGAAGAAAATAGATGAGGAAGAGGAAGATCAGCTTCTGTATTTCCCCAAACTTCTTGCTGAGTGTGATTTCTGCCTGCTGTCTGCTGCCTCTTCTAATGAGCCCCCTTCCCATCCAAGTAGATGTTTGAAACTTCCATTATCTACATAGGTATTTGTTTTCAGTATTCAATATGTCGATTCTGGATTTGTGTGTGTGTTTTTTTGTGTGATCCTGGAAGACAGATTGTGATCTGTTTGCTGGTTTGGAAGAGGGGGGAGAGAAGTGTGGGGTTTCCTAATGAAAAGTTTATTGATTCATATTTGGTCAGTTTCATTTTGATTACTCATTAATGTGGAATTAAATCATCCTGATGTTGTGTTGCATTTAAAGGAAAGGGGAAATATATATATATATATAAAGCCACAAGGGGTTAAAAAAGAAGAAAGAAGAGGATTGGGGAGATCTTTCCAAATAAACAAGCTACTTGGCTGGTGTAACAACAATAGATCTTGCTGGGAAAAGGGGGGTGGAATCAAAACGCAAGAATGTATCTCAATATGATTTCACTTCCTGATGCTGATCCCTTTACCTATATATGGGGAAACATTAATTCTTGACTAATCGGATCCACTTTAGGGTGTGTTTAGGTTTTGTTTATTCCAGCAGCAGAAATCCTATCTCCTTCCCCCATGCAATCCCATGAGCCCATCCCCACCCCCCCTATAGCAGGCTGTGTGTGAATCCCCTTGTGAGTTTCTATATTGGAAGTATATAAGAGTTTTATTTTATTTTTTTTGGGAAGTAGTGGCCAGGAGAATTTCAACCCTGATGGTGTTTGGGATAAAAAAGAAATTGGGTTTTGTTGTTTAGATAACTTGTTTAGAAGAGAAGAAAAATAAAGGAATAGCTTGATTTTTTTGGGGGTGGGGTTTTTGGGGTTTTTTTTTTCTTAATGTCCTTTTTAAAATGACCTTGAAAGCTTTAAAACATACACCAGTTCTCCAGTGGGGAAAGTGGGGGCAGGTTTGCAAGGAGAAGAAAGGATCCAACCTCAAAGCAGAAATGGGAACTTGAAGTATATAGATGAAGTGAAATCTTTTACTAAAGAATGTGAAAAAGGAAGTTTCTGTATGTGAAAGAACAGAAGGAAATAGCACACTTTCAAAAATGCAAGAGGAGGGGAACTCTGTGTGTGTGTGTAGTATTCTTCACTATGTATTGGGCCTTGAACAGCTTGTCTGATATGATCAGTAAAACAGGAATAAAAAACAATTTTAATAGCAGGCATTGACTTGATCACTTGCTTACATGCTTTTGGTGGACAGAGGCTGGTTTTGTGTCTGCAAAGGTATCTGAACACTGTGCTCATAACAATGGCTTGCAACTGTTTTCTGGCTGTGTATTTTATTGCCCTTAAAGGGGACTTCTGGAGATAAGGGATGTAAAATTCCCCCTTTAAAAAAAAAGTGACACTGTTCAATCATCTTTTTTCTTGGACAACATAAAAGGACTGAAATAAGTAGGACTTCACTGCTTTCTTTGTAGGTGGGGGGAGGGAAAGTGGGTGGAATTTGACCCCCCCCCTAGTTTTATGTGAATTGATGAGTCAGTATCTTAAGATCTGCAACTGGAATGCCAATTTATGATGGATCATCAGTTACTACCACTGTATTCTAATATTTTACACGCAAAAAATTCCCTTCCACTTCAGAGAATCTTAAAAAGTGTATGTTTCATGTTAGAGGTTGGGGGAGTGGAAGGGGGGGAGTGCTTCCAGGCTTTTTTTTAATGATGCAATTCCAGGCTCACTTTATTTCAAGTTATGTGCATGCATCATGCAGCTGTAGTTGTGAAGATATACTGATTGATCTGGTTAATCTACTTTATATTGTGTTCTGTAAAGTCCAAGAGTTGTTGATTTTCAGTTTCATTGTGGTATTGTGTGTGTGTGTGTGTGTGAGAGAGCATGTTTTTGGTTTTGTTTCAGGGCTGGGGTTTACTGTACCTTGGACTGGAATAACCAATGTGAGCATATCACTATTTAAGAACAGTAGATGTGTTGATTTTTTTTTGTATAAGGTTGATTCAATTATGTCTTCATCGCTTTGGAGCTGGTTGAATGACTTGACATGAGATTAGGTGCAACAAAAGAGGAGGCAGGGGAACAACAGCTGCCTTCCAGTTCAGAGGCACTATTGCTCTTAGCAGGAAGGCATTTTATCTTTTAGTGCTGTGTTGTCAGGTTTAAATGTTAAATATTTATATTCCCGTGAAAGGTAGTTAGACTACACTTGTGTTTAAAAAAAAGGAAGGAAGGAAAAAAAGAAAGAATAGAAAATTCTGAATAAAGCCAAAGCCCCCCTTTAGAACCTTTTGGGGTATCTATCACAGCATTTCTCTGATCAGAGAATACCCAATCATCCTAAGTTTTAACTCTGCTGCCTTTTTTGCCTGAAAAGAGGCACCACTAGTTTGTACTTGCTTGGTTGCTGGTGTGGTAAGAACTTTTTAAGGTGTGGCTTTAATGGCAGCTGACGATTCTTGCTGAGAAAGAAGTCTTATTTTAGGTATGTGTCTCGTTTGGAAATTCAGTGTGCAGCAAAATTACAACATTGGTCTCCCCTTTAAACAAAGAATTGACTGTAAATTGACCGCAGAAAAGTTCTCTCCTCTTGAAGTTCATCCAGACTGTCTTAAATGAAGTTAAGATCAGAACTAAATACTTCAGTGCATGTGGATTTTACATGTCCAGAATATGTGCATGTATAGTGTAGGCCATCCTTTTGCTCGGTTCAGTGTAAATAACTTCCTCAGGCCCTATAAACGTGGGCTTTTCCTTAACTGTACTTTTTCTTGTAATGGTGAATCATATTTTGAGTGACTGGAGAGCCATTTCCTGGATTTGCTTTAATTAAGCACTTTTGTTTATAAACTTGTGGTTCCCCAAAAAGTGCAGTTGCAAAGCAAAAGACATATTTAGAGGAGTTTTAAGAGGACGGCTACTAACTTTTCTCTCTAGAAATGGCATGAGATTCCAGATGGAGAGCTATGGATAGCTTGGAATATCTCCTTTGTTTTGGTGGGAAATGGAGAAGTGTGGGGGTGGGGGTAACTGCTGGAAAGAGGAAGGTACTTGGTTAGCAGTTCCACTGGTTTGTTTCATCTTAACCTTCTTTATCTAAGAGCACAATCCTAACTACATCTACTCAAAAATAAGCACCATTGTGTTCAATGGGTCTTGTTCCCAAGAAAGTGTCTGTAGGATTGCAGCCTTACTACTTAGCAACTTGACTATATGTTGTGTTCGGTAATTGTATTGGGTCAAAATTTGTTTGACTCTGATCCTAATCACACTACTTGGAATTAAGTTCCACTGATATTAGTGTAGCATAGTAATGTGTTGGGGATCAAGGTGCAAATTTATTGCATGGCTGCCTAGAAATAGTAAGAATAGAAAATTTCAGGTTTCCTTTGGCTTTCAGTGTGATAACAGCTGTATAAAATGGAGCCTTTGTAATTAAGAAGCTTTCAAAGCTCAGGAAGTACCAGCAACTTATCTTCTTAATTCTTCAAAAATACTAGTTAAAACAATAAGGTGTTTGCTAAATGAAGGGAAATGTTATGTTGCTACAAAACAAAATGCTATATAAAGCTTTTTTTTGATGCACATGGGAGACAATGGCTTCTCCTTCCCTTTACCTATAGTTAAGACTAAGCTTTCCTTTTTTTAAAGAGAAGTTTGACCTTTGAGTTTACTTGCTTTCACAGAGATTCAGGATGATTAAATAACTAAGGCTGCTGGTCTGTCATTGACATGAGATTTATCTCATGTCATCCTTTCCAGCCCAACCTTCAATTTAAATGCAGAAAATCCGCAAAATTTTGCTACAGCAGGGTTGCCATTACCAGGATCTCCTTTATTCCCTTGATTAGAACATCAGGAGTCCAATACAACTGGTTCTCTTCCCTACCCCCTTCACCTAATTACATTTGCCATGCTTCTGGCATAAAAATATTTACCACGTGATGAGTACTTTTTTGCTTTTCAAACGACTCTTAAAAATCTTGTACACCTTTCAGCAAGTCAAAATCAACCTAGGAGTAAAACAGAAAAGAATCAATAGTTAAACCCCATGATCCTACAAATGTCTATGTTTGTAGGATTTGAGGATCTCAAAGGTGGGTTGGGTTATCTCTTCAGCTCTGTGTGTGCACAGGCATGCATGTGGCTTTAGAATTGTAAATTGAGGTTAACTAGCCCATAGCTAGTGAATTGGCAGAACTTTTTTTGTTTTGTTTTGTTCCTGTTCCCAGTCTGAGGCTACATGTGGTTGTTTTTAAAGTCTGTTTTGTAGTTGATCAGCAGTTAGTTGAATTCTTGATTTACACTTTTTAAGATTAGCTTATAATACAGTTAAAAGAACATTTTGCTCCAAGCAAGGCATACTTTGGTCTGGCTGAGAATTGGAAGAATTCCAAGACTTGGAATTTTACATTTTTTAACCACTGTGAAAGGCTTACATTGACCCATATCAGCATCCTCAGATGACATGGCAAAAGGAGCCAGTAAATGGCACTTCATAATCTTGCTAGGCTTAAAAAAATTAAACCTGGAATGATTTTTTCAACACTGACTTCATTTTCTTCCCATTTGCTCATAATAGCTTTCCACTTTTCAGGAAACAATTCCTGAACCTTTGGTTGGTGTAACAAACTCTTTCTTGCCAGATGAGTTTTTCAGCCAGCTGTGGTGATCAAAAGGGCCTGGTAAAAACCCAAAATAACAAGCTGGATTTCACAACTGTATAGCTTGCAATTGAGGCATACTTGGGTCACTCAATGAGTTTTTTTTTGTTTTGGACACAGTGGTACTCTTAAACTTGTCTTTGTAATAATAAATGATAAAAACAAATTGAAAATAGGATTGACTTGGGAAAAATGGCACTCCGAAACATAGGAGAGATCCTCCATTAGGAAAAACCTGCAACAGAAGCTTGGATTACAACTAGTGAATATAACCAATAGCCTGCCATTTCCTAACTCTAGTTTTTAAGAGTAAAGAAGAGAGAGTTTGGTTTTCTTCAACTGTTGTATTTTCCAAATGTATATTTAAGAATGCAGGTCCCCACCTTTATAATGAATGCATTTTCCTTGTAAGTATCTCTCTACAGTATATACCGCTTTTCAACTGAAAAGTTCACAAGCGGTTTACAAGAAAATGAAAAAATTAATAGCTAATTAATAGCTAATGGGTCCCTGTCCCCAAAGGGCTCACAATCAAAAATGCAAAGGAACACCAGCAGAAGCCACTAGAACAGACATTGCTGGGGTGTGTAGGGCCAGTTACTCTCCCCCTGCTAAATAAAAGAGGAACACCCACTTGAAAGAGTATCTCTTGCCCAGTAAGCAGGGGCAAGTATTGTAAAGACAACTCTAGAAAAGGAACTTGGAGCAAAACCAGATTTCTTGCAACATATTTTCATGTGACACTCAAAACATATTTAGGTGCACTGCAGCTACGTAATGCAGTAAATCATTTTATCCTCTAGAAAATCTTTGGCACTTGTTTTCCAAGGATGATTGGGCTTTTGAACAAAAGAATGCCTTGGATCTCATGTTCTTGGTTGCTTTAACCTTTATATACTGACTTTAGTGACAGTAACTAGAAAGAAAGCTGTGAATTCATTTCTGGTAGTGATAATATGCTAAATAGGGCATACAGGGACTGATTGCGATAAAGACCAATAGGTCACATTGAAACAGTGGCATTTTGAGGATTGCCTCTCTGTTTTGTTTGATGGACTGGCCATAGCAGTCACATCAAAGCAAAAACCCAGATTTCTAAATATTGGGTGCATTGCATTGGACCATGAATTATAAATACCTAGGAGAAGGTAGCTGATCCATTAGAAAAAAAATTTACGTGGGGAACAGCTTTAGTGTTTGTTAGACTGCTTCTTTTAAAAAGATCACTCCTTAAAAAGTGTTATTCCCAATGGATATTGGGTAGTAGTCATAACATTGTATACTGTACATATTTTGTTAGAGAGCAGCAGAGAGGATGATTTTGTTCAAAACAGTGATGTTATTAGTCAATATAGAAATGCTAAGTCAGGTAGTAATATATTTTGAGAGAAAGTTTTACAGTATGTCCATGTCCATGTCTTGGACATGGGAGGACATGCCTGTTTCAGGGGAGGAGAGACACTTTCCTTGATAGTGCATATCTTAAATTTTCGAACCACATCACTTCTGTGCTTGATTAATGTGCTTGTCGTTGCCTATTGTCTTTCAGATACTGTGGAAGGTTAGCTATTTACATCACCATCCTATAAATGTCTATTCAGAAATAACGTCTCATGGAATTTAGTGGGGTTGACTTCCAGAAATGTGTACATAGGACTGGAGCTTTAGAGGAGAAACACATGATTTACTTTAGGCTCATTATCCAGGCACTAGACTGTATTTCTGAAAAGTTGAGCATTAGTGTTTGGATGCTTTCTTATATAAAACACTAATTTTGGGGTGGGGAGTTTATCTATAGCTTTAAAGTATTCAGAAACTTATTTCCCACCTTTGGTCTGATGTAGTACAGTATAGAAGCTGATTCATTACAGGGGCCTGCTGATCTTTTGTGTTTAAAACCATGCTTTTGACAACTGTTAGATTTGAGTGAGACAGTTGGCACATTCAGGTGCATTGTGTATTGGCCCCATTTGTGGTTGATCCCATTTGAATGTCTCTCCATTCAATGGGGAGGGGAAATTGGCATTTTTTTGGGGGTGGGGGGGCTAGTGCTAGCCTTGAACACTCTTTTCTTGTACACCTGGTCTGCCAGGGGCAGTGAATTTTGATTCAGGAGTACATTCAAACATGATTGTCTCACAATCTAAAATGGTATACTCTTAATTCCTCTTTGCCATGTGATTTATCTGTTAACTGATTTGGGGGAGGCCATACATTAAGGCCTTTCTGTTATCTGATTTGTTATCTGATTGGGAGGATTCAGCACTTAGCACATTATTGGCCTTTAATAGTATATATAACATTTGTTGTAGGATTTTTGCTGAAATACAGCATTCGAAAATAAATCTGTACTTTGTTTCTTGGAAGTTTCTGAACAGTGTCTTGAAGCCAAAGTTGTACCATATATTGAATAAGTTCTTTTTTAGAATGGATGAATAGGAGTTTCTTTTAGTACTAAAACGTCTCGTCCACACAACCTAAACAGATACCATTGTAATAATGTGACATTTGATGAGAGTTTGGAGCATTTGATTTTCGTACTACAAGAAATACAGCCATGTTGAATGGGAAGCTACGTATATGGCAGTGAAAAGTTTTATTCAGTACAGGTCAGCCTAGGAAAATGGATTTTGCAACTTTTTAAGAAAGAGGGAACTGGAAAACCTAAATGGACAATGGTTTTCTTAGGATGGAATCATAACCTAGGCCAGTGCAATTCATCAGTCTTCCTGTTCTGATGGTGATGTAGGGAGGCAAGCGCATGTCTATGCACAGACCTAACCCTCCCCCAGGAGTGGCACAGAAGTGCCTTACATCACTTTTGTGACATTCCCAGGCCACCATGGGTCTTGAACTGGGGCTTATGCTGGCCTAAATGGAGGTTGGGATTGCAGGTTTAGGGCAAAATCCAGAGTAACTACGGGGAGTCCTTGCTCCCATGTAAGAACAACTTACTCTGGATTCCAATATGAATTTCCCATAGGTTTTCACTAGGTGGTGCAGTAACTACGGGTTCATGTAAAATCTCTCACGTGGTCCCATAGTTACTCTGGATTTGGGGGTTAGTCTATGTATTTAATTAAAAAAAAAACCTCCATTTTAAAGCTGAAGTATAAATTCAGCTACAGATTCTACAAATTGCTCACATTCAGAATTAGTATTTTTATGTATAATGTATTTTTTTGAATGCTGTACACCATGGCTACAATCCAGAGTAATTACGTGAGCACGTAAGAGACATTACGTGCACTCATAGTTATGGCACCACCTAGTGAAAACCTATGGGAAATTCATAAAGCAATCCAGAGTAAATTGTTCTTACACCGGAGCAAGGACTACCCATAGTTATTCTGGATTGCACCCTAAATCATCTTGCTGATCCTCCCTAAACACTGAAAACCAGAATCCATTCAGTCTTAAAGGATACAAATAGTGTGTTTCAGCTTTTGGTTTCTGCACTAGCTTAGGCTGATTGATCCCTATTCCGCATGTGCTAGATCTTCCAGCGCTACTTAACATGTTCCTAGCACCTTCTTTCAAACTGTGTGCAGGAAGAGTGGCCATTCCCCTGCTCATTTCTTCTGTCTGTTTCTCTCATCCTCTCCCAAAATAGGGATTTTAACGTAATAAAGAACAACTACATAGATCTTAAACGTTAGGATTTACATCTAGGCTTGTTATCTCCCATGAATACCTTTCAGATCAAGTGCCAAATTTCCTGAAATAAAACATATCAGCAAATTCAGTTTTAATTGTGAGTTTTTGTTGCATATAGTTATTGAGATAACATACAGTAGTTAAAAAGCCTGTAATCACAGTAACTGAACTGCCTTTGTGGAAGGGTTGCTCTGGTCTTAATAATAGCATTTTGGGTGGTGGATTCTGACTATGCAAAGCACTTAAGAGGTATTTCTTGTTAGCCCTAGAACTGCCTTAAGAAGTAGAATTAGGGTGAAATCCAGAGTAACTATGGGCAGTCCTTGCTCCGGAGTAAGAACAAGTTATTTAGGATTGCAATATGAATTTCCCATGGGTTTTCACTAGGTGATGCAGTAACTATAGGTACACGTAATGTCTCTAACGTGCTCCCGCAGTTACTCTGGATTGCGCCCTTAGTTCAGTATTGGATCTGCAGAGTTGCTGCTCCCCTTGGTTCATCTCATAACCACATCTTATAACTGTGTGCTTTACAGATATAAGAGACCTACTGCTACCCCATGCATTTTGTGGCCTTTGGGTGCAGTATTTGCAAAACAAAGATGCCTTGTAGTTTTATATCTGAATCCTTCAGATGCAGATTTTGGGAGAAAGAATAAGAGGCAAAAGAGTTTCCTGTTGTACAACTAGAGTATTTCCTGCCAGTGGAAGAGGAACATAGAATACAACCATGGTGACCTTATGTCCTATTTTTCCAGGACATGTCCTCTTTCCAGTTTTGTGTGTTGGAAAAAGAACTTAATTTCCTTTTTCCCTGTCAGCAGGTGGCTCCTTGCCTTGTAATAAATTATATGTAATATAGTTTTAAATTTAATAATATAGTATGAAATCAGTGTATGAGTTATACAGTGCAGTCCTAAGCATGTCTACTCAGAAACTCCCAGAAAACTGTGGTTAGGATTGCAGCCTTTCTCTCTTCGCCATGTCTTCCATTTTTCTTAGCTGTCCTACGTCTTTGTCCTCTTTTGTGATGACATCTCATCCTGGTCATCCTGAATACAACCCAAGAGTCCTTTTTGTTTTCATATTTGTCTGAAGCTAAAATTTTACAAATTCTAGAAACAGTTGCGGGGTTACGTGCATAGCAAAACCTTTGAATTTATTTTGTTTCAGCTGCAAATGTGATTAAAATAATAAGTACAATTTCATTTCCTCTCACATTAGTATTGGAAGTGATTAGTTTTCAAAGGCTTTTGCTTTAAAAAGTAAAGTTTTTTACTTTTTTAAAAAGTACATACATCCAAGTATGTATGGTACTTTCATACATGTATGGTACTTTCATTGGATGTATGGTACGTTCAGTATCTTATGCGTGATAATTTGAGAGAGTTCCAAAGCCACAAGGCTCTTGGTTATTATTTTTTCTGTTCCAGACTGACATGGCTACTGTTCCACTGTTTTGTACTGTTTTGCACTTTAGATTGTGAGCCCTTTTGGGACAGGGACCCATTAGCTATTAATTTTTTCATTTTCTTGTAAACCACTTTGTGAACTTTTCAGCTGAAAAGCGGTATATAAATACTGTAGATAGATTTTCATGCTTTTCCCCTCCAGAGCTATAGCTATATTAAACACCACCTAGTGTTTAGTGCAGTATTACTAGTGCAATATTAATATCGGACTATCAGGTGTGAAGGGTTATCTAATATTAGCTGAAACAGTGGAAGAGACGAGAAGGACGTTTCTATGTTTTAACGTTTAGTGTTTTCATGAGTAATGTTTCATTTGTGATGTAATGCCCTTAGTGTTTGTTAGGTACGAATGGACTGCACCCCAATTTCATTGTGTAGCGTACAGGACTTATTGAAGCAGCTTTTTCATTCCAAAATTCCCACTCATTGCCCCATAATGGAAATCTGACCAGATGATAGGAATTTTCCTAACATTTAGTAAGAGATCCAGAGCACAATCCTAACCATGTCAATTCAAAAGTATGCCCCACTGTGTTCAAAACCTTGGGGTCTTACTCCAAGGATTGAGGATTGTCTTTAGGATTGCAGCCCCAGTGTGATTACTAATATGGGCCTCACATATGGTAGCATCTGGAATATTTATTGAATGATTCCTATTGGATAATAACAGAT
Organism: Cryptoblepharus egeriae; assembly: GCA_030015325.1. Lineage (NCBI taxonomy): Eukaryota > Metazoa > Chordata > Lepidosauria > Squamata > Scincidae > Cryptoblepharus > Cryptoblepharus egeriae. Next base: position 176,441,484 of record JAREYC010000003.1, on the reverse strand, counting down.
ACTCTGTTGCATACCCCATTTTGGTGTGAAATATTAAGAAATTTAATTAAACAGTGGGGTGGTATTGTATCCTACCTCGCACTTCTGCTAGCTTTTAACGAATGGCTTTCTTAATAGGTCATGGAGTTATGCTGAAAGGTCTGTTGAAATGCTGTCAAGGGTTAAGTGTTTGATGGCCTGATTTGATTATTTTTCCTGTTGATAATTCTTATTCCAAGAGCTGAACATCAGATAGTGTTACAGTGCAGTCTACTCAGAAGTAAATTCTATTGAGTTCAATGAGGCTTACTCCCAGGAAAATGCTCCTAGGATTGCTACTTTTTGTTGGAATTCAGCAGGCTATGTCCATGTTTGCATTTTGACCTTTTTAATGAAGCCCCCATGGGTTCCAAAGCCTCTTGACCTTAATAGGGGTTGCTTCTTCTAGCAGCACTCTCTTGTCCAGCACCTCTCTTGTCCACATCTGTTCTTGCAGATGTGTCAAAGAGGAGAGCAGAAAGAGGCAATAGAGGACAGGAAGGGAAATGGCCAGAGAACAACTTCCTTGTCATCTTTTCCATAAAAAACCAAGGCCTTTCCACAAGTTTGGCAGGCAGTTTCAATTCCCTTCATGATCCGTTCCGGGAAGGGCTGTTGCACTGTAGGTGCCTACGGTGCTTTGTAGAATTGGCTGCTATTACAAGTTCTGGGAGGCTTCCCTAATTTGGGGCTTGGTTAAAAGGCAACCACCCATCTATCCCACTGCAGTTCGTCTCCACCAAGCATCTGTTGTGTAGCTATTAAGGTCAAAATCCTACCCATGCTTTGGAGTAAGCCCCATTTAACATACCCTACAATCCAGAGTAACTACGGGAGCACGTAAGAGACATTATGGCTGCAATCCTGAAGACACTTTCCTGGGAGTAAGGTCCATTGAAGACAATGGGGCTTACTTTTGAGTAGACATGGTTAGGATTGTGCTCTATGTGTACCCATAGTTACTGTACCACCAATTGAAAACCTATGGGAAATTCATATTGCAATCCAGAGCAAATTGTTCTTACACTGGAGCAAGGACTCCCCGTAGTTACTCTGGATGGCGCCCATAGTGGGACTCATAGGTGAGGGTTCTAAGATGACATGGGAATGACATCCTTGGAGTTTTATGGATTTAGAGCCCCACCCTATCCACCTTTGCAATGCTGATGCATCTGGGACAGTGGATTGTGCTATGGTACCCTATGGTGTGGGAGTCAGGGTGATCATATATTCTGTTTTGCCGGGACATGTCCCCCCCCTTTTTGCCTTGTGTCCTGGAAAAAAATCTTTGTCCTTTGTAAGCAGACAACACATCATTCTCGTAATTAATATAATTTCATAATATTTTAAAATATAGTAATATATAATCTAGGGTGCAATCCTAAGAAACTTAGGATTCCCTGGCCTATCTTTCCATGATGGTGTGAGGTCAGCGTATGCTTGTGCATTGGCCTAACCCCCTCGGGAGTGGCGCAGAAGTGTCTTAATGCATTTTTGTGACTCTCCCAAATCAGCATAGGACTTCTGCTGGGGCTTAGACCAGCCTAAATGGAGATTAGGATTGCAGTTATAGTTTAAATTTATTAACATTTTAAATTCATTGAAATAGTGTCGTTTTAAATTTAATAATACTAGTGTTTAAATTAACCACATGAAAGCAATACTGTGTACAGTAAATCATTATTATTTTGCCATGTCTTCCTTTTTCTTGGGTATCCTACGTTTTGGGGGCCCTTGTCCTCTTTTTCAGTTATGGCATATGGTCACCTTGTGTGGGAGTTAAGACAGAGGCCTCCACGTGGTAAAAGAACATTTGTAATCTAGCTTTGCAGCTTTATTCCAGCTGCACCAGCACTAGAAATTTGGATATGATTACGCTCTTAGACCTGGAAACCTTACTGAAAACACCTCCTCCTTAAACTGAAGAAATGCAATTAATACTTGGACCTGCGTGTAAAACGGCTCTTGTATTATTGGATCAGATCATCTTTTCAACGCTTTATTGTGATTCAGGCTAATGTAGAGTATTTCAGGGCGTCCTTTAAATGTCAGGCATTGCAGTTTTCAGCTATGTGACGCCAGGTCAAAAGAAGAGAGGGCTGCCAGGTCAGAAATTGAGCAACACTCTGGAAGTGCAATGTGTTCTGCAGAACACTGAAATGGTAATGTTCTGCAATAAGGGAAATCCGTTGTGTTCTATGAAGCTCTCATGTTCTGGAATGATTTGTCATTCCCTTTAAATGAAGGACGCTTGGCAACTCCGTAGAGATAAAGTGTAATGTAACTAGCTATTGTTGGCAGTAAATGTTTAATAATTTCAACTAAATGTATATCCCGCTCTTTAAGTGTAAATTTAGTTTCTCGCTTTATCCAAAGCTGGAAAATGTATTTTAACATAATAGGTAGTATCCAGCAGTCAGTTTACAGAGAAATATATCGTATTTATTTTATTATTTATTTCTTTAATTTATATCCTGCCCTTTCTCACCTGCAAGAGGGAGCTCAAGGCGGCTAACATCAATCGGAATAAAACACCTTTGCGCATGGGGTGTTGATGCGCATGGGGTGAAGTTGCGCATGGGGGACTGATGCGCATTGGGTGTTGCTGTGCACGGGGAAGATTCGTACGGGGGATGATGCGCACGGGGGAAAGTTGAACACTGGGAAAGTTGCGCACAAGGGACTGATGTGCATGGGGTGTTGATGCGCGTCGGGTGTTAATGCGCCGTGGGGGATGGCTTGTGGGGAAATGTTACTCCCGCAGCGTGGGTATGCTTTTCGCTAGTATAAAAAAGAACAATAAAACTGCCCCCAACCTCTGCCCCATTTAAAATGCTTTTTTAAAATGAAAGGTTTTAAGGCTCCGCCTGAAGCTCTGTATTGAGGGAGCTTTCCTAAGTTCTAAGGGGAGGGAGTTCCAAAGCCGGGGTGCCACCACCGAGAAGGCCCTATCTCTGGCCGCCACACCTCTCACATCTCTTAGTGGTGGCACAGTCAGTAGGGCCCCCTCAGATGACCTTAGGTGACGGATTGTATAGAAGAAGGTGGTCCCTCAGGTACCCTGGACCCGAGCTGTACAACCATTGACTTTAACTGTTCAACCGCACTGTAATTGGAATTAATCAGGAATGTATTCTTATTTTCCCACTTTCTGTCCTGTTCCCCCACACAAATGATGTAGAGTAAGTTATGTAGGAATTTTTAAGCATCAGTACCTTCTAAAAAGATAGGTGAATACAAGTCTGCATAATGGAAAAAATGCAAGAAATGTAACTTATTGCATCTAGTTTTTATATTAAAGAGGCTGATAACATTTCTAAGGTTTACCCAAATGTCTGGTAGGGAATGAAAATGTCAGTGGTTTCCGCTACAGTAGTGTTGAGCTGTCTATTCCCTCTACGAACCTGTATAAAGTGAGGACTGTGAACTGTATCAATCTCTTGATTTCTAGTACACAATAGTTAAAATTTTAACTTAGATCAGATCTTTGGAGTACTGCTCTATGGCCACCACAAATGTGACCAAGCTAGTGTGGGGCCTGGATGCTGCTGCAAAGCTATGCAAAGATGGATACCAGATGCCTGCTGGTGTAGGTAAGCCAGTGCTGGATGTTGGAGGGTGAACCACATCCACTACTGTATTACAATAGATTTATTGCCATTGCATTCTGTTTCTCTAAAGATCTAAGTATAAAGTGAAACACCATGAGGCCACTGGGGAGGAGATTTTCACTTTACATTCAAGTGTCAGGTGCTATTACCCAAATAAGAGAGGGCTTTCTTTTTTAATTGCAACCTTTTTTGGAATTGCAATTGAATTGAATTGCACTGAATTTTTTTGGAACTGCAGTTTAATTGCAATTGAATTGCATTTTTGGAATTGCAAGCAGACCCATCTCTCTACTTTTAGATGCAGGGATTAAGGCTGGAATCTTAACCCAAATGCCCTGACAAAACCCCAGGGCAACTTATATTAACTACATTGATAGTTAGTTCTTTTTCATGAAGCCCATTTAGAGTTCTTTAGGTGACCACCACTCTTCATGGTCAACAAGATGAGAAAGGAAAATTGCCATTACAGCAAAGTCTGTTTCCGTGATTTGGAGAACCCAAATGGAATGCAATTTTTAAAAGTTATAGTTTTATTAAGCTTGTCTCTTCTGATCTGATTTACTTATTTAAATTAGTGATTTAATTACTGAAATGATTTTCTTTGTTGGAAGTGTAGCTAATTGACTAGCATGATGAGGAGGGGGTGGAGTTGAAGGCACACCCAAATTGTATTGATGCCATTTCACTTAGTTGGTGGCACTCTCCTGGCTGCTGTGTCTGCCGTGGCACTGGAGAAGAGGAAATATTGCCCCTTACACTGCTTATCACACATTTTTAACAAACCCAGAAGTGCTACTTGAAAAGGATGGAATGCCCTGGGAACGTGGTAAGGAGGGAACAATTTGCTTCTTGCTCAGGTAGAGCTGGAGAGAGGCAGCGGCAGAATGGAGGGGAGGATCCCCCCAAGGTGATCCCAAAATCTGATGCCACATCAGGCCTCTTGCAATGTGCTGCCACACTTTGCATCATGGTTAGCCCAGTAGTGCATCTAGTCTTTGGGCCACATGCAGCATCATTTGGAGCTTGATGATCTGAACATCCCATCGCACACATTCACTGCCAGAATTTATTGACTGCTATCAACAACAAATTTGGTACCAGAAACACTTGGCAGTTCTTCTTTTCAATTTACTCCCAGGCTTGTGTGTGTGCATCAGTCAGGCTGCAATCCTATTTACACTTTCCTGGGAGTAAGCTCCATTGACTATAATGAGACTTACTTCTGAGTAGGGAGGCATCAGATTGCGCTCTCTGTGCGATTGCAGAATGTGGTAATGGGATAATTTTGCTTTTTGAACAGATCTTGAAGGTATGAAGTTGTTAGCCCTTATGGCAAGCGAATAACTGGAGTTTGCTGAAATTCCAGTGTTTTAGGAGTAGAGTTTCTGCCCCCTTATCTTATGCCATCAGTAGTAAAAGTCAGAATAACCCTACAATCCAGAGTAACTATGAGAGCACATAAGAGACATTACGTGCAACCGTAGTTACGGCTTAAAATCTATGTGAAATTCATATTGCAATCCAGAGCAAATTGTTCTTACACCTGAGCCAGGATTTCCCGTAGTTACTCTGGATTGTGCCCTAAATCATGCTAGATAGCAGAATATACCTAACCTGCAGAATTGATCTCTTCTTGATTGTGCTTAAAAAGACCTGCACGCCTAAGCAGAGAACACAGAACTGGGTAAACCTGTGTGCCTTGTTTTCAGGTAAAACATTTCATTAGTGTACAAGAGAATGATTTTCTACTTGAACACTAAAATCTCATCTTTTAAAAAAATTAATATGTTTATTTAATGTCTATTTGTATTGGAGTCAATGATATACCTAGATATCGGTGGTACATCAATGTCCACGGGAAAAGCTCTGTCTGGAAGTGTCCGAGAAGTTTGGGATTGGTATTCCTTCAACCTTTGTATCTTGTTGTTTTAAAATAGTTGTCATCTGTTGTGTGTTATCTGAGCAAGAGTTACTAAGGAAGTACGTAAGCACATGCCCAATTTTGTATGATTTTAAGGAGCTTTGCCTTGTCATACTGACATTACATTGGAGAACGAAGCTTTGGAATCCATATGCTCTGGTTGGAAAATATGATTTAGGATTTCCTAAAAGAGCTTCTCTGCAACCATGTGCTACAGGTGGAAAATATGATTTAGGATTTCTTAAAGAGCTTCTCTGTTCAAGTGACATTGAAATGAATCTGAAATTCTAGGTGCTCTGCTGATAGTTTCTGTAGCTTTGACTTGGGTTTCAGACTACTAGGAATTGGGGTGTGTGTGTGGCAGAGTTGAACCAAGCGCGCATGGCCACAGAGTGTACAGTCTTTAATCAACATACTTTTGGTTGCATTGGGATGTACGAGATTGAAAACAGTACATTAGAATCTGGAACATACAACATTTCATGCTCGGTTAGCAGTGCTACTGGTTATTAACACTAGATCCGTTCAGGATTTTTAGCACCTTGCTGAATAAAAAATACTCAAGCTTGTTGACCCTACAGGAAAACCTGAGCACCAGGAAAAATAGATGACAATAAAGCTATAATGATAATCAGAGGCAGTTTCTAAATCTACACAGCAACCTCTTTGCTGCTTGCCTTCCAGTAACTTAGCCCTGGGACCAGGAGAGCATCCGTTGTCTTTGGGACACCCAGACTATTTCCCAAATGTGCCTTTTTCTGTCCAGCCACCGGCAGAATTTGAATGGGAATAAAAAATAAAAGACTGTAAGCAGTCACATATAGGTGGAACAATTCTTAAGATCCTTTTTAGCTGTTGCTGCAGTAAAGAAGTAATTCTCACTACTGCCATTATTGAAGATAGGTCCAGTATAAGGACTTCGTGTTCAGAAGGGAAGGGTACATGATGCAGTGTGGATTCCATTATCTGATCTCTTGGGGGCTGTGTTTACATCCAGCCCCTTATCAACATGTGCTTTTTGAATTCCTTAGTACCCTGAGAGCAGGATGACCATATATCCTCTTATTTTCCAGGACATCTCCTCTTTTTAGCCTTGTTTCCTTGGAAAAAATATCTTCTTTGTGATCCTTTTCCTGGTGAGCAGGTGCATGCAGCCTTCTTGTAATTAATATTTATATGCAGTAATTTTAACTTTAATAAGAAATACAGTGTTTGAATTAAGCACATGAAATCAGTTTATATGAGTTTTTAACTTTTATTTTGTCATGTCCTTTAATTTTTTAATGGGTGTCTTACATTTTGAGGGTCCTTATCCTCTTTTTTGTTTACAATATATGGTCACTCTGCCTGTGAATGAGCCCCCCCTTTGAAGATAAGTGATGTCTTATATGCTTTTGTATAACTTGTGAGCCAGAGTTTACACTTATATCTCTCCTTCAAAGTAATTTGAAATACTGGCCCTCTGCTATGGGTGTGCTGCAATTAATCAAGGGAGCAATTAATTAATTGATTGATTATAAAAATTAATCAATTTTTTGTAACTGACGGTAAACAAACGACCTTTCTAAAATGGACAGAAGTAAGCTTTTTTGAATTGTGTAAGGAGGCAATATTCTGCTAAAGGAGATGTTCAAGTACATCCAACTTGGTTTTATATTTAAGCAATCTTGTTTCTTGCTTGTAGTAGGATGTGGCAAAGAGGGATTAAAAATCAATGCAAAAATATTGAATGAATATGCCTTATAAAATGTAGTTTCAAAATCAAAACATAATATTCCAAATGAGGGCAGTCAGTACAACAAAGGGATCATTATCTGGGGTAGGGGGAGAAAATGGAAGTGAGAATTAAGGACAAGACAGACCTGGAAAAGATCTTCATTGTCCTCCTTTTCCTTGTGAGCAGGTAGCATGTAGCCTTATTGTAATCAATGAATTGTATGTACTAGATTATTAGCACAATCCTAACCATGTCTATTCAAAAGTCAGCCCCACTGAACACAAGGAAAGTGTATTTAGGAGTGCAGCCTATATGTAATAGTTTTAAATAAATTTGATAAGCAATATAATGTTTAACCACATGAAACCCATATACAGGGGGTGCAAAAGTCGGTATACAGTTATAAGAGTTAAGAAAGGATAAATTCTGAAGGCCACCAATTTGAGCACCTAAGATTGTACTTGATTGCAATTTGTATGTTATCCTTTTTGTGACACTGTTTTTTCATCATAAAAATTTGTATGCCTACTATTGCACCACTCTGTATATGATTTTTAAGCTTTTATTTTTCTTGTGCGTCCTATATTTTGGGTGGGAAATGTCCTCTTTTTCAGTTAGAATGTATGGTCACCCTGAATAAAGTTGGTACCTGTCGGGAGATTGTATGTTGGTAAGAAGCAGCATAATATAGTGGTTAAAAGTTGGGACTGTAAATTGGGTGTGTGACTGGATCTCCCCATGAATGTGTTTTAAGCTAGGCACTGTCTCCCCCATGCATCCCTTGTCTACTATAATTCTTAGAGGGTGGCCATAAGAGCTGTGCATAAGAAATGGAAAACCCTTTGAATACTATTAAGCAGTGGTTTGCAACATTTTTAGCACTGGGACCCAATTTTTTTGAGTGACAGCCTGTCGAGACTCACCAGGTGTGATGTTAACAAGCAGGAAAATTTAACACCCTTGCATACAAAAAAATCAAATTTATATATGTAAAGATTTACATGCATGAATTTTCCCAGCCTTTCCCAAATGCTCCTGGCAGCTTACAAAGCTTTTATCTTTTTGTCCTCACAACAATCCTGTGAGGTAGGCAATTCTGCAGGTAGCTCATAGAACCCTTCTCTTCCAGATGGAATCCTTCACAGCATTAATCTAATTACACAAGATCCAGTTAATTAATCCAAATTAGGTTAACAATAAGTATGTTTAAAATTTACTTAAAGAATCCTTCTATCCCTCCCAGGCAATTGTGGATCTGTTTTTAAAAAAAATTCCCCCATTTTTTTACCTACAGTTTGAGAAACATTGCAAAACATTATATATATATATATATATATATATATGTATGTATGTATGTATGCGCCAAGTATTATGCACAAATCTGGATTTTTTTAACTTAATACCTCTCTTCTGTTCCTTTCTCTTGCATGGTTTTACCAGTTCTGCTGGATCAGCAGAATAAAAAGTCAAATACAGTAATTAGGAAAAAAAGTAGAATACTTTTGATTCTTCTTGGCTTATGAGAGGGATGGGAGGAATGAGGTTAAGGAGGCTAAACTTATAATTGTCTCTTATCTGGCAGGCCTGTTGCTGATGTGCTGTTAAGTAATCTCAAGGGTAGTACTCCATTTTCAGATTTGAGCTGCAGTGTAACATCAAAATGGCTGTTAGATGGGCACTATCCACAGCAGATGTTGCATTTTGTCACTAATAAGTACTTGTTAAGACTGAGTATGGTCATGGCAAGAGTTTCATTCTATGACGTGACAGCTTGCATTTAAATAAACCAAATTGTGCTTTTCGTATCTCTTTTCTCAGCTGAAATTTTGATTTAAGCCAAAATCAAAAAACAGGATTTTAGGATGATAGGGGTGGAAGAGCAAAATAAAGCCACTAGATTCATTTCAATGAGACAGTTTCCTCCATGTGAGAATAAAAGATAATTTATGCCCTGCAATAACTCCCTAAGGCAGCTTCCTTGCAGAAATTAGTAACTTCCTTTGATAGTTGCATCATTTTAAAAAGTGTGTAATAAAATCTAAATTCAGTAGCCGTGTTACTTATCCTTAAAGATGGATTACACAAGGATAGGTCTTTAAAATGGCTGGGCAAGCTTTTTAAGCTTAAAAATAGGACTCCAAGAATTAACTGTGTGTAAGTAGATTACACTGTACATGCATTTTGGGAGAAGTGTGATTTGCACACCAGAGGCATTCTGTTGAACAAATCTAAAAGAACTATCTTAGTGTTGACAGATTTTTTTTAATGCAGTATTTCTTTCCCTGGTTAATTTGTTTTTGTTTTTCTGTCTCTTATTTAGGTGACAAGATTTTTGGTGCTACTTGGCTATTTCCATTTTTCCTCTAATACAAGAAGATCTCAAATATTCCATATGGAGATGTGAGTGGACCAGATTTTCTGAAGGCTCTTAAATGAATTGAAAAATTGAAGGATTCTTCAGCAATCTTGTATTGTCCCTCTGAGAACTAACAGACTTTTCTATCAATAGTGTACTTGGTGTGAATATTTACACCTACAAATAAGAGAGGGAATTCCAGAAACACCTCTTAAAAGTTAGTTTGCTGGTCTCAAAACTCTTGCAGGCAAAAAAGTGGAAAACAATTAAAGTGGCCTTAATTTCAAACCTAAAGACTTCTATAGTTCACGTTAACATCAAAAAAGGAAATATGCCGACCCAACCTCTCTTAGCTTATATAGATGGGCCCGATGGTATAGCTAGTACTGTTGGTTCACGTATGGAGAACAATGATGCCACAATGCCAATCAAAGGAGCCAACACAATCTCGTACAAGAACTTGCAAGACAAATTTTTAATGCAAGGTGAAGGGTGCCTGCCTTTAGACTGCATGTTTTGTGATCAAACTTTCAAGCATCCGGAAGACCTTGGGAAGCACGTCCTAACACAACACAGACCAACACTTTGTGAGCCAGCGGTTTTGCGTGTTGAAGCGGAATATCTTAGCCATCTTGAGAAAGAACAGTTGAAAACGGATTTGCCCTCCTCGGATGCCAGCGAAAAGGATAACCAAGATCTCAGCTGTGTAGTTTGTGGGCAAACTTTTGATGAAGCTTTGGATGTTGAGGCCCATATAAGGAAGCACAAAGATTCATTTACTTACTGGTGCAATGTGTGTGGAAGGCGTTTCAAGGAGCCTTGGTTCCTCAAAAACCACATGAGGACACATACTGGTAAGCCTGGTTCCAGAAGCAAGACATCCCAAGGATCGGAGAGTCCTATAACAATAAATGAGGTTGTGCAGGACCAAATAACTGAAAACGTTACATCGCCTTATAAAATCTGCATGGTTTGTGGCTTCCTGTTTCAGAATAAGGAAAGTTTACTTGAACATAGTAAAGTGCATACCAAAGACTCAGTTGCTGGGGAGGATGCAGGCAGAGGTGGCAAAGAAGGGAAATCGCCCCGAGATGAATTTTTACAGTTCTTAAACTTGAAGCCACGATCACCTCCTAGTAATAATGGTCAAGTAGAAAAATCTGTGAAATGGATACCGGAATTGGATCCGTTCAGTACGTATCAGGCATGGCAACTGGCTACCAAAGGTAAAATTGCTACCGGCCACGGACAAATAAAAGAGCCTGGGCAAGAAGGAAGTACAGATAACGATGACTCATCCTCTGATAAAGAAGAGATTGGGGAATCTTGGAATGCCAACAAAGTGAGCCAGGCAGAAACCATGGGAAAGACCAAGGCAAGCAAAAGTGGAAGTTGCACAGGGATTGGTAACGTGCGCCAAGACAAATTCCGAGATCCCTGTCGTGAAGTGCCTTCTGTGGACATGGATCCCAAGAACAAAGATAAGCCCACCCACTGTTCAGAGTGCGGAAAAGCCTTTCGAACTTACCACCAGCTAGTCCTTCATTCACGAGTTCATAAGCGAGACAGAAAGAATGATATTGAAGCAAATTCTGTGGATGGAAAGCAGCAACCCAGAGCGGCATCCCTTGCAGACGTAGTCACTTTGGAAGGCGAACGAGCAGAGGGAGGCTCTGAAGATGGATCAGAGGACGGAATAGTAGAGAATTTAGGTAAGAAATGCTCTTCCCTTTTTAGCTCATTTTCTTCCACTGCATAACTTTAAAAGAAATCATATTTTAAATAAGTATTTCTAGCAGAAAGGAGTATTGGTACATAATAATAAGGATGTTGGCATCCTTACTCCTGTAACATCAGTATTCTGTCTTTTAAGTGTTGTGGAATAACTTTTTTGTACTACCTTAACCTTTTTACTAGCATGTTAAGGGAAAGATGCTTGCATAATTTTCAGTATATGTGCTGTTTTTCATATTATTTCATATTTCCCTTTCCAGGGTCACCATATATCTTCTTCTTCCAGCACATGTCCTATTTTAAGTTTTGTGTCCTGGAAAACAAACCTTCATTGTTCTCCTTGCATGCAACCTCCTTGCAATAACCTCCAGCATGTAACCACTGATATCTAGGTTTTAAATTGAATAATAATACAGTGTTTAATCACATGAAAGCAATATATGAGAGTTTTTAGCTTTTATTTTGTCATGTTCTACGTTTTTCTAGGATGTCCTACATTTTGGGGACATTGTCCTGTTTTGCAGTTACGTTATCTGGTCACCCTACACGTATACGTATGTTAGTTTCACCTTTCCCTAGTTGCAGGAGATGGACAGACAACAGATTTCTCTTAAACAATTCTTATGGAATTGACTGTATCTTTACAAGCAAAAAAGTGCATATTGTAACCATAATATTGTGTCTGCTGCCCTCAAGTGGCAAATATTGGTTCTTTCAAGCAGTAATCAGCTTAAAATACTTTGCTTTGTTCTTTCAACAAGTTTTGGGGCTGTTTTGAAGGTAGTCACAGCTGGCCTCTGGGCAGTTAAAATTAATTTCTGTAACAAAGGCTGCAATCCTAAAGACACTTTCCTGGGAGTAATACCCATTGAACACAATGGGGCTTATTTTTGAGTAGACATGGTTAGGATTGGACACCATATCTGAACAAAAACATTTTCCCCACCATATCAAAATGCACAGTATCTTATACTACAGGAATAATTGAACTTTTTCTGAGGACCACTGTTTAAAAAATAATAATGTAAGGAAATGAAATATAGTTTTTGAAAAATTAGTAAATTGGACAAAATGTTTCTTATATGCTCAAACATTTGCTTTGGTAACAGTAATGATCAGAAGCGTTCTCTATAATGTCGACAAAAATGGGCCTGTTTCAACTTGTTCAGTGCCTTGGATTAGGTTTGTCGCTCATAGAAGCCTAACTGGGCAGCATGCATTGCCAGGGACTCTATTGTCATAGATACAACTACAACACACAATTCCACTTAAAGTCTTCCCAAGGCAGTATTTACCTCCAGAATTAGATAGATAACCCTATATGATGTGTAATCCGGAGACTGTGGGTCATGGGAAAGATTGAAGCATATCCGGGAAAACAAAGTACTGTCTTGGGTGCATCCTTTAGTGGGGTTTCTTTGTGGAGCACTGATTTTCCCAGCATAAGGGTGGTGGGATTCCTTGTTGAAGCTTATACTATGACAGTATAAGTAAGGGCGAAATCCAGAGTAACTATGGGGAGTCTTTGCTCCAGTGTAAGAACAACTTACTCTGGATTCCAATATGAATTTTCCATAGGTTTTCACTAGGTGGTGCAGTTTCACTAGGTGGTGCAGTAAAGTCTCTTACATGCTCCCATAGTTACTCTGGATTTGGGTATCTGTGTGTATGGATACACTTACATACAGTATATATATATAAACACTTATATACAGTATATACTATGACAGGCAAGTGAGGGGGAATATTTGAAACCTCACCATTGCACTGACAGCACAATCCTTTTCCTGAATGAAAGGGAAGAAAAGGTAAAAGGGAAGAAAAGGTAAAAGGGAAGAAAAGGGAAGGTAATGCCAGGAGGCAAAACTGGGCTGTATTGAAGTTGTAAGGAAGATATTTAATGTTTTCTGGGGCCAGGGTAAGTAGATGTCCTTACAAAAAAGGGGGACAAGTTTCCCCTTAAAGAATTTCCAAGAAAAATATAGGACGTGATAAAAGCTAAAAACACTCATATATTTTGCTTTCATGCGGTTTAAATACTAGCTCACTGATTCTTAAATTTAAAACTATTACGTATAAAACTTTACATGTAATTTTATTACATACAATTTATTAACTTACAAGAAGGCTACATGGCGCCTGCTCGCAAGGAAAAGGGCAATGAAGATTTTTTCCAGGTCACAAGACTAAAAAAGAGGACATGTGGGCACTCTATCTGGTTAGATTGACAAAATATAGCAGGGGCCGCAGTATCAACTTATTTTGTTCCATTGAGATTAAATGCCTTGTAACATGGAGAAAATGTATGAAAATCCAATTTCCTTCTTTTGTACTGTTAAATTATATTTCATTTCATTCCATCTAGTGGCCAAATGTGGTATAGCATTTATATCAATGCATTTTGGGGTGACAAAGGACATGCAAGAAACAAAATGGGTCTTGAAATAGATTTTTTCCATTGATTTTGTATCAACTGATATTTTTTAAAAAACTTCTGGGTGCTCTAGAACAAGGCACAACTTGTTGATCACTGAGTGTGATGCATGCCCATAGTAGAGAACACAGGGTAGGGAGGGGAATGTGCTATGACCGTGTTCTGTTGTCCTATTTAATTACATCTTCATCTTGATTTTTCCTGTCCCATCCTTTTCTGAAGACTCTGGACTAACATTTTAAAAGTAATTGTAGAATAACAATATCTAAAAATAAAAACCTGACAGTTTATTAAACACTTTATTAGCATAATGCTTGGTTATCTGATGTTGGCCCAGATGGTGAAAGTCTTACCCCCAAATCCAGAGTAACTATGGGAGCATGTAAGAGACTTTATGTGCACCTGTAGTTACTGCACCACCTAGTGAAAACCTATGGGAAATTCTTATTGGAATCTAGAGTAAGTTGTTCTTAACACCGGAGCAAGGACTCCCCATAGTTACTCTGGATTTTGCCCTTACTCTTTTGTTGTGTGTGTGTGTTTGGGGGGGAAGGTCTTGACATTTGGTGAACCTTAAGGAAAAAGCATTTCCATGATTTTGAATCCCTACAAATTCCTATAACTTGCAATCTTCAAATTGATCCTCTGTTTATCATATGTTTCTCCTTCTGATTGAAATTCTGTTGTTCATATGCAGTTGATTTTTATTTTGTGGTTGTGAAATGGATATATGGAAAGACTACAGTGGAAAAAGGATGCACAGTGTATATATGTGTCTGGCAGTAGCAACAATAGTACATACTGGTGTCACTGGGATGCCAAATGTATGTGGATCCTGTATTCATACTTCTACTTTATAATACAAGTTATATGATAATGTTGCTTTCCCCCCCTTTCCTATAGATAAAAATGAAGATGGAATAGAAAAAACAAAAGTGAAAAATCTCGGGGCCTCCAGAGAATGCAGCTATTGCGGGAAATATTTCCGCTCAAACTATTACCTCAATATTCATCTCAGAACTCACACAGGTAAAGCAAATGGAGCTGTTTGGATGAAAACTGGTCTCTGAATTGAGGAGTTAACAGTACATTAAATCTGAGTTGGATGCTAATTCACTCTTGGAAAACAACTCATTGCAAACTATGACAAGGACCCTCTTGGTAGCTGAAAGATGAGCCATGGAGCTATGCTCATGCGCTAGGAGCCAAGCTACTACTAACCCAAAATATTTAGTGTAGTGATATTACGCAATAATGTAATAATAAAAATTTATGGAATATGATTGGCAAGAACATAAATTTGACATATTTTGAAAGATCTTTCCAGTCTTGAATTTTTCCTGAATCTTTGAAATTCAGTGCTGGAATTCAGAGTGTGTGTTTGAGGGGCATAGGGTTTGTGTGTTGTACAGCAGTGTTAATACTGCCATGCCCTGAAGAAAGAATAGCTTCAGCTAAACATATTTAGGTTCAGGGGAATAGGTTTACATTGCTCTTTCACTTAACATGAATATTGCTGTTTAAAGGTCAGAGACGGTACTTAAGTCTCTTCCAGCAAGTGGAGATCTTCATACAGATTCTGGCCTAGTGGGCTGGGGAGAAACCACAAAAGTGCTCTCAGGCTTTCCAAAACCCAGGAGTACCAGGGCATTAAGGTGGTACTTCTGGGTTTTGGAAACCCTCAGAACACTTTCATGGTTTCTCCCCAGAATACATTGACACTTTTAACAAAATGCCATTCTTAAAATTTGTGGAGGTTAAAATTCTAGTTAATGCTGAGTGGGATGCAGATTCTGGCAAAACACTGATCGGTTTAGGTTTTTTAGTTAGAGTTTAGTTTATGTGTTTAGTTAGAATAGGGGTGAGTTTAAAAACTTTTAAGAATTCCTAAGACTTTAAAGACTTTAATTCCTAAAACTTTAAGAATTCTGTTTCAAAACTTTTTAGCATCTCTGTTAAAAAAAATGGAGAGGTAGTGGTGATAATTCTCACTTCTGCATCACAACTGTTTCAGGTGAAAAACCATACAAATGTGAATTTTGTGAGTATGCGGCAGCCCAGAAGACATCTCTGCGGTATCATTTGGAGAGACATCACAAGGACAAACATGGCGAAGCGGCAGCAGACGTGAAAAACGGCAATAAAGGATTATCGCATTCTCAGGAGGTGGGATTCTTGCCAGTTACCTGCGGTGCTTCAGAAACCAAAAATCTGAAAAGGCTCCTTGAAGATGCCAAAGAAGCTAAAGGAAGCCCACCTGCAAAACAGCAGAAAGAGATGCTTTGCTCCTTTCGGGGCACTTTGAAAAACGCAACTCAGGACACCAAGAAAGGTACAGACTGTATTGCCTTGAATGAGAGCTCATCCGTTCCTTGCCTTGAAAATTTAAAAGTGGAAAAATACATCATAGAACCTCAGGCAAACTATTATGCTGTTGATAGAACAGAGAAAAATTGTGCGTCACCAGAAAGTGTGCTGTGTAGTGGTGTTTTGAAAGGCAGAACAAGTACAGATCTTCCTAATGGATTAGCAGAAAATGCCAAATGCAGATTAACAGTTCAAGAAAGTCCCTTGAATTTATCGACAGCCTCCTTCCAGGATGCTTCAATAATACCTCTTTCTCGAGGTTCCTTAGCAAGCAGCACCTGCCCTTTTTGTACCTACCGGAGTCTGTATCCAGAGGTTCTGTTAATGCACCAGCGATTGATGCATAAATACAATCCCAATACTGTTAATAGAGCCGGCATCCGAAATAGGGCAGCTCTTAAAGCCAGACGCACTGGATGCCCACCTTGTCTTTCGGGCAAGGATGTGAACCCCCTACAGTTTAACCCTGGGAAAGCAAAGCCGCCCCCCTCCACCCAGTCAAAGTCTCTGCACATGGAGAAGGCTAAACAGTGTCCCACCCTACAATGCAACACACACATCCTTTCAGGGATAAACTCCAGCGGCTCCGCACCAAATAACTTGAAGCCATGCAAACAGCAAATGAGTGGTGCTCAAATCGGTAGCTATAGACAACAAAATGAAATACCTCACGGTCCTAGTAATGTTCCAACACAGGACAGAGGGAAAAAGCTGGATAATAAAGTCAGAGTTTTGGCTTCTCAAGTAGGCATGAGTGGTAACATCAATGGCTCTCTCGAGGCTCCTATGAATGATGCGGCTTGGTCAAGCAATCGTGGAATGGAGTTTCTAAGTAATAGACCTACAGGGAATATGAACTTGGAATTTGATGGTATGCCTTCAAAAAGAGCGAGGCCAGATCTCTTGGCTCCAGAACAGATGGACGCTGCCTTTTCTCGGAGGGGGCATGAAACGGGCAGATTACATATTGCAGGCAGATATTCAAGTCTGCTACCTCAGGAATGTACATACACCAAACCTGCATCCTCTTTCCTGTCTGGCAAACAAGGGCTCAGCTCTGAAATCGATGCTATAAATCAAGTGACTGTTCTAAAGCCATACGAAACATATGGCCCTGGACCATTTTTTAATTCCTGTGGGTCAAGTGGTAGCCAACCCCCCAGCACCTCAAAAGAAGGTACGCATCCTTGTATTTGTTCTCTCTGTAATTTACAATCGTTACGTATAATCAATCTTTAAACCAAGGTAACGTGCCACGCATATTAAATCAGATCACAGTGGTTTTCTTAAGCAACTGCCCTCTTCTAGTCATTCACTCAGTCCACTGCATGTTGCAAGATGTCCCAAAGTTTGGTCCACAGTTGCCATCTCCTCAATAAGTTCAATTTAACTTTGCCTGTTTATGGGCACAATTCAGAGTAACTACGGGGAGTCCTTGCTCTGACAAAAGAACAATTTATTCTGGATTGCAATCCCTTAGGTTTTCACTAGGTGGTTCTGTAACTATGTTGATGTAAATGTCTCTTATGTGCTCCTGTTGTTACTCTGGATTGTAGGATTAGTCTTCAGATGCACGAGGATAACATACAATCACTTTTGTTTTGTACATCTAGATGCATTTTTTGGGCACTGGTGATCTAGTTTCTCTTTATTCCTTCATTTTAAGGCAATCATTTAGCCACTCTTTAACCTGCATTTTTACTCTCCAATATTTCAAGTTTATTCTTTTCAGTGAGTGTGTTTTGACAAATCCAGCTCCCACACCCAGCAATACTCAGAGTTTCCAATCTCCTTATGTCCTTGTGAAATCCTTTTATTGCATAACAGGGGAATTGCTATTTTTTCCCCCGTTACTTTCAGGTTGTTGGGCTTCCTGGTAAAGCTTCTTTTAGGTTTTTAAAAAGTACTGAGAGTTGCTTCCTGTTGTCCATCCTGCTTTTCATCTGGAGGGTTTTCATGCTGCCAAAAGTTAGGCTTTTGGTTCTGACTTGGACACACTGCTAATAGCAGCTGCTTTCTTAGTGTGAACATCCCTGTGTATGTTCTGTACAGCCTGCCAAGCTTGCAGTGGCTTCTGTGTTCAGATGTTAATGCACCCCAGGGAGAAAATGGTGTGGGTTATATTTTGAAGGAGAAAGCTTCATGTACTACCCTGTTTTTCCTGGTAGGGCATTGTGAACGATGAGTGTAGGACTTGTTTCCCCTTTTTATAAATAATTAAGCTAATTAATACTAAAATAATTAGCTTAATTATAAGCTAATTAATACTAAATTAATAAGCTAATTAATACTAAAATAATAAAAAATAAGAACATAAGAAGAGCCTCCACTGGATCAGAACCTATATCTGCATCTCCTCTGCATCTGGCATCTGGCATTTTGAGGTTGCCTACATCTATCTATGCACATGCACACATACACACCCCCATCATAACTTGTAACCTGTGATGGTCCTTTCCTCCAGGAATTTGTCCAATCCCTGCTTAAAGGCATTGAGGTTAGATGCCATCACCACATACTATGGCAAGGAGTTCCATAGATTAATTACAAGCTGGGTCAAGAAATATTTTCTTTTATCCTAAGAAATTTTAGCAGATTGTCCCCTAGTTCTGGTGTTGCAAGAAAAGGAAAAGAGCATCTCTCTATCCATCCCTTGCATATTTTGTACATCTCAATCATGACCTCCTCAGGTGTCTCTTTTCTGTACTGAAGAGCCCCCAATACTGTACCCTTTCCTTGTACAGAAGGTGTCCCAGACCATCAATCATTTTGGTCACTCTCCTCTGAACTTTTCCCATTACCTCTATATTCCTTTTGTGATGTGGTGAACAGAACTAGATTACGGTATTCCATATGTGGCCTCACTATCAACTTCTACAATTGCATTATATATTCTCAGTCCCTTTTCTAATCATCATGGAGTTTGCCTTCTTCACTGCTGCCAGACATTGGGTTGACACCGTTTTTGAACTATCTACCAGCACCCCAGATTTCTCTCCTGAGATAGCTCAGAGCCCAGTACCATATATGTTACTTGTTCCAATGTGCATAACTTTGCATTTACGCACATTAAAACACATTTACCATTTTGTTGCCCATTCTTCCAGTATGGAGAGAACCTTCTGGAGCACTTCACAGTCAGTAGTTTGGTGTTGTCCGTGAACTTGGCTACCTCCAGTGGTGGGATTCAGATAAATTAACAGGTTTTATTTCCTAATAACCTAAATTAAGAACAGGTTCTATGTCCCATTAGTAACGGTTCTCAGAACCAGTCGCTCATTAGCAAAGGGTTCTATAGAACCTGTGAGAACCCCCTGAAGCCCACCACTGGCTACCTCCCTGTCTCTAAGTCATTTATAAACAGTTGTAGTAAAGTTGTATTTCTACAAGTATTCCTTCAACCAAAGTTGATTGCTTCAGGTTGCTTTTGCATCTGTAGGAATAAAATTAGGAACTTAGTTCACTTTTGGAAACAATAAATTAGCACAGGCTAAAGGCAGGTTCTAAATTGCTTCTTTAGGCTCAAGCAAAGAACTTGTGATAGTCCTATGGCATGTTGGAGTTTGTTTCTTTGAATAGTTGGACTCCACTTTATCTTAGCTTTTGGAATTCCCCATTTGTTTCTAAAGTGGTTTGCTGTGTGGCAGGGTGTGCTGCTGATTAAGGGAAAAGCCAGTCTGATGCTCACTTGGGCATTTGGAGCTCATTCAGTGGTTCTTTGGATCCTGGCCTGTTTCCTTGATTTATGCATGCATTATTCTTAAATGTTATGGTCTGAAATTTGCTATGTTTTTAGAACAAAAGAGAATGGAGTGTTTTATGTGTGGTGTTGTACATGTTGTAGGGCTGTGGGTGGCGCAAGTGGCTAAGACACTGTGCTTGTTAAACAGCAGGCCAGGGTTCGAGACCCGGGTCGGCCCCACAAGACAGGGTGAGCTCCAGTCCTTAGCGCAGCTCTGCGACGCCAGCTGGATCCAATCGTATTGGCTCTGCCTTTCCATTGGACTAATTCAGTGGCGTGGAGAGGGGGGATTTGCTGCTTGGGTAACAGCCTATCCTCCATCACAATCTGACCCAGGCTTTCGTGCTTCGCATGCAGCGCCAAGCACGATACCATAGTCTTCCAAGACTGACGGAGGCCTGCTTTTTTTTTTTTGGTACATAACACTAACTTTTTGTCTGTATCTAAAAACAGTACTTGAGTAATTGCAGATGACAATTGTGTTCTTCAACCAATAATTTCTTGGAATTAGATTTCATTGTTTCAGCATTATTGTTAATATTTGCTAACATTTATTTTGATTAGGAAAAAGGCCAGTATCGTATCAACACTTGTCTAATGCCATGCTACAAAAGCGGAATTATGAGAACCTTACTGGCAGTGCGCATAATCGACCAAATGACAAGAGAACATGATTTGGCTGCAGTGAATGGTAATTGGCTTTGTTTTTTTTAAATTATTTTGGAGACATTTGTTGGTAATGATAATAGTTTGTGATGTTCCAGGGGTCTGGTGTCATAGGACAGCCCAATGATTTTCTTTTGTCATAAAATCAAAGAGTTGGAAGGTACCCAGTGGATCATCTACTCCAATCCCCTGCCTGTAGCAGGAAATCCTAGTCTTGTGGGGTGTTTTATAGTAGTCTAACAAACTCTAGGAAATACATTATTTTATATATGTCTTATTTTATTTCTTTATGGGATGACTCATTTTGGTTGTTGTTTGTGTATTCCAGGTATGAGGATGAAGATTTTGAATTCCCCTGTTGTTGATCCTCTGAGCATAACGAATGATGAAAGCTACCCAACTAAGCTGTGATTGTACTATGTATAGACACAAACACTACATTTCTCTAATGGAAGGCCTCATCCTATTTGTACTCTGTCGACGCAAACGTTGTCAAAAGCTTGGTTGCAAAAGAACTGGCAAATGCATTCCTGATCTTGAATAATATTTTTTGGAATTATAATAGACCAAATATTAAACATAAAGTATATTTTTGCATATTTGAGTGCTGCTGAAAAGAGATCCACTTTTGAAGCTGTAGGTAACCCTTACACCTCAGGTAAATCTGTACATTGATTATGTCTGGTTTAAATGCTAGGATGATTTTTGTATAAGGGTAGCAGTTTGACATATTTTGCTTTGTGCTGTAAACAACATACATTAAATAAAATTTCCATATGACCTAAGTAAAGGCACCTGCAAAAAGTGAGGTTATTTTTCCTGACAAAGATTAACACCTCTGTGTCAGGAAAAATATTCTTGCCTTTTGCAGGTCCCTACCTATGTATTTCATGTTCATATGCATAGTTTAAATTCCCTTCAGGGGTAGGAACATTAATACCAAACATAGATCATAATATGTTCAGTTAATATTTGTACATCCTTAACTTGGCTGTCCTATGAGAAACTGAAGTTTGTTCTTTCTACTCCCTGTAAGTAAGAGTGCCATCCTTGGCAGACAGTCAGTGCAAATAGAAGGCCTTCATTTGACCATCTTCTGGCCTCCTAATGGTTGCTGGAGAGACTTGTATGAGAGTGAGTTAATTCATTCCTTTGCCTTAAACATTCAGTTATCACGAACCCCCACGCAGAAAACCAGTCTTAAGTACTGACCCAAATATAAATATACAGGTATAAGAAAAGTCTTCGTCTTGATTTATATGGCAGCCCTGATATACGAGGTATTTAGCAAAACAATCAATAGCGTTCCCCTTCTCAGCTGCCTGTATGGGTGGGAGAGGAGCCCATTAGGGCATTAATCAGCCATCCTCTTCATTAATTCCCCACCAGCTATTGGCTAGGATGTAAGGGCAAGGACAAGTGACAGTTCTCTTACCATCAATAAAAGAACTGTGCACACCTCTGAGCACACCTCATAGAGACTGTGCACACACTCAAAGAACTGCACACACTTCATAGGGACTTCTCATCTCTCCAGTGCCATGTATTCAAGATGGTAACAAGTAGATGCTCATTGTGAAGGCAATGGCTGGCATATTTACATGTGCTCCTACAGCTATGCTCGCCTTAAGAGATAGGGGATGCTCTCAACTGTTTTCTTGCACATGGACTCAGCTGAGGAATTTAGCACCCCCCCCCCAAGTTGGCTTGATATGCTTATCATGGAACTTTAACTTTTATGTACATAAGTGTCTTCCCATTGCACATAACTGAAGATTATAAAATATCATCTGTATCATCCCAAAGTACTTGCCTTTATGAACTGGTTTGGTAAAGCCTTCAATGACAGTTCAATTTTTTTTTTACTTTTGAGTTTGACCCCAAATGTTTTCAGAACAGAATTATTTCAAAAAATATTTTTTGCACTGTTGAATGTGTTTCTTCATATCAATTGTAAAATAGCAGAACACAGACATTCTTGGAGGTTTCTCTTTTCCCCGTCTCTGGAACGCAGAAACATTTTTAAATGTCTTACTTCTCTGTGTTAAGGAATATGTAATTTTGATGTCTCTGTAAAACTGGCAATGTAATGGAAGTGCCGTGCATCAGGAAATTGTACACAATTTGCCCTTTTCCTGTTCATAAGCTGAGCCATATGTACATAAAATCTAGATTTGTTTTCCTAGTTTTGCACTTTTATAGCCTATTTTTCGAAGATGAATACACTTGGAAAGATGTTAATCTATTTTTGACTGAGTCTTCAATGAGTCTTATCAAGTTTCTCCCATAACTTCTCTCTCTTTATAAACAAAATCCAGATCTCAAGAAATATACAAAGGCCAAGGTTGTGTTGATTACTGTTTTTAAAAGAACCTCCCTTGTGTTGATGTATGTTTTATTTTCCCAAACTGCCACATCATGAGCTCCTTTCTGTCCCATGAAAATGTAATAAGGTAGGAAGCCCAGAGACCAGTTCCTCCCCATACCATATAACCCCAGTATCCAAAAGGGCAATTCAAAAGCTTAAAAGTGGGGGATTTTCTTAAGATAATCTGTATTGTTTGATCTTATGTTTGTAGTACAAAACAAGCAGTTCACACATCTTGATGGCAATACAAGAAGTGGCTATAGCTGGATCTATAGGGGATGGCTTACTTCTGCCTAGAAGTATCCTACAATTCCTAGGTAGAAGGGATGCAGCAGGAAAGTTTAGTAGATTTTGCACCCTTGGCCTTCAAAATAGGTTTTGCCCATCAGTATTAAGTACTATGGGATGCTACAATTTATGTCTTTTCTTTTTTGGCAATACAATGAGTATACAGGTACAAATTTGATTTATTATATTTATTACTTTTCACTTCGGTTAATTTTAAATTGTGAAACCTTTACGTTGTCAAACTGCAAACAGTATACAAGTCATTTAATTTATGATATGTGTTTTCAGTTTAGTGGAATATGTTATTACATGCGGATGTAAATACAGACTTGGTGTTTTTGCAAATACTCCTGTTGTCCTTGGTTTTTGTCTTCTGAATGCATCTAAATGTACATGAGGCAGATATTGGTGGGTGTTAATATCACTTTTGTCTAGTTGCTGCTCACATTAAAGTTTCTAGTATTAAATCGGGACCACATAATTATTGGGAATGTTTAGAGGAAAATTAGTAAAGTTGAATTCATCTCGGATCAAGTTAATTTCCTTTCACTTTTCAAATAGCTAATGTTTTAAGAACTTTTGATTAGACTAGAAGGATTAAATCAACAGTTTTGGAGCCTTGGCAATGTACACTGGGTTATAGCACTAAGTGCATCAAAATAACTATGTTTTCAGTTTTCCTTATGGAGGTACGCCCAACTTCTTTGACATATTTGAGAGCGACCAGTTTCCAGTGCTGATTTCATCCTCTTTTTTGCCCTCCATATAGGATCTGCCTTCAATTTATTTTTATTTGCCTCTTGTACTTAAGTTGAAAGCATATTTGGCAATTGGAAGGAAAAAAACACTACTAATTGTGAAAACTTGGTAAACTGCTTCATGATGGGAAGAGGTAAGATTGTGAAGCTATGTATGATGACCAACCAACGTGTGCACAGGTGGCTTCTGTTGGAAACACGGAGACCAATTTGTCTTAATGAATTCTGGAGAGGAACCAGAGGGACTGCAAGGAATACAGACATGGTGAAATCCAGAATAACTACAGGGAGTCCTTGCTCCAGTGTAAGAACAACTTACTCTGGATTCCAATATGAATTTCCCATAGGTTTTCACTAGGTGGTGCAGTAACTACGGGTGCACGTAATGTCTCTTACGTGCTCTAGTAGTTACCATCTAAAAATAGTCTAATTTGCATACATTTGCCGGTCAGTGGATCCGGTTGGTCATCTAAGGGTTACAAGATGTTCTACATTAGTGCCTTTTCTTAGAAACAGAGTAGAGGAATGCTAAAGTTTCCCAAGCTAGTAGAATTCTGGTTTAAGCAGCTAAACTATTTGAAACTTAACAGTTTACAATATAGTACTATTCCAAAAAAAACTGCAGATGAAATACTGGAAATTGTTCAGACTTGTAAATTTGCTCAAGGTCTAATAAGAATAAGACAAATTGGTTCTCTGTGTTTCCAACAGAAGCCACCTGTGCACACATTGGTTGGTCATCATACATACCTTCACAATCTTACCTCTTCCCAATCATGAAGCCGTTTACAGACACTTTCCTGGGAGTAAGACATTGAACACAGTGGGGCTTACTTTTGAGTAGACATGGTTAGGATTGTGCTCGTACTTTCTGATATGCTTGCCTATGTGACATGCCTCTGCATAAGGATGTTGGGACAATTTGTGGAGAGTGTAAACTCGAGAAGCAAAATGGAACTAGATCATTTTAGAGGCAACTGCTGAAGGTGGCTACATATTTTTCAGCCTCCCTGCAGATGTTTGGATTGCTGCCAGAAAGAAACCCTGAGGGCTAATGTTCCTCCGATATCCAAAAGCCACCTGATGCAATTAGTTTTAGATGCATTACACATAATCAGGAGGTTTTTAGTTAAAGGAACATTATTGCTGTAAGCATCAAGTGCCCAATATGTGCTCAGATTTCTGTTGCCATATGACTTAATGACAAATAAAACGGAGTCCAGTTTTTTTCCTGCAGGAATAACTGAAGAATCTGGAAAGTGGTAGTCCAGAAGTAACTTGCATAGAAGCTGGGAAATGTCTACCTTACTACTGCAGCAGCAGTTACCAATAGTTTTGCACATGCACACTCCGTCCGCCATGTGCTCCAGAGTAGAGAACTTCAGTGAGTTGGTTTCCAACTTGATCCAAATAAAGTTGCCATTTTTTTTGAATGGGCAGGCTCTGGTTCATCCTTTGAAAGGAGAGATTTCTAAGACATCTTTCCCTGCTAAAATGAGCACAAGATAGTTTCCACTGAACAAAAATGATAAAAAATGCAAAGACACTGATAGAAGCAGCACAGAGCAAGGCAGAATGGCAAACCAGAGGACTGGTTAGATCTTTCCTTCCTGTAGTTTCCTGGTTGGGTAGTAGTGGTAACCCATACAAGATGTGCTCAATAAGAATCGAGACTGGTGCTATAAAAAGAAAACTACAACATGTAATAATTTGGCATTTAATCTCCTTCAAAATAGTCCCCTTTGGAAGCCACACGCTTAATCCAGCACTGTTTCCACTGGTGGAAGCAATTCCTGGAACTCGTTTTCTGGGATAATCAGCAGCTGCCTTCACTCAGATTTCCTTGATATCCTGAACGCTTCGTCCTTTCAAGTGGGATTTGATTTTGGGAAAGAGGAAAAAGTTGCAAGGGGTGAGATCTGGGGAATACAGTGGCTGTCAGACCTGGGGGATGTTGTGCTTGGCCAAAAACTTGCCACGCTGAATGTGCAGGTGCCTTGTCATGGTGCAATTGCCACTCACTGGACGCATGCAATTCTGGCCTTTTCCAATGAATTGCATCCTGCAAATGCTGCAACGCGTCACAGTAGTACTCCTTGCTTACTGTCTGACCACATGGGGCATACTCATGATGAATAATCCCCTTGTAGTAAAAAAAAAAGACAGTGTCTTCACATTGCTTTGATTCATTCATACTTTCTTCGGTCTCAGAGAGATTGGGATCTTCCATTGTGAAGACTGAGCCTTGGTTTTGGGGTCATAGCCAGAGACGCATAAATCATCACTCATTATGACCGTTTTCAAAAAGTTTACATAGTTCTCGACACAATCGAGGAGAACTTGTGCAACTGAAACCCAAGGTTTTTTTGGTCAGTTGAAAGCAGTTTTGGCACAAACTTGGCAGACATGCATCTCATACCCAAATCTTCAGTGAGAATGGACTGAACTGACCCGTAACTAATCTGCACATCCTCCAATAACTCACGGATGGTGATTCAACAATTTCCCCTCACAGCTGCACACACATCTGCGATATTTTTCTCAGTTCTGCTGGTTGTGGGTCTCCCAGAATGTTTGTCACTGTCAACATTTTGTTGGCCATCTTCGAAATGTCTGAACCATGTACACTCGTGTGCGGCTCATACACTCCTCTCCATACATGTTATGCAACTTTGTGTAGGTTTCTTCATAGGAATCGCCAAACTTTTGGCAAAATTTGATGCAGATTCTCTGCTCAACTTTCTGTCATGATCAATGCGAGGACCACATGCAACAGACATTCCTTCCAAGCACTGCTCTACAGAGAGGAAGTGAGCTAGGACGTTAAAACTTAGTGTGCATGCATGGTTGGGATCAGGGTCAATCTGTCCTAAGTGGCCTCACTGCGTATTTTAGCTCCTTTCTTATGGCACTAGTCCTGATACATATTGATCACACCTATTTTGGTCTAAAACTGGAGCTAATAATGGAAGTATGTGGTGCTGGCCTCCGTCAGTCTTGGAAGACTATGGTATTGTGCTCGGCGCTGCTTACACTGCATGCAAAGTACGAAAGCCTGGGTTGGATTGTTATGGAGGATAGGCTGTCACCCAAGCAGCAAATCCCCCCTCTCCACACCACTGAATTAGTCCAATGGGTGAGAGGGACAGAATATTGTATGTAATTCTTTGGCATTACTCACTCTTCCCCACAGACATAATATTGATGATGCAATTATGTGGAAGATTGTATAGCATTCACTTTAAAGTTTGCATTTATTATTCAGGGTCTTCCAGACTCCACCATATAGGCCAGATGCCATGCATGGGAATAATGATCTCAGGTACAGTGTGGCAGCTCTATGCCTTCTACCTTGGTAGCTGATCTTTGCAGAGATTAATGCTTGGCAGATATTTCTGCCCCCCCCCTTTCTGGGGCAGTATGTGGTGAAAACTGCTGCCCTGCACGACTCTGCAAAGATGGGCAGTTGAGGCACAGAGCTGTTGTGCCATTCCCAATATTGGTATGCTACATCGCAAGCTGGAGTTTGAAGACTTAAGTTTAGCTAAATGCTCAATCAAGGGTGGAAATTCTGAAAGGGTGCTTGTTTGTCCATATATTTTTCTAAGGATTAGCAAGAGATCTGGATATGATGACTGGTTCATGCATCTCCCACTTTCTGGACAGGTGAGGGACCAGAGCACTGGACAAAAGTGAAAATGGTTGAAAAGTAGAACCCAGTCTTTTTTAGCTTGCAAATGCAAAATGGCAACCAAAAAAGGCATAAACATCACTTGCAAAAGCCTAAATAATACATTTATGTGAAATATTGTGGGAGTAAAATTTCCAGAATATTTGTAACCAAACCCCCTGTGCAATGCACACCCTGTGCAACACACCCCCTGTGCAATGGTGGTCCCTTAACCCCATACAAGACATACACCTATGGACCATCCCTTCATGCACCAGCCCCCCTGTGCAACATTTGCCCCTGTGTAACATTTCTGACAGTTGCTTTTTCTGCCCAACATCCTTGAATGTTGTGTGAATGGATGTCCAGGTAGATGTAACTGCCCTGAGCGTTCCTGTTCCCCAATTAAGGTGGATGGATCTGGCCCCTGGGCTGTGGTTTGTATAGCCCTGACCTAGACCCTTCTCTTTAAAAAGGATGGCGTGCTTTTCTTTAATATTTATAGCCCTGTTCTTTCCAAAGGGAACCAGCTTTGGATGAAAAAAAATAAAGCAATGACTTTCTCTGAGTTTATGTTTGGGATCCTTTGCTGTTCAACTACCTGCTTTTGAAAATGGAGAAGTGAATCCAATGACAGGTTTTACAACACAAATTTCACTTATTTTCTGGCGCTATTACTCGGCAGCTAGAATATGTACACATCTGGACCTTTGTATTGTGGTACAAAAGCCTCACACACACAGACAGACACAAAACCCAGAAGATATTTATCCATACTTGTCTTGCCAGGTTTTGGTTATGATTGATCTCCTCTTGTATGATCCAAAAAACTGATGCTAAAATGACAAAGCCAGTGAAATCAATGGATACAATCTAATCAATTCAATTAGACAGAATAAAAATCAACATACAGTTAAACAGGAACCCACTTTCCATGGCCTGTGTCAAACATTATATCACACCTTTAGGATGAGTTTAGTTTAACCAGGTTTAGACAGGCAAAAATTAGCCCCTCTCAGGTGGGAGGGGAGAGGCAAGGCATAAATAATTTAAATCAAATGACATCCTTGTCAAATAGGCAGCAAAACTCATCAGTCAATCTCACCACCAGGGAAAGCGAGTTGTGGTAGTTGCGGAATAAATTCCAGCTTGCTTATGGCCGGATTGTAACAGTCTCACAATGCTTCTATTCAATTTCACATCTGTGTTGTTCCAGTCTGGATTTTCTCAGTTCGTTGCACTGAATGAATGCAACGTGCGCAATGTGACATTAAATGTCATGTGTTCTATACGAGTCCGGTAGCTGGGAGACACCCAACGATCACATCAACAAATGCACCCTGGCCATGGGGCATAAACCCTAAGTTGTTGTAGGCCTGGGCATGGCCTACACATCAAGGCTTTTCAGTTGCACAAAATTAAATGAAAAGCAATGGAATGGTGGTGGGGAAATGGCCTTTCCTTCTCGATTTTCTGGCAAGATAATAACTGCTGCTGTGTTTCAACTCCTGCTGCAAAGAGAGACCTGAGCCTGAAAGCAGAGTTGCTTCTTGCAGTCATGATCCAAACTGCTTCTAAGTCAGCAGAGAGAGAGAGAGAGAAAGAGAGAGAAAGAGAGAGAGAGAGAACTATTGCTAAATCTGCAGTCGGGACAGGAGTGAGACCTGCAGCCATCTGCCTTGTGTAGCTGCACAAAATTTCCATCTTCTTCAGCTGTCCAGAGCAAAGAAGCAGGTGAGCAGGGGGACCAAGCAGGATTTGGAGCCCTGCAGACAGAAATAAAAAGAGAAAGCATCCTCCTTTGGGTGCTGTTGAGGTCCGCCTGTATTCTAAACAGCCCCCGTCCATCCAGCTCCCTCTGGAAGACCATTTCATTGCTCCTGTATCAGGGTGATCATATCTCATAATCATAAAAGAGAATCCCAAAATGTAGGACACTCAAGACAAATGAAGGACATGACAAAATTAAAGCTAAAAACACTGACCTATTTTGCTTTCATGTGAATAATTAAAACACTATGAGCACAGTCCTAACCATGACTACTCAAAAGTAAGCCCCATTGTATTAAATGGGTCTTATTCTGAGGAAAGTGTCTTTAGGATTGCAGCCTATATTTACTTGCTACATTTACAACGATTACATATGATTTATTAATTACAAGAAGCCTACATGCCACCACACTTTCCTGGAAGGAACCCCCTGACTGTAAAGGGCATTAATTCTGAGGAGAAATGCCTAGGATTGGGATCTGTGGCTGCAGCTTCTCCACACTTTCCTAGAAGGAAACCCCACTGACTGTAATGGTCTGCTGCTCAATAGAAAGGCACAGGATTGGGCTCTGAGGCTGCAATCCTAATCACATTTTCCTGGGAAGCCCAATAACTGCAATGGGTCTTACTTCTGAGTAAACTTGAAGAGACTGGGCTCTCTTCTCCACTCCAGTTGAATCCTGCCTTGTTTCAATCATTTGCAGGCTCTTGTCCTCTTTTTTAATTATGGTCACCCTGACCCCCACATTTCTCCAATATGCAGTGACCATATGTCATAACCACAAAAAGAGGACAAGCCCCCCCAAATATAAGACAGCCAAAGAAAATGGAGGACATTTTTAAAAGCTAAAAACCCTCATATATATTGTTTTCATGTGGTTAACTTAAACACCATATTAGGTATTAGTACTGTATGTTTAAAACTATTTCATATAATTTATGAATTCCAATAAAGCTACATGCTGCCTGCTCACAAGGAAAAAGAGGACAATGAAGATTTTTTCCAGGACACAAGGCTAAAACAGAGGAAATGTCCTGGGAAAACAGACCACATGGTCATCCTGTCCAATCCAACACTATTTTATCCCCTACTTCAAACTTTTCTTCCAGCTCCCCAGAAGCCACATATTTGAATTCAAATAATTAATAATATATTTTTCCTTCCTTTCAAATCAAGGGGGTAATGTCCACCTACCTAAATATATTTTGGGGTAAGAGGTAAAAAAAGTTCCCTCACCCCTGCCATAAGGGGAAGAGCAGGGGGGAGACCCCTTATAAGGGTTGTGGTGACCCTTGTAAGGCAGTGGTGACCTCGGAGAAGGCAGCAGGGGCATTGGAGCCCTACTCCTGACCATGGGCCTCTAATCACCATGTGGTGGGGGGTAGAGCAGGCCTTGCCCCCACCAAACGTATCTGTTGGACTGGTTATTGGTTGTGAGTTGTTTGGTACTCACCTGTATGTGTTGTTAAAAGATTGCCATAGTCAAACCTGTTGGAAGAAGCAAGTGAAGGAATTTTACTTAACTATACCTACTTAGTGTTGCATGGTTCTTCTCCGCCAGCTGAAAGATAGAAGACTGCTCTCAGGTAAACCCAAACCCCTTCACCACCCCATCACCACCACCCCCAGAACACTAGATCCCGTGATAGAGCCAAAAGTGTGCACCAACTTATGCTTGACCCTGAGGCAATGTGCCTTCCAGACATGGACATCTGAGCAACTCTCCCCCAAGGCAGAGGGCATCTCTTGGGCCCTGCATGTATCCTGCGTCCCTGACACCAAAAATACAATTAAATTTAATAATTAGATAAGATTTATTAGAGCAGCATTGGAACATTGATAAGGAACACCTTCCACAATGCCACAGACAGATTTCACACACACAGACTCCCCACACACCTTCCACACTGCCGACAGATCTCACACACACCTGGCTCAGGCTGCTCCCCCAGATCTCCACCCCGGTGAGATCCCTGGCCAAGGAAGCCTCTTCCAAACTTCCTCAGAAGTGCTCGTCTTCCAAGACACTGCTCTTAAACCAAGTCAATATTTCTGAGAAAATTCTTTGCCCTCTCTAGTTGTTGTTACTGTTGTTGTAGTCGCCATCATCGTCATCCCCTGAGCATAGGTTGGGAACCAGTGGACTAAAATAACAAAGATCTTTTGAAATCCAAGGTAGCTTTGAACCACTAACCTTCCTCACAAGGTTGTTGTGACAATCAAATGAGGGGAACTACATATTCTGTC
The DNA here is from genome assembly GCA_030015325.1 of Cryptoblepharus egeriae. Taxonomy (NCBI): domain Eukaryota; kingdom Metazoa; phylum Chordata; class Lepidosauria; order Squamata; family Scincidae; genus Cryptoblepharus; species Cryptoblepharus egeriae. The sequence goes on along the minus strand of JAREYC010000003.1, from coordinate 176,409,816 downwards.
ATCACTGCAGAGGAAAGGCAAGATTAAAATGTAATCAATAGATTTTTATTTTCCTTTATTTTCCTTTTATTTATTATGATAGACTTACATAAGTGTTTTAACAGTTTTGTTGAAAGCTATAGATATCTCCCCACCTTGAGCTGATGATTAGAGTCCAGTAAATATAGCAGCATAGTTGTAAAGTCTACCCAGAGACAAGTCCTATTATGTTCAATGGGCATACTCCTAGGAAAGCATGGGTATGCTGATTACATGGAAGGACACTTGTTTTGAATGAGGAATTGCTACAATATGAAGAATATAAATCAGAAATTAGGAATTCCTAATATCAACGGCATTAGGAAGTCCCTTGCATTTTAAAATGTGCTGTGTGCGTTGTGGCCACAAGGTGACAGTATGAGCACATAGCTGCCATCTAGAATACAAATTAATTGATAGATACATTTGGGAAGGAAAGAAAAAGAAACTTAAAATGAAAATTAGTTTTTGGTTGGTCTGCAGCCAGTGCACTGAATGGGCTCCTGTTGCTTAAGAGATGGGCCATAGTTCATTGGCAAGGCATCTGCTTTGCACATAAAAGGTAAGTGCTTCAATCCCGAGCATTTCAAGTTAAATATAGTGCCAAACTTCACCTTAGCCTGAGATCTTGGAAAATTCCTGCAGTCAGAATAAATGGATATTAGCTGGCATAACTAATGGTCTGATTTGAGGAGAGTCCTATATTCATAGGCAAAGATTTTCACAATTAACCAGTTAAAAACCAATTTAATCTCAGAGCTACCATCATGTCATAATAATCACTGTCATCATCTTCCTGGCAATTTAATATTAACTAATGTGTGCCATTTCTGAACAATTTAAGTATGGGTGTCACCCACTGATGGTTCATTTTCTGATAGTTCTGCTCTTTCAACACCTTTCAATCATACTCAAAACTCATTCATTCAACACATGCTTCTGGTTGAATGTCTAAAATTGTCTTCCCTGATGTGGATGATTTGCATGTGACATGGCATGGGCACCAAGCATCAGGCACTGGGGACTAGGCAGTGGGCACTGGTGCGGGCACCTGGCATTGGGCACTGATGCCTGGTACCAGACATCAGGCAACAGGTATCAGGCACTCAGCACCATGCCATGACTCCCTGAATCATGGAAAGAATATGCTCCCCAAATTTTATGCTTCTAGGTCCAGGGGTTTTTGGCTGGGTGTTGATGAGTCAGTGAATCAGTCAGTCTTCAATGTAAAGTATAGGATGAAAACACATTGTAACCCTTTTCACCCCCTTAAGGATATTCCAGATTTCATTTTTTTAAAAGCCTGGATCATCGCAAGGACAGAGTACTAAAGCTTCAGCTGGACATAATTTTATTAGCAGGCATGCTTGCTGCAAACTGCACAGACTTATACACTTTTCCCCCAGATGGACTTGAGAGTAAAGGTGTTCCGGTTTTCAGAAAAAAACAAATTTTGCACAGCACTGATTGGCCAGTACATTTTGCAGTCACAAACTCACATGCGCCCCATGCTCAGAGCAATGTTGTCCACTGGAGTGAGCTGTCCTGATTGATGTGTGTCCAGTTCAGGCAAAACATTCTTTACTCAATTCCAGCCCAAAAGACAAGGGCCTTTTGCCTTTTCCTGCTAATAAAGGCCAACAAACTGCCTGGGCAACATATTTCACTTTGACATTGACACTTCCCATCATGACGACTTGTTGCTCCATAAAATGTGCAACACTGTATTTGGCACTTTTATAACAATTGATTATAAATGATTTCACTGATTCTGGGCAGAAACACTCCTGTGCCAACTTCCATTATATGATAATATGATTTTCATTAATTGTAGCTTTGGGTAGGATTACATTTCCTTGGGATTGTTCTCGACAGTTTTATATACTGTACAGATTCTGCTTCCCGCCCTGATAAATATCTTTCTTGTAGTTTTCTTTACCATTCCATCATTTTTTTTGTTCATTACCTTTTGACCAAAATGGTACATTTGCATTCCTGAAGGTCCTTGCATTGCATGGTCCTTCAGGAAGGAAGCCAAATAGCTGGGCAATGCAGCTGATACCAAGAGCCTGGTAGGAATGGGAAAGGGAATTTTTCTGGCCACAAAAATGGGAAAAGGAATTTGCTGCAAGGACTTGGCCAGATGAACAGAAGGCCCTCCACCTGTGGCCTAGCTAGAGGAAATGCAAAGCACCAAGTTTTGTGGGGCGCATGCCTCCGTTTTTTTCCCAACACCTGGAGGGCCCCATGCAGTGAGGCTGCCTGCAAAACTTACCCTACAATCCAGAGTAACTACGGGAGCACGTAAGAGACTTTACGTGCACCCGTAGTTACTGCACCACCTAGTGAAAACCTATGGAAAATTCATATTGCAATCCAGAGCAAATTGTTCTTACACCGGAGCAAGGACTCCCCATAGTTACTCAGGATTGCGCCCTTAGTGCTCTGCACCCCCTCAAGCAATACCACTGCCCTGAGCATTGAAAAACTAGCCTTGGATTCTCACTTGAAATATTTGTTTGCTCCCATTCCCTGCAAAATGCGGAACAAGGGGAGGGAGCAAGGAAGAGGCATGGAAAAAAATGTGTTTGTATTAAAATGTCCCTTGCACTTATGGGCAGTAAATTACCAATGGAATCAAAATGGACCATAAATTGTGTATTTTAGTGCAAGTGAAGTGGGTTCCACTGCTCTAAAGTGAGTTTAAAGTGTATTTTCTCTTTTGCTGCTCTTAATCATCCGGCTTTTCCGAAAACCATTCCATCTGCCTGATGGCATAATGCTGTTGGAGAATAAAAGTTGTTGGGGCTTTTTTTGCTTACTTATTTTTTAAATAAATGGAGTGTGACTGGGCTCAGCTCTTGGTAATGGAGCTCTATGACTGGAGGACGCCGCTCCTGTGCAACCATTTTCAAACTGTGGTTAATTACAGAAAGGCAAAAAATGTCATTTATGTGAGTCTTGTCTGCTCAAAGAGAGCACTGTTTCTCTATCACATTAGTATGTGCCTCATTGTACCATGAGGGCACTCTGGGTAGTGTACATAAAATCATCCCTTTATTTCATGATATATGAGGTTGCGGTAATAAGGAGGGCTGGTCCACGCATGAATGTATACTGGTTGATTTTTTTAAAATGAAGTTCCTCTCAATCAGTGGCTGATTCCATGTTCCATGCAAACCTCACCATTGCGTGTGCCCTGCCCTTTGTGTATCACTTGCTGTGCCTGGAGCTCCTACTGCACACCATCACGTATGTACCATCATCACTAGTGGTATGCACTAGTGTGCATCATCCTGCCCCCTCTCCATTGCTACTTTTGATTAGAGGCTTGGATGGGATAATTATGTTTGTGATCTGTTCCATTCAGCTCCTTTATCTTGTGAGTTGGAGTGCTCAGCTAACTTTGCAAGACACTTTGCAAAAAAATAAATATTTTTGCCATGACTTGTAATCCAGTTTAACAGTTCTGGAAGTTGTCCCTATAGCAGGTTGAGCATTTGACTGGAATTCCACAGAGACCCCTGGAAAAAGCAGGGATCTACCAGGGAATAGGAACCCCCCCTCTGTTCACTGGAAACCAGGCCCGGCAGCTATTTGACTGCGCGCTTCTGTGTGCTGGGCTTGGAGTCTCCCAGTATGGGACACTGAGGTGGGACCAGTGATGGGATGCAAAGAAATTAACAACCGATTCTATGCCCATCTGGCAGCTACTTAAAAATGGCTATTTTTAAACTTTATATGTTCTATCTCTCATTAACAACCGGTTCTACAGAGTAGGTGTGAACCTGCTGGAGTCCACCACTGGGTAGGACCAGGAGGAAGGTCCTTCCCCACCTCATGGCCAGCAGCAGCAGCAGCAGCACCAGCACCAGCAGTACGTCTCAGCTGCAGCTTCTCTGGGGCCTCCATTGCGCTTACCATCTTCACCGCCCTGCAGACTTGCTGGCCGGCTTGGCTTCCTCCGTGGCCACTAATGGGGCTTCCCTCGCCAGCCGGGCTCCCCCTGTAGCTTTTCTGCTGCCTCTGGGGCTTGCCTGGCCAGCCCAACTACCCCACGGTTTGTTAGCCACCTCTGCAGCCTTGCCAGCTGGCCGAGCTCTCTCTGCCACCACTACACCATCCTTGGAGCCTTCCAAGGACAGGCAAATGTGTTTTTGTGTATGTGTGTGAGAAAGTGCATGGTGTGTATTTGTATGTGTGTGAGTAAGTGCATGGTGTGTTTGTGTGTGAGTGAGTGCATGCTATATGTCTGTGTGTTTGCATGTGTGTGTGAGTGAGTGCATGTCAGAATCATGTATGTTGAAGTTACTTGCATGTCTTGTGTTGCAAATTGCTTTGAGGGTGTCTTACGTGTCTGAGTCAGAATCATATATGCTGAAATCACATGCACGTGGCTTGTGTTGCTGCAAACTGCTTTGTGGGTCTGCATCAGAATCATGTATGTTGAAGGTGTATTTTTTGGGGTGTCCTACATTTTTTTAAACTGGGTTAAAATTTGGGGGACAGGAATTTTGGGGAGCTTTGGGGGAAATTTGGGTTTGGCATCTGGTCACCCTGCCCTATCACAATGGGTTAATTCCACCATTATGGATTCTATACAGATTCTTTGTGGATTCTGTTTGCATTAAACAACTTGATGATGTAGATAGGATCCACTGGAGATGGTGACTGTCTTTATTCCCACTTTACCTTGCCCAGCTGGCTAATACGATCTGCACAGGATGGTCTGGCCAGTTGGGTGGACCCACTGTGAATTCATCTTAATAGGAGGAACTGATGCCCAACATCCTGAATACTGAAAAGTGGGCACCCTTTTGTGAAATGGATGTGATCAATCAATCCTCCAGGTTCAAAAAAATTATTCAATAGGATTTTGAGGTCTTCATTGCACTGAGTTGATCAGTATCACCAGCAGGGGCTTTCCCTGGGAAAGGGGATCCCCTACCCTGAGATCTCCCTGCTAAATTCCATCACTGATGCAGCATAGCTGTGCTGGTGTTGCTGCATCAGTGTGGGGAAACTTACCCTACAATCCAGAGTAATTTCGGGAAGATGTAAGATGCACTTACTCTGGATTGCTCTATGCATTTCCCATAGGTTTCCCATAGGTGGCACTGTAACTACATCGGTGTAAAAGGTCCCATAGTTACTCTGGATCGTAGCCTATTAGTAGGATTGGCCTGTTAACCAAAAATCCAAACAGCTGTTCCCAAATTGTTGGTCCATTGCCCACCAGTGAGTTCAATGTTGTTGGTTCACAAAACTGACATGGTAGATTAAGCTCTATGCATCAAGGGTTAAACATCTAGCTAGAGAGTGGGGAAAATGCACTGCTGCCCCATTCTCATTACAGTCACCGAAATTTGAGTGGCTGGTAAAGTTAAACTTTTATTTTACGTGGATCCTGATGCTAAAAAGTGTGGAAACTATTGCTCTAAGTTATGTTCCTGCTACAACTTGTGGATTTCATACCACTTTATTGGCTTCACCCAAAGAATTCTGGAAATCTTATTTTGGTGATACTGTTATGTTACTGTCCTTTCCAGAGCAACATCATTTCCAAAGTTTTCAGGGAGACAACTGAATTTTGATCCAGATCAGGCCTGGCCTGTCCATCCCTGGATGCACACCTTCTTAACCCTAAACCCCCATAAGCTCCAGCAGAGTTCCCTCTAGCCTGGAGGCTGCTATTATTGCGTATGTATTTTTTTAAACATACCTTGACCAGGAAATTATCTCCCAATGAAAGTGACTGAATCCCCATGGCTGCAGTTAATTCATGTGAACTAGACAAATTCCTGGGAATCTAATGGTGCTTTTCTGTCTCAAGTTTTCTGTGATTCATTTGTTATTCATAGCCATTTCTGTCTCATTCTTTATTATACCCAGGAGGTGTTTTGTGAAATGTACACAGTCATACTCCTCAGAAATGCTCCCTTCAAAATGCTGGTGTCAGATACATACGATATGAGTCCCTTCCGACTGATGAAGGGAATGCTAATTTGCATGCGTACATAATCTGACAAATGATTTTCTGAACAGATTTTCACGGGACTTTGGAATACTACGTCAGGAAAAAGAAGGGGGTCCTTGGGGAATAAGATGGGGCCAAGCAGCTGTGACTCAGACAAAAAGGTGCATACTCAGGGTGATCATATGTCATAACCAAAAGAGAGGACAAAAAGAGGATACCCACAAAAAATGTAGAACCTGACAAAATAAAAGCTAGAAAAACTCATATATCTTGCTTTATTGTGGTTACTTTAAACACAATATTATTAGGTTAAAATCCATTATGTGTAATTTATTGCATATAACTTATTCATTACAAGACGGCTACATGCTGCCTACTCACAAGGAAATTGATTTTTTTTTTTCTGGGACACAAGGCTAAAAATATATCCTATACAGCCAGAGTGGTGTCGTGTTTAGGGAGTTGGACTGAGACCTGAAAGATCAGGGTTCAAATCCACTCTCAGTCATGAAACTTCCTGGATCACCTTGGGCTATTCACTTACTCTTAGCCTCGCCTACGTCACAGACATTGGGCATTGGCTTTGGCATGGTAATGGTGGGATATAAATAAATAAACAAACAAATAAACAAACAAACAAATAAATAAATAGGACATGTGCTGGAAAAAGTGGACATATGGTCACCCTGTGCACACTTTACCTCCAGATTCAGCCCTCCATGGTGTATACTTCCAAAGGTATATGGACAGCAGGCAGAGCTCCCACTCACCAGATGACTGATTCAGATGGCTTAGATGACTGAGGGTATGATTCAGTAAAACCTGCTAATGTGACATATTCATAGTGGGTGAATGTACTGAGAACAGCAACTTCCACTTTGCTGTCCTGACCCCCCCCCCACTTTAAAGACCACTGGTTTACATGGTGTGTGTGCACACAGGACTGCGTTGGACAAAGGACCTGAGGCAGGCGCTTGGCCTCAGTTTCTGTGCCATGTTACGTGTTGCTGTGTGGCATCATTCTCATTTGTCACTTGCATTTGAGAACATTAAAACAACTCAATACAATCTCATTTATTCAATAAAGTATGTAGATTAAGGCATATCTTTATGAGCAAAATAGCTGTTATTTAGAATTTGCATCTCTCCATAGGCTAGTTGATTTTACTTCCAAATTTCCTGCATTTTTTTACATGTACCTGGCCCTACCACATCTCCTCTGATGTGAAGAACCACATATATTCCTAATAGCATTTTTTGGTGTGTCTGCATGGCTTGCACCCTCTTCAACCATTACACTTCCATGATCACTGGAGGCATGGAAGAGGGAGAGGCAATGTATATATGTCTACCCTATAGATAGCAGGGAGATGGGTTACCCCCATGTTGACAAGCCCATTGGCTGTATCCTGGTATCTATGCATTCATGGTTCTTCAGTACACCCAGGACTGTGGCCAGAGAACGGTGCATGGTGTGTGGCTCATCAATGTACTATTGCTCTACCGGTTAAACATACAATGAACATGAGAAGGTAGGTAATGCCTGCACAGAGCTTAACTAATTTAGAAGAGTTGCGTGTCCTGAAATAGGAGGCTCTTTATTCAGAATTGTGGGCATTTTTTGCTAACTCTGCTGGTGATGACAATCTGAAAGCTGGTGACAATCCAAAACTTGGAAAGGAGGATGAAACAGATCGATCTTGTGCTAGTCCATTTTTGAGGCACTGCCATGTTACTACCTCTTTCTGTGATGCAGATTATACAGATTAACCATGCCTCAGAATATTGGCATCTAGACTTAACCCAGCATAGATATGCTACCCTTGTTCATGTGCTAACGCATGGACAAGTGATGGGGAAACTAGCCCTATCACACCTTTCGCTCAGCGGAAGACATGGAGGCATACCTGTGTATAATTTAACTGTATGTAAGCTATGGCTTTGTTCAGATAGACCACAAAGTCAGGGCCAAGACAGTGGTTGTAATCCTTATACCACAACATGTGCATATCCAGAGATGTGAACATGACTGGTGATGTTGCATTGAGTTCTGCACTGGGGGCTTGAATTGGAAGCCCTAGTTTCCAGCTGGGCTTAATGTAGCTTATCTTTTAAAAGGTTATAGTGAAGATCAGATGGGAATATCCCATCAAATGGGAATATTTCAACTTACCTTTGTAGTCTGCCTTTCGTCCAACATTCCAAGGAGGGCACATCCAGACTCTGATGAGTCTAAGCTCTGTGTAGTTTTAGAAAGGCTACTGCCTATGGACAGATACTGCCTGAGACCCAGAGAACCATCAATACAGCCCACTAGTTGTATGCTTGGGGTTGCCAGATGTTCAACAAACTGCTGTGATTCTGCGATCCTGATGGACTAAACCAGTCTATTCATTGAGCCCCAGCAAACTATATACATAGCTATAGATAGCAGGGAGATGGGTTACAAGCATGGTCTGGGGGGCGGGGTGATCCAATGCAACCTTTGGTGGAAGGGCAGGTTAAAATAATGACAGCATCTGCCTGAATATAAAGAATACAGCAGGACTTGAGCTACTGCTATCCTCTGGACTGTCCTAGGTGCAGCTGGAAAAAGAAAGTCGAGGTGGGGGAAGGAAGCTAAATTATACCTTCAGAATATTGGCTTCTGCTTCCGAACTCCAGGATGTGAAGCATCACCCAATTCGCTGAGAACATTAAGGGGAACGAGGGAGTGCTTAGGGAAACTAAGTGTTAAACAGGGCCATCCGTCTGAGGTGGAGCAGGGGAGAGGAGAGTGCTTGGTGTCTCAATCATGGCTGGTTTATGGCCTGCAATCCTTGAATTTGTGTGACAGCAATCCAGTGCCTTACATAGATTGCATCATAAATAACCCCAGTCCGCAGTGGTCAGAGAATTTAAATGAGAGAAAGGAAAGAGTTGTAGAAACAAACAGAGAGTAGCGTTGGTGAGGTGTATCTTGCATTTTGTATTTCTCAACATGAAACGAGGAGGACCTGGGAAAGCAGTTGGTGGACCATGCCCGCAATCCTTACCACCTTTTTTTCTGGGAGTAAGTACTATTGTACACAATGGGACTTACTTCTGAATAGTCATGCTTAGGACTGCACTGCATCTCTCACCTTTGCAAATGGTGGTCTTTCTGCCTTTGTGTTTGTGATTATGATGCAGGGGAAATCCATTTGCAATTCATCTGGTAAAGCTCTGAAAAGCAGCTACTGCTCACTGGTCTCTGCTTACTGGGGACAACTCTGATTTTTTAGGTGTCTGTTCTACATCATAGTCTGTTTTTGTCTTTTCAGGATACCTTGTTAAAATGGGACTAACATAAGACATAAGAGCTGTTGTTCTTCTGGATTCAGGTCTCAATCGCCCTAGGAGATCTGGAAGTGCCAGTGATCAAAACCAGATGCCAATGGCCTGTATGTTTTCAGGTGTGCATTGATCTTCTGCATATATTTACTTCGAGTGTCCCATTCCATACATGTCTTCCAGCAGCAGAGAATCCTTCTGTTGGAGTGAATGGGAAACTGTTCCTGCTGTTAGGATATGCATACATCAGAAGTTATCTGTCTGTAGTATTACTCCTATTTAGATCCCATCTTTCCTCCAAGGAACAGAGCAGTAAATGATGGGACTTACTTCTGAGCAGACACTCATAGGACTGGGCTCCCAGTGAACTTCAAGATGGAGTTAGAACTTGGAACTAAGTTTGATCTGGGTCCTCAGACACCGGTATACTCACTATTGCAGTGAACTGACTCATAAACACTACCAGGATTGAGATATCCTGGTAGTGAAGGTGCTTGTTGGCATATATACTGTGGGGTGTGTGTGGGGAAAGGGATAATGGTTGTTACAGGGAAGGAAGAGTGAAAATGTGCATTGTCCTGTCATCACATCTGACCTATGTGATGTCTGATGTCACTGCACAAATGCAGGCAATGGAAGCACACACACACACACACACACACACACACACACACATACACACAAGCCACTTGCAAAAGCAGCCACAGTCTCAGGACATTTCCTCTTGAGGTCAGATTTTTTTTCTCTCTCTCTCTAATGGAAAAAAACCCAACAACAACAATACGCACACACAGGGAGAAATCAATCCATCAAATGTCATTACAGATTTATTAAGCCTGATGTAGAAAGACTTTTAACATCTTCAGAAAGCATAAAAAGAGCACTTCTGTTCAGACTTGTGCTTTGAAAATCTAAATATATTTTATCATATAAATAATTCTTTTCATGTTTTTAAGTGCATCTGGTTTTTTTTAATTATTATTCCTTCTTCAAATTTCCATTTTACAATTGGCCAAAACTGAAGTCTGCGTTGACTGAAATGAAGCTATTTGCAAAGCTAATGATGTTGTGAAGGATGTCTATGGCGAACCGTATCAGCTAGATTTCAGAAAGGTAGTTCAATGAGGAAGCCATTAAAATGAGGGACAGCCTCCAGCTAAATCATAATTGAACACACCCAGGCCCTTAATGTCTGCAGTTGGGTTGCCTGATGCAAATTATGATAAGGTTTCAGATGGGAAGGGTTGCTTTCCAATCGCTGCGGTGAGAAAGACTTTTTTCTCCCTGCCACAAAGCAAAAGATTGCCATGTTTCCTTTAAAGAAATGTAAATAATATATGTATGGAAATCTTTTTCTAATGGAAATGAGGCATTCAGGATTTTATGCATAGTATGTGAATTACCCCCTCCTCTTCCTGAACACAACAGATAAAGATGTGCGATCTGCCAGTTATTGGGGACTTTAATTACTAGTATAAAACTTGGAACAGTTTTATATGCACAACGGGAGGGGGGATTGCGGGAGGATTGAACCCCGGTGTGTGATAAATATTGTTACTGGTGACACAACTAAAGAACGTCATCCATTCCCAATTTAATTGAGATTGCAAAGGTATAACATATTATCTTAGTAGACTAGTATCCTGAAATCGCATACAGAAATAATTTTTCTACCAATAATTGACAAGCTGTGTTTTTTTTAATGCTGCAAATAGCGATCTGAGAGTGCAATCGGGAGGTGAGGGGTTGACACACTGACCTCCTTATCATTATCCAAACCCTCTTAACTAATATTTCTAGAAGGTTACCAGTGGTGCCATGATTTGGCTATTATTGGGAGAGTAAACAAATGAATTTCACTGGTGAGGCAATTCTACCTGTTCTCCCAAATAAATTTTCTTAGGGCACAATCCTAACTGATTTAGGCTGGTGTAACTCACCTGGCATATTTCCTGTGGTAGTGTGGGGATGTTGGCATATTTCCTGTGGTAGTGTGGGGATGTTGGTAGATGTGGGGATGTGTGGGGATGTTGGATGCTGGCCCCAGGAGTGGCGCAGAGGTGTCATATGGCACTTTTGTGACATCCCCAGGTCAACCCAGGACATATGCCAAAGCTTATGCCGGCCTAGGTGGAGATTAGGCTTGCAGTTTACATACATTTAAGCTTGACTAATTGACACTGATAATAGATTTTTTTTTTTAGGAATTACACAGCCACGAAAGTTTATGTACTTTTTTGGGAATGTACGTAGGAAGCAAGTCCCAAGCAAAGCTGGGACCTCCTCTCTGTTTGATTTTGCTGCAATCCTTCACACGCTCTGTTTGTCCTGATGAAGCTTGATGTTCAGCAGGTTTGGGGAGGTTTGCCCCCCATGCAATTAAGAGATCCCCACATTTCAGAACTGCCTCGATTCTAAATGGATGCGCATAATTGCCTTCTGTGGTTCGAAGATCCATGTATGCAACAATTTTATGGACCACTAGGTGGTGGTGCCTTCCTAAATGTGACTGCTTTGGTGAATTTTGTTTCCTTTCCCTTTTAAAAAATTATTTTAACTGTAAGGACCATTCATAATCATCAAAAACCAAGTGAAACATGGTTTTGATTAAAACAGCCTGTTGGCTCAATAATCTTAGTAATTTTAAAAACATCCTTAATGCGGAAGAACAGTACTACAATGTCAGCTATGGCCTTGGGGCCCATTAGAACAGCAACAAAATAAATAAGGAGGAGAAAAGTGAGGTCATGAAAACAAAATTAAGCTAATGTTTCAAATTTTGACAATTACGAATTGTTCTTCGGAGAAGACTTTTCCCCCTTGTTTTTCTTTTAAAAAAAATTTCAGGCACTATTAGATAAAATACAACAAGGGTAATTGTACACGTATGAGTTTTCTCATGGGGTTAAGCATGCTTCAAAGCAAACTTGGACATCATTTTATTGTTCCCCACCCCCCTTGTCTTCAGAACTGGGCAGTCCTCATGCAAACACAGACTTTGTTTTCTCCATCGTTCCTCTGTAAACTCCATTTTAATTCCTTGCAGTGGAATTAAGAGATGATGAGCAGAGAGAACAACCACAGGAACTGTGACAATGGAAAGAACAAACAAAAATGGACCAGGATTTGTTGGGGAGGGAGGGAAAAATTTTCTTCTTTTTCTTTTGGTAGGAAACAAAACAAGCAGATATAACGGGAAAAGAAATCTGTGTTCATTAACATGGCAATATAGTTAATTATATACAGATATGTACAGTATAAAAATGCATCAAAGGCTTCAATTTCCAATCTATTCAAGCTGCAGTGCCAACAGAAAAGCAGCTTGCTTTTCCTCTCCCCCCTCATTTCCCCTCCCGCCCCCCCACCCTAGACACCCTCAACCCTTTGCCCCAAGTATACAGGCAATATACTCTATACAGCATGCAACTTGTTACAAAAAGCAGTGCCAATGCACTGAAACATTCTTTCAGATACACTGGCTGTAATTTCTCATGGGGTTAAAAGGGAAACTCAGACGGTTGGTTTGTACAGCTGTGTGTTGTAAAAGAGGTCTGTCTTTTGTGTGTATGAGAGAGAGAGAGAGAGAGAGAGAGAGAGAGAGAGAGAGAGCATGAGTGACTGCAAAAAAGTCCCAGGTTCATATACCTGACCCCAAAGGAGTGCATTTTTGAGAATGTGTTTCTCTGGGGCATTTTGTAAGAAGGCATCACAAATACGCCGTTTCCACCTTCCCCAGAAGATGCCATTCGGAGACCACTGACTGAAAGTACCGCAGGCAATTTTGTGCCAAGCTAGAAAAGAGCTGACAAGTTTTACTGGCTTACCAAGAAGGTTCTTTTGTTTTAAGACAGGAAAGGATCTTTGTGATTCATGCTGAGATATTCAGAAATGAGGAAAAACAAGATGTCTTTTTAAATGTAGAAGTTTTTGAGTGATACCCACATGCTTGATAAAAAGGGGTGACTATACCACAGTTTTTGTAAGGGTTAAATACTCTGGTGTAAATGAAAACTGGCTTCTCACCTGTTCCTTGTCTCGTGTAGTGTGCCGCCTTGAGTCTTTTATGATATGAATATAATTAATAGTAAAAAAGGTAACAATTATACCAAATTTTACCCTATCAATCTAAAAGGGTAACATAAAAGCGTTGGTTGCTGTTGGGCAAAATACTTTCTTACATCTCAAGTCAGGTTTACCAGGGCCACCACCAAGAACCAGTTACAGTTGCCTCATGGGATAGGTGTCAGATGTAAGGCTCCTGGGCTCCGGGATAGGGCCCTCAGAAGACTTTTATCTGAACCCCATGATAATTTGGGGTTGCTATATGTCCTGGAAAACGAGGACAATACTGGTTTTCAGGAATTGTGTTCACATAATGGCAAGTTAGAAGGGGATCCTGTCCTGGTTTTGTGGAAGAGAATTAGGGCAACCCTATGATATTTGGACTTTTCTCCAAACCACCAATGGCTACTGAGTCACGGGTACACCATGGGATTAGCGGCACTGCTGAAAGGGAGGACTGCGTGATAATTGGGACTTCTCAAATTTTTAAAAGATGATTGAGATTTACAGATTATTCCTTCTATCATTTGTGGCTAATGAGGTCAAAGTGAAAAAAACCTGCTTATTCCTGGTCATCATCCTGCTTAATGACATCACTTCCTGTGTTAATGACATCACACTCCATTCAGCCCACTGTATAAACACGTTTGACACCCACGGGCAAGATTCTGCCCAGAAACCATCAATTGAACAAAGAAGTGATACTTCAGCCACAATTTTATAGGGATGCTCTTGTAGATGATATAGAAGGCTATTGATTCAGAAGCAAATTCCAATCTGCAATATGGACCATTATAGTAGGGCATTCCCAGTGGAGAGGTAACCAAGTGGGAATGTTTCTCCAAAACGTTATTCAGCTCCTGAGTTCTATTTCTTTTTTCCACATTAATTGAGGCTGCAATTCTATACACACTAAGGCATATATATCATTTAACTCAATGGCTCTTTGTACTTACACACAATGGATAGGATCAAATTGTCAGTCACCATGTTAGAAAAGATGGGGATTTCTGAAAATATTTTTCCCTCCTGAACCGGGAAATATTTGTTCCCCTTTTTGTGGGGGTAGGAATTTCTATTTGGATTTGCTGGAATTTTTTTTGTATTTAACAAAAGATTTCGTCAATTATGACCTCAAAAAAAGCAAAACACTAAGAGCACACTCCTAATCATGTCTACTCAAAAGTAAGCCCCATTGTGTTGAATGGATTTTACTCTCAGGAAAGTTTCTTAAAGATTGCAGCCTTAGGGCACAATCCAGAGTAACTACGGGGAGTCCTTGCTCCGGTGTAAGAACAATTTGCTGTGGATTGCAATATGAATTTCCCATAGGTTTTCATTAGATGGTGCAGTAACTACGGGTATACGTAATGTCTCTTACGTGCTCCCGTAGTTACTGTGGATTGTAGGGTTAATCTGATTCCCCACACAAAGCATCTGTACCCATACTAGACATTTTGTGTCTTAAGTTTCTTATTCCAAAATAATTAAAACCAACTGGTAAGCTACTTTGCTAAGAAAAAGTACTTTGATAGGAACAGACTGGGCAACTGCATTGTGCAAAAAGTTTTACCTCTAAAATCTATGTTGGACATGTTTTGATATGTTCATGAAATAGACTTTTGAAATATTTTAAGGATCTCCATTGTTTGACTGGCAGATACGTGTTGCAAGGGGAAGTTGAGAGTGCTAAAGTGAGAAAGGTTTTGAATGACTGGGGATTATATTGACAGAAGACAGTTATATATGGAGGGGTGACATTTGGCACCATTGCCATGACCTAGATCTTTATATATGCACTGATGCACACTTGAAATTCACATAGGTTTCTGTTCTCATTGTAGTTCCACAAATAAAACAGAAGGTGCTATAAAGTCCAATGGCAGCTGTTTTTCTGGTAGAAATATTCCCACTGCTACTCAGTCAAGCAATAGTATTTATATACTGCTTTTCAATGAAAGTCCACAAAGCGATTTACAGAGAAAATCAGCAAACATCAGTTCAGAAGCAAGCAAGAACTAACGGAACAGGAGCCCCCTCATCCCTGCACACTCATTGACATGTTCAGAGACTACTCGTTCTTGCTCACTAGTGACTGAACTTGCCTTCAATCATCTTGATGGTTGCTGGTAGAGATGCACATGCCTCCTCTTTTAAGGTTGCCGTATGTCCAGAAAAACAGGGACAGTCCTGATTTGTGGGGATTGTTTTCATATACTAGCAAGTTTGACAGAGGGTCCTGTCCCAGTTTTGTGGAAGAGAATTATGGCAACCCTATCCCCTTCTCAGTTGTCCCTTTCTGGAGGAGATGAATGGCTGCCTCTGATAGAATCAAATGTAAGAACTGGAAACACTGGTGCAAAATATCCACATTCCTTAGATACATTTTAGCAAAAAATAAAATGAATTAAATGTCACCTTTGAATCTTCCTTTCCTCTTGGTCTCTAAGATGCAGCAAAAATGGGCCAAGCTGTTGTTTTTTACAGCCAAAGCAATCAGTATTTTATTTTCAAAATTCTGTGTCCTGAATGCATCAGCACAGACTGAGGAAGAGCCACTCATCCTAGGAAAGTTACTTGATAGTGAAAGGAGGACTCTCTGGTTCAGTGTTTTGGAGGTTCAATGTTACGTATAATTAGATGTTGTGCAGTGAATATGAGATCTCCAATCAGTTGGCAAGAATGTGTGTTGACACCTTTCTCCACCTGTTATTTGTGTTCATGACCCTTTCCTCCCCAGTGGATTTTCTTCTGTTGTTTTTCAGCAGGGCTCCAGGACTCGAAAGAAGTCTGGCTTGGAAACAATGATCCTCAATAGGGTTTTCAGAGGGAAAAAATGTCATCATTAGAAGGATGGATTTAGTGGTTGTTATAGGACAACCATGTCCCATTTACTGCATAGGAGGAAGGTCCATCCTAAGGGGACGTGCTGGACTCCTGTACCAGATGATACCAACCCCAGTGATGTCACTGTTGCAGTGGAAAGTTGCCTTTCTTTAGCTTACTTATTTCTGGGTTGACGAGACAAGCATGAGAGAAGAAGATAAGCATCATCTTGTTGAAGGTGGGTGGACACAAGAAGGGGCTACAAAGGTAGCATATCCATATTCTTGGCCAGGAGTTGATATATATGAGCCCCTAAAATATTGGCCACCCCTTCAATTCTTCAATATATAAAAAATTGGAAGGTCACTCACTGACCTACTGACTCATTAATACCCAGCCAAAAACACTGGACCTAGAAGTGTGAAATTTGGGAACTCTCCATGATGGAGGGATCCACTAAGAACCAGTTTTTTGGAAATTCAAACCAGAAGGGCATGAAAAGGGGCACAACATGTTTTTCTCCCTATACTTTACATTGAAGAATTGCTGACTGATCAATGCCCTGCTCCAACCCCTGGTCCTAGATGCATGAAATTTGGGGATGGTGTTCCTTTTGTGACATGAGCACCCACTAAGAACCAATTTTTAGAAATTTAACTCCTAAGGGGATAAAAGGGGTACAATGTGTTTTTGTCCCTAAGATCAACATCCAACCCCAACCCCTGGACCTAGAAGTATGAAATTTGGGGAACGTATTCATTCTGTGATATTAGGATAAACCAAGAACCAATTTGGTGCCTGATGGTGCATGGGAGGGGGGGGGATTGTACACGGGGGGGGGATGGTACATCGGGGTATGGTTCATGATGGGGGTATGATGCAAGGGGAGTTTACTCCCACAATGGTGGGCAAATTTTGCTAGTGCATTTATACAATTTAGAATGATTCCCATTAAAGGAATTATAATAAATTAATTGCATGATGTTGATTTATTAAATTTGCATATGTTTGTATATGGGTAAAGCAATAGTTGAGAAGCAAGGAGCATCTTTTGTTTTTATATTATGTTCATGTGTTTTAGTATTTGTTTCTTCTGGCTGCTCTTCCATTATAAAACATCATGCATATTGATAGCACCGTCTAAATTAATAATACCAATAATAAGATGGTGCTTGCCATGTGCAGTTCTTGTAAATTTTTGTAGCAATTATATGTGAGCATAGCTACCACCCAATTAAGAAGGTGCATCATTATAAAGTTTTAAAATCAATCCGTCTGATTGAGATATATCAATCCAAAATAACTCTAACCCCCACTTTCAATAGGAAGACGCCTCTGAGCTTCTCTAACTCCCAAATCCAGAGTAACTACAGGAGCAGAGTAATTACATAAACTTGTAGTTACTGCACCACTTAGTGAAAACCTATGGGAAATTCATACTGGAATCCAGAGTAAGTTGTTCTTACACCAGAGCAAGGACTCCCCCTAGTTACTCTAGATTTTGCCTTAAGTTACTGCAGTAACTCATTAGGGCAGCAGAGATTTGTTCCTTGTGTATCTGGGACTTGCATTAATACCCCATTCCTGCATCAGTGGGAAGAACTTATGTATTATTGGCCAAAAGAATGTAAATATTCAGAATTGTATTTCTAGGGCTGAGAAAGTCATCTATGGCTTGCTAGATTTCATACTGCTTTTTTGCAAATGTCAATTTCCTGATTTATTGTAGACTTGGAAAATAATATTTTAAAAACACGGTAGTTCTAAAAATAGCACTGACGGTCATTTTCGTCATTCATCCCAATCCCTATTAATGTCAGTTCTTGTGTTGTCAGAAAATTACAGCTTTTAAGATTTTCTCTCTGTCTTTTTATCCCCTGAAACTTTTTTCAATTCCGGGAATTGAGGAGGTCAAACAAAAATTAGTTAATGGTGGTAAAGGTTGGAACTGAAGAAGGTAAAAAGCTTATTAATATGCTAAAATGCAAATTGTCAACATCATCTGTCAAAATATGCAAGTGTCCTGATATCAGTGACTCATATGTATTTTTACTCTTCTCTGTTAAAGAAAAGAAGTACGTTCAAAAGCTGGTTTTATGACTTTTCTTATGTACACATTTTTCTTGTTGATGACATTTTTTATCCATTTATGTGGGAAGGTGAAATTAACATTTGCTGTAGAAATCTAATTCTGCTTAGTGTATTTATATCGCTGTACATATGGTGCTTTATTTATTGTTAAGTAATAAAGAAAAAAGATAGCTTTCTTTCATTTCTGGGGCTAGAAATATCTGTGACTAACAGCATTCTCCTGTAAATGCTTTTGGGGAGGTATTAATATGTAACATTGATTTTTAGAAGGCCTTTTAATATTCCTTTAGGTTTCAAAGGAAGCAAGACAAGCTATATGTTTTTAGTGTAATGGAGCGCAATTTTGCACAAGCAGAGCTTTGTGGGTTCTGCCATGGCACCAAGTAGGGAAAAACATGGGGTCAAATTAACTGCAGCATGTGGTTGAAACAGGGTTTATAGAGGGGGGTCTGCAAAAATGCAAGGAAAACATGGCAGGAATTAAGGGTCTACAGTCTGTTGCTTTTATCCTGGTTTTGATTCTGATTTCTGGGGACGCTGCACCTCCTATTTGTGTTTCCAGTGCTTGGGAATTAAAGATCCCCTATTGACATACACAGCAAAGCCGAGTTTTGTTAAGCGCTTTACTGGGACAAAGAAAGAACTGTAGCCATCATTAGCCAGGCAGAAGAAACAATAAAAAGAATCCAAGGAGGAGAATATTCAGATGTGATGATAGAAGCAACCAATAAATTCCTCCTTCTGGTGGACCCAACATGTGCACACTTGCTGACTGTATATGGTGAGGAAGGAGTCAGTTAACATGCAATTTATTGAAGAAAATCCTTCAGCTGAAAGTTTGTAGTAGTTTTATGCAATTTTAAAATTTAAATTTTAAATTTTAATTTAATTTCTCAAAATTGTGTGTGTACTTTCAGGACAGGAGAAGATTGGGATAAGGTAGTTTCGGCCTGAAAAAATGTGGAGATGGTGAAGGAAGCTGCTTAACCAACTGACTTGATCCACTTTTCCCCTTGACCATGTATGAAAAGGTAGCTTTTAATTCACTCCACTTGGAAACTGGCCCTACTGATTTACAGATGCTACTACATCTGTCTTCATCTGAAAGTATCATAGCCTATGTAGATACACATATAAAGTTGCACTGAGTATGCAACATTCAGCTGCTTTGGTATCCTAACTCACTTGAGAAGGATGTATGCTGAATGACTTGCACCCTGTAGCTATAATAGCATCCTGTCAAGTCAGTTGGCAAAGCCCATTTCATGAGTGTGAAGAAAAACCACATCATATGATGAGAAAAAAGACTGTCATGTGATGAAGAAAACAATTTCACTTCCCACTTTTTAGTTTACTGATATCCTGGCAATTAAAAGCAAGAACAAGTTCAATTTTCTGAGTATATCTTTCCATGCTCTAGTTGATGGTGACAATTCCTCCTATTTTATTGCAGTGCGAGAGAGGAAACAGCTTGGATATACAGCATATCAATATGCCACTTGTTAATAAGCGGGGAAGCAAATCGTAAATATTCGACTGTTTGATCACCAGTTTTTTAATTAATGTTTTGATGATCTCCAATAATAATAAAAGTCAGGATGATAATACTGAGTACTGGCAACAGAGAAAAGTTGCAATGATTTTTTAAAACTATCACCTGATTTATGCGTCAGATATGCTGTTGTCTAAGGTTTCTACCAAGAAAGAAAGGATGTAAGAGAAGGGTTTTAAATATAATCACTTAATTCAGATATGTAACTAAAAAGTTTCCAAAGGACAGCAAGGAATGTCACAATGCAGAGTTTAGGATTGGCTGACAGCTTTTTAGTAATTCACATTGAGAATTTAAGAATTACAATACTTTTTTTTTTTAAAAAGTAAATCCAGAAACTGCAGAAGTCTTGCTTTTGTTCACTTGCTGAGGGTATACTCACAATAGCTGAAAATGTCAAACCAACATGGGACAGTTCATTGGAATGAATGAATGAATTGAATGAATGAATGAATGAATGAATGAGCCATGTAGCTGTCTCTCCATGTCCTTTCAAAGATGTTGGACACTGGAAAGCTGTGAACTGGAGATAAACTGGAGAAGTACGTAGTTCAAATATTGGATCAGGACCAAAGAAACTCAGGTTGAAATCTCTCCTCAGCTGGGGAACTTGCTGGCTGATTTTGAGCCAGTCACTCCTTTTGGTCTGACCTACCTTGCAAGATGGTAATAATGACAACAAAATAGTGTGAATGTGAAGAGAAAGAGAGCTAGGGATGCTGTCTTGAGTATTCTGGTAGACAGGTCAGAATTGAACCAAAAACATTTGAAAAGAAAATTGAATTTTCTTTTGATTTCTTTTGATTCAAATTTGTGTAATTTCAGAGTTGTCTGCTCATGAGTATGTGCAAGATAGGAACATTGTTCCTTTCCATAAGAACATAAGAAGAGTCTCTACTGGATCAGGCCACAGGCCCATCTAGTCCAGCTTCCTATACCATGCAGCAGCCTACCAGATGCCTCAGGGAGCACATATGACATTGAAGCTAGATGCCATCACTACATCCTGTGGCAGGGAGTTCCACAGACCAACTATGCTATGCTGGGTAAATAAATATTTTCTCTTGTCCATCCTAACCCTCCCTCTTTTTGTAACACAATGTTTGAAGGTGTCTATTTTTTTTACTACCACTGCTAGTACTAAAAGCTCTGATAACTTACAGAGGATTCACATCTTTTGAGGCTTTCCTGTTTTCCAAAAAAATCTTGTTGAAATCTAAATCTGCTCTGACCAAACCCATATTGATTTTGTAGAATTTTGCACCAGGTTACAACTTTCACTGCCATTTTTGTCAGTCTTATAATTGGGAACTAGTCTCACCTATAGGAAGTGCTATGGGAGTTTTGCCCACGATGAATTGTTTTCAGCAGAACCATGATCAGGTTGGAAATGGAAGACTCCAATACATTTTCAGACTCCTGGATGATGTCTTTACCATATTGGCTGATGCTGAATAGAATATTATTAATCAAGTTGAATCATAGCATGCTTACAAAATTTGCATAAGCCACTGGAAACTTGTTTTGCACAGGCTTCACTGAGTGTGCAAGAGTGTGCCAATTGCTAACCGGTAGCATTTATATGGCATGCTAGAGCACTTAAAATGCATTATGTTGTTGTAAATTTTACAACAAACTTGTAAAACCTTGTAGTAAGAACAAATTAAATGTAATATAGATGGATCACCTCCAATTTGTGGGGGTGAGGCACATGTTTGTGGCAGAGGCACAAGAGCTGTGATATGTTTGATTCACGGATTAACTCAGCGGTGTCAAATTCTTTTCATATAGTGGGCCAAACAGCCGTCATGGCACATGTTGAGGACCAATCATGATGTCATTAAGCAGGAAGTGATGTCATTAAGCAAATGAAGACCAAAAATAACATTTTTTTCCTCACTGAGGAACTCATTAGATTCCAATATCAGAAGACAAAGCATGCATATCTTGATCATATTTTCAAGATGCTGCTGCAAGGGTGACCTGCTTGATAATTGGGATCTACTAGTGCCACCTTTCTGCAGTGTCACTCCAAAGTGTCACTCAGTGCCTGCAAGCAGCAGATGATGGTACTAGGATTGCCCAAGGATCATGCGGACTAGATCACAAGTGGGCCTTCTGTTTCACACACTTTGCTTGGCTTAGATGTTGTTACGCTAGCTTTCAACACTCATGTTCATTGCAGGGTGTTCCAGTTTATATTTCATGGGCTTTCAATGAGAGAACTTCCTGTGGGATTGAACCTCAATTTTGCTTGCAGTGCCCTTGCGGAATGAGCTGCCTGTAGCCAGGAATAAACTGGCGTCAGATTCTGTGTACCATTCAAAAATCATCATCCTTGCAAATCTGTTTGCGGCTGCAGACTGTAATTCAACGGAAAAGCAAAAAAGGTCTTCTACATTGCAAAGGAAGCCACCATCACCCGAGTCAGACCATCCATCCATCTAGCTCAGTGTCGTTGACACTGACTGGCAATGTGGCTCTCCAGGGTTTAGGCAGGGATTTTTCTGTGCCCTGCCTGAAGATTGAAATGGGGACCTTCTATATGCAAAGCAGATGCTTTTCCGCTGAGCCAGCCCCTCCCTGGTGCTGGAAATGCATTTCCTTGCAGCAAAATGGACTGATTTGCTCCCTCCTGCCCTCCCCGACTCACACTGGACGGTCACGTGTTGACATAACTTCATTTCATAATCTCCAGACTGGGCTTGGTGCAATTTAACAGCTTCAGAGGAAGCCAGTGCTAATGCATTGATTTGACTTTAATAGAATTTTGCTGTCTATGGCCAGTGGCTCGCTGCAGCACACGCACGCCTCAGTCTTAACCCATCCGAAGGCTCCGTTCGTTTCCAGTTGAGCTCCGTTTGTTTCCAGTTGGATAGGTTAAGCAAAGACAGACCTCACTGTTCTCAATTCACTTTATGATCCTCCCATCATAAAAAATAATATCAGCACCTTGCTTTTCATGTCAGAACTACATTTGAGCTGCGATTCCCTATGCCCATGAGTAAATCCCATAAAAGCTGCCCCGTTCTACTGTCGCTATTTTTCCTCGTGGATGATTGATTGATGGATGAGTGCTGACACTTCAATGAAGCTATTTCGACTGCCATCTCAATCCGATGATGTGAGGGGTATATTTTCTGTCCATGCCTCATTACTTCAGAATGACATTCCTGGAACTTCATTTACTTTTCCTCTCCTTCCCTCAAGCGCCATATTTTTTCCCATCTAGGTTATGCATGCCATAAAAAAAGCAATTTGCTATTATATGTGGCATAAGGGCAACACTTTCCCTAGGAGGTAAATAAGGAGGGCTTTTTCCCCCTCTCTCCTCTGTAGTGTGTTTAGGGGTTGTGTCAAAATTTCTCAGACAAGTGTGACGTTGGATTTTTTGTTTATTCTGCAAAAGCTGTAGAAAATACTAAATATACTTGACCTATTTGGGGTGTATGTTTGTAAGCAGGTTAAGATTTTATTTTTGTCTCCCTGAGGATTGATTTTGCCCCTCTAAGCAAGGGTTGCCATAATTCTCTTCCACAAAACCAGGACAGGACCCTTGTCACACTTGCCAGTATATGAATGCAATCCCCCAAAACTGGGATAGTCCCCGGTTTTCGGGGACATAAGACAACCCTATTCTAAGCTTTCTCTCTTTTTTCCCAACTATATTTTTGGGGATCAACCCTATCCTACTTTATTTATTTCACATTTTGAGTTGCTGTTAATGATTTGAACCATTCTTATTTCTTCTTTAAGGATCAGGAAACCAATTCTTTAAATGCACAGATGGACTATCTCATATGGGATGGCTTTGTTGTCTAGAAAATGATTAGCCAAAGTAGGCTGTTCCTGTATTTAACCCCTACAAACAATGCACTGGATGATTGGACATTTACCTCATTAAAATGTCTTGGAAGCTTTTCTGAGTTGACTTAGAACCTGATTTTAATCTATGTAATACAGTATTCCCGTTAATAATAACATATAATTAAGACATCCGTTAAAAATCCATAACGTTAATTTAATGGAGAAAATCTAATACAGTTCTATTGGAATTTTTACGTTAAATTAACTTTAACGGGCTTTTAATGGATGTCTTAATTAGAGCTCATTATTAACGTGGATATTCCACAAATTAAAATCAGGACCTCAAAAGTTTTAATGGGAAAAAAAAGTTAAAAGAACAATTTTTAAACAGAAAGCTTCCTTCTGCTTCTTTTGTATCACAATTTAGCACCTTTGGAAAATAAGCTGGAACTTAAAAATAGGAAGAAAAGATTGGCAGTTCTGATGTCTGTCTTCACATCACTAAGGCTATGGAATGATTCTTTTGACCCTAAGGGTTTGCTGTTGCACAGAGCCAAACTGGAAAAGCTTTTAGCTCTTATTATATAGTATCTTGAAAAATACAATAAAGGTTTTTTTGTTGCTGTTGAAAAGTCACTTGGTTGCATACATCTTGAAATATCCAGCCACAGATATTTTAAATTAAGAAAAGAAAAAGCTTGAAGAAGAAGAAATAAAAACCACAACATGAGTAAAGAGATAGGAAACAATCAATTTTCAACAATTCTTTGGCAGCAACATGGTTAACCATAACTATTTAAACAACTTGCTGGGAAGATTAACGCTGTTCTGAGTTTTTTTGGCTCAGAATCTGTTTTAACTTAATAATTCTTGCTGTGATATATTGATCCCTTGTGCAATGACTGGATTGGGCAACCCAGGTGCATCAGTAATCGCTGCGCTGAGTTGAAACATTTCCTTTAGACAAACTATCCCAAAGGGGATATAAATAGGAAATGGACATTACCCTGAAAAGCAAAGCTTCCAGTGCGCCTGCATCTTGTGGAACACGCTTGGACATTAAACTATGAAGAATTATACTTTTTTCCCCCTGTCAAGTGTTACAAATTGACAAAATAAGTACATCAATGTTCTCAGTCATTATCCTACTTCAGCGGTACTTTGTTTTAGTGACAGCAAAAAGGGACAGTGGAGACCAGACAGCCTCAGTGCAGTTTATCAATGAAAATCTAATATCGTCCATAAGCAGGGGAGTGGAAATCAATACTTCATTACCAAATTGTTAGTGAGGATGAAGAAGAATTGCTGGAGATTTTTATTATTCTTTTGGCAGTCTTTGCTCACTCCGGGTTGTTGGAAGTTCAATGTCAGAAGTGCGGTGGCGTGCAGAGGTGGGCTCGGGGTGGGCAGTCGGGATAGGAGAGCGGGGGGTTTAAGGCATTTGTCCTGCAATCAGAAATAACAAAATAATAACAGTGACAACAACAACAATACAAACCACATCACAATAATTACTATGGGGTTATTTTCAGTGTCATTCAAAGAGCAGACGTGTCTTCAAGTGTACCAGTTTCAGAGGGATTTGAGATTTATAAGAAGAATAACAGACAAGGAGTCAGACAAGGGGAACTCAAGGGCTGCAGTTCAGTGGGGAAAAAAACCTGCTTTCTAATGAAGGATGTTCCAGGTATGAATCTTGAACATTTCCAGCCCTCAAAAAATCCCTAAATGAAACCGACTTGAAACATTTGAGGTTTATGCAACACTGACATAAGAACACAAGGAGAGCCTCTGCGGGATCAGGCCAAAGGCCCATCTAATCCAGCTTCCTGAATCATACAGTGGCCCACGAGATTCCTCAGGGAGCACACAAGATACCTGCATCCAGGTGCCATCCCTGTGTCTGGCATTTTGAAATTGCCCACACTGAAATCTATGCATGTGTATATGCACATGCGTGCGCGCCCGCACACACACACCTCATTCATGGTTGGTAACCTGTGATGGTCCTTTCCTCTAGAAATTTATCCAATCCCTTCTTAAAGGCATTGAGGCTAGATACCATCACCAGGGTGTCATTAGATTTTGCAAGGTCTGGTACGGGAGGTCAGTGCATTACCCCAATGCAGTGGGCAGGACAACAACCTGAAAGGTGGGCATGATTATGTGCACTGATGGGCACTTACCGGTTCGGGCCTACTCGCCCGAACTGGATCTTCCCATTTCCCTGCCGATTGGCGAACCGCCAGCAGCAGGAAAACCCAAAAAGAGGGTGGACCGGCTCGCGCCGGCCGCCAACTTTGTTTTAGCGCGCTCCTCTGCACGCCAGGACTGTTCCCCGGCCAGGGGAGGGGACAGATTCCCCCGCGTGCTCCTCCGTGCTCCGCCAGGACGCTTCCCCCGGCCGGAATGAAGAAAGGACTGTAGCCTCAGAGACCCATCCTAAGCAGGTCTACTCAGAAGTAAGTCCCAGTATAGTCAATGGGACTTACTCCCAGGCAGGTGTAGAGAGGACTGCAGCCTCAGAGCCCCAGCCTAAGCAGGTCTACTCAGAAGTAAGTCCCAGTATAGTCAATGGGACTTACTCCCAGGAAAGTGTGGAGAAGACTGCAGCTTCAGAGATCCATCCTATGCAGGTCTACTTTGAAGTAAGTAATTTTTAAATTTTTTTTAATTTTTAAATTAAAAACCTCCCTGGCCCTGCCCCTGCCCCTGGCCCTGCCCACTTCCGGAGAACTGGATCTTGGGCCAGGCCGGGCCCACCACTGATTATGTGCCATTGCCGCACATTGTGGTTTTTTTAGCCACACATTTTAATAGAATAAAGATATTTCAGAGTGGTTTGTTTCAGTGCATTCTGCTGCAAATGATGCATGCCATGGATGTCGCATGATGGGATTTTTTCTACAAACCATGGTTTTTAGCCATTTTGGTCACTAGGGGTATCACCCCCTTCAAGGGTGCCACCTCTCTGACACCTAGAGATGTCCTTGATCAGGATCATTTTGGAAGCCTTGCGCTCTCCTAGACTGACCTCTTACACTAGCCAAGGCATGCTTGCTTACTTGCTAGTAAACACAGCTTTGCAGATCATATCCATTTCAATGCTTTTCAAAGCAATCGTCAAGAACCTTCTTCTGTGGTGATTTTTGGGGGCTGCGTTCATAGGATAAAGACAATTTTGGTGTCCTTGGATTCCTCTCAGCCTTCCCTTTCCAATGAACTATACAATGTTTGCCTACTTGCTAGTAAAGCTGTGATATGGGTCACTTTCACTTTCCATAGAGTTCAATGCATTTTTTTTAGTTTTTTGACCATAACTTTTGACAGGAGGAAGGTGCTATTTCAAAATGGATTATTGCATTGGATTCTGCTCTTCAATACAAATCCAAACACATGATGGGGTTTATCACACCATCACAAAGTTGCATTTTTGGGGTCCCCCAGTGCGCACCACCCCCCTGGGTGTGTCACTAGGTGCGGACTGCACCCCCCACACACCCGTAGCGATGCCCCTGACCATCACTACATCCTATGACAAGGAGTTCCACAGAATAATTACACACTGGGCAAAGAAATATTTTCTTTTGTCTGTCCTAACTATTTTCTAACTAACCAACTTTTGTCTGTCCTAACTATTTTGTCCGTCCTAAATATTTTCTTTTGCCTGTCCTAACCCACCCAACATTCAATTTTAGTGGATGTCCCCTAGTTCTGGTGTTCTGTGTGAGAGAAAAGAGTGTCCTTCTATACCCGCATCTTGCATAATTTTGTATGTCTTAATCATGTCCCCCAGAAGCATCACTTTTCTAGACTGAAGAGCCCCAAACACTGTAGCCTTTCCTCATATGGGAGGTGTCCCATACACAGATGGTCTGTTGGTATGTCAGTAAAAGGTACTTTTCTGGGTATCTGTGGTTCACGCTTGACTTTTAAGCACAATGCAAAATCATGGTTATCATGGCTACAATACCTCTATGGAGGTGCCTTGGCACATTTCACCATGATTTTTAAAATAATCTGGGAATGCATCACGTATGCACCAAATCAGATTGTAAGGATTTGGGAGAGTTGCTCTTGGTGTTCAGTTCAGTTTGGGAATTTCCATTTCCTGAAAACTCTCCAAAACCTGAATTTGTTCAGGGTCCTCTTTATTACGTCCTCTTTATTATGTTCTATTTTTTGTCTGGAAAAGTTCTTCTCTGTCTTCCTATTCTCTGTAAGCAGGCAACACATAGTCTTCTTGTAATTAATAAATTATATGCAAAAAATTATGGGTGCAATCCTGGGCCAGCCTATCTGGCACTGGGCTTGCCTAATGCCAGATTGGCCAGTCTAACTGCACCAGAAAAGGCCTGGGCTTGTGTATGTCCACTTAGGGTGGCACAAGATAGATAGATCTGCATCAGCCTAGCAGTGTAAGCCTAGGCAGCACAGCAGGGGCATGTAGGGAGCATGTTGGGCATGGCCTAGAATGGCGCAGTTAGGCCTTATCCAGACACCATTTCCATGGCAGACATGCCCCCTCTCATCCCTTCTGACTTAGGCCACCTCAAGAGCAGGGATAAATCTGAGCAGACCCATTGCGGCCCATGAGGCAGTCATACAAAGTTCTGTCCTAAGCCAGCCTAGGCACCACTCCTGTCTCTTAACCTGATTATGGCACAACAGCCCACCTCAGGATATGGCACAACTACAACAGCTCACTCCAGCAAGGAGTGGGTACAATCCCCTTGTACCCACCGTACATTACAGGGAGCATAGTGTTTCCATGAACCTGACAGCAATTGTTGTGGGTTTTCCCAGCTTTTCTTGGGTCCTGTCCCCCATTTATCTTGGGTTCCCTACATTGGGAAGGGGGTGCTGCTCTCTTCCTTTTGCAGTTCTGGCAATGGTCTCCGAGACAGCCATGCCCATCTTTTCCATCATGCTGTAACTGTTAACTTGTTCCAAGGGACTCCTGGGCTTTTGGCAGGGTGCAGACACCACAGCCATTCCTTGTTCAGTATGATGAGGCAGGTCTCCTCCGGAGCAAGCCCTCCCCAGGTGCCACCTACTTGGTCCTTCGCAGCAGTTAGGTCAACCTGAAGGCCTCTTAGCCTTGTCGATTTGGCCTAAGTGTCAGCTCTGGATATCCCTACTTTAGGCTTCTGTAGCTAGTTCATTCTCTCTAGCTCAAGTCAGGATTTCTCTGTATATGTAATAGTTTTAAATTAGTTTTACATTTGTCATGTCCTCCATTTTTCTTGTGTGTCCTACATTTTAGGGTGTGTTTTTGACATCTGGTCACTCTGAGTCTGTATGTTTTACAGAAATGGGTTGAGACATCTTTATACAACTGGAATGTGTTGGTCAGGATTGGAGAAAAACAGTGCCGATGAACTAGTGTTCCCTGGAATAGGTGAACTACAGGATAGATCCCATGAACAAATAAGGGAATTAGTTCCACTTTTCTCCCAGTCCAAATAAGTTTTTTGAAACATGAAAATGCTGTTGCTTCATATTTTGAAGCAACACTTTCAAAATTGTAAGGAGCAATAATAGTGAACAATGTCCATGAGCAACAATGGTATTAAAGTACCATCTCCAACTTTCTGGAGAGAAGGGAAAAAAGATTATCTCTCTCTAGGTTCCAACTGTCAAGAACATTGACTAAAAGACCACATAAATGGTTTCCAGCATTTACTTGAAAGTAAAACTTAATTAACTTTCTGTACTAGAATGTCAGTGGCCTGAGGATCACAGCTGGCCTTACCACTAGATGGCTGCCCAGGGCAGTAGTTTGTCGAAGGTAGAAGGCTTTAGTCAGATGAAAGGGTTTGCTTAGTCTTGGGAGGCGTGTGGTGCAGTTCAGCTGTGGGATGTGAGATGCAGGTTCTGATGTGACAGAGAAGCAAACATTTTGTGCAACTATTGACGGAAAATCCAAATCCAGTTTGTGAACCACTGGAGCAGATCAAGTTGAAAGAACATTCAGACAATTCTCAGAATTGATTCAGGGCAGTGACGTAACTACAGGGCAGAGTTGCAGCAAGTATTGCAGCTAGTGGGAGCCAGTGGGAGGGGGCAGTTTACAGGGCGCATTGCAGCACGACCTACAATGCTTACTGTGCTACCACCCCCTACCCTCGCCACTGTTGCTGAGGCTTGAAAAACTGGGGAATATGCTTGGAACATCTGACTTCATGCACGAGTTTTCAGAGTTTTGTTTGAACTGAGGAACTGTGGAATCTGGAATGTGGGACGCTTAGGACTTCAAACACTATTTTCACATCATATAGAGTTATTAGACTTAAGACTAACATTTGCCCAGTTTAAATCCTGTATTCCCAGTTCTCCAAACTACGATACAGAGACACAATATGTCATCTGAAATAAGCCAAAGCCCATTTTGGTTTAACCTGATATATTTTCAAATGTGATCCCCACAAATAATCTCAATATTATTTTTTCCCCATTTCACACTTGTTGCTTAAGACACTTTTAAGCTCCTGGAGTGCACATATGAAAGATCAGAATGCAGTTTTGAATTGGTGTTTTAAGTCACGGAAAGACAGAATTTCACAATTATATTTCAGCTTTCCTGCCGTTTCTGTCACTTGTGAACAGAAGTAAGCTCCAAAATCTTTCCCACTACCTAATGCTTTAAACTGGAGATGCTGGGATGTGCTCTACCCCATGTGATGGCCTCTCTTCTGTAGTTACACATCTCAGTGGGTACTGTAAAACCTTGGATTGAGACTAACTTGGATTCAGAGTATTTTGCAAGACAAGCAAACATTTCCAATAAATTTGAACATATACAAGCAATGTCTTGATAAACAGGTGAAAAAAATAGTCCCGGCTAGGATATGGCTGGTTTTGGCAGTCTGCCAGCACCTCCTTAGCCTCTCCTGAGAGATCAGCCAATGCATGTCTACTCTGAAGGAAGCCTATTATAGACAAAGGGGCTCACTCCTACACGAGGGGCAATGGAAAGGAGTCTGAGAGATCTAGCCTTGCATGTCTACTGTAAAGCAAGCCCTATTATAATCAGTGGGGCTCACTCTTTATTAAAGGGGAGGGGCAGACTGCAGCACGAGAGACCTGAGAGACTATGTGCTGGTTAATTTGTTTTATTTTTCTTTATATTTTGTATTATCTTTATTATTTTATATTATATTCCAGTACTGTACAGGTCCAACTTTGTTATACATGGATTTGATTCACAGTGCAAATTGCAGTGTTAAAAAATTGCTTATCTACTGTTGTAGAGAGGCAGTCATACAAGCAATCATTCCATTTTTCAGTCCCAGAATCAAACCTCTGCAGACATTGAGGTAGTACCTTCTTCTATTAAGCACAATAAAAGAGCAGAAAACTGGAATTGGGTCTAAAAAACTATTTTTCCATTGTTTTCTTTATACACTGTTATTTTATCAATGGGAGATTCCAGAACACTAGTGGATAACAATGGACACCCGTAATCATTCTTATATGAATATTTTTGGGTTATGGAACGAATCATATGAGTTCCCATTATTTCTTATATAATTCTTATAAAATGCTTTGATATACAAGCATTTTTTATTACAAGCATGCTTCTGGAATGAATTATATTTAAAACTTAGAAAGAGGAGACATTGAGGTAGGAAGAAAGTAGAATGAATAACAATGCAAAATTAGCAAAGGAAAAAATATGCAATGGAATTATGAGATTGCAATGACAATGCAATGAAATTGTCCATGTGCCATGATATGAAAAATGTTGAAAATCACTGCACTGCATGGTGATTGAAAAGTAACTCCCTATATTGTAATTTATAAGTATTTTAAATTAGGGAGTTACTTTTCAATCACCCTGTAGACACAAGAATCTGTGCTGATATTTAAATCAGAAGAAGCATTATTTGTGAATGTGGTCAACATGGATAGTCAATTAATTCTAAAGTAGCTTTGTGGTGTGACTGGAATTCTGATGGATGCTATCTTGGGCCCACTGCCTTTGTCCCCAAATAAACCCCACTAAAGGCCAATCCATCCCAAGGGGTGCTTGAATTTGCATGGCTGATTAAGGTGGCGCAGATATGAGTAGCCTCATTGGAGCTGCTACAGTGTTACCTGGAGTAAGGGAAAATGTTCCTCTTGCCTCAAGGAGCTTCATCCCACATTCTCCTTGGCCAGAGCCATATTATTCATAAGTCTGAACAGATGGAAACCAAGGGGTCCCGCTGACACTAGCAGCCAGGCATTTTTATTTTTTATTTACTGAGGCACTGTTACCTGAACTCTACAGCTCCAATGGTTAAATCAACAATTATAACCTCTAAACATGATTTCTACTAAATGTTCTACATGTGCAATAAAGATATTTTTAAAATTGTGAATGGTATACACTCAAAATACACCATGAGCACCAGCCTAACCATGTCTACTCAAAAATAAGCCCCATTGTGGTTAATGGGTCTTACTCCCAGGAAAGTGTCTTTAGGATTGCAGCCACAGGTAGCACCATTTTCTGATGGTTCGGTTTCTGATAATACACTCTTTCAATACCATTCATTCAACGCATATTTCACTCTTTCAACCTCTCTAAAGGCTATCGGCTAAAATTACCCTTTCCCGTGCTGATTTACCTATGATACGGCGATTCAAATTGTTTTAGTATATGTGTGTGTGTGTGTGTGTGTGTGTGTGTGTGTGTGTGTGTGATAGAAAGAATGCAAGGCCACTTTAGCTCTGGGTCTATTCTCATTTCTGAAGAAGTTTGCAGAATTCATTTAAAGAAATTTTTGTGTGACATCAAAATTTATAAGATAAAAAAAGCAAATATTTGCAATTTGCTAGTTAAAAAAGCATTGAAAGCAAAATTTGTAAACAACAATAAAAAAACCTGATTCTGATTTTCAAACTTTTCCATTTTCTCCATGGCTCTGGTTCCTAACCTGTCAAATGATCACAGGACGCCTATGTAATGCAGTCTAATATCTACTGTACTAGGTGAGTCTGTCAGCTGTAATGGGGTAACAGTGGACACAATACTCCAGATGTTTCCTTTTGCATATATTAAAGGTAAATTATTTCAAAGCAAACGAAATCTTTGTAAGCTTAGAGATCTCTATCCAGAGTTACCCTTTTCCAGCTTCTATGTGGGTTAGAATTAAGTCAGGACTGTATCAAACTAATGCATTCCAGCTAAGGTTTTAAAAATAATTTTTTTCCTCTTCACTTTCTTTTTGGGCTGTTGTGAAATTTTCTTTGTTCATCACCAACAAATTTCCAAAATGAAATATCATGTCAGCCTTTCTCTGGAAAAGGAGGAGTTGGCATTGCTGTGAGAAATAATCCAATCTCTGCATTTTGCAACAGAAAGAATGAAACACTGAAATTCATCAGGAAATGGGAAGAAAAATATACACTTTGGTCAACTTTGACTTCCTTTAGCACTGAGACGGCTTGGGACAGTTCATCATGCACTTGCCAGATTTGAAGTACAGGTCCAACTTTGTTATACATGGGTTCTTATGCATGGATTTGACAACACGAATGGTTACAGTTTTAAAATCTGCTTTTCTGTTGTTGTAAAGAGACAGTCATGCAAGCAATCATTCCATTCTTCAGTTGTGCTTGCATTTCTAATTGCTGACTGCCTCTCTACAACAGTAAGAAAAGCTGTTTTTAAACCATTGCACAGAAATGCATTTTTATTTTTTAAAACGGCATATATTTCACATATTTTTTTGTATCTGCTGGGTACCCCGGAGTCAAACCCCTGCAGCTATTAAGTTACAACCTTTATCTTATTAGAAGCAACAAACCTGAAGATGGCCCAATTTTTCTAATTTTTTATACATTAATATTTTATAAATCCATGAGAGGTTGTGGAACGGAACTCTGGTGGATGAGGGACATCTTTAATATGAGCTAGTAGCTTTTCAGAGCTGCAGTGATGAAAACTGAACTTCACTATAGCTTCTTCCATCACCACGATGGGACAAGCTGCTTCTGTCAAATTTCACTCTTATTCACAACTATTAAAAGCACAGAAACTCCATCCACAACACGTTGAATCTGCCAGCTATAATCCCAATTGGCAACTTTTCGAGTGTGAATGTAAGAAGCTGCCACATAGTGAATCAGGCTATTGCATCATTTTCCAAATGTATACAGTTCTCGACACAACTTCCCAAGCACTTGGGAAGTAAACTGCAAGGATGCATTTTGCATCATATGATGATGATGATAGCACCACATGTACTTCTGGGTTTGGAGGCCTGCAGCTATCTTGCAAACAGCAGTAAAAAATCTCTAACCAGGAGGACCTTTCTAACTGCATGAAAACCATGCACAGAAGCTCTGTCTGTGGCACTGAGCTTCATGCCATCTGCATGGTTTTGTCACAGATTCTCTGTTGGATGGTGGGCATCCCACAAACTCTTGTTGAGTGCCTCACAATGCCTCAGAGACTGACAACATACATTTTTGGAAACTCTGGACTACTGGACCATCTAGCTCAGTGTTGTCTGTATTGACAGGCAATGGTTTGTCTTGATCTTTTGCATGCTGAGCATTTGCTTTTCTAGTGAGTTATGCCTCCTCTTTTTGGGATTGCCTTATCTTGCCAAGTCTTTCTTGGGCCTACCTGAAAATCTGAAGCTTATCACTGGTCTGTGCTGTGTAAATGAATGACAAACCCCAACTACTATATTAAGATACCATTTTTATTCATATCTAATGCGCCATCAAATCTAATGCACACCATACACTTATAATCAAAATACCATATTTACTCAAATCTAGTTAACCATTGAATCTAATGCACACCCTGATTCTGGATACTGAATTTAGATGGAAAAGTTGAGCGTTAGATTTGAATAAATACAGTATTTTTTTTAAACAACAACTAGTAGTTCAGGTAAACTGCCACTGACCATGAAGGCTCCAAAGTTTGTGCCTTGTTATTCACTAGGGTTCCATTCCAGATCCCTCAGTGGATTAAAATAAAAACTAGAGGATACCAAATTGATGGAAAAATAGCTTTAAAGTCCCACGTCCAGGTTTCTTGCACTTCCACTGCCACCCCAGAATGTTTGGTATGAATACTATACTGTGTTCAGCCACTAGATGGGGTAAATAACAGAATCTAATGGAATGAAATCATAATTAATTAACATCACAAAAGTGATAAATTGGATTTTGGTGGATAAAGGTGGACATTGGTATTAGTGACCAGTAAAATCAGCGGATACCAAACACTGGATACCAAGGTTCCTTCCACCTGTATTTCGCTTTCATTGCTCACAGTCCTGGAGAGATTTATTCTCAGTCTTTATTAAAGCGGTCTAAATGGAGATCTGTAACCTCCTGGATCATGCATTGTGAGTGGTGTGCTGGATGAAAACAACAGCTGGGAAGATACCAAAATAATACCTTGCCGGAGTACTTGGTGCAACCAGCAAGTCTCCGTCGGGATCAGATATTTCCCTCCTAGCTTGTTTTCTACTCTAAACCAAGGCCTATAAAAATCCCAGGGAAATTAGCCCAGGAAGAGGGACTCTGCATCTTTGAGTAATGAGTCTGGGAAACTGGGAATGGTTTTCCACTCACTCATTTCTTACTGTATGGCATTCCGATTCCATGACACTCCATAATAAATCATGGCTTATCACTCACAGGGGAACGTAACACAAGCTCGAGTTAAGATTCGTTAGTGATTGTAAAGAAGAAACATGAATTGCTCTGTATCAGAGCTTTTTGATCATCTTCCGGCCCGCTGCAGGCACTCTTTTTTATTGTTATATTTACTGTAACTGTTGTTTAAGGCATAAATAAAAGAGGAGGAAAGCACAGAAAAATATGAATAATGTAAATAAATTTATTTGTCTTATTTATGCGTAGATGTAAGCATTTGGCAATTACTCTGCACAGCAGTTTGTATTCAGCTTCAGAGCGAGCAAGCAAGCGAGAGAGAGAGAGAGAGAGAGAGCTGCACCAGTAGACTGATTGTGGAAGGCTATTAATAGCATTAATGGCCATTACGTTGCCAAGGAAAAAGGCCTGCTGTTATTTTCAGGAGGTGGCCAATTGGAAGGGTCATCAGAAAGACCACCAACCATGCTGTCCATGAGCCAAACAACACTTCTGATCACCATGTATGATCTGCCCTCCTTTAGTAGACCACAAGCAGTGCTTTTCAACCACTGTACCATAGTATACTGTTGTGCCGTGGATGGTCTGCAGGGAGTGCCACAGAATAGACTTTGGGAGGGTCATTCTAAATAGGACAACTGGGGGATTTGAGCCTCCCTACCAGCATCATGGTGTTTCTTTTCAATGGTAAAAAAACCTGATGGTGTGCTGTGCCCTGACAATTTTAGCCTCTTGTCAGTGTGCCTTGAGATGAAAAAGACTGAAAAATTTTGTTTTGCCCTCTGATCTTCCTGATAGCAGCGTAGCTGGGAAGGGGGAGTCACAAAATCATAAGAACTGCCTGCGCTGCCTGCAAGACACAGTGAAAATGGCCTCTGGGGTTTGTTGACAGTCATTCCAGCAGCAAATGGCAATGGACAGGAGACACTGTTTGGTTTATTGCTGGTTTATTGGTTTATATGCCGGTGTGTTGCCATCGCTGCCTGGAATGGCTGCGATAGCAAGTGGTGCATATAGCCTGGATGGCACAGAAGAGCTCGTACACAGCATATTGTGATACCTGCAGTATTTACTGTTTGCCACGTCTCCAGCTATGCTACTGCCTCCTAATTAAAAAGCAGCCTGTCAAATTTCAGGTAGCAAGGAGGTTGCAACCCTTCTTCCAGGCCAAGCCAAAGGTGGCATGGATGTCCCATAAGTGGATCTTTCAATCATCACTCCGAATCAGGTACAAACCTGTGCCATTAGGCTGCTCTCTTCACCCCCAGCTACCCTGAAGAGTTTTGACTCTCTGGAAAAATCATTCAGTTTCTTTATTTAAACTCCTTACATTTTTCACAGCATGTGTAGCTCAATAGATATTATATAAATCCATATATTTATAGCATTTAGAGCAGTAGGACATGTGTTTCTGTTAATTAGACACAAGTGACAAATGCACTTTAAAGACCATTTTCTGCCCCTGAGATCTTGTGTTTGTTCTTTGGGCACCAAAGGCTGAACTCATTTATTCACATTTAGCTCTGGAGCTTGTAAACACACACTGCCACTGTTGCTACAGATCCCACGATCCTGAAAACCGGCAATCTAATCTGATGGTTGTCCATTTCTCTTGCTGCCTCCTCCTGTTGAATATTCCTGCCTGCGCATGAGAAATCCCGGCCGAAAGGAAAGCACACTAGTGCTGGTATGGATCATATATGTTTTACCACTCTCTTCTCTATACCAGTGGCATAGCTAGGTGGCACAGAGGATAGCAGAAGCACTGAGCAGCAAACTTTAAGGGGGGGAACAAGTTAGTGACATTAGTGACATTAGTATGCATTAATAGTAATACTGTCATGTTATATATCATTGGAAAGATAATTTAATGCAGAATGTAATGTAACAAAGATCATTACACCTCTATTCTATCAAAGGTTATGGCTGCTACAGGCAGGTTTTACTGCTACAGACAGGGGGTTGGACTAGATGACCCACTGCGTCCCTTCCAACTCTAGGATTCTATTATTCTAATTAGCTAGAAAATGAAAACACCAATCGCCTACGAAACAAAAAGTGGATTTCCTTGACTCAAAATAAACCTATAAGACTGATCATACTGAGAGCTAATGAGATGTAATTATGATGCAGTAATTATGATGGCCCAGTGTCTGATTTTTTTCAATATAGATCACTATGTCCTTGAATGGCTGGGTGGACTGGACATCAACATTTGAATTATCACAAGTCCATGTATTTGTCATATGCTAAATAAATAAATAAATAAATATGATGCAGCGAGGAACTAATAACGTGTTAATATGAGTCAGTCTATCATAATACAGTTATGATTAGGCTGGCACAAGTCCCAGCACAGTGACTGGACTGGCAGTGTTGCAAAGGTGTCGTAAGGCACTTCTGCGCTACTCCTGGGAGGGTTAGGCCAGTGCACAGACATATGCTGCCACCCCATACCACTGCAGGGCGTGGGAGATTTCTA
This sequence comes from Cryptoblepharus egeriae, assembly GCA_030015325.1. Classification (NCBI taxonomy): domain Eukaryota; kingdom Metazoa; phylum Chordata; class Lepidosauria; order Squamata; family Scincidae; genus Cryptoblepharus; species Cryptoblepharus egeriae. The sequence goes on along the minus strand of JAREYC010000003.1, from coordinate 176,372,061 downwards.
CAATGTCTAATTAAGAGTTACTTTCCATTCTTTCAATTTGCTTCAGGCCTTTGGGTGAGCTTTGTTGATGTAAATCGGTTAGGATTGCACCCCGAGTATCATTATTAGACTTGTACTTTCCTTCAGCCCGTGCTTCTTTGTTGTGTTCGAGATACAGAAATATCTCCATGAAGTAATGTGCAAGGCGTACTCACATTACATCAGGAGTTTGTATACATCTAGATGCAGAGAAAGATTTGCTCATTTTCATTCAGATGTGATGGAGAAGCATAGTCTAGGTAGTTAATTAATTACAAGTAATGGTTTTAAATTCAATAATAAACAATATAGTGTTTAAATTAATCACATAAAACAATATATATGAGTGCTTTTCGTTTTTATTTTGTTGTGTCCTACATTTTTCTTGGATATCCTATTTTTGGAGGGCCTTGTTTTTTTTTTCCTTTTGGTTATGGATTGCAGGGTTGGGTTTACTCAGACCCGTGCTAAATAAATAGCTGGTGCCAGTGGCAAAACTAGAGGGTGCAGGGGACTGTGCACTGGGCTACAACTTTTAGGGGGGCTAACTTTTAGGGCTGAGCTTAACACTAATGGCTAAAATTGTGAAAAACAGGTTCTGTATGAATGATAATACCATCATGTTATAAATCGTTGGAAAGGTACTTTTATGCCAAATGCAATGAAACAAACTGCATTGGAATATCTATATTCTATCAAAAGTTGTGGCTGATTAATGAGAAAATGAAAACAAAAGCCTATAGAACAAAAAGTGAATTTTCTTAACTCGATCTTTCCCATGATACTGATGGTTCTGAAAGCCAATGAGATGAAATTCTGATACTGTCTGGAACTAATAAGGTGTTAATATGAATCAGCTCTCATTTCCATATACATGTATCATAATACGGTTACCCATGCTAACTGGCCATACGGGCACATTTAAGTGGTGCTCATCTTAGCAGGGAAAGAATAACCATTTCCCTTTGCCCCAGCAGTTTCCCAAGCAAATAAGGGACACGCTTTTTATTTTTTTACTTAAGTAAATTTTATTTTGTTGTTGGAGGAGTCAGTCTTCTTTGAGTCCAGATAGCAAATAGGTGCTTTAGCTCTGCCACTAGCAGAATAAATAGGTGGTATACTTCTGAGGAGTGGCAGCAGGTTTTTTTCCAAATTTTCTTTTTAAAAGTACCCAGGGATGACATCACTTCCACAAATAAGATCACTTCCAGGGTAACATTTTGAGCTTTGGGTTACATGCGGATGTTAAACAACAGGATCTATTTCATAAAAAACTAAATTAACAACAGGTTCTATGTCCCATTAGTAACCAGTTCTCAGAACCAGGTGCGCATTAGCAAAGGGTTCTATACAACCTGTGAGAGCCCCCTGAAGACCACCACTGGTTACACGATCATTAGCAACACCACTGGCCGTTCAATGGGATCAGGTCTGAGAAAGGAATTAGGATTCAGCGGCCACTGCTCCCACTGTACCCACCCCTTCCCAGCCTGAGGGCACAATCCTAACCAATTTATGCCAGCAAAATGCACCTATTTCCCCATTCCTGTGGTGGAGTAAGGAGGCCAGTGCACATCTGTACACTAGTCTAACAACCCCTGGAATTGTACTGAAGCACCTTATGGCAATTTTGTGACACCCCTGGCTACAAGGAACTTATGCTGGCCTAACTGAGGGTTAGGTTTGCACTGTCAGCATGCTCACCCTCCCCCTACCCAGTTTCACCCCTCCCCTTGTCTGTTTTGCCCTCGCCTCCTGCTTTTTCCAACTTATCTGCTCCAAGGAGTAGTGGCGTTGACAACAACACAGGCGGGAGGGCACTGGCTTCGCCGGCACTCTTAGCAGCACACTGAGTTCAGTGCTGTCAGAGCATGATTGCTTTGTGGCAAGCAATGCCAAGAAAGGATAACAGATAGTAAGTATATGACTCAGCTCTTATTCAACCCTCATCCTGCTCCCATGGTAGGAGTGGGGAAGCTGGTGCACATAAGTGTGCTGGCCTAACTCCCCTGGAGAGGCGCAGGAATGCCTTAGGGCACTTTTGTGACACTTCTAGACTGGCACAGGCGACACAGGGATTGTGATTTGATATAAGCCCATGATATAAGGCTGACAACATCTTACCCAATTCCATAGGTTTGCTCCTAGCTAGCAGCTATCAACCACAAAGCTATATCAAAAAGCTATTCACTACTAGCAAGTCTTAAGGGAAAAGCTGTAAGTAGTGACCCCTGTGGTTCTCAAGGATCACAGGCATTTATATTCTAGAACTGAGTATCAAACTAATTCCTGGAAAATATTTGGCTTTGTTTGGACATAAATATTCTTCACGCTGTAGTATGCTTTTTAGGGCCTGGTGACCCCTACCGGGATGGAAGGGCAAGATAGAATTATTAAAAATAAATAAATCATGTTACAGTTATTCAGTGTCCAACTTTTTTTTCTCCCAACGAAAATGGAGGTTGAAGGGGATCAATATTAAAATAGGAGGTCCAAATTCAAATTTATCTTCTACTTCAAAATACACTGAAGAGTTTTCTGCAAATTATTCCTTCTCATCTGTCTTTGAATTGCACTGGAGATAAATTCAAACGGACCCACACCACATTTTGTATACTAAAACAACAAATTCCATACAAATTATTGATAATAAGATCAGGTCTGAGAATACCTATGTGTGAGTGTGTGCGCATGTGTGTAAGAGTGCACGTGTGTGTATAAAAAGAATTAACAACTTGTCCAAGTCAGGATTAGACAATCTATTGCTAATTTTATCACAAAAACATGGTTGGGCAGCTCTCAAAATAGGGAATAAATATTTGACAGTGCTGCTCAGGCAACTTTGCTAACGATTTCTGAACAACCTCCAGCCGAGGTCTAAATGTCTTCAATAACCATAAACAACTCTATACTGTCCAATTAGGAAGACAAAGACATAGAGGCTTGTCAGGAAGATTTGCATGGCTAAGTGTCTGAGATCACAGAGATGATGAGGGATTGTTCGAGGGGGAATTTCAGGGTTGGGGGAAGAGAACGCTGCATGGAACGGATGGCTATCATTACAATATTACAGAGACTTACACCTTTCCAATTACTGGCAGGTTTCATTAATTACGGCAACGTTTCCCTAACAGAACCCCCTTTTTCTTGGCCTTATCACTACCTTCCCTCTGTCTACATAAAGCACGCAACTCAACAGCCATTCCCCGCAGAAAAACCAGGCCATACAGCAGCTGGTTCAGAGTACAAAACAAACAGCCCCATAAATAAGGCAGCAATTGGATTTGAAGTAAAAGGCGGTAGAACCTGGGCAGATAATTCAGACGTGTGGAAACTAATAGCGAGTGTATTTGGAAGTTTTTTAAAAATTGAGCTCTTGGGGGAAATGGTTGGCACAACCATAGGGGATATGCAAGCTGACATGCTTAAAAGCAGGGAAAAAAATGGAAAAGCATTTTTCCATCCAGACGGGTGCACAAAAGTATAGGCAGATTGCAGTCACTTAAGGTCTGCTAGATTGAAGTTTCGCTAGTCAAGATGGGGGAATCGTAGAAGGATTGGCTGCAGCTACCACCGACTCAGCCCCATTAAATATAATGTTGAGAGAGCATCTCCCTGCTGTCATCACGTTACTATCAACAGCTTTATCTGTATCAACTGCTTTTACAATTATGCCTAACGACTCGTCTTTGCAACAAAGGCTCAGCAGCCTCCCAACTCGCTTCCATTTTCTACGCGCCAACGAGAGAGGCTCGACTCCAACCCTTCAGCTGCTTGCCACTATCAACACAAAACAAAAAGGACCACGCAAACATTTCCAAATCATCACTGGGAGCATCTCTCCCTCTCGTCCCCCCGCCCAACATTCCTTGGACGGCCAACTGTTCCCAGCAATTTCTATTACATTTCCTACCTATTATTTCATGTAATGGCATTCCTTAAATTTTAAATTAGCTCCAAAGAATAAAAATAATTGAATTCCTGCTGTTTTGTGTACATAGAGGGTGACAGGAGCTAATGTGATAATTTAAACTGTAAATGAGTCTTCACTTTGTGTTCATTAATTACAGCTAATTACTGAATTACAAACCTTCTTGGTTAGGCACTGTTATGTATTCATGTAGCATGTTAGACCTCCAGCTGGTTGAGAACTGTTTTATAGACTTACAAGCTGACACACCAAGCTACCATAGGAACAGTTCCTTTTGTGGGGTATGGGGGGGAGGGAAGAAGGGGTGGAGCAGCAAGAAAAATATGAAGGATAGATTGCTCTGAACATAATTAATGATGAAAAATAATGAACCATATTTGAATCTTAGGGAGGGAACTCTTCTGCATAATAAATTGAGTCTGCAACCCTAATTTACAGTTTAAGCCACAGCACAAATCCTGTACTAGCCTGTGGGTGCTGCAAAGGGGCTGTAAGGAACTTCTTTGCCACTCCTGAGATGTTTAGGCCAGTGTACAGACGTATGCCAGTCTCCCTGCACCATCAAAGGAACGGAGAGTGGGTTAGTTTTGCCGGCTTAAATTCGTTAGGATT